>CM035426.1:136846000-138311565 GCA_020310875.1 Ceratopteris richardii | reverse complement strand
CATAGTCATGCATGTTAGCCCTGGATATCTGCCTACAAAGTAAAATGGAAGTTTAGCTTTTAAATTGAGAAGCGCACCATCTTACCATACCCAATGTTGGCTTATTCAAGGTTTAGCTCTCTCACCATTGCCATGTAAGTGGAAACAATGTTGCACAAAAAGGGTGTCATGCTTCTTGTCATCAGATATGAAGAAGTGGATTACCTTTTAGGAATACCCTCCAAATGAAAATATGTGATATGCACAAAAATAGTTACCTCTACAGACCACCAATGCATAGATTGTATTTCATTTTGCTCGCGGAATGTATAGTTCTCTGCAAAATCAACCACTGAACACAACATCGCCTGGGAATTCAGAGACACACATCTTAAACTGATTCGCTTGCCATAAATAAATGAAATTGTGCTTGATAAATTATTTTAGAGTTTTCTCAAATAATCATGTTACAACTTTAGGACTCATCTCCCTCTTTATCAATTCTTTCCTTTTATGAACTTGTCCTTCATACATTGACTCGACATCTTCAAAGATCTTTATAGAAATATGATATTCCTCAATGCTAGTCTCTCTCGGACACCACTTAAACTAGACTACTCCGCAATCACAGCACTCACCCATCACACATTTGTACTGTTGGAATGTGGTATCATTTTGATGTGGTCATAGAATACTCTCTATAATGCTACTAATCGATCGAAATGTAATTGCTGAAGCATTGCAACTTGATGTCTCCCCCACTTGACAAATAGAACAATCACATTTACAAAGACAGCTATGCATGACCGAGCTTGATTGACATAGGAGATTGATTGCATCCTTAAGGTATGACATTTGAACGTGATAAATGCAGCAACATGTGAATCTGTCTTCAATCTCTTAACAAAATATGGCTTCAATGATTCGAACTTTCGAAGCTGGTTATTTATCATTGGATGCAATTGTTTGAAGCATATAAATAGCTCCATCTACATTACACAAACAAGTGGTTATTAGTATTCATTAATTAGCTAATTATCAATTTGCTATTACTAAGTAGTTGGTAGTTATTTGTTACAAGGTGTTAGATTGTTACTAGTTAGTTCTCAGTAATTAGGTATTACTAACTAGCTTGTTAGTAATTAGCTATTATTAAGTAGCTGGTTCTTGGTTAGCTATTTGTAATTAGCTATTACTAAGTAGCGGGTTCTTAGTTAGTTCTTAGTAATTAGCTATTACTGAGAACAATTAGCTTGTTTAGCAATTAGCTATTACTAAGTAGCTAGTTCTTGGTTAGCTGTTTGTAATTAGCTATTACTAATTAGCTTGTTACTAATCAGATATGACTAAGTAGCTGGATCTCGGTTAGTTTTTTGTAATAAGCTATTAGTAATTAGCTTCTTACTAATTAGCTTGTTACTGATTCACTTGTTACTAATTAGCTTGTTACTAATTAGCTCTTACTAATTAGCTTGTTACTAATTAGCTATACTAAGTAGCTGGTACTTGGTTAGCTGTTTGTAATTAGCTTGTTACTAATTAGATAATACTAAGTAGCTGGATCTTCGTTAGCTGTTTGTAATTAGCTATTACTAATTAGCTTGTTACTAATTAGCTTATTACTAATTAGCTTGTTACTAATTAGCTTGTTACTAATTCGCTTGTTACTAATTAGCTTGTTACTAATTAGCTTGTTACTAATTAGCGTGTTACTAATTAGCTATTACTAATTAGCTTGTTACTAATTAGCTATACTAAGTAGCTAGTTCTTGGTTAGCTGTTTGTAATTAGCTATTATTAATTAGCTTGTTACTAATTAACTAGTTAATCATTATCTTGTTACTAATCTAATTAGCTTGTTACTAATTAGCTTGTTACTAACTAGTTTGTTACTCATTAGCTTGTTACTAATTAGCAATTACTAATTATCTTGCTACTAATTACGTATTACCAACTAGCTTGTTACTAATTAGCTATTACTAATTAGCTTGTTAGTAATTAGCTATTACTTAGTAGCTTGTTCTTGGTTAGTTGTTTGTAGTTAGCTATTACTAATTATCTTGTTATTAATTAGATATTACTAATTAGCTTGTTACTAATTAGCTTGTTACGAAGTAGCTTGTTACTAATTAGCTATTACTAATTAGCTTGTTACTAATTAGCTTGTTACTAACTAGTTTGTTATTCATTAGCTTGTTAATAACTAGCTTGTTACTCATTAGCTTGTTACTAATTAGCTATTACTAATTAGCTTGTTAGTAATTAGCTATTACTAAGTGGTTGGTTCTTGGTTAGCTGTTTGTAATTAGCTATTACTAATTAGCTTGTTACCAATAAGCTTGTTACTCATTTGCTTGTTACTAATTAGCTTGTTAGTAATTAGTTATTACTAAGTAGTTGGTTCTCGGTTAGCTGTTTGTAATCAGCTATTACTAATAAGCTTCTACTACTTAGCTATTACGAAGTAGCTTGATAGTAATTAGCTATTACTAAGTAGCTGCTTATTGGTTAGTTGTTTGTAATCATCTATTACTAATTAGTTTGTTAGTAATTAGCTATTACTAAGTTGTTGATTCTCAGTTAGCTGTTTGTAATTATCTCTTACTAATTAGCTTCTACTAATTAACTATTACTAAGTAGCTTGTTACTAATTAGCTTGATAATAATTAGCTATTACTAAGTAGCTGGTTATTGGTTAGTTGTTTTGTAATTAGCTATTACTAATTAGCTTGTTACTAATTAGCTATTACTAAGTAGCTGGTTCTTGGTTAGCTGTTTGTAATTAGCTATTTCTAATTAGCTTGTTACTAATTAGTTATTAATAAGTAGCTTGTTACTAATTACCTATTACTAAGTAGCTAGTTCTTGGATAATCATTTGAAATTAGCTATTACTAATTAGCTTGCTACTAGTAACCTATTACTAAGTAGTTGGTTCTTAGTTAGTTCTCAGTAATTAGCGACTAATAATCTAATTAGCTTCTTATTAATAGTTAGTTATTATTAAGTAGCTAGTCGTTGGTTAATTGTTTGTAATTAATTATTACTAATAATCTATTACTAATTAGCTTGTTAGCAACGATCTATTACTAAGTAATTATCTACTACTAATTAGCTTGTTAGTAATTAAATATTAATAAGCAGCTAGTTCTTGGTTAGATGTTTGTAATTAGCTATTACTAATTAGCTTGTTACTAGTTACCTATTACTGAGTAGTTGGCTCTTAGTTGTTAGTAATTAGTTATTACTATTTAGCTTGTTAAGAGTTTGTTATTATTAAGTAGCTACTTCTTGGTTAGTTGTTGATAATTAGTTATTACTAATTATCTTGTTACGAATTAGCTATTACTAAGTAGTTGGTTCTTGGATGGTTATAAGTAATTAGCTATTACTAGTTAGCTTGTTACTAATTCACTATTACTAGTTAGCTTGTTACTAATTCGCTATTACTTAAGATCCAGTTTCTTGGTTAGTTGCTTGTAATAAGCTATTTCGAAATAGCTTGTTACTAGTTAGCTATTACTATTAGCTTGTTACTAGTTAGCTATTACTATTAGATTGTTATTATAAGTTACTTGTTACTGGTTCTTGTATAATTAGCTAAAATCGTGAACTGATGATCTTTGTCAAGCAACCCCTTGAATCTCTTTCATTCAGATTTATGCTCAGTCTCCCATTGTTTTTCAAAGATAAGGAACATGAGCCTAAGTTCTTGCTTGATATAGAGTCGTAAGAGTATCCCGATCATCTTTTGTTGTATTGCAAGAACAAATGCAAGAGATAGATCATCTTTTGTTGTATTGCAAGAACAAATGCAAGAGATAGTGACACGTTTCATAGACAAAGCCATCGATGCATGCGCTTGTGCATCTCTGGCGTCCCAACAAATTTTCTCTACAGTAGGTGTACAACATGACTAGGAAGAATTGAAATCCTGAATGAGTGTGAGTGAGAGCATGAAAATAAGCAGAGGACATTAAGAAGTAGAGAAGATGTTGAAGTTCGGATTCTGTATATGGATCATGAGGGATCGATTTGTGATCAAAGCCAATGGATATACACTTTGATATGAAATAGAAACTCCTTTCTCCAATGAATGAAGCTACTCACTTACTAATTAGCTTGTTACTAAGTAGCTTGTTACTAATTAGCTATTACTAATTAGCTTGTTACTAATTAGCTTGTTACTAACTAGCTTGTTACTCATTAGCTTGTTACTAACTAGCTTGTTACTCATTAGCTTGTTACTAATTAGCTATTACTAATTAGCTTGTTAGTAATTAGCTATTACTAAGTGGCTGGTTCTTGGTTAGCTCTTTGTAATTAGCTATTACTAATTAGCTTGTTACCAATAAGCTTGTTACTCATTTGCTTGTTACTAATTAGCTTGTTCGTAATTAGCTATTACTAAGTAGTTGGTTCTCGGTTAGCTGTTTGTAATTAGCTATTACTAATTAGCTTCTACTAATTAGCTATTATGAAGTAGCTTGTTACTAATTAGCTTGATAGTAATTAGCTATTACTAAGTAGCTGGTTATTGGTTAGTTGTTTGTAATCAGCTATTACTAATTAGTTTGTTAGTAATTAGCTATTACTAAGTTGTTGGTTCTCAGTTAGCTGTTTGTAATTAGCTATTACTAATTAGCTTCTACTAATTAGCTATTACTAAGTAGCTTGTCACTAATTAGTTTGATAATAATTAGCTATTATTAAGTAGCTGGTTATTGGTTAGTTGTTTGTAATTAGTTATTACGAATTAGTTTGTTACTAATTAGTTATTACTAAGTAGCTGGTTCTTGGTTAGCTATTTGTAATTAGCTATTGCTAATTAGCTTCTTACTAATTAGCTATTAATAAGTAGCTTGTTACTAATTACCTATTACTAAGTAGCTAGTTCTTGGATAAACATTTGAAATTAGCTATTACTAATTAGCTTGCTACTAGTAACCTATTACTAAGTAGCTGGTTCTTAGTTAGTTCTCAGTAATTAGCGACTAATAATCTAATTAGCTTATTATTAACAGTTAGTTATTATTAAGTAGCTAGTCATTGGTTATTTGTTTGTAATTAATTATTACTAATAATCTATTACTAATTAGCTTGTTAGCAATGAGCTATTACTAAGTAATTATCTACTACTAATTAGCTTGTTAGTAATTAAATATTACTAAGCAGCTAGTTCTTGGTTAGATGTTTGTAATTAGTTATTACTAATTAGCTTCTACTAATTAGCTATTACTAAGTAGCTGGTTCTTGGTTAGTTGTTTTTAATTAGCTATTACTAATTAGCTTGTTACTAGTTACCTATTACTAAGTAGTTGGTTCTTAATTGTTAGTAATTATCTATTACTATTTAGCTTGTTAAGAGTTTGTTATTATTAAGTAGCTACTTCTTGGTTAGTTGTTAGTAATTAGTTATTACTAATTATCTTGTTACCAATTAGCTATTACTAAGTAGTTGGTTCTTGGATGGTTATAAGTAATCAGCTATTACTAGTTAGCTTGTTACTAATTGGCTATTACTTAAGAGCCAGTTTCTTGGTTAGTTGCTTGTAATAAGCTATTTCGAAATAGCTTGTTACTAGTTAGCTATTACTATTAGCTTGTTACTAGTTAGTTATTACTATTAGATTGTTATTATAAGTTACTTGTTACTGGTTCTTGTATAATTAGCTAAAATCGTGAACTGATGATTGAAAATAGGATTACCTGAGATACGTCAAGAAGGTGAACAAGAAATATTGATTTTTGCTAAGTCGTGTCATGCTTATATCCTTCTTATTTGGTGACACCTTGCTCTCTATTGTCCAAAACATGATAATCAGATGCTTGACCTCTTGTGTGATACATGTGGTACGTGTTGCCCTACCAGTTGCCTTCAAAAAACTATGATTAGACTCAACTATACTTAACCATCCAATCATATCATAGATGACTTTCCTGCTTACTTCCAATACCCTAGAAAGTCTTGAAATATTTATCTGATTTGTTGATGAATATGCATCACTATTTAGAGCCATCATCAATGTTGATCTCTTCGACACAATGTCATCAGGATTCTTTCTCATACTTTGCAGTGTATTCCGAAGATGATGAAAAGGGCACATGTTACATGATCTTTCTTACTTCCCATTGCATCAACAAGTTTCCCAATACATGGACTCTGCAACATCCTATTTAGGGCTCCCATTTTATCTTCACAACATAAGTGTCTAGTTTGATTTTGAAAATACTTGAAAAATCTTATCCACAATGCCATTCAAGTTGCTTGAACCGCAATTAGCATTACCCTCCACATTAGTGCCCGACCTTGACGTTATTGTGTCTCTATATTTCCTTTTCTTTTCCTTCCAATAACATCTTAATGCTTGCTGATCACTATCCACTACCGGTATTGTATTAACTTCCATCGGTTTGCTTGTCCGAGATTGAACTCCATCAACACACTACAAATGATGAGGAAACCATAAATACAATAACATCTACCACTCATCAATCCACTTTATTATATTGACTTTACATTGAGTATGCTCACCTGATATCATTAGGTGCTCCATCACTTACGTATGTAGACTTGTTATACCACTTTTAAACCTACAACAATCATCCAAAACCTCATACGTTAGATACAATGGATGTATAATATGAAACTAAATGGACATTGTTAGGCATCATTTTAAACCTGCAACAATCATCCACACTCTGAAATGTTACTCCTATATAACTTCCCTTTTTTTTAGGGAACAGGAAAAAAGTAGATTAATGAGGGAATTTTACAAAATGTGCAGGGGCCAAGAGCCCACACATCACCATAAAATCAATGTCATCAATCTTTACAACGAGAAGCTACACCATCTGACCATACCCAATGTTGCCTTAAGTCACGGTTTAGCTCTCTCAGCCATTGTCAATGTAATTGGAAGCACTGTTGCACAAAAAAGGTATCATGCTTCTTGTCATCAAATATGAAGAAGTGGATTACCTTTTTAGGAATGATCTCCAAACCAAAATATGTGATATGCACAAAAATAGTTATCTCTACAAACTGCGGCATACTCTCCAACATGCAACACGCAGAGAAATAGTTATCAATATTCCCCACTCAGGACGCAGCATGCAGAAAAAATGTCTATCGTGATGGAGTCCCTCTCACTGTTCCCCACTCAACATGCAGCACGCAAAAAAACTCCGAGGTGAGATGCGGTACTGCGGCGTACTCTCCAATATGCAGCACGCAGAAAAACCCACGTCATGAACGCTTCACGTAGGGAGTTGGAAAAGCATTCCTACTCTGCAATCCACAAAAATCGCATCAAGCTTTGTAATGTCTTTTCTGTCCCAAGGATACATGCTGGTGGTGGCTTCCAAAGTCTGTTTGTGGCTCTTAACAGAGTTGATTTTCCACTTCAACTTGGGCTAATAATATCCAATACAGAGCTTTGGGGTCGACCCTATTCTTGGTAGCGTGAAAATTAGGGAACCTGAAGCGCAATGAGCAAAAGCAACAACGAGAACCGATTCTTTAGAGTTGATTAAAGCCTTTGATTTTATGTTGCGCACGTACGTCTTCCATCGCCCATCAAGACAATCCTTGAAAGATTCGATTGTGACTCGTTACAACAGCACAGGATCAACAAAACAACAGCCAAGAAAACTTCTACCTTGCACGCTCCATAACCAATGTATGGCTACCAAAGACAACAATTAGCTACGCAGAAAAACTCCCAGGCGAGATGAGGTACTACGGTGGACTCACATGTTGTAGTGAAATGGTAAGGCATTGGGATCGCCATTCATCATCAATAAAAATGTAGAAGTGAAACGCCAATGGGAATCTGAAGGATTGTTAAGAAAAGTCTATGCAATCGAGCGATGTGGCAAGATTTCATGAGCAAAAAAATAATTTCTCTTTTAAATCCTTGATCTTTGTCAAGCAACCCCTTGAATCTCTTTCATTCAGATTTATGCTCAGTCTCCCATTGTTTTTCAAAGATAAGGAACATGAGCCTAAGTTCTTGCTTGATATAGAGTCGTAAGAGTATCCCGATCATCTTTTGTTGTATTGCAAGAACAAATGCAAGAGATAGATCATCTTTTGTTGTATTGCAAGAACAAAGGCAAGAGATAGTGACACGTTTCATAGACAAACCCATCGATGCATGCGCTTGTGCATCTCTGCCGTCCCAACAAATTTTCTCTACAGTAGGTGTACAACATGACTAGGAAGAATTGAAATCCTGAATGAGTGTGAGTGAGAGCATGAAAATAAGCAGAGGACATTAAGAAGTAGAGAAGATGTTGAAGTTCGGATTCTGTATATGGATCATGAGGGATCGATTTGTGATCAAAGCTAAGGGATATACACTTTGATATGAAATAGAAACTCCTTTCTCCAATGCATGAAGCTACTCACTTACTAATTAGCTTGTTACTAATTAGCTATTACTAATTAGCTTGTTACTAATTAGCTTGTTACTAACTAGCTTGTTACTCATTAGCTTGTTACTAACTAGCTTGTTACTCATTAGCTTGTTACTAATTAGCTATTACTAATTAGCTTGTTAGTAATTAGCTATTACTAAGTGGCTGGTTCTTGGTTAGCTCTTTGTAATTAGCTATTACTAATTAGCTTGTTACCAATAAGCTTGTTACTCATTTGCTTGTTACTAATTAGCTTGTTCGTAATTAGCTATTACTAAGTAGTTGGTTCTCAGTTAGCTATTTGTAATTAGCTATTACTAATTCTACTAATTAGCTATTATGAAGTAGCTTGTTACTAATTAGCTTGATAGTAATTAGCTATTACTAAGTAGCTGGTTATTGGTTAGTTGTTTGTAATAAGCTATTACTAATTAGTTTGTTAGTATTTAGCTATTACTAAGTTGTTGGTTCTCAGTTAGCTTTTTGTAATTAGCTATTACTAATTAGCTTCTACTAATTAACTATTACTAAGTAGCTTGTTACTAATTAGTTTGATAATAATTAGCTATTATTAAGTAGCTGGTTATTGGTTAGTTGTTTGTAATTAGTTATTACGAATTAGTTTGTTACTAATTAGCTATTACTAAGTAGCTGGTTCTTGGTTAGCTATTTGTAATTAGCTATTGCTAATTAGCTTCTTACTAATTAGCTATTAATAAGTAGCTTGTTACTAATTACCTATTACTAAGTAGCTAGTTATTGGATACTCATTTGAAATTAGCTATTACTAATTAGCTTGCTACTAGTAACCTATTACTAAGTAGCTGGTTCTTAGTTAGTTCTCAGTAATTAGCGACTAATAATCTAATTAGTTTATTATTAACAGTTAGTTATTATTAAGTAGCTAGTCATTGGTTATTTGTTTGTAATTAATTATTACTAATAATCTATTACTAATTAGCTTGTTAGCAATGAGCTATTACTAAGTAATTATCTACTACTAATTAGCTTGTTAGTAATTAAATATTACTAAGCAGCTAGTTCTTGGTTAGATGTTTGTAATTAGTTATTACTAATTAGCTTCTACTAATTAGCTATTACTAAGTAGCTGGTTCTTGGTTAGTTGTTTTTAATTAGCTATTACTAATTAGCTTGTTACTAGTTACCTATTACTAAGTAGTTGGTTCTTAGTTGTTAGTAATTATCTATTACTATTTAGCTTGTTAAGAGTTTGTTATTATTAAGTAGCTACTTCTTGGTTAGTTGTTAGTAATTAGTTATTACTAATTATCTTGTTACCAATTAGCTATTACTAAGTAGTTGGTTCTTGGATGGTTATAAGTAATTAGCTATTACTAGTTAGCTTGTTACTAATTGGCTATTACTTAAGAGCCAGTTTCTTGGTTAGTTGCTTGTAATAAGCTATTTCAAAATAGCTTGTTACTAGTTAGCTATTACTATTAGCTTGTTACTAGTTAGTTATTACTATTAGATTGTTATTATAAGTTACTTGTTACTGGTTCTTGTATAATTAGCTAAAATCGTGAACTGATGATTGAAAATATGATTACCTGAGATACGTCAAGAAGATGAACAAGAAATATTGATTTTTGCTAAGTCGTGTCCTGCTTATATCCTTCTTATTTGGTGACACCCTGCTCTCTATTGTCCAAAACATGATAATCAGATGCTTGACCTCTTGTGTGATACATGTGGTACGTGTTGCCCTACCAGTTGCCTTCAAAAAACTATGATTAGACTCAACTATACTTAACCATCCAATCATATCATAGATGACTTTCCTGCTTACTTCCAATACCCTAGAAAGTCTTGAAATATTTATCTGATTTGTTGATGAATATGCATCACTATTTAGAGCCATCATCAATGTTGATCTCTTCGACACAATGTCATCAGAATTCTTTCTCATACTTTGCAGTGTATTCCGAAGATGATGAAAAGGGCACATGTTACATGATCTTTCTTACTTCCCATTGCATCAACAAGTTGCCCAATACATGGACTCTGCAACATCCTATTTAGGGCTCCCATTTTATCTTCACAACATAAGTGTCTAGTTTGATTTTGAAAATACTTGAAAAATCTTATCCACAATGCCATTCAAGTTGCTTGAACCGCAATTAGCATTACCCTCCACATTAGTGCCCGACCTTGATGTTATTGTGTCTCTATATTTCCTTTTCTTTTCCTTCCAATAACATCTTAATGCTTGCTGATCACTATCCACTACCGGTATTGTATTAACTTCCATCGGTTTGCTTGTCCGAGATTGAACTCCATCAACACACTACAAATGATGAGGAAACCATAAATACAATAACATCTACCACTCATCAATCCACTTTATTATATTGACTTTACATTGAGTATGCTCACCTGATATCATTATGTGCTCCATCACTTACGTATGTAGACTTGTTATACCACTTTTAAACCTACAACAATCATCCAAAACCTCATACGTTACATACAATGGATGAACAATATGAAACTAAATGGACATTGTTAGGCATCATTTTAAACCTGCAACAATCATCCACACTCTGAAATGTTACTCCTATATAACTTCCCTTTTTTTTAGGGAACAGGAAAAAAGTAGATTAATGAGGGAATTTTACAAAATGTGCAGGGGCCAAGAGCCCACACATCACCATAAAATCAATGTCATCAGCCTTTACAACGAGAAGCTACACCATCTGACCATACCCAATGTTGGCTTAAGTCACGGTTTAGCTCTCTCAGCCATTGTCAATGTAATTGGAAGCACTGTTGCACAAAAAAGGTATCATGCTTCTTGTCATCAAATATGAAGAAGTGGATTACCTTTTTAGGAATGATCTCCAAACCAAAATATGTGATATGCACAAAAATAGTTATCTCTACAAACTGCGGCATACTCTCCAACATGCAACACGCAGAGAAATAGTTATCAATATTCCCCACTCAGGACGCAGCATGCAGAAAAAATGTCTATCGTGATGGAGTCCCTCTCACTGTTCCCCACTCAACATGCAGCACGCAGAAAAACTCCGAGGTGAGATGCGGTACTGCGGCGTACTCTCCAATATGCAGCACGCAGAAAAACCCACGTCATGAACGCTTCACGTAGGGAGTTGGAAAAGCATTCCTACTCTGCAACCCACAAAAATCGCATCAAGCTTCGTAATGTCTTTTCTGTCCCAAGGATACATGCTGGTGGTGGCTTCCAAAGTCTGTTTGTGGCTCTTAACAGAGTTGATTTTCCACTTCAACTTGGGCTAATAATATCCAATACAGAGCTTTGGGGTCGACCCTATTCTTGGTAGCGTGAAAATTAGGGAACCTGAAGCGCAATGAGCAAAAGCAACAACGAGAACTGATTCTTTAGAGTTGATTAAAGCCTCTGATTTTATGTTGCGCACGTACGTCTTCCATCGCCCATCAAGACAATCCTTGAAAGATTCGATCGTGACTCGTTACAACAGCACAGGATCAACAAAACAACAGCCAAGAAAACTTCTACTTTGCACGCTCCATAACCAATGTATGGCTACCAAAGACAACAATTAGCTACGCAGAAAAACTCCCAGGCGAGATGAGGTACTACGGTGGACTCACATGTTGTAGTGAAATGGTAAGGCATTGGGATCGCCATTCATCATCAATAAAAATGTAGAAGAGAAACTCCAATGGGAATCTGAAGGATTGTTAAGAAAAGTGTATGCAATCGAGCGATGTGGCAAGATTTCATGAGCAAAAAAATAATTTCTCTTTTAAATCCTTGATCTTTGTCAAGCAACCCCTTGAATCTCTTTCATTCAGATTTATGCTCAGTCTCCCATTGTTTTTCAAAGATAAGGAACATGAGCCTAAGTTCTTGCTTGATATAGAGTCGTAAGAGTATCCCGATCATCTTTTGTTGTATTGCAAGAACAAATGCAAGAGATAGATCATCTTTTGTTGTATTGCAAGAACAAATGCAAGAGATAGTGACACGTTTCATAGACAAAGCCATCGATGCATGCGCTTGTGCATCTCTGCCGTCCCAACAAATTTTCTCTACAGTAGGTGTACAACATGACTAGGAAGAATTGAAATCCTGAATGAGTGTGAGTGAGAGCATGAAAATAAGCAGAGGACATTAAGAAGTAGAGAAGATGTTGAAGTTCGGATTCTGTATATGGATCATGAGGGATCGATTTGTGATCAAAGCCAAGGGATATACACTTTGATATGAAATAGAAACTCCTTTCTCCAATGCATGAAGCTACTCACTTATTTGGCTATACATGAAGCTACCAATGCATGAAGCATGAAGCTACCAATGCATGAAGCATACTTCGGATCAAGAAATCCTTCTTAGATCCAGTTACTTGGTGGCTTGGTGATGCTCGCCTCTTGGCCGGTAACTTCTTTGGCTATTGACTTATATGCGAGGTCTGAGTGTGCATTTAGTATGTGATGTATGCCTTGCACCGCTTGTGGAAGAGCTGCACACTTTATGGGATGGGATTCCTGTGCGCGACATGTCTCTGCCTTTGACAAGACGGGACGTGTGAGTGTGACAAGGATGAGAATTAGAGAATGGCAAGGTTTTTGTAAAGGTCGATGCCACCTGATCTGTAAAAGGCGAGTTGAAGGCTTTGGCCATGTCGTGCAAGTTTTCAATGAGGTGTGGAGTTGTGCATCAAAGTGTTCTAATGCAAAGTCCAGGGGAGCTTGCGTTGGACCATTGCTTTAGACTAATGCTTGTTCAGGGGAAAATGTACATGCCCGCTATGCTATATGCACATATGCCTACTCAAAACACAAACTCACAATGCGCAAGTTTCGTAAAAAGTTTGTACATTTGGAGAAATACCTCTCTTCTACTACGAAATATCTATCTATCTATCTCTAGGTTTGGGGGAAAAAATATCTATCTATCTATCTCTAGGTTTGGGGGAAAAAAGGCCCATTCTCTCTCGGCATTATTTTTAGTATGAGAATGAAGATATCCCCCCCACGCCCGAATGCCGGCTCACGAGTTCCAACCTGTGCGCATTTATGTGGGAACATGAAGTGCGTCTCTTCATATGGTTGAGGGACAGCAAAGCCCTGCTTTACACATTGGGGCGACAGCTGCAGGATTCGAACCTGCGCGGGCGAAGCCCATTTGATTTCTAGTCAAACGCCTTAACCACTCGGCCAAGCTGTCATGTGACTGCGCCTTACGCCGGCTGGCCCTTGGTCGCGATCTCTCTGAAGCTACAATTCTTGGTCATCGGTTATGTGACTATGATAATTAAAAAAAACAAAGAGAAAAGGGGTATGGGAGATAATAGACATGGAAGTCTAATTTTCATGCCCATGCTTCGTTTTCTTAAAAGCACGATATGCATGCACATGAGAAGCTCTATTTCACCGAGTCTAAGTTTCATAAGATGCACATAGACATTGTAGGGCATGGACATGGAGATTCTCATGCCTATTCTACACATGCATTGTTCTTTTGGGAAAGATGTTACGATTCAAGGGACCATCATTGATAGCTCAAGGATGTTTGGATCCAAACATACTTTCCTTGAGGGACTTGAAGTACACTAGAATGTCTCTCCCTATTTTACTCGCCAATATGACCTACTAGACATTAGATGTTCTCCCAATCGGCCACTTTTCTTCTACAAGCAAGTGAGATGACATTGTGTGAATGTCACAGAGGGATGGAGTAAGAAAGCTCTCGAACTTCCACAGAGAGAGAGAGAGAGAGGAGAAGAGAACTCTATTGACCTATTCTATTAGAGGCACTACTCAAGCACCCCTAACGTATATTGAGGTAGTAGGGAAGTCCCTTTTCGCCACACTAGTGGTTGAAGAGGTATGGGCACTCCCAAGAGAGCCCCAAAGCCAGGCATCCAAGGATGGCCAAGATAATGCCAACCTCTATCACTTGGAGTGCTAGGAGTTGATGATGTGTGTTCGCAGACATTACAACCAAAATATATCAGAAACCCCCCCTAGGATTGATGATGTGAAAAAGGATCTCACACTCATGTATAAGGAAATGCCAAGTAAAGTGGAAAGAAATCAATCCATTCAAAAGGAATTAAACCCAAAGCCTTGCAAAAATATTCAAAATTATCCCTAGGTATAGCCTTTTTCAAAACTTCTCAAGCATTATCCTACATGGACACATAAAGCACATTGATCCCTCTATTAGAGAGTCTTCCCTAGAGTAATGAATAGTGCACTCAAAAATCATTGTGAAAGTTGCCATATACTCAACCTCACAACTATAAGTGCCCATAGTAGGTTTCTTCTTTCTCAACCATGATATGCATGAGCTACCAAGCATAAAGGAAAAATCACTCGTGGAAACATGTGTTTCAAATCAACCAACCCAATCTAAGTTAGAAAAAGCATATAAATCCAGTGATAATGATCCCCTCCCCCCCATTAAAAAAATCCAAGTAGTTTCGTAGCAGTGAAGCAGCAAAAGATGCACTTAACCACCTGCTAATGCTTGACACATAGGCAATGAATAAATCTCCTCATTAGAAACTAAAAATTGCATATCATGTCATGTATGCATAAATAAATCAAGCATACAACTACCTACTAATAAAGAACAACATAATATGCATCTCCAACATCATCAAGACTCAATCCCAAACATGTTTTCCATGGGAGTGGCAATAGGTTTGTAATCTTCAAGTCAAAAATGGTACAATGATTTACCGACATATTTCCCTTGAAAAAAGGCTTTTCCCCCATCCACTTGTATAAAAAAGAATGCCCAAATAATGATGCAAATATCCCAAATAAGAAATCTTCAAGGAGGCATGCACTTCAGCCTCAAATTCATCAATATGCTTCTCATTAGGGCCAATGAGCAGTAAAACATCAACATATACAACAAGGATCATAAGTACATCATCGGCATGCTTGACTTCTAAGATGCTCTAAGTTGGACTCTTATCAAATCCATGTGCCAGCAAGTAGGCACATATCTTTCCATACCAAGCATGTGGTCCTTGCTTCAAACCATACGATTCCTTTTTCAAACTGCACACTTTTTTTCAAGCCCATTTTGCACAAATCCATGGAGCTAAAATGCATACACATCTTCATGTAAATCACCATTGAGAAATGCATTTTACGATCCAACTGATGTATACTCCAACCATGATGAGCTGGAAGTGCACAAATTCTACAAATGATGGTCATTTAACATGTGGAATCCCTCATCAAAATTGATTCCCTCCTCTTGAACATCGCCTTCGCTAAGAATACTATGTTCCATCACGTTTACATTTCATCCTGTATACCTATTTAGTGCTAGTGCCCTTTTCTTCTCGAGGCAAATCACATAAAGACCAAGCACCATTCTCAATAGCAACATCATATTCTCATTTCATAACATCAGTCTAATTTTTTAAATTTATTGCTTCATCAATAGAAACATGTTCCTTTTGATAAAAAATACTAGAGATGGCCATTGCATAATAATATGATGCAAAATAAGAACTATGAGAGCATGAAGGAGTATGATATGACAAAGGTGCATCTAATTTTCTATTTCTCAATGTTGGCACCAGCCATTTAGGCATAGTTTTTGCCTCTTCTATGTCAGTCTCTCATGAATAAGTGCGTCATGTAAATCGGCATAAAAAATGGAATGATCCTAATGACCATTTGAACCTTGTATAGTTTGACAAATTGTCTTAGTGGGACTAGCACTTCACTTTCGAATTGTGAAAAGAGGTAGCAATTTATCATGACATCCTTTGAACTAACTAATGTCTCCTTGATACATGAACGTAAGGGCTGAATTGAAACGGCCACAATAGGCTGCTTCTTGCTCAACCAAGATATACATGAGCTACCAAGCATGAAGCAAAAACCACTGGTGGACACACGAGTGTCATAGCAACCAGCCCAATCTGAGTCAAAAAAAGCATGCAAATCTGGCGGTAGTGATCCCCCCTTGGGATAAAACAACCCAAGTAGCCGAGTACCACTCAAGTAGCGAAAGATGCGCTTAACCGCCTTCCAATGCATGACTCCTGGGCAATGCATAAACCTGCTCATATGTGAGATAGCAAACTGAATATTTGGCCGAGTAATGCATAAGTAAAGCAAGCATCCGACAGCCTGTTGATAGAGAACATCATCAACCAATAATGTGTCAATATATTTTGTTTGACACAAAGCCATTCCACCATCAACTTGCATAAACTGAATGCCCAAATATTGATGCAAATGCCCCAAATCAGACATCTCAAATGAGGCATGCAAATCAGCCTTGAAATCAGCAATATGCTTCTCTATAGGACCAGTGAGCAGCATGTCATCAACATAGACAACAATGATCAGAAGCACATCATTAGCACGCTTAACATATAAGGTGTTGTAGCTCAGTGATGAGTAGCACCTCCTTTAATGTCAATTCGAGAAGACGTGAGGATGGTATGATGACCTCGAGCAAGTGAAGGCACAAGTGCGTGAGTGAGAAGCACACAAACATGCACACACATACACACACACGCGCACATACAACAAGAACAAAGAGGAGGACAATGGAGTTCTTTTTTATTACTTCCAAAATGCTCATACAAGTTCAATTCTATTAGAAGCTAACCTCAAAATCTCTGGCCTATTTGGAGGTTCAAACGGAGTCTAAAAAATGTGAAAACTGATAGGTAGGTACTTCTAACGCTCCTAAAGCTCAAGGACTCCTTGGCTTGCACAAAATTGAGCTACAAAGATATGAAATGATATTTACAATGGTTTTTAGTGATGTGAATCACTATTTTTGTAGGGATTTCTTCTAACAGTGTGACATACATTTCCTGGAGCTCCCTACTCGCTCCTCCTTCTTGTGTGCCCACCTCTTTGATGCATGAAAAATTTAGATGGCCTACTTGCCAGATCTTCTTTGACTACTGTGTCTGCTTGTGCCTTCTCTTCGCTCCGACTCCCTTCGTAGGCTTCCTTGTCTTGTGAGTCCTTCAGTTCCTTGACTACTGCCAACACCCCCCCTCTCTCGCGTCTGTCGTCTCTGACAGACCCTTGTCTAGCTGTGCGTTGTACATAATATTGAACCACATCGGAAGCAAGGTGGTGTTCTTCTAATCGTAGCCCCCGTGCTAGGTCTGTTAACAATGCATCCCAATCCACTGGACCTGGGACGTCTAGATGGGGCACCCGCAATTGATCTGAGTGGATGGTCCTCTCCACAGCGAATAGTTGGAGGAGATGTGAGGGCTTGGTACAAATATTTCTGAGTGATATTCTCAGAACCCTATGATGAACATCTCCTCGAAGGTCTGCTTGAAGCATGCTGGGAGGTATTTTATTCTTGCGTGCGAGGCATATACTACCTTTATTGACGTTCTTTACAGCAATGGTAAATTCGGGCCAGGTGCGTCTACGGAAGACTGGAACATAACAGGGATTGTATTTAATAAAGAGTGGCATGTTAGTCCAAGTACGAACCATCTCGGGATAGGTCTCAAGAAGACGGATCCTCCAGCTGGGTTGATGTATGGATCCTTTTTTAGCACTCTCTGGGATATCATCGGGCCCAAATTGTGTGGCAAAGGTTGGAGCCTTGCCACATCGTCATTGAATCTCTGCGTTGTAATCTGCAAGGAGTACACAATATGGAACATACTGATCGTCGTTGGTGCCTATCCATCTATGATGAGACATACTGCGGAAATACTCTGACTTTATGATAGTGTCTTCTAATTTGGCCATTGATTGGATTTGGATTGCCACTCGATCTTCATGGGTTTTCGCTGTCTTTTCGAGTGTTTGAAGCCATTCGGGTACTTCGACTTCCAAGGTGTCCATTCCTTCTGAGGTTTGCTGACCTCTTGGCATCGGCATAGGAACATATGGTTCCTCATACGAGTCGTCCACCTCAATGGGTACCAATTCATTTGGCTCTGGTTCCACAACTGGAGAGGGCTGTCTTTCATATTCCAGTAACTTCTTCTGCAATTCTGCCACCTGCTCTGTTAATGCCTTTACTTCCTTTGAAGTCATGGTTGTCTCTATGATCTTGGGTTGTGCCTCCTGTTCCCTGAGCTAGCGGCGTAGCGCATCCCGTTCCTTTTCCAAATCATCATGTGCTTCTAATAGATCGGCATAGTCTTTCCAAGATTGTCTTCATTGTTTGTGAGGGGACTACTTTGAATTGTTCTGGGTCAATCTCGTGGGGAGAGCCTTCCATGGCAGCTTCCAGGTTTTCTTCATTTTGCTTCTGCAGACGCTTGTTTTCTTCAAGGGCTGTAGCCATGTGTTTTCTGAGTAGAGTCAAATTACGCCGGACTCTTAGATTATCTGTTTGGTAGACTTCTAGTAAGGCTTCGAGTTGTTTGACACCTGGCACTTGTGATGGTTGGGGTGTCTCCAGGAGGGTTTGATGAGCTTGCTCGAGTGTGGTGTAATGTTGATTGAGGTCTGCATTTTCATCTTCTATAGTTGTAAGTCGTCTCTGTAGTTGTTGGTGATTCGTAGTCAGTTGATGATGACGGTCTTTGAGAGCCTGATACTCACTCTGAAGTTGATACACACATTGATGTAACGCCAAGAATATACTATTTACATTAAATGATGCAGGGAAAGATGAAGATGTAGGGGGAATGGGGAAGGGGAAGGGAGTCGTGAATGATATGGAGTCAAGTGGTGATGTGGGTGGAGGGGGTATGGGAGATTGAGGATGCGTAGGGGGAGGGAGTGGTGCTGTGGCAGGTGATGTTTCCATGGTGTCGAATGTGTGTGTGTGAGCGTGTAGATGGGGACAGTGGGTGGGGTGGAAGTGATGTTCGTGAATAGTGTTGTGAAGGTGGGCATGGTAACTCCTCCGAATTGGATGCCGGGAGAGAGAGGAATTCCCATGACACATTCGGTAATGGTGGAAGTGGTGTGGGTAGTGTCATGTGGTGAAGTGAATTGTGTAGTGAGAGGTGGGGAGGGTGGTGAGAGTGGTGCCGTCTGATGTTCCTCTGTTTGTGTAGTGTCTCCTGCTTCCGATACATTCATGTGAAGTTGCTTGCCGGAGCGCATAGGACGGGTAGGTACTCGTTTTTCAAATCGGTGAATGTAAGCCATAGCTGCATGAATGGCTTCATCCAGCCCCACCGCATCTGCGTGCAAGTTCATGGATTCAATGAACATTTCATCTACACCTTCCTCTGCCAACATTTGGCTCATGAGCACCTTTCCTCTTTCGAGCGACAATTTGTGTTGTTCTTGAACTCGCTTCATGGTTTCATATAATCTTTTTATTTGGGCCGAGTATGTTGGGGCACTTGCTAGTTCTGAAAGTTCGTCATATTCTTGATCATACTCCTCGTTTGCTTCTTCTTCCTCTGTCTCTTCATCATCCTCTTCTACTTCTACTACTTCCAGTTGGGTCGGGGCTGAAGTTGTAGTAGTGGGTTGTGGTCCTTGGGTCTGCTCTGCTTCTGTCTCCAGGTTAGACTGATTGATCATGCGAGCAATTTCTTCATCGGTCAAATCGGCTAGAGTGTAACCTTGTGGGAACTCCAAGTCCGATGGAACCAGAGGGAACACCAGATTGGGTCCTTCTGCACTTGGTCTGGGTAGGCGAATGGTAAATGGTCGGACACGTTGCGTTTGTGGAGGGGTCACCTCTAGTGTGGTGGTGGCTCTCCTTGCTTGGGCACATGGTAATTGAACTCCCGCTCTCATCTTCTTCGATGGAGGACCCGCCGTTGACAGCCGTCTCTGGAATTCTTGGGCCCTGGACCATACTAGTGCTCTTTGAATGGGCACGTCGTACGCTAAGCACCTGTAAATTATTTTTGTCAGAGCACAGCATCCATGAAGCACATTCTTCTGTTTCTTATTCCATCGTTGATGGGCTAGGTGGATCTGATCTATGATCCAATGTGCTATATTGATGGTGAGATTCTCTGTCTTCGCCAAGTACAAGCTGAACCATATCTTTTTTGGTGGCATAGTGAAGCGTTCTTGGGTGGGAAAAGCAAAATGCTGCATGATCGTTCGTAGGTGGAGAGCAATGGTAGGTGTCATTGCTACCATGTTCTTCAATTTATTGAGATCCTTATGCTTCATCCTGCCTAGAACCATTGTTTCTTTCTCAGTGGGAATATGCATGCCTTGCATGTTCAATGCTTCCCGTACCAAATTGAGGGTCAGTTTGAATCTCTTGAGTTCATGGCCTGGCAACAGTGAGGGTAGCACAAAAGTACTATCGCCTCCCTTGGCCCTGCTAGGAGTGATGGTACTGATAAAATAGGAGCAGCGTAGGAAATCTGGTTTAGGTAAATGTGCCTTGAAATAGCTATCCAAGCCCGCTTTGGTCCATACCGATCGCATTACTTCTGCATTCTGATATTTCTCAAATTCGAGAGTGAAGAAATGGTAGCGTCCCCATTTGCCATTGAACTCAATTTCTACTTCCCAAAAGTAGGTGCCATCACCCAATGGCCCTGCGACATCACTAAACCAATGAGCGTGTTTCCCCACTTGAGAAGTGTGTCCCTGAGGAGGGTCCTGAATAGGGAGCACATGCACCGCTTGAAGTTCTTGAGGCCTCTCGGTGAGTTGTGGTTCAAGGAGGAGGGTTTCAATGTCCACAATCTGTGCGCTAGACCCTGCTTGGGAACTGGTGCCTCCTGCTTCTTCCATGTTATTGCTTGCTTGCTGGTTCTGTGAGAATATAGAATCATGCGTTAACATTGTAATGGACAAGATAGAACAATTTTTGTCCCCGTTACAACATTATCATGAGGTGAGTAATGGGTTAGTGGGTCAGTGAGTGCTCGATGACTGTGTGTGTAGTTAATGAATGGATAGTCCTAAGAGCTAGATGGAAAGATGCAGTGTATGAGTGATGTAGTTAGCAAGTGGGGATGAATTTACAAAGGGGGTTCGGGGGGTTTATTACAGGTTTTAAGGTGCCAAACATAGTGGATGGCTTTCGGTTTTGGTTTTGTGGAGACTCTGGAGGGCTTTATGAGTATGTCTGCTTGGAAATGAGGCTTTTTAGGGACCCATTTACAAGTGAGTCTGTTCGTGCTCATGGGCAAATATGTATTCGTGCGTGTTAAACAAGAGTGGGTATCTGCTGTTTGCGTGGGTGAACCGTGTTGTACAGGGTGTGATCTCTGTGTAGCTATTTGAGCCTGCAAGCAAGCCTTAGGCACCCAAATTTGTCGTGATTGTGGGCCCGCCTTCATCGACTGCTTGGGTACCCAAATAGACTTCCCTTTCGCAGAAGAATTTTTGAAAGATCTCTTATTAGGGTCATGTTGTTGATTACTAATAAGAAGTTTAGCCCGTGTTGTTGGCTTGATCGCAGCCGGATGCTCGCCTTTCCGCACCCACACTTGTTTCACTGGTTGAGACATCTTGCTTCGCACATTCTTTTGGCCTCCGACATAGGTAGTACTCTGCTCCTTCTGTGTTTGATCTGACTTCGGTTGCTGCATCCCTCTTGCCTTTGGAAAAGAAGGGAGTTCCGTTGCGTCCTTGACTTCTTTAGTGGGATCATCATTCCTCTGCATCACATAGTTTTGGACAAGAAAAGCATGGTCATCTTCATGTGTACTCCTGAAAGGACCAGGAGTGTGTGCCTTGCCTAATTCCTTGAGTGCTTCATTTTCTAACTCAATTGTAATGCGTTTCTCATTGACCCAAACCTGAAGAAGTCCACTTCTTAGGTTTAAGTTGACTGCATGGTCATAGATCCAGTCTTGACCCAAGACCAGTGGCTCAGTGAGGTCCTCATCTTGACACACTAGTACTTTCACTGTCATTAAGACATCTTGAATGTGGAGGGGAAGCTCCACCTCGCCCATGCAAGGGGTTTCCACACCGCCTAATCCTATGAGATATGCCTCTATAGGATTGACTTTTAATTTCAATTCTTGACAGTAAGAGAGTCTCACTGCACTAGTGGCTGCACCTGAGTCAATTAATGCTCGCACAATTTTTGCACTAACTCCTTGTCCTATCTCTAAGGTCACAAAAGGGTGTCAATCGATTGTTCTATGGGAACTTATTCCTGAGACTTCACACATTGCCACATGATATCCTGGATCCTCATAGGCACCCGTCCTAGGTTGATCCCTACCCTGTCGTCTCAACTTCATCCTTTTGATGCATTCTAAAGCTTCTGCTTGAGCTTCTTCTCGAATTTGTTTTTCTTCTTCTTTGCGTTTCTTAGCAGCATTGAGTCGGCTTAGCATTTCTTCTGTGAGAGGTTCTTGATACAACTTGGCTCTGCATCAGCTAATGTAGCTAGGTAGAATATCGCCTTCTAATGTGGCTAGTTGTACTGCTCCACGCGTTGAAATTCTATTTATGATCATAGGTCCATAACCACGTTTTTCTAGCTTTCTCGCATGTTCTTTCAGAGTATATACCAAAACTAAGTCTCCGGCCTGTAATCCTTTATCCTTAACATGGGCATCAAAGTACGGCTTGTGTCGTTTCTTAGCTGCATATATTCCTGCGGTAGCCCTCAGTCTTGTTTCTCCTAATCGCTCAAGATCAAGAATCCTAGAGGAGAACTCATGGCCCGTCCACTCATGCTCCTGTGCTATTCTCAATGTAGGAATCAAGAAGTCCAAAGGTAGCACCGCATTTTGGCCAAATACCATCTGAAAAGGTGTGGCTTGGAGTACCGTTTTATAGGCAACTCGGTATGCCCAAACAGCATGATGTAGCTGTTTGTCCCAATCAGAGCATTTATTATTCACTAATTTGGTAAGCACATTGCATACAATCTTGTTTGTGCTTTCGGCTTGCCCATTAGCTTGTGGGTGATAGGGAGCAGACTTCTTGTGTGTTACCAAGAATTCTTGGAGCAGATTTTCTATAACTTCATTCAAGAAGTGAGTCCCTCTATCGCTAACTAGCTCTATAGGTAGCCCGTATCTAGTGAACACATTCTCAAATAAAAACTTAGCGGTCGTTTGAGCATCATTCTTTGTCGTAGCCTTTACCTCTACCCACTTGGTTAGATAGTTTGTGGCCACAATGATATACTCGACATGGGAACCCTTAGCTAGGGGATTAATAGGACCTACAAAGTCTATTCCCCATTTAGAGAATGCACGTCCACCCATCATAGGTTTCAGTGGCATCTCATCTTTGCGTATAGGATACTAAGTTCGTTGACAGACATCACACCTCTTCACATAGGTATGTGCATCCATGTGAAGGGTTGGCCACCACAAGCCTGCAAAAAGGATCGCTTTGATCACCCGATCTAGGCCAAAATGGCCTCCGGCTACACCTTGGTGAGCAGTTTCCAAGATCTTGAGATATTCACTCTCATGGACACATAATCTGAGGTAACCATCTTTACCACGCTTGTATAGATTATCACCAATAAGTGAGTAGTCTAGGGCTTCTCATTCTAGACTTCTTTGTCTGGCAATGTCATATCTTGTGGGAATGTTTTTGTCCTAAGGAAGGTTACTAGTGGTTCACTCCAATCCGGCACGATGGACACTTGGTAGAGAGTGGCATGTTCCATGGGTGGTTTAGTGCAGCAGATTGAGCATTCTTTACACATCTTATGTACATCAGCCTCCATAGTAGGCCAATGCACTCCGAGTCTCCTTAGTGTCTGTAAAGTTCTTTGCTTCGAGTAGTGTTGCTCTAATGCACCTACATGTGCTAATTGCAACCATTTTGCGTACTCGTCCTCTTCCACACAACAAGCCAATATCCCTTGATCTGTCTGTTTGTACATGCTTCCTGCCATGATATGGTACTTCTGGGCTTTTACTACCTCTCTATCTTGAGTGTTTATAATGACTGGGTGATTAGGCCCGTATGTCAGTACTGGAACTAATGGCTTAGCCCACTGAGGTACAACTTCCAAATTAAACAAGTAAGCATTACGAAGGTCATCTGCTTGAGTTATGCCACTCTAACTAGAGTGGATATATGCTATGGAGTTAATCTGCTAAGTCAATTTATTCATACATCAAGGAAGCCCTTGTGCGGCTTCTCCAGATGTGAGACTTGAGAGATGGTCTGCTCTCAAGTGAGTCTTCCCTTTCCTCACCACAACTTCAAAGTCATATTCCATTAGTAAGAGAAACCATCTCACTAATCGGCCTATATTGCATGGTTTGTTTACCAAGTACAACAGTGCTTGATGATTAGTAAAAAATTTAAACTTATTTGCAAGCAAATAGTGTCTAAACTTTTTAACTGCATATACCATGCCTAATCCCTCTCGTTCAATGGTGGGATAGTTTCGTTCAGCTGCATTCAACTGTCTACTAGCATAGGCAATTGGAAGATCCATATTACCTTCGCCCGTAGGTTGTGCAAGTACACATCCAATAGCATAATTGGATGCATCCATGTGAACATGAAATGGCTTATTCCAATGTGGTGGGGTCAAGATTGGTGCTGAACACAATCTTCTTTTGAGCTCATTGAAGGAGTCCTCACACTCATTAGTCCACTCAAAGTTAGTCAAAAGTCCGTACAGAGGCTTGGCAATGATGGCGTACATGTGTATAAAGCGTCGGTAATAGCCACAATGCCCCATGAAAGCTTGTACTTCCTTGACATTCTTTGGCCTAGGTAGCTCTGCTATGGCTCTTACTTTCTCTTCATCGGTGGATATGCCATTCTTTGACACTATGTGTCCTAGAATCTTGCCCTGCCTGACCATGAAAACACACTTTTCTAGGTTCAAGCAGACTTGATATTCTCTACATTTGTCAAAGATTTGTCTGAGTTCAGGTATATGTGTGTGTCTAATGTTGGAATGAGCACAGAGATCATCCACATAGACTTCTAAGTTCTTCCTCAGGAACTCTTTAAACACGTGACACATCAATCTTTGGAAGGTTGTCGGAGCATTGGTAAGCCCAAATGGCATTACCCTAAAGGCAAATATGCCCCACTCTGTGGCAAAATCTGTCTTATGCTGACCTTCTGGAGCTATGGCTACTTGATTGTAGCCCGAAAATCCATCAAGGAAGCTGTATACTTCCTTGCCTGCTACCCTTTCTAATAGATGCTCGGTGAAGACTGAAATGTCATAGCCATCCTCATCATAGTGGGGTGTCCATTGTTCCTCATTGATGGCTACATCCATTGTTGCTAACATTTCTGCCCAGCCGTGAGGCTCAAATTCTTCGTCAGGAAATACTACCGGTGCATAGGCTGGGTCTTGAATTGATCTATGGGTTTCCTTCGCACCTATCTGTCTGGCCTTTTCTCTCTTCTCTTCTTCCACTACCACTTTACACATCCATAAATGAGTGTCTTCATGCATCCATGAGGATCCTGATCCTATGGAGTGCACAGACTCCGTGTCATCCTTGGCTCTATGGATGGGATTCCATTGAATAGGCGGTACATCTCTATGAGAGTAATCCTTGAGATTGACTTTGGTCGTAACACCTAAGTGTTGCAAATACAAGGAATTGGTTCCCCAATCCTGGACCATTTGCAACTGTCGCATAAATGGTCTTCCCAAAATCATCTTATAGGCATGGTTCTTGCTGAAATCACATATGGCGAAAGTATGCTCAAACTCAACACCGCATGTAGTGAGAGTTATTCCTTCCAGTAAGCCTAAGGGTCTTTCTATATGACCATCAGCCATCTGCAATTTCGTCCTCCTGGGCCTGAGTGCTGGCTTGCCCCATCGTTTCCACAGAGAAGTGGTGGCAATAGCAACTCCTGCACCTGAGTCTAGAATTGCCTTGGTTGTGTACTCCTGATGGGTAATAGGAAGATAGGTGTTTCCTTCTTCACCTTCACTCATATCTCCTATCTTGTCTAGAGGAATTTCTGGCACTGTTCTATGAGAACCTACCTGGGAACGGGGTTTCACTACTTCTGGCACTTGGTTAGCTACATGTTTCCATAATTCTGGCCTAACTTTGAGTAGCTCTTCTAAAGTGAGGTTGCACTGCACTTTAGTGTTTTTCACTACCTCCATATTCTTAGGTATGACTGAGTCTTCATTCCTTACCATGACCGTGGGTGCTCTCATACAAGTAGACTTGGCTTCCCATGGGCCTGTGAAGTGGGGTAATTCCTGTAGGGAGTTAGACTCGAATTCTAACCTCTCTTGAATTTGTGCACTCTCCTGCTCTCCATAAATGGAAGGAATATCTTGTGGGAATTGATCCTGCGCGTCATCCACAAGTTCAATGGGAGGAGGGAATTCACTTTCTTTAGCCCATTTGTCTTCTTGATCTCTCGTAGGAATTCTGGTATGTACCTATTCATAGAAGACGAGGTGTCTGGTTCAGTGGAATTGGGCACATAAACTTCCTGTGGGGGAATGCTTATTCTTTTACTTGTCTCATCTCTTCCTTGGTTTTTTTCTTCCTTGGCAGATCTTGCAATTATGCTCTCTAACTTCTCTAGTAGTCCATCCAAGTGCAATTGTGTCTTAGCTAAGCCAGAGTAGTTGAAGAGGCGACTGGCTTCAAACATGGTCTGAGCCACACGACCATTTTCGCCCAAAGCTTGGTTCTTTCTATCTCTAGGTCAGCTCTAGGATAGCACTTGTCATGATCCGTCACATTTGGCCCTTCTTGGATTCTGGCCTGATATGCCTTAAGCATCATGTCTATGTCTTCAGGAGTGGGGTCAGCTAAGACTAATCCTACTCTAGGGGGTGGTGGGATGGTCTGAGGCAGGTGGACAGATGGTGGGTTAGATGGTGATGGAAATGAGGGTGGTGGTGGTATGTGAGAGTTTGTTTGAGAGGTGAGTTCAACAATTTTGGCTTTTGTTTCTCTTATGCTTTCTTCTAAGTCGCTCATCCTTTTAGACCATTGTCTTTTCATTCTCTCTCGGCTATCCCTCCACGCTCTCGACCATTTCTTGGCTATGCTCTCAGTTTCACTAACCTCTGCACCCTTCTCTTGACCTACTCCTGGGTTCTGTAGCAAACCCTGGGCTCTAGTGACCACTTGCACTGGTGCAGTGGAAGTGATGCTTCCTGTTGAGTCTACAACTAACCCAATAACATTAATTGGAGTTATTTTTAGCATATTATTGGGATTCTTTGGGCAATCTTGTAAGAGATGCTCCTTTCCGCAATCTTGACAAAAGCCATATATTGTTACTGACTGTGGTTGTGTAGGTGCAAGCATTGGGCAATCACGAATGAGGTGATCTCCTTGACATCTATAGCTACCCGCCGAGGTTGAGGTCTAGAGTTGGGGTTTGCATACATGACATTTGTGTAATCAGGCTCCCAACTAGGTTCATTCGGTTCTTCACTATAGTAGGACTCACCATGTTCAGGCAACTGCATGTAGTAAGCCTGTGGACTATCTATGTGATTGGAATCAAAACTATGATCACTCGGGTCACTTTCTGAGAGCAATGGAGTCATTGGGACTATGGCTCTATTTAAATTTTCCTCAGTAGCCGCATACTTTACAGGAATCACATTAGCTGGGGTTGGAGGTTGTTGAGCTAACATAGGTTGAGGCCTTTGTTGGTTTTGGTAGGGTTGTTGATAGGATTGCTGCGGTCTACCATATTGTTGTGGAGGGTATTGGTTCTAGTATCTTCCCTGTTGTGGATAGGGCTGAGGGTAGGTTTGCCTCACTGCTTGCTTATTGTATGGGCAATCTTGTGCTGTGTGATTTGTGTATCTCCGTTCTATGGTGCAATACTTGCTACTAGGGTTCACTTGGGGTTGAGCCATGATGGGACATACATTCGCCATATAGTCACCGTCGCAAGTATAGCACCTCTTTAGTGGGGCAAACCTTGGGATTTGTTTGCTAGTGACTCCTAGTTTTTGAGCTACTTTCTCCGCAAGTTCCTCAATTGACGTGGATTGCGAGGAAGAGAGGCTAGAGGCACTATCAGAATCTTTGTAGATTTTAGAAAGCTCTAACTCCTCCCCTAGGTTATCCTCGATGTCAATGCACATGCGTACACACTCTTCTATCGTCCTAGGGTCCTTCAAGTACACATATGACCTCAATTTGGTACTTAGCAATCCATCCAAGAATAAAGCCACTTGTTTGGCCAGTGTGGGCAACTCAGGACTAGGGCATCTCTCAAGATATTGCCTAAATCTTCTTCTTGCAAGTCTCACGGTCTCTTGAGGGGTCTGCTTGAAGCTATGTATCAATGAGGAAGTATTATGCCTGATGCCACTTTTAGAGAATTCAGTGATGAAAGCCTCTAAGAGTTGGTCTATGCTCCTGAATTGTCTCTCATTCAGCGGTTGAAACCACGTAAGGATTGTGTTCCTAAGGGTTAGACCAAAGGCATTATACTGCGTGAATAAGTCCTCAACTTGTTCAGCTCTCAAGACTTGCCTAAACTCAGCCACATGATCATATGGGTCTCCTGTGCCATCGAAGTAGTTCTTCATGGACTTAACCAGCTGTGTAGGTCTCAAGGTTCTGGTGTGTTCCCTAGGCCTTGGCAGAGTGAAATCATCAGCATTCCTTTGGTTCCTTGGGGCTCTAAGTCCCTCAGGTTCCGCTCTATTTGTTTTCGTTCTCGTTCTTTCTCTTCCCACTGGGTTGGCAAAGCTTACCTCAGGTCTATCTCTATGTCTGTCTCTTTGAGCTCCATGAGCTTGGGATGTTCCAGCTCTAGGGTGACCATAGGACACATTAGATCTTGGTTGGGGGAAAATAAATTCACCCTTCCAAGTGTAAGCATGCCTATCATTTTTTGTAACCACAAAGATCCTCTCTGAGGTGTGATCTAAGTAGGTCACTCTGCCTGGGCTATCAGGATCTTTGAACTCATATATCATGATTGTTCCTACCTCATTTGGCTGATCAGATTTATACCTCCAAAAGGCTTCCTCAGTCTCTCGGTTCAGGAGTAGATCTATGCTCTTATTGTCTTGGGGAATCCACTCTGGTGTGATAATCCTAGTGAGAACAGATTTGCCTTGGGGGGTTCTAGGTTCTACACCCATGTTTCCTTGCTCAAGGTCACCTAAGTCCGTTTCTGGGATCACATTCCCGAATTCATCTGTTCTCTCTGGGTGACTAGTGACTACATATATGGTCCCTTCCTTGTCTAGGTATGCTCCGTTTTCAAACTTAAAAGCTGGGTGATCTAGTCCAATGGATTGGTCAGGGTTTTTAATCTGGACCACAGATCTTCATAGGACGTCCTCATAGATGCAAGCACCTAATCGGTTGGTCCTAAGGTATTCGAGTTGCGTTTTGTAAGGGCCTTCCACCCTATGTAAATATGGCACTCCTGAACTTCCTGTAGGTCTCTCCATACCGTGGGACATCTTAGACTCGCTAGTCTTAGAGCTAGGGTAGTACGAATGATGGCTCAACTGCTGGGCCCAAGACCTAGCAGTATGATTGACACTAGCCTCTGAAGATCTTAGACTTTGTTTATCTCTCCCTAGGTGTCGTCCTGATATAAGGTTCATAAGCCCAATTGAATAATCCCAAATTTTCCCCAGTACAATTTTCGTTGCTCAGTTCTTTTGTATTAGTCACTTGTTCTTTTTTTAATTGCCCTTAGGGTGTCACTTCTTGTCCAATTAATCTTCGTCACAAGGAACACTTAAGTTTTATCGTACTGAGTGTGGTCGCTTGATTTAAATTCTTCTCCCTTAGGTTGTTTCGCAATTGTAATCTCCTGGCACTTGCACTTGAGTGATTAGGGTTCTTGGACTTGGTCGTTCTTAACGTATCCCTAATTGATCACAACCTCTATCCGTTCTTAGCCTAAGCTAGGGATCGACAGAGGGTGTTGAGAATTTCCAACCTTGAGTTTCTTTCCTTGTGTTGTTGCCCTGGTGTGCCCAGGAGGCGTGTTCCCAAGCTTGCACTTACTCTTGCTTTGAGTACCCTTCGCTGCTCTCAAAGAACCTGAAAAAGTCCAAAATTAGCTCAAGAATTGAATTCAGTTGACAGATAGATCACTTTCATGCATGTACTTCACAGACCAATTGTCTTATGCCTTTATGGAAAACAATCCCAAGGGACCCTTAGTTTTCCTACCCCGGGATATGGTCAACTTCAAATTACCCTATCTAATAATCTTGATATTAATTTTACCATTACTAGTGGAAGTTTTGGTTGTACTCCCCACGAGCTTTCCAACAAAACAAAAATCACAGCAAACGGATTTCGTATGAGAAAGTTATGCCAGTTCAAGGTTTTGGGGCTAAAACAGGATTTAAAACAGGTTAACAGGCAGATAGGACTTCTCGAATTGCTTTGGGTGTAGGCCTCACAATGCTCCACTAACCCTTAAAGGTTCCCCACAAATTGCCCAAAATTAGACCACTATTTTTGCCCTGAAAAATTGGCCGAATTTGCCCGTCAATCGCGATCGGAAGCTCTGTCAATCACGATTGATATGTCAGCCGCAATCGATGTGTCGATCGCGATTGACAGGTCCGTCGTGGCTGTCAGTCGCGATTGATGGGTCAATCGCGATTGACACATGGCCCGGAAATTCAATCAATCGTGGTCAAAGGGTCGTTGACTCTATTGGTCGCGATTGATGGGTCGATCGCGATTGACAGGTCCGTCGCGAGTGTTCAGTCGGTCGTGGTCAAACAGTCGTTGACTGTGTCGGTCACGATTGACAGGTCCGTCGGGGCTGTCAGTCGCGATTGACTGGTCGATCGCGATTGATGGCTCGATCGCGATTGACACGTGTCACGCGTAGATTCTGTCGGTCGTGGTCAGTCGGTCGTTGACTCTGTCGGTCGCGATTGACGTGTCGATCGCGATTGACAGGTCGGTCGGCAAGTGTCTGTCATGGTTTGTCAATCGCGATTGACAGGTCGATCGCGATTGACAGAAAACTGAGGAATTTCAAAATTTTAAACACAGATTCATGAAGCTCTAGGTCTATACATCACAGTTATACACTTTTTTTTGCAAAATAGTCAACTTTTCTGTCGGTCGCGATTGAGAGAGGTCAACGCCTCGGGACCTGCACAGTCAAATTTTTTACCTGTTGGAGCTGGTGCGGCTACTGGGGATACTGATTCCTGCAGGAAATCTCAAAAAACACAGAAAATCACAAGCACACAAATGCTCTCTCACTCTCTCTCACAAGTGAAATGAGGGAAATGGTATGGGTGGGGTGATATGACCAAAAACTAAAATTTTCGTGATGATGGAGATGGATGTGGGCAATGATGAGGATGATGATGGTGATGAGAAAAACAAAAGAAAATAGACAAAAGTGAAGAAAATACCTATGACTCCAACGCCTCAACTCTACGTCTTACCATCACACGCTCGTCCTCAAAGCTCGATCCCCGGCAACGGTGCCAAAATTTGGTGTAGCTCAGTGATGATTAGCACCTCCTTTAATGTCAATCCGGGAAGACGTGAGGATGGTATGATGACCTTGAGCAAGTGAAGGCACAAGTGCGTGAGTGAGAAGCACACAAACATGCACACACATACACACACACGCGCACATACAGCAAGAACAAAGAGGAGGACAATGGAGTTCTTTTTTATTACTTCCAAAATGCTCATACAAGTTCAATTCTATTACAAGCTAACCTCAAAAATGAGCTCTCTAGCTCTATTTATAGTTTTTGACTAGTTTTTGGCCCTGTCCAGACCTAGTGTCCGGCCTAGTTAAAAATTAGGTTCTCTGGCCTATTTGGAGGTTCAAACGAAGTCTAAAAAATGTGAAAACTGATAGGTAGGTACTTCTAACGCTCCTCAAGCTCAAGGACTCCTTGGCTTGCACAAAATGGAGCTACAAAGATATGAAATGATATTTACAATGGTTTTTAGTGATGTGGATCACTATTTTTGTGGGGATTTCTTCTAACAGTGTGACATACATTTCTTGGAGCTCCCTATTTGCTCCTCCTTCTTGTGTGCCCACCTCTTTGATGCATGAAAAATTTAGATGGCCTACTTGCCAGATCTTCTTTGACTACTGTGTCTGCTTGTGCCTTCTCTTCAGTTCCTTGACTACTGCCAACAGGTGCTTTCAGTTGGACTGTTCACAAAACCATGTGCAACCAGATAGGCATGTATCTTCTCATACCAAGCACGTGGTGCTTGCTTGAAACCATATAATGCCTTCTTTAACCTGCACACCTGGTTTTCATGCCCTTTCTGCACAAAGCCACGGGGCTGAAAAACATACACTTCTTCATGCAAGTCACCATTCAGAAATGCTGTTTTAATGTCCAACTGATGTACATTCCAACCATGATGGGCTGCAAGTGCACAAATGCTCCGAACAATAGTCATATGGCATGTAGGTGCAAAGGTCTCATCAAAATCAATGCCTCTTTCTTGCGCATAACCCTTTGCAACAAGCCTAGCCTTATACCTGTCAACTGTACCATCAGGTTTATGCTTCAGCTTGTATACCCACTTAGTGCCAATGGCCTTCTTGCCAGGAGGCAAGTCACATAAAGACCATGTACCATTCTTCATTATAGCATCATATTTAGATTGCATGGCAGCCATCCAATTTTCTGAATTATGTGCTTCATCAAAAGAAACAGGCTCATTCTCATCACAGAGACTAGACGCAGCCATAGCATAGCAATCTGATGCAAAGGAGGCACTATGAGAGCCTGAACGAGTACGATATGACAAAGGTGCATCTAATTTGCTGTCACGCAAAGTCTTCACCAGCCATTTTGGCATAGTTTTTGCCTGCTCAATATTAGCTCTCTCATCAACAAGTGCATCATGTAAATCTGCATCAGAAATAGAATGATCTGCATCATCATATGAAACCTGCAAAGGCTGAGAAGTTGTCTCATTAGAACCAGCACTAGATTGTCCACCTGTAAAAAGAGGCATCAACGTATCATACATGTCTTTGGAGCTAACAGATGTCTCCTTAGTACATGAAAGCAATGGCTGAATAGCATCTTCCACAAAGACAACATCACGGCTAACCAGAATGTGTTTAGTCTGTGGATGATACAGACGATAGCCTTTACTTTCAGAACTGTACCCAACAAAAATACATTTTATTGCCTTATCATCTAATTTTCTGCAATGTTGTTTAGGCACTAATGCATATGCCAAACAACCAAAAACACACAGATGAGCAACAGATGGCTTGCGGTCATGCCAAGCCTCATATGGAGTGATAGACTGCAGCGCTTTAGTGGGACACCTGTTCAGTACATATGCTGCACACATGACAGCCTCAAGCCAGAAACTATGTGGTAAAGCCTGACTCTTGACCATGCACCTCGCCATCTCCATGAGTGACCTGTTCTTTCGTTCAGAAACTCCATTCTATTGAGGTGTATACGGCACTGTACACTAGTGTTGTATCCCACGTTCAGCCAGCAATGCATTAAAATCAGAAGACATATATTCCCCCCCTCGATCAGAACGGAGGGTGCCCATTTTACATGCTGACAGATTTTCAGCCAAAACCAAAAACTGTTTAAAGCACATGAACACTTCGAACTTTGCTTTGAGTGGATATACCCATGCATGCCTGGAAAAATCATCAATGAAAGTCACGAAGTAAAGATAATTCCCAAAAGAGGGTGTCTGCATAGGACCACAGACATCACTATGTACAAGCTGCAATTTCTGCGTAGCCCGAACTGAACCATCTTTTGGAAAGGAGGAACGCTGCATTTCGCCCAAAATACAGCCTTCACATACATGTTTTCCAGGTGCCTCAAGCTTGGGCAAAGAAGACACCATATCAGATTTCTGCAGGCGTAGCAAACTAGCAAAATTCAAATGACCAAAGCGTGCATGCCAAAGCTTTGCATCTGACATAGCCTGAGAATCATGAATTGCACATGCTGAATCATTCACAGATCTTTCATAGTCTATGAGCTTATACAACCCACGACATAAAATGCCAGAAGCAATAATCACATCTCCATTTGATAGATCATGAACTGTACACCTGTCATCAACAAATTTCACAACCAAGCCAATCTTGGCTAATGCAGAAACTGATAACAGATTCTTCTTGATCCCTGGCACAAATAAAGCATCTGACAAGGTGAAAGAACTACCATCAGCAGTAGTCAGAATGATCTTACCAACTCCCATAACAGGATAAGAGGAGTTGTTGGCGCATGTGACAGTATTCCCTGTAGGGGCAGGCTCGAGTGAAGAGAAGAAACTGCGCTGCGAGGTAATATGTTTGGTTGCCCCACTGTCAAGGTACCAAACATCTGAGTCCACTACAGACATGCACTGCTCATGAGAAGATGGTCAAAACTGCAAACAATAGTAAATGCCCATTCTTCTTCCTACACAAGATTAGCAGACTCTATTTTTGGTGTAGAGGCTTCTGCAACAACCATTCCAGCCTCCTTTTTCTTTGCCTCTTTTGCAGCCAGTTTTGGACAGTTCTTTATGATATGATCATTCCCTTTACAATACTTGCAAAACAATTTCTGCTTTTCTGATTTCTTCTCATCTTTATCCTGATTCTTCGAATGCGCAGCATTTGCAGATTTCTGCTTACTAGTAGAAGAGCTCCATTTTCCTTTGCCCTTCTGAGTAGCCTGGAAAGCTTGATCTGCAACACGCATAATGGACCTGTTCTGCCTGGACTGATCTTCCTGCAACATAACAGAGACTAACTCCTCAAATGATAAGGCATTCGGATTGCCTTTCATCATCAACCGAAGAGTAGAAGCAAAACTCTGATATGAATCAGGAAGACCATTCAGAACGGTCTGCACAAGTGAGCTATCTGGTATAACCTCATCAACAGAAATCAACTGTTCCTTCAAATCTTTGATCTTCGTTAGGAAACTGTCCATAGAATCACCTTCATTCATATGCTCACTCTCCAACTAATTTCGGAGGTAAGCAACACAAGCCTCATTCCTAGCTTGGTACAATGTGGTAAGTGTATCCCAAGCATCCCTAGCTGTTCTGCAAGAGCAAATATGAGGAATAATGGCACGTTTGACAGACAAAGCTATCAATGCATGTGCCTGGGCATCTCTGCCATCCCAACGAATCTGCTCTGCAATAGGTGCAATAGAAACAGCAGCACGAACAGGAATCTGTGGAATATCATCTTCGACACCATCTTCATCAGCTCCAGCACCTGTATTTGCAGTACCTGTCGTTGCAGGTGTAACAGGACGTCTTTCAACACCCTGCACAATGTTCCACAATCCTTTTGCAACCAAAACATGTCGCATCATATAAGCCCATAATGGGTAGTTGGTACCATCCAACTTATCCTCAATAGCCAACATACGGAATACATCACTGCTTTCAACCATGGCCGGTGACTAAAATACCTTGATGCAAAAAATTGACTGTATCTCAAAAAGTTGAACAGAACTGCCCAGATGAGTTCTGCTAGACCTGTAGCAGACTTTGAGACGCTTAAACTGCGAACAAAAACTGGTATATAACTTTGGCACAAAAAGACGAAATAGCCTACACAAGCACTGTGATAGTGCATTCGGAGGCCGAAACGAGCTCAGATCGCGATTTCGGAACCACAGAGCAAAGCAGTTTTGATCTCGGAAACACGCTGAGTATGCTCACCAAAATTCGTGCGATTTTGAGACTGCAAACGGAGGAGTGTCGACGGCACCCTAGATGAAGCGATGACCTGCTCTGATACCAATTGTTGGAGATAGACATCTACGGAAGCACGCGAACAGCACAAGGAAGAAGAAGAAGCTTGGAGCACAAACGCACAATACTGAATGTATTACTAGAGAATGTACAAAGATGAGTAGCCCATTAGGGCAATAGGCGTATATACAAGCCGGGGGAAAAAAACCTCCTAAAGAGGGAAAAAAGCGCCCCGGCGGTCCTAGTGTGTTCACACACATCACTACCTAAATATATCAACAATAATGTGGTGGCAACTTAAACACAAAACAAAAGAATGTTTCTTGACGTACATAATTGGACAAGACAAGAGATTGAAAAGAGTAAAAACAAACCAAGTGATTGAGAACAAAGAATTTGTGCGATGACTAATCACCTTGGGTGCTAGAAGGAAATAGATTCATGAACCTTAGATCAGGAAAGCACATAGGAAGGCAGATCGACATAGTGTTAGGTCATCCGACGCAAGTGTTATAACCACAACATGATCTTGGGTTCAACAACTTAGCGGTTATCCTTATGATTTGAGCTAAAAAACAAGCGAGTCGGAGATGTCTCATAACATGGAGAGATCAGAGAGTAGGACAAATTTAGCTTACCTAGAAATACCTAAAGGAACTTAAAAAACTCAACAAGAATACGTATGAACCAACCACTTATGTGCTTACATCTATGAGGATGGTTTGAGGAGGTCGGTTGTTCAATTGAGAAACCATGACGAACCCATTGGATTGGAACATCCTATGGTTAAATTTGAGAGGGATGCATACATAGAAAAGGAGGGAACAATGTACATTGTTTCCAATCAGCCCAACTACACTAATGAATTCGGAGTAGCAAGGACCCTAAGATACCTAGAAAAGTTGTGCAACTAGACAACACATAAGAATGAGTGTTTGTAGTCTTTGAACATGGGAGACATGCCTAAACATGGAAGGGAGAATTGTTCTTTCCCCCACTTGAAGCTAATGTGGCCTCTAGACACCAAGGAGTAGGAACTTCCATGTCTCATGGTTCCCAAGTAGAAAAAGGCAAGGAGAGGCCTGAAGTGACCTACGCTCACACCCTAGGAAGAGACCGATTAGTATTGGAAACTGATAGAGCAAAGAGACCAAGAGAACCAAGGCCACAAGGTGGTAGAGATTACTTTCCTCTACATAGACCCCAAGAGCATCCAAGAATATTGAGACCCACATAGTTAGTGAGATTGATGAGAAATTATTTTGATGGGATAGGAGATCCTTATGACCATGTTGTTGAGTTCAAACAAGTGTTGCAAGTTGAACAAGTGGATGACATGTTCACCCAATACAATGAATTTAGACTCACACTAAAAAACACGACCTTAACTTGGTTCCAAACTTTACAACAAAGGCAATTTAGGGACATTCATCACTTGTTATAATCATTCATCATTGAATTCTCTAAAAGTGGGATTAGCCACTATACTTCTTTGTTAATCCATAGTTTTAAGCAGACTCCCCCAAGAGATTGTTATATTAGTAGGATGTAGATTTAGATAGTACATCAAGATATGTCCAATGCTAGAGTTACCCACTCAAGCCAAACAAGTATCCTTTTTTTTGGACAAGATATTGAGCTCTAAACTATGATCCTACGTATACTTGAAGGAATCCAGAGCTCTAGAGCACTGTGTACGAATCTATATAGACATTGAGGATAACTTAGGTGATTAGTTAGAACTCTCCAAGGTCTACAAGGACATAAATAAATCTACTCATTCGTCCTTTAAACATTCTAGTTCCATAGAAGACCTAGCTAAGAATGTAGCCTAGAAGCTAGGAGTCTCAAGCAAAGAGATACCCTAAATAAATTTAGTCAAATAGTAGTGATCGTATGGCAAGGGCCTATCCAAATGTGACATAACCTCAAGGTAACCCTATTGCTCACTATTGCATGATAGAAAGGCGGTATACTAACCACACTGCACAAGATTGTCCATACAACAAGCAAGTAATTATACAAAAGTATCCTTAGGCATACCTACAAGCCAATACATATCCAGACTAATACAATGCTCAGCCTCATTACTATAGGCCCCAAAATTTTTAGGTACCCTACCAGACACAACCTAGACCCCAACTCGTGCTAGGACAACAACCACCACCTCCTACAAATGTAATCTCTGTCAAATATGCTATGGCAGAAGAGAACCTCAATAGAGCATTAGTGCCCTCATCTCCAATAATCATAGAGAATGATCCTAACTCGAATATTTTTTATTCCACCCACCTAGTTAGCCCACCCACATACTACACTAAGTTGGGAGAGCAATGGAAGAATACCAATATGAGAGCTCACCCTTGGAACCTAGCTGGGAGCCATACTATGTTAATGTCACGTACACCAACTCCAACCCACAACCCGAATGAGACGAACAAGACCATAGGGCTCTAAAGGACCATGCTTTAGGTTTCAAGGAGATCATTACATAAGAGAATACCCACATCCTCCACTAGCAGGACAACCTCAAAATTATAACTTCCAAGGTTTTTGCATTATACGAGAATGCCGTAAAAACCTTGCCAATGCCTCCAAAGTAACATCCATTGATGTGATCGACATTGTGCATGCTCCAAATGGATCCACATCGACCTATGTACCTATCCAAGAGGTACCTACAGACCAAGCAGTGCTCAAAAATCAACAACCAAACCTAGATAAACTAGTTTAGAGTAGTGAAATTGGAGAATCAAGTGGAAGAAAAACCAAATCTTGGAAGGATTCATAAGAGAGACTCAAAAGAAAATGGAGTAATAAGATAAGTGAAATAGAAGGAAGCTTAAAAGAGACTAGAGCCAAAAGTTTAGAATTGGCATAGTAAGAGTCAAAAATTGGAAAATCGGACCCCAAAACCAAGATCAGTTCTACTTGAACCCATACTAGAGCACTTGGATATGATGTCTAACACATATTGGGAATGACTAAGAGAAGGATCTCAAGTGGGAGATTCGAGTAAGAATTATCCCAGGGTAGACCTAGAAATTGAGAGAACTAAGATCTGCATGAAAATGGTAGAATTAGCGCTGGCAATGTTCGAAGCATCTCAACATGTTAATTGGAGTAACCTACAAAAGCTTGAGCTACACTTTCAAGGATTACTAGAGAGCTTAGAACACTTAATTTCCATGAATGGGGAGAATAATCTTGATAGGACTTATCATGTGCCTAAGGCATACGAAGACACCACACTTTCCTTGTCACAAGTGCCTGATACCATGAACTAGGAGAATCTTTCTTCAAAACATAAGTACTCACAAGAATTTCTTAGAGAGACTGAAGAAGAGAAATGGAAGAGGGGACAAGAATCTCAAGCCCCTATTCAAGAAATAAATGATATGCAAGAACAATTTCCCCAAGACATACCCTCTATATATGATGAATGAGAGGAGCAACAACCTAGTGAATAGACTGATTTTGAATCTATTTTTTTGCAAGAATTACCCTAATTCATTGATTCTTGGAAAGTTAAGTCAATTAGTATGAGAGCACCTACCATACTCATAAGAAATGAAGAAACAATTGTTCCTACGAATATAGATGTAATAGGGAACACTAAAGTGCAGTGTCACCTAACTTTAGAAGAATTGATAAAGGCTAAACCTGAGTTGTGGAAGCATGTAGCAAACCAATTACCATATATCCCCGATCCCCACTCTCAAACAACTTCACACAAGAGAGTACCAAAAATACTCATTGAAATGATTGGAGACATGAGCAAAGGAGAGGAAGGAAATACCTCGCCTACAAGGGCTACACCACCAAATAGATAGAAGAAATATGAAATAGAAGATAGATGAATAATGATAATAATGCCTAAGAGAGACAAGTACCGGAAAAGCATATGACAATCGAGAAAGAGTAAGAAGATCACAGTGACAATCAAAGAAGGGGAAGAAAAAGGTACATATATAGGGCATGATTTAATAAAGGAAGAGGAAGCACAATTGATAGCCCTATTGAGAGAGTATAGAGACGTATTTGCATGGAGTTATAAAAGTTTGAAAGGAGTAGACACTGACATATGATTCCATAGAATTCCTACGACTCAAGAAGCAAAGCCCTCAAAACAAAAACCCTACACTTATAATAATAAATATGTAGTCAAGATTAAGGAAGAGATATACCCCTTGATAGAAGCTAGATTTGAGCAAATCTTACATACACAAAACCCTATGCTCTCCCTCACAAGAACACTATCAACAAAGAATCCAAGAAGAAGCAAGGGTGAGAACTTAGCATGGACATCAAAAGAAGATCAACTCACCTCTTTGAAAATAGTAAGAAGACAATCATCAAGGGTATGGGTTCGAAAAACCACAAGCACCAGTAGCCACCATAGAAAAATAAAACCAACTAGGAGGGATACAAAATTTGAGACACCAAATGATGCAGTTAGAACTGATTTGTATGCGGCTGAACACTGTTCTAAAATGGATCCCTATAAGGAGGAATGATCCGTTGTCATTCAACCATCAATTGATGGCATCATTTCAAGATCCAATGAATACCTCAAAACAAAGATTGCATCAAGTCTGAAAGTAACATAGCAAGCCTCGACGTGCAAAAACCATAAGCCTTTGGCATAACCCTGTCTTTTGCACCATTCAGGTCATGTATTTCTAGAGTATGCACTAATATAGGTCCACATTACACGGCCGTGCATAGACACAATTGAGAATCCTAGGCACATGACACTTTGACATATGTACACTATTTTATTGATACTAACCTTTCTTCTTGTTTTGTGACACTACTAAAAAAAAGAGGAAAAAAACAAAAAAACAGAAAAAAAGAAACCAAAGGAAGCAGGGAGAAGACCATCCATGCGAAGAATCTCATCAATGGGCCATCAACAAGGACATCCATCAACAATGAAAGACAAGACAATGGTCAACAACCATGATGAGAGTACAACACGAAGGAATGAATATCGATAGACCTTTCCCCATGGTAAGGATACCCTACCTTGGCAACGCTATAACAATGATAGATTAGGAAACCTCTTCGTCAGCATATCCTTGCACACTCAGCTCAATATCAAATTCTTTGCACCATAATTCTGAGAATGCATTACCCAAATAGACAAGCATAGGGACACATTACAAAGTTGTGCACAAGGCACATATTTTCTTCAACCCATGCACTAACTCACTTACCCATAATTCATTATGGGTGATGAGTACTGTGGAAGCCATGTTTGAAAGATCTAGAGGACATCAAGGTTACAACATCAATAGCTATGAAGCAATTCACAGTCGACAACTGCTCAACATCAACATGTACAACCTCTTTTAATAAACTCGCAATTTTTGGAAGCTCATGATTACACCGTCATGCTGGAATCCAAGGACATAGTACATACAAAGGGATTCAACCTCACAAAGGCTAGCAACACCATAATGAAGAACCAAAAAAAGACCTCGCTACATTTGGGAGACCTACCACTCTTGCTGATACATGATGGACACTACCTCTCAAAGTACTACATGGAACACCCAATCCAATAAGGGTGTGTCAGGGATGACAAACTCAAGAGAGGGGGGGAGTGATGACACTCAAGGTCAAGCACAAGGTGCAAGAACACATCAAAGAAGTGGACACACAAGAAGAGGGATCATGCAGGGAGCCCCAAGAAGTATATCTCAAATTTTTAGAAGAAATCCATATAAAAACGGTGATTTTGATCACTAAAATCCATTGTAAATCCCAATTTACATTTTTGTAACTCCATTTTGTTCAAGCCAAGGACTCCTCAAGCTTGCGGAGTATTAGAAGCATCTATCTAACATTTTTCATAATTTTTATACTTTGTTTGCACCCTCAAATAAGCCCGAGAACCTAATTTCTAACTAGGCCGGACACTAGGTCTGGATAGGGCCAAAAACTAGTGAAAAACTATAAAAAGAGCTAGAGAGCTCATTTTTGAGGTTAGCTTTTTTGTAGCTTGTTAGACAGTTGGCTTGGGAGAGATTGAATCTTTTCTAAGAGAGTTCTTGTGCAATTGAAGCTTTCCATTGTTCCTCTCTTTGATCTTGCCTTATGTGTGTGTGTGTGTGCATGTATGTGCTTGTCACTCACATTTGCTCACCGCAGATTCTCACCATCGTCATATCCTCATCACATCTCCACATATTGAAAAGTAAAGGAGGTGGTACTCATGCTTGAGCTACAATCCCACTATCAAAAGTAGACCTATTTTTGTCGATGTGTGCAATCCAAAAGTGTCATCCACGAGACCATAGAGCATCGTATTTGTTACACTGGACAACACATAAAATGGATTGTGTTATGATGGACAAAACAATTCATAATATTAACACATTATTAATTTTTAATGTTTATGAGGGTTACCTCCCAAGCACATGCCTTTGCGAGTTCCTCATCTTCTTCAGAGATATCCTCACCTATTGTCTTTGCTTGTGAAACAACTGCATCCATCCATCTGCTTGTTCGAAAGGCTAGAAGGGGTCAAAGAATTTTTGGAAGAGGCAAACGCGAGTGAAGTGATTCTTTTGAAATTGGGCTCTTTCTTATGTGTTTGCATCCTTAGAAAGCTCACACCTCTCCAACCACTTTTGCATGGGCTTGGAGTTAATGATGCAAAACTTCATTGACTTCTTTCTGAAAACTACGTCCATTATCCTTTGGCTCCCTTGACCCTAGGGCTCATCGCCAACGAGACTAACATCTTCATATTTGCTCCACATGCGAGGCATTTTTTGGGTCTGACATGCGTATAAGCTTTGTTATGAATACCAAAGACTCTTGTATGAGCCATCCCTATACCATGCTACCCTTTTGTTGGAGGAGATGGTGGATAGGTTCCAGAAATGAAGTGATGTTGCAAAATCATGCTTCACACCGGCCAAGAACAAGTTGTAGAGAGTATGGTAGACACCTTGGCTTCCCAACTATCATAAAAAATCACGTATGTGTTTTGGAACATGATCCTCTAATCAATGGATCAAAATAGATGAGTAAAAAGTTCAACCAAGAGCTAAGACTTGCTATTTTGGACTCTTCACATGTTCTGTAAAATGAATAGTGCTCTCAACCTATTAGCAATTGATTAAATTCCTTTTGGTAGAATCAAAGTGACTTAGATAGCTACCAATCACGAGTTATTTCAATAAAAAAGATCGATTGTACACAGAGAATGAAGTTTAGCAAGTTGAAAAACTATCCTCACATTTTCAAGGTGCTACAATATGCAGACCAGTGAGAAGCCATGTGAAGACATCTCAATATTGACAAATCCAATGATAATGAAACTTTGTTGCTATGAAGTAGACAGTCTATTGAATCTATAGCACTTTAAATCACATCAAATGATCAACTATGCACTGAGAACAAGCTCTAAGAAGTTCCCTATTCTGAGATTATCATAGTAGAAAAGAGAAGCAGAGATATGATGAATGTGTATGTATAATATCACATAGAATTACAATGATATTGGCAACGTATAATTGCTCAATCTGAGGGTAGTGTAGAGCTATGAAGTGAGCTCTCTAATCACAATAAACCCCTTGCAATTGATCTCCAAATCGGGCTCCATGCACATAAGATTTTGATCCACTTTTATAGCTAGAGTTGGAGCCAAGTTTTGAGTTCAAATTCAAGCTCTCACCATAAAGTGATTCCTAAACTTTAGGCTTTACTTTCTCATCTATAAACTACCAAGAGTTCAATATTTAATTCCTCCTTATTCCTCGTGGGATCAACGAAACTAAAATATGTACTTTTACAATGATAAAACTAATTGGCTTTTACAAGGGAGTAGTCATATGTGACTATATGGGACAAATGCTAATTGTCCAAGTATGTAGGCTTGGATTCATTGGCACCAACAACTCCCCCTCCAGCTTAGCATGCTTGGTCTTCATTCCACTTTGATTTCCTGCAATCCAATCATCATCTTGAATCTGCTCATCTTAGTTCCATCCAAAGACTTTGTGAGCATATCTGCACATTTCAAAATGGTTGATACATAGGACAATTGGATGTCATTGATGAGTAGCTTCTCTCTTACATAATGATAGTGTACTTCAATGTGCTTAATCCTTGCATGATATACAAGATTAGCAGCCAAATGAAGTGAGCTAGTGTTATCTCCAAAAATCATTCGAGTATAAGAATGCAATCCCAAATCTATGTAAAGTAGCTTGAGCCACATAGCCTCTTGTGTTGCATTTGCTAAGTCTCTTTATTCTGCTTCTGTTGTTGACAATGCCATAACTGGTTGTTTCTTTGATGACCATGATATTAGGTTTGAACGTGCAAAAGATAAGTAGCCAGAGGTGCTCCTCCTATGATCCTTGGAGCCAGCCCAATCTGCATCAAAATACATCTTGATATCCAAATCAAAAGTGAATGGATTAAATAGCCCTTCATTTACGGTACCCTTTAGATATTTTAAGATCCTCTTGGCAGCTTCCAAGTCAGGTTTTCTTGGTGTATGCATAAATTGGCTTAATGTACTTACTCCATAACATATGTCCACCCTTGTTAGGGTTCCATAATTGAGACTCCCAACAAGCCTTTGATAACCTACAATGTCTTGAAGTAGTTCTCCATCATGAGAACTAAGCTTGTGATTGAGTTCCATAGGTGTAGCTGCACTTTTAGTCTTCTCCATCTTGAATTTAGCCAACATATCATGAATGTACTTCCTTTGAGTAATGAAGATTCCAGAATCTCAATATACAAGTTCTAATCCAAGAAAGTATGCTAACAAACCAAGGTCACTGATTTTAAACTATTGCATTATCTAAGATTTGATTTTCTTGATGCCATTAGCATCATTCCCTGTGATCATAATGTCATCCACATAAACACATAAGTAAACAGCTTCTGATTTAGTCTTCTTTATGAACAAAGAAGAATCTGCTTTGCTAGCAACAAATCCTTGATCCTGCAAATATGTGATAAGCCTATGGTTCCAAGATCTAGGAGCTTGCTTTAAACCATAGAGTGCTTTTCTTAGCTTGCACGCCCCTAGTTTTTCCTTGTCTTCATACCCTCGTGGTTGAGCCATGTAGACTTCTTCTGAGATCCATCCATTTAGAAATGCATTTTTAACATCTAATTGATACAAGTTCTAATTTTTTGAAACAATAATACTTATTAAAACCCTGATTGTTGGCATCTTAGCCATAGGTGAGAAGGTCTCCTCATAATCCACTCCATCGGTTTGAGCAAAACTGTTTGCTACTAGCCTTGCTTTATATTGAACCATCTGATTTTTTCTTGACTTTGTAAATCCACTTGGATCCTATTATCTTCATGCTTGGCATTAGGGGAAAAAATGAACCCTGAGTGGGCCTTTTAGATTAAGGAGTGATTAGTGATGGACCAATCAGAAGAGGGTGGTGGCCACAGTCTATGCCCTATAAAATACTAGGATGAAGGTGTAATAAAGTAATTCTATGATCCAAGGGTCTGGCCGGTTCAGACAGATCTGAAATCGGACACCGTTTGGTCATCCGTGTGTATGACCAAAGATCTCGAGTTTAGACTTACTAGGAGGTCTTGTGCTCTTGTGAACAAGTGATCCACTTAGCTTAGTGGTTAAGTCTCAAGGATGTGAAGGAGGAGGTCTTGGGTTCAACCCCCCATGGGGTACATGGGGAGAGTGTTTTGCCCAAAGAGCTCTAGAGCCTTCTAGAAGCATCCACTTGAGTTAACTCGAGTTAACTGGGACACTTGGCGCACATGTAGTTACATGGCTGACACTGGATGGTTAGTATCCACCTGCCCAAGAAGGCAGTCCCCTGGAGAGAGCTATATATAGAGGCATTTGGTTGGGAGGAGAGTCATCTCTCTAGTATGTGGTGGTCGTAATCCTTGTTCTGTTGCATTGGTATCAGAGCCAAGCTCTCATGGTGATTTTTACTTGCAAACTCTTTTGTGATGTATGATGACTCTAAGTCCTGGATGTACTTAGAAAGTCATGCGGATAAAGCTTTAGTTGATTAGTTATATATTATATAACTTCTCAAGCATCCCAAGGTTGGATGAGAGCATCAACTATATTTCCAAAGTTCCATGAGCACTCTTCTATTTAGAAGATTTCGAAAGTTTTAAAGAAGTTTCTTGTGGTTTCAAGATTTGTATCTCATGATGAAACCTCGGTAAGTAACTTTTTGGAATAGAGATATGAAATAGTCAAGCCTTCTATTTCATGTGAGATCATTCTCCTACCATGTTTAAGATGAATTTATTTTTGGGAAGGTAGATGTTCCAAGTAGAGGATCTTAATTGATTCATGAACTCTTCCCAAAATACATATAAATTCATATTATATGATAGGTCCAAGGAATGATGCAGGCAAAACCTCTTTAGGATATAAATGTTTTGCCAAGATATAAAGGTACCAATCTTTTATAAATTTTCATTTGATTTCATCCCAAGGGGTGATGGAAATCAAAGGTTAAACCTCAACATCAATTGATCCTTGACGTCAATAAAAGGATGTTAGGTTCCATAGTTGCATCTCTGGTAAATGATGCAACTAGCTAAGCAATCTTTAGGAAATTATAAGCAAGTGTGAACTTTTTATTTAGGAGTAGAAAGTTCCAAGAAATGGATCTTGAATCCATGAACTTCTCCTAAACAAGTTATAAAGTTCAAAGTGTTCATAGTTGCATTACTATTGGATCAATCAATAGATGCTTGGACTTTAAACATAAATTTGATTAGTGAAATATGTTAAAAAAAAAAAAACTCTAGTAACATCTGAAGATTGACCAATAACAATGAGTCTTGTATCAAACTCAAGAATAGAAGTCGATATCACATAAATGAAAGTTCAACTTAAACTTTCATACTGGCAAATGTGATATTTCGTCTCTAGTTTGATACTCAAGAAATGAATACAATTGAATCAGTAAATTTTTTGGATATTATTTGAAAGAAGTTCTTTCAAATGTTCTTTTTACAAACGATTCCAAGATGAATCATTAGACTGGAAAGCAAAAAATTCCAAGATGAATCATTTGCTTCAAATTATAGCCTAGTATTACTTGATAGGAATCAAAAAGTTCTTGAAAGAAAAATCTCCCCAGACGTGAGACTAGCATCTTTCAAGAAAAGTTATAGAGTAAGTAGTTCCCAGTAAATCCCTAACCACCAGTTTTGGTATTTAAGTCCAAATAAGTGATATAACCTAACGGTATATCAAAGATTCTTAGCTTTGGAATCTGAGAGGCATAAGTGTATGCTTGGACTTGTGTAAAGGGAAAGATCTCTAAAATCCTGCAGGTAAGCAAAGAAGCTTAAGATAGTTTAAGAGATCTTAAAGATAAAGACTAAGTCTTTTTATCGCAAGATCAACCAGACTTGATCAATCTTGGCCATGATTGTCCAAGTAATGTGCGATTAGAACTACTTTGTAGATTGCCCAAGTATTGGCAATAAAATTCCTTTTGGGAATTATTCACTCAAGTTCCATTTATTCGATGGAAAACTGTGAAAAAGAGTAAGTTGTTCCAAGTATGAACAGAGTAAAGAAATTCCAAGAATGTAGTCTGCAACCGTGAAAATGGTAATTAAGTCTGTGGAAGGTAAAACATAAGTGTTTACCTATCCTTAAAGGGATTTTGGTACAAATCTAGAAAGCATGAGCGGATGCTTAAGACTTAAGCAGTAAAGAGATTCCTAAATAAAGTCCCCGGGGAAGGTACCTAAAGCAACAGTAAAGAAAGGAATCTAAAGACAAGAAGTCAAAAGCTCTTGTCGCTACAAAATTGGTCAAGGGTAAACCAATTGAACTTGAATTCGAGAAAATTCAAGAACTTGGAATTCTGATTGATATTCTGTCAAAGAGGTTTTCAAGTTTCCAAGGCAAAGCACATGATTGTGAGACGATCATGTGAAGGAATCAAAACCTAGAAAATCTAGTTAGAGGTAATGCCTGAAACTTCCAATTCTTGTAAAAGAATTGAAGAAATAAGGTACTCTATCAAGAGATGTTTTAGACTTTAGGATAAGAATCACCCACACATTAATGTGAATATAAAATAGGGTGGTATGGGACACCAGATTTTATACTCAGATTGATGTAGGAAAGATGGAATGGGACATCGGACCGTGGGATGATGATTATCTTTTAGTCCTAGTTTGGATTTTGAAGTTAGGTTTCATCCTCAAGGGAATTAAGACTTCAAGAAAAGTTTAATTCGTAAAGGATGAAAGTAGTATCTTACGATACTTCAAGGTAACTTCAAGATTAAGGAAACTGAAGATATGAAGTAAGTAACTTCCAAGATCTTCATAGAACACTTCAAGTTTAAGTGTTATTGATCAGAAATATTTGATAAATTTCTGAAAGAAGTTGGACTTTGATTTTGAGTTGATCTTTTCAACTAAAGATTTAATTGACTAAGTCAAGCATCAAGTTCCTAGTGTAACTTGATAAAATTCACTCTTTTAGACTCAAAGAAATGCACAAGAATTGCATTCACGGAGTCAAAAAGATTGAATGTGACCTGAACTTAGTCTCAAGTGAAGCATTATTTGAATACAAAACTCATCAGCGTAACCTTAGTGGGTCGACACACTGATGTTGGTTACCACACTAGTATCTTGTGGTTGGATGATGTTTTTTATTTGCTTTGAATCTTTTTGAGAAGCTAGCTTATTTCTCTTAAAGATAAAGTCAATGCTTCAATATCTTATTGAAATAGATCGATGAGAAGTTAAAGTCCTGAGTCAACTAGACTTTGACTCATAGCAAGTTTATGTATGTGCGAAGTTTGAATTGGTTGTACAAAGTCTCAGTTATCTCTTTCCGCTTTCCAAATCTTTTGGAATTGACTCAGATATGGTATCTGATTCCTTTTGCAAAAGACCAGGGATAGCCGGTTAGAATTAGATAACTAACTTGAACATCCTAGATAGATGTTATGTACAAGAACCTTTTCAATCTTCAAAAGATGCTAAGTCTAAGTAGACTTATTCATTTGATTTTGCTTCAAGGTATAGCATAAATCATTTCCTAGAGTCCAGTATACTCTAGAATAAAGAAGTTAGGAATTGCTCATTGGATTGACAATTCCCAAGAACTTTCAGTTAAAAGTCTTTGAGAAAAGTGTCCTAAGTTGGACAATTTTCATTTTGAATTTGAATTGGTGAAGTTAGTATGGTTGATTCCACCGGAATGGTAAACTTTCTCCTACAGTTTACATAGGATTTTTTCAACTCATTGGGACAGAGTAGTCCTCTAGTCGGGTAAAAAATCAAGTAACTGTTGGATCAAAGTAAACCATTGAATAAGCATCTAAAGTTAGATGTATGGGACAATCAAACTTCAACTTCTCCAAAACAAATTCAAGTGAATCAAGAATTCTTAAAGTCTTGTCTTAAAATCTTGCAAGGGATAAGAATCTCACCTTCATTACTAAGTCCATGCACCAGACATGCCCAGAAATGGACTAGTAATTTGAATCCACCTAATTCACATGTTTGTGCCTAGATCGCACATCCAGAAAATGTGAATTAGCCAGGGATATGTGTTTAGATCCACCTTTATTATTCATTCACTATTTTGTACTTTGACTAGTTTATCAAAGTGCAAAGCGAGATAGTGTTTTGAATCATTTGGGCAGGGATGCCACCACAGAGATGAGACATGTTCTTCCAGTTCTAGAACATGACCATGTTCTTCCAGTTTTAGAACATGAGGCTCGGGGGTTGCCTACAGTATGTATATAGCTCTATTTTCGAGGACGAAAATATTTTCCAAGGGGGGAAGAATGTAATAAAGTAAGTCTATGATCCAACGGTCTGGCCGGTTCAGACAGATCTGAAATCGGACACCGTTTGGTCATCCGTGTGTATGACCAAAGATCTCGAGTTTAGACTTACTAGGAGGTCTTGTGCTCTTGTGAACAAGTGATCCACTTAGCTTAGTGGTTAAGTCTCAAGGATGTGAAGGAGGAGGTCTTGGGTTCAACCCCCCATGGGGTACATGGGGAGAGTGTTTTGCCCAAAGAGCTCTAGAGCCTTCTAGAAGCATCCACTTGAGTTAACTCGAGTTAACTGGGACACTTGGCGCACATGTAGTTACATGGCTGACACTTGGATGGTTAGTATCCACCTGCCCAAGAAGGCAGTCCCCTGGAGAGAGCTATATATAGAGGCATTTGGTTGGGAGGAGAGTCATCTCTCTAGTATGTGGTGGTCGTAATCCTTGTTCTGTTGCAGAAGGGGGGAGAGGGGACATAGTTCTCCCTTATTTAATGAGCTGCCTCTAGAGAGAGAAGGAATCTCGTAACTTAGTTGGGCCCAAAATTTCAAAAATTCTAAAAAGTTAAAAAACTCATCATAACACGTGAAAATAGACCCCCACATTTCTTTTTAGGATCAAAAGTACTCTTTTTGACCGCAAATTCAAAATCCGTGCATGTTTTGAGCTGAAAAAAATGGGTTTTTTCAAAAATACTCAAAAAAGATATTTCCCTCCTAATCCTCACATTTTCATACCGAGGTCCCCAAAAGTCATCTTTTCCCACTACATTCACTCTGTAACACACCATTGAAGCTCGTGTTTCTACACTCCAACCTACCTGCATCTCCTATCTCAAATTACTGTTGTAGCTTGAAGACCTTTAGCTTCAATGGCAACATCTAAAGCTTCTAGGCGACCGAAAGATGAAATCCTCACATTACGATGTCACAATATCAAAGCCACAGGTGGAAAGTGGCTATCATATGAGGACTCCAAAAATGCATGGGTGTACATGCAACCCTCTAGAGTTGGGCCTCATCAAGTTAGAGATCGTGGAAACTTAGATCTTCATTGGAAGGGAAAGTTACTTGGCTTCAAGAAGCACAGAGACAATGGGATGGATGTTGTTGTACAACATGTTTTTACAATGGAAACTATGAAACTTGAAAACTCTAGTAGAATGAGATATCCTATGAATTATAAGTATTACTCTACAATATTTTATGTTTTCTTGTGTTAGATATATTTCTGAACTATTTAGATATGTTTTTGTTTGTTTTAGATATATTTCCTTCTACTTTGGTGGAAGATCAACCACTTCATAGTCTTACAGGTACTTTCCAGGCATTGCATGCAGATGTTGGTGCACTAGTCTTTCTAGAAATATCTCCTGCTCAACTTTACGGCCATGATAGAGTTTTCTTTTACACACATAGATATGTTGTACCCTCTACAATGAATGGTTTTGGAAGGTTAAAGTGAATTGAATTACATTCTCTTCTTAGCTTGGAGTGGCCAGAACCTGATATATGGTCCGTATCATCTTTGAAGCAGAAGATGGTAATGGATATACATAACTCTTTGAAATTCACAAAAGTGTCTAACTCTGTAGGTTTGCACTGGTCTTTTCCCATTCATTGTTTATATTTATTCCAAGGATTCTCATTCCAAGAGACTTCCACCATGTTCATGTGTAAAGATATCACATATGAGCAAGTCGAAAGTCATCTTGGTGAAAATTGGGGTTTGATAGAAGGAATTGCAAAAGGTGATAAATATATTTGTAAAATGGGTGGAATAGGTATAGGATTTTGATATTTGAAACAACGTACTTCATTATACATCAGATTCTACTATGATCATTGGATGTGCAAACTTGGCAAATGGATACTATTTCAAAGTTCAGAGGGATCTTTACATTCATTTAAAATAAAGCTTAGATTGCCTAACAATGAAACAAAAACTATTTTAGTGAATAATCATTGGACCTTGGCTAATCTGAGAAAACACTTGATGATTATGGGGTTTGAAGGACTAACTCAATCCAAATTCAAAATTCAAGGACATAAGGTGAGAAATGTTTCGTGCTTTTGTTAAAGTAATCTTTTCATTATTGCTTATTTTACTTTAATGACTTCAATTTCTTGCAAATTGATTAGAGATGGGCAAAAGAATGGAATACAAAATGAAAGTCCCTGTAGATTGGAGCAAAGATGGAACAAAACTCTCATTGTCATAGTTCTTTTGCAACCTGATAATGTCACTTCTTGGGCCCTAGTCATTGTATCTCATGGTTTTTGCACTTTCAAGAACCTTGTAAAAAGTAGGACAATTGATTCATGTTAGATATTGTACATAACTTCTTCTCTGCAATGGTAATTTCAAAACTTTTGGAATATCAAAAATTCTATGTTCACTACTTTGAAATGTGGTTGCTCATGTTTTTTTCTGTGCATTATTTTGTCATCGAAAACACATTTTTTGAAATTGCACTTCTTTATTCTATACTTTTAAAAGTGGGCCCAATCAGTTTAAAAACTTGAAACTGCTATAAAAATGGGTTCTATGTGCTCATTTCTCACCTTTGCACTCTCAAAGATCTAGAAAGCATAGACAAGCCAATAGAATTCTTGCGCACAAGCAATGGCTGCTAGCACTTCCACTCCCATGAAATCTCCTCGAGATCTATTCATGAAGTTTTTGGATACTACAGACTACAATGGTCATACGGATTTGTATGAACTAGTATGTAGAGTCCCTAATCTTGAAGGGACAATAGCCATGAACTCCGATCTGATCGATGAGATCATAGATTTTATGGAATTCTATATATTAAGATATGCTATAGATATTCTAGCATATGAGTGTAAATGGGTCCCATATGACTTACTTTTCTACATTCATAAAGGAGATGAGGCGTTTGCAAAGCGCTTAAAGCGTTTCGTGGCTGTTGTTGAGGATTTAGGGCACTTGTTAGATGACACAGTGCCCTTAATTAAAAAATTAAATAAGAAAAGGAAAATGGGAAGAAAATATCTTTCCTACGTAGCAACAACCATCTTTTTTGTCAATGAGGAGCCCGAACCTTCACCCATGGACCTACCCCATCTTGTTACTGGAGGTTTTGTAGATGACAAGAAGAACTTATTAGAAGAGAGTGAAAAAATTTCTAGAGAATTTCCACAAGGAGTAGTGGAAAAATTAAAGGAAGCCAGTACACAGAATAGTCCACCCTCCAATTTAGAGCCCGTGGAACCCACTCTACCAGAGGTAGAGATGGAAATGTTTTTCAGTTGTACTTGTCGATGGAGAGGATTTTTTGTTCCTGAGAGGATCTTTCCTACATAGCAACAACCATCTTTTTTGTCAATGAGGAGCCTGAACCTTCACCCATGGACCTACCCCATCTTGTTACTGGAGGTTTTGTAGATGACAAGAACTTATTAGAAGAGAGTGAAAAAATTTCTAGAGAATTTCCACAAGGAGTAGTGGAAAAATTAAAGGAAGCCAGTACACAGAATAGTCCACTCTCCAATTTAGAGCCCGTGGAACCCACTCTACCAGAGGTAGAGATGGAAATGTTTTCAGTTGTACTTGTCGATGGAGAGGATTTTTTGTTCCTGCACGATATTGAGAAGGCATTCGGTCTACGCCTCGACGAATGCCTTAGTATTTTCTGCTCAACCTCGGATGTTCCCATGGACAACGCTTCTGACATTATCGAAAAGGCAAGAAGATTCCAACATCCCCTGTTGTGGAGCAAAATGGCATGGCCCACTCATCGAGTCCACTAGATGCAATGGGAAGAGGAGAGGATGAAGATAGGCTTCAAGATGTAAGTCTCTAATGACATTTATGGTTGTCTCATATTCATACAAGATGTATCTATTTAATTTTGTGATTGTCTATGTGTAGGAAACAATTGAAGTGGATAAATTTGCAGCAAGGAGTGGTGGTGACTGTGTTGCCCATGGCCATGGCTCTTCCTTGGCACATTACATTGGAAAATTGTCAAAGGAAGATTTTTTCATAATCCACAAGGACTTTTCCCCTCAAGGACACTTCATGACTTGGTGTCTGAAGGCCTTGAGCAAAGTTTTGTGCCTATCTACAATAATGCAAGGGAACAATTGCATATTTCTAGTTAGGAAGTCCCTTGCCCTTACTACCCTAGGAGTTAAATTTAGAGGGAAAATATTAGGTCAAATAGGATTAGCTTTAGGTCTTGGATTGACAGACCCTCAATTAATATCCCAATCAGTTTTGACTTACCAATTGCCACTGTCTTTTCAGAGAAGAACGAATGTAGTGGAGAGGCTCAAGGCCAAGAGCCAATTGTAAAAACTTTATAATACCAATTATTGTTTTTCCAATTTCCATGTGCATTGTCTTTATGTTTTTGACAATCTCTTAATTTTTGCACACCTTAATCAGTCTTTTTCCAATCAATCTTGTTATTTTTGTTGCCAAAAATGCATGGGATGGCTTAGGAATGCCAAAAAAAGGCCTACCATAGAAACGCGGGATGGGCCTTGCAAAAGTTTTGCAGGGCCCATCCTCGCGTTTCTGTGGCAGGCCTTTTTTTTGCATTCCTAGGCCATCCCATGCACTAGGTTTCCTATATTGGAATTCTATGTCCCTCAATTACAACCTACACTTGGGGAATTGTGGAAGACTCTTCTTATGTGCAATAATTAGAGAAAGTTTAGACTCCTCTGGGTGCATATAAGCATGCAGCAGTAAATAAGTACATGTATGTTCATCAACATTGTTTAGCTATTGGTCAGAGGGTTACCATGTAGTGCACTCTATCTAAGGCCAATAATATGCCCCAATGTGCATGGCATGTGGTTTCATGGCTTATAAATGCCAAAAAAAGGCCTGCCACAGAAACGTGGGGATAGGCCATGCAAAACTTTTGCAGGTCCCATCCCCGCATTTCTATGGCAGGCCTTTTTTTGGCATTTATAATCCATGAAATGCATTATATAGCATTACCATTTACAAAAAGTACATTAAAAAGAATGATTAAACTATGCAAAACACTTCAAAGAGGTACTGGAAAAAGACACCTACATACATAGGAGAAATAGACTTCAAAACATGTACACTAAGAGATAAACACTTGGGAGAGCAAATATAAGAAGAGAAAGATTATATTCATCATTTGGGATTTACAAAATATTCATCATATGGGATATACAAAAATTTCTCCAAACAAGGGAGTACAAATTTTTGTTAAGGGTTATTCCCTCTAATTCTTCTAGCTAGCTGCAAATCTTTAGGTTGTATTGTCACTCTCTTTGCATGGATGGCACACAGGTTAGAGTCCTCCAACATTGATATAAGATACGCCTCTGCAGCTTCTTGGAGGGCTTCAATGGCTATCCCTTGGATACGAAGTCGAGCGCAATAGCATTGGATCTCTTCCTTCACAACTCTTGCAAATGACCTTTGTGGAATAAGAAGCTCCAGAGACTTTTGATAGTGTCGAATCTCTGCAAAGGCTCTGGTTTGCTTTCTGTGCCTTTGTGGTGCTCTTGCATTTGGGGGGATGTTGGGTTGTGGTCGTTGTGGTCTATGATGTGGTTGATAGTTCTTCTTTCTTCTTGAAGCATGCCTAGATGGTCCTGCCTCATCATTTGCTTCCTCTGCATAACCTTGCTCTCTTTCTTCATCGGTTGGTCTTTGTCCTTGTCCTGCGGGGAGTGTCTTGTCTCCTTGTGTTACTCAATAGTTCACGGGGTTATCATCATTGTTCCGTGGTGGCTCGTTTATACTTTCTTCATCTAAGGAACTCACTAAATTTGATGTCTCCATCACAAGTTGCCTCCGTCCTCGTTGTTTGGGCATTGCCTTGAGTGGTGTCCTGACTGGGGGCTCATCATCAGATGTGGGAGGGGAATAATTTATTTCTTGTGTTACATCTCTCTCTTGTGAAGCTTCGTCCCCCCGCGATGGAATGCTACCAGAGTGTGTCCCTGCACCCGAGTTTTGTCTAGAAGAGTGGCTTGTGGTTCGACGCTTCTTGTGGGGTGTCATCCATGTTGGGCACTGAGTACCTTGCACATGGCTAGGGTAGACGACATGATCCTTTCTAGCAGTCTGCTTTGTGCGTGCCATTCTTTTAGGTTGTAAAGTGGTAAAATGAGGAAGGACACCTCTATTTATAGCCTTTCACTTAAGAATTGTCTTGTTCACATTTAAATGGATAAAAATTAGTTTTAAGACATTAAAAGTATATTCACAAAAACACTAAAATTTTATTTGAAGTGAAAGGAGTTATAAAAACCTTGAAAAGAATAATAAATTTTAAGAGTTTGGAAACTATTTCCAAGCAGAACCCTCGTGGAATCTTTGTGCACGCCATTGGGCATGATGTAGGGGTCCTCATGATGACATCCACTTCTCTCTTGCAATATCATGTTGTAGCTTTCGTGTAATCTTTGCTATTCGTGACTGACATGCTCGTTCTATTACATATTTTCTAGCGAATGTCGCACGAAAAAACCAATTGGACATTTCTTCTAAATAGTTTGATTGGAGTAGACCACCCCCATGACGAGTGTTTTTAAAGTAAACACCTCTAGCCTTGTAATGTGACTTCTCCATTCCTTGTGTACTAAAAATATCCAGTTACCCATATCAATTCATAAAATATGCTCCATGTGCAAAAACAATATGCTATGATCTGACCAATAAGATATACACATAGTGTTTAAGAACAAATAAAAAAATGTAAGCGAAACTTACTATGTAATGTGTAATGTTGCTTTCTCCCCAAGATAAGATGAATGATTGTGTAAACTCCTTCAAAGTCACTTGAAATAATTCTCGTTGTGAAGCATTAGTGGAAACCAAACACATCAAATGTAACAATTGATCGAACGATGACCAAACCTTCTTTCACTTGTTAATGAGATCAACATGACTATCATTGTCTGTTGTAATTGAACAGACGTCCTTCCAAAGCTCCCATTTCCCATCATCTTGACTATTCACATCTCTTTTAAAGAAACCTCTTGCCTTCTTCCCATTCATTGAAACTTGTTGTAAAATCTCTTGAGACTCACCATACTTCTTAACAACTAAAGATACATGGCCACCATGACAACCTATAGAATTCAAAAGATCTTCTATTTTTTGGATTGCTATTGTAGACCTCTCTAGTGGTTTCATTGCAAATGCATATTCAACATGGAGTTTCAAAAGCCTATCAAAGATCCTCATGAATGCATGCAAAGTACAAAAGTGAACATTGACCAATGGAAATGGAATAATGGGGTTCCAATCATTGCTTATTTTATCACGAGTCAGTTCTTGTAACATTGGACACCTCAAAAGTGATATCTCCCATTCCCTGTGATTCGATGAGTCTGTTTCATCAATTTCTTCAGAGTCATCAACTCTCATCAATGCCTTTGCAGGTTTAAACTATCTCTTAGATCCTTTGTAACCTTGTGTACAATATGGGCAAGGATATAGAGAAGATGCTCCTTGTTTACAACCTAACATGCATTTTATACTCTTAAGGTCTCCACCCAAATGCCATTCTACCTCAAAATCACCCATATCATCTACAGAAAGCTTTTGCCCATGTATTTGAGAAGAGATTACTTCCATAATCCACGGAGTCCTACTAAAAATCCACGAAATAACATTGTTTGTTTCTTTGGGAACTTCTATAACACCTAACCACTAGATATCTCTCTCTGATTGCACACTATATGTCAACTCGTCCCTCCCTCCTAAAGTTTCATCACTCATTGCATGGTCCATAACTTCATTCATCAGCATCACACTCAGCCTTTCTAGTCCCCGGCCCTTTATGACTTGACACTCATCAAGCTTAAGTATGAACTTTAACTTAACATTATAATCTGCACAAAAGAGAAAACATTATCTTAATATGACACTTGAATGCAAAAAACTTCAACAACAAACAAAATGTAGTAGGGGTACCTTTGATTGTTGAACTATAAAAGTGAACCATTGCTTGTTGAAGCTTTTGAAGATCCACAAATATATTGTTGAATTTAGTGTAAGTAAATTCTTGTGTAGATAGGATTTTTGATTGCTTCTTGGGAATATTTGGATGATAAAGAAAGGCAGGCATAATGTCTTCTATGAATAAATATTGCCCAATAGTACGAGTCACATCCTCATTTGAAGTTTTTTTATTGATAGACACTTTATATGGGCATGGAAATATACTTTGAGAAATACCTTGTGCTTGTAAGACTTGCCTCAGAAGGGTCTATGTTGCAGTATACCCATTTCTACTGATGCCCGCTTCGTCACATATTGCCTGCACATCTTGCACTGTGATAAGGTTTTTTAACTTCTTTGAAAACTCAGCTTGAACAACAACTCTAATAGACTTTCCTATGGGTGAGTCTAAAGCAAAAGTGATTTTTTTGGTGTTTATACAACTATTCATCAGCTTGAATTGGTCTTGTGTTGTTGGTGAAGCAATTATGTCTTGAATAAATGACCTACACAATCCATTAAAAATCTTCATTGAAACATATAAAAATAAAACAAACTCACCTTGTTGCATATATACGTCGTTTGCGTGCTGCGCCACATTTTGAAAGAGTTTCAATGGATGACAATGCTCTTTTCCTATGTCTCATACCAGGTGGAAAGTCTTACAGACACGGCCTTAGCTTGGTTCCAACCATTAGACCCTAATAACTTCCAAAACATGGAATAAGTCTATCAAGAACTGATTGAAGAATTTACCAAGTCTGGAATAAAAAACAACTCATCCTCATTAGTCCATAGTTTTAAACAAGCTCCTATGGAATCGGTAAGATTGGCAGCAAGAAGATTTAAGCAATATGTGGATAGATGCCATGTTGAAGAGAGACCCACTCAAAACAAAATGGTTTCATTGTTTTTGGAAGGATTAGTGAATGGATCATTGAGATCATTAGTATATGTAAAAAGAGTCCAAAATTTGCAAGAGTGTATCGACCTAGAGGAAAATCTAGCAGAAGATTTGAAAATACCTCAAGGTAGTGTGAAAAGTGAGGATACCACAGCAACAATCAAACCCTAGGAACAATGTAGAGGAAATAGCTGACTTAGTGGCAAAAAAAATGAACGTTCAAGGGTAGAGGAACTACCCAAACAATCCTATGAGAGTACCCATGCTTAGAAGATGTGTGCACTGTGAAGGTGATCATCCTTCTCACTTGTGCAATAGGGGAGTAGTTCCACCACCTGCTTATGCTTACAATAGACCACCCGCCCGATGGCCCTATGCATTATTGTAGCATAGAACAAAGGTACACAAATCACAGCACAGAAAACTATCCTTACAATCGGCAGTCAAGACCGGTACAACCACCCATGAGACCTTATGGATACCCTCAGAGAGATCAAGGAGGAGAAGCCTTTAGATATCCCACATATCAGCAACAGGCACCAGCACCACGACCTTATGCTTACCAAGGGTACACTCAACCACAACCCGTGTTAGGACAACAACCACCACACCCTCAGAATGTTGTCCTAGTAAAAATGGCTCAACCTGAAGAGAACCCAGAGAGCGCAATAGTCCTAGCCACGCCATTGGCTAGTAACGAGACTTACGACCCATCTTATGACCATAGTCAAGGAAATTATTCCGCATATGAGGGCACTATAGTTGAATATAGACAAACTTACGAGCCATATGCTTATGGTATGGAAGGACCAGATAGCTCTTATGGATATGAGCAGGACTATGTGTCATTAATGTACACAGCTCCTAGAGCACCCTTACCCTCCCGACCAATGAATAGACCACCTGCACCTAGAGGACCATGTTATAGATGCGGAGGAGATCATTTTATCAGAGAATGTACGTTACCCAAACCACCACCATCGCAGCGAATTTGGGAAGGATATTGTAGTGATTGTGGTAAAGAACATCTTTTTAGAGATTGTCCCAAGAACCCCAACAAAGTTAACTCAAACATGCAGATCAATGTGATAGAAGTGATAGAGTCATCGGGAAGTGATAAGCAGTACACGGTGCCACTAAAAGCAATAACAAGAGCTAAAGCGAGAGAAACCTCAGAAAGAATCAGAGAGAACGATCATGCCAACAAAGACTCAAACATACCCATACCTCAAGTAGTTGCAGACTCTGAAGAGTCTAGGAAAAGTATTAAAAGTAAACGGACCCAAAGATGGAAGAATCGTAGAGAAAGGATGAAAGAAAAGAAACTACAACAAAAGAGGGAAGACGAGAATAACGAACAAGGCCAAGAGGAAAAACAAAAACTTGAAGGAGACAATAAGATAGAAAAGTGTAAAAAACAAGAGGCAGGATCAGTTCTAGCTGACCCGATGCCAGAAGAGTTAGCCATGTAGATTAAGGCATACCAGGCACGAATAAGAGCAGGACCAACCATTCAACAACATGAAAAGGAATATCCAATAGGTGACTTCGAAAAGGAAAGATTGGAGATATGTAAAAAACTAATTGAAGTGGCTCAACAAACCCTAGAAAAACTTGTTCAGTGACTACCCAACTCAAGAATTCCCGAAAAAGAATTCCAAGAGTATATTACCCCTAATGATCCCAAGAAAGGAAAAGAAGACGAGACCTGTGGTGAAAATTACTGCGAGAATAAAAGAGAAGGATCCATTATCCCTGAAGTCGACGGGGAATGGCCTTAAGACTTGTGGACAAGAGTCCAGGAAGATAGATGGAAGAGAGCGGAAGGAATTGAACCTCCCTTTGAGGAGTTAGAAGCAGAAGGGGAATTTGAAGCATCAATACCTGAAGTAAACTCAGAAGGATTGTTACAACTGGATGAGAGCAAAAATGACGAAGACAGTGTGAAGACTTTGCCGAACTACATGGGAGAATACGAACATAATTTTGAATTATATTGCATTCGCTCAGTGAGAAGAAAAGAGCAGAACCCATCAATTCAAACATCAGACATTATATAACATCTTAAAAAAGTAAAAATCCCTTGTACACTGATGTTGGAAGAACTCTTGAAGGTAAAACCGCAATTAAAGGAGAAGCTAACTAGTCAATTAGAGACAAAGTCAGATGAAAATGAGATGTCGGATGGAGTTACCACAATTAAAATTCCAGTCGATAAGGTTGGACATTTCAGTGAGGGAGATGAAGGAAACACATGCCTCCCCATCACTTACAGAGGTTACACCACTAAAGCCATCTTAGAATCGGGAGCAGGAGTAGGAATCGCTACCAAGGAAATTTGGGAAAAATGGGGAAAACCAGCTTTGCGACCAACTAGGATGAAGATTCAAATGGCAGACGGACACACTGAACGACCCCTAGGATTATTGGAAAAAGTAACTTTTACTACCTGTGGAGTTGAATTTGAGCACACCTTAGCAATCTGTCAATTTGAAAAGACTAGCAATTATGAGATGATACTTGGAAGACCTTTCATGAGACAGCTTAAGGTAGTGCAAGACTGGGGAAAGGACGCTGTATATTTGCAGCATGAGGGAACCAGGACCAGAATAAATATCCATACATACACGTATCAAGACGTCCCCCCCTACAATGGAATCTGATTCATAAGGAGGAAGACGATCAATCAATTCACAGTATAGGTTCGAGTGAACAAACATGGATAAACGAAGACACTCATCTATGGATATGCCAGGCAGCAAAAAGGGAAGAAGAAAGGATGGAAGCAAAGGTAGGGAGTTGCTAGATCTGTACAAGATCCAGCTTACATGCCCCAAATATTCCTAGATGAAGAATTTGAACCTCATGGTTGGATGGAGATTTTAGCTACTCTTGATGTATGTGTAAATGAAGAGGTAATAACCATGAATGAATGCATTGATGAGGAAGGATATGATGTAAGTTTATATGTGGTCGTTCTCCAAGAAGCCGAAGAAGGAGAAGTAATTGAAAAAGAATGGAAGGAGGATTATGACAACATTGAAATGGAACATGAACAAATTGAGGTACAAAGCGAAAATCAAAGAGTGAGTGTCATAACTAATGGGTTGAATCAAGGAATGACACAAGGAGAAGAACTTGAACTAGATAAAGAAAACAAAGAGGGAGAAAACAAACCTCAAGATCAATTCGAAGTACCTGCCCACTTCAAGAAATATGAGGTAGAAGAGAGGAAGATTTCTATCCAAATGCTAAAACGGGAAGCACAACCAGGAATAGCATATGACAAAAAAGAACAGATCAAGAAAATAGTAGTAGCTTTGGAGGAAGGAGAAGAGTGATGCACTTTTATAGAAAAAGATTTCTCAATGGAGGAGGAACAAGAGTTAATACAACTCATAAGAGATTATAGGGACGTCTTTGCTTGGACATATAAGGATTTAAAAGGGGTGGATCCCTCTATTTGTGCCCATAGAATCCCGAAGCAAACCTTCCAAACAAAGACCATACACATATAATGAGGTTTACTCAGCAAAAATTAAGGAAGAGATAGATAAGTTGTTGGACATGGGTTTCATTTATGAGACCGAACACACGGAATGGGTATCACCTTTAGTGGTCGTGCCGAAAAAGAATGGCAAGTTAAGGGTATGCATTAATTTGAAAAAAGTAAATGCTGCCACCATACGGGATAGTTACCCATTACCTATCACCGATCATCTTTTGGAAAGGCTTGCAGGAAAGGAAGTCTATAGTTTTTTGGACGGCTTTTCAGGGTATAATCAGGTAGCAATTGCTCCTGAGGACCAACATAAGATAGCCTTTGCAATTGAATGGGGAGTGTATGCATTTAGGGTTATGCCTTTTGGTCTAACCAATGCCCCAGCCACTTTTCAAAGGTTGATGTGCCATGTGTTCAAGGAATTCTTAAGGAAGAGCATGGAGGTATACGTGGAGGATTTATGCACCTATTCAACTATACAATCAGAATATATTCCTGAACTAAGAAGGTTTTTTGCCAAATGTCGAGAGTATAGAGTTTGCCTTAATCCAGAAAAGTGTGTCTTCATGGTTTGACAAGGGAAGATATTAGGACACATTGTCTCTAAAAATGGGATTTCCACGGATGAAGACAAAATCAAAGTGATTCTAGATTTGCCGAGACCAAAAATTGCTAAAGAAGTGCAAGCATTTATGGGACATTGCGGATACTACCGTAGATTTATACACATGTATGCCATAATTGCCAGACCCCTTTATGCATTACTGTCTCAGATTATTTGGACGGAAGAATGTGAAAAGGATTTCAATGAATTAAAGAGTTGGTTGAGTTCAGCACCAATCCTTAGAGTGCCTAATTGGAACAAACCATTTCATATTCATGTTGATGCTTCCAATTTTCCCATTGGATGCATCTTAGCATAGCCAGCAGATACAGGGAAGCTAGACCACCCTATAGCCTATGCCAGTAGACAAGTAAATCAAGCAGAGCGCAATTATACCACTACAGAGCGAGAAGGTTTAGGGATGGTGTATGCAGCAAAGAAATTTTGACACTACTACTATTGGCAAACAAATTCAAATTCTTCATCGATCATCAAGCCCTACTGTACCTAGTCAATAAACCTTGTAATACCGGACGACTTGATGATGGTTTCTATTGCTGATGGAATTTGATTTTGAAGTAGTAGTCAAGAAGGGGAATACACATATCAGAGTAGATCACCTATCAAGAATGACACATGGAGAACCCCCCACAGGAGTACCAGATGATCTACCAGATACTTATCTTTTCAATCTCGAAGTATGTCGCCATTGGGCAGAAAAGTTGATCCCTATCCTCACATACGGACCTAAACATGGGATCACTACAAACAAAATCTAGGAATTATGGAAAACTAAAAATCTCCACATCATTGCTGGAAGCTTATACCACCAAGATCCAAGTGGCTTACTCTTGAGATGTGTGGAGGAAGAGGAACAAGAGATGTGGTTTAAAAAAGCACATGTAAATCAATGGAAAACTCATCTAAATGCGAATGGAACATGGTAAACACTGAAGAGATTAGGCATATACTAGCCAACCATGCAGAGGGATACACATAACTATGTATCTACATGCCCAAGTTGTCAAGAACGAAAGCCAGAAGAGAACTCTACTCTATATTACTCCACTGTAGCACCAAGGTGGAGTGTGCCTCTAGTAAGATTCTTGGAAACCCAGGAGTACCCAGAAGGAGCTACTCTAGTAAGAAAACGTGCCCTCACAGAGCAAAGCAAGGACTATGTTCTTATAGGAAAACAGCTTTTCAAGAGAGGAAGAGACAATCATCTATGAATGTGCATTCATGAAGACAAGTACCTTTCTGTCTTAGAGATGGCTCATACGGGAGTTGCAGGAGGACATTTTTCTGCAGATAAAACTGCAAAAATGATTCTCTTCGCAGGAATGTGGTGAGCAACTCTACATCAAGATGCAGCCACTTACGTCCAAAGATGCGATACCTGCCAACGAACAAAGTATCCTATTAGAAGAGATGAAATGCCACTAAAGCCTATGATGAGTGCCAGAGCATTTACCAAATGGGGAATAGATTTTGTAGGACCTATTAGTCCACCAGCTAAAGGTTCTCATGCCGAGTACATAATTGTAGCAACGTATTATTTGACCAAATGGGTAGAGGCCAAAGCAACCAAGAAAAACGATGTGAGGACTATGACTAAGTTTCTCTTCAAGAACATATTCAATAGGTTTAGATTGCCTATTGAAATTGAGAGTGATAGGGGCACAAACTTTGTCAATGAAGTGATAGAAGCCCTAATGAATGAATTCTTAGTGATTCATAAGAAATCAGCCCCTTATCACCCACAAGCCAACAGACAAGCTGAAAATTCGAACAAAATCTTATGCACAGTCCTCACTAAAATTGTTAACAATGGCAGATCCGACTGGGACAAGCAATTACATCATGCTTTATGGGCATTCCGAGTAGCCTACAAAACAACCATAGGAACTACTCCCTTTAACCTAGTGTACGGACAGAATGCCATCTTGCCAATTGATTTCCTGGTACCTACTCTTAGAGTAGTTGCAAATTATGAATGGACTGGACATGAGTTATCAACTCAATTGGATCAAATAGAAAAGTTACACGAAACAAGATTACAAGCTGTGGCAGGTATTTACGCTACAAAAAGGCGACAAAAGACATATTTTGATGCTCATATTAAAGATAAAAACCTGAAGGAAGGAGATTTGGTCCTGGTTCATACTTTGAAGCAACATGCAAAGAAACTACAAGAAAAAGGATATGGCCCCTTGATAATCAATCGTATATCTACCAGCAGAGCCATCAACCTAGCAACCCTAGATGGAGAAGTATTGCCAAACTATATAAGTGTTTTCCATGTAAAAAAGTATTAAGAGCCATTAACAGAGGAAATAATGTCACAACTTCTAACAACTAAAAATAGGTGAGAAGAGGATGAAAGAATATGAGAAGAACCAAGACAGGAAGCTCTAGAATGAATAAGAAAAAAGAAGGAATGGATAAGAGAGAGAGAGATGAAAGATATCGATAAGGAGATGAACTCATCCCAATGGCTAACTTTGAAAACCTAGGACAGCAAACAAAGCAACCATATTTGAATCTGGGTGCTGGAACAGAAGAGTATTACTTGGTGGATGCTCTCATTGACACAGGAGCAGCTGTTAGTTGTATCAAGTCTTCGTTAACTCAGAAACTCCAGGAAGAATTACGCCCATCTAAAGCACAGCCGATTGGAATAGGGGGAAAATTTACTAAATGCATATGCGAGATTACATTGTCACTACATCTCGAAAATAACACGATGCATCAAAAACTCTTGGTGTGTCATGATCAAGACTTATTAGGAGAACTTGTGTTGGTTCAAGATTGGATATATGAATATGAAGTGACTATCCAATTAGCCTTGGGTTACATATCGGCCAAGATAGGGCACCGTGAGGTATTCAGCGTGTTAGAAGAATGACCTGTCAAAGCCAAATGTATAGGCCTGAGAGATCACTCATGCATGCATGATGATGAATGTACATTCACCTCCACTATGGAAACTCCACCATTAAGTACTTCATGGGAGAATACACTGAATCTCAATCTCGCACACTCTCCTAAACCAGTGAACCTCACTGCTAGCATCGTTTCCAATAAAAGCCCCTGTGAGGAATCGAGCACAAGAGGGACTAGTCAGCAAGACTATCACGAACTTTCACGCATTAGGATCCATCCCATTCCTCACACTAGACAGGCTTGGATCAGAAAAGATCAGGTGACAACATATCATCAACAACGGAGCTATATCCTACACAGGAAACAACAAAAGTACGAGGACCCCAATCAAGCTGGACTCCGAAGCCCACAAAGGATTGCTAGAGTATGGATTCCGAAGAAAGTCATGGTCGCCCAACTGACATGAACGCAAATATGGATTCCCAAATCATGTGCACCAATGACAATCATTAAAAGGGACGTGTCAATGCACAAGAAGTATCAGTACGACATGAAGGCAAAGCAATAAAAAACAAACAACTACAAGACATTGCAGGAGCAGAAATATGCAACAAGAACACTTCAAGGATTTGAAGGACTAGCCAAGTGGAGGTACAACGTGAGAAGCACAACAATCACCAGGAATGCTGGAGATACAGTCTTCCGTAGAAGAATAAAGCAGATCTGGATGCCTAAAGGCAAAACAATCTGTATGCATCGTCCAGAGATTTCAATTTGCACACATCTTGAGTTGCAAGAGTCCCGAGCATGCATAATAGGTCCACATTACAAGGCCATGCATTCGGCACCTAATTCTTCTTAAACTGGATAGTGAAGCACATTTCCCTCTTAGGGAATAGGAGAGCACTTGTACAATAATCTCAAGGAAAATAACTAACGGTACAATAAAAGTTTTGGCTAGGTACTAACACTTTTGTTTTCTTTCAGAAAAATATATATATATATATATATATATATATATATATATATTTGTGTGTGTGTCTATGTGTGTGTGTGTATGAAGAAAAATCCCAGGTACTACCTTTCTCACACCTACAGGAAAGGGACAACACACGTCACTCAGAGAGTTGCCAATTTCATGAAGGATAAGTAAAGGATAACTCATGATACCAGCTTTACACTGATTACTAGTATGTATTGAGTGCAAATGGTATATTCAAATTATGAGGCTACACAAGAGGAAGAAGTGTTGCTTCTTCCCTTGGAATCGATTTCTAAGGCAAGAGGTCATTGGTTCCTTGAAGACCAACTTGTGTCAGATCTTCTTTTCATGGCCACCATCAAAATTATGGACAGGGATCACTATTTCCCAATCATGTCACAAGATTTCCAAACCATAATACAAGGATTACCGCACATCACAGATGTTTGGAAAAGAGCAAGAATTGATGCATTTCTACGGATTCCCATATACTTACCAGATTTTCAGAGATGCACACAAGTTATGAACACACTCCAGTTCGCAGCAGCTAAGCTGTCAATCCCAGAAGCTAAAGTGCTCAACAAAACAGGTTCATGGACAATCATTCGATTCACACATGAACTAATCAACAAGGCTTTTGGATGGAGTCAGGATGGTCTCACTAATGTCAAAGATGAATGTCATGATGCTGAAAAGAAAACCTTCCTGGAAATCAACAGGATAGATATAGAAGAATCGGTTAGATTGGTGCATCAACATTTTTGTTTTCCCAGCATGAACAGGTATACATGAGCTCAGAAAATTGTGTTCAATTGCTCTCCCATGCAATGAGGCAAATTGGCAATCAAGTCAATTTTACTCCATATATTCAAGATCGCCTATTCGAAGCAAAGAAGAAATGGAGAGAGAAGAAGTTTTTGAATGGAAGCTCGGCATTGACTTTGCTAATCTATGAAGCTCTCGAGATGAAAGAATGTCTCCGTTTGATGCCAAACTCCACAAAAATGGCAAAATATGTAAAGTCGGCTACTATTCCAAAGAAAAAGGAAACAATTATTTCCACAGAAGAAGTGGGAACAAGTTCCAAGAAACCAATGAGAGGGACTAAGCGCACTAGAGATGAAGCGGTGCAAGAAACACCACAATCCAAGTGGGCACATACACTACCAAAGATCCCTCTGACACAACCGCCCATCACAAGAAGAGATCTCTCAGTGGCACTAAAAGAAACACATACCTACATGCAGGGTCAAGTGAACCTCAATGTCCAAGGACATCAATATAGACAGGCAAGATGAGGGCAGCAACAAAAGGACAAAAAACATACTACAGAACTAGCTGCCAGGTATAAAGAATTGGGATTGGAGGATTCAAGTTCTAATGAGGAATCTAGCCCTGAGAAGGATACCTTGGACACTGACATAAGCATAGAAACAAACAATCAGGAATGGACAGAGATAAACCAGGTCGAAGTCACACCCGACAATCAACAATCACGTATACAGAACTAGAAAGCATCCGCTGAACAAACACACCTCATTCAATTGAACGAAAAGTCACAAATCAGCATAAAGGAAGCTTCAATCACACATAAAGATGCAGTGCCACCCATAAAAGAAGAAATACAAACAAGCGTGGAAAAAGAAAGGTGTTTACAACAAAATATGGAACAAATTGTGATTGAGATCCCTGATGACACGCCACAAGGTAAGACAGTAAGTAAGGAGGCTGAGCCAAAGATACAACTTCATATTTAGCAGCCCCACGACACAACATTGCATGTGGCACAAGGAAAAGATGTTACCACAGGGGAAGAACCTAGCATCCCAACAACATGGTTAAATGTCAATGTTACTCAACTAAAACCAATAGTCAAACAAATGATACAAACGGCCATGGATACATAGCAACAAATGATGGAAGCAGAAGCAGATTATGACAAAGCGATGCGAGAAAAGAATCAATTTCAATATCTGCGCAGTTGATCCAAGTTCAACAAGTGGTTTCAGCCAAAGAGACGGAAATAATAGAAGTCAGAGGCCAATGCACTACATTAATGGAGCATAATCACAAGCTCCTGAACAATTGATGGAGCTACAAAGACAACATGAAGCAAGTGAAGCGGACAAAGAGAGAATGAAGGCTAGAAGCAATCTGTTAGAAATGCATCTCAAAGAATATATGGAGAAAAACGATAATCTACGCAACAGGAATAAAGAACTGATGAAGGCACTGCTTTACGACCAACCAATAGGTAAACAAGAGACAACAACAACTAACCAGAAGGAATTGAATGATCAGATTGCAAAATATGCAAATCTGCTGAAACAAGAGCAAAGCCTAAAAGAAGAATGGGAACAAAGGTACATACGAGACACAAATGAGCTTAGGAAACAACTCAAAGCTACTGAAGAAAAACTCTTGGTAATTTATAATGAAGATGCAGATCAAATAGCGGAAATTGGCAATGAGCTTCTCGTGGCCAAAGATGCGCTCCACACAGCCCTTCACGAAGTTAAAGAAAAGTCTGAGCGTATTGTACAATTGGAAGCTCAAGTAGAACAAAAAGCAAACATCGGGACACCAGTAGAGCCACAACCAGAGAATCCTACTAACGAGGTAGAGGTATGTCCTCTATCTCCCCCGATCTATCATTCTCCAATAAAAGAGCAGATGGCCGAACCATGTGATGATCATCCCATGCCATATACTGCAGAAATAGGTCAGAAGGAACGGGCACTATTGGTGTCCCGATTGACAGAAAATTTTGAAAATGAAGTCGTCAAAGTCATGAAAGAAGCCAAAATTAAAGGAAAAGACTTGGATACAATCATGAAGCCTTTCCATATTCCGTATGGGCTCTTGAAAGAGAAAACACGACAATATATAAAGAAGATCACACAAAAGGATCCAGATGAGTAGGTGCACTTCAAGAAAAACACATTCAATTACACTCAAGAAGAATTTGAAGCTGCACAATCTTTATGGAGAAGAAAATTTTTGGAGAAAAACCTTACTTTGCGGGTGCACTGGCAAGCAGCACCATATTTATTACAGGTAAATCCTTCTTTTTTCCCAACACCACGTCGCAGAGAAGCACGTGAATTTTTGGATATGCAAAGAGTGATGTGCTCAATAAACAGTGGTTAAATTATCCTCTACTTCCAAGTCCACCTCACAATGACTTACCAACTGAGGATTACATGGTGAAAACCATTGAATTTTGGCTACATCGATATGCAACAGTACATGATCTAACTATCAAGATGACTAATAAAATCCTCAGCATGATACTTAGAGTTTTGAAAGTGTTCAAACACGTAGCATATACATTTTTAAATTTCATTGGCATTAACCAGGGCACAGATATCCTTATTTTTTATCTATCTATTATGCCCAGCCGCCCAAACAATCATGGCATATTATTCAAGGCTCATGTTCTTACCAAGTCCATATATGCAAACCTTCGAGGAAGCATTTTTTATCGGATTTTTTGAAATTGATTCCGAGCTTTTCTTAAAAATGTCAATGAATCTGAATGCTAGAATGGTAGCATATGAATTGAGCTTCTTCGCAGATCACAGACAGCCACCACATGACGGCATGAAAGTTGAACAATGGAAGCAACTACTGATACGTGAAGCTAATCTGCTTAATGAGACAGAGCAAAAGATTTATAGAACGTACTCCCGCCGCATTCCAAAGTCTTTCGGGGATGACAGAGTTTAGGAGGGGGGCAATGTTGAAGGAGAGTCCAGCAAAAAGAAGAGAAGAAGAAGACCAAGAAAGAAGCTTCACTAAAGGTATTATATCTGAAGACATATCTCTACAAGAAGCCCCGTAGGGGCACGCAACACCCATCTCTCAACAGAGCCCCGTAGGGGTATACAACAGGGGAAGGTACGTAAGCGACAAGGGCGGATCAAGGCCAACAAGTATCCATGAAGAAGTGCAAGAAGATATCTGGTAGATCCTGATCCTTAAGAAGGTCCTTCAACATTTGGGTCTTCGGAAGGTCCAGATCGAAGGCTGAAGGTCCACACCTTCATACCTTCAACTGGTTACATGCATGGCAGCCCGACTTAACACAACAACCCAGATTTAAAAGGAGCGACTGGAAAATTATCCACAGGTTGCGTACGGTGAAAACAGAAGAAGAGGCCACGACCAATGCAACAGGTCCAGAGTTATGATCTCTTCCTTGACCACTAGTAATACTATATCATTACAACTTCCATAGAAGCGGGCAGTGGTCGACTACAGGCACAGAACTAGAGATGCAAAGCAAAGCCTTTCAAGGGACAATAGAGACAAAGAGGGGGAGAGTGTTGTAGAGCTAAGAAGAGCAAAGAGGCAGAGAAAAAGAAGGGCTCTAAAAGTTTTTCGAATTGGGCTCTTTCTTTTTGTATTATAGCCATTTTGTAATATATTTTCCAATGTAAATGCACTAGAGGAGTCCTCTAGATGCATACCCATAGAGATTTGTATCTTACTCTTGTAAGTTAGTATGAAATTAGCCTTTTTAGTTAATAAAGTGCCGGTCTATTGTGTGAAAGAACCATTTTTAGGGCACATGTATATAAGTCAATTTGTGACTCTTTGAAGAGACTTTTTGCCATTGTGAGAATCAAGAGCACAGAATTTCGAATTTGTGTTTTCTCCTCTCTGTATCTTCTTCCTTGTGAGCTTGCATGCATGCGTGATGCTTGGAAAGAGTGCTTGGAAGTGTTGTCTATCCATGAAAGTGCTTGTTTACTGTTGGTAAGGTGTGTGCGAAGTGTAGGAAGTGTTGAAGTGTAGGAAGATCAATCCCATGACTCAGTATTTTGCTCATAACTTGAAGCAGAAGCATCAAAATTGAGTGAAAAGACTACCACTGGATGCGTCTTCTTGAGAGCTTTGAAATGAACTTGCCATTTCCTATATTTGGAGTTTGGAGCTGAGAGAAAAGCTCGATTTATCTGTTGACTGCTGCTCCAAATGTGGTGACACCATAACTGATCCCTGAAACTTGTTTGGAATAGATTTATGCTTATTTGCACTTTATGAGAGTTCATTTGCATTGACCATCATCTAAATGCATGTTTTCATACACTCGGCTAGGTTTTGATACTCCTTGGGTTGATAATTAAAGCGTGAGTCCCCACTATATGTACTTGAGGGGGATCGAGGTATAGTCTCTTTCTCCACAAGTCCCTAAGTCGGTACTTAGGTACACAGCATCATTATTGCATCGTGTATTTGGAGCAAACTCTCTAGGCACACGAACATGGATACTTGTTGATGCGGGAGCATGAGGACGTTCTACTGTGAAGTTTGTGATACATGTCAACACCATCTTTGCTAATGAATAGCAATATAAAAAACAAAGATGAGAAAACTGGTTGGAAGGGACTCTAAAGCATATGTTTTGCTCAAAAAATGTGTATTCTTGTATGTGTATGGGTTAAAGTGTATTTTTCCACTGTGTGTGGCTGAAAATGATGAAATTTGAAAAAAGTCATTTTTTGGGGGAAGCATAGTCACAGATTTGATGATGTGGTACTTACTTTTGGAGGGAGTTTGAAAATTATACTTTTTCTAAAAGAAACTTCATAAAATGGGCCCAAAAAAGTGACTTTTGACATATATATTAAAAAATAGGCCCTTTTGCATTAATATACACTGAAAATGAGACTTTTTTAGAAAAACTCATTTTTTTATTCAAATACATGCACGACTTTGATTATGTGGAAAGTAGATTCTCTTTCTCTCTCTCTAGAAGAAGAAAGAGAGATGCCTACTAAAGCCTAAAAAAAAGCCTACTCCAGCCTACTAAAAAGTGCCCTATTAAATGCACTTTGTCCCCTTAAACAAGAATAGAATTAAGCTTAATCCCTAAAAATTACGGATCCTTACAAGGCCCATGCAGGGTTCATTTTTTCCCCTAATGGTTTCTTGGAAACAAAATCCCAAGTGTTGTTTGAAGTGCTTCAATTTCTGCTTGCATAGCTTCTCTCCATTCTTTCTTCTTATTTGCTTCTTCAAATGAAGAAGGCTCTTCTGACATAGAATCTTTGGTCATGTATACAGAATGCTTGGGGACTAGTGATATGTCATAGCCATATCTTATGGGTTTTTTGCTCTCCCTTTGAGATCTTCTGAGTACTTGATTGGATGACTCTGGAATGTCTTCCAATTGTTTGAACTTTTTTTTGCCCTTGGACTTCAGATCTTTGGAGTCAATCTGCTCTTCATCTTCTGAGTTGACATCTTCTGATATTTTTGGTTTTTCTTGAGTCAGAGTTGGAAAATCACTTTTCAAGTCATAGGGTAGCTTAAGTTACCTGTAATCATCTTCAAACCATGAATTATTTTCATCAAACACCACATCCCTACTAACTACAAATCCTTTGTTAGTGGGATTGTACAACCTATATTGCTTCTAGTTTTGATCATAGCTAATGAATATACACTTTTCAGCTTTTGAATGAAGTTTCTGTCTATTCCTCCTCTCTGTTCAAGAGTGTATCTTGTTGTGACCTCTCTCTTTATACCTCTGTACTATAAGAATGAGTCAAACTCATGTAAGAAATACTCACCACCTCCATCAAATCTCATCCTCTTCAAGCTTCTTCCTGTTTGGTTCTCAACCAATGCCAAATACTTCTTGAAACAAGTTAGGCCTATTCAAGAAATTTGGGAACTATTCAAGTCACATTTATGTTACTTACTATGTTAACTTCTTGAGTTTTAGCCCAACTTTGATACTACATTTATAATAAAATTATTCTTAATATTAAAGCATCAATTTTTAATACTCTAATCAAGAGATAATAGCATATTGTAGTGTGTGGATAACTCAAAAAGTAAAAGATTGGGACACAAAGCACGTTCTCAAAATTCTGTGTAATTCCCATTTTTCCTGAATAGGCCTTAGTGAAGACTTCATCTTTATGCTTCATGAAGTAAAGAATTGTCCATCTACTATAATCAACTATGAATAAAACATAGTACCTTGATCTTGAGATTGATGGTTCTCTACTAGCACCCCACACATCTGTGTGCACAAGCTCCAAGTAGTCTTCATACATGTATCCTTTTATGTTGAATGGTTGCCTGTGAGATTTGCCAAATTGGCATGCTTCATATTTGTAAATCATATGTTGCTTGGATACATTTGGAATGCCAAGCACACTCTGATCCCTACATATTTGCTTTAGTGTTCTTTCACCTATATGACCTAGCCTTTTATGCCATGTCTCTAGTTTAGATAGGGTTTGATCTTTGTAATTGAAGCGTGCAATGTTTCTGGTATCTTCAACTTCAAATGTAAAGAGTCTACCAGATTTCTCACCTTTTGCAATCCTCTTGAAGCCTTGTTGAGGGTCCTCCACATATGCTCCATGCCTTCGTGTTCTTGAAACACTCATCTGTGGTATGATTGGTCAAGCAACATATATTGCAAGGTGAAGGGTTTTATGATCTCCCCCAGCTTGCTTTCCTCCTCTGCCCCTTCCTCTACCTGTGAAGTTCACTTGAGAGGTACTTGCCTCTTCTTCATTCTTTTTACCTTTGCCTTTATCTTTACTTTTATTTCTATCTGTGTAAAGGGCAGAAGATTAAATACCTCTAGAGTTGTCTCCATTTTTTTGGTGAAGGACTCCCACTTATCATCAGCTTTGATGCCATTTATGATTTGAATAACTATCTGCTCCTCTTCTATCTCTTCTCCAATGCTCCCAAGTTGGTCAACTACATCCTTCATCTTGGTTACATAGTCAGCTACAATTTTCTTTGGTTGCTTCAGATATTGAGTTAAGTATATAAGACCTAGCTAGAGCATCCTTTGCACATCATGTAGTTATCCTTTCTTGCTCTTATCTTGTAGGTTGATGTTTGCTTCTGAATATTGGCATTTCCTCATCTCCGAAGATGTATCCATATAAGCTTCTTCCTTGGAGATAGGCTTGCATCTTTAGGGACCATGTTGGATAGTTGTTCCTATCCAATTTGTCAATGAGTGATGGAAATCCATCTCCCATTTTGCTTGTTGTTGCTCTGATACCACTATTGGAGGAGATGGTGGATAGATTCTAGAGATGGTGGTGCTAAAAAATCCTACTTCACACTAGCCAAGAACAAGTTGTAGAGATTATAGTAGACACCTTAAGCTTCCCAACTATCATAGATGGAGCTTGAATCTTGCAAAAAGTCTCGAACACTTTCGTCATCAGCTCAAAAATCTTCATGCACATCTGTGCAACAATGTTTGGTACATTCTTTAAGCGTGCAGACCAGTGGCATATGGTGGAGATCATATAGGCAATAGTGGGTGGCCTCTGGGTCAAGCAAAGTATGGATTATTAGCCCAACCTGAACAATCTTTATTGTTGCGAACTTTAATTAGGAAATCTTGTAGGGATATGTGACAAATATTGGGGAAATAACATGGGTTATATTTAATATAGAGTGGCATGGTTTCCCATGTGCACATCATTTCAGGGTAGTCCATTAACAGTCACTCATGCCAATTAGGCTGAAAAATGGAGCCTGCTCGTGCCTCTTCTGGTAGATCATGAGGCTCGAATTGAGTAGAAAATTTTAGTTCTTTGCCTGTATATCTCTTAATCTCGGCATTATAATCTGCTCACAAGACAAAATATGGCATATACTATCTTTTGGATGTAGTAATGAGTTTTTGGTGAGTTAGGTTCTAAAAATAGGATGCCTTAAGAATTGTATCTTCTAGATTGGAGAGCAACCGGATTTGTATGGATACTCGATCATCGTGGGTTTGTCCTATGTGCTCTACTCTCTTGAGCCAATCGGGGACTTCTATCTCAAATGTGTCTTGGACCTTGCCTATGACACACACACTAGGTAGAAGCATCAGCTCATATGGTTCTTCAAACCTTTCTTTGACTAGAATCTCTACCATTGTTTTTGGTTCTGGTTCTTCGATTGGAGAGGGTGTTCTCTCATATGGTAATAGGAATTCTTTTAGTTTTTCCACTTGCTTCCTAAGGGCTTCTAGTTCTTTTGTAGAGTGTTGAGGGATGGTAGGCTCTGGTTGAGTTGTGCTGACCTTGGTGAGCTTCTTCTTGAGATCGGCACACTCTCATTCCAGCATTTCATATGACTCTAAGAATTTTGCATTTTCCTCAAGTAGTATCCTCATGTCTTGGAAGGGAATAGCTCGATACTTTGTAGGAATAATCTCTGTACCTAAGGACCCTTCCATGGCTGCTTCAAAATTGTCTTGCTTTTGTTGTTGTAGTCACTTGTTCTCTTCCAAGGCCATGGACATGTGCCTCCTGAGAAGCCCTAGATTTCATCGTAGTTTGGCATTGGTGAGAGTTTGCACTTGGAGCAGGTTCTCCAATTCTTTGATCGGTTGAGCATCCACATTTGACATTTTGGACTCCGTTTCTGTGTGAGCCTATTGTAAGGTGGTGTATTCTACTAGGAGTGTTTGGTTGTCAACCTCCAGGGCGGTGACTCTTGTTTGTGGTCTTTGCATCTATGCTTGGAAGGCAACATTTTTCTCTTTCAATCATTGGTACTCTTGTTGTAGTTGATATGCACATTGAATGATTGTATTGAATGTATTATTTATAGTATGAGATGCAAGAAAAACTATGTGGAATGCAGATGAATTGGGAATGGGGATGGGAATGGTGGATGTTGTGTTTAATGAAGAGGTGGGTGCACATGAAGTTGGTGGTAAGGGGATGGGAGATAGTGGAATTGTGGGGAGAGGGGGAGGTGCTATAGGTGGTGAAATGTCCATGGGGTCGGACAATTTGGTGCAGACAGGAGCTACCATGTATGTGGGTATGGTAGGTGAAGTGAGTGTGGTGTCTGTGTATAGTGAAGTGGTTGTGAGTGTTTGTGAACCTAGCATCTGAGTGGCAGGAGCATGAATGAAATGTTCCATGAATGACATGTAATGGGGTTGGGCTATGGTGATGGTTGAGGTATGGGGGAACATGGATGAGGTAGATGGGAAGTATGGACCCCTGGAAAGGGGAATGTGTGAATATGGGTAAGCAGGGAAACCTAGACTACCTTCTGTGGGTCACTGGTGTCCTTCTATGCCTGGGAGAATGGGGTGTCCAAGGGCTAGCTCTACAAACAAAAATAATGAAGTAAAAAGAGGGTTGGTAATGGAAGAAAAGAGGGTGGCCTAAGATGTTGGTTCATGAAAGGAAAAGGATGTTGATGAAACTGGGGTTTGGGTCATGGTTGTTATTACTAGAGTGGTTTTGTCAGTGGTTGGTGGCAGAGGTGGGGTTCAGGGAGGAGAGGGAGGTTGCTGGGGTGAAATTGGGGATGTTTGTACAAAAGTTTCTATAGTAAGATTTATGGTTGTCATAGAGGTAGTGGTTGGTTTGACGATTGCTTCGGGTTTGGATAGTGGTATTCGTATGTTCTTGCCTGCCCTTGTTCTTGTATCCACTATATGTTTATCGTACCAGATGGATTGTCTGACTGTTGCGTGGACGTCCTCCTGAACTCCCAAGGATTTTGACAATAATTTGAGGGTAGTGATGAAATGAGGGTCCACTCCTTCCTTCGCAAGCATCTGCTCTATCAAGGCTTGGCTTGATGCGAATGACATTCTATGCCTTTCTTGCACTATCTTGATTGTGTTGTATAACCTTTGTAAGTGGGTTGTGTATGCAGGAGCACCTACGAGTTCTGGTACTTCTTGTTGCTCATCTTGATGTCTTTGTTCATGCCTCTTCTTGCCTTCTTTAGATTCTTCATCTTCCTCATCATCTTCATCGTCTTCTTCATCCACATCAACACTAGTAATAGGTTACTTGTCATGTTGTTGCTTGCAGTTGAGCACCTTCCACTTGTCCTTCTTCCACCTCAAGATTAACTTCTTTTAAAATCTACTCAAAATCCTCAGCAATGAGCTCTTCCAAATGTACTCCGCCAAGGAATTTGAGGTCTCTGGGAATTGGAGGAAATATCAAGTTGCTGCCTTAGGTGTTGCATTACGGGAGGCATAGTGTAAATGGGCAGACATGGCAAGGTGGGGGAGTGACATCTCGGGTTAACATGGCTCTGCCCCATTGAGCACATGGTACTTGTACTACTCCTCTCATCCTCTTGGAAGGGGATCCTATGGATGTTCGGCCCTTGAATTGTTGTACTCTATTCCACATGAGAGCCCTCTAGATTGGAATGTCGTGAGCTAAACATCTATAAATGATCCTGGTCAATGCACAACACCCATACAAAATCGACTTATGTGTCCATCGCTTGTGTGGCAAGTGTATCTGATGAATGATCCAATGAGGCAAGTTAATTGTTAAGTTTTGAGTCTTTGCAAGATAAAAGTTGAACCATATCTTCTTGGGTGGCATAGTGAATCTATCTTGGGCCAGGAAGGCAAAGTGTTGCATGCACATCCTCAAGTGAACTGCAACATTTGGCATCATGGCCACCATGTCCTTGAGCTTGGTAAGGTTTCAATTCTTCATGCTGTCTGGTACTAGAACCTCCTTCTCTATGGGTATGTGCATTCCTCACATATCTAGAGCCTCCCACACTAAGTTATTGGTTAACTTAAACCTCTTCAACTCATTTCCCCCGGTTAGAGATGGGATCACAAAATTGCTTGATGTTTGGGGGTGCTTGCTAGTAGTCAGGGTGTTGATGAGATAATAGCATCTCATGAAATTTGGTTTTGGAATTTGAGCACTAAAATATGCATTCAGTGCTGCTTTCCCCCACACTAGGCATAGTGCTTCTACATTCTGTAACTTTTCAAACTCCCGTGTAAAGAAATGGTACTTGCCCCCCTTTCCATTGAATTCTAGCTCTACTTCCCAAAGATATGAGCCCTTGCCCAATGGTCCTATTAGTTCACTAAACCGATGAGAGGTCTTGCCTATACACATGGTATGGCTGCTCAGGGGGTCTTGTATCGGTATAATCTGCATAGCTTGCAATTCCTCCAGTCTATCAATTGTCTCTAGCATGATAGGTAAACTCTCCATATGGACCACTTGTTGACTTGCACCTACTTGAGAACTAATTCCTACTACGTCAGCCATGATATCGCTGGTATATCTGATGCTTATCTACTAGAAGAAGAAAATCACATTAGCATTGTGTAGGAAACATGATAATATCGTGTTCCCTCTACAATACCAACATGTTATTTATTGACTATAGAGGTTATTCAAGTGGTGTATTGTGTGTGTGAGTTAGAGTTAGGAGGTCAATAATGTTCCTATATGCATACTCTAACTATGCAATGTGCTCAAATGCATTTATGTGTATGCGTAGTAGTCTATGGGGTTGGGTCAAGGGGTTTATTATAGACTTTAAATCTCCAATTTTTTTGTGTGAGATGGCATCTTTTGGTAGTGATAACATGTAAAGGTCTTTGGACTATTTCATCTTGGATTTGGGGCTTTTGGGTACCCATTTCTAGATAATCCTAGGTGTGATTTTAGTTGTGGAGGTGGTGAGTGCAGATGTTTGCCATGAAGTATATGATATGAGTGATTGTGAGTGGCTATTCAAGATTTTAAGCGTATGTGAACCTACTTCAGCATGTAAGTAGGTCTTGGGCACCCAGATTTCTCGTGCATTCGGGTTAGCCTTCATTGACTACTTTGGGACCCAAATAGAAATGGTCCATTTTGGGAGATTCTTGGAATACTCTTTCTTTGTAGTCCTTGCCCGAGTAGTTGGTTTGTTGCATCGTTTGGGTATGGCCTCTTGAGTAGGGGGTTGTTTGCCCTTGCGGATCCAAATCTGCTTCACCTCTTGAGTCATCTTGCTCCGCTCACTCCATTGGCTATGAGCATGGACCGTTTGCTTCCTTGGCTTCTTGTGCTCGGTTTTCTGCTCTGTTTGGATCACCTTTGGAAAAGAAGGGAGTTCCCTCATATCCTTGATTCCTTTTTTTAGTACATCCTCCTTCTGCATCAAAGACCTTTGGATAAGAACAACATCTTTATCTTCATGTGTACTCTTGGAAGGACCATGTTGCAGAGCTAAAGAGAGCACAAAGCAGAGAAAGAGACGGGCCCCAAAATTTTTCCGATTTGGACACACAACTTTTGTATCATAACCACTTTTGTATATAATTTCCGTTGTAAATGCACTAGAGGAGTCCTCTAGATGCATCCCCTCAGAAGATTAGTGATTTACCCATGTACAATGGTAGGAAATTAGTCTCTTAGTGAATAAAGTGCCGGTCTCTTGTGTGAAAGGACCAAACTTAGGGCACTAGTATATAAGTCAAAAGTGACTCTTTGTAAAGATCTCTTGTCATTGTGAAGAAGGAGCACTTCTGAATTTTCGAGTTTGCCTCTTTCTTGCTGATTTTGATCTTCATTTTGCTCTTGAATGTGTGTGTTATGCTTGAAATGCATGTGTAGGACTGTTGTCTACCCCTTCTCCTTTGTTTTGAGCTGCTGTAGTGCGTGCGTAAGCTAAGAGAAGCTGTGGCGCGGGTGTTTATGACTCCCGTAATTCACTGTTTTTGCCATAATTTGAAGCAGAGTGGTCAGAATTGAGTGAAACCACCACCGTTGGATTCGTCTCGTTGAGAGCTTCGAAACGAGTACCCTATTGCCTATGTTCGGAGTTCTGGACTGGGAGAAAACCTCAAAATACCAAAACTGCTGAAAAGAGGCTTACGGCAACACTTCTAGTATTTCAGTAGGTATGAGAGGTAGTAGTCTTTTCTCATGCGTGAATAGCTGAACCACTTCATTTTCCATCACATGTGCACACGTCTTCATACACTTGGTTAGTCGCTCCTTAGGATTGACATTTAAATGTGTGTTAAAGAGCCCACTATACGCACTTGTGTGGCAATTGAGGTATAGTCTCATTGGCACAAGTCCTTGAGTCTTCTTGGCTCAAGTACACACGTTTTTGGCGCCGTTGCCGGGGAGTCACGTAACCGAGATGCCTTCGTGATGGTTATAGACCGAGTGTGATCGAATCGTACTTGTAGACGCAAATTTGTCCATTGGCAAGTAGTCCACCATTTCAGCACTTGTCAGTTCTCATCTTCGAGGTGTGTGTGATAAGTTTTAGGCTTAGGTTTAGGAGGAGGGAAGAGTAAGGAGGAGTTAGGTTTAGGTTAGAAGGAGAGGAGGAGTGAGGAGAAGAGGAGTAGGAGTAGACCAAAATTCCCAAAAATCACAAAAAATTCCCAAAATTTCAAGTTTTGTCCAAAAAGTATAAAAACCAAAAAAATTTTTGTTCATTTGACACTTCACTGCTCACTGGTATCGTCTGCGACAGCGACCGGTATCGTGCGTGCAGTATCGTGTGCTTCAGGCCTTCAAAGCTTGTGCAAGAGTTCAAGAAGCAAACTAGATAGACCCAAGGTGAGTTCCCATTAAGATTTAATACCTAAAACTCTCTAAACTTGCACAAACAAATGATTAAAAGGAATGCGCAGTATCGCGGGGGGGAAAATTTTTGATTAATTGTATATTTTGTGAGAGACAGAGGCTTAGGAGTGAGGAGCAGGGTGAGAGGTGCAAGGGGGCATAAAAATTTTCAAGTTTGGAGACCTTTTGGCTTGAGTATCGCGATCGGTTGAGTTTTGGTATCGCGATACCAAAATTCCCTTGTATCGCGACACTCGCCAGAAGTGTCGTATCGTTGAATACCTACTTTGGTATCGCGACACTAATTCGGTATCGCGACACTGAGTTGGTATCGCGATCGTATCGGATCCCTGGTATCGTATCGTCTGGTACTAACACTTGGTATCGCGACACCAGTGTGGTGTCGTATCGCCTAAGTCTTTAGTATCGCGACCTCACCTTACCGGGTGGTATCGTATCGTTTGATACTTCGGTATCGCGACACTACTTGGGTATCGCGATCGGGCCCTCCCCAAGTGTCGTATCGTTGATTGTGTATCTTGGTATCGCGACACCTTAGTGGTATCGTGTCGCCAAGATTGGTATCGCGATCGCACTCATCACGGTGGTATCGTATCGTCGATTTTGCCAATATCGTATCGTGGTGTTTCCTAGTGAGGTATCGCGATATCATATCTGGTATCGTATCGTCAGTCTTTTGAGATCGTATCGTGTCTCGAGAACTCTGATATCGCGACACCACTGTGGTATCGTATCGTCTGTTCATTAGGACAGTATCGCGACACTGTCATTAGTATCGTATCGCCGAGATTTTCAGGTATCGTATCGTGCATAGCTGAGGTGTCGTATCGTTTGTTTTCGGGGATAGTATCGCGACACCAGATTGATATCGTATCGTCTGGGTGTCTGGTATCGTATCGCATAGACCTCTGGTATCGTATCGCGGTCAGTGTAGTATCGCCGAGAGTAGTATCGTCAGGAAGTGGTATCGCCCAGATTAAACCCTTCTTTTGGCAGACAAGTTGAGTCATTGGGAGAGCTACCCAAGGAGGATCTAAGAAATATAAAGAGAGGCTTGGGGGAGTGAATGAACTTGAGGTCAGGAAGAGTTCTAAGTAGTCGAAGGAGTATCATATCTTCAGTAGGAAGTACTGCCCTCAAGACGACTATTTGTTAGAAGTCTATATGATTCACGGATCAAACTTACTGTTGCAAACCGATTCACCTGTTCCAGGGAGAGAAGAGAACCCCATGACCTTCTATGAATTGAAAGACCCGGATGATGAGACTAGACTCACATACCTAGATAAAGATCAAAGAAGGTATTGGCCTGTGAGTATCTTAGACAGGTCTCGATTAAGATATATGGGTACACCTGTGTTTCCTCAGAGAGAGCAGGCAACAACCTCACAAAATCCATTTGGAAATCATGCTCATGTACAATTTGCCACGCCAGGAGTACAAGCACACTATCAGACCCAACCAGGTATAGGAAACCAGTACAGACCACCAGTAAGACCACAACCACCTATCGGAAGACAGCCCGGAATGCCACCAATACGACCAGCTGTCCCTATTCTTCCTGTGATGCCCAGACCACCTGAACCGGTTAGAAGGCTGAGGCCTATTCAAGTGGCTAAGTGTGTAAGAAACCCTTATGATGGATCAGGAGAACCATATGATCACATTGCTGAATTCAAACAAGTCCTAAGAGCGGAACAAGTGGACGACTTCTTTGTACAGTATGAGGCGTTTGGACTCACCCTCATAGGAACCGCTCTGACCTGGTTCCAACCCTTAGATCCCAATCAGTTTGGAAACATGGAACAATTTTTTCAAGAATTCATAGGAGAATTCACCAAGAGAGGAATCAAACACAATTCAGCTTCGCTAATTCACAGCTTCAAACAAAATCCTAATGAAATGGTGAAGAATGCCGCCAGAAGGTTCAACCAGTATGTGGATAGATGCCCAGTAACAGAGAGACCGACTCAACAAAAAATGATTTCATTATTTTTGGATGGGCTCACTAACGGAACCTTGAGAACGCTAGTGTACGTGAAAAGACTACAAACTTTGAGTGAGTGTCTTCAGGAGTGTATTGATTTGGAAGATAATTTAGCCGAGGACCTCAACAGCAAGTCCAGCCACGCTAAATCGGACGATTCAAGGAGTGCCATTTCTTCCAACTCCAGTCACGTGGAAGAATTAGCAGAGCTACTAGCCAAGAAATTAGGGGCACAGGGGCAAAGAGCTTATCAACCCCCAGCTCAAAGATTGCCTATGCTACGGAGATGTAGCTTATGTGGAGGAGATCACCCCACTCACCTGTGTGTTCGAGGAGGGGGCGGTGCACAACCAGCTTATCCATACAACAGGCAGCAACAACAAGGGACTTCTTGGTATTGTCACATAGAACAGAAATACACTAATCACACTACTGAGAACTGTCCATTTAATAGGCAAACACGCCCTTTCCAACCACCTCAGTATCGACCGTATGGATATCCACCTAGAGACTCGAACAGAGAGATCCCAAGATACAACCCTTATCCAGCACAGACGGGAGTACCTAGACCAATTGAACAGATACCATATCCACCACCACAACCAGTGCTAGGACCCCAACCGTCGCAACCTCAACAAGTAGTACCAGTAAAGTATGCGCAACCAGAAGAAAATCTAGAAAGAGCCATAGTACCAGCCACGACAATGACCCAGATAGAATCAACAAACCTTGGATACGAAACCCTACCAAGTGAGTACTATCCGTATGAAGCCTACATGATGGAATACGAACCGGCATATGAGACTACATACTATGGGTATGAAGGCTATGATCAGACTTATGGAGCAGAGACTTCCACTCTAATGTATACAGCTCCTAAAGCACCACAACCCATGAGACCACCCAGTAGACCACCAGTGCAGAGAGGACCATGCTATAGATGTGGAGGAGATCATTTCATTAGAGAATGCCCTCGACCATACAACCCTCCACCACCTAGAATCTGGGTAGGATATTGCAGTGATTGCGGCAAAGAACATCTTTTTAGGGATTGCCCTAAGAACCCTGTAAAAAACCAAGGTTCTGCACCAATCAATGTAATAGAGGTCATAGAAGAATCGGGAAGTGATAAGGAATACACAGTGCCACTAAAAGCCATCACTAGAGCCCAAACAAAACAACAAAAAGAACAGCAATCAGAAAAGGAACAAAAAAACAACACAAAAATAGGCCCTGCAACTCAGATAGTGGAAGATTCGGAGGACCCATAAGAGTACAAACAGTAAAAAGCAAATTGCTAAATCAAGTAAACACAAAGAACAAGGGAAGTCCAAGGAGACTCCGGAGCTAATCGAACCTAGCTCAGATAGGGAGAAGCCCGGATCAATTCTAGCAGACCCAAAGCCAGACGACTTGGATATGTGGCTAAAAGCGTACCAAGCTAGAATCAAAATGGGACCGAACATAGAGCAACATGAAAAAATCTACCCTAGAGGGGAATTAGAAAAGGAACGACTAGCCATATGTAGAAAACTTATAGAAGTAGCACAAACAACCCTAGAAAAGACTATCCCAACCCTACCAGAGACAAGGATTGCTCAGGAACCTTATGAAGAATACATCAAACCAAAGGATAAAGAATTGAGAAAAGAAGATTCCCAAGGTGAACAAGAGACAACACAAGATGGTCCTGTATCAGCCATACCAGACTTAGAAGCAGAATGGCCCAAGGACTTGTGGGATAGAATCAGAGAAGAACAATGGAAGAAGAATGGTGTCGATCCACCACCATTTGATGAAATAGATGTGGAAGACTGTCAACCCCATCCTAATCTCGAGGAGGCCTACGAGGAGATCTCAAGACTCGATAGAGGTAGAGAGGAGACCATAAGCATTTCAACATTGCCTAACTATATGGGAGAGTACGAAAGAGAGTCAGTGATAATACGAGCACCCACGGTGCATGGAAAAGGAAAAGAAAAGGGAAAAGAGAGTTTGCATAACTTAACAGAGCTAAAGAAAACAAAAGTACAATGCCAATTAACGGTGGAAGATTTGCTTCGACTTAAACCCCAGTTATGGAAGCAAATGGCAGATCAATTGAAGCCACTGTCAAAGAGTGGAGGATCAAAAGAAAAGGAACTGGAAAATAAGTCCACAATACAGGTTCCAGTCGATAAAGTAGGAGAGTTCAGTGAAGGAGATGAAGGGAATACCTGTTTACCTGTCATCTACAATGGGTACATGACCAAAGCTATCTTAGACACAGGAGCTGGGGTAGGAATTGCAACGAAGGAGATTTGGGAAAAGTGGGGAAAACCAGCCTTACGACCCACTCGCATGAAACTCCAGTTAGCAGACGGTCATGTGGAGAGACCCCTAGGAATATTGGAAGGAATTAAGTTAACCACGTGTGGAGTGGAATTTGAACACACACTAGCCATATGTAAGTTCGAAAAAGCAAACAATTATGAGATGATATTAGGACGACCCTTCATGAGACAGATGCGAGTCGTACAAGATTGGGGCAGAGATTCATTATATCTCCAACATCAAGGGAACACTACCAAGATAAACTTGCACACATTCGCTTATCGGGATGTCCCTCCATTACAATGGAATCCAGTCCACAAAGAAGAAGATGACCTATCCATTCACAGTGCTGGATCAAGTGACCAATCTTGGATGCACGAGGATGCCCAGTTGTGGATGTGCAAAGAAGCAAAGAAGGAGGAGTGTAAAAAACAAATGTGGCCAATAGGGCACCCTAACTATCGATCGATAGAAGACCCCGATTACATGCCTAAAATTTTTTCAGATGAACTCTTCGAACCACATGGCTGGATGGAAATCCTAGCCACATTAGACGTGTGTGTGAATGAGGAAGTATTGACGATGAACGATTGTATAGACGAGGAAGGATATGACGTGAACCTCTACATGGTTGTCCTCCAAGAAGTAGAAGCAGGGGAAATTGTAGAGGAAGAGTGGAAAGAAGAGTATGAAAGCATAGAAATGGAACCAGAGTTTGACTCTGAGGAACAATATTTAGAAACCATGCAAAAGGAATCAAAAGAAAGACCAACAAAAGTCTTAGCAATAGAAACCATCCCAATAATACACGAGCATAGAGAGGACACGAGTAAAGTGGAACCGGAACCAGACCATTTTGAAGTTCCAGAACATTTTAAAAGATACGAAGTGGAAGAAAGAAAGATAGCCACTCAAATGCCTAAACGAGAGGCCCGGGATGGAGAAGCCTATGACAACAAGGAACAAACCAAGAAAGTTGTTGTAACGATAGAAGACGGAGAAGAGAGGTGCACGTATATTGGGAAAGACGTATCGGAAAAGGAAGAAGAGGACCTCATACGACTCATCCGAGAATATCGAGACGTGTTTGCTTGGACGTACAAAGACCTCAAGGGTGTAGAACCCAGCATATGCGCTCATCGAATCCCTATGACATCGGATGCAAAACCTTCTAAACAACGCCCTTATACTTATAATGAAGTTTATGCAGCAAAAATAAAGGAAGAGATTGACAAATTACTAGCGGCAGGATTCATCTATGAGATTGAACACACAGAATGGGTATCGCCACTAGTAGTAGTGCCTAAGAAAAACGGAAAACTAAGGGTGTGTATCAACTTGAAAAAAGTAAATGCAGCAACCATACGTGATAGTTTCCCTTTACCTATCACAGACCATCTTTTGGAAAGAGTTGCCGGCAAGGAAGTCTATAGCTTCTTGGATGGATTCTCTGGTTACAACCAAGTAGCTATTGCAACTGAGGACCAGCATAAAACCGCATTCGCGACTGAATGGGGAATCTATGCATTTAGAGTAATGCCTTTCGGGCTCACTAATGCGCCAGCCACCTTCCAACGACTGATGTGTCATGTATTCAAGGAATTTCTGAGAAAAAGTATGGAAGTATACGTAGATGATCTGTGTACATACTCAAATCAACGACCAGACCATATACCGGAACTGAGAAAAATATTCAATAAATGTAGACAGTATAGAGTTTGTTTGAACCCTGAGAAATGTGTCTTCATGGTGCGACAAGGAAAAATCCTAGGACACATCGTTTCGAAGAATGGAATATCCATGGACGAAGAAAAGATTAAAGTTATCTTGGAACTACCAAGACCCAAGAACGCGAAGGAAGTACAAGCCTTTATGGGACACTGTGGGTATTACCGTAGGTTTATTCACATGTATACCATAATAGCTAAGCCTTTATATGGTCTATTGACTCAGTTCACTTGGACAGACGAGTGTGAGAAGGCCTTCAACGAGCTTAAGAAGCGGCTGAGTACAGCCCCGATTCTAAAATCACCCAACTGGAGCAAGCCTTTTCATATTCATGTTGATGCTTCGAACTATGCCATTGGATGTATCCTAGCTCAACCGGCTGATGAAGGGAAGCTTGACCATCCAATCGCTTATGCGAGTAGACAATTAAACCAAGCAGAAAGAAATTATACGACTACTGAGAGGGAAGGCCTAGGAATGGTTTATGCAGTGAAGAAGTTTAGACACTACCTCTTAGCCAACAAATTCAAGTTCTTCATAGACCATCAGGCTTTGTTGTATTTAGTCAATAAGCCTTGCAACATAGGAAGATTGGTACGATGGTTCTTGTTATTAATGGAGTTCAACTTTGAGGTAATAGTCAAAAAAGGAAACACACATGTAAGAGCAGATCACCTGTCAAGGCTAACGCATGGAGAACCACCTAGCGGAGTACCGGATGATTTACCAGATACGTATTTGTTTAATCTTGAAGCATGTCCTAAGTGGGCGGAACGACTAATTCCCATACTCACCCATGGCCCTCAACACTCAATAAATAAGAATAGCAAAAAAGAAATTCTTCAAACAAGAAATTTACACATTGTTGCTGGAAGCATGTATTATAAGGAACCTAACGGAATCTTATTGAGATGTGTCGAGGAGGACGAACAGAAGCAACTAATTCAACAGGCACATGTAAACAAGTGGAAGACCCATCAAGGGATGCATGGAACAATCCGAGAATTAAAAAGGTTAGGCGTATATTGGCCTGACATGTCAAAAGACGTTCACGATTATGTAAGTAATTGTGTGGAATGCAAAGAGACTAGCCCAGAGGACCACGTGTCCTTACCTTTTTCAACCATAGCGCCTAATTGGAGTAAGACATTAGTTCAATTCCTCAAAACGAAAGAGCACGAAATAGGAGCTAGTTTAGCAAGAAAGCGATCCCTAGAAGAAATGAGCAAGGATTATGTGATAATGGGGAAACAATTGTTTAGAAGAGGAAAAGACAATCAACTCAGATTGTGCGTGCATGAAGGAGAATACCTTCCCATATTGGAGATGGCACACGCAGGAGCGGCTGGAGGACATTTTTCAGCAGACAGAACGGTCAAGATGATTCTCTTTGCAGGCTTGTGGTGGCCAACTCTACATATGGATGCAGAGACGTATGTGAGAAGCTGCGAAACATGCCAGAGAGCGAAATATCCCATTCGAAGAGATAACATGCCTTTAAGACCCATGGTTTGTGCAAGAGCATTTACCAAGTGGGGTATTGATTTCATAGGACCTATCAATCCACCGGCTAAAGGATCACATGCGGAGTACATCATAGTAGCCACCGACTACTTAACCAAGTGGGTAGAAGCAAAAGCCACTAGAAAGAATGATGCTCAAACCACAGCAAAATTTCTCTTTGAGCACATTTTCACACGCTTTGGACTACCGATCGAGATAGTGAGTGATCGAGGAACGCATTTCCTAAACGAAGTCATTGAGTCGCTAATGAATGACTTTCTAGTGATTCATAAAAAATCAGCCCCATACCATCCTCAAGCTAACGGACAAGCTGAAAGTTCCAACAAGGTACTATGTACTGTATTGACAAAGATTGTCAATAATGGAAGGTCAGATTGGGATAAACAATTGCATCATGCAATTTGGGCCTTCCGAGTGGCATATAAAACGGCCATTGGAACCACACCTTTCAATCTAGTGTATGGGCAGAATGCAATTTTGCCAATTGACTTCTTAGTACCTACATTGAAAGTGGCCCAGCAATATGAGTGGAACGGTCATGAACTGTCCCAGCAACTAGATCAAATTGAAAAGTTGCACGAGACTAGATTGCAAGCTGTAGCAGGCATTTATGCCGCTAAACGGAGACAAAAGGCATATTATGATTCACATATAAAAGACAAGGGACTAAAAGAAGGCGACTTAGTCTTAGTATACACCCTAAAACAACATGCCAAGAAGCTACAAAAACGCGGATATGGACCTTTGATTATAAATCGAATCTCTACTAGTGGTGCAATCAATCTCGCTACACTAGACGGAGACATTCTTCCCAACTACATCACTGGATGCAGAGTAAGACGATTCATGGAGCCCTTGACGGATCAAATGCTAGCGCGACTGTTAGGAGCTCAAAATAGGAAAAGGGAAGAAGAACGAATTCGAGAGGAAGCCCGACAGGAAGCACTAGAACGCATTAGGAAACGGAAAGAGTGGATCAGGCAAAGAGATGAACGTTATCTCCTAGGAGAAGAGCCCATCCCTATGGCAAACTATCAGGTCAAAAATAATGATACAACGGGTATGTGTAAAACGCAACCTTACCTAAACCTAGGGATTGGCAAGACAGAGTATAAATTGATAGATGCATTGATAGACTCAGGAGCAGGTCTTAGCTGCATGCGAAAGAGAATAGCAGATGAGCTGCAATTAGAATTGAATCCCACAAAAGCCCAATTAATGGGAATTGGAGGTCACACCATAGAATGCATGGGAACAACGAATGTATCCCTCCACCTAGGAAATTCCTCCATGGAACAAAGAGTCCTAGTATGTGAGGATGACGTTATATCTCAGCTACGATAGGGCATAAAGAAATTTTCAGCTTGCTTGAAGAGAAACCATGTATCCAAACCATGTCAATACCAAGATCGGAGGAAGTTCAAAAAACGACAGAAGAAAGTATCAACTATGCTCACCAATCAGGGAGCAAATGCATAGGAGCTGAAACTTCGCACTTAGCGACGTCCACAATAGAGTCGAAGTTATCCAATGCAATTGTGGAAAAGCCAACCAATGAGGAGACGCGCTCTCCTAAACAGGCTCAAAACATCCAAAGACCGCACTATTGGAAGCCAACAAGCAGATACTCGAATCTAGAACCACCCAAATATAAGTGGGTACGCAAGGATCAGATACAGAGTCAAGAAACGTCCACACCCACTCTGAAGAAGGAAACAGGCATCACCAAACCCGCAGCAAGGAACTACAGACAAACCGAATCAGTGCAAGTATGGATTCCCAAGCCCTTGCGTGAAGCTCAAAGATCGCGACATCAGATATGGATTCCCAAAAAGGTCATACAAGCAGCTAAACAGAACGTAAGGACAAAGGAGAAAATACCACATCAGACAAGGAACAAGTCAACAACACATAAGAGTCATCAGAGAAAATCGCAAAGCAATGCTAAATTCACTCGGACAATGGATAAAGCAAATGGAACACGAGCAGTTGTACGAATTGAGAAAAGCAAGCGACCTCTCTCAGTGTTCTCAAAATGGATCTGGAAACCAAAGCTACCATGAGGAGCGGATGATCAAGGAGATAAAGCACCCGATTGCACTCATGAAGTGTCTGATGCATCTATAGTAAGCATGATAGGGCCGTACTACAAGGCCACGCATTCGGCACAGGATGTACATTATCAAACTAGTGGTGCACGATCTCCAAGTGAGACTAGATCTTAGCTTTAACCTGACAGGAATGGACATACTATGTACATAAACTATGCTTCGGCTACACTAATGATTGTCTTCTTTCAGGAGAAAATATAAAAAGAGGCGGTAAGAAATCCCACTCTTGCAATAATGGGGAACGGAGTGACGAGCTACCATAATCACAACAATACCCTGTATGGTCTCATGAAAGCCTGTCAAGCTAATGCACTTTTCCTTGTAAGTGCAGATGGCTTCTGAAGACTCTGAAGCTACAATCCAAGAGGAGGTCCAAGAATTTCCTCCCCAATGTTTTACGAAAGCAAAAGGCCATTGGTTCAGAGATGAGCAGCCAGTTGAGGAGTATCTCTTCTTGGCCAACATAAAGATCATGGACACAGAGCATCACTTCCCAATCATGTCCCAGGACTTCAAAGTTTTACATGGACTGCCATCCACAATCGATATCATGAAGAAAGCAGGAATTCATAAATATTTTGAGCTACCTATCTATAAACCGGATTTCCAACGCTGTACACAAGTCATGAACACTCTACGACCAGCACTACATGATCCATTGGTACCAGAAGCCAATGTGATGGATAAGAATGGAGAATGGGTAGTCATTCAATTTTCCCACGACTTAATCAAAGAAGCATTTGGATGGGAAAAGGATGGTGTCAACACGGTCAAGGAAGAGAGTCGTGGAGCAAAAACAAGAACTTTCGTCGACATCAATAGGGTGGACATCGAAGAAGAAGTTAGATTGATTCACCAACACTTTTGCTTCCCGAGTATGAACAGATACACGACCCCTCAAAAGATCATTGTTCAATTATTGTCTCATGCCATAAAACAGATCGGCAACCAGGTAAACCTTACACCATATGTGCAAGAAAGATTGTTCGAGGCGAAGAAGAAATGGGAAAATAAGAAATTCCTCAATGGGACCACTGCCCTAACAATTATGATTTACCACGCATTGGGCATGCGAGAGTTCTTAAGGGAAATGCCATCTTCAATGGAGTTGGCTCAATTTGTCAAAGCAGCTACTGTACCGAAACAGAAGAAAGGAAGCAAACAAGTAGAAGAAGCAGAAACAAGTTCGCAACCCCGAATGAGAGGCACAATGCGAGGCACAAAACGACCTCGAGAAGTCCAACAAGCAGAAGAGGAAGTACCAAAAACAAAGAGAGTACATGTACTGCCTACAACCACTACTCAAGGAACCAGAAAGATCACGGAAGAAGAATTAACCCAAGCACTGGAGGAGACTCACAAATATACAGAAGGACAAATTAATCTGCCAGTGCAGGGACATCATTATCAACAGTCCGCAAAAGCTAACGAACCAAAAGGCAAACTTACTAAGGTACATAGATATCGAGAAATTGGGCTAGACTCGAGTTCTGGATCCGACGGCCAAGAGAAGCCCAATACATCATTATTGGATGTAGACATTCAAAGTGAATCGAAGGATGATGGCCAGTGGGCCGAATTAAATGAAGTAGACTATGGCGAAGACCAAGCGGGCCACAAGGAAAAAGCTCAATCACCACTGGTAGACCAAAGTACCACCAAAAAGCAGGCAGAAGAAGAAGGGCAACACCCCATTCAACCGAAAGATGCCTCCACCACCCACAACAAGGAGGGCAAATCTGATGATGAGGAGCATGTAATGATATCAGAGGATAAGCCTCAGGAAGAAGGACAAGAAGACGAAGAACCCTTCACCCCACTAAGGGTTGTGGCAGAACCGTCCCCAATGGATGTCACATTTCAAGGGAGTGCCACGAAGGTTCGTAAGATGGTAGAAGATGAAGCAGAATTGCAAGTACAACTACAGGTTCGACAACCACATAAGGAAATGATCCACGTTGCAAAGGGACAAGATGTACAAACAGGAGAAACCCCAGACATACCAAAGACATGGCTGAATGTTGATATAGCTCAGCTCAAGCCTGTGGTGCAGGATATGATTCGCACTGCACTAGACACTCAACAATTGATGCTTGATGCTGATGAAGATTACGACCAAGCCATGCTCGAAAAGCAGGAGCTTCAAAAAGAAGGTATGAATCTGGCTAAGAAATTATCCAAAGAAGAAGCTCAAGTTTTGAAGAAACACGAGGAAATAAAAACGACCAAAACACAGTGCAAAATATTAGAAACGGAAAATGCCCAACTAAAAGAGCAAGTTTTGGAGCTTACAAAGAAACTAGACGTGACTGAAAAAGAGAAAACAAGGATCCATGCTCGTAGCAAGGTACTCGAATCACAGCTCAAGGTGAGCATGGAAGAAGCAGACCACTTAAGGGACAGGAATAAGGAGCTCATGACAGCTCTCCTCAGTGATCAACCACCGACGGATACTGACAAATCAAACGAGGATATAAAAGATATGAAAGAAAAGTTGACCAAGATAGCGGATCAGCTCAAACAGGAGCAAGAGACAATTGCAGTTAGGGAACAAAGATATATGAATGACACTGCAGCTCTACACAAAAAATGGAAAAAAGCAGAGAAAGATTATTTCCGACAGTGCAAAGAAGACACAGATCACATGAACATAGTTGCACAGGAATTAATCAAACATCAAGAAAAGATTACAAAGGTTGAAGAAGAACTTAAGAATAAAGATGAAATTATCAAACGGCTTCAGGAGCAGATAGAGCTAACAGGAAAGCAGGGGACACCAGTAGTTCCACCAGAAACCACGGCTACTGCGGAGGAAGAGGTACGTCCTCTCTCTCCCCCCTTGTATCATTCACCAATAAGGGCGGAAAAGGAGGTTCCATTAGAACCTAACACACGAGAAATTGCAGAACTGAGCAGACCAGAAAGGGCACTACTGGTGTCCCAGCTCACTGCAGATTTTGAAGATCAAATTATACAAATAATGAAAGAGGCTCGAATAGAAAACAAACAATTAGACCAAATTTTGAAGCCATTCAATGTACCATATGGTCTACTTAAAGAACAGACACGCATGTATATAAAGTCTGCAACGAACAAAGATCCGGACCACAACCTTCAATTCCAACATGACACTTTCAATTATACTCAAGAGGAATTTGAGAAGGCGGATCCGATATGGCGAAGAAAAATTTTGGAGAAGAATCCGACATTGCGGGTACAGTGGGAAGCATCACCATATGCACTTCAAGTAAATCCATCTTTTTGTCCTGTACCCCGCAGACGCTCTTGGACGCAATTTTGGGAAGGACAGCGTCAAGGCAATATAAATAATCAGTGGCTTAACTATCCGTTACTACCTAGTCCGCCACATAATTACTTACCTACAGAAGAATATATGGTGAAGACAATGGAATTTTGGATTGCAAGGTATGCTACAGTTCCGGACTTAGCCGTCAAAATGACCAACAAAATATTTAGCATGCTCATTACAGTGTTGAAGGTGTTCCAGCACGCTAAATATACATTTTTGAATTTCATCGGCATTACGCAAGGGTCTGAGGCTCTTGTTTTTGATTTATCAACCATTCCGAGCCGACTCACCATTATGGCGTATTATTCTCGCCTTATGTTTTTGCCATCATCATATATGCAAACTTTCGAAGAAGCATTCTTTACCGGCTTCTTTGAAATGGATTCAGAAATTTTCGTGAAAATGACTTCCAATTTAAATGCACGGCTGGTGGCCTATGAAACAAGTTTCTTTGCTGATCACAGACAGGCGCCAGAAGACGGAGTAAAGTCAAAGCAATGGAAGGAATTCATGTTATGTCATGCAAATCTGCTGAACCAACGAGAGCAAACCGCCATTCAAACATACACACGTCGCCACAGAAAGCCTGTCGAGGACGACAGAGTTCAGGAGGAGGGACGTGTAGAGGGACAATCAAGCAAAAAGAAAAGAAGAAGAAAATCAAAGTCCAGAACGATTCATTAAGAAAGGAAAAAGAATATATCTCTACAGGAAGCCCCGCAGGGGCGCATTACCCATCTCTGCACAGAGCCCCGCAGGGGCACGCATCAGGCAAAAAGAGAAATCATCCAGGTCATGCACGGCGGAAAAGAAGTAAACAGCCTCAACGCAATACAACAGGGTCAGATGTGTGCAACCAGGACAAATCAGAGGACCAAAAGTTACAAAGGGGTAGAGGCTGAAAAGTTTAAGAGGGTGACTAAGAACAGCACATTCCTAGTCACTGGTGGCGTGCGTGGCAACCCAAGTCAACAGGCAAGACAACTGCATCAGGCTCTCGAGTTGTAGAGCTTGAATCAAGAAGGCCATCGAATCTGCATGTCTGTTTAACTGCAGACAATACTGACCAAGGGGAGCGTGCGGAGAAAAGCTGAAGCGCCTCTAAAACATAATGCAAGATCAAGAATCAGGCAACACTACCCACGGGACGCGTTCTCGAAGCAAAGTCTGTCAAGGGACGACACAGACGAAGAGGGGGAGAGTGTTGCAGAGCTAAAGAGAGCACAAAGCAGAGAAAGAGACGGGCCCCAAAATTTTTCCGATTTGGACACACAACTTTTGTATCATAACCACTTTTGTATATAATTTCCGTTGTAAATGCACTAGAGGAGTCCTCTAGATGCATCCCCTCAGAAGATTAGTGATTTACCCATGTACAATAGTAGGAAATTAGTCTCTTAGTGAATAAAGTGCCGGTCTCTTGTGTGAAAGGACCAAACTTAGGGCACTAGTATATAAGTCAAAAGTGACTCTTTGTAAAGATCTCTTGTCATTGTGAAGAAGGAGCACTTCTGAATTTTCGAGTTTGCCTCTTTCTTGCTGATTTTGATCTTCATTTTGCTCTTGAATGTGTGTGTTATGCTTGAAATGCATGTGTAGGACTGTTGTCTACCCCTTCCCCTTTGTTTTGAGCTCCTGTAGTGCGTGCGTAAGCTAGGAGAAGCTGTGGCGCGGGTGTTTGTGACTCCCGTAATTCACTGTTTTTGCCATAATTTGAAGCAGAGTGGTCAGAATTGAGTGAAACCACCACCGTTGGATTTGTCTCGTCGAGAGCTTCGAAACGAGTACCCTATTGCCTATGTTCGGAGTTCTGGGCTGGGAGAAAACCTCAAAATACCAAAACTGCTGAAAAGAGGCTTACGGCAACACTTCCAGTATTTCAGTAGGTGTGAGAGGTAGTAGTCTTTTCTCATGCGTGAATAGCTGAACCACTTCATTTTCCATCACATGTGCACACGTCTTCATACACTTGGTTAGTCGCTCCTTAGGATTGACATTTAAATGTGTGTTGAAGAACCCACTATACGCACTTGTGTGGCAATTGAGGTATAGTCTCATTGGCACAAGTCCTTGAGTCTTCTTGGCTCAAGTACACAGACCACGAGTTGGTGCCTTTCCTAACTCCTTGAGTGCATGATTTTCTAGCTCAATTGTGATGCAATTTTGATCTACCCAAACTTGAAGAAGTCCACTTCTTAGGTTCAGGTTGACTACATGATCATAGATCCAATCTTGACCCAAGGCAAGAGGTTATGTGAGATCCTCATCATGACACACTAGCACCTTCACTGTCATAAGAACATCCTGGATGTAGAGGGGAAACTCCACCTAGCCCATGCAAGCGGTTTCCACACCTCCCAATCCTATGAGATATGCTTTTATAGGATTGACACTTAATTGCAATTCTTGACAGTAAGAATGTCTAATTGCACTAGTGATTGCTTCTGAGTCAATCAAAGCTCTTACAGTCAATGCATTGTTTCCTTATTCTACCTCTAGGTTCACAAAAGGATGTCAGACAACTATTCTATGAGAACCTACACCTGATGTTTTGCACATGGCCATGGGATATCTTGAATCTTCATAATCATTTGACCTAGGCTCATTGCTACCCTGTCTTCTCAATTTCATTTGTCGGATGTTTTCTAAGGCTTTTGCCTGCGCTTCCTCTTGAATTCGTTTTTCTTCTTCCGTATGTTTCTTTGCAATATTGAGTCGCCTAAGCATTTCCTCTATGAGGGGTTCTTGATATAATTTCACTCTACATCCAATTGAACTGCTCCACTCGTTGAGATCATATTGATCATCATAGGTCCATAGCCACACTTCTCTAAATTCCGTGCATGTTGTCTAAAATGTGTATACCAAGACTAAGTCTACCACTTTCAAGTCGTTATCTTTCGCATGGGCATCCAAGTATGCCTTTTGTCTTTTCTTGGTTGCATAAATCCTTGTTGTTGCTCAAAACCTCATTTCACCTAGTCTTTCAAGATCAAAGATTCTAGATGAGAGTTCATGGCCGGTCCATCGATTCTCTTGTGCTACTCTCAGTGTGGGTATCAGGAAGTCTAATGTTCGCACTACATTTTGGTCAAATACCTTCTGAAAGGGTGTGGCTTGGAGCACCATTTTATAGGCAACTCGATATGCCCAAAAAGCATGATATAGCTGTTTGTCCAAATCAATGCGTTTATTATTCACCAATTTTGTCAACACATTACCTAAAATCTTGTTTGTGCTCTCGGCGTGGCCATTGGCTTGTGGGTTATATGGATTTGACTTCTTGTGAACCACCATGAATTCTTGTAACAAGTGTTCAATGACCTTGTTCAAGAAGTGGGTGCCATGATCACTTACCAATTCTATTGAAAATCCATATCTTGTAAGCACATTCTCAAATAGAAACTTGTTTGTAGTCTAAGCATCATTCTTTCTTGTAGCCTTCACTTCCACCCATTTAGTCAGATAATCAGTGGCAACAATGATGTACTCAGCATGTGAACCCTTAGTTTGGAGATTAATAGGACTGACGAAGTCTATTCCCCACTTAGAGAATGTAGATCCACCCATCATAGGTTTCAATGGCATCTCATCTTTGCGTACTGGATACTGAGTTCGCTGAGAAATATCGCACCACTTCACATAGGCATGTGCATCCATGTGAAGAGTTGGCCACCAAAAACCTCCAAATAAAATTGCCTTGTATCACTCGGTCTAGTCCAAAATATCCTCCTGCTACACCTTGGTGAGCAGCCTCCAAGATCTTGAGATATTCAGTCTCATGGACACATAGTCTTAGGTATCCATCCTTTTCATGATTGTATAGGTTATCACCAATGAGTGCATAATCTAGGGCTTCTTATTCTAAACTCTATCGTCTGATCAATGTTATTTCTTGAGGGAATGTTTTCATCCTCAAAAAACTTACCAATGGCTCACTTAAATCTGGTACTAAAGAGACTTGATAGAGAGTGGCATGTTCCATTGGTGGTCTGACATTATAGATTCGGGATTCCTTACATGTCCGATGGACATCCACCTCCATTGTTGGCCAATATACCCCTAACCTTTGCAAAGTCTGAGGAGTTCCATGATTGGAGCGATGTTTGATGGAGAGTGTTAATCTCCAAAAGAACAAGCTATTCTTGATGTTAGAGCACCTCTATATCAAGAACAACTCAAACCCTTTACCGATTTGGAGGATCAATACTCAATTATCAAAATCTTGAACTAACTGTGAAGAGAGTCACTTCTTAGAAAGTCTACTGCACATAACTCACTCATTGACTGATCAAATGTGTTAAGCTTTTTATAAAACTTTGCACAAGGTGTCGTCTATAGTTTTTGCACCTTCTCTAAGTTAAATCATGTCAAAAGATTAATTTATTCAGAAATGATCCTTACAATTCACCTATGTCTAAAGTTGTACTTTCTTACAGTCGACTTTGACACCTATAACTTCTAAAGCATGATGCTCTCAAAATGCAACCTATTTAATCAAATGCTTTTAGCCACAGGTAGCTTACCTTCTAGCTTAAAGAATGATTCCTTGCTTGCTCAAAAATTTACATTGTGGAAGGAGAATTGACCAAAACATTAGCTTCGAATTTTGCACTTGTTGCAACTTCACTTTTTTCAGATTTACATATGTAAATGTTCCTACTCTCAATTCTCTCAACCTGATCACAATTAGAAGCTAAAAACTTGTACAAAGGTCCAACTATAGACTTGGACTTGTACAAAAGCATTACACAAAAGATTAAACACAGAAGGAGTACTCAGCAAAAGATCGGGTGCAATATTTCTTCTTCTCTAAAAAATTTTACATCTGGATGAGAAAGAGATCTACCTAACTTCTAAAATGTCGAATGACTTCTAATTCATCTCATCTCATACTCTCTCTACTTGCCCTGAATTTTACTTGTATATATAGGCATATATGTACAAGCTCATGGCCATTCAAAACGTATAAGTGAGCTAACTACAAATTAATATACATATATATACAAGTCTTCATTTCTTGAACATGCTCTATTTTCGATCTTCAATTGTTGATCTTTTCTTCATTCTTTGACTTCAAGTCTTTATCCAAAACATCAATTGGTGATTGAATTGCACCAACATCTCCCCCTTAATCATCAATTGAGGTTTTTCCTATCTTCTTTATACCTGCCATGTCTTTAAAGCTTTATAGGTTTGGTCGATTCAAGCTTTTGGTTAGCATATCTGCAATCTAATCTTTTGTTGAAGTATGTATGACGTCAATCACCTTCTCTCTTAGAAAGTGATACTGAATCTCAATGTGTTATTTCCTGGCATGAAAAACAGGGTTAGCAGCTAGATATAATGAACTCATGTTATCTCCATGAATAGTGGGTGTACTCTGAATGATGTCAAAACTCATAAGAGTCTTTAGCCATATGAATTCCTTTGCAGCTTCAACCATACCTTTATACTCTCCTTCTGTAGATGATAAAGCAACTCTGTGTTGCTTCTTATAGCACCAAGAGATTAGCTTATCTCCCACATAACACAAGTATCCATATGTTGATCTCATATAATCAGGATTACTTGCCCAATCTGTATCACTATATATCTTGATGTTTGTATCTGATGTAAAACCATAATACAACCCTTCTTTGAGTGTACCATTAATGTACCTCAACACCCTTTGTCCTGCAGACCAATGTTCTTTCCTAGGACAATGCATGAATTGAGACAACACTCTGCCTAGTTAGAGTTGCATAGATAAGACTACCAACCAAACTTTGATATAGCTTCATGTCCTTGAATTCTTCTCCTCCATATCTGCTCAATTTGTGATCGGTGCCACCCTACAATCATCCATTTTAAACTTGATCAACAAGTTCTTCAAATACCTTTCTTAAGTAACATTTTTTCATTTGCTTCTTTAAGCTTTGTATGCCCTTCGCATCTGTACCTGTAAGAATTATGTCATCAACATATATGCACATGTAAATGAACCCACCATCACTTGCTTTGACAAGCAAGCTACTATCTCCTTTAGATATTTGAAAACCAAGTTCCTTCAAGAACTTCACAAGTCTATAATTCCATGCTCATGGGGCCTGCTTCAAACCATATAAAGCTCTCTTGAGCTTACATACATATTCTGGATACCTTTTATCTCTGAATCCTTCTGGTTGCTCCATGAAAACATCATATGAAATATAACCATTTAGAAAATCATTTTCACATCTAATTGACATAGTCTCCAACCTTTACATGCAGCAATGGCTATGAGTGTCTTGATGGTTGTCATCTTTGCCACAGGACTATAGGTCTCATCATAATCTATACCATATGTCTGAGCATACCCTTTCACAACAAGTCTAGCTTTATACCTAGACACACTTCCATCTGCATACCTCTTTGTCTTGTAGACCCATTTGCATCCAATGATCTTCTGACTATTTGGTTTAGGAATCAAATCCCAAGTCTCATTTTCTAATAATGCATCATACTCTTCTTGCATAGCTTTCTCCCAATTTTCCTTACCTTTTGCCTCTTCATATGTAGAAGGGTCTTCATCTGCTTTCACCATGTAAGCATAATCTTTAGTAGTTAAAAAATGTTGATATATTTAGGTAGTGATGTGTATCAACACACTAGGACCGCCGAGGCACTTTTTTCCCCCTTCAAGAGGTTTCCCCACCCCCCTTGTATATACGCCTATTGCCCTAATGGGCTACTTATCTTTGTACATTCTCTAGTAATACATTCAGTATTGTGTGTTTGTGCTCCAAGCTTCTTCTTCTTCCTTGTGATGTTCGCGTGCTTCTGCAGACGTCTAACTCCAACAATTGGTATCAGAGCAGGTCGTCGCTTCATCTAGGGCGCCATCGACACTCCTCCGTTTGAAGTCTCAGATTCGCACGAAATTTGGTGAGCATACTCAAGGTGTTTCAGAGATCAAAATTGCTTTGCTCTGTCGTGCCGAAATCGCGATCTGAGCTCGTTTCGGCCTCCGAACGCATTATCGCAGTGCTTGTGCAGGCTATTTTGTCTTTTTGTGCCAAAGGTATATACCAGTTTCTGTTCGCTAGTATAAGCGTCTCGAAGTCTGCTACAGGTCTAGCAGAATTCATTGGGGCAGTTCTGTTCAACTTTTTGAGATACAATCAATTTTTTGCATCAAGGTATTTTAGTCACCGACCATGGCTGAAAGCAGTGATGTATTCCGTATGTTGGCTGTTGAGGATAAGTTCGATGGTACCAACTACCCATTATGGGCTTATATGATGCGACATGTATTGGTTGTAAAAGGATTGTGGAACATTGTGCAGGGTGTTGAAAGACGTCTTGTTACACCTCTGACTATAGGTATTGCAAAAATATAGGTGCTGGAGCTGATGAAGATGGTGTCGAAGATGATATTCTGCAGATTCCCGTTCCTGCTGCTGTTTCTGCTACACCTACTGCAGAGCAGATTCGCTGGGATGGCAGAGATGCCCAGGCACATGCATTGATAGCTTTGTCTATCAAACATGCCATTATGCCTCATATTCGCTCTTGCAGAACAGCTAAGGATGCTTGGGATACACTTACCACATTGTACCAAGCTAGGAATGAGGCTCGTGTTGCGTACCTCGGAAAACAGTTGGAGAGTGAGCACATGAATGAAAGTGATTCTATGGACAGTTTCCTAATGAAGATCAAAGACTTGAAGGAATAGTTGATTTCTGTTGATGAGGTTATACCAGATAGCTCACTTGTGCAGACCCTTTTGAATGGTCTTCCTGATTCATATCAGAGTTTTGCTTCTACTCTTCGGTTGATGATGAAAGGCAATCCAAATGCCTTATCATTTGAGGAGTTAGTCTCTGTTCTATTGCAAGAAGATCAGTCCAGGCAAAACAGGTCCATTATGCGAGTTGAAGATCAAGCTTTCCTGGCTAGTCATAAGGGCAAAGGAAAATGGAGCTCTTCAACTAGTAAGCAGAAATCTGCTAATTCTGCATATTCGAAGAAGGAAGATAAAGATGAGAAGAAATCAGAAAAGCAGAAATTGCTTTGTAAGTACTGTAAAGGGAATGATCATATCATAAAGAACTGTCCGAAACTGGCTACTAAAGAGGCAAAGAAGAAAGAGGCTAGAATGGTTGTTGCAGAGGCCTCTACACCAAAAACAGAGTCTACAAATCTTGTGCAGGAAGAAGAATGGGCGTTTACTACTGTCTGTAGTTTTGACCCATCTTCTCATGATCAGTGCATGTCTGCAGTAGACTCAGATGTTTGGTATTTTGACAGTGGGGCAACCAAACATATTACCTCACAGCGTAGTTTCTTCTCTTCACTCGAGCCTGCCCCTACAGGGAATACTGTTACATGCGCCAACAACTCCTCTTATCCTGTTATGGGAGTTGGTAAGATCATTTTGACTACTGCTGATGGTAGTTCTTTCACTTTGTCAGATGCTTTATTTGTGCCAGGGATCAAAAGGAACCTCTTATCAGTTTTTGGATTAGCCAAGATTGGCTTGGTTGTGAAATTTGTTGATGATAGGTGTACAGTTCATGATTTGTCAAATGGCGATGTGATTATTGCTTCTGGCATTTTATGTCGTGGGCTGTATAAGCTCATAGACTATGAAAGATCTGTAAATGATTTGGCATGTGCAGTAAATGATTCTCAGGCTATATCAGATGCAAAGCTTTGGCATGCACGCTTTGGTCATCTGAATTTTGCTAGTTTGCTACACCTATAGAAATCTGAAATGGTGTCCTCTTTGCCCAAACTAGAGGCTCCTTGAAAACATGTTTGTGAAGGCTGTATTTTGGGCAAAATGCAGCATTCCTCCTTTCCAAAATATGGTTCAGTTCGGGCTACACTGAAATTGCAGCTTGTACATAGTGATGTCTGTGGTCCTATGCAGACACCCTCTTTTGGAAATTACCTTTACTTCGTGACTTTCATTGATGATTTTTCCAGGCATGCATGGGTATATCCACTCAAAGCAAAGACCGAAGTGTTCATGTGCTTTAAACAATTTTTGGTTTTGGTTGAAAATCTGTCAGCATGTAAAATGGGCACCCTCCGTTCTGATCGAGGGGGGGAATATATGTCTTTTGAATTTAATGCATTTCTGGCTGAACGTGGGATAAAACACCAGGGTACAGTGTCGTATACATCTCAACAGAATGGAGTTGCTGAACGAAAGAACAGGTCACTCATGGAGATGGCGATGTGCATGGTCAAGAGTCAAGCTTTACCACATAGTTTCTGGCTTGAGGCTGTCATGTGTGCAACATATGTACTGAACATGTGTCCCACTAAAGCGCTGCAATCTATCACTCCATATGGGGCTTGGCATGACCGCAAGCCATCTGTTGCTCATCTGCATGTTTTTGGTTGTTCGGCATATGCACTAGTGCCTGAACAACATCGCAGAAAATTGGATGATAAGGCAGTAAAATGTATTTTTGTTGGGTACACTTCTGAAAGTATAGGCTATCGTCTGTATCATCCACAGACTAAACGCATTCTGGTTAGCCATGATGTTGTATTTGTGGAAGATGCTATTCAGCCATTGCTTTCCTGTACTAAGGACACATCTGTTAGCTCCAAATACATGTATGATACTTTGATGCCTCTTTTTACAGGTGGAGAGTCTAGTACTGGTCCTAATGAGGCAACTTCTCAGCCTTTGCAGGTTTCATATGATGATGCAGATCATTCCATTTCTGATGCAGATTTACATGATGCACTTGTTGATGAGAGAGCCGATATTGAGCAGGCAAAAACTATGCCAAAATGGCTGGTGCAAACTTTGCATGACAACAAATTAGATGCACCTTTTTCATATCGTACTCGTTCAGGCTCTCATAGTGCCTCCTTTGCATCAGATTTCTATGCTATGGCTGCGTCTAGTCTCTGTGATGAGAATGAGCCTGTTTCTTTTCATGAAGCACAGAATTCAGAAAATTGGATGGCTGCTATGCAATCTAAATATGATGCTATAATGAAGAATGGTACATGGTCTTTATGTGACTTGTCTCCTGGCAAGAAGGCCATTGGCACTAAGTGGGTATACAAGTTGATGCGTAAACCTGATGGTACAGTTGATAGGTGTAAGGCTAGGCTTGTTGCAAAGGGTTATGCGCAGGAAAGAGGCATTGATTTTGATGAGACCTTTGCACCTACATGCCGAATATGATTGCTTATGAGCCTTACCTAATTGACATGCCTCACATATGTATGTCATATGTTGACCTGCAACATTAGGCAATCCAAGCACTGAACCATTGTTAACCATATCCTTAATACCTCTTTCATTGAAATGTTCAAGCCTTTTGTGCCAAAGATCTAACTCGGAGATCTTAGGTCCTCCATAAGTGAACAAGGCATGACCAACATTACCTTGAATCTTCAATGTGAAGAGTCTTCCTTCTTTCTTCCCTGAAACAATTTGTATTACCCATTGCTAGGGTCTTCCACAAAAACTCCATCATTAGTGAACCTTACTTCATAACCGTTTTCAACAGTTTGTCCTACACTTATCAGATTCTTTGGAATTGTAGGAACATACAAGACCTTACTCAGAAGAGTACTTCCATCCTTGGCTTTCACTGATCCAATTGACTTCACGTTATGCTTTGTATTATCACCTGTTTGAACTACATGATTAGTTACCTTATTTTCCAAATCAGTCATCAAAGCTATGTTACCACTCATGTGATTGCTACACCTTGAGTCAATGTAGAAGACTCTTTGGTCTTCACTTTGCCTTTCACAAGTTGCATTCATAATCAAAGTTGAATCCTCCTTTTGATCAGAAGCATAATTGTAGTAGGTATTATTGTAAGATTGACTTTGAAATCCTCTACCTGCATTTATTCCAAAGTAACCTCTACTACCTCTACCTTTGAAATTACCTCTCCACCTCTTCCTCTTGAATTAAAATTCTGATTATATCCTCCATTATTTTGATTATTAAGCCAACAATCATGAGCTAAATGAATTGTCTTACCACAAATCCAGCAAGCTTTGGCTCCATCTTTATTGCTTCTGCCTCTTTCTCTACCTTTACCACCTCCTCTTCCTCTTAGGAAGTTGGCTTGGCTAGTTGTACCTTCATCTTCATTTGCTTGTTGCTTGCCTTTGCTATTCTTCTTCTTATCCTTTGAATACATTGCTTGACCTGCACTCTTATCACCATCACCTTTGACATCTTGCTCAAAGGTTAGCATGTGTCCTAACAACTGATTTAAATCAGGAGTAAAATGATGTAGTGACAATTCAATAAACAAAATGAATGGCTTCCATTTCTCATCTCCTCTCAAACCTATGAGGATTTGCCTTACCAATTTATCCTCCTCAATATCTTCATCAACTACTCCTGATGCATCTACAATGTCCTTCATCCTTGTTACATAATCAGAAATAGATTGAGAAGCCTTCTTCTTGAATGTGGTAAACTTTTCCCACAAAGATGCCTTTCTTGACTTTGTAGTGTTTTGGAAATGCTCCTCCAAAGCACTCCATATATCACTTGTGTTGGGTTGTAGGGTATGCACACATTTTCATTTTTGCATGAGAACCCTCCCTAGACCATGAGAAATAACCTCTTTGTATATACTTGAGTGTCACATGTGAACACTCTCCTAAAAGCACTTTTTAATATTTCCTCATTCTATAGGATATTAGAATTGAGAAGCTCTCACCTTTGTGGCTCTTCTAGAAGATTCTCCACATGAAAAACCCACGCATGTTCCTTTTGGGGATTTGGTTGTTACCATTTTGATCTTAGAATATCCTAGAAGATATGGCAGTTAGAGAGAGAATCACCTTTTTGACTTTTCAAAGAGGCACATGGGGAATAGAGCTTAGCCTATAAATATAAGCTCATTTTTGTAAAGAGGGGAGCTTTTGGTCGAAGTTATCTCATGTAATATCTCTTATCAATGGAAGAGGCTCTCATTTACTCCAAGACTTGTTACATTTACATGTATTGTTGTCTTTGTGAGTGTGTGAGAGTTGTGTGTGTGCCTATGCATGTCTCTCCTTTGTATGAGTAGAGTAGTTTCATTCTCTTGTAATTTCCTCATGGACTAGGATCCTTGACTCCCTATTCTCCTTGTTTTCAAGCATGTGGCAAAGCATGGGGCTGTTGCCAATGGCTTGAACATGTGGGAGGTAGGGGTGGATGAGAGGAGAGTCACTCTTGAGCTTTCCTTCTTGCTTCCATGCAAGGCGGTGAGGGTTCTTGATCATTCCTTGCTACAACTTAAACACTTTTTGGCGCCGTTGCCAGGGATGGTCGGCCTTTCATCACTTGGAGAGCTCAAGAACATGTGGTAAAGTATTGTGTTTCAATTTTTTTGCTCAATTACGTAGGATTTGAGTTTGTGCATGGCACTTTCATCCTTCCTTTGGGCAATTTTCTCCCCATTTTCTTGCTTGTGTAGGGTAGTTTTAGTTCAATTTGAATGTTTCACAAAAACACCCCCTAACCTCCTTCTCTCTCTCACTCACTTCCACACATATACACACTCTCCCACACTCACTCAGTGGCATCATTCTCCATCTCTATCACCTCTACTTTAGTGTATGCCTTGGAAAGGGAGATGGGTGGTACTCTCTCTGCTCCCTTCTCTCTCTTCATTTCCAAGAAAATTAAAAAAAGGAAAAGAGAAAAACAAAGAGGGGGAAGGGAGGCCTAGATTTTTTGTTTTCTTTTACAATGAGCCTCCACGTTTTACATTACTTCTTGACTCTGATAGTTAGGTGGTCGAATGGACATGTTAAAGTTAAAAAATGATATGCTCATGGATAAGTGTGCGGCGGGGGATTTGAGTTGGATGCTTTATTCCTTTTTTAAAGAAATTTTTCAAGGCACACAGAAATCAAGAACTGCCTGTTAGTGGATGCATGTTTTAATTCTCCATAAGGAGGGTAGGTAAAGGCGAATTTCTACCCATCTTCTGGCTCGCATGAGTCTCTGTCTGAGTAGGTAAGGTGAGTATTCCCCTCTTCGACCCCATTTTCCACTTCGTCTCTGGGGCGATCTTCTGTGGCTTGAATGGGTTGAGCCCTGCTCCATGCAGGGTATAGCTAGGCCTCCACTACAGTTGCCTTGGCCTTCAAGTTCCACCTCTTCGGGTGTGTGCAGCTCTAGCGGGTAATGCACTTCTCCATCACTCTAATATCACAATAAGTTAGTTTCATGATTGACTGATGAGGAGGTTTATGTCCATAGCTTCACAAATAGATAAGGATTCTTTAGTTGCTCAGATGGAGCTCGATCTCTGAGTGCTATCGGCCAAAGAGTGGAATAACTGAGGCTTTTACTACTACCATAATCTAGGGTGTTTCAAACTGAGAGGATCAACGTTGTTGAGATTAATAGGTGGCGTGAAGCAAGAAGCGAAACTACTAATTAAGTGTGAAAGTCACAAACACCTGAGTGATTGTTTTTTGCCAGGGAAGTAATTCTCTAGTTTTACAATGTACTCATAATGCATTGCAGACTTACACAGAATTCTAGCATTGTTCTTTCATGGCTCCTATAAGATGATTTTATACTGTGCTTTGCAGGAATAGCTTTGGATAAAACTGTTTGCATTTCATAAATGCTTGAAGAATGATAAGAATGTTGGTTCCTTACATTCCTTTTATACAGTTCTTATGCTTACTCACTTGTTAAGTAGTCACACCACTTAGGGCCCTTTGTTTGAAGAAACAAATTATTTAGAAACCCTCTTGTGGAAGGGAATTTGGGCCTAGTTGTTGCACTATTTCTTAAATCAAGTTTTGAATGCATAGCACTCAATTAGCAATCTTGTTGATATGAGCATAGCATATATGATGGCAGGACCATAAAACCACATTCATCTCATGCTATACCAGGCAATATGTCACACCCTCACTTGGAAATAACAGATTTTGGCAACAGAGGGATATAAGAGATAGGCACTATTACTCCTTACTGGGCTCCTTGCTTTTTTGGGCCGTCATTTTTTGGATTGCAGATACAAGAAGATTTTCAGCAGCACTTCTCTCTAGAAGAGCAAGTCTTGAGTAAAAGATGTTCCCTGCAATGGAAACTAAATGTTGAACAAAATGTTATACTCTATCTCCTTTTCAGCAACAGTCTACTGGTTATGTATGTTTTAATTTCAGGTTTAGGAGCTCCTTGCAAGAGCTTCAACCATCCTACATGGGACTGCACAAGGGGATGAATGCTTGGCTGACTGCCCCCCAAGGGGATTGTGTTGCCCAAATTTGAAGATTGAAGATTTGCAGATTGAAGAAAAGACTGAAGACTAGCAGCCTGAAGCCTTGCAAACTGAAGAATTGCAGATTTTGAAGACTTGAAGATTTCCAGATTTGAAAGACCCCAACTTGGAACAATTCAACTATGTATGATCCTCTCATCTTAGCTTTGACAAGGATGACAAAGACTAGAGGAGGGAGAGTGTTGGGTTGTAGGGTATGCACACATTTTCATTTGTGCATGAGAACCCTCCCTAGACCATGAGAAATAACCTCTTTGTATATACTTGAGTGTCACATGTGAACACTCTCCTAAAAGCACTTTTTAATATTTCCTCATTCTATAGGATATTAGACTTGAGAAGCTCTCACCTTTGTGGCTCTTCTAGAAGATTCTCCACATAAAAAACCCACGCATGTTCCTTTTGGGGATTTGGTTGTTACCAGAAGATATGGCAGTTAGAGAGAGAATCACATTTTTTACTTTTCAAAGAGGCACATGGGGAATAGAGCTTAGCCTATAAATATAAGCTCATTTTTTTGTAAAGAGGGGAGCTTTTGGTCGACGTGCTCTCATGTAATATCTCTTATCAATGGAAGAGGCTCTCATTTACTCCAAGGCTTCTTACATTTACATGTATTGTTGTCTTTGTGAGCGTGTGAGAGTGGTGTGTGTGTGCCTATGCATGTCTCTCCTTTGTATGAGTAGAGTAGTTGCATTCTCTTGTAATTTCCTCATGGACTAGGATCCTTGACTCCCTATTCTCCTTGTTTTCAAGCATGTGGCAAAGCATGGGGCTGTTGCCAATGGCTTGAACATGTGGGAGGTAGGGGTGGATGAGAGGAGAGTCACTCTTGAGCTTTCCTTCTTGCTTCCATGCAAGGTGGTGAGGATTCTTGGTCATTCCTTGCCTCAACTTCAACAGCTTGCACTTTCAAGACCTCCAATATGAGGTAGCAAGTAGTCATTGACTCCCATGTAGATAATGATCCTTGCTTGAGCATCTCTCTTCATCCAAGTCTTCAAATCTGAGAGTTCATCCCTAGTTGGAACACTAGGATCTTTGAATTGTGGTTTTTCTTCTTCACGTGTGATGTAACCTATCAGGTCTTTGCTCATGAGATGAGCTTCCATCCTCATTAACCATGCTGGATAGTTTTCTCTATCCAGTTTCTCTATCTGAAGAGAATCTCCCATCCTTTCTTCACCTGTATATTAAATTCTTCAAGCTTTATCAGGAATAAGTGTAGCTTTACTTCAAATGAAGTTCCTTTTGATCTTCTTGATTGCTTTAGGCCTCCTTATCAAGCTTTCACTTCAAACTTTCACCTTTTGAACCTTCAAGTGTTGATTTAGTTTTGTATGAATGTAGTAGTTGGGGTCCTCCTTTCTTCTATTTTGATGGTTCTTGCTCTGATACCATTGATGGAGAGTGTTAATCTCCAAAAAAACAAGCCATTCTTGATGTTTGGGCACCTCTATATAGAGAACAACTCAAACCCTTTACCAATTCGGAGGATCAATACTCAATTATCAAAATCTTGAACTAACTGTGAAGAGAGTCACTTCTCAGAAAGTCTGTGGCACATAACTCACTCATTGATTGATCAAATGTGTAAAGTTTTTTATAAAACTTTGCAAAAAATTTCATCTATAGTTTATGCACATTGTCCCAGTTAAATCATCTCAAAAGATTAAGTATTTCTTTAGAAATGATCGTTACAATTCACCTATGTCTAAAACTATACTTTCTTATAGCCGACTTTGACACCTATAACTTCCAAAGCATGGTTCTCTCAAAATACAACCCGTTTAATCAAATGCTTTTAGCCATAGGTAGCTTACCTTTGAACTTAAAGAATGAGTCCTTGCTTGCTCAAAACTTTACAATGTGCAAGGAGAATTGACCAAAACATTAGCTTTGAATTTTGCACCTGTTGCAACTTCACTTCTTCACATTTACACATGTAAATGTTCCTACTCTCAATTCTCTCAACTTGATCACAATTAGAAGCTGAAAACTTGTATAGAGGTCAATCAACTATAGACTTAGACTTGTACAAAAGCATTACACAGAAGACTAAACACAGTCGGAGTACTCAGCAAAAGTTCGGGTGCAATATTTCTTCTTCTCTGAAAACTTTTACATCTGGATGAGAGAGAGATCTACCTCACTTCTAAAATGTCTAATGACTTCTAATTCATCTCATCTCATACTCTCCCTACTTGCCCTGACTTTTTACTTATATATATAGGCATATATGTACAAGCTCATGACCATTCAAAAGGTATAAGTGAGCTAACTACAAATTAATGTACATATGTATACAAGTCTTCATTTCCTAAACATGATCTACCTTCAATCTTCAATTGTTGATCCTTTCTTCATTCTTTGACTTCAAGTCTTTATCCAAAACATCAATTGGTGATTGAATTGCACCAACAATGTTGTTGCAGTGCACCTACATGTGCTATTTGCAACCACTTTGCATGTTCATCTTCATCTACACAGCAAGCCAGTATGCCTTGATTGGTGTGCTTGTACATGCTCCCTACCATTATGTGAATTTTGTGAGACCTGACCACTTCTTTATCTTTGGTTCTCAATACAGGGTGTTTGGGTCCAAATGTGAGAAAAGGTACTATATTTTAGCCCATTCATGCACTACCTCTAGATTGAACAAGTAAGCATCAGGAAGGTCATCGGACACTCCTTGAGGGGACTCTACTGAAGTTAGTCTAGAAAGGTGATCCACTCGGAGGTGAGTCCTCCCTTTCCTAACTACTACTTCAAAGTCATATTCCATTAGTAAGAGGAACCATCTTACTAATCTGCCAGTATTACAAGGCTTGTTCACTAGATAGAGCAGTTCTTGATGGTCTTTAAAAATTTAAATGTATTTTGCACGCAGATAATGTCTAAACATTTTAACCACATACATCATGCCTAACCCTTCTCTTTCAGTAGTAGTATAATTTCGTTCAACTGCATTCAGTTGTCTATTGGGGTAAGCTATTGGAAGATCCATATTACCTTCACCAGTAGGTTGTGCTAGTGCACACCCAATATCATAATTAAATGTGTCCACATGGACATGGAATTGTTTGTTCCAATCTAGACTAGTCAAGATAGGTGCTGAACACAATCGTCTTTTAAGCTCATTAAAGGCGTTTTCACATTCATCTGTCCACTCAAAGTTAATCAAAAGGAAGTACAGAGGCTTTGCAATGATGGCATACATACGAATGAAACATTGATAATAATCGCAATGCCCCATGAAATCTTGTACTTCCTTTATATTCTTTGGCCTACATAGTGCTGAGTAGCTCTAACTTTTTGCTCGTCCATGAATATGCCATTCTTTGACACTATGTGTCCTAGAATCTTGCCTTGCTTGACCATAAAAACACACGTTCTAGGGTCAAGTAGACCTGATATTCTCTACATTTGTCAAAGATTTGTCTTAACTCAGGTATGCAAGTTTGTTTAATGTTGGAATGAGCACAGAGGTCATCAACATAGACTTCCAAGTTTCTATGCAAGAAATTTTTAAAGACATGGCACATTAGCCTCTAAAAGTTGGCTGGTGCATTGGTAAGCCCAAATGGCATTACCCAAAAAGCGAATATGTTGCACTCTGTGGCAAAAGCTATCTTATGCTGATCTTTTTGGGTGATGGCCACTTGATTTTAGCCAAAGAAGCCATCAAGGAAGCTATATATGTTGGAGCAGAGCAATCATCAATAGTGATTATATGAAGATCAAAGTGAGAAGATATGTGGAAGAATGAAGATTACTTTCAGAGGAAGAAAATAGAATCAGAAATGTTTCTTTTGTATATTACTCTTGTAAATAGTTCAATGTATTTTGAAAAAGATGACGAGTTAGACTCGTATATATATCTACAGATACGTATTCATAGTAAGAGAGAGTGATATAGATCAGATAGAGAAGAATAGGTGAAGAGGTGATGAACATTGTATGTATCATCAACCATATGTATGAAAAGTAATGAAGAAGAAAATGTTGTAGAATTCTGCGCGTCGATCTTCTCTCCCTTTCATTTTTGTTGGTCTGAGTGCTCGTTTGCCCAAATTTTTCCATAGGGAAGTGGTAGCCATTGCAACTCCTGCACCTAAGTCCAAAATAGCATTTGTGGTGTAACCTTGATGAGTGATAAGAAGATAGGTGTTTCCTTCTTCTCCTTCGCTCATGTCTCTCATCTTGTCCAAGGGTATTTCAGGAACTGTTTTATGTGATCCAACCTAGGAATGAGGTCTCGCTACTTCAGGCACTTGGTCAGCTACATGTTTCCAGAATTTTGGCTTAACCTTGAGTAGCTCTTCTAAAGTGAGATTGTAGTGCACTTTAGTGTTCTTCACTACTTCTATATTCCTAGGTATGAGTCTTTGTTGCTTATCATGACCATAGGTGCTCTCATGCAAGTGGACTTTGCTTCCCATGGGCCTATGAAATGAGGCAATTCTTGTGTGGAATTAGACTCAAAGTCTAATCGCTCACTAGACTGGGTGTCCTACTGTTCTCCATTAATAGAAGGAATATCTTATGGGAATCGATAATGAAAGTCATCCACAAATTCAATGGGAGGGAGATTTTCTATTTCTTTTGCCCATTTCTCTTCTTGAATTTTTCTTAAAAATCCATGGGAATATTGATGCATAGAAGAAAAGGTGTCTGGTTCAGTGGAATTAGGCACAAAAGCTTCCTTGGGAGGAATGCTTATTCTTTCACTTGCCTTGTCCTTACCTTGGAGGGTGGCATCCTTCCCAGGTTTTGCAATTAAACTCTACAATCTTTCTAATAGTCCATCAAAATGCAACTGTGTCTTAGTTAAACTAGAGTAATTGAAGAGGTGATAGGCTTCAAACATGGTCTAAGCCAACTCTACCATCTTAGCACAAAGCTTTGTTCTTTCTATCTCTAGATCAGCTCTAGGGTAACATTTCTCATGATTTGATATGTTTGGCGCTTCTTGGATTCTAGCCTGATAGGCTTTAAGCATCATGTCTAGATCTTTGGGAGTGGGATCTACTAAGATGGATCCTACTCTAGGTGACGGTGGGGTTGTATGAGGTCGATTAGAATGTGGCAAATTGGAAGAGGATGGGGATGTTGGTGGTGGTGGTATGAGAGAGAGTGTTTGAGATGTGAGTTCAACTATCTTGAATTTTTTTTCTTTTAAGCTTTCCTCTAGGTCCCTCATCTTCTTAGACCATTGCCTTTTCATTCTTTCATGACTATCTTTCCAAGCTCTTGTCCTTTTCTTAGTTACACTTTCAGTCTCACTCACATCACAACTCTTTTCATGTCTGAAGCCTTGGCTCTTCTACAATGGCTGAGCTTTCTTGACCACTTGCACTGGGGTAGTGGAAGTTACACTTCCAGTGGAATCTATTACTAACCCAATCATATTAATGGGAGTGATCTTTGGCCCATTGTTTGGGTTATTAGGGCAATCCCGTAAGAGGTGCTCCTTCCCACAATCTAGACAAAAGCCTTGAATTATCACTGATTAGGGCTGCATCAGTGTAGGCATAGGGAAATCACAAATGAAGTGATCACCTTGGCATCTATAACATGATCCTGTGGGTGCTTGGGGTCTGATCTATCTGGGTTGGGGCCTAGAATTAGGACTTGCATACATGACATTAGTGTATTCTGGCTCCAAACTAGGTTCACTGAGGTCTTCATAATAGTACGTCTCGTTATGCTCAGGTGATTGCATGTAGTAAGCATGTTGATTATCGACATGAGCCAAGTCAAAATTATGATCACGCGGGTCACTTTTTGTAATCAATGGTGATTCTTGCACTAAGGCTCTATTTAAGTTTTCTTCAGTGGCTGCATACTTCACTGGAATCACATTTGCTGGTGGTGGTGGTTGTGGAACTAACACCAGCTGAGGTCTTTGTTGAGCCTGATAGGGTGGTTGGTAGGGTGGTTTGGGTCCAACATACTGTTGTGGGTACTGATTCTAATATCTCCCTCGTTGTCGATATGGCTGTGGATAATTTTGTCTAACCACTTGCTTGTTATAAGGGCAGTCTTGTGTGGTGTGGTTGGTGTACCTCCTTTTTATGGTGCAGTATTGGCTATTAGGATTCGCTTGGGGTTGGACCTTGATTGGACACACGTTTGCCATATGGTATCCTCCACAAGTATAACACTGTTTCCTTGGGGTAAATCTAGGTATCTATTTGTTAGAGACTCATAATTTCTGAGCTACCTTCTCTAGAAGCTCCTCAATAGATGTGGATTGTTTGAAAGTGATGCCAGTAGAGCTATCTGAATCCTTATAAATCTTTGAAAGCTCTAATTCCTCTCCTAGATTATCCTCAATATCTATGCACATGCGTACACACTCTTCTATGGATCTAGGGTCTTTTAAGTACACATAAGATCTCAATTTGGTGCTCAACAATCCATCTAGGAACAATGCCACCTGTTTGGCTAGTGTAGGTAACTCAATGAGGAAGTGTTGTGCCCTATGCCACTCTTAGAAGATTTCATGATGAAGGCTTCTAGTAGTTAGTTTATTCTTGAATTGCCTCTCGTGTAGTGGTTGAAAGCACATAAGGGTAGTACTCTTGAGTGTTAGACCAAAAGCATTGTATTGTATGAATAGGTCATCAACTTGCTCAGCTCTCAATACTTGCCTAAATTCTACCACATGATTATAAGAGTCCCTTGTACCATCGAAACAATTCTTCATAGAATCGACGTGTTGTGTAGGCTTTAAGGCCCTCGTGTGTTCTCTAGGTCTTGGTAGAAGGAATTCATCTACATTTCTTTGATGTCTTGGGTCTCTATGTCTCTTGTTTTCTGTTCGTTTTGTTTCAGTTCTCGTTCTTTCTCTTCCTATTGGGTTAGAAAAGCTTACTTCCGGCCTATCTCCACTCTTGTCCCTTTGAGCTCCATGAGCTTGGGATGTTCCAGCTCCTTGGCGACCAAAAGAGACATTGGATCTTGGTTGGGGAAAAACAAATTCACCCTTCCACGTGTGGGCATGCCTACCATGCTACGAGACCACAAAGACCCTCTCTGAAGTATTGTCTAAGTAGGTCACTTTGTCTGCTGTGTTAGGATCTTTGAATTCATATATTATAAGCGTTCCCAATTCATTATAATGTTCAGGCTTATACCTCTAGAAAGCCTCCTTCGTCTCTCAGTTTAAGAGTAAATCTATGCTCTTATTGTCTTGGGGAATCCATTCTGGGGTGATAACTCTAGTCAGGACTGATTTGCCTTGAGGGCTCTTTGGCTCTCTTCCTAAGTTCCCTTGCTCTATGTCACCTATTTAAGCCTCTGAAATTATGTTGCCAAATTTGTTTGTCCTATCTGGTTGGTTTGTGACAACATACATGGTCCCTTCTTTATCTATGTATGTACCTTTTTTGAACGTGACTACTAGATGTTCTAGTCCAATGGGTTGATCTGGGTTTTTAATCTGGACAACAGATCCTCTTAGACCATCCTCATAGATGCGAGCACCTAATCGGTTGTTCTTGATGTATTCCAATTGACTCTTGTAAGGTCCTTCTGGTTTTTCTAGGTATGCCACTCCTGAGCTACCTATGAGTCTCTCCATGCTATACGACATCTCAAAATCGAGACCTAGCTGTATGATTGACACTAGCTTCAGATGATCTCAGGCTTTGTCTATCCCGTCCTAGATATCTTCCTAACCTAAGGCTCATAAGCCTTGGTGGTTATCCCAATTTTTCCCAATACAACCTTGTTGTACATTTCTTTGGTATTAGTCACTAAATCTTTCTGTTTTCCTTACGATGTCATTTCTTGTCCAATAAGTTCTCATCACAAGGAATACTTAAGTTTTTTGCACTTGAAGTTTAATCGCTTGATTTATATACTTTCACCTTAGAGTTTGTCATAGAACTAAGTAATTGATGCTTGCACTTTGAGAAATCAGGGTTTTTGTACTTGATCGTGCTTAGCATTGCCCTAATTAATCAAAACTTCTATCCGTACTTAGCTTAAGCTAGGAATTGACAAAAGGGTGTTGAGAATGATCCAACCTCAGGTCACTTATCCCTTGCTCATGTTTGAGTGCTCAAGACAATCATTTTCAAGATTTTAGTATGCTCATGCTTTGAATGGCCTTTGATGCTCTCAAATGGACCTGTAAAAGTCCCAAAGTTAGCTCAAGATTTAAATCTACTGACACAACTATTGGAACATCAAGTTTACATTATGCTTGAGGTGGATTTGATGTACATCAAAGGCTATCGCGTCGAAAGAATATCCGTTGGAGAGTTCTTTTTCTTATGCTCATTTATTGTATTTCTTTGAGAGATTTTTGAAGGTTCATTTACCGATGTAAAAGCCTTTTCTTTACACATGTAAAGGTAGAAACATAGAGCCCAAATCCCACAAATTTGTGGTGGTTGAAGTTGCATTCAATCAAGCAATCAAATCACCTAAAAGTAGATCAAACTAGATCTTCACTTTTCCTAGATTGTAGGGAAGTGAATTGATTCCCTCCAACAACCTTTCCCACCTTCATTTGAATTCAAATTCCACTTGTAGAAGTCGTGGAACACTCCTAGATTCTATATAAAGACTTGGAATCACTTGTACAATACATGGAAGCAATATACATACACTTGTGACCATCATTGTCTTGCTCCTTCAATTCTCTGCATCATCTTCTTCGCCAACAGTAATCTTGCAGAGGCTGCTGCTCTCTCTTGAGAGCTCCAAATTGAGTGCAAGATAGCTCATTAAAGATATTAGTGTCTAGTCTATGCCTATAAATTTTCATAGCATTTGGTTCAGTAGATCATGAGAAACCTGAGTTTTGCTGTCTCCGGGTCAATCTCTACATATTCTTGAAAAATAGGAAGTACCACCAGTGAATGTCTCATTCATTCTATTGGAAATGAGGTAGGCCCATAGCTCATATCACAGGTCCATGGCTCCATAGGTCCAGCATATACAACATAGAATCTAGCAATCTTCAATATTGACAAAACACGAACATACCACACTTAATCATACAAATGATGAGACAAAGATAGAGAGAGACTAGAAAACATGTGTAAAGTGTTACGTAAGCCACTACTTACTCACACTATCATATATACGATTGTGCAATGTACAACGTGGGAGCAAAACTCTCAACCACTCTATGTGATCAGAAATAGATGAATGAGTGAATGTACAAATGTAACAAACATATTCAGATGTATGGACAGAAATCTGAATGTATATGAGATGTGTGACATGATAGGTTATAAAAGAGTGAATATGAGTGACCAAAAGAGGAAGGATCAGTGTGAAACTGATAATCAACAAACCATCATCTAACCTTAGGTTATGGAAGACCCTAAGTCAGATACATCTGTGAAAAGATCACATAACTAGAAAGTAACAAAGAATGCTAACAAGTTTGCTGCCGAAAATCCTCAAACTCATGTGAATACACCTTCTCAAACACCTCATCCAAATATGCATAAAGCATAACCGTACTGATTCTCTTGTACCATTGCCGAATAGGGCTCCTCCTGATATGGATGTTACTGCCTCCAAAAACTTCAAGTAGTACTTATGTGCATAAAGAGAACATGTACCTAAATACTTAACATAAGATGCAAATCTTATGTTAACCACCATCCAATGTCTTTGAAGTAACCCGAAATCTTCATGTAGAAGACATCCTTCAAATACACCATGTAGATGGTCGATCCTCACCATCAAGCTGCTAATGACCAAATCCTCTTTCCATGAACAAGAGATAACCTCCTTTCCATGAGCAAGAGTGTGAGCACACTCTTCTTCTCCAAGAAGAACTCCATAGCCGCTCCTCAACATGCTTCAAGTTAGCACCATGGCTGCCCCATGTGCTAGACAAAACACCACCTCTATTGAGGTCCAAGCTCTCCAAAGCTTGTGTTGAGCAATAGGTGAAGGATGATTAGATAATGAGGCAATAGCTTCTTATATAGTAGATTGTGTACTCTCAAAAGCACATAATGAATAAAGCTACGCGATCCTAGATCTAATCCGGAATAGAAAAATAACCGTAAAATGTCGTACGCCGTCGCTCGCTTGTAAAGTTGTCCATTAGTTTTTGAGAAAAGCTTCAAGACAAAAATAATCGCGAACGCGCTGCTGGAAGAGGGTTTCGAGCTCGCGTCCCCACAATAAGAGTACATTATAGTAACCACGTCGCCTTCTTGTTTTGCTTGTAGAAGGACTAAGAACAAAAGCTATACATGCTATTATCTGTGAACAAGTTTGACCAACTTTGACCAATAGGAACATTGTTTTCCAACAATCCCCCCTGCAATGTCATACTGGTACAAACTGAACTGGATCTGTAAACTTCATAAGCTTCAAATCTTTACTTCAAAAGTCTTCTTCAAAACTGAATTTGACTTTCTTCAAAAAACTTAAACTTGCTGAAGATGAACCATAATACTTGAGAAAATATGCAAACTAGATGTCCAATAGTGTTCTCATCAAGCAATCACTACTTGACAACAAATGTAGCAAGTACTGACTCTGAACCTGCTATCTCCTGTTTTCACAAACCTGAAAACATACACTAGGATCCATATATTTGCATTTACTTTAAGAAGCTTTCTCAATGTACTTCTGCTGTGTCATGTAAATACACTAAACAAAATCAAGAACTGAATCCTGGAACTTGTGACTGACAACTCACAACTTAGTGTATTATGAACACTGCTAGTTCATCTCTGACTGTACTTCAAGTCAACTCAACTCAGCTGAAATCAACTAAAATCAACTGAAATCAACTCATGAGTATCATAAAAAAAATATATGATGTCATCATGTCTTCATCCTTGGTCAATGTGTAAATCCTTCATACCTCTTTCCTTCAGAATCTGGTATTAACATAAATGTGCGCACTTCTAAAACATACCTCTCTGAAATATCAAGCTTCTCTTCAATAGAATTTTGGAACCTTCTCCTGAACAGGAACATCCTAACAGGAACTTTCTCCAAACATTCTTCTTCTTCCTTCTTCTTTCAAAGCTGGAACATAAAGAGAACCTGACAAAGGAAATATAGGAATACCTGAAATAGGAATACCTGAAGGTATGACTGTGCATTCTTTTAGATATGGCTTAAAATAATTCTTCATGTTTCATCACCCCCTGGATGATTTAACACTAGTATCCAGTATTCTTCAAATATATCAGATTTTATGAAATCTGGAACGTCTTCCTTCATAAATCTGATGTTCAATGATCAATACCTGTATCTGAAACAAAATCTCTGAACCCTTTTTATAAGCACTGTACACATGCCCATAGCTTTCCATGTCATTCCTCAGCTTTCCAAATTGTAGAATAAGGTTAGCTGAACCTAACATAACAAAACCTTGTTGAAAGCTTTATAGGATTCATAACCTTCTGTAACATAACAAGTATCTTCTTCTATTCCTCTGCAACACAAATCTGATAGAACCTGAATCTTTGACTTACTTCTTCCAATGCTAAGAACTTCACAAAACAAAGGATAAACAACTGACTCATAAATACTCAAGATCTTCAAGATCATTCAAGATCATCCAAGATCAATGATCTCTCCTGTGTAGAATCTGCTCTCATCAAACCTTCATGACAGAATGTTTGATTTGCTACTAGAATGTCTCCAAGTGTCCATGCTTCACATAAAATTGTAAAACTTTTCTTCAAACAAATCCTTCCCAAGAATCTGCAAATCCTACTTGAAACATAAGTGGACAAACCTCTCCCCTTGAGCACTCCAAAAGCTGCAAGTTGATACTTCATATCTTTCATATTCTACCCAGGTGAAATGTGATAGTACCTGCTTGACTTTCTTTTGGCTAACTCCACTTCTCAATCAAGTGATAGGATCTGATGGAACACCTTTTGAATACAAGCATGTATCCAAAAATCTAGACAATCATAGAAAGTAGATTCTCCATTGACTTGTACATCAACAATCTGAATTTTCTGAAGTTTTCTAAATATAAAACCTCAACCCAAGTCTTCAACATCTGCTACAAAAAACTCTTTTACCTTAAGAGTTAGATAAAGAAGAAACATACTTCTCCGCAACTTGTCATATACCAAGTAGCTTTGTATTGACACTCCAAGAATTCTTTGAGGGAACATATAAGCTGTCTGCTTAAAATCTTCAACTTATATATAACTCATACATGTGAGTCAAAAACATACAAGTTGTCTTCAAAATCTGTTGGTTTTCTTTCTCTCAATGCAATTCTTTGTCAAATCTACTAAATCATGACCAAGTATAATGCAAAACAAGAAACTACTTCTTCTTTAGACTAGATGTTCTCATAGACTTGTCTTTGGATGTAGAGGATAAAATAGGAAAAGTATATGGAAAGTATATGAGAAAAGGAAGCCTTACTTTTCTTTTGGAAATGTTGGACTTTCTTCTTCTACATCTTTCTTCCACCTGATGATGATGTCAACATCTTCAAACTTCTCTTCCATACCTTTTGTTCTCTTCATCTTGAAGTAGCAAGCACTCTTAACTTCTTCAAATGAACTCTTTCTCTTCCTCTAGGGCTAAGAGTAAAAGACAACACAAACATGGTATACAAATGGAAGTGAATATAGAATCCTGTTTTATCATCTCCTCATATCTCTAAATCAGAATTCTACTTCAAATGTCTGAAATGACTAAATTCACCAACCTTTTGTCTGAATGATGAATTACCTTTCTAGAGTTACCTCTCTAGATCACATTTGTACCTTGATATCCAACCAACTTACAACATAAAATTGGCTGAAAACAAAAAACTCATCCCATCTCCAAATTTGTCTTCTTAGATAAGCTTTTCTTGTCATAAAAGAGATATCTCAAAACTCTCTAGAAAAACCTCTGGATACCTGTTTTGATGTAGCTAATGCTTTACATTTCAAAAGACTGAAAGTGTATAAAAGCATTCCTTGAATCCTTCAAATCTCTTCATAACTACTCTTCTAAGACATGACCTGCAAATGATAATCTGATAGTAGAAATTGATACTTGTGATTTGAAGTTGATTTGATTCCTTCATCTTCTCTAAACCATTGTTCTTCCTTGAATTTAAAGTAGCCTTCTCTTCATCAAGTCTTGGTCTTCAAACAGTACTTTTGTAAAGTATTTGCATACTCTTCCAAAAAATATTCGGCTGTTAACAGATCATCAACTTTATACTCCACACTAATGAATACACATGTGACTGAATTGTCTAATTCTCAAATCTCTACTCATCTAGATTAAGTGTGTAATCAAATGTCAAATGTTAGAAAATGCTCTTAAATCATATGTTGTAAACCTGGAAGTCTCAAAAACCCGAGAATATGAATGAGCCTGAATGCATTGATGCCAAAGTCCTAAAGCTTTGAAACCAAAACCTTAGTGCTCTAATACCAAATGTTGGAAATGAGGTAGGCCCATAGCTCATATCACAGGTCCATGGTTCCATAGGTCCAGCATATACAACACAGAATCTAGCAATCTTCAATATTGACAAAACATGAACATACCACATTTAATCATACAAATGATGAGACAAAGATAGAGAGAGACTAGACAACATGTGTAAAGTGTTACGTAAGCCACTGCTTACTCACACTATCATATATACCAATGTTCAATGTACAACATGGGAGAAAAACTCTCAACCACTCTATGTGATCAGAAATAGATGAATGAGTGAATGTACAAATGTAACAAACATATTCAGATGTATGGACAGAAATCTCAATATATGTGAGATGTGTGACCTGATAGGTTATAGAAGACTGAATTTGAGTGATCGAAAGAGGAAGGATCAGTGTGAAACTGATAATCAACCAACCCTCATCTAACCTTAGGTTATGGAAGACCCTAAGTCAGATATGTGTGTGAAATACTTAAAAAGTAGCAAAGAATGCTAACAAGTTTGCTGCCAAAAATCCTCAAACTCATGTGAACACACATTCTCAAACACCTCATCCAAATATGCATAAAGCATAACCATACTGATTCTCTTGTACCTATGCTAAATAGGACTCCTCTTGATATGGATGTTACTGCCTCCATAAACTTCAAGTAGTACCTGTGTGCATAAAGAGAATATGTACCTGAATACTTAACATAAGATGCAGATCTTATGTTAACCACCATCCAATGTCTTTGAAGTAACCCGAAATCTTCATGTAGAAGACACCCTTCAAATACACCATGTAGATGGTCGATCCTCACCATAAGCTGCTAGTGACCAAGTCCTCTTTCCATGAACAAGAGATAACCTCCTCTCCATGAGCAAGAGTGTGAGCACACTCTTCTTCTCCAAGAAGAACTCCATAGCCGCTCCTCAACATGCTTCAAGTTAGCACCATGGCTGCCCCATGTGCTAGACGAAACACCACCTCTATTGAGGTCCAAGCTCTCCAAAGCTTGTGTTGGACACTAGGTGAAGGATGATTAGATAATGAGACAATAGCTTCTTATATAGTAGATTGTGTACTCTCAAAAGCATATAATGAATAAAGCTACGCGATTGTAGATCTAATCCGGAATAGAAAAATAACCGTAAAACATCGTACTCCGTCGCTCGCTTGTAAAGCTATCCATTAGTTTTTTAGAAAATATTCAAGACAAAAATAATCGCGAACGCGTTGCTGGAGGAAGATTTCGAACTCACGTCCCCACAATGAGAGTACATTATAGTAACCACGTTGCCTTCTTGTTTTGCTTGTAGAAGGACTAAGAACAAAAGCTATACATGCTATTATCTGTGAACAAGTTTGACCAACTTTGACCAATAGGAACATTGTGTTCCAACACATTCCTATAGCATATTTTGCTTATTCCTTATAGTTTTGTGCATTCTATACACTCAAACCAGTTTATCACTCCCATAAAAGGATTTTTTGTAATTGTAATCACACTGGTCGCTATGGGCATTTGAAGTTCATTGTCTCTTCCATAGATAGTAAGTTCTTTGAGCTAGTCGACCCGCGAACCAATCTGTTCTGTATCGATTCATTCTCCTTGATGCTCCAAAGTACATAGTGTGTTTCTTTGCACGTATCACATGCTTATAAGGTCTATTTGAGTCTCCATAAGCTCAAGGGTTGGTCTTGTGCCGGTTGGCTTGACCAAAATTTGTCACTTTGAAACCCATTTTTCTACCTTCTACAAGCTTCTCCAAGTTCCTTCAGTGGTATCAGAGCTAGATCAAGATGGGTGACGGTTTTCCCTCAATGATCAAGAAGTTTGATCGACACAACTAAGCAGCTTGGCAAATCAGGATGGAGGCCTATTTGCAAGGTAGAAATCTTTATGGAATTGTAGCAGGTGATGAAGCTATGCCTATTCCAAGATCCAAAAGAGGACCTACACAAGAGGAGACAGATAAGCTCACACTTTGGTGCGCAAGGGATGCTCAAGCAAGGTTGTACATACTAAACTCTATCTCTGACTTTCTATTACCACATATTAGAGGATGCAAGACATCTCAAGAGACTTGGGATGCCCTCGAGACTTTCTTTTCTGCTAGTACCAAAGCAAGAAAGAATCATCTTTGGAACGAGTTCAACCAAATAAAGAAAACACCTAGACAAACCATCACAGAGTTTGTTACCAAGGTCAAGGAGGTTGCGGATCAGTTAGCATCCATTGGAGAGCTGATTGAAGAAGAGGTCATCATGAGGCAAATTCTCAACGGCATTCGAAATGATAAGTAATGGCAATCCTTCACGACAACTTATGATCTCATCATGTATGTACAAACTCCATACTTCAACATCTTTCTTGGACAACTCTTCAATCAAGAAGCCAACAATAGCATAAAGGAAGGTAACTCTTATCATGGTAATTCAACTAGTGCTCTATATGTAGATAAGAAGGATAAGAAGCAGAAAGGCAAGAAGAAGGAAGAAGATGAAGAAGAGACTTCTCCAGCCAACTTTACAAGCAAGAGCAAGTGGAAAGGGAAGAAGAAAGGACCAAAGCAAGACAAAACCAAAGGTCAGAATGGTCAACCTTGTGCCATATGCGATAAGACCAACCACACCACTCAAAATTGTTGGTTCAATGGGAAGACCCAGAAAGGAAGTGGAAGAGGTGGATATGGAAGCAATAGAGGCAGAGGTGGACACAACTTCAACAATAACAATACAAGCTATAATAGAAGGGACTACAACAATTATTCAGAAGATCAACCACATGAAGACTCATTGCTTCTTATGAATCTAAGCCACAAAGAGGGTAAAGAAGATGATCATTTGTTCTACATAGATTCAGGATGTTCGAATCATGTTGCAGGCAACATTGCTCTTCTATCTGATTTGGAAAGTCCAAAGCATAGACACGAAGTGCAAACAGGGGATGACACGAAGCACAATGTGGAGAAGATTGGTAATGTCAAAGCTTCCAATGGTAGGACAAACATTGTGAGTAAGGTTCTCTATGTACCCACTATCACTAAAAACCTAATAAGTGTAGGCCAAATAGTTGAAAAAGGCTTGCAAGTTAGGTTCCCCCAACATGGAGATTTTGTGGAAGATCCATGTCAAGGCTTCAAAAAGATAGCCCGAGGTGAGAAGCATGGTAGGATCTTTACTTTTGAAGTAGGAGAAACCAAGAACATAGCTCTATTCAACTTTGGGTCTCAAACCCTAAGTGATCTTGAAGTGTGGCATAAGAGACTTGCTCATGTGAATGAAAGAACCTTGAAGGATATATGCAGGGATCAAAGTGTTCTAAGACTACCGAACATATCAAAGCAACACATGCTCAACAGGTGTGATGCATGTTAGATTGGGAAGGCACAAAGACAACCATTCAACCACAAAGGCTACATCCACAACAACTTATTGGACTTAGTACATACAGATGTATGGGGACCAAGTCAAGAACCTTCATTGGCAAGATCAAGGTATTATGTCTCATTTATTGATGACCATAGTAGATGGACTGTTCTATACTTTATCAAGAGTAAGAATGAAGTGTTTGATTGCTTCAAGAAGTATCTTGCACATGTGGAGAACCATACAGGTAGATCACTAAAGAAGCTTAGATCTGATGGAGGGGGAGAATACTTCTCCAAAGATTTTGATGAGTTTTTGCAGGAAAAAGGTATCAAAAGGGAAGTGACTACTAGGTACTCTCCTCAACTAAACGGAATTGCGGAGAGGAGAAACAAGACATTTGTTGGATCAGCCTGAACAATGCTTGAAGAGAAGAAGTTGCCACATTATCTATGGGCAGAAGCTATTTCAACTGCTGTGTACCTTGTCAATAGACTACCATCCAAATCACTTCAAGATATGACTCCTTATGAAGCATGGCATGGAAGAAAACTTAGTCTTAAACATTGCAAGGTTTTTGGTTGTTTAGCTTATGTTCATGTACCATCACAAATAAGAGGTAAGCTAGATGAAAGGGCAACAAAGGCAGTGTTTATTGGATATGATTCAACTCAGATGGGTTACAGGTTCTTCAATCCTTCAACCAAGCAATTCACTGCAAGTAGAGAGGTTGTGTTTGAAGAACACAAGTCTTGGTATGATGAAGACAAACAAAAGGTAACACTACCATATGATCTTGATTCTGACTCTCATCAATTAGGAAGCAAGCATGATACACAGGTCTAGGATCCAAGAAGTGATACAAACGATGACCAAGATGAAAGAGAGAACGATTACAGGCTATGGAAGTCAAGAGGCAAAGCAAAGATGCAAGAGGTTGGAGAATGCTCCAAACAAGCACCTAGATGATCAGCAAGACAGAAGAAACAACTAGAAAGGTAAGGATATGATTCCACATTTGTTACAAAGCATTCAATATACTTGGAAAAAGACTCTATTTCAGAGGAACCCTCAACCTATGAAGAGGCAAAGAGAAACCCTGATTGGGAAAAGGCCATGAAAGAAGAGATAGATGCATTGAAGGGAAATGGACACTTGGGATTTGGTTCCAATGTCACCAAATCAAAAGGTAATTGGTTGCAGATGGGTATATAAAGTTAAAAGAAACTCAGATGGATCAGTTTGCAAGTACAAGGCAAGATTAGTTGCCAAAGGATGCTCACAAACTCATGGTATAGACTATGAAGAAACATTCTCACCAGTTGCAAAGATGACTACAATCAAGACATTGATAAGTGTAGCTGCTGCAAGGAATTGGAGAGTCCTCCAACTTGATGTGAAAAATGCATTCTTAAATGGTTGGATAAGTGAAGAGGTATACATGTCACAACCACCAGGTTTTGAAAACCCTAATTATCCATCTTATGTTTGCAGACTTAAGAAAGCATTGTATGGATTGAGACAAGCTCCTAGAGCTTGGAATTACAGGTTGGTTACATATCTTCAAGATCAAAGGTTCAAAGCTAGCAGCTCAGATCCTTCTCCATCAAAAGGGATCACAATGAGGTTATCTATCTATGTGTATATGTTGATGATATTATTGTGATAGGTGATGATCTAAATGGCATTCAAAGGATCAAGAGACACATGCAAGAGGAGTTCAAAATCAATGACCTAGGTGAGCTCACATATTTCCTAGGTATGCAGGTGATATACAGAGATGAAGGAATGTATTTGACTCAAAGAAGATACGTTCAGGATCTTCTTCTCAAGTTCAAAATGGAGAACACTAAACCTGCAGGTACACCTTTGGAGATGAATCATAAACTAAGTGTTTATGAAGGTGAGAAAATTGAAGAACTAAAAGAATATGAAAGCTTGGTAGGTAGCTTGATATATGCTACTCATACAAGGGCAGACATCTCATATAGTGTGTGAGTGCTTAGTCAGTTCATGCACTCACCAAGAAGACCACACATGGATGCGGCTAAGAGAGTACTTAAGTATCTCAAAGATACAATCAACAAAGGTATATTCTATCCTTACTCTTCATATTTGGATATCAAAATCTACTCAGATGCAGATTGGGCAGGAGCTAAGGATGATAGAAAAAGTACATCTGCTTAGCATTTGTAGGTTCGAAGCTAGTGTCATGGAGTTCCAAGAAGCAACCAACAGTTGCTTTATCCTCAACTGAAGCAGAGTACAGAGGCTTGACCATAGCAACTCAAGAGGCAATATGGTTAAAAGCATTGTATATAGATTTGGGACTTGTGAGTTCCAAACCTCACATATTTGGAGATAATGTAAGTTCCATGCATCTAGCAGCAAATCCTATTTTCCATGCGAGAACCAAGCACATAGAATTCCATTACCACTTCATCAGGGAGAAGCTCATGGCAAAGGAGATTGACATTTCTTTTGTTCCTACTGAAAAGCAAGTAGCAGATATGATGACGAAGGCACTTGATGGAATAAAGCTTTGTAGATTCAAAGCTATGGCAGGTATTCAACCTATCAGAAAATGAAGACTCAAGCATACTTTAGCTTGAGGGGGAGCTGTTGGAACATCAAGCTTACATTATGCTTGAGGTGGATTTGATCTACATCAAAGGCTATCGCGTCGAAAGAATATCCGTTGGAGAGTTCTTTTTCTTATGCTCATTTATTGTATTTCTTTGAGAGATTTTTGACGGTTCATTTACCGTTGTAAAATCCTTGAGCTTTACACATGTAAAGCTAGAAAGATAGAGCCCAAATCCCACGAATTTGTGGTGGTTGAAGTTGCATTCAATCAAGCAATCAAATCACCTAAAAGTAGATCAAACTAGATCTTCACTTTTCCTAGATTGTAGGGAAGTGAATTGCTTCCCTCCAAAAACCATTCCCACCTTCATTTGAATTCAAATTCCACTTGTAGAAGTCGTGGAACACTCCTAGAGTCTATATAAAGACTTGAAATCACTTGTACAATACATGGAAGCAACATACATACACTTGTGACCATCATTGTCTTGCTCCTTCAATTCTCTACATCATCTTCTTCGCCAACAGTAACCTTGCAGAGGCTGCTGATCGCTCTTGAGAGCTCCAAATTGAGTGAATGATGGCTCATTGGAAATATATTAGTGTCTAGTGTAGGCCTATAAATTTTCAAAGCATTTGATTTAGTAGATTGGGAGAAATTAGAGTTTGGGTGTCTCGGGGTCAATCTCTGCATATTCTTGAAAAATAGGAAGTACCACTGGTGAATGTCTCGTTCATTCCTATAGCATATTTTGCTTATTCCTTATAATTTTGGGCATTCTATACACTCAACCCTATGTTTATCACTCCCATAAAACGATTTTTTCTAATTGTAATCACGCTGGTTGCTATGGGCATTTGAAGTTCATTGTCTCTTCCATAGATAGTAAGTTTTTTGAGCTAATCGACCCGCAAACCTATCTGTTTTGTATCGACTCATTCTCCTTGATGCTCCAAAGTACATAGTGTGTTTCTTTGCACTTATCACATTCTTATAAGGTCTATTTGAGTCTCCATAAGCTCAAGGGCTGGTCTTGTGCCGGTTGCCTTGACCAAACTTCGTCGCTTCGAAACACATTTTTCTACCTTCTACAAGCTTCTCCAAGTTCCTTCAACAACAAGCCATTTTCATTCATATAATTTAGATACTAATTTTTCATTTGCCTTTAGGAAAAATTTCCTTAGAGATCCCTCAACTTTCTCACCGGTGTGGAAGGTCAACTTCAAAATACCATATCTATAACTCCATGAGCTTTCCAACGAGCCCAAGATCACTAGAAATAGAGTTCTAGGGTTTTAGGGGTTAAAAGAGGCAAACAGGCAAACAGGATTTCTCGAATTACTTTCTTGGAGCCTCCCTATGATCCTATAACTTGATATTTATGCCCTAAATTAGCCAAAATGCAATTTAAAAACCCTAAAAAATTGGCCAAAATTGGCTGTCAATCGCAAACGATAGGGTTGTCAATCGGAATGGACAGAGATGTCTGTCATGGCCCATCAATCGTGATGGACAGATCCGATCGTGATTGATGGTGTCAATTGCGATGGACAGAGTCGTTTGCGATTGATGGTGTCAGTCGTGATGGACAAAACTTTCGGGTTTTTGCGTGATTACTTGTCAATGGTGGGTCATAAAGTGGCAATGGATATGTTTCCTGACGAATTGGAGTGTCAATCATGATTGCTCTATCGGTCGTGATGGACAGGGGTGTCCGTCGCAATGCACCCTATCAGTCACAATGGACTCCTGTCAATCACGATGGACAGGTAGTCCGTCGCGGGTTGTCAATCACGATTGATTGATTTCTTTGGTTTTCTATGTAGCTGAGTGTCAATCGAGGGTCTATTCATCGTGATGGACAATATTTTAGCTGAGTGTGGATGTAAGTCATGATTTTTGTGTCGATCGTGATGGAGAGGGGTGTCCGTCGTGATGGACAGGCAGTCCGTCGGGGTCTGTCAACCATGATGGATAGGTAGTCTGTCGTGATGGACACTGTCAATCGCGATTGATGGTGTCGATCGTGATGGATAGGCAGTCTGTCGTGATGGACACTATCAATTGCGATTGATGGTATCAATCACGATGGACAGAGAAAATGCAATTTTTTTCGAATTTTTTTGTGGATTAATGATGTGCAAGGTCCATAGATTATGTTTGTGCACTTAGTTTTACCAAAGAGTTAATTTTTCTATCAACTGCAATTGACAGAGGTCAATGCCTAGAGACTTGTGCAGAGCTTTTCCGTACCTATGCAAGCTACTGGAGATGATGATACAGCCAAAACCTGCAAGGAATGCTAAAAAACACACAAAAAATGAATGCACAATAGCTCTCTCTCGCTCTCTCTCACAAGTGAAATGAGGTAAGAAAAAAGTGAAAATTAAAGAAATTACCCATGACTCCAATGTCACAACTCTACGTCTTAACATCACACGCTTGTCTTGAAGCTCTCTCCCTGGCAACAGTGCCAAATCTAGTGTCACTCTAGCACAATGGAAGCTACCAACATGAGGAGATCCACCACATAAATGTCAATCCGTGTAAACGTGAGGACTAGAATGATGATTGTGAGCAAGTAAAGGCACAATTGTGTAAGTGAGAAGCACACTATCATTCACACACATACACACACGCACACACAAGGCAAGAACGAAGAGAGGAACAATGGAGTGCTTTCTATTACTCAAGAAGTCTATTAAAATAGCTCAAAACTCTAACAAGCTAACCTCAAAAATGAGCTCTCTAGGTCTTTTTATAGTTTTTTACTAGCTTTTGGTCCTGTCCAGACCTAGTGTTCGGCCTAGTTAAAAATTAGGTTCTAAGGCTTATTTGAGGGCAAAATGAAGTCTAAAAATTATGAAAATTGATACATAGGTATTCTTAATATTCCTCAAGCTCGAGGACTCCTCGGCTTGCACAAAATGGAGTAGGAATTAATAAAAAAATGTTATCTACAATGGTGTGAAGTGAATAAAATCACTGTTTGGGAAATTTTTCTTCTTGAAAAATCATGTGGCCTACTTGCCAGATCTTAGTTGATTGCCCTGCCTGCTTGGTCCTACTTGGCTCTCCCTTTGTTTTGACTCCCTTTGCTAGCTTCCCTATCTCGTAAGGCCTTGACTTCCCTAGCTGCTACCAACACTATCGGTATTGGTAGGGTAATACTGGCACTTATACGGCCAGTATTGCTAGGGAGATACCAACGAACATGCCGGCATGTATAGGTCACATATACAGGCACCTATATTGGAGTGTATATTGATACTTATACCAATGCATATACCGACTATATACACACCCATATTGGAGTGTCTATCGATACTTATACCAATGCATGTACCGACACATATACCGATGCGTAAACCGATGCTTATATCGTCATTACAAAATCGACACTCATATTGATGACTATTTTGATGTTGGAAGGATTTTTTTCATGTCATCAGTCTTTACAACGAGAAGCTACACCATCTGACCATACCCAAGCCTTCTCCCAGTTCACTTCATCAATCTTCACTTCCAAGAAGACTCGTGTGACATCTCTCCCTTTTGACTCTGACAAATGTCCCCTGAGAAATTTCACAACATCTGTAGCACACTTCAGCATTGCACCTTCAGGTTTAAGTTGTTCAAGGGTTAGCGCCCTTTTCACAACTGCATCTACACCATCATGTTCTCCCTTCCCTTGCATTGACTCAAAGAAGTTCCATATCATAGTCATGCATGTTAGCCCTGGATATCTGCCTACAAAGTAAAATGGAAGTTTAGCTTTAAATTGAGAAGCTGCACCATCTTACCATACCCAATGTTGGCTTAATTCAAGTTTTAGCTCTCTCAACCATTGCCAATGTAATTGGAAACAATGTTGCACAAAAAGGGTGTCATGCTTCTTGTCATCAGATATGAAGAAGTGGATTACCTTTTTAGGAATACCCTCCAAATGAAAATATGTGATATGCACAAAAATAGTTACCTCTACAGACCACCAATGCATAGATTGTATTTCATTTTGCTCGCGGAATGTATAGTTCTCTGCAAAATCAACCACTGAAACCACAACATCGCCTAGGAATTCAGAGACACACATCTTAAACTGATTCGCTTGCCATAAATAAATGAAATTGTAGAGTTTTCTCAAATAATCATGTTACAACTTTAGGACTCATCTCCCTCTTTATCAATTCTTTCCTTTTATGAACTTGTCCTTCATACATTGACTCGACATCTTCAAAGATCTTTATAGAAATATGATATTCCTCAATGCTAGTCTCTCTCGGACACCACTTAAACTAGACTACTCCGCAATCACAGCACTCACCCATCACACATTTGTACTGTTGGAATGTGGTATCATTTTGATGTGGTCATAGAATACTCTCTATAATGCTACTAATCGATCGAAATGTAATTGCTGAAGCATTGCAAGTTGATGTCTCCCCCACTTGACAAATAGAACAATCACATTTACAAAGACAGCTATGCATGACCGAGCTTGATTGACGTAGGAGATTGATTGCATCCTTAAGGTATGACATTTGAACGTGATAAATGCAGCAACATGTGAATCTGTCTTTCAATCTCTTAACAAAATATGGCTTCAATGATTCGAACTTTCGAAGCTGGTTATTTATCATTGGATGCAATTGTTTGAAGCATATAAATAGCTCCATCTACATTACACAAACAAGTGGTTATTAGTATTCATTAATTAGCTAATTATCAATTTGCTATTACTAAGTAGTTGGTAGTTATTTGTTACAGGGTGTTAGATTGTTACTAGTTACTAATTACTAACTAGCTTGTTAGTAATTAGCTATTATTAAGTAGCTGGTTCTTGGTTAGCTATTTGTAATTAGCTATTACTAAGTAGCGGGTTCTTAGTTAGTTCTTACTAATTAGCTATTACTGAGAACAATTAGCTTGTTAGCAATTAGCTATTACTAAGTAGCTAGTTCTTGGTTAGCTGTTTGTAATTAGCTATTACTAATTAGCTTGTTACTAATCAGATATGACTAAGTAGCTGGATCTCGGTTAGTTTTTTGTAATTAGCTATTAGTAATTAGCTTCTTACTAATTAGCTTGTTACTGATTCACTTGTTACTAATTAGCTTGTTACTAATTAGCTCTTACTAATTAGCTTGTTACTAATTAGCTATACTAAGTAGCTGGTACTTGGTTAGCTGTTTGTAATTAGCTTGTTACTAATTAGATAATACTAAGTAGCTGGATCTTCGTTAGCTGTTTGTAATTAGCTATTACTAATTAGCTTGTTACTAATTAGCTTATTACTAATTAGCTTGTTACTAATTAGCTTGTTACTAATTCGCTTGTTACTAATTAGCTTGTTACTAATTAGCTTGTTACTAATTAGCGTGTTACTAATTAGCTATTACTAATTAGCTTGTTACTAATTAGCTATACTAAGTAGCTAGTTCTTGGTTAGCTCTTTGTAATTAGCTATTATTAATTAGCTTGTTACTAATTAACTAGTTAATCATTATCTTGTTACTAATCTAATTAGCTTGTTACTAATTAGCTTGTTACTAACTAGTTTGTTACTCATTAGCTTGTTACTAATTAGCAGTTACTAATTAGCAGTTACTAATTATCTTGTTACTAATTACGTATTACTAACTAGCTTGTTACTAATTAGCTATTACTAATTAGCTTGTTAGTAATTAGCTATTACTTAGTAGCTTGTTCTTGGTTAGTTGTTTGTAGTTAGCTATTACTAATTATCTTGTTATTAATTAGATATTACTAATTAGCTTGTTACTAATTAGCTTGTTACGAAGTAGCTTGTTACTAATTAGCTATTACTAATTAGCTTGTTACTAATTAGCTTGTTACTAACTAGTTTGTTATTCATTAGCTTGTTAATAACTAGCTTGTTACTCATTAGCTTGTTACTAATTAGCTATTACTAATTAGCTTGTTAGTAATTAGCTATTACTAAGTGGTTGGTTCTTGGTTAGCTGTTTGTAATTAGCTATTACTAATTAGCTTGTTACCAATAAGCTTGTTACTCATTTGCTTGTTACTAATTAGCTTGTTAGTAATTAGTTATTACTAAGTAGTTGGTTCTCGGTTAGCTGTTTGTAATCAGCTATTACTAATAAGCTTCTACTAATTAGCTATTACGAAGTAGCTTGTTAATAATTAGCTTGATAGTAATTAGCTATTACTAAGTAGCTGCTTATTGGTTAGTTGTTTGTAATCATCTATTACTAATTAGTTTGTTAGTAATTAGCTATTACTAAGTTGTTGATTCTCAGTTAGCTGTTTGTAATTATCTCTTACTAATTAGCTTCTACTAATTAACTATTACTAAGTAGCTTGTTACTAATTAGCTTGATAATAATTAGCTATTATTAAGTAGCTGGTTATTGGTTAGTTGTTTGTAATTAGCTATTACTAATTAGCTTGTTACTAATTAGCTATTACTAAGTAGCTGGTTCTTGGTTAGCTGTTTGTAATTAGCTATTGCTAATTAGCTTGTTACTAATTAGTTATTAATAAGTAGCTTGTTACTAATTACCTATTACTAAGTAGCTAGTTCTTGGATAATCATTTGAAATTAGCTATTACTAATTAGCTTGCTACTAGTAACCTATTACTAAGTAGTTGGTTCTTAGTTAGTTCTCAGTAATTAGCGACTAATAATCTAATTAGCTTCTTATTAATAGTTAGTTATTATTAAGTAGCTAGTCGTTGGTTAATTGTTTGTAATTAATTATTACTAATAATCTATTACTAATTAGCTTGTTAGCAACGATCTATTACTAAGTAATTATCTACTACTAATTAGCTTGTTAGTAATTAAATATTAATAAGCAGCTAGTTCTTGGTTAGATGTTTGTAATTAGCTATTACTAATTAGCTTGTTACTAGTTACCTATTACTAAGTAGTTGGTTCTTAGTTGTTAGTAATTAGCTATTACTATTTAGCTTGTTAAGAGTTTGTTATTATTAAGTAGCTACTTCTTGGTTAGTTGTTAGTAATTAGTTATTACTAATTATCTTGTTACGAATTAGCTATTACTAAGTAGTTGGTTCTTGGATGGCTATAAGTAATTAGCTATTACTAGTTAGCTTGTTACTAATTCGCTATTACTAGTTAGCTTGTTACTAATTCGCTATTACTTAAGATCCAGTTTCTTGGTTAGTTGCTTGTAATAAGCTATTTCGAAATAGCTTGTTACTAGTTAGCTATTACTATTAGCTTTTTACTAGTTAGCTATTACTATTAGATTGTTATTATAAGTTACTTGTTACTGGTTCTTGTATAATTAGCTAAAATCGTGAACTGACGATCTTTGTCAAGCAACCCCTTGAATCTCTTTCATTCAGATTTATGCTCAGACTCCCATTGTTTTTCAAAGATAAGGAACATGAGCCTAAGTTCTTGCTTGATATAGAGTCGTAAGAGTATCCCGATCATCTTTTGTTGTATTGCAAGAACAAATGCAAGAGATAGATCATCTTTTGTTGTATTGCAAGAACAAATGCAAGAGATAGTGACACGTTTCATAGACAAAGCCATCGATGCATGCGCTTGTGCATCTCTGCCGTCCCAACAAATTTTCTCTACAGTAGGTGTACAACATGACTAGGAAGAATTGAAATCCTGAATGAGTGTGAGTGAGAGCATGAAAATAAGCAGAGGACATTAAGAAGTAGAGAAGATGTTGAAGTTCGGATTCTGTATATGGATCATGAGGGATCGATTTGTGATCAAAGCCAATGGATATACACTTTGATATGAAATAGAAACTCCTTTCTTCAATGAATGAAGCTACTCACTTACTAATTAGCTTGTTACTAATTAGCTTGTTACTAAGTAGCTTGTTACTAATTAGCTATTACTAATTAGCTTGTTACTAATTAGCTTGTTACTAACTAGCTTGTTACTCATTAGCTTGTTACTAACTAGCTTGTTACTCATTAGCTTGTTACTAATTAGCTATTACTAATTAGCTTGTTAGTAATTAGCTATTACTAAGGGGCTGGTTCTTGGTTAGCTCTTTGTAATTAGCTATTACTAATTAGCTTGTTACCAATAAGCTTGTTACTCATTTGCTTGTTACTAATTAGCTTGTTCGTAATTAGCTATTACTAAGTAGTTGGTTCTCGGTTAGCTGTTTGTAATTAGCTATTACTAATTAGCTTCTACTAATTAGCTATTATGAAGTAGCTTGTTACTAATTAGCTTGATAGTAATTAGCTATTACTAAGTAGCTGGTTATTGGTTAGTTGTTTGTAATCAGCTATTACTAATTAGTTTGTTAGTAATTAGCTATTACTAAGTTGTTGGTTCTCAGTTAGCTGTTTGTAATTAGCTATTACTAATTAGCTTCTACTAATTAACTATTACTAAGTAGCTTGTTACTAATTAGTTTGATAATAATTAGCTATTATTAAGTAGCTGGTTATTGGTTAGTTGTTTGTAATTAGTTATTACGAACTAGTTTGTTACTAATTAGTTATTACTAAGTAGCTGGTTCTTGGTTAGCTATTTGTAATTAGCTATTGCTAATTAGCTTCTTACTAATTAGCTATTAATAAGTAGCTTGTTACTAATTACCTATTACTAAGTAGCTAGTTCTTGGATAATCATTTGAAATTAGCTATTACTAATTAGCTTGCTACTAGTAACCTATTACTAAGTAGCTGGTTCTTAGTTAGTTCTCAGTAATTAGCGACTAATAATCTGATTAGCTTATTATTAACAGTTAGTTATTATTAAGTAGCTAGTCATTGGTTATTTGTTTGTAATTAATTATTACTAATAATCTATTACTAATTAGCTTGTTAGCAATGAGCTATTACTAAGTAATTATCTACTACTAATTAGCTTGTTAGTAATTAAATATTACTAAGCAGCTAGTTCTTGGTTAGATGTTTGTAATTAGTTATTACTAATTAGCTTCTACTAATTAGCTATTACTAAGTAGCTGGTTCTTGGTTAGTTGTTTTTAATTAGCTATTACTAATTAACTTGTTACTAGTTACCTATTACTAAGTAGTTGGTTCTTAGTTGTTAGTAATTATCTATTACTATTTAGCTTGTTAAGAGTTTGTTATTATTAAGTAGCTACTTCTTGGTTAGTTGTTAGTGATTAGTTATTTCTAATTATCTTGTTACCAATTAGCTATTACTAAGTAGTTGGTTCTTGGATGGTTATAAGTAATCAGCTATTACTAGTTAGCTTGTTACTAATTGGCTATTACTTAAGAGCCAGTTTCTTGGTTAGTTGCTTGTAATAAGCTATTTCGAAATAGCTTGTTACTAGTTAGCTATTACTATTAGCTTGTTACTAGTTAGTTATTACTATTAGATTGTTATTATAAGTTACTTTTTACTGGTTCTTGTATAACTAGCTAAAATCGTGAACTGATGATTGAAAATAGGATTACCTAAGATACGTCAAGAAGGTGAACAAGAAATATTGATTTTTGCTAAGTCGTGTCATGCTTATATCCTTCTTATTTGGTGACACCCTGCTCTCTATTGTCCAAAACATGATAATCAGATGCTTGACCTCTTGTGTGATACATGTGGTACGTGTTGCCCTACCAGTTGCCTTCAAAAAACTATGATTAGACTCAACTATACTTAACCATCGAATCATATCATAGATGACTTTCCTGCTTACTTCCAATACCCTAGAAAGTCTTGAAATATTTATCTGATTTGTTGATGAATATGCATCACTATTTAGAGCCATCATCAATGTTGATCTCTTCGACACAATGTCATCAGGATTCTTTCTCATACTTTGCAGTGTATTCCGAAGATGATGAAAAGGGCACATGTTACATGATCTTTCTTACTTCCCATTGCATCAACAAGTTGCCCAATACATGGACTCTGCAACATCCTATTTAGGGCTCCCATTTTATCTTCACAACATAAGTGTCTAGTTTGATTTTGAAAATACTTGAAAAATCTTATCCACAATGCCATTCAAGTTGCTTGAACCGCAATTAGCATTACCCTCCACATTAGTGCCCGACCTTGACGTTATTGTGTCTCTATATTTCCTTTTCTTTTCCTTAAAATTTGCTCTATAGTAGCTGCAATAGGAACTACAACATGACTAGGAAATTGAAGATCACCATCTAGATCTCCTTTAATCATTGTATTTTCAGGTCTAGTAGGATGTTTTTTAACATGATGCATAATATTCCACTTGCCTTTTGGTACCAATACATGACGCACCATGTATGTCAACAATGGGTAATTAATACCATCAAGCTTTGTTGATATATTTTAGTAGTGATGTGTGTGAGCACACTTAGGTCCACCAAGGCACTTTCTTTCCCCTCTTTAGGAGGGTTTTTTCCGTAGCTTGTATATATGCCTATAACCCTAATCGGTCACTTACTTTGGATATTCACTTGGTAACACATTTAGTCTTGTGTGTTGTTTTCCAAGCCTCTTCTTCTTCCTTGTCCTGTTTGTGTGCTTCTACCTACCTTAAACTCCAACGATTAGTATGAGAGCACGTCATCGCTTCATCTACGACATCATTGAAACCAATCTTGTCAGTGCGTCTCTTCATATTGTTGAGGGTTGGCAAATCCCTGCTTTACACATTGGGGCGACAGCTGTAGGATTCGAACCTACGCGGGCGAAGCCCATTTGATTTCTAGTCAAATGCCTTAACCACTCGGCCAAGCTGTCATGTGACTGCGTCTTACGCCGGCTGGCCCTCGCTCGGGAGCTCTCTAAAGGTAGAATTCTTGGTCATCGGTTATGTGACTATTAAAAAAAACAAAGAAAAAAGGGGTATGGGAGACATGGAACTCTAATATGAATGATTTAGGACAAGAGGAGTTTCTAGCACATGTGCCACTATTCCCTATAGGAGAAGGCTTACGTGAAGTGAAGAAACTACATTATGAGGTAGTATTTTTGTTCACACCACTAGGAACACCAATCTCATTTCTTGCATGGTTCAGTGTTGTAATAGTATCATATTAATCTTTTGCTATTTTGAAAGAACGAATGTGAAGGATAATGGCATTTTTTATGGACAACTCTATCATTGCATGTGCTTGTGCATCTTTGCCATCCCAAAAAATTTGCTCTATAGTAGCTGCAATAGGAACTACAACATGACTAGGAAATTGAAGATCACCATCTTCAACACCATCTAGATCTCCTTTAATCATTGTATTTTCAGGTCTAGTAGGATGTTTTTTAACATGATGCATAATATTCCACTTGCCTTTTGCTACCAATACATGACGCACCATGTATGTCAACAATGGGTAATTAATACCATCAAGCTTTGTTGATATATTTTAGTAGTGATGTGTGTGAGCACACTTAGGACCACCAAGGCACTTTCTTTCCCCTCTTTAGGAGGGTTTTTTCCCTAGCTTGTATATATGCCTATAACCCTAATCTGTCACTTACTTTGGATATTCACTTGGTAACACATTTAGTCTTGTGTGTTGTTTTCCAAGCCTCTTCTTCTTCTTTGTCCTGTTTGTGTGCTTCTACCTACCTTAAACTCCAACAATTAGTATGAGAGCACGTCATCGCTTCATCTACGACATCATTGACACCAATCTGGTCAGTGCATCTCTTCATATCGTTGAGGGACAGCAAAGCCCTGCTTTACACATTGGGGCGACAGCTGCAGGATTCCAACCTGTGCGGGCGAAGCCCATTTGATTTCTAGTCAAACGCCTTAACCACTCGGCCAAGTTGTCATGTGACTGCGTCTTACGCCGGCTGGCCCTCGCTCGGGAGCTCTCTGAAGCTACAATTCTTGGTCGGGTCTTCTGATTTATGTGACTATGATAATTAAAAAAAACAAAGAGAAAAGGGGTATGGAAGTCTAATTTTCATGCCCATGCTTCGTTTTCTTAAAAGCACGATATGCATGCACATGAGAAGCTCTATTTCACCGAGTCTAAGTTTCATAAGATGCCATGAGTCTATGCAATACATAGACATTGTAGGGCATGGACATGGAGATTCTCATGCCTATTCTACACTTGCATTGTTCTTTGGACCATCAATATTAACCTTAAAACTGATACGTCTTCCCCTTCATTGCTATAGTTTTTGGGAGGATGGATAGCCCAAGGATGTTTGGATCCAAACATACTTTCCTTGAGGGACTTGAAGTACACTAGAATGTCTCTCCCCATTTTACTCGCCAATATGACCTACTAGTCTCTAGTGTAAGGCTGAGAAGAGACTCAATCGGCATTAGATGTTCTCCCAAGCCACTTTTCTTCTACAAGCAAGTGAGATGACATTGTGTGAATGTCACAGAGGGATGGAGTAAGAAAGCTCTCGAACTTCCGGCGAGAGAGAGAGAGAGAGGAGTAGAGAACTCTATTGACCTATTCTATTAGAGGCACTACTCAAGCACCCCTAATGTATATTGAGGTAGTAGGGAAGTCCCTTGTCGCCACACTTTTGGTTGAAGAGGTTTGGGCACTACCAAGAGAGCCCCAAAGCCAGGCATCCAAGGATGGCCAAGATAATGCCAACCTCTATCAATTGGAGTGCTAGGAGTTGATGATGTGTGTTCGCAGACATTACAACCAAAATATATCAGAAAACCCCGCTAGGATTGATGATGTGAAAAAGGATCTCACACTCATGTATAAGGAAATGCCAAGCAAAGTGGAAAGAAATCAATCCATTCAAAAGGAATTAAACCCAAAGCTTTGCAAAAATATTCAAAATTATCCCTAGGTATAGCCTTTTTCAAAACTTCTCAAGCATTATCCTACATGGACACATAAAGCAAATTGATCCCTCTATTAGAGAGTATTCTCTAGAGTAATGAATAGTGCACTCAAAAATCATTGTGAAAGTTGCCATATACTCAACCTCACAACTATAAATGCCCGTAGTAGGTTTCTTCTTTCTCAACCATGATATGCATGAGCTACCAAGCATAAAGGAAAAATCACTCGTGGAAACATGTGTTTCAAATCAAGCAACCCAATCTAAGTTAGAAAAAGCATATAAGTCGAGTGAGAATGATCCCCTCCCCCCCCATTAAAAAAATCCAAGTAGTTTCGTACCAGTGAAGCAGCAAAAGATGCACTTAACCACCTGCTAATGCTTGACACGTGGGCAATGAATAAATCTCCTCATTAGAAACTAAAAATTGCATATCATGTCATGTATGCATAAATAAATCAAGCATACAACTACCTACTAATAAAGAACAACATAATATGCATCTCCAACATCATCAAGACTCAATGCCAAACATGTTTTCTATGGGAGTGGCAATAGGTTTGTAATCTTCAAGTCAAAAATGGTACAATGATTTACCGACATATTTCCCTTGAAAAAAGTCTTTTACCCCATCCAGTTGCATAAAATAGAATGCCCAAATAATGATGCAAATATCCCAAATAAGAAGTCTTCAAGGAGGCATGCACTTCAGCCTCAAATTCATCAATATGCTTCTCATTAGGGCCAATGAGCAGTAAAACATCAACATATACAACAAGGATCATAAGTACATCATCGGCATGCTTGACTTCTAAGGTGCTCTAAGTTGGACTCTTATCAAATCCATGTGCCAGCAAGTATGCACATATCTTTCCATACCAAGCATGTGGTGCTTGCTTCAAACCATACGATTCATTTTTCAAACTGCACACTTTTTTTCAAGCCCATTTTGCACAAATCCACGGAGCTAAAATGCATTTTACGATCCAACTGATGTATACTCCAACCATGATGAGCTGGAAGTGCACAAATTCTACAAATGATGGTCATTTAACATGTGGAATCCCTCATCAAAATTGATTCCCTCCTCTTGAACATCACCTTCACTAAGAATACTAGCCTTATTCCTATGACTTGTTCCATCACGTTTACATTTCATCTTGTATACCTATTTAGTGCTAGTGCCCTTTTCTTCTCGAGGCAAATCACATAAAGACCAAGCACCATTCTCAATAGCAACATCATATTCTCATTTCATAGCATCCATCTAATTTTTTAAATTTATTGCTTCATCAATAGAAACATGTTCCTTTTGATAAAAAATACTAGAGATGGCCATTGCATAATAATATGATGCAAAATAAGAACTATGAGAGCATGAAGGAGTATGATATGACAAAGGTGCATCTAATTTGCTATTTCTCAATGTTGGCACCAGCCATTTAGGCATAATTTTTGCCTCTTCTATGTCAGCCTCTCATGAATAAGTGCGTCGTGTAAATCGGCGTAAAAAATGGAATGATCCTAATAACCATTTGAAACTTGTATAGTTTGAGAAATCGTCTCAGTGACATCCTTTGAACTAACTAATGTCTCCTTGATACATGACCGTAAGGGCTGAATTGAAACTTCCAAAGAAATAACATCATGGTTAACCAGAATATGTTTATTTTGTGGATAATAGATACATTAGCATTTGCTTTGAGAATTGTGCCCAACCAAAATACATTTCACTACCTTATCATCCAATTTTTTGCATTTTTGTTCAAGCCCTTATGCTTGTGCTAGATAACCAAGAACACGCTAATGAGCAACATATCACTTGCGTCCATGCCAAGCAATGGAGTGATACACTACAATTCTTTGGTGGCACACATATGAAGAATATATTCCACAGACAAAACAACCTAAACCAAAAAACTATGTGGTAAAACCTTACTTTTGACCATACACATCCCCATTTCCATCAGAAACTTATTCTTTCTCTTAGCAAACCCATTCTTTTGAGGTGTATAGGACACTACACATTGATATTTTATCCCACACTTAGCTAGAAATGCATTAAACTCAAAAGACATATACTATCCACCCCAATTAGAATGGAGGGTGCCCATTTTACATGCCAAAAAATTTTGAACCATAACCAAGAATAATTTAGAACACATAAATGCATAGTTATTTTAAACACGTAGACTTTGGATTTTAGTTTCAATGGATAAACCCATGCATGTTTAGAAAAGTCACAAAGTATAGGTAATTCCCAATGAAGATGTCTATGTAGGACCACATACATCTCTATGAACAAGGTGAAATATATATGCAACTGTACTAAACCATCTTTGGGAAGGAAGAATACTGCATTTTAACCAAAATAAAGCCTTCAAAGGCATGTTTAGAGGGTTCCTCAAGTTTTGCTAGAAATAATACCATTTGAAATTTTTGTATGCAAAGAAAACTAGAAAAACTCAAATGACTAAAGCATGCATGTCTTCTTAGGTTTTGCATAATTTGTGAGATTATAAATCACAGGGCATAAAATGCTAGTAGTCATGATAATATCACCATTCAAGATGTCATGAACTGTACATCTATCACAAACAAATTCAAAAATCAATCCAATCATGGCTATTGCTAAAATTGATAATAGTTTTTTTTTTTTAATCCTTAGAACATATAAGGCATCTCACAATAGGAAGGAATACCATTAACAATAATATGAATGATTTTTTCAACTCCCATGATAGTATAAGAGGAGTTTCTAGGCACATGTGCTAGTATTCTATAGGAGAAGTCTTAAGTGAAGTGCAGAAACTACACTATGGGGTAATATGTTTGTTCACACTACTATCAAAGTACCAAACATCCATGTTTACTACTACTAATGAGTAGATGGATCCTAAATATAATGAGTAGTAAATGCGCATTGTTCATTTTGAAAAAGATTAGGAGACTCTCTTTTATGTGAAGAGGCATCTACAACAACCATTCTAGCCTCTTTCTTCTTTGCCTTCTTTGGACCAAGTTTAGGACAACTCTTTATGATATGATCATTTTCCTTACATTAAGTTGCAAAATTGTTCCTAACTTTCTATTTTCTTTTCATCTTTGTCTTCCTTCTTTGATTGTGCAACATTAGCAATTTTTTTCTTACTAGTAGAGGATATCCATTTACCTTTGCCCTTTTGAATACCTAAGAAAGCTTGATTCGTAGCACACATGACTAACATGTTCCACCTCAAATAGAGACTAACTATTCAAATGCTAAGGCATTTACATTGCCTTTCGTTATCAATCGAAAAGTAGAAGAAAAACTCTAATAAGAATCTATAAGATGGTTAAGAACATTCTCTATAAGTGGACTATCTCACAAGATTTCATTAGCGAAATTCAATTTCTCTTTCAAATCCTTGATCTTTGTAAAAAAACTTTCCATTGACTCTCCTTCATTCATATGCTCTCTCTCCGTTTGTTTTTTCAAATATAAGGAACACCAATCTCATTTCTTGCATGGTTCAGTGTTGTAATAGTATCATAATAATCTTTTGCTATTTTGAAAGAACAAATGTGAGGGATAATGGCATTTTTTATGGAAAAATCTATCATTGCATGTGCTTCTGCATCTCTACCATCCCAACAAATTTTCTCTATAGTAGTTGCAATAGGAACTACAACATGACTCGAAAATTTAAGATCACCATCTTCAACATCATTTAGATGACCTTTAATCATTGTAATTGCAGGTCTAGTAGGACGTTTTTTAACATGATGCATAATATTCTAGCCTTTTTCTACCAATACATGACACATCATGTATCCCAACAATGGGTAATTAATAACATCAAAACTTTGTTGATATATTTTAGTAGTGATGTGTATGAGCACACTTAGGACCACCAAGACATTTTCTTCCTCTCTTTAGGATAGTTTTTTCCCCAGATTGTATATACGCGTTTAACCCTAACATGTTACTTATCTTTGGATATTCAATTGGTAACACATTTAGTATTGTGTGTTGTTTTCCAAGCCTCTTCTTCTTCCTTGTCTTGTTTGTGTGCTTCTACCTACCTTAAACTCCAACAATTAGTACCAGAGTAGGTCGTCGCTTCATCTATGACATCATTGACACCAATCTGGTCAGAGTCTTTGAATCACACAAGAATTGGTGAGCATGGAGCTTCTTGATGTGATGTTTACCCTTTTCTAGAAGAACACCCAATTTGGCACCGTTGCTAGGGACAAGCTCTAGGACGAACGTGTGATGGTAAGAGTATCGTGAGAATCGGTGTTGGAAGGTAGTCAATTTCACTTTTGTTGTTGTTTTTGTCTTCTTTCACCTCCCCTACACTCATCTTTCATTCTCGCATCATCTTCTTTCATCTCAAAAAAATCCAAAAATTCACCATATCCACCTTCTCTCCTCATTTTACTCATTTGCAAGAGAGCAAGAGAGAGAGAGAGAGAGAGAGAGTTTGTGAGCAAGAGCATGTGCATGTGTTTTTTAGTTTCTGATTTTCTACCATATCTGTTGAATGTCTTACACCATCGTGATGGTCTGAGAAGTTCAAGGTTTTGATTTTGCATCATATGCATGGTGTAGAGCATGCTAGTGCTTACAAGAATCCATTGGTGTATTAAAAAAAATTGTGTTTTGGTGAACCATTGCGACGGTGCATCACCATCACAAGGAGGCATCACCATGGTGATTGGCTCATGCCATCGCTACAAGACCAAACCATCACAATGGGCTCATGCCATCGCGACCGTTTGTGACCATTGGGATGGGCCAAGGCCATCGCGATGACTCAGATACACCATCGTGATGATCATCCCAACCTGCACTATCGCAATTGGTTGAGGCCATCGTGACACTTTGAGACCATTGTGTCTTTGGGCCATCACGATTGGCCAACACCATCGTGATGACCTTTGCAACGGCTCATCCCCATTGCAATTGTGTCAAACCATCACGACGGTCTGACTGAAACTCAAATTTAGGGTTTGAGTTCTTAGCAAATTTAAGGCTAATTTGGGTGATTTTTAAGAAAATTTCTCATTATTAAGACCCCTAGCATATGTTTGAAGAAGTCCCATTTGCTCATCAACAAAACTTTGATCTAAACTTGATTTCTTTCATACATTTTTAAGAGCATCCAAGGCAAGGCAAGGCAAAGCTTGGGAAGCATGTCTTCTTGGACATAAGAGCAATCAACAAGGCATCAGACTTGAGGTTGGAAGAACCCTCAACCCCCTCAGTCAATTACTAGTTCACACTAGGTGCGAGTAGTGTTACTAATTGAATTAGGGTTAGGATAGGTACGATTCAAGTACAAGAAACGTTAATCACTCAACTTCAAGCTCAAATTGAGACACCTAGATAATAACCCTAAAGGAAAAGGATTTAAATATAATGGGGTGACAACTTAAACACAAAACAGAAGAATGTTTCTTGACGTACATAATATGGACAAGACAAGAGATTGAAAAGACGTGCTAGAGGGAAATAGATTCATGAACCTTAGATCAAGAAAGCACATAGGAAAGGCAGATTGACATAGCGTTAGGTCATCCGAAGCGAGTGTTTGAACCACAACACAATCTTGGGCTCAACAACTTAGCGGTTACCCTTATGATTTGAGCTCAGAGACAAGCGACTCGAAGATGTCTCATAACATGGAGAGATCATAGAGCAGGAAAAATTTAGCTTACCTAGAAGGACCTAAAGGAACTTAAAAAAATCAGCAAGAATACGTCTGAACCAACCAATTATGTGCTCACATCTATGAGGATGGTTTGAGGAGATCGGTTGTTCAATTGAGAAACCTCGACCAACCCATTCGATTGGAACATCCTATGGTTAAATTTGAGAGGGATGCATACATAGACAAGGAGGGAACAGTGTACATTATTTCCAATCAACCCAACTACACTAATGAATTCAGGGTAGTAGTTCCAGAGGTGGAGGTAGGGACCCAAGAACAAGAACCATTAGAGGGTGAACTTAGGACTCCAAGAGGGAAATCAGTGTTGACACAGAAGCTTAATCTAGAATAGATCCCTCAAGATAACAAAAGTATTGAGTTATTTCTCAATAGGTATATGAATGAGGCATTCTGAAGGTATAGATCTGATCATCCAATAAAAATAGGAACAATCATGACCTGTGAATTCAAGGACCCTGAGATACCTAGAAAAGTGGTGCGATTAGACAACATATCAGAATGAGTGTTTGTACTGTTTGAACATGGGAGACATGCCTATACATGGAAGGGAGAATTAGTCTTTCTCCCACCTGAAGCTAATGTGGCCTCTAGGCACCAAGGAGTAGGACCTTCCATGTCTCATGGTTCCCAAAGAGAAAAAGGCAAGGACAGGCCTGAAGTGACCTTTGCTCACACCCTAGGAAGAGACCGATCAGTAGTGGAAACTGATAGAACAGAGAGACTGAGAGAACCAAGACCACAAGGTGGTAGAGATGACTTTCCTCTACCTAGACCCAAGAGCATCCAAGAATATTGAGACCCACACAGTTAGTGAGATCCATGAGAAATTATTTTGATGGGATAGGAGATCCTTATGACCATGTTGTTGAGTTCAAACAAGTGTTGCAAGCCGAACAAGTGGATGATATGTTCACCCAATACAATGAATTTAGACTCACACTAAAAAACACGACCTTAACTTGGTTCCAAAATTTACAACAAAGGCAATTTAGGGACATTCATCACTTGTTATAATCATTCATCATTGAATTCTCTAAAAGTGGAATCAGGCACAATACTTCTTTGTTAATCCATAGTTTTAAGCAGCCTCCCCCAAGAGATTGTTATATTAGTAGGATGTAGATTTAGATAGTACATCAAGACATGTCCAATGCTAGAGTTACCCACTCAAGCCAAACAAGTATCCTTGTTTTTGGACAAGCTATTGAGCTCTAACCTATAATCCTATGTATACTTGAAGGAATCCAAAACTCTAGAGCAATGTGTAGGAATCTATATAGACATTGAGGATAACTTAGGTGATGAGTTAGAACTCTCCAAGGTCTACGAGGACACAAATAGTTCTACTCATTCGTCCTTTAAACATTCTAGTTCCATAGAAGACCTAGCTAAGAATGTAGCCTAGAAGCTAGGAGTGTCAAGCAAAGAGACACCCTCAATAACTTTAGTCAAACATTATTACACCTGCGGTAGTGATCATATGGCAAGGGCCTCTCCAAATGTAACATCACCTCAAGGTAACCCTAGTACTCACTACTGCATGATAGAAAGGCGGTATACTAACCACACTACACAAGGTTGCCCATACAACAAGCAAGTGGTTAGACAAAACTATACTCAGGGATAACAGCAAGCCAATACATATCCTGACCAATACAATGCTCAGCCTCATTACTATAGGCCTCAAAATTTTGAGGTACCCTACCAGACACAACCTAGACCCCAACTCGTGCTAGGACAACAACCACCACCTCCTACAAATGTAATCTTTGTCAAATATGCTATGGCAGAAGAGAACCCCAATAGAGCATTAGGGCCCTCATCTCCACTAATAATAGAGAATGTTCCGAACTCAAATATTTTTTATTCCACCCACGTAGATAGCTGTGTACCTAATTCACAAAGTCTTAGGGACTTGTGTCAAAGAGACTAAATCTCATTTGCCGCACAAGTGCATATAGTGGTGGATTGAGACACGCTAAATTATCAATCCGAAGAGCCACGTGAACCAAGTGTATGAGGACGTATGCACATGTGATGGAAAGTGAAGTGGCTCAGCAAAAATGCATATGAAAAGACTAATCTACCTCTCCAACTCACTAAATCTCTGGAAGTGTCTGTTGGAAATTTAGTAAGCCAAGAACTAATACCACAGGTCCAAGGTTCCATAGGTCCAGGATTTACAACATTAATTCTAGCAATCTTCCAATATTGACAAACCATGAACATACCACACTTAATTATACAAATGATGAGACAAAGATAGAGAAAGACTAGACAACATGTGTAAAGTGTTATGTAAGCTACTGCTTACTCACACTATCATATATACCAATGTCAATGTACAATGTGGAAGCAAAACTCTCAACCACTCTATGTGAACAGTAATAGATCGATGAGTGAATGTACAAATGGAAAAAACATATTCAAATGCATGGAGAGAAATCTGAATATATATGAGATGTGTGACCTAATAGGTTGTAGAAGAGTAAATATGAGTGACAGAAAGAGGAAGGATCAGTCTAAAACTGATAATCAACAAACCCTCATCTAACCTTAGGCTATGGAAGACCCTAAGTTAGACACGTGTGTGAAAAGATCACATACTTACAAAATTATCATAGCATGCTAAGTGGTTTGCTGCCAGAAATCCTCAAACTCATATGACTATACCTTCTCGAACACCTCATCCAAATATGCATAAAGCATATACGTACTGATTCTCTTGTACCTATGCCGAATAGGACTCCTCCTGATGTTATTGCCTCCATAAACTTCAAGTAGTACCTGTGTGCATAAAGAGAATATGTACCTAAATTCTTAACATAAGATGCAAATCTTATGTTAACCTCCATCCAATGTCTTTGAAGTACACCAAAATCTTCATGTAGAAGACATCCTTCCACACCACCAAGTTGCCAATGACCAAGTCCTCTCCATGAGCAAGATTGTGAGCACACTCTTCTCCTCCAAGAAGAACTCCATAGCCGCTCCTCAACATGCTCCAAGATAACACCATGGCTGCCCCATGTGTGCTAAGAAGCACCACCTCTATTGAGGGACCAAGATTCCAAAGCTTGTGTTGAAATAGGTGAAGGATGTCCTAGAAGTGACCCAAACACTTCTTTATATAGCCTTGAGTGTCTCATGCAAAAAACTCACTAAAAAGCATTTTATTTTAATTTCATTGCTTTTTAAATTGCTTTTGCTTTATTTTTAAGTGAGTTTGCTTTATTTTTAAAGTTGCTTTTAGCTAGCTTTAAAAATAACTTCTTGACCTGCTTTTTCACACTTCTGACTACCTTATGAATGATCTGACAATATTTTTATGATCCTTATGCCGAGAGCTATCATATGAGGTCAAAACCCTTAATTAGCAAAAAATTAGGGTTAGGGTTTTCTCCCAAATCTGATCTCTGATGACTGAATGTCATATACCATTGGAAAAGCTCTCTTCAAGCTCTACAAGATAGGCTCATAAAAATCTTACCCATTTTTGTGCCAAAAATGACTAAGTACCAAAATCAAGGTTTCTACCCTAAATGGATTTTGGACTGATGTGACATTGTTTTCCAACAATCCCCCCTGCAATGTCATATTGGTACAAACTGAACTGGATATGTAACTTCATTCATCTGCAAACTGTCATAAACTTCAAACTTGTACTCCCGAATGGACCTTCAAACCTTTTCTTCAAAAGTCTTCTTCAAAACTGAATTTGACTTTCTCCATAATACTTGAGAAAATATGCAAACTAGATATCCAATAGTGTTCTCACCAAGCAATCACCGCTTGACAACAAATGTAGCAAGTACTGTCTTTAAACCTGCTATCTCGTGTCTTCACAAACCTGAAAACATACACTAGGATCCACATATTTGCATTTACCTTGCAAAAGCTTTCTCAATGTACTTCTGTTGTGTCATGTAAATACACTAAACATAATCAAGAATTGAATCCTCGAACCTGTGACTGACAACTCACAACTTAGTGGAACACTCCTGGTTCATCTCTAACTGTACTCAAGTCAACTCAACTCAACTCAACCGAAATCAACTGAAATCAACTCATGAGTCTCATCAAAATATCATATCTATAATGTCATCATGTCTTCATCCTTGTTCAATGTGTAAATCCTTCATACCTCTTTCCTTTAGAACCTGGTATAAACATATATGTGCACACTTCTGAAACATACCTTTCTGAAATATCAAGCTTCTCTTCAATAGAACTCTGGAACCTTCTCCTGAATAGGAACTTTCTCCAGACATTCTTCTTCTTCCTTCTTCTTTCAAAGCTGGAACATAAAGAGAACGTGACAAAGGAAATATAGGAATACCTAAAATAGGAATACCTGTAGGTATGACTCTACATTCTTTCATATATGGCTGAAAATAAGTCTTCATGTTTTATCACCCCCCTAGATGACTTAACACTAGTATCCAGAATTCTTCAAATATATTAGACTTTATGAAATCTAGAACGTCTTTCTTCTTTCAATAAATCTAATCTTTAGTGATCAATACCTGTATCTGAAACAAAAATCTATGAACCCTTTTTATTAGCACTGTACACATGCCAATAGCTTTCCATGTCATTCTTCAGCTTCCCAAAATCTAGAATAAGGTTAGCTGATCTATCATAAAAACCTTGTTGAAAGCATTTTAGGATTCATAACCTTCTACAACATAACAAGTATCTTCTTCTATTCCTCTGCAACACAAATCTGATAGAATCTGAATCTTTGACTTACTTCTTCCAATGCTAACAATCTTCTCAAACAAAGGATAGACATATGAATCATAAATACTTTCTTCATGATCATTCAAGATCATCCAAGATAAGATCGAACTAGATCTATCAAGATCTCTCCAACAAAATACCTGTGTAGAATCTGCTCTCATCAAACCTTCATGATTGAATGTTTGACTTGCTACCTGAATGTCTCTAAGTGTCCATGCTTCTCACAGAACATTGTAAAACTTTTCTTCAAACAAATCCTTCCCAAGAATCTGCACCTTCTACTTGAAACATAAGTGGACAAACTTCTCACCTTGAGAACTCCAAAAGTTGCAAGTTGATACTTCAAATCTTCATATTCTACCCAGGTGAAATGTGATAATATCTGCTTGACTTTCTTTTGGCTAACTTCACTTCTCATCAAGTGCTAGGATTTGATGGAACACCTTTTTGAATACAAACATGTATCCAAAAGTCTAGACAATCATAGAAATTAGATTCTCTAACTGATTGGTACAACAAAAATCTGAATTTTTGAAGTTTTCTGAAAATACTGAATATGAGGTAACTTTTCCAAACACAAAACCTCAACCCAAGTCTTCAACATCTGCTACAAATACTCTTTTACCTCAAGAGTTAGATAAAGAAGAAATATACTTCTCTGCAACTTGTCATATACCAAGTAGCTCTGAATTGAAACTCCATGAATTCTTTGAGGGAACATATAAGCTGCCTGCTCAAACACTTCAACTTATACATAACTCATACACATATGAGTCACAACATATATCTGCTGCTTTTCTTTCTCTCAATGCAATTCTTTGTCAAAACCTACTAAAACATGACCAAGTATCATGCAAAACAAGAAACTGCTTCTTCTTTAGCCTTATCTTCTTCACACAAGATGTTCTCATAGACTTGTCTTTGGATGTAGAGGATAAAAGTAGGAAAGTATATGGAAAATATGAGAGAAAAGAAAGTCTTACTTTCCCTTTGGAAATGTTGGACTTTCTTCTTCTGCATCTTTCTTCCACCTGATGATGTCAACATCTTCAAACTTTTTCCATACCTTTTGTTCTCTTCATCTTGAAGTAGCAAGCACTCTTAACTTCTTCAAATGAATTTTTCTCTTCCTCTAGTGCTAAGACTAAGAGACAAAACAAACATGGTATACAAATGGAAGTGAACATAGAATCATGTTTTATCATCTCCTCATATCTTTGAAAAAAAATATGCTTCAAATAACTGATATGACTGAATTTACCAACCTTTTGGCTAAATATTGAATTACCTCTCTAGAGTTACCTCTCTAGATACCAAATGTGAGAAAAAACTTCCAAGCAACTTACATCACAAGATTGGCTGAAAAACTGATGCTCTCCACATTTCTCTTCTTAGATGAACTTTCTTGCCATGAAAGAGATCTCTCAAAACTCTCTAGAGAAACCTCTAGATGCCTGTTTTGATGTAGCCTTTAACTTTCAAATAATGAAACTGTATAAAAGCACTCCTTGAATCCTTCAAATCTCTTCATAACTGCTCTTCTAAGACATGACATGGAAACGATAATCTGATAGTAGAAACTGATACCTATGATTTTATGTTGATATGATTCCTTCATCTTCTCTAAACCATTGTTCCTCCTTGAATTTGAAGTAGCCTTCTCTTCATCAAGTCTTGATCTTCAAACAATACTTTCTGTAAAGTATTTTCATACTCTTCCAAAAGTATTCGGCTGCTAACAGATCATCAACTTCATACTCCACACTGATAAATAAACATGTGACTGAATTGTCTAATTCTCAAATCTCTACTCATCTAGATTAAGTGTGTATGTTAAATGTCAAATGTTAGAAGATGCTCTTAAATCATATGTTGTAAACCTGGAAGTCTGGGAACCTGGGAATCTGAGAGGCTGAATGTTCTGATGTCAAAGCCCTAAAGCTCTCATACCAAATGTTGGAAATTAGGTGTCCCATTAGTAATACCACAGTCCACGGTTCCATAGGTCCAAGATTTACAACATTAATTCCAGCAATCTTCCAATATTGACAAACATGAACATACCACACTTAATTATACAAATGATGAGACAAAGATAGTGAAAGACTAGACAACATGTGTAAAGTGATACGTAAGCTACTGCTTACTCACACTATCATATATACCAATGTTAATGTACAATGTGGGAGCAAAACTCTCAACCACTCTATGTGAATAGTAATAGATGGATGAGCTTCTGAAATGGATGCTACTGCCTCCATAAACTTCAAGTAGTACATGTCTGCATAAAGAGAATATGTACCTGAATTCTTAACATAAGATGCAAATTTTATGTTAACCTCCATCCAATGTCTTTGAAGTACACCAAAATCTTCATGTAGAAGACATCCTTCAAATACATTATGTAGATGGATGATCCATACCACCAAGCTGCTAATGACCAAGTCCTCTCCATGAGAAAGAGTGAGCACACTCATCTCCTCCAAGAAGAACTCCATAGCCGCTCCTCAACATGCTCCAAGATAGCACCATGGCTGCCCCATGTGTGCTAAGAAGCACCACCTCTATTGAGGGACCAAGCTTCCAAAGCTTGTGTTGAAATAGGTGAAGGATGTCCTAGAAGTGACCCAAACACTTCTTTATATAGCCTTGCATTTCTCATGCGAAGAACGCACTAAAAAGCATTTTATTTTAATCTCATCACTTTTTAAATTGCTTTTGCTTTATTTTTAAGTGAGTTTGCTTTATTTTTAAAGTTGCTTTTAGCTAACTTTAAAAATAACTTCTTGACCTGCTTTCTCACACTTCTGACTACCTGATGAATGATCTGACAATATTTTTATGATCCTTATGCCGATAGCTATCATATGAGGTCAAAACCCTAAATTAGTAGAAAATTAGGGTTAGGGTTTTCTCCCAAATCTGATGTCTGATGACTGAATGTCATATACCATTGGAAAGCTCTCTTCAAGCTCTACAAGATAGGCTCATAAAAATTTTACCCATTTTTGTGCCAAAAATGACTAAGTACCAAAATTAGGGTTTCTGTCCTAAATGGATTTTGGATTGATGTGACATTGTTTTCAAACAATGTCTACCACGATACCACTTATAGCAGTAAATACGAATTCAAATGTTTCTCCAAGCTCCAAACTCTGAGTATGGCCAATAGTGTTGATATATTTAGGTAGTGATGTGTGTGAACACTCTAGGACCGCCGGGGCACTTTTTTCCCTCTTTAGGAGGTTTTTTTCCCCCGGCTTGTATATACGCCTATTGCCCTAATGGGCTACTTATCTTTGTACATTCTCTAGTAATACATTCAGTCGTGTGTGTTGTGCTCCAAGCTTCTTCCTCTTTCTTGTGCTGTTCGCGTGCTTCCGCAGACGTCTAACTCCAACAATTGGTATCAGAGCAGGTCGTTGATTCTTCTAGGGTGCCGTCGACACTCCTCCGTTTGCAGTCTCAGATTCGCACAAAATTTGGTGAGCATACTCAGGGTGTTTTCGAGATCAAAACGGCTTAGCTCTGTGGTGCCGAAATCGCGATCTGAGCTCGTTTCGGCCTCCGAACGCACTATCGTAGTGCTTGTGCAGGCTATTTCGTCCTTTTGTGCCAAAGGTATATACCAGTTTCTGTTCGCCAGTTTAAGCGTCTCGAAGTCTGCTACAGGTCTAGCAGAACTCGTCTGGGCAGTTCTGTTCAACTTTTTGAGATACAGTCAATTTTCTGCATCAAGGTATTTTAGTCACCGGCCATGGCTGAAAGCAGTGATGTATTCCGTATGTTGGCTGTTGAGGATAAGTTGGATGGTACCAACTACCCATTATGGGCTTATATGATGCGACATGTACTGGTTGCAAAAGGATTGTGGAACATTGTGCAGGGTGTTGAAAGATGTCCTGTTACACCTGTAACGACAGGTACTGCAAATACAGGTGTTGGAGCTGATGAAGATGGTGTCGAAGATGATATTCCGCAGATTCCTGTTCATGCTGCTGTTTCTGTTGCACCTACTGCAGAGCAGATTCGTTGGGATGGCAGAGATGCCCAGGCACATGCATTGATAGCTTTGTCTGTCAAACGTGCCATTATTCCTCACATTCGCTCTTGCAGAACAGCAAAGGATGCTTGGGATACACTTACCACTTTGTACCAGGCTAGGAATGAGGCTCGTGTTGCTTACCTCCGAAAACAGTTGGAGAGTGAGCACATGAATGAAGGTGATTCGATGGACAGTTTTCTTACAAAGATCAAAGACCTGAAGGAACAATTGATTTCTGCTGATGAGGTTATACCAGATAGCTCACTTGTGCAGACCGTTCTGAATGGCCTTCCTGATTCATATCAGAGTTTGCCTCTACTCTTCGATTGATGATGAAAGGCAATCCGAATGCCTTGTCATTTGAGGAATTAGTCTCTGTTCTGTTGCAGGAAGATCAGTCCAGGCAGAACAGGTCCATTATGCATGTTGCAGATCAAGCTTTCCTGGCTAGTCAGAAGGGCAAAGGAAAATGGAGCTCTTCTACTAGTAAGCAGAAATCTACAAATGCTGCACAATCGAAGAACCAGGATAAAGATGAGAAGAAATCAGAAAAGCAGAAATTGTTCTGCAAGTACTGTAAAGGAAATGATCATATTATAAAGAACTGTCCAAAACTGGCTGCTAAAGAGGCAAAGAAGAAAGAGGCTGGAATGGTTGTTGCAGAGGCCTCTACACCAAAAACAGAGTCTGCAAATCTTGTGCAGGAAGAAGAATGGGCGTTTACTACTGTTTGCAGTTTTGACCCATCTTCTCATGATCAGTGCATGTCTGCAGTAGACTTAGATGTTTGATACTTTGACAGTGGGGCAACCAAACATATTACCTCGCAGCGCAGTTTCTTCTCTTCACTCGAGCCTGCCCCTACAGGGAATACTGTCACATGCGCGAATAACTCCTCTTATCCTGTTATGGGAGTTGGTAAGATCATTCTGACTACTGCTGATGGTAGTTCTTTCACTTTGTCAGATGCTTTATTTGTGCCAGGGATCAAAAAGAACCTGTTATCAGTTTCTGCATTAGCCAAGATTGGCTTGGTTGTGAAATTCGTTGATGACAGGTGTACAGTCCATGATCTCTCAAATGGCGATGTGATTATTGCTTCTGGCATTTTATGTCGTGGGCTGTATAAGCTCATAGACTATGAAAAATCTGTGAATGATTCGGCATGTGCAGTTCATGATTCTCAGGCTATGTCAGATGCAAAGCTTTGGCATGCACGCTTTGGTCATCTGAATTTTGCTAGTTTGTTACGCCTGCAGAAATCTGAAACGGTGTCCTCTTTGCCCAAACTTGAGGCACCTGGAAAACATGTTTGTGAAGGCTGTATTTTGGGCAAAATGCAGCGTTCTTCCTTTCCAAAAGATGGTTCAGTTCGGGCTATGCAGAAATTGCAGCTTGTACATAGTGATGTCTGTGGTCCTATGCAGACACCCTCTTTTGGAAATTACCTTTACTTCGTGACTTTCATTGATGATTTTTCCAGGCATGCATGGGTATATCCACTCAAAGCAAAGTCCGAAGTGTTCATGTGCTTCAAACAGTTTTTGGTTTTGGCTGAAAATCTGTCAGCATGTAAAATGGGCACCCTCCGTTCTGATCGAGGGGGGGAATATATGTCTTTAGATTTTAATGCATTTCTGGCTGAACGTGGGATAAAACACCAGTGTACAGTGCCGTATACACCTCAACAGAATGGAGTTGCTGAACAAAAGAACAGGTCACTCATGGAGATGGCAAGGTGCATGGTCAAAAGTCAGGCTTTACCACATAGTTTCTGGCTTGAGGCTGTCATGTGTGCAGCATATGTACTGAACAGGTGTCCCACGAAAGCGTTGCAGTCTATCACTCCATATGAGGCTTGGCATGACCGCAAGCCATCTGTTGCTCATCTGCGTGTTTTTGGTTGTTTGGCATATGCATTAGTGCCTGAACATCGCAGAAAATTGGATGATAAGGTAGTAAAATGTATTTTTGTTGGGTACAGTTCTGAAAGTAAAGGCTATCGTCTGTATCATCCACAGACTAAACGCATTCTGGTTAGCCGTGATGTTGTCTTTGTGGAAGATGCTATTCAGCCATTGCTTTCATGTACTAAGGAGACATCTGTTAGCTCCAAAGACATGTATGATACTTTGATGCCTCTTTTTACAGGTGGACAGGCTAGCGCTGGTCCTAATGAGGCAACTTCTCAGCCTTTGCAGGTTTCATATGATGATGCAGATCATGCCATTTCTGATGCAGATTTACATGATGCACTTGTTGATGAGAGAGCTGATATTGAACAGGCAAAAACTATGCCAAAATGGCTGGTGCAGGCTTTGCGTGACAGCAAATTAGATGCACCTTTGTCATATCGTACTCGTTCAGGCTCTCATAGTACCTCCTTTGCATCAGATTGCTATGCTATGGCTGCATCTAGTCTCTGTGATGAGAATGAGCCTGTTTCTTTTGATGAAGCACAAAATTCAGAAAATTGGATGGCTGCTATGCAATCTGAATATGATGCTATAATGAAGAATGGTACATGGTCTTTATGTGACTTGCCTCCTGGCAAGAAGGCCATTGGCACTAAGTGGGTATACAAGCTGAAGCGTAAACCTGATGGTACAGTTGACAGGTATAAGGCTAGGCTTGTTGCAAAGGGTTATGCGCAGGAAAGAGGCATTGATTTTGATGAGACCTTTGCACCTACATGCCGTATGACTACTGTTCGGAGCATTTGTGCACTTGCAGCCCATCATGGTTGGAATGTACATCAGTTGGACATTAAAACAGCATTTCTGAATGGTGACTTGCATGAAGAAGTGTATGTTTTTCAGCCCCGTGGCTTTGTGCAGAAAGGGCATGAAAACCAGGTGTGCAGGTTAAAGAAGGTGTTATATGGTTTAAAGCAAGCACCACGTGCTTGGTATGAGAAAATGCATGCCTATCTGATTGCACATGGTTTTGAGAACAGTCCAACTGAAAGCACCTTATATGTTAAGCGTGCTAATGATGTGCTTTTGATCATTGTTGTCTATGTAGACGACATGCTGCTCACTGGTCCTCTTGAGAAGCATATTGCTGATTTCAAGGCTGATTTGCATGCCTCATTTGAGATGTCTGATTTGGGGCATTTGCATCACTATTTGGGCATTCAATTTATGCAAGTTGATGGTGGAATGGCTTTGTGTCAAACGAAATATATTGACACATTATTGCAGCGTTTTGGCCTTGAAGACTGTAAGCCTGTTGCCACTCCTATGGAGACAGGTTTACGATTGAGTCTTCATGATGCTGGAGATGCATTTGATGCTGTTCTCTATCAGCAGGCTGTTGGATGCTTGATTTACTTATGCATTACTCGGCCAGATATTCAGTTTGCTGTCTCACAGATGAGCAGGTTTATGCATTGCCCAGGAGTCACGCATTGGAAAGCGGTTAAGCGCATCTTTCGCTACTTGAGTGGTGCTCGGCTACTTGGGTTGTTTTATCCCAAGGGGGGATCAGGGAATTTCCTAGGATTTTGAAGAAGAAAATTATGCCCATTAATTTCCTAGTTTTGGGACTCCTCTTTTGTGCCTCTTTTCTCTGCAACACTCTCCCTCTTTATCTCTATCGTCCCTTGACAGGCTTTGCTTCTCGTTTGCACCTTGTCTATGGCTCCTGAATACATGAACCTAGTGGTCGAAGAAGCGATAAGGACTATCTGAGAATTTGTTACTTTATCCAAAATTAGTCCTTTGCTTCTATAATCCCCGTGGTATTCCATACATTCATAAATTTGGGTTGCTGCATGAAATCGCGCTATCATGCACGCCATCAGTGGCTACGAATGTGATATTCTTAGTCACTCTCTTCAACTTCTCACCCTCTACCCTTTCTAACTTTTGGTCTTCTGATATGTCTTTGTCTTCACACATCTGACCCTGTTGTATTGCTTGGAGCCTGTTTACTTTCTTCCACCGCACACCTTACTCTACAGGCTTTTGCTCCCTTTTAAGTGAGCACTACGTTTTAAAGGTCCTATTCTTAAAGCTTGTTTGTCATCCTCTGGGACCTGATTCATTCCTTTCCATCGCACGCATCTAGTGGACAAGGAGACAGCTAGGACCTTCAGATAATTGGTTATCTTATCCGATGAAAAATCCTTCATTTGCTATCTCTCTTTCCTGCTTGTTTCGCTTCACCGCCTGCTCCTGGTGGATGAGAAAGCTGTGTGCAACCTCCCATGAAATGTCCTGGTTGTTATTTTTCTTTATTTCCACTCCTCAAGACCTGGTTCTTGGGTGTTGTCACATGATGCGTGCCCCTGCGGGGCTTTGGGCAGAGGGCTGTTCTTTTTCTTTATAAACTTTGTTCTTCACTGAGCTATTTTATTCTTTGATCTTCTTCTTCTTCTCTTTTTGCTGGATTCCCCTTCCACACGTCCCTCCTTCTAAACTTTGTCATCCCTGAGAGGCTTTTTGTGGCGACATGAGTATGTTTGTATGACTTTTTGCTCTCTCTGATTAAGCAAATTGGCTTGACATAGCATTAATTCCTTCCATTGGCTCTACTTTACCCCGTCATCTGGTGCCTGTCTATGATCTGCAAAGAAACTTAATTCGTAGGCCACCAGTCTTGCATTAAGGTTCGAAGATATTTTTGCAAAAAATTCTGAATCCATTTCAAAAAATCCTGTGAAGAATGCCCCTTCAAATGTCTGCATGTAACTACTTGGCAAAAATATCAGTCTCGAGTATATGGCCATTAGTGTTAAGCAGCTAGGTATGGTTGATAGATAAAAAAACAAGGGCATCTGATCCCTGGTTAATGCCGATGAAGTTAAAAAATGTGTACTATGCATGTTGAAACACCTTTATGATAGTAAGTAAAATACTCAAGGATTTTAGTCATTTTGATTGCTAAATCTAGTACAACTATATATCAGGTAATCCAAAATCTATGGTTTTAACCATGTACTCTTCGGTCGGTAGATAATTATGAGGTGGACTGGGCAGTAATGGATAGTTAAGCCACTAATTATTTATGCTTCCCTGGCGCTTTCCTTCCCAAAATTACGTCCAAGAGCATCGTCTGGGCACTGGGCAAAAAGATGGGTTGACTTGAAGTATATAAGGTGCCGATTCCCATTGTACCCGTAGTGTAGGATTCTTCTCCAAAAATTTCCTTCTCCAGATAGGATCCGCTTTGTCAAATTCCTCTTGTGTATAGGTAAATGTGTGCATGTTGAACTATAGGTTGCTATGTGGCTCTTTATTTGTTGTGGTCTTTATGTATTGGCGTGTTTGTTCTTTTAGTAATCCATATGGTACATTGAAAGGTTTCAATACCTGTTCCAAATTTTTGCTTTCAATTTTTGCTTCTCTCATGACCTTGATTACTTGATCTTAAAAATCTTCAGTAAGTTGGGACAACAGTTGTGCCCGCTCATGTCGGCTTAGTTCTGCAATATGTCAAGTGTCTTTCAGTGTTGGTCTCTGTTTCCTCCCTTATTGGTGAATGATGTAAGGGGGGAGAAAGAGGACGTACCTAAGTCTCCTCAGTAGCCACTGTGGAGTGTGGAACTACTGGTGTCCCCTCATTGACCTGCTGTACTAGTTGACCTTGCAATTTCTTTATTAATTCATCCTCCTCTTTAATTTCTTCTGTGGCTTTCATAATCGTTTCCTTGTTTTTGAGGAGCTCCTCTCCTATGGTAGCAAGTTGATTAACATCTTCATTGCATTGTATTATATATAGATTTTCTGCTACCTTTCACTTCTTTCTCAGTTCCGCGGTGTCGTCCATATACCTTTTCTCCCAATCTACTATGATGGCTTGCTCATGCTTTAGCTGATCTTCATACTTTGCTATCCACTCTTCTAGTGCTTTTGTGTTGGTTTCTGTCATGTCAGGAGCTTCGATCAGTTGGTTGCACAGAAGGGCTATCATTAACTCTTTATTCCTGTTCTGTAAATTATCAACCTCATCCATGTACACCTTGATTTGAGATTCAAGAATTTTGCTTCTAGCATTCATTCTTGTTTTGTCTGCTTTGCTAGCCTCATATTTGCTTTGTAGTTCTTTCTTTTAGCTTCTGATTTTTCGTTTCTAGTGTGTTGCATTGATGCTTGGCCTCTTGGGCTTTTGCCTCTTTCTCTACTGTTATCTTTTATGCTTGAATTAATTGGGCAGATAGATTCTCACCTATTTCTTGACATTGATTCTTTTCCCGCATTGCTTTGTCGTAGTCAGCATCAGCCTCAAGCATTAGCTATTGAGTATCCATGGCAGTTTGTATCATCTGTTGTACCACTGGCTTGAGCTAAGCGACATCTACGTTCAACCATGTTTTTGGAATGATTGGTGCTTCCCCTGTTCGTACATCTTTTCCTTGCTCCACGTGTATGGTCTCGTTATGCAGTTTCCTTATTTGGAGTTGTACTTCTTGTGCTCTTTGCTCCTCTTCATTATTGATAGATTTTATGGCACTCCCTTGAAATGTTACATCCATCGGAGATGGTTTTGCTACTATCCTTATTGGTGTGAAGGGTTCCGATTCTTCTACTGTATTTTCAACCTTTTCTTCCTTAGGGTTCTTTAATAGGACCTCTCCCGCTAGTAGAGTCTCTTTGATTTGGATATTAGATGATTCATTCAATTTAATAATATGTACTCTTTCTTGAGATGCGACTTGCTTTGTGGTGTCTTTGATATTGCCATTTGGCGTTCGATCTCTCTTTGTGCCTTCCATGCCAAAGTCATCATTCACTTGATTTAATTCGTCCCATTGTCCATCATCCTTGGAATCACTTCTAATATCCGCATTTAGCATTGAGGTGTCTTGTTCTTCTTGTATGTCTGATGATGAGCTTGAGTTCATCAACCCCAATTCTCTGTATCTGTGAACCTTGGTCAACCTTTTTCTTTGTTCAGATTATTGATGGGCTTGTTGGTAGTGATGCCCTTGCACCGATAGATTTGCCTTTCCTTCCATGTACTGGTGAGTAGCTTCCATTGCTCTTGTCAATTCTTCTTTCGTGTGGACTTCCATGTTGATGATCTCCCTTTGTTGTAGATGACTTTAGGAGCGTTGTCCTCATTGTTTCTCTTTGATTCACCATTCATGTAGGATGAATCCACCTCAACGACTGATGCATTGGTGTTGGTAGTCATTTCTTTCTTTGGACATTCTTCTGGTTGGTTTTTGATGGAGTCGTTTGCTATTTCCTCTTCTAGGATTTGTTTCTTATGCTTGATGGTTTCATGCATGGGATAGTGTCTTTCTTCTAGGAGGCTAAAGATTTCTTTATGCCCTATTTTGGCTGATATGTATCCTTGAGCTAGGTGAATGCTTACTTCATTCTCAATGATCCAATCTTGTCCTAGGATCGAGTTCTCTATTAGATCCTCATCTTTACACACGAAGACTCTTTGCTCCATAGTGGAATTTCTTAGGTGGAGGGATACCAAAGCCTCTCCAATGCATTCTATGACTTGACCTCCAATGCCTATCATGTGTGCTTTAGTAGGTGTTATGGTCATTTGAAGATGCATGATGACCATTCTTCGAATGCAATGAGTGTTGCTCCCGAGTCTATCAAAGCATCTATTAGCTGGTACTCTATCGTTCCAATCCCTAGGTTTAAGTATGGTTGAGATATGCTGAGATTGGTTGTGTTGGTCTGGTGATGGCTCACTAGACTGGGCATCCTGCTGTTCTCCATAAACAGAAGGAATATCTTATGGGAATTGATAATGCAACTCATCCACAAGTTCAATGGGAGGGAGATTTTCTAGCCGATTTCTCTTCTTGAATTTTTCTTAGAAATCCATGGGAATATTGATGCATAGAAGAAAAGGTGTCTGGTCCAGTTGAATTCGGCACATAAGCTTCCTTCGGAGGAATGCTTATTCTTTGATTTTCCTTGTCCTTACCTTGGAGGGTGGCATCCTTCCTAGATTTTGCAATTAAACTCTGCAATCTTTCTAATAGTCCATCAAAATGCAACTATGTCTTAGCTGAACTAGAGTAATTGAAGAGGTGACATGCTTCAAACATGGTCTAAGCCAACTCTACCATCTTAGCACAAAGATTTGTTCTTTCTATCTCTAGATCAGCTCTAGGGTAACATTTCTCATGATTTGATACGTTTGGTGCTTCTTGAATTCTAGCCTGATAGGCTTTAAGCATCATGTCTAGATCTTTGGGAGTGGGATCTGCTAAGATGGATCCTACCCTAGGTGGTGGTGGGGTTGTATTAGGTGGATCAGAATGTGGCAGATTGGAAGAGGATGGGGATTTTGGCGGTGGTGGTATGAGAGAGTGTTTGAAATGTGAGTTCAACTATCTTGGCTTTTGTTTCTTTTAAGCTTTCCTCTAGCTCGCTCATCTTCTTAGACCATTGCCTTTTCATTCTTTCACGACTATCTTTCCAAGCTCTTATCCTTTTCTTAGTTATACTTTCAGTCTCACTCACATCACAACTCTTTTCGTGTCTGAAGCCTTGGCTCTTCTACAATGCCTGAGCTTTCGTAACCACTTGCACTGGGGCAGTGGAAGTTACACTTTCAATGGAATCTATTACTAACCCAATCACATTAATGGGAGTGATCTTTGGCCCATTGTTTGGGTTTTTAGGGCAATCTCATAAGAGGTGCTCCTTCCCACAATCTGGACAAAAGCCTTGAATTGTCACTGATTGGGGCTGCACCAATGTAGGCATAGGGCAATCACAAATGGAGTGATCACCTTGGTATCTATAACAGGATCCTCTAGGTGTTTGGGGTCTGATCTATCTGGGTTGGGGCCTAGAATTAGGATTTGCATACATGACATTAGCATATTCTGGCTCCAAACTAGGTTCACTCAGGTCTTCATAATAGTACGTCCCGTTATGCTCACGTGATTGCATGTAGTAAGCATGTTGATTATCGACATGAGTCAAGTCCAAATTATGATCACTCGGGTCACTTTTTGTAATCAATGGTGATGCTTGTACTAAGGCTCTATCTAAGTTTTCTTCAGTGGCTGCATACTTCATTGGAATCAAATTGGCTGGTGGTGGTGGTTGTTGAACTAACACCAGCTGAGGTCTCTGTTGAGCCTGATAGGGTGGTTGGTAGGGTGGTTGGGGTCTAACATACTGTTGTGGGTACTGATTCTAATATCTCCCTCGTTGTTGATATGGTTGTGGATAATTTTGTCTAACCACTTGCTTGTTATAAGGGGAGTCTTGTGTGGTGTGGTTAGTGTACCTCCTTTCTATGGTGCAATATTGGCTATTAGGATTCTCTTGGGTTGACCCATGATTGGACACACGTTCACCATATGGTGTCCTCCACAAGTATAACACTGTTTTGTTGGGATAAATCTAGGTATCTGTTTGTTAGAGACTCCTAACTTCTCAGGCACCTTCTCTACAAGTTCCTCAATAGGTGTGGATTGTTTGAAAGTGAGGGTAGTAGAGCTATCTGAATCCTTATAGATCTTTGAAAGCTCTAATTCCTCTCGTAGATTATCCTCAATATCTATGCACATGCGTACACACTCTTCTATGGATCTAGGGTCTTTTAAGCACACATGAGATCTCACTTTGGTGCTCAACAATCCATCTAGGAAAAACGCCACCTGTTTGGCTAGTACAGGTAACTCTGGAACATGGCATCTCTCTAAATATTGTCTGAACCTTCTTCCTACAAGTCTAACCATTTCTTGAGGTGTCTATTTAAAGCTATGGATCAATGAGGAAGTTTTGTGCCTTATGCCACTCTTAGAAAATTTCATGATGAAGGCTTCTAGTAGTTGGTCTATGTTCTTGACTTGCCTCTCGTGTAGTGGTTGAAACCACATAAGGGCAGTACTCTTGAGTGTTAGACCAAAAGCATTGTATTGTATGAATAGGTCATCAACTTGCTCAGCTCTCAATCCTTGCCTAGATTTTGCCACATGATTATAAGAGTCCCCTGTACCATCGAAATAATTCTTCATAGAATTGACAAGTTGTGTAGGCTTTAGGGCCCTCGTGTGTTCTCTAGGTCTTGGTAGAGGGAATTCATGTCTTGGTAGAGGGAATACATCTACATTTCTTTGATTTCTTGGGACTCTATGTCTCTTTTTTTCTATTCATTTTGTTTCAGTTCTCGTTCTTTCTCTTCCTATTGGGTTAGCAAAGCTTACTTCCGGCCTATCTCCACTCTTGTCCCTTTGAGCTCCATGAGCTTGGGATGTTCTAGCTCCTTGGTGACCAAAAGAGACATTGGATCTTGGTTGGGGAAAAAAAAATTTGCCCTTCCAAGTGTAGGCCTCCCTACCAGGCTCGGAGACCACAAAGACCCTCTCTAAAGTATTGTCTAAGTAGGTCACTTTGCCTAGTGTGTCAGGATTTTGAATTCATATATTATAAGCATTTCCAACTCATTATGTTGTTCAGGCTTATACCTCTAGGAAGCCTCCTTTGTCTCTCGGTTTAAGAGTAAATATATGCTCTTATTGTCTTGGGAATCCATTCTAGGGTGATAACTCTTAGCCTCTGAAATTATGTTGCCAAATTTTTTTGTCCTTTCTGGTTGGTTTGTGACAACATACATGGTCCCTTATTTATCTATGTATGCACCATTTTTTAACATGACTACTAGATGTTCTAGTCCAATGGGTTGATCTGGGTTTTTAATCTGGACAACAGATCTTCTTAGACCGTCATCATAGATGCGAGCACCTAATCGACTGATCTTGATGTGTTCCAATTGAGTCTTGTAAGGTCCGTTTGGTATTTCTAGGTATGCCACTCCTCAGCTATATGAAATCTCAAAATCACTTGTTTCAAAAGTTAAAACATATGGGTAATCACACAATTGTTGGGACCAAGACCTATCTGTATGATTGATACTAGCTTTAAATGATCTGAGACTTTGTCTATCCCATCCTAGATATCTTCCAAACCTAAGGCTCATAAACCTTGGTGGTTATCCCAATTTTCCTTGTACAACCTCATTGTAGAGTTCTTTGGTATTAGTCACTAATTCTTTCTATTTTCCTTAGGATGTTATTTCTTGTCCAATAAGTTCTCATCACAAGGAATACTTAAGTTTCTCGCACTTGAAGTTTAATCGCTTGATTTATATACTTTCACCTTAGAGTTTGTCACAAAACTAAGTAATTGATGCTTGCACTTTGAGAAATCAGGGTTCTTGTACTTGATCATGCTTAGCATTGCCCTAATTAATCAAAACTTCTATCCGTACTTAGCCTAAGCTAGGAATTGACAGAGGGGGTTGAGAATGATCCAACCTCAAGTCACTTATCCCTTACTCATGTTTGGGTGCTCAAGGCAATCATTTTCAAGATTTTAGTATGCTCATGCTCTGAATGGCCTTTGATGCTCTCAAATGGACCTATAAAAGTCCCAAAGTAAGCTCAAGATTTAAATCTATTGACACAACAAACCATTTTCATTCATGTAATTTAGAGACTAATTTGTCCTTTGCCTTTAGAAAAACATTCCTTAGAGATCCCTCAACTTTCTCACCCCTGTGGAAGATCAACGTCAAAATATCATATCTATAACTCCATGAGCTTTCCAACGAGCCCAAGATCACTAGAAACAGAGTTCGTATCAAGAAGTTATGTCTCTTTATGGTTTTAGGGGTTAAAACAGCCAAACAGGATTTCTCGAATTACTTTCTTGGAGCATCCCTATGATCCTATAACTTGATATTTATGCCCAAAATTAGCCAAAATTTGCAACTTAAAAACCCTATAAAATTGGCCAAAGTTGGCTGTCAATCGCAATCGATAGGGTTGTCAATCGGGATGGACAGAGATGTCTATCATGGCCTGTCAATCGCGATGGATAGAGCCAATCGTGATTGATAGTGTCAATTGCGATGGACAGAGTCGTTCGCGATTGATGGTGTCAATCGTGATGGACAAAAACTTTCGGGTTTTTGTGTGATTACCTATCAATGGTGGGTCATAAAGTGGCAATGGATATGTTTCCCGATGAATTCGAGTGTCAATCCTGATTGCTCTGTCAGTTGTGATGAACAAGAAAGTAAGAAAAAAGTGAAAATTAAAGAAATTACATATGACTCCAACATCACAACTCTACGTCTTACCATCACATGCTTGTCTCGAAGCTCTCTCGCTAGCAACGGTGCCAAATCTGGTGTCACCCTAGCACAATGGCAGATACCAACATGAGGAGATCCACCCCATAAATGTCAATTTGTGTAAACGTGAGGACTAGTATGACGATTGTGAGCAAGTAAAGGCACAAATTTTGTAAGTGAGAAGCACACTGTCATGCACACACATACACACATGCACACAAGGCAAGAACCAAGAGAGGAACAATGGAGTGCTTTCTATTACTCAAGAAGTCTATTAAAATAGGTCAAATCTCTAACAAGCTAACCTCAAAAATGAGCTCTCTAGCTCTTTTTATAGTTTTTTACTAGCTTTTGGCCCTCTCCTAGTGTCAGGCCTAGTTAAAAATTAGGTTCCAAGGCTTATTTGAGGGTCTAAAATTTACGAAAACGAATACATAGGTATTCTTAATACTCCTCAATCTGGAGGACTCCTCGAGTTGCACAAAATGGAGTAGGTATTAATAAAAGAATGCTATCTACAATGGTGTGAAGTGAATAAAATCACTGTTTGGGAAATTTTTCTCCTTGAAAAATCATGTGGCCTACTTGCCAGATATTAGTTGATTCATCTTGAGTTAAATGCTCGACAAGGTACAATAGTTGCTTTTATAAGGCGAGTGGAGGGTACTATGATTATATGTACTTTAGAATTGTTAATTGATAGTGAACAAAATAAGTTGGATAGGGTCAAGCTTGATTTGGATCAAGCCAAGCTATCAAAGCCTCCTGAGTCTAAGGTGACTACAACAATCATTGAGATGAGAAAAAAGTGACAGGTATCCATAGATGAATTGAAATGTGATGTGGGAATGTCTCTTGACAGGAGGATTCAGTTGGAGACGCAAATTCAAATATATACTGTTAATCTAGAGCTTTTAAGGGTTGAGCCAGATGAGAATGACAAGATGCCTAAACTGGAGGTAATATTTAGCTTTATTGACATTGGTTTAAACATTTTTCTAAGGTTCAATACTGTTCATTTGGATTGTTACATACACAGGCTGAATATAAGTTGCATGAGAATCGGCTAAAGAGTGCAAGTCGACATCTATACTTTGTAAAGAACATGTTAAGCATGATGGATTCAAATGAATTGTCACCATTATTGACATTACCTCCCCTAGAGTTACCATCAGCCCTCTTACTTAGTGTTTCATCCATGTGCATAGCATGTGGTTTGAATATTGAGGAGAGGGTGAGTTTTATAGTGCACCTTATGCCATGCAACCATGCATATCACTATATTTGTTTTGTAGCACATTGTCGTGTGTCAGTCAACTGTTTAGGACCTGAATGTGGTGTTGAAATACCAGAACATGTGCGGCAAACAATCTCTAGATTCATTGATGGTGGAGAGGTAAGTTTGTTGTGTTGATCAATATTAATAATATTACTTTTTATCCATGGTTGTGGCTTCTTGGTTAGTTGTTTGTAAGTAGATATTACTAATTAGGTTGCTACTTATTACCTATTACTAAGTAGCTGGTTCTTAGTTACTTGTTACTAAGTATCTATTACTAATTAGATTATTACTAGTTACTGAGTTATTGATTCTCAGTAACTTGTTAGTATTTATTACTAATTAGCTTTTTACTAGTTAGCTATTGCTAGGTTACTAAGTTATTACTAATTATCTTGTTAACAATTAGCTATTACTAAGTAGTTGGTTCCTAGTTAGCCGTTAGTAATTAGCTATTACTATTTAGGTTGTTACCAGTTAGTTATTACTAAGTAGCTAGTCTTTGGTTAGTTGTTTGTAATTAGCTATTACTAATTAGCTTGTTACCAATTAGCTATTACAAAGTAGCTGGTTCTTAGTTAGTTGTTAGTAATCAGCTATTACTACTAAGCTAGTTACTAATTAGCTATTACTAATAAGCTAGTTACTAATGAGCTATTACTAAGTATATGGTTATGATTACTAGTTGTTTGTAACTAATTAGCATGTTACTAGTTAGCTATTACTAAGTTGCTAACTCTAGGTTACTTGTTAATAATTAGCTATTAATAATTAAATTGTTACCAATTAGCTATTACTAAGTAGCTGGTCGTTAGTTAGCTGTTAGAAATGGTTATTAATATATTAGTTTGTTACCAATTATCTATTAATAATTAGCTATTACTAAGTAGCTATTACTAAGTAACTATTACTAAATAGCTATTACTAAGTAGCTATTACTAAGTAGCTATTACTAAGTAGCTATAACTAAGTAGCTAATTCATCATAGCTATTACTAAGTAGCTGGTTCTTAATTAGCTTATTAGTAAGTTATTATTAATTAGCTTGTTACCAATCACCTATTACTAATTAGCTCTACAAATTAATATTTAGTTTGTTAGTACTCAGCTATTACTAAGTAGCTATTACTAATTAGCTATTATGAATTAGCTATTATGAATTAGCTATTACTAATTAGCTATTATTGATTAGATATTACTGATTAACTTATTACTAATTAGCTATTACTGATTAGCTATTACAAATTACCTATTATGAATTAGCTATTACAAATTAGCTCTTATGAATTAGCTATTACTAATTAGGTATTATTAATTCGCTATTACAAATTAGCCATTACTAATTAGCTTGTTATTAAGTAGCTATTACGAAATAACTAGTTCTTGGTTAGTTATTTGTAATTAGCTATTACTAATTAGCTATTACTAAGTAATTGATTGTTCGATACTTGTTAGTAGTTAGCTATTAGTAATTAGCTTGTTACTAATTTGTGATTATTAATTTAGCTATTATTGATTAGCTATTATTGATTAGCTATTACTGATTAGCTATTATTGATTAGCTATTATGAATTAGCTATTACAAATTAGCTATTATGAATTAGCTATTACTAATAAGCTATTATTGATTAGCTATTATTGATTAGCTATTATTGATTAGCTATTATTGATTAGCTATTACGAATTAGCTATTAGAAATTAGCTATTACGAATTGGCTATTATGAAGTAGGTATTAATAAGTAGCTATTACTAATTAGCTATTACTGATTAGTTATTATTGATCAGCTATTAATAAGTAGCTATTAGATTTGCTATTACGAATTAGCCATTACTAATTAGCTTGTTACTAAATAGCTATTACAAAGTAATTAGTTCTTGGTTAGTTGTTCGTGATTAGCTATTACTAATTAGCTTGTTACTAATTAGCTATTACTAAGTAGCTAATTGTTTGATAGTTGTTAGTAGTTAGCTATTACTAATTAGCTTGTTACTAAATCGCGATTACTAAGGATCTAGTTTTTCGTTAGTTGTTTGCAATAAGTCATCCATCAACTATCTCTTTCTTACTCTTTAACCTTCTAGTGGAACACTAATCTAGCTGGTTTCATTGTGCTAAGCAGTTGCTTGTACCTCAATAGGAACAATTACCAACAATGCTGATGCTGCATATGATAGGGAGCTTGGGACAAGTGAGAATGTTGGGCGTACACCATTTGCTGAAAGTAAGACTTATTCCCAATCTTCATCATCGAAAGAGAGAAAATATTCCATCCTTCCTCCAAATACCGTCTACAATGGATGCTAGTGTGGATCCTTGTCCAATGGACAACATGCATGATGCTGAGTCCACACGCATTGACTTTCATAGTGGTCTAGATGGAATGATTGAGAATGTTCTTGATCTATTTAGCAGCTCAGATATTCATCTAGCTAGTCACAACTCTTAGTTGATAATGATCCCGTTGTTTTTTCAAACAAAGGTCATCTGCAGAATACAACTTTTGATCCTAATCAGGGTCCAAATAGAGATGTTCTTCAAATGAATGCTACAAATGAAACCTCCTCGAAGCAAAACTATTGTAACCCAGCCTCAGATTCTGACATTTGTGGATCCCCAACAAAGGCTATAGGTGTTCATGTACAAGAGGATGCCACTCTAGCATAGTTTACGGCAAATGCAAAAAGAAATTTGCAAGTTCTTGTGAAACCACAGAAGAAGCCAAGCCATTTGCACCCAATTACAAGGCAGTAGACTACTCGATCACACGTGAACGAAGGTGCTATACCTGATATAGAGGATCTTTGAAAGAATAGTACCAGTGTTCACCCTCTTACATCATTGTCCTTTGTAATGGTTACTATCCGCACGTGTGGCATCATCCAAATCTATTAGCTATCATCACATTTTGTGATCAGCCTATTTTGTATCGATGTTATTAAAATATTTTGTTGTCTCTGCCTCGTATTATATACCCTGTACATATTTGATAGCTCAATTGTGTCATTGATTATAATGATGTAAACAATTCTTCTTTTGGTATTATATGGACAAAATGGCGTTTGTCCATAACTTAAGCACCAATTTGGAAATAATTTGAAGTTTTAATGCCATCATAAACATTAGGAACACATTTGTATGCATTTTACAATCGGTCCTCTCATGATGCCTTTTTACAATGATATGATTTGGATAGTAGTAAATAGTTTCAAAGTGAGGAAATTGATTTCACTATTTAGTTCTAATGTTCACCTTCTTACAACACCTCTTTGTAATGGTTACTACCCACATGTGACATTGTCGAAATCGATTAGCTCTCATAGGAATTTGTATTTAGCCTATTTTGTAACGATGTTATTGATTGTATTTATCCTATTCTTTACAATTTTTGATAGACTAATAGTGTCATTGATTGTAAGTTCCATGCACAGCTACTGCAAAAGACAGTCTTACATCCTCAGCAAGTCAATGTCAGGCTGCAACAGAAGTTGAGCACAAAGATGCCCAAAAAGGAAAAAAAACTAAATAAAGTATCAGTTTAAACTCAAACTGATCCTAGTTCAACTCAAACATATCCTATTTCAACTCAAACTGATCTTATTGCAACAACAATTGAGCAAAAAGTATCAGTTTCAACTCAGACTAATCCTGTACTAGTGTTTACACCAAAAGGCAATCAAGAGCCTAAACAAATACTAGGCAAGTAAAAAAAACGAAAGAGGTTGGATCATGTGATAATGGAACCGGAATTTATTGAGATATAAAGGGACCCTCCAAAGATTCAACGTGGCCTAACAGAGGAGATACAGGAATTGAAACCTATTCACAAGGATTTACAACCTAGGTCTCTGATTCTAGAAGTTGAAGTATTTATGAATATCCGAAGTAAGCAAGCCTTTCCTGACAGTAATGCTTTTCTTCAATGGTTCCTTGAACATTTCAATGTCTGGATTTGGAGTGCCTATGATCTAGACGAGGTCAACAAATGTATTGATACAATCTTCCGGGTGTTCAGGAGGAAATTTATGGATATTTGGGGGAGAGATCAGTGTTTTTGGATTTTTCCAATCCATTTCAAGAAACTCGCTCATTTCTGGGACAAGAATGTGGACTACGGGCCTAACAATACATTGATAATTGATACTACTGCTACAGGTTATTTTACAACATTAGAAGATGTTGTCTAACGTTACCAAAGATGACAATCAGTGAAAGACTTAACTATTTGTCAGGAATTCTTTGTGATCAACTTTGGAAATGGTTAATAGCCCCAAATCGTATTGAGCATGGAGATATTATTTCCAAATTAATTCCTCTTGATGAAGAGAGTTTGTCTATATATCATGGAATACATCGAGACCATAATCGAGATTACAGACATAATCGAGATTACAAACATAACCATGATTATAGACATAATCGAGATTACAGACAAAAACACTGAGTAATGCCAACTCTAGGGTGGCTATGAATGGTTCTGTTTTTGAACCCTTCAATCTTTATAAATCTATCAGACAGGGTTGTCCCCTTGCTCCTCTTCTGTTTGCTATTTCTAGTGATGCTCTTGGATGGTTAGTCAAAGATAAAATTGAACAAGGAATTATTAGAGGTATTTCTATGCTTGGATGAAAGTTAAAGACAGTTATACCTTAAATCCAGTGTTTGCTTCTAATCTCTGGGTTTTGTCACAGGACTCATTATGGACTAGATGGGTGAATGCTGAAGAAGCTTCTCGTTTGCCTGTTAAGATGAAAAAGTGCAGGAAAAAAGGCTTTAACTCATGGAATAGCCTTATGTCTGGGCAGGATATTGTGGATCCTTTCTTCATTAATGACATTGCTGATTTATCTCTTGGTTGTAAACAGGTGCTTATGGATCAAAGGGAGCTTCTCTTGAAAGCCACGGAGAAGTGCAACCATTACAAATATTATGGAGAGCACAAATATTATGGAACATCTGGGTTGGAAGAAATAAAAGATGCTTTGGAAATGGTAGTAGGAATCAAATTTACAACTGATGGAAAGAAATGAAGTTTGCTCGACAAGCCTACCTTTCTAGTATCTCTGATGCTCCTATGCATCAAGCCATGTATTCAAAAATCATATGTAATGTTAGATACCGACAGTGGAGAATCCCTCTCTCTAAGATGTATTGTCCCAAGAGGGCCTACCCCCTGCAAACTTGTACAATATTTCCGAAATTTAATTTAATCTCTATTTTCCATCAGAAAAAAAAAACTTTTAAGTCTATGGGTGGATTCAAACTATTCCGATGGAGCATAAATGGCATTTCCTTCCAAACTCATGCTTCCACCTGCACATCAATTCATTTGTTTCAAGAGTGCATGTTTTGTTCCGAGGGGGGTAAGCTGCCACGCTTTTCTTTTTTTCTTTTGAAATGGAGGTTCAGCCTAAGCCTACTCCCCCAGACTTTAATTTTGAAATTGCAACTGTACAAGTGAGCAGGCATAGTACCCATGGGACCCCCCGTATCCCACAAAGCAAGTGTAAGACGAGTTACCTAGTGTCTTGCCGTAGCCAGGGATTGAACCCCCACCCCCCCTCAAGAGGCGAAGAGCCAATCCAACTAAACTGAGCAACACTCTTTTTTTTTAGAGAAAAAAAATGAATATTAATATAGAAGAGTTACAAACTTTGCTAGGGGCAAACCCTCACCAAATACAGATAAGCACTCCACCTTTTCTTTTTAAGACACAAGAAGATTAGATTAATGATGGTATGTGTAAGTGTACAGAGGGTAGGATCCCACACAAGGGTCCCAAATTACAATAAATACTCAGCAAATACTGCTTGAGAAGGGGACATACATCTGGGCAGGATACAAGTCAGAGAGATACAAAGGTTCCTGATACACAAGCTCATGTTCATGAGAAAATCATGTCAAATCTAGAACTAGAGTACACTTTAAGTAATGAATCTCTCCACTGGTTGGGGGAGGTGTTATAGAGATGTTTAGACAGTTGAAAATCCTTAGGAGGGGCTATCTTGATAGCAGGAAGACACCTCACTGCAATGTTTTTGAACCCTCTACATCTCTTGAATTTCTGCAACATGTATCTGGCAACATCAGCAAAGTGAACAGGCCTGTGGGAAGTGCATTGAAGAAGCCTCTCTTGCAGCACCTTTTTGTGTAGCAGCAATACCTGAAGACAAGCAGGAGATAAGTTAGTGATATCCATTATAGCAGAGTCCTGAATGATCCCACTATTGACAGTGAGGTCATTCGAGCTAGAGTATCCCTTCTTGCAACACTTGTGCTCTTTGATTCCCATTTTGCAATTGTTCGACAGAGATAGCCATCCAATCCAGATGCTTTCCTGAAGAAAAAAGTTAGAATGAGTAAAGTACTTCTCGTTAGGGCAACATGCCTTTTTAACCTCCATCCAAGCCTTCCATAATCTACAACAAAGGGAACTGCCTACAACAACAAAAGAGTGAGGAGACACAATAATATCCCATAAAGAATGATCTTGCCAGGATTTATAGTTTTCTATATAAAAATGTTTAGTGTTTCTTTTTATAAGGTTAGACCATATGTCAGAAGAATCCACAGATCTAGCTATCTATTTAGCAGCTTTATTAGGGAGGCAGCAGATGTTCCACTTGATTGAACTTCTCATCACATAAATGGTTACTCAAGAAACTAGTTCATAATTATCTAGTCAAATCGTGTACTACATAGTGCCAAAAAAAAAGTTGTCCAACATCACATGGGTGTTACAAATTCTAGGGCATACTATTATAAACGGCCTCATACACATCACCTATTATGGTAAGCATGTTTGTACAATCGTGGACTGGTGACATGGGTATTTTAATGCATCTTACAAGATGGGAATACATATAAGCTAGTGGTCTTGTTTCTAACAGCCTATAGAAATTTTCTTCTAGTCTCTCATAAAATAAACCCACCACATAATATGTTCCTGAAGCTATCAGGTTGTTCCACACATCCATTACAATCTTCGGACTCAACTATTTTGCTTGTGTGCACTTTAATAAATAGAAATCTACACCTTCATCATTTTCCTCTTCTGCATTGACTGCAAAGTTTTCATCCACTGCCAATGCATCTGATAGGTAGTTGCCATCACCTTCAAATGTAAAATTGGAAAAGGATGAGTCTTCTGCTTCATCTAGCTCACTGATAGGAGTCAAAGTATGGTACGCCCAATTTTGAACGTGGCATTTGTTGATGCATCTTTTCTACTGACCATGGATACAATGAAAGCAATAACATGTTAGTTCTCTGACACCCATGCAATGTCCACCTAATCTTGAATAGCCACGAATCGAATGCAAGGATCGAACTTGAGATATCCCCTTACAATCCCAAGCCTTCTCCTCGTTCACTTCGTCAATCTTCACTTCCAAGAAGACTCATGTGACATCTCTCCCTTTTGACTCTGACAAATGTCCCCTGAGAAATTTCACAACATCTGCAGCACACTTCAACATTGCACCTTCAGGTTTAAGTTGTTCATGGGTTAGCGCCCTTTTTACAACTGCACCTACACCATCATGTTCTCCCTTCCCCTGCCCTGACTCAAAGAAGTTCCATATCATAGTCATGCATGTTAGCCCTGGATATCTTCCTACGAAGTAAAATGGACGTTTAGCTTTAAATTGAGAAGCTGCACCATCTGACTATACCCAATGTTGGCTTAATTCAAGATTTAGCTCTCTCAACCATTGCCAATGTAATTGGAAACAATGTTGCACAAAAAGGGTGTCATGCTTCTTGTCATCGGATATGAAGAAGTGGATTACCTTTTTAGGAATACCCTTCAAATGAAAATATGTGATATGCACAAAAATAGTTACCTCTACAGACCACCAATGCATAGATTGTATTTCATTTTGCTCGCGGAATGTATAGTTCTCTGCAAAATCAACCACTGAAACCACAACATCGCCTGGGAATTCAGAGACACACATCTTAAATTGATTCGCGTGCCATATTTGAATGAAATTGTGCTTGATAAATTTCTTTAGAGTTTTCTCAAATAATCATGTTACAACTTTAGGACTCAATCTCCCTCTTTATCAATTCTTTCCTTTTATGAACTTGTCCTTCATACATTGACTCAACATCTTCAAAGATCTTTATAGAAATATGATATTCCTCAATGCTATTCTCTCTCGGACACCACTTAAAATAGACCACTCCGCAATCAGAGCACTCACCCATCACACATTTGTACTGGTGGAATGTGGTACCATTTTGATGTGGACATAGAATACTCTCTATAATGCTACTAATCGATCGAAATTTACTTGCTGAAGCATTGCAACTTGATGTCTCCCCCACTTGACAAATAGAACAATCACATTTACAAAGATAGCTATGCATGACCGAGCTTGATTGAAGTAGGAGATTGATTGCATCCTTAAGGTATGACATTTGAACGTGATAAATGCAGCAACATGTGAGTCTGTCTTTCAATCTCTTAACAAAATATGGCTTCAATGATTCGAACTTTTGAAGCTGAATATTCATCATTGGATGCAATTGTTTGAAGCATATAAATAGCTCCATCTACATTACACAAACAAGTGGTTATTAGTAGTCATTAATTAGCTAGTTATCAGTTTGCTATTACTAAGTAGTTGGTAGTTATTTGTTACAAGGTGTTAGATTGTGACTAGTTAGTTCTCAGTAATTAGGTATTACTAACTAGCTTGTTAGTAATTAGCTATTATTAAGTAGCTGGTTCTTGGTTAGCTATTTGTAATTAGCTATTACTAAGTAGCGGGTTCTTAGTTAGTTCTCAGTAATTAGCTATTACTGAGAACAATTAGCTTGTTAGCAATTAGCTATTACTAAGTAGCTAGTTCTTGGTTAGCTGTTTGTAGCTAGCTATTACTAATTAGCTTGTTACTAATCAGATATTACTAAGTAGCTGGATCTCGGTTAGTTGTTTGTAATTAACTATTAGTAATTAGCTTGTTACTAATTAGCTTCTTACTAATTAGCTTGTTACAAATTCGCTTGTTACTAATTAGCTTGTTACTAATTAGCTATTACTAATTAGCTTGTTACTAATTAGCTATACTAAGTAGTTGGTTCTTGGTTAGTTGTTTGTAATTAGCTTGTTACTAATTAGATAATACTAAGTAGCTGGATCTTGGTTAGCTGTTTGTAATTAGCTATTACTAATTAGCTTGTTACTAATTAGCTTGTTACTAATTAGCTTGTTACTAATTAGCTTGTTACTAATTCGCTTGTTACTAATTAGCTTGTTACTAATTAGCTTGTTACTAATTAGTGTGTTACTAATTAGTTATTAGTAATTATCTTGTTACTAATTAGCTATACTAAGTAGCTAGTTCTTGGTTAGCTGTTTGTAATTAGCTATTACTAATTAGCTTGTTACTAATTAACTTGTTACTCATTATCTTGTTACTAATCTAATTAGCTTGTTACTAATCTAATTAGATTGTTACTAATTAGCTTATTACTAATTAGCTTGTTACTAATTAGCTATTACTAATTAGCTTGTTAGTAATTAGCTATTACTTAGTAGCTTGTTCTTCGTTAGTTTTTTGTAGTTAGCTATTACTAATTAGCTTGTTATTAATTAGCTATTACTAATTAGCTTGTTACTAATTAGCTTGTTACTAAGTAGCTTGTGACTAATTAGCTATTACTAATTAGCTTGTTACTAATTAGCTTGTTACTAACTAGCTTGTTACTCATTAGCTTGTTACTAACTAGCTTGTTACTCATTAGCTTGTTACTAATTAGCTATTACTAATTAGCTTGTTAGTAATTAGCTATTACTAAGTGGCTGGTTCTTGGTTAGCTCTTTGTAATTAGCTATTACTAATTAGCTTGTTACCAATAAGCTTGTTACTCATTTGCTTGTTACTAATTAGCTTATTAGTAATTAGCTATTACTAAGTAGTTGGTTCTCAGTTAGCTATTTGTAATTAGCTATTACTAATTAGCTTCTACTAATTAGCTATTATGAAGTAGCTTGTTACTAATTAGCTTGATAGTAATTAGCTATTACTAAGTAGCTGGTTATTGGTTAGTTGTTTGTAATCAGCTATTACTAATTAGTTTGTTAGTAATTAGCTATTACTAAGTTGTTGGTTCTCAGTTAGCTGTTTGTAATTAGCTATTACTAATTAGCTTCTACTAATTAACTATTACTAAGTAGCTTGTTACTAATTAGTTTGATAATAATTAGCTATTATTAAGTAGCTGGTTATTGGTTAGTTGTTTGTAATTAGTTATTACGAATTAGTTTGTTACTAATTAGCTATTACTAAGTAGCTGGTTCTTGGTTAGCTATTTGTAATTAGCTATTGCTAATTAGCTTCTTACTAATTAGCTATTAATAAGTAGCTTGTTACTAATTACCTATTACTAAGTAGCTAGTTCTTGGATAATCATTTGAAATTAGCTATTACTAATTAGCTTGCTACTAGTAACCTGTTACTAAGTAGCTGGTTCTTAGTTAGTTCTCAGTAATTAGCGACTAATAATCTAATTAGCTTATTATTAACAGTTAGTTATTATTAAGTAGCTAGTCGTTGGTTATTTGTTTGTAATTAATTATTACTAATAATCTATTACTAATTAGCTTGTTAGCAATGAGCTATTACTAAGTAATTATCTACTACTAATTAGCTTGTTAGTAATTAAATATTACTAAGCAGCTAGTTCTTGGTTAGATGTTTGTAATTAGTTATTACTAATTAGCTTCTACTAATTAGCTATTACTAAGTAGCTGGTTCTTGGTTAGTTGTTTTTAATTAGCTATTACTAATTAGCTTGTTACTAGTTACCTATTACTAAGTAGTTGGTTCTTAGTTGTTAGTAATTATCTATTACTATTTAGCTTGTTAAGAGTTTGTTATTATTAAGTAGCTACTTCTTGGTTAGTTGTTAGTAATTAGTTATTACTAATTATCTTGTTACCAATTAGCTATTACTAAGTAGTTGGTTCTTGGATGGTTATAAGTAATTAGCTATTACTAGTTAGCTTGTTACTAATTGGCTATTACTTAAGAGCCAGTTTCTTGGTTAGTTGCTTGTAAAAAGCTATTTCGAAATAGCTTGTTACTAGTTAGCTATTACTATTAGATTGTTATTATAAGTTACTTGTTACTGGTTCTTGTATAATTAGCTAAAATCGTGAACTGATGATTGAAAATAGGATTACCTGAGATACGTCAAGAAGGTGAACAAGAAATATTGATTTCTGCTAAGTCATGTCCCGCTTATATCCTTCTTATTTGGTGACACCCTGCTCTCTGTTGTCCAAAACATGATAATCAGATGCTTGACCTCTTGTGTGATACATGTGGTACGTGTTGCCCTACCAGTTGCCTTCAAAAAACTATGATTAGACTAAACTATACTTAACCATCCAATCATATCATAGATGACTTTCCTGCTTACTTCCAATACCCTAGAAAGTCTTGAAATATTTATCTGATTTGTTGATGAATATGCATCACTATTTAGAGCCATCATCAATGTTGATCTCTTCGACACAATGTCATCAGAATTCTTTCTCATAATTTGCAGTGTATTCCGAAGATGATGAAAATATGATCTTTCTTACTTCCCATTGCATCAACAAGTTGCCCAATACATGGACTCTGCAACATCCTATTTAGGGCTCCCATTTTATCTTCACAACATAAGTGTCTAGTTTGATTTTGAAAATACTTGAAAAATCTTATCCACAATGCCATTCAAGTTGCTTGAACCGCAATTAGCATTACCCTCCACATTAGTGCCCGACCTTGACATTATTGTGTCTCTATATTTCCTTTTCTTTTCCTTCCAATAACATTTTAATGCTTGCTGATCACTATCCACTACTGGTATTGTATTAACTTCCATCGGTTTGCTTGTCCGAGATTGAACTCCATCAACACACTACAAATGATGAGGAAACCATAAATACAATAACATCTACCACTCATCAATCCACTTTATTATATTGACTTTACATTGAGTATGCTCACCTGATATCATTATGTGCTCCATCACTTACGTATGTAGACTTGATATACCACTTTTAAACCTACAACAATCATCCAAAACCTCATACGTTAGATACAATGGATGAACAATATGAAACTAAATGGACATTGTTAGGCATCATTTTAAACCTGCAACAATCATCCACACTCTGAAATGTTACTCCTATATAACTTCCCTTTTTTTTAGGGAACAGGAAAAAAGTAGATTAATGAGGGAATTTTACAAAATGTGCAGGGGCCAAGAGCCCACACATCACCATAAAATCAATGTCATCAGTCTTTACAACGAGAAGCTACACCATCTGACCATACCCAATGTTGGCTTAAGTCACGGTTTAGCTCTCTCAACCATTGTCAATGTAATTGGAAGCACTGTTGCACAAAAAAGGTATCATGCTTCTTGTCATCAAATATGAAGAAGTGGATTACCTTTTTAGGAATGATCTCCAAACCAAAATATGTGATATGCACAAAAATAGTTATCTCTACAAACTGCGGCATACTCTCCAACATGCAACACGCAGAGAAATAGTTATCAATATTCCCCACTCAGGACGCAGCATGCAGAAAAAATGTCTATCGTGATGGAGTCCCTCTCACTGTTCCCCACTCAACATGCAGCACGCAGAAAAACTCCGAGGTGAGATGAGGTACTGCGGCGTACTCTCCAATATGCAGCACGCAGAAAAACCCACATCATGAACGCTTCACGTAGGGAGTTGCAAAAGCATTCCTACTCTGCAACCCACAAAAATCTCATCAAGCTTTGTAATGTCTTTTCTGTCCCAAGGATACATGCTGGTGGTGGCTTCCAAAGTCTGTTTGTGGCTCTTAACAGAGTTGATTTTCCACTTCAACTTGGGCTAATAATATCCAATACAGAGCTTTTGGGTCGACCCTATTCTTGGTAGCGTGAAAATTAGGGAACCTGAAGCGCAATGAGCAGAAGCAACAACGAGAACCGATTCTTTAGAGTTGATTAAAGCCTCTGATTTTATGTTGCGCACGTACGTCTTCCATCGCCCATCAAGACAATCCTTGAAAGATTCGGTCGTGACTCATTACAATAGCACAGGATCAACAAAACAACAGCCAAGAAAACTTCTACCTTGCACGCTCCATAACCAATGTATGGCTACCAAAGACAACAATTAGCTACGCAGAAAAACTCCCAGGCGAGATGAGGTACTACGGTGGACTCACATGTTGTAGTGAAATGGTAAGGCATTGGGATCGCCATTCATCATCAATAAAAATGTAGAAGAGAAACTCCAATGGGAATCTGAAGGATTGTTAAGAAAAGTCTATGCAATCGAGCGATGTGGCAAGATTTCATGAGCAAAAAAATAATTTCTCTTTTAAATCCTTGATCTTTGTCAAGCAACCCCTTGAATCTCTTTCATTCAGATTTATGCTCAGTCTCCCATTGTTTTTCAAAGATAAGGAACATGAGCCTAAGTTCTTGCTTGATATAGAGTCGTAAGAGTATCCCGATCATCTTTTGTTGTATTGCAAGAACAAATGCAAGAGATAGATCATCTTTTGTTGTATTGCAAGAACAAATGCAAGAGATAGTGACACGTTTCATAGACAAAGCCATCGATGCATGCGCTTGTGCATCTCTGCCGTCCCAACAAATTTTCTCTACAGTAGGTGTACAACATGACTAGGAAGAATTGAAATCCTGAATGAGTGTGAGTGAGAGCATGAAAATAAGCAGAGGACATTAAGAAGTAGAGAAGATGTTGAAGTTCGGATTCTGTATATGGATCATGAGGGATCGATTTGTGATCAAAGCCAAGGGATATACACTTTGATATGAAATAGAAACTCCTTTCTCCAATGCATGAAGCTACTCACTTATTTGGCTATACATGAAGCTACCAATGCATGAAGCATGAAGCTACCAATGCATGAAGCATACTTCGGATCAAGAAATCCTTCTTAGATCCAGTTACTTGGTGGCTTGGTGATGCTCGCCTCTTGGCCGGTAACTTCTTTGGCTATTGACTTATATGCGAGGTCTGAGTGTGCATTTAGTATGTGATGTATGCCTTGCACCGCTTGTGGAAGAGCTGCACACTTTATGGGATGGGATTCCTGTGCGCGACATGTCTCTGCCTTTGACAAGACGGGACGTGTGAGTGTGACAAGGATGAGAATTAGAGAATGGCAAGGTTTTTGTAAAGGTCGATGCCACCTGATCTGTAAAAGGCGAGTTGAAGGCTTTGGCCATGTCGTGCAAGTTTTCAATGAGGTGTGGAGTTGTGCATCAAAGTGTTCTAATGCAAAGTCCAGGGGAGCTTGCGTTGGACCATTGCTTTAGACTAATGCTTGTTCAGGGGAAAATGTACATGCCCGCTATGCTATATGCACATATGCCTACTCAAAACACAAACTCACAATGCGCAAGTTTCGTAAAAAGTTTGTACATTTGGAGAAATACCTCTCTTCTACTACGAAATATCTATCTATCTATCTCTAGGTTTGGGGGAAAAAATATCTATCTATCTATCTCTAGGTTTGGGGGAAAAAAGGCCCATTCTCTCTCGGCATTATTTTTAGTATGAGAATGAAGATATCCCCCCCACGCCCGAATGCCGGCTCACGAGTTCCAAACTGTGCGCATTTATGTGGGAACATGAAGTGCGTCTCTTCATATCGTTGAGGGACAGCAAAGCCCTGCTTTACACATTGGGGCGACAGCTGCAGGATTCGAACCTGCGCGGGCGAAGCCCATTTGATTTCTAGTCAAACGCCTTAACCACTCGGCCAAGCTGTCATGTGACTGCGCCTTACGCCGGCTGGCCCTCGGTCGCGAGCTCTCTGAAGCTACAATTCTTGGTCATCGGTTATGTGACTATGATAATTAAAAAAAACAAAGAGAAAAGGGGTATGGGAGATAATAGACATGGAAGTCTAATTTTCATGCCCATGCTTCGTTTTCTTAAAAGCACGATATGCATGCACATGAGAAGCTCTATTTCACCGAGTCTAAGTTTCATAAGATGCACATAGACATTGTAGGGCATGGACATGGAGATTCTCATGCCTATTCTACACATGCATTGTTCTTTTGGGAAAGATGTTACGATTCAAGGGACCATCATTGATAGCTCAAGGATGTTTGGATCCAAACATACTTTCCTTGAGGGACTTGAAGTACACTAGAATGTCTCTCCCTATTTTACTCGCCAATATGACCTACTAGACATTAGATGTTCTCCCAATCGGCCACTTTTCTTCTACAAGCAAGTGAGATGACATTGTGTGAATGTCACAGAGGGATGGAGTAAGAAAGCTCTCGAACTTCCACAGAGAGAGAGAGAGAGGAGAAGAGAACTCTATTGACCTATTCTATTAGAGGCACTACTCAAGCACCCCTAACGTATATTGAGGTAGTAGGGAAGTCCCTTTTCGCCACACTAGTGGTTGAAGAGGTATGGGCACTCCCAAGAGAGCCCCAAAGCCAGGCATCCAAGGATGGCCAAGATAATGCCAACCTCTATCACTTGGAGTGCTAGGAGTTGATGATGTGTGTTCGCAGACATTACAACCAAAATATATCAGAAAACCTCCCCTAGGATTGATGATGTGAAAAAGGATCTCACACTCATGTATAAGGAAATGCCAAGTAAAGTGGAAAGAAATCAATCCATTCAAAAGGAATTAAACCCAAAGCCTTGCAAAAATATTCAAAATTATCCCTAGGTATAGCCTTTTTCAAAACTTCTCAAGCATTATCCTACATGGACACATAAAGCACATTGATCCCTCTATTAGAGAGTCTTCCCTAGAGTAATGAATAGTGCACTCAAAAATCATTGTGAAAGTTGCCATATACTCAACCTCACAACTATAAGTGCCCATAGTAGGTTTCTTCTTTCTCAACCATGATATGCATGAGCTACCAAGCATAAAGGAAAAATCACTCGTGGAAACATGTGTTTCAAATCAACCAACCCAATCTAAGTTAGAAAAAGCATATAAATCCAGTGATAATGATCCCCTCCCCCCCATTAAAAAAATCCAAGTAGTTTCGTAGCAGTGAAGCAGCAAAAGATGCACTTAACCACCTGCTAATGCTTGACACATAGGCAATGAATAAATCTCCTCATTAGAAACTAAAAATTGCATATCATGTCATGTATGCATAAATAAATCAAGCATACAACTACCTACTAATAAAGAACAACATAATATGCATCTCCAACATCATCAAGACTCAATCCCAAACATGTTTTCCATGGGAGTGGCAATAGGTTTGTAATCTTCAAGTCAAAAATGGTACAATGATTTACCGACATATTTCCCTTGAAAAAAGGTTTTTCCCCCATCCACTTGTATAAAAAAGAATGCCCAAATAATGATGCAAATATCCCAAATAAGAAATCTTCAAGGAGGCATGCACTTCAGCCTCAAATTCATCAATATGCTTCTCATTAGGGCCAATGAGCAGTAAAACATCAACATATACAACAAGGATCATAAGTACATCATCGGCATGCTTGACTTCTAAGATGCTCTAAGTTGGACTCTTATCAAATCCATGTGCCAGCAAGTAGGCACATATCTTTCCATACCAAGCATGTGGTCCTTGCTTCAAACCATACGATTCCTTTTTCAAACTGCACACTTTTTTTCAAGCCCATTTTGCACAAATCCATGGAGCTAAAATGCATACACATCTTCATGTAAATCACCATTGAGAAATGCATTTTACGATCCAACTGATGTATACTCCAACCATGATGAGCTGGAAGTGCACAAATTCTACAAATGATGGTCATTTAACATGTGGAATCCCTCATCAAAATTGATTCCCTCCTCTTGAACATCGCCTTCGCTAAGAATACTATGTTCCATCACGTTTACATTTCATCCTGTATATTTAGTGCTAGTGCCCTTTTCTTCTCGAGGCAAATCACATAAAGACCAAGCACCATTCTCAATAGCAACATCATATTCTCATTTCATAACATCCATCTAATTTTTTAAATTTATTGCTTCATCAATAGAAACATGTTCCTTTTGATAAAAAATACTAGAGATGGCCATTGCATAATAATATGATGCAAAATAAGAACTATGAGAGCATGAAGGAGTATGATATGACAAAGGTGCATCTAATTTTCTATTTCTCAATGTTGGCACCAGCCATTTAGGCATAGTTTTTGCCTCTTCTATGTCAGCCTCTCATGAATAAGTGCGTCATGTAAATCGGCATAAAAAATGGAATGATCCTAATGACCATTTGAAACTTGTATAGTTTGACAAATTGTCTTAGTGGGACTAGCACTTCACTTTCGAATTGTGAAAAGAGGTAGCAAATTATCATGACATCCTTTGAACTAACTAATGTCTCCTTGATACATGAACGTAAGGGCTGAATTGAAACGGCCACAATAGGCTGCTTCTTGCTCAACCAAGATATACATGAGCTACCAAGCATGAAGCAAAAACCACTGGTGGACACACGAGTGTCATAGCAACCAGCCCAATCTGAGTCAAAAAAAGCATGCAAATCTGGTGGTAGTGATCCCCCCTTGGGATAAAACAACCCAAGTAGCCGAGTACCACTCAAGTAGCGAAAGATGCGCTTAACCGCCTTCCAATGCATGACTCCTGGGCAATGCATAAACCTGCTCATATGTGAGATAGCAAACTGAATATTTGGCCGAGTAATGCATAAGTAAAGCAAGCATCCGACAGCCTGTTGATAGAGAACATCATCAACCAATAATGTGTCAATATATTTCGTTTGACACAAAGCCATTCCACCATCAACTTGCATAAACTGAATGCCCAAATATTGATGCAAATGCCCCAAATCAGACATCTCAAATGAGGCATGCAAATCAGCCTTGAAATCAGCAATATGCTTCTCTATAGGACCAGTGAGCAGCATGTCATCAACATAGACAACAATGATCAGAAGCACATCATTAGCACGCTTAACATATAAGGTGTTGTAGCTCAGTGATGAGTAGCACCTCCTTTAATGTCAATTCGAGAAGACGTGAGGATGGTATGATGACATCGAGCAAGTGAAGGCACAAGTGCGTGAGTGAGAAGCACACAAACATGCACACACATACACACACACGCGCACATACAACAAGAACAAAGAGGAGGACAATGGAGTTCTTTTTTATTACTTCCAAAATGCTCATACAAGTTCAATTCTATTAAAAGCTAACCTCAAAATCTCTGGCCTATTTGGAGGTTCAAACGGAGTCTAAAAAATGTGAAAACTGATAGGTAGGTACTTCTAACGCTCCTAAAGCTCAAGGACTCCTTGGCTTGCACAAAATTGAGCTACAAAGATATGAAATGATATTTACAATGGTTTTTAGTGATGTGAATCACTATTTTTGTAGGGATTTCTTCTAACAGTGTGACATACATTTCCTGGAGCTCCCTACTCGCTCCTCCTTCTTGTGTGCCCACCTCTTTGATGCATGAAAAATTTAGATGGCCTACTTGCCAGATCTTCTTTGACTACTGTGTCTGCTTGTGCCTTCTCTTCGCTCCGACTCCCTTCGTAGGCTTCCTTGTCTTGTGAGTCCTTCAGTTCCTTGACTACTGCCAACACCCCCCCTCTCTCGCGTCTGTCGTCTCTGACAGACCCTTGTCTAGCTGTGCGTTGTACATAATATTGAACCACATCGGAAGCAAGGTGGTGTTCTTCTAATCGTAGCCCCCGTGCTAGGTCTGTTAACAATGCATCCCAATCCACTGGACCTGGGACGTCTAGATGGGGCACCCGCAATTGATCTGAGTGGATGGTCCTCTCCACAGCAAATAGTTGGAGGAGATGTGAGGGCTTGGTACAAATATTTCTGAGTGATATTCTCAGAACCCTATGATGAACATCTCCTCGAAGGTCTGCTTGAAGCATGCTGGGAGGTATTTTATTCTTGCGTGCGAGGCATATACTACCTTTATTGACGTTCTTTACAGCAATGGTAAATTCGGGCCAGGTGCGTCTACGGAAGACTGGAACATAACAGGGATTGTATTTAATAAAGAGTGGCATGTTAGTCCAAGTACGAACCATCTCGGGATAGGTCTCAAGAAGACGGATCCTCCAGGTGGGTTGATGTATGGATCCTTTTTTAGCACTCTCTGGGATATCATCGGGCCCAAATTGTGTGGCAAAGGTTGGAGCCTTGCCACATCGTCATTGAATCTCTGCGTTGTAATCTGCAAGGAGTACACAATATGGAACATACTGATCGTCGTTGGTGCCTATCCATCTATGATGAGACATACTGCGGAAATACTCTGACTTTATGATAGTGTCTTCTAATTTGGCCATTGATTGGATTTGGATTGCCACTCGATCTTCATGGGTTTTCGCTGTCTTTTCGAGTGTTTGAAGCCATTCGGGTACTTCGACTTCCAAGGTGTCCATTCCTTCTGAGGTTTGCTGACCTCTTGGCATCGGCATAGGAACATATGGTTCCTCATACGAGTCGTCCACCTCAATGGGTACCAATTCATTTGGCTCTGGTTCCACAACTGGAGAGGGCTGTCTTTCATATTCCAGTAACTTCTTCTGCAATTCTGCCACCTGCTCTGTTAATGCCTTTACTTCCTCTGAAGTCATGGTTGTCTCTATGATCTTGGGTTGTGCCTCCTGTTCCCTGAGCTAGCGGCGTAGCGCATCCCGTTCCTTTTCCAAATCATCATGTGCTTCTAATAGATCCGCATAGTCTTTCCAAGATTGTCTTCATTGTTTGTGAGGGGACTACTTTGAATTGTTCTGGGTCAATCTCGTGGGGAGAGCCTTCCATGGCAGCTTCCAGGTTTTCTTCGTTTTGCTTCTGCAGACGCTTGTTTTCTTCAAGGGTTGTAGCCATGTGTTTTCTGAGTAGATTCAAATTACGCCGGACTCTTAGATTATCTGTTTGGTAGACTTCTAGTAAGGCTTCGAGTTGTTTGACACCTGGCACTTGTGATGGTTGGGGTGTCTCCAGGAGGGTTTGATGAGCTTGCTCGAGTGTGGTGTAATGTTGATTGAGGTCTGCATTTTCATCTTCTATAGTTGTAAGCCGTCTCTGTAGTTGTTGGTGATTCGTAGTCAGTTGATGATGACGGTCTTTGAGAGCCTGATACTCACTCTGAAGTTGATACACACATTGATGTAACGCCAGGAATATACTATTTACATTAAATGATGCAGGGAAAGATGAAGATGCAGGGGGAATGGGGAAGGGGAAGGGAGTCGTGAATGATATGGAGTCAAGTGGTGATGTGGGTGGAGGGGGTATGGGAGATTGAGGATGCGTAGGGGGAGGGAGTGGTGCTGTGGCAGGTGATGTTTCCATGGTGTCGAATGTGTGTGTGTGAGCGTGTAGATGGGGACAGTGGGTGGGGTGGAAGTGATGTTCGTGAATAGTGTTGTGAAGGTGGGCATGGTAACTCCTCCGAATTGGATGCCGGGAGAGAGAGGAATTCCCATGACACATTCGGTAATGGTGGAAGTGGTGTGGGTAGTGTCATGTGGTGAAGTGAATTGTGTAGTGAGAGGTGGGGAGGGTGGTGAGAGTGGTGCCGTCTGATGTTCCTCTGTTTGTGTAGTGTCTCCTGCTTCCGATACATTCATGTGAAGTTGCTTGCCGGAGCGCATAGGACGGGTAGGTACTCGTTTTTCAAATCGGTGAATGTAAGCCATAGCTGCATGAATGGCTTCATCCAGCCCCACCGCATCTGCGTGCAAGTTCATGGATTCAATGAACATTTCATCTACACCTTCCTCTGCCAACATTTGGCTCATGAGCACCTTTCCTCTTTCGAGCGACAATTTGTGTTGTTCTTGAACTCGCTTCATGGTTTCATATAATCTTTTTATTTGGGCCGAGTATGTTGGGGCACTTGCTAGTTCTGAAAGTTCGTCATATTCTTGATCATACTCCTCGTTTGCTTCTTCTTCCTCTGTCTCTTCATCATCCTCTTCTACTTCTACTACTTCCAGTTGGGTCGGGGCTGAAGTTGTAGTAGTGGGTTGTGGTCCTTGGGTCTGCTCTGCTTCTGTCTCCAGGTTAGACTCATTGATCATGCGGGCAATTTCTTCATCGGTCAAATCGGCTAGAGTGTAACCTTGTGGGAACTCCAAGTCCGATGGAACCAGAGGGAACACCAGATTGGGTCCTTCTGCACTTGGTCTGGGTAGGCGAATGGTAAATGGTCGGACACGTTGCGTTTGTGGAGGGGTCACCTCTAGTGTGGTGGTGGCTCTCCTTGCTTGGGCACATGGTAATTGAACTCCCGCTCTCATCTTCTTCAATGGAGGACCGGCCGTTGACAGCCGTCTCTGGAATTCTTGGGCCCTGGACCATACTAGTGCTCTTTGAATGGGCACGTCGTACGCTAAGCACCTGTAAATTATTTTTGTCAGAGCACAGCATCCATGAAGCACATTCTTCTGTTTCTTATTCCATCGTTGATGGGCTAGGTGGATCTGATCTATGATCCAATGTGCTATATTGATGGTGAGATTCTCTGTCTTCGCCAAGTACAAGCTGAACCATATCTTTTTTGGTGGCATAGTGAAGCGTTCTTGGGTGGGAAAAGCAAAATGCTGCATGATCGTTCGTAGGTGGAGAGCAATGGTAGGTGTCATTGCTACCATGTTCTTCAATTTATTGAGATCCTTATGCTTCATCCTGCCTGGAACCATTGTTTCTTTCTCAGTGGGAATATGCATGCCTTGCATGTTCAATGCTTCCCGTACCAAATTGAGGGTCAGTTTGAATCTCTTGAGTTCATGGCCTGGCAACAGTGAGGGTAGCACAAAAGTACTATCGCCTCCCTTGGCCCTGCTAGGAGTGATGGTACTGATAAAATAGGAGCAGCGTAGGAAATCTGGTTTAGGTAAATGTGCCTTGAAATAGCTATCCAAGCCCGCTTTGGTCCATACCGATCGCATTACTTCTGCATTCTGATATTTCTCAAATTCGAGAGTGAAGAAATGGTAGCGTCCGCATTTGCCATTGAACTCAATTTCTACTTCCCAAAAGTAGGTGCCATCACCCAATGGCCCTGCGACATCACTAAACCAATGAGCGTGTTTCCCCACTTGAGAAGTGTGTCCCTGAGGAGGGTCCTGAATAGGGAGCACATGCACCGCTTGAAGTTCTTGAGGCCTCTCGGTGAGTTGTGGTTCAAGGAGGAGGGTTTCAATGTCCACAATCTGTGCGCTAGACCCTGCTTGGGAACTGGTGCCTCCTGCTTCTTCCATGTTATTGCTTGCTTGCTGGTTCTGTGAGAATATAGAATCATGCGTTAACATTGTAATGGACAAGATAGAACAATTTTTGTCCCCGTTACAACATTATCATGAGGTGAGTAATGGGTTAGTGGGTCAGTGAGTGCTCGATGACTGTGTGTGTAGTTAATGAATGGATAGTCCTAAGAGCTAGATGGAAAGATGCAGTGTATGAGTGATGTAGTTAGCAAGTGGGGATGAATTTACAAAGGGGGTTCGCGGGGTTTATTACAGGTTTTAAGGTGCCAAACATAGTGGATGGCTTTCGGTTTTGGTTTTGTGGAGACTCTGGAGGGCTTTATGAGTATGTCTGCTTGGAAATGAGGCTTTTTAGGGACCCATTTACAAGTGAGTCTGTTCGTGCTCATGGGCAAATATGTATTCGTGCGTGTTAAACAAGAGTGGGTATCTGCTGTTTGCGTGGGTGAACCGTGTTGTACAGGGTGTGATCTCTGTGTAGCTATTTGAGCCTGCAAGCAAGCCTTAGGCACCCAAATTTGTCGTGATTGTGGGCCCGCCTTCATCGACTGCTTGGGTACCCAAATAGACTTCCCTTTCGCAGAAGAATTTTTGAAAGATCTCTTATTAGGGTCATGTTGTTGATTACTAATAAGAAGTTTAGCCCGTGTTGTTGGCTTGATCGCAGCCGGATGCTCGCCTTTCCGCACCCACACTTGTTTCACTGGTTGAGACATCTTGCTTCGCACATTCTTTTGGCCTCCGACATAGGTAGTACTCTGCTCCTTCTGTGTTTGATCTGACTTCGGTTGCTGCATCCCTCTTGCCTTTGGAAAAGAAGGGAGTTCCGTTGCGTCCTTGACTTCTTTAGTGGGATCATCATTCCTCTGCATCACATAGTTTTGGACAAGAACAGCATGGTCATCTTCATGTGTACTCCTGAAAGGACCAGGAGTGTGTGCCTTGCCTAATTCCTTGAGTGCTTCATTTTCTAACTCAATTGTAATGCGTTTCTCATTGACCCAAACCTGAAGAAGTCCACTTCTTAGGTTTAAGTTGACTGCATGGTCATAGATCCAGTCTTGACCCAAGACCAGTGGCTCAGTGAGGTCCTCATCTTGACACACTAGTACTTTCACTGTCATTAAGACATCTTGAATGTGGAGGGGAAGCTCCACCTCGCCCATGCAAGGGGTTTCCACACCGCCTAATCCTATGAGATATGCCTCTATAGGATTGACTTTTAATTTCAATTCTTGACAGTAAGAGAGTCTCACTGCACTAGTGGCTGCACCTGAGTCAATTAATGCTCGCACAATTTTTGCACTAACTCCTTGTCCTATCTCTAAGGTCACAAAAGGGTGTCAATCGATTGTTCTATGGGAACTTATTCCTGAGACTTCACACATTGCCACATGATATCCTGGATCCTCATAGGCACCCGTCCTAGGTTGATCCCTACCCTGTCGTCTCAACTTCATCCTTTTGATGCGTTCTAAAGCTTCTGCTTGAGCTTCTTCTCGAATTTGTTTTTCTTCTTCTTTGCGTTTCTTAGCAGTGTTGAGTCGGCTTAGCATTTCTTATGTGAGAGGTTCTTGATACAACTTGCCTCTGCATCCGCTAATGTAGCTAGGTAGAATATCGCCTTCTAATGTGGCTAGTTGTACTGCTCCACGCGTTGAAATTCTATTTATGATCATAGGTCCATAACCACGTTTTTCTAGCTTTCTCGCATGTTGTTTCAGAGTATATACCAAAACTAAGTCTCCGGCCTGTAATCCTTTATCCTTAACATGGGCATCAAAGTACGACTTGTGTCGTTTCTTAGCTGCATATATTCATGCGGTAGCCCTCAGTCTTGTTTCTCCTAATCGCTCAAGATCAAGAATCCTAGAGGAGAACTCATGGCCCGTCCACTCATGCTCCTGTGCTATTCTCAATGTAGGAATCAAGAAGTCCAAAGGTAGCACCGCATTTTGGCCAAATACCATCTGAAAAGGTGTGGCTTGGAGTACCGTTTTATAGGCAACTCGGTATGCCCAAACAGCATGATGTAGTTGTTTGTCCCAATCAGAGCATTTATTATTCACTAATTTGGTAAGCACATTGCATACAATCTTGTTTGTGCTTTCGGCTTGCCCATTAGCTTGTGGGTGATAGGGAGCAGACTTCTTGTGTGTTACCAAGAATTCTTGGAGCAGATTTTCTATAACTTCATTCAAGAAGTGAGTCCCTCTATCGCTAACTAGCTCTATAGGTAGCCCGTATCTAGTGAACACATTCTCAAATAAAAACTTAGCGGTCGTTTGAGCATCATTCTTTGTCGTAGCCTTTACCTCTACCCACTTGGTTAGATAGTTTGTGGCCACAATGATATACTCGGCATGGGAACCCTTAGCTGGGGGATTAATAGGACCTACAAAGTCTATTCCCCATTTAGAGAATGCACGTCCACCCATCATAGGTTTCAGTGGCATCTCATCTTTGCGTATAGGATACTAAGTTCGTTGACAGACATCACACCTCTTCACATAGGTATGTGCATCCATGTGAAGGGTTGGCCACCACAAGCCTGCAAAAAGGATCGCTTTGATCACCCGATCTAGGCCAAAATGGCCTCCGGCTACACCTTGGTGAGCAGTTTCCAAGATCTTGAGATATTCACTCTCATGGACACATAATCTGAGGTAACCATCTTTACCACGCTTGTATAGATTATCACCAATAAGTGAGTAGTCTAGGGCTTCTCATTCTAGACTTCTTTGTCTGGCAATGTCATATCTTGTGGGAATGTTTTTGTCCTAAGGAAGGTTACTAGTGGTTCACTCCAATCCGGCACGATGGACACTTGGTAGAGAGTGGCATGTTCCATGGGTGGTTTAGTGCAGCAGATTGAGCATTCTTTACACATCTTATGTACATCAACCTCCATAGTAGGCCAATGCACTCCGAGTCTCCTTAGTGTCTGTAAAGTTCTTTGCTTCGAGTAGTGTTGCTCTAATGCACCTACATGTGCTAATTGCAACCATTTTGCGTACTCGTCCTCTTCCACACAACAAGCCAATATCCCTTGATCTGTCTGTTTGTACATGCTTCCTGCCATGATATGGTACTTCTGGGCTTTTACTACCTCTCTATCTTGAGTGTTTATAATGACTGGGTGATTAGGCCCGTATGTCAGTACTGGAACTAATGGCTTAGCCCACTGAGGTACAACTTCCAAATTAAACAAGTAAGCATTACGAAGGTCATCTGCTTGAGTTATGCCACTCTAACTAGAGTGGATATATGCTATGGAGTTAATCTGCTAAGTCAATTTATTCATACATCAAGGAAGCCCTTGTGCGGCTTCTCCAGATGTGAGACTTGAGAGATGGTCTGCTCTCAAGTGAGTCTTCCCTTTCCTCACCACAACTTCAAAGTCATATTCCATTAGTAAGAGAAACCATCTCACTAATCGGCCTATATTGCATGGTTTGTTTACCAAGTACAACAGTGCTTGATGATTAGTAAAAAATTTAAACTTATTTGCAAGCAAATAGTGTCTAAACTTTTTAACTGCATATACCATGCCTAATCCCTCTCGTTCAGTGGTGGGATAGTTTCGTTCAGCTGCATTCAACTGTCTACTAGCATAGGCAATTGGAAGATCCATATTACCTTCGCCCGTAGGTTGTGCAAGTACACATCCAATAGCATAATTGGATGCATCCATGTGAACATGAAATGGCTTATTCCAATGTGGTGGGGTCAAGATTGGTGCTGAACACAATCTTCTTTTGAGCTCATTGAAGGAGTCCTCACACTCATTAGTCCACTCAAAGTTAGTCAAAAGTCCGTACAGAGGCTTGGCAATGATGGCGTACATGTGTATAAAGCGTCGGTAATAGCCACAATGCCCCATGAAAGCTTGTACTTCCTTGACATTCTTTGGCCTAGGTAGCTCTGCTATGGCTCTTACTTTCTCTTCATCGGTGGATATGCCATTCTTTGACACTATGTGTCCTAGAATCTTGCCCTGCCTGACCATGAAAACACACTTTTCTAGGTTCAAGCAGACTTGATATTCTCTACATTTGTCAAAGATTTGTCTGAGTTCAGGTATATGTGTGTGTCTAATGTTGGAATGAGCACAGAGATCATCCACATAGACTTCTAAGTTCTTCCTCAGGAACTCTTTAAACACGTGACACATCAATCTTTGGAAGGTTGTCGGAGCATTGGTAAGCCCAAATGGCATTACCCTAAAGGCAAATATGCCCCACTCTGTGGCAAAATCTGTCTTATGCTGACCTTCTGGAGCTATGGCTACTTGATTGTAGCCCGAAAATCCATCAAGGAAGCTGTATACTTCCTTGCCTGCTACCCTTTCTAATAGATGCTCGATGAAGACTGAAATGTCATAGCCATCCTCATCATAGTGGGGTGTCCATTGTTCCTCATTGATGGCTACATCCATTGTTGCTAACATTTCTGCCCAGCCGTGAGGCTCAAATTCTTCGTCAGGAAATACTACCGGTGCATAGGCTGGGTCTTGAATTGATCTATGGGTTTCCTTCGCACCTATCTGTCTGGCCTTTTCTCTCTTCTCTTCTTCCACTACCACTTTACACATCCATAAATGAGTGTCTTCATGCATCCATGAGGATCCTGATCCTATGGAGTGCACAGACTCCGTGTCATCCTTGGCTCTATGGATGGGATTCCATTGAATAGGCGGTACATCTCTATGAGAGTAATCCTTGAGATTGACTTTGGTCGTAACACCTAAGTGTTGCAAATACAAGGAATTGGTTCCCCAATCCTGGACCACTTGCAACTGTCGCATAAATGGTCTTCCCAAAATCATCTTATAGGCATGGTTCTTGCTGAAATCACATATGGCGAAAGTATGCTCAAACTCAACACCGCATGTAGTGAGAGTTATTCCTTCCAGCAAGCCTAAGGGTCTTTCTATATGACCATCAGCCATCTGCAATTTCGTCCTCCTGGGCCTGAGTGCTGGCTTGCCCCATCGTTTCCACAGAGAAGTGGTGGCAATAGCAACTCCTGCACCTGAGTCTAGAATTGCCTTGGTTGTGTACTCTTGATGGGTAATAGGAAGATAGGTGTTTCCTTCTTCACCTTCACTCATATCTCCTATCTTGTCTAGAGGAATTTCTGGCACTGTTCTATGAGAACCTACCTGGGAACGGGGTTTCACTACTTTTGGCACTTGGTTAGCTACATGTTTCCATAATTCTGGCCTAACTTTGAGTAGCTCTTCTAAAGTGAGGTTGCACTGCACTTTAGTGTTTTTCACTACCTCCATATTCTTAGGTATGACTGAGTCTTCATTCCTTACCATGACCGTGGGTGCTCTCATACAAGTAGACTTGGCTTCCCATGGGCCTGTGAAGTGGGGTAATTCCTATAGGGAGTTAGACTCGAATTCTAACCTCTCTTGAATTTGTGCACTCTCCTGCTCTCCATAAATGGAAGGAATATCTTGTGGGAATTGATCCTGCGCGTCATCCACAAGTTCAATGGGAGGAGGGAATTCACTTTCTTTAGCCCATTTGTCTTCTTGATCTCTCGTAGGAATTCTGGTATGTACCTATTCATAGAAGACGAGGTGTCTGGTTCAGTGGAATTGGGCACATAAACTTCCTGTGGGGGAATGCTTATTCTTTTACTTGTCTCATCTCTTCCTTGGTTTTTTTCTTCCTTGGCAGATCTTGCAATTATGCTCTCTAACTTCTCTAGTAGTCCATCCAAGTGCAATTGTGTCTTAGCTGAGCCAGAGTAGTTGAAGAGGCGACTGGCTTCAAACATGGTCTGAGCCACACGACCATTTTCGCCCAAAGCTTGGTTCTTTCTATCTCTAGGTCAGCTCTAGGATAGCACTTGTCATGATCCGTCACATTTGGCCCTTCTTGGATTCTGGCCTGATATGCCTTAAGCATCATGTCTATGTCTTCAGGAGTGGGGTCAGCTAAGACTAATCCTACTCTAGGGGGTGGTGGGATGGTCTGAGGCAGGTGGACAGATGGTGGGTTAGATGGTGATGGAAATGAGGGTGGTGGTGGTATGTGAGAGCTTGTTTGAGAGGTGAGTTCAACAATTTTGGCTTTTGTTTCTCTTATGCTTTCTTCTAAGTCGCTCATCCTTTTAGACCATTGTCTTTTCATTCTCTCTCGGCTATCCCTCCACGCTCTCGACCATTTCTTGGCTATGCTCTCAGTTTCACTAACCTCTGCACCCTTCTCTTGACCTACTCCTGGGTTCTGTAGCAAACCCTGGGCTCTAGTGACCACTTGCACTGGTGCAGTGGAAGTGACGCTTCCTGTTGAGTCTACAACTAACCCAATAACATTAATTGGAGTTATTTTTAGCATATTATTGGGATTCTTTGGGCAATCTCGTAAGAGATGCTCCTTTCCGCAATCTTGACAAAAGCCATGTATTGTTACTGACTGTGGTTGTGTAGGTGCAAGCATTGGGCAATCACGAATGAGGTGATCTCCTTGACATCTATAGCTACCCGCCGAGGTTGAGGTCTAGAGTTGGGGTTTGCATACATGATATTTGTGTAATCAGGCTCCCAACTAGGTTCATTCGGTTCTTCACTATAGTAGGACTCACCATGTTCAGAGGCGTGTTCCCAAGCTTGCACTTACTCTTGCTTCGAGTACCCTTCGCTGCTCTCAAAGAACCTGAAAAAGTCCAAAATTAGCTCAAGAATTGAATTCAGTTGACAGATAGATCACTTTCATGCATGTACTTCACAGACCAATTGTCTTATGCCTTTATGGAAAACAATCCCAAGGGACCCTTAGTTTTCCTACCCCGGGATATGGTCAACTTCAAATTACCCTATCTAATAATCTTGATATTAATTTTACCATTACTAGTGGAAGTTTTGGTTGTACTCCCCACGAGCTTTCCAACAAAACAAAAATCACAGCAAACGGATTTCGTATGAGAAAGTTATGCCAGTTCAAGGTTTTGGGGCTAAAACAGGATTTAAAACAGGTTAACAGGCAGATAGGACTTCTCGAATTGCTTTGGGTGTAGGCCTCACAATGCTCCACTAACCCTTAAAGGTTCCCCACAAATTGCCCAAAATTAGACCACTATTTTTGCCCTGAAAAATTGGCCGAATTTGCCCGTCAATCGCGATCGGAAGCTCTGTCAATCACGATTGATATGTCAGTCGCAATCGATGTGTCGATTGCGATTGACAGGTCCGTCGTGGCTGTCAGTCGCGATTGATGGGTCAATCGCGATTGACACATGGCCCGGAAATTCAATCAATCGTGGTCAAAGGGTCGTTGACTCTATTGGTCGCGATTGATGGGTCGATCGCGATTGACAGGTCCGTCGCGAGTGTTCAGTCGGTCGTGGTCAAACAGTCGTTGACTGTGTCGGTCACGATTGACAGGTCCGTCGGGGCTGTCAGTCGCGATTGACTGGTCGATCACGATTGATGGCTCGATCGCGATTGACACGTGTCACGCGTAGATTCTGTCGGTCGTGGTCAGTCGGTCGTTGACTCTGTCGGTCGCGATTGACGTGTCGATCGCGATTGACAGGTCGGTCGGCAAGTGTCTGTCATGGTTTGTCAATCGCGATTGACAGGTCGATCGCGATTGACAGAAAACTGAGGAATTTCAAAATTTTAAACACAGATTCATGAAGCTCTAGGTCTATACATCACAGTTATACACTTTTTTTTGCAAAATAGTCAACTTTTCTGTCGGTCGCGATTGAGAGAGGTCAACGCCTCGGGACCTGCACAGTCAAAAAAACACAGGGGATACTGATTCCTGCAGGAAATCTCAAAAAACACAGAAAATCACAAGCACACAAATGCTCTCTCACTCTCTCTCACAAGTGAAATGAGGGAAATGGTATGGGTGGGGTGATATGACCAAAGACTGAAATTTTCGTGATGATGGAGATGGATGTGGGCAATGATGAGGATGATGATGGTGATGAGAAAAACAAAAGAAAATAGACAAAAGTGAAGAAAATACCTATGACTCCAACGCCTCAACTCTACGTCTTACCATCACACGCTCGTCCTCAAAGCTCGATCCCCGGCAACGGTGCCAAAATTTGGTGTAGCTCAGTGATGATTAGCACCTCCTTTAATGTCAATCCGGGAAGACGTGAGGATGGTATGATGACCTTGAGCAAGTGAAGGCACAAGTGCGTGAGTGAGAAGCACACAAACATGCACACACATACACACACACGCGCACATACAGCAAGAACAAAGAGGAGGACAATGGAGTTCTTTTTTATTACTTCCAAAATGCTCATACAAGTTCAATTCTATTACAAGCTAACCTCAAAAATGAGCTCTCTAGCTCTATTTATAGTTTTTGACTAGTTTTTGGCCCTGTCCAGACCTAGTGTCCGGCCTAGTTAAAAATTAGGTTCTCTGGCCTATTTGGAGGTTCAAACGAAGTCTAAAAAATGTGAAAACTGATAGGTAGGTACTTCTAACGCTCCTCAAGCTCAAGGACTCCTTGGCTTGCACAAAATGGAGCTACAAAGATATGAAATGATATTTACAATGGTTTTTAGTGATGTGGATCACTATTTTTGTGGGGATTTCTTCTAACAGTGTGACATACATTTCTTGGAGCTCCCTATTTGCTCCTCCTTCTTGTGTGCCCACCTCTTTGATGCATGAAAAATTTAGATGGCCTACTTGCCAGATCTTCTTTGACTACTGTGTCTGCTTGTGCCTTCTCTTCAGTTCCTTGACTACTGCCAACAGGTGCTTTCAGTTGGACTGTTCACAAAACCATGTGCAACCAGATAGGCATGTATCTTCTCATACCAAGCACGTGGTGCTTGCTTGAAACCATATAATGCCTTCTTTAACCTGCACACCTGGTTTTCATGCCCTTTTTGCACAAAGCCACGGGGCTGAAAAACATACACTTCTTCATGCAAGTCACCATTCAGAAATGCTGTTTTAATGTCCAACTGATGTACATTCCAACCATGATGGGCTGCAAGTGCACAAATGCTCCGAACAATAGTGATATGGCATGTAGGTGCAAAGGTCTCATCAAAATCAATGCCTCTTTCTTGCGCATAACCCTTTGCAACAAGCCTAGCCTTATACCTGTCAACTGTACCATCAGGTTTATGCTTCAGCTTGTATACCCACTTAGTGCCAATGGCCTTCTTGCCAGGAGGCAAGTCACATAAAGACCATGTACCATTCTTCATTATAGCATCATATTTAGATTGCATGGCAGCCATCCAATTTTCTGAATTATGTGCTTCATCAAAAGAAACAGGCTCATTCTCATCACAGAGACTAGACGCAGCCATAGCATAGCAATCTGATGCAAAGGAGGCACTATGAGAGCCTGAACGAGTACGATATGACAAAGGTGCATCTAATTTGCTGTCACGCAAAGTCTTCACCAGCCATTTTGGCATAGTTTTTGCCTGCTCAATATTAGCTCTCTCATCAACAAGTGCATCATGTAAATCTGCATCAGAAATAGAATGATCTGCATCATCATATGAAACCTGCAAAGGCTGAGAAGTTGTCTCATTAGAACCAGCACTAGATTGTCCACCTGTAAAAAGAGGCATCAACGTATCATACATGTCTTTGGAGCTAACAGATGTCTCCTTAGTACATGAAAGCAATGGCTGAATAGCATCTTCCACAAAGACAACATCACGGCTAACCAGAATGTGTTTAGTCTGTGGATGATACAGACGATAGCCTTTACTTTCAGAACTGTACCCAACAAAAATACATTTTATTGCCTTATCATCTAATTTTCTGTGATGTTGTTTAGGCACTAATGCATATGCCAAACAACCAAAAACACACAGATGAGCAACAGATGGCTTGCGGTCATGCCAAGCCTCATATGGAGTGATAGACTGCAGCGCTTTAGTGGGACACCTGTTCAGTACATATGCTGCACACATGACAGCCTCAAGCCAGAAACTATGTGGTAAAGCCTGACTCTTGACCATGCACCTCGCCATCTCCATGAGTGACCTGTTCTTTCGTTCAGAAACTCCATTCTATTGAGGTGTATACGGCACTGTACACTAGTGTTGTATCCCACGTTCAGCCAGCAATGCATTAAAATCAGAAGACATATATTCCCCCCCTCGATCAGAACGGAGGGTGCCCATTTTACATGCTGACAGATTTTCAGCCAAAACCAAAAACTGTTTAAAGCACATGAACACTTCGAACTTTTCTTTGAGTGGATATACCCATGCATGCCTGGAAAAATCATCAATGAAAGTCACGAAGTAAAGATAATTCCCAAAAGAGGGTGTCTGCATAGGACCACAGACATCACTATGTACAAGCTGCAATTTCTGCGTAGCCCGAACTGAACCATCTTTTGGAAAGGAGGAACGCTGCATTTCGCCCAAAATACAGCCTTCACATACATGTTTTCCAGGTGCCTCAAGCTTGGGCAAAGAAGACACCATATCAGATTTCTGCAGGCGTAGCAAACTAGCAAAATTCAAATGACCAAAGCGTGCATGCCAAAGCTTTGCATCTGACATAGCCTGAGAATCATGAACTGCACATGCCGAATCATTCACAGATCTTTCATAGTCTATGAGCTTATACAACCCACGACATAAAATGTCAGAAGCAATAATCACATCTCCATTTGATAGATCATGAACTGTACACCTGTCATCAACAAATTTCACAACCAAGCCAATCTTGGCTAATGCAGAAACTGATAACAGATTCGTCTTGATCCCTGGCACAAATAAAGCATCTGACAAGGTGAAAGAACTACCATCAGCAGTAGTCAGAATGATCTTACCAACTCCCATAACAGGATAAGAGGAGTTGTTGGCGCATGTGACAGTATTCCCCGTAGGGGCAGGCTCGAGTGAAGAGAAGAAACTGCGCTGCGAGGTAATATGTTTGGTTGCCCCACTGTCAAGGTACCAAACATCTGAGTCCACTACAGACATGCACTGCTCATGAGAAGATGGTCAAAACTGCAAACAATAGTAAATGCCCATTCTTCTTCCTACACAAGATTAGCAGACTCTGTTTTTGGTGTAGAGGCTTCTGCAACAACCATTCCAGCCTCCTTTTTCTTTGCCTCTTTTGCAGCCAGTTTTGGACAGTTCTTTATGATATGATCATTCCCTTTACAATACTTGCAAAACAATTTCTGCTTTTCTGATTTCTTCTCATCTTTATCCTGATTCTTCGAATGTGCAGCATTTGCAGATTTCTGCTTACTAGTAGAAGAGCTCCATTTTCCTTTGCCCTTCTGACTAGCCTGGAAAGCTTGATCTGCAACACGCATAATGGACCTGTTCTGCCTGGACTGATCTTCCTGCAACATAACAGAGACTAACTCCTCAAATGATAAGGCATTCGGATTGCCTTTCATCATCAACCGAAGAGTAGAAGCAAAACTCTGATATGAATCAGGAAGACCATTCAGAACGGTCTGCACAAGTGAGCTATCTGGTATAACCTCATCAACAGAAATCAACTGTTCCTTCAAATCTTTGATCTTCGTTAGGAAACTGTCCATAGAATCACCTTCATTCATATGCTCACTCTCCAACTAATTTCGGAGGTAAGCAACACAAGCCTCATTCCTAGCTTGGTACAATGTGGTAAGTGTATCCCAAGCATCCCTAGCTGTTCTGCAAGAGCAAATATGAGGAATAATGGCACGTTTGACAGACAAAGCTATCAATGCATGTGCCTGGGCATCTCTGCCATTCCAACGAATCTGCTCTGCAATAGGTGCAATAGAAACAGCAGCACGAACAGGAATCTGTGGAATATCATCTTCGACACCATCTTCATCAGCTCCAGCACCTGTATTTGCAGTACCTGTCGTTGCAGGTGTAACAGGACGTCTTTCAACACCCTGCACAATGTTCCACAATCCTTTTGCAACCAAAACCTGTCACATCATATAAGCCCATAATGGGTAGTTGGTACCATCCAACTTATCCTCAATAGCCAACATACGGAATACATCACTGCTTTCAACCATGGCCGGTGACTAAAATACCTTGATGCAAAAAATTGACTGTATCTCAAAAAGTTGAACAGAACTGCCCAGATGAGTTCTGCTAGACCTGTAGCAGACTTTGAGACGCTTAAACTGCGAACAAAAACTGGTATATAACTTTGGCACAAAAAGACGAAATAGCCTACACAAGCACTGTGATAGTGCATTCGGAGGCCGAAACGAGCTCAGATCGCGATTTCGGAACCACAGAGCAAAGCAGTTTTGATCTCGGAAACACGCTGAGTATGCTCACCAAAATTCGTGCGCTTTTGAGACTGCAAACGGAGGAGTGTCGACAGCACCCTAGATGAAGCGATGACCTGCTCTGATACCAATTGTTGGAGATAGACGTCTACGGAAGCACGCGAACAGCACAAGGAAGAAGAAGAAGCTTGGAGCACAAACACACAATACTGAATGTATTACTAGAGAATGTACAAAGATAAGTAGCCCATTAGGGCAATAGGCGTATATACAAGCCGGGGGAAAAAAACCTCCTAAAGAGGGAAAAAAGTGCCCCGGCGGTCCTAGTGTGTTCACACACATCACTACCTAAATATATCAACAATAATGTGGTGGCAACTTAAACACAAAACAAAAGAATGTTTCTTGACGTACATAATTGGACAAGACAAGAGATTGAAAAGAGTAAAAACAAACCAAGTGATTGAGAACAAAGAATTTGTGCGATGACTAATCACCTTGGGTGCTAGAAGGAAATAGATTCATGAACCTTAGATCAGGAAAGCACATAGGAAGGCAGATCGACATAGTGTTAGGTCATCCGACGCGAGTGTTATAACCACAACATGATCTTGGGTTCAACAACTTAGCGGTTATCCTTATGATTTGAGCTAAAAAACAAGCGAGTCGGAGATGTCTCATAACATGGAGAGATCAGAGAGTAGGACAAATTTAGCTTACCTAGAAATACCTAAAGGAACTTAAAAAACTCAGCAAGAATACGTATGAACCAACCACTTATGTGCTTACATCTATGAGGATGGTTTGAGGAGGTCGGTTGTTCAATTGAGAAACCGTGACGAACCCATTGGATTGGAACATCCTATGGTTAAATTTGAGAGGGATGCATACATAGAAAAGGAGGGAACAATGTACATTGTTTCCAATCAGCCCAACTACACTAATGAATTCGGAGTAGCAAGGACCCTAAGATACCTAGAAAAGTTGTGCAACTAGACAACACATAAGAATGAGTGTTTGTAGTCTTTGAACATGGGAGACATGCCTAAACATGGAAGGGAGAATTGTTCTTTCCCCCACTTGAAGCTAATGTGGCCTCTAGACACCAAGGAGTAGGAACTTCCATGTCTCATGGTTCCCAAGTAGAAAAAGGCAAGGAGAGGCCTGAAGTGACCTACGCTCACACCCTAGGAAGAGACCGATTAGTATTGGAAACTGATAGAGCAGAGAGACCAAGAGAACCAAGGCCACAAGGTGGTAGAGATTACTTTCCTCTACATAGACCCCAAGAGCATCCAAGAATATTGAGACCCACATAGTTAGTGAGATTGATGAGAAATTATTTTGATGGGATAGGAGATCCTTATGACCATGTTGTTGAGTTCAAACAAGTGTTGCAAGTTGAACAAGTGGATGACATGTTCACCCAATACAATGAATTTAGACTCACACTAAAAAACACGACCTTAACTTGGTTCCAAACTTTACAACAAAGGCAATTTAGGGACATTCATCACTTGTTATAATCATTCATCATTGAATTCTCTAAAAGTGGGATCAGCCACTATACTTCTTTGTTAATCCATAGTTTTAAGCAGACTCCCCCAAGAGATTGTTATATTAGTAGGATGTAGATTTAGATAGTACATCAAGACATGTCCAATGCTAGAGTTACCCACTCAAGCCAAACAAGTATCCTTTTTTTTGGACAAGATATTGAGCTCTAAACTATGATCCTACGTATACTTGAAGGAATCTAGAGCTCTAGAGCACTGTGTACGAATCTATATAGACATTGAGGATAACTTAGGTGATTAGTTAGAACTCTCCAAGGTCTACAAGGACATAAATAAATCTACTCATTCGTCCTTTAAACATTCTAGTTCCATAGAAGACCTAGATAAGAATGTAGCCTAGAAGCTAGGAGTCTCAAGCAAAGAGATACCCTAAATAAATTTAGTCAAATAGTAGTGATTGTATGGCAAGGGCCTGTCCAAATGTGACATAACCTCAAGGTAACCCTATTGCTCACTATTGCATGATAGAAAGGCGGTATACTAACCACACTGCACAAGATTGTCCATACAACAAGCAAGTAATTATACAAAAGTATCCTTAGGCATACCTACAAGCCAATACATATCCAGACTAATACAATGCTCAGCCTCATTACTATAGGCCCCAAAATTTTTAGGTACCCTACCAGACACAACCTAGACCCCAACTCGTGCTAGGACAACAACCACCACCTCCTACAAATGTAATCTCTGTCAAATATGCTATGGCAGAAGAGAACCTCAATAGAGCATTAGTGCCCTCATCTCCAATAATCATAGAGAATGATCCTAACTCGAATATTTTTTATTCCACCCACCTAGTTAGCCCACCCACATACTACACTAAGTTGGGAGAGCATATGGAAGAATACCAATATGAGAGCTCACCCTTGGAACCTAGCTGGGAGCCATACTATGTTAATGTCACGTACACCAACCCCAACCCACAACCCGAATGAGACGAACAAGACCATAGGGCTCTAAAGGACCATGCTTTAGGTTTCAAGGAGATCATTACATAAGAGAATACCCACATCCTCCACTAGCAGGACAACCTCAAAATTATAACTTCCAAGGTTTTTGCATTATACGAGAATGCCGTAAAAACCTTGCCAATGCCTCCAAAGTAACATCCATTGATGTGATCGACATTGTGCATGCTCCAAATGGATCCACATCGACCTATGTACCTATCCAAGAGGTACCTACAGACCAAGCAGTGCTCAAAAATCAACAACCAAACCTAGATAAACTAGTTTAGAGTAGTGAAATTGGAGAATCAAGTGGAAGAAAAACCAAATCTTGGAAGGATTCATAAGAGAGACTCAAAAGAAAATGGAGTAATAAGATAAGTGAAATAGAAGGAAGCTTAAAAGAGACTAGAGCCAAAAGTTTAGAATTGGCATAGTAAGAGTCAAAAATTGGAAAATCGGACCCCAAAACCAAGATCAGTTCTACTTGAACCCATACTAGAGCACTTGGATATGATGTCTAACACATATTGGGAATGACTAAGAGAAGGATCTCAAGTGGGAGATTCGAGTAAGAATTATCCCAGGGTAGACCTAGAAATTGAGAGAACTAAGATCTGCATGAAAATGGTAGAATTAGCACTGGCAATGTTCGAAGCATCTCAACATGTTAATTGGAGTAACCTACAAAAGCTTGAGCTACACTTTCAAGGATTACTAGAGAGCTTAGAACACTTAATTTCCATGAATGGGGAGAATAATCTTGATAGGACTTATCATGTGCCTAAGGCATACGAAGACACCACACTTTCCTTGTCACAAGTGCCTGATACCATGAACTAGGAGAATCTTTCTTCAAAACATAAGTACTCACAAGAATTTCTTAGAGAGACTGAAGAAGAGAAATGGAAGAGGGGACAAGAATCTTAAGCCCCTATTCAAGAAATAAATGATATGCAAGAACAATTTCCCCAAGACATACCCTCTATATATGATGAATGAGAGGAGCAACAACCTAGTGAATAGACTGATTTTGAATCTATTTTTTTGCAAGAATTACCCTAATTCATTGATTCTTGGAAAGTTAAGTCAATTAGTATGAGAGCACCTACCATACTCATAAGAAATGAAGAAACAATTGTTCCTACGAATATAGATGTAATAGGGAACACTAAAGTGCAGTGTCACCTAACTTTAGAAGAATTGATAAAGGCTAAACCTGAGTTGTGGAAGCATGTAGCAAACCAATTACCATATATCCCCGATCCCCACTCTCAAACAACTTCACACAAGAGAGTACCAGAAATACTCATTGAAATGATTGGAGACATGAGCAAAGGAGAGGAAGGAAATACCTATTTCCTATCGCCTACAAGGGCTACACCACCACATAGATAGAAGAAATATGAAATAGAAGATAGATGAATAATGATAATAATGCCTAAGAGAGACAAGTACCGGAAAAGCATATGACAATCGAGAAAGAGTAAGAAGATCACAGCGACAATCAAAGAAGGGGAAGAAAAAGGTACATATATAGGGCATGATTTAATAAAGGAAGAGGAAGCACAATTGATAGCCCTATTGAGAGAGTATAGAGACGTATTTGCATGGAGTTATAAAAGTTTGAAAGGAGTAGACACTGACATATGATTCCATAGAATTCCTACTGACTCAAGAAGCAAAGCCCTCAAAACAAAAACCCTACACTTATAATAATAAATATGTAGTCAAGATTAAGGAAGAGATATACCCCTTGATAGAAGCTAGATTTGAGCAAATCTTACATACACAAAACCCTATGCTCTCCCTCACAAGAACACTATCAACAAAGAATCCAAGAAGAAGCAAGGGTGAGAACTTAGCATGGACATCAAAAGAAGATCAACTCACCTCTTTGAAAATAGTAAGAAGACAATCATCAAGGGTATGGGTTCGAAAAACCACAAGCACCAGTAGCCACCATAGAAAAATAAAACCAACTAGGAGGGATACAAAATTTGAGACACCAAATGATGCAGTTAGAACTGATTTGTATGCGGCTGAACACTGTTCTAAAATGGATCCCTATAAGGAGGAATGATCCGTTGTCATTCAACCATCAATTGATGGCATCATTTCAAGATCCAATGAATACCTCAAAACAAAGATTGCATCAAGTGTGAAAGTAACATAGCAAGCCTCGACGTGCAAAAACCATAAGCCTTTGGCATAACCCTGTCTTTTGCACCATTCAGGTCATGTATTTCTAGAGTATGCACTAATATAGGGCCACATTACACGGCCGTGCATAGACACAATTGAGAATCCTAGGCACATGACACTTTGACATATGTACACTATTTTATTGATACTAACCTTTCTTCTTGTTTTGTGACACTACTAAAAAAAGAGGAAAAAAACAAAAAAAGAAAAAAAACAGAAAAAAAGAAACCAAAGGGAGCAGGGAGAAGACCATCCATGCGAAGAATCTCATCAATGGGCCATCAACAAGGACATCCATCAACAATGAAAGACAAGACAATGGTCAACAACCGTGATGAGTACAACACGAAGGAATGAATATCGATAGACCTTTCCCCATGGTAAGGATACCCTACCTTGGCAACGCTATAACAATGATAGATTAGGAAACCTCTTCGTCAGCATATCCTTGCACACTCAGCTCAATATCAAATTCTTTGCACCATAATTCTGACAATGCATTACCCAAATAGACAAGCATAGGGACACATTACAAAGTTGTGCACAAGGCACATATTTTCTTCAACCCATGCACTAACTCACTTACCCATAATTCATTATGGGTTATGAGTACTTGGCATGAGTACTGTGGAAGCCATGTTTGAAAGTATTGGGAGACCTACCACTCTTGCTGATACATGATGGACACTACCTCTCAAAGTACTACATGGAACACCCAATCCAATAAGGGTGTGTCAGGGATGACAAACTCAAGAGAGGGGGGGAGTGATGACACTCAAGGTCAAGCACAAGGTGCAAGAACACATCAAAGAAGTGGACACACAAGAAGAGGGATCATGCAGGGAGCCCCAAGAAGTATATCTCAAATTTTTAGAAGAAATCCATATAAAAACGGTGATTTTGATCACTAAAATCCATTGTAAATCCCAATTTACATTTTTGTAACTCCATTTTGTTCAAGCCAAGGACTCCTCAAGCTTGCGGAGTATTAGAAGCATCTATCTAACATTTTTCATAATTTTTATACTTTGTTTGCACCCTCAAATAAGCCCGAGAACCTAATTTCTAACTAGGCCGGACACTAGGTCTAGACAGGGCCAAAAACTAGTGAAAAACTATAAAAAGAGCTAGAGAGCTCATTTTTGAGGTTAGCTTTTTTGTAGCTTGTTAGAGAGTTGGCTTGGGAGAGATTGAATCTTTTCTAAGAGAGTTCTTGTGCAATTGAAGCTTTCCATTGTTCCTCTCTTTGATCTTGCCTTATGTGTGTGTGTGTGTGTGCATGTATGTGCTTGTCACTCACATTTGCTCACCGCAAATTCTCACCATCATCATATCCTCATCACATCTCCACATATTGAAAAGTAAAGGAGGTGGTACTCATGCTTGAGCTACAATCCCACTATCAAAAGTAGACCTATTTTTGTCGATGTGTGCAATCCAAAAGTGTCATCCACGAGACCATAGAGCATCGTATTTGTTACACTGGACAACACATAAAATGGATTGTGTTATGATGGACAAAACAATTCATAATATTAACACATTATTAATTTTTAATGTTTATGAGGGTTACCTCCCAAGCACACGCCTTTGCGAGTTCCTCATCTTCTTCAGAGATATCCTCACCTATTGTCTTTACTTGTGAAACAACTGCATCCATCCATCTGCTTGTTCGAAAGGCTAGAAGGGGTCAAAGAATTTTTGGAAGAGGCAAACGCGAGTGAAGTGATTCTTTTGAAATTGGGCTCTTTCTTATGTGTTTGCATCCTTAGAAAGCTCACACCTCTCCAACCACTTTTGCATGGGCTTGGAGTTAATGATGCAAAACTTCATTGACTTCTTTCTGAAAACTACGTCCATTATCCTTTGGCTCCCTTGACCCTAGGGCTCATCGCCAACGAGACTAACATCTTCATATTTGCTCCACATGCGAGGCATTTTTTGGGTCTGACATGCGTATAAGCTTTGTTATGAATACCAAAGAGTCTTGTATGAGCCATCCCTATACCATGCTACCCTTTTGTTGGAGGAGATGGTGGATAGATTCCAGAAATGAAGTGATGTTGCAAAATCCTGCTTCACACCGGCCAAGAACAAGTTGTAGAGAGTATGGTAGACACCTTGGCTTCCCAACTATCATAACAAATCACGTATGTGTTTTGGAACATGATCCTCTAATCAATGGATCAAAATAGATGAGTAAAAAGTTCAACCAAGAGCTAAGACTTGCTATTTTGGACTCTTCACATGTTCTGTAAAATGAATAGTGCTCTCAACCTATTAGCAATTGATTAAATTCCTTTTGGTAGAATCAAAGTGACTTAGATAGCTACCAATCACGAGTTATTTCAATAAAAAAGATCAATTGTACACAAAGAATGAAGTTTAGCAAGTTGAAAAACTATCCTCACATTTTCAAGGTGCTACAATATGCAGACCAGTGAGAAGCAATGTGAAGACATCTCAATATTGACAAATCCAATGATAATGAAACTTTGTTGCTATGAAGTAGACAGTCTATTGAATCTATAGCACTTTAAATCACATCAAATGATCAACTATGCACTGAGAACAAGCTCTAAGAAGTTCCCTATTCTGAGATTATCATAGTAGAAAAGAGAAGCAGAGATATGATCAATGTGTATGTATAATATCACATAGAATTACAATGATATTGGCAACGTATAATTGCTCAATCTGAGGGTAGTGTAGAGCTATGAAGTGAGCTCTCTAATCACAATAAACCCCTTGCAATTGATCTCCAAATCGGGCTCCATGCACATAAGATTTTGATCCACTTTTATAGCTAGAGTTGGAGCCAAGTTTTGAGTTCAAATTCAAGCTCTCACCATAAAGTGATTCCTAAACTTTAGGCTTTACTTTCTCATCTATAAACTACCAAGAGTTCAATATTTAATTCCTCCTTATTCCTCGTGGGATCAACGGAACTAAAATATGTACTTTTACAATGATAAAACTAATTGGCTTTTACAAGGGAGTAGTCATATGTGACTATATGGGACAAATGCTAATTGTCCAAGTATGTAGGCTTGGATCCATTGGCACCTCTGCTCATCTTAGTTCCATCCAAAGACTTTGTGAGCATATCTGCACATTTCAAATTGGTTGATACATAGGACAATTGGATGTCATTGATGAGTAGCTTCTCTCTTACATAATGATAGTGTACTTCAATGTGCTTAATCCTTGCATGATATACAAGATTAGCAGCCAAATGAAGTGAGCTAGTGTTATCTCCAAAAATCGTTCGAGTATAAGAATGCAATCCCAAATCTATGTAAAGTAGCTTGAGCCACATAGCCTCTTGTGTTGCATTTGCTAAGTCTCTTTATTCTGCTTCTGTTGTTGACAATGCCATAAGTGGTTGTTTCTTTGATGACCATGATATTAGGTTTGAACGTGCAAAAGATAAGTAGCCAGAGGTGCTCCTCCTATGATCCTTGGAGCCAGCCCAATCTGCATCAAATACATCTTGATATCCAAATCAAAAGTGAATGGATTAAATAGCCCTTCATTTACGGTACCCTTTAGATATTTTAAGATCCTCTTGGCAGCTTCCAAGTCAGGTTTTCTTGGTGTATGCATAAATTGGCTTAATGTACTTACTCCATAACATATGTCCACCCTTGTTAGGGTTCCATAATTGAGACTCCCAACAAGCCTTTGATAACCTACAATGTCTTGAAGTAGTTCTCCATCATGAGAACTAAGCTTGTGATTGAGTTCCATGGGTGTAGCTGCACTTTTAGTCTTCTCCATCTTGAATTTAGCCAACATATCATGAATGTACTTCCTTTGAGTAATGAAGATTCCAGAATCTCAATATACAAGTTCTAATCCAAGAAAGTATGCTAACAAACCAAGGTCACTGATTTTAAACTATTGCATTATCTAAGATTTGATTTTCTTGATGCCATTAGCATCATTCCCTGTGATCATAATGTCATCCACATAAACACATAAGTAAACAGCTTCTGATTTAGTCTTCTTTATGAACAAAGAAGAATCTGCTTTGCTGGCAACAAATCCTTGATCCTGCAAATATGTGATAAGCCTATGGTTCCAAGATCTAGGAGCTTGCTTTAAACCATAGAGTGCTTTTCTTAGCTTGCACGCCCCTAGTTTTTCCTTGTCTTCATACCCTCGTGGTTGAGCCATGTAGACTTCTTCTGAGATCCATCCATTTAGAAATGCATTTTTAACATCTAATTGATACAAGTTCCAATTTTTTGAAACAACAATACTTACTAAAACCCTGATTGTTGGCATCTTAGCCATAGGTGAGAAGGTCTCCTCATAATCCACTCCATCGGTTTGAGCAAAACTGTTTGCTACTAGCCTTGCTTTATATTGAACCATCTAATTTTTTCTTGACTTTGTAAATCCACTTGGATCCTATTATCTTCATGCTTGGCATTAGGGGAAAAAATGAACCCTGAGTGGGCCTTTTAGATTAAGGAGTGATTAGTGATGGACCAATCAGAAGAGGGTGGTGGCCACAGTCTATGCCCTATAAAATACTAGGATGAAGGGGGGAGAGGGGACATATTTCTCCCTTATTTAATGAGCTGCCTCTAGAGAGAGAAGGAATCTCGTAACTTAGTTGGGCCCAAAATTTCAAAAATTCTAAAAAGTTAAAAAAACTCATCATAACACGTGAAAATAGACCCCCACATTTCTTTTTAGGATCAAAAGTACCCTTTTTGACCGCAAATTCAAAATCCGTGCATGTTTTGAGCTGAAAAAAATGGGTTTTTTCAAAAATACTCAAAAAAGATATTTCCCTCCTAAACCTCACATTTTCATACCCAGGTCCCCAAAAGTCATCTTTTCCCACTACATTCACTTTGTAACACACCATTGAAGCTCGTGTTTCTACACTCCAACCTACCTGCATCTCCTATCTCAAATTACTATTGTAGCTTGAAGACCTTTAGCTTCAATGGCAACATCTAAAGCTTCTAGGCGACCGAAAGATGAAATCCTCACATTACGATGTCACAATATCAAAGCCACAGGTGGAAAGTGGCTATCATATGAGGACTCCAAAAATGCATGGGTGTGCATGCAACCCTCTAGAGTTGGGCCTCATCAAGTTAGAGATTGTGGAAACTTAGATCTTCATTGGAAGGGAAAGTTACTTGGCTTCAAGAAGCACAGAGACAATGGGATGGTTGTTGTTGTACAACATGTTTTTACAATGGCAACTATGAAACTTGAAAACTCTAGTAGAATGAGATATCCTATGAATTATAAGTATTACTCTACAATATTTTATGTTTTCTTGTGTTAGATATATTTCTGAACTATTTAGGTATGTTTTTGTTTGTTTTAGATATATTTCCTTCTACTTTGGTGGAAGATCAACCACTTCATAGTCTTACAGGTACTTTCCAGGCATTGCATGCAGATGTTGGTGCACTAGTCTTTCTAGAAATATCTCCTGCTCAACTTTACGGCCATGATAGAGTTTTCTTTTACACACATAGATATGTTGTACCCTCTACAATGAATGGTTTTGGAAGGTTAAAGAGAATTGAATTACATTCTCTTCTTAGCTTGGAGTGGCCAGAACCTGATATATGGTCCGTATCATCTTTGAAGCAGAAGATGGTAATGGATATACATAACTCTTTGAAATTCACAAAAGTGTCTAACTCTGTAGGTTTGCACTGGTCTTTTCCCATTCATTGTTTATATTTATTCCAAGGATTCTCATTCCAAGAGACTTCCACCATGTTCATGTGTAAAGATATCACATATGAGCAAGTCGAAAGTCATCTTGGTGAAAATTGGGGTTTGATAGAAGGAATTGCAAAAGGTGATAAATATATTTGTAAAATGGGTGGAATAGGTATAGGATTTTGATATTTGAAACAACGTACTTCATTATACATCAGATTCTACTATGATCGTTGGATGTGCAAACTTGGCAAATGGATACTATTTCAAAGTTCAGAGGGATCTTTACATTCATTTGAAATAAAGCTTAGATTGCCTAACAATGAAACAAAAACTATTTTAGTGAATAATCATTGGACCTTGGCTAATCTGAGAGAACACTTGATGATTATGGGGTTTGAAGGACTAACTCAATCCAAATTCAAAATTCAAGGACATAAGGTGAGAAATGTTTCGTGCTTTTGTTAAAGTAATCTTTTCATTATTGCTTATTTTACTTTAATGACTTCAATTTCTTGCAAATTGATTAGAGGTGGGCAAAAGAATGGAATACAAAATGAAAGTCCCTGTAGATTGGAGCAAAGATGGAACAAAACTCTCATTGTCATAGTTCTTTTGCAACCTGATAATGTCACTTCTTGGGCCCTAGTCATTGTATCTCATGGTTTTTGCACTTTCAAGAACCTTGTAAAAAGTAGGACAATCGATTCATGTTAGATATTGTACATAACTTCTTCTCTGCAATGGTAATTTCAAAACTTTTGGAATGTCAAAAATTCTATGTTCACTACTTTGAAATGTGGTTGCTCATGTTTTTTTCTGTGCATTATTTTGTCATCGAAAACACATTTTTTGAAATTGCACTTCTTTATTCTATACTTTTAAAAGTGGGCCCAATCAGTTTAAAAACTTGAAATTGCTATAAAAATGGGTTCTATGTGCTCATTTCTCACCTTTGCACTCTCAAAGATCTAGAAAGCATAGACAAGCCAATAGAATTCTCGCGCACAAGCAATGGCTGCTAGCACTTCCACTCCCATGAAATCTCCTCGAGATCTATTCATGGAGTTTTTGGATACTACAGACTACAATGGTCATACGGATTTGTATGAACTAGTATGTAGAGTCCCTAATCTTGAAGGGACAATAGCCATGAACTCCGATCTGATCGATGAGATCACAGATTTTATGGAATTCTATATATTAAGATATGCTATAGATATTCTAGCATATGAGTGTAAATGGGTCCCATGTGACTTACTTTTCTACATTCATAAAGGAGATGAGGCGTTTGCAAAGCGCTTAAAGCGTTTCGTGGCTGTTGTTGAGGATTTAGGGCACCTGTTAGATGACACAATGCCCTTAATTAAACAATTAAATAAGAAAAGGAAAGTGGGAAGAAAATATCTTTCCTACGTAGCAACAACCATCTTTTTTGTCAATGAGGAGCCCGAACCTTCACCCATGGACCTACCCCATCTTGTTACTGGAGGTTTTGTAGATGACAAGAAGAACTTATTAGAAGAGAGTGAAAAAATTTCTAGAGAATTTCCACAAGGAGTAGTGGAAAAATTAAAGGAAGCCAGTACACAGAATAGTCCACCCTCCAATTTAGAGCCCGTGGAACCCACTCTACCAGAGGTAGAGATGGAAATGTTTTTCAGTTGTACTTGTCGATGGAGAGGATTTTTTGTTCCTGAGAGGATCTTTCCTACATAGCAACAACCATCTTTTTTGTCAATGAGGAGCCCGAACCTTCACCCATGGACCTACCCCATCTTGTTACTGGAGGTTTTGTAGATGACAAGAAGAACTTATTAGAAGAGAGTGAAAAAATTTCTAGAGAATTTCCACAAGGAGTAGTGGAAAAATTAAAGGAAGCCAGTACACAGAATAGTCCACCCTCCAATTTAGAGCCCGTGGAACCCACTCTACCAGAGGTAGAGATGGAAATGTTTTCAGTTGTACTTGTCGATGGAGAGGATTTTTTGTTCCTGCACGATATTGAGAAGGCATTCGGTCTACGCCTCGACGAATGCCTTAGTATTTTCTACTCAACCTCGGATGTTCCCATGGACAACGCTTCTGACATTATCGAAAAGGCAAGAAGATTCCAACATCCCCTGTTGTGGAGCAAAATGGCATGGCCCACTCATCGAGTCCACTAGATGCAATGGGAAGAGGAGAGGATGAAGATAGGCTTCAAGATGTAAGTCTCTTATGACATTTATGGTTGTCTCATATTCATACAAGATGTATCTATTTAATTTTGTGATTGCCTATGTGTAGGAAACAATTGAAGTGGATAAATTTGCAGCAAGGAGTGGTGGTGACTGTGTTGCTCATGGCCATGGCTCTTCCTTGGCACATTACATTGGAAAATTGTCAAAGGAAGATTTTTTCATAATCCACAAGGACTTTTCCCCTCAAGGACACTTCATGACTTGGTGTCTGAAGGCCTTGAGCAAAGTTTTGTGCCTATCTACAATAATGCAAGGGAACAATTGCATATTTCTAGTTAGGAAGTCCCTTGCCCTTACTACCCTAGGAGTTAAATTTAGAGGGAAAATATTAGGTCAAATAGGATTAGCTTTAGGTCTTGGATTGACAGACCCTCAATTAATATCCCAATCAGTTTTGACTTACCAATTGCCACTGTCTTTTCAGAGAAGAAAGAATGTAGTGGAGAGGCTCAAGGCCAAGAGCCAATTGTAAAACCTTTATAATACCAATTATTGTTTTTCCAATTTCCATGTGCATTGTCTTTATGTTTTTGACAATCTCTTAATTTTTGCACACCTTAATCAGTCTTTTTCCAATCAATCTTGTTATTTTTGTTGCCAAAAATGCATGGGATGGCTTAGGAATGCCAAAAAAAGGCCTACCATAGAAACGCGGGATGGGTCTTGCAAAAGTTTTGCAGGGCCCATCCTCGCGTTTCTGTGACAGGCCTTTTTTTTGCATTCCTAGGCCATCCCATGCACTAGGTTTCCTATATTGGAATTCTATGTCCCTCAATTACAACCTACACTTGGGGAATTGTGGAAGACTCTTCTTATGTGCAATAATTAGAGAAAGTTTAGACTCCTCTGGGTGCATATAAGCATGCAGCAGTAAATAAGTACATGTATGTTCATCAACATTGTTTAGCTATTGGTCAGAGGGTTACCATGTAGTGCACTCTATCTAAGGCCAATAATATGCCCCAATGTGCATGGCATGTGGTTTCATGGCTTAGAAATGCCAAAAAAAGGCCTGCCAAAGAAACGTGGGGATAGGCCATGCAAAACTTTTGCAGGTCCCATCCCCGCATTTCTATGGCAGGCCTTTTTTTGGCATTTATAATCCATGAAATGCATTATATAGCATTACCATTTACAAAAAGTACATTAAAAAGAATGATTAAACTATGCAAAACACTTCAAAGAGGTACTGGAAAAAGACACCTACATACATAGGAGAAATAGACTTCAAAACATGTACACTAAGAGATAAACACTTGGGAGAGCAAATATAAGAAGAGAAAGATTATATTCATCATTTGGGATTTACAAAATATTCATCATATGGGATATACAAAAATTTCTCCAAACAAGGGAGTACAATTTTTTGTTAAGGGTTATTCCCTCTAATTCTTCTAGCTAGCTACAAATCTTTAGGTTGTATTGTCACTCTCTTTGCATGGATGGCACACAGGTTAGAGTCCTCCAACATTGATATAAGATACGCCTCTGCAGCTTCTTGGAGGGCTTCAATGGCTATCCCTTGGATACGAAGTCGAGCGCAATAGCATTGGATCTCTTCCTTCACAACTCTTGCAAATGACCTTCGTGGAATAAGAAGCTCCACAGACTTTTGATAGTGTCGAATCTCTACAAAGGCTCTGGTTTGCTTTCTGTGCCTTTGTGGTGCTCTTGCATTTGGGGGGATGTTGGGTTGTGGTCGTTGTGGTCTATGATGTGGTTGATAGTTCTTCTTTCTTCTTGAAGCATGCCTAGATGGTCCTGCCTCATCATTTGCTTCCTCTGCATAACCTTGCTCTCTTTCTTCATCGGTTGGTCTTTGTCCTTGTCCTGCGGGGAGTGTCTTGTCTCCTTGTGTTACTCAATAGTTCACGGGGTTATCATCATTGTTCCGTGGTGGCTCGTTTATACTTTCTTCATCTAAGGAACTCACTAAATTTGATGTCTCCATCACAAGTTGCCTCCGTCCTCGTTGTTTGGGCATTGCCTTGAGTGGTGTCCTGACTGGGGGCTCATCATCAGATGTGGGAGGGGAATAATTTATTTCTTGTGTTACATCTCTCTCTTGTGAAGCTTCGTCCCCCCGCGATGGAATGCTACCAGAGTGTGTCCCTGCACCCGAGTTTTGTCTAGAAGAGTGGCTTGTGGTTCGACGCTTCTTGTGGGGTGTCATCCATGTTGGGCGCTGAGTACCTTGCACATGGCTAGGGTAGACGACATGATCCTTTCTAGCAGTCTGCTTTGTGCGTGCCATTCTTTTAGGTTGTAAAGTGGTAAAATGAGGAAGGACACCTCTATTTATAGCCTTTCACTTAAGAATTGCCTTGTTCACATTTAAATGGATAAAAATTAGTTTTAAGACATTAAAAGTATATTCACAAAAACACTAAAATTTTATTTGAAGTGAAAGGAGTTATAAAAACCTTGAAAAGAATAATAAATTTTAAGAGTTTGGAAACTATTTCCAAGCAGAACCCTCGTGGACTCTTTGTGCACGCCATTGGGCATGATGTAGGGGTCCTCATGATGACATCCACTTCTCTCTTGCAATATCATGTTGTAGCTTTCGTGTAATCTTTGCTATTCGTGACTGACATGCTCGTTCTATTACATATTTTCTAGCAAATGTGGCACGAAAAAACCAATTGGACATTTCTTCTAAATAGTTTGATTGGAGTAGACCACCCCCATGACGAGTGTTTTTAAAGTAAACACCTCTAGCCTTGTAATGTGACTTCTCCATTCGTTGTGTACTAAAAATATCCAGTGACCCATATCAATTCATAAAATATGCTTCATGTGCAAAAACAATATGCTATGATCTAACCAATAAGATATACACATAGTGTTTAAGAACAAATAAAAAAATGTAAGCGAAACTTACTATGTAATGTGTAATGTTGCTTTCTCCCCAAGATAAGATGAATGATTGTGTAAACTCCTTCAAAGTCACTTGAAATAATTCTCGTTGTGAAGCATTAGTGGAAACCAAACACATCAAATGTAACAATTGATCGAACGATGACCAAACCTTCTTTCACTTGTTAATGAGATCAACATGACTATCATTGTCTGTTGTAATTGAACAGACGTCCTTCCAAAGCTCCCATTTCCCATCATCTTGACTATTCACATCTCTTTTAAAGAAACCTCTTGCCTTCTTCCCAGTCATTGAAACTTGTTGTAAAATCTCTTGAGACTCACCATACTTCTTAACAACTAAAGATACATGGCCACCATGACAACCTATAGAATTCAAAAGATCTTCTATTTTTTGGATTGCTATTGTAGACCTCTCTAGTGGTTTCATTGCAAATGCATATTCAACATGGAGCTTCAAAAGCCTATCAAAGATCCTCATGAATGCATGCAAAGCACAAAAGTGAACATTGACCAATGGAAATGGAATAATGGGGTTCCAATCATTGCTTATTTTATCACGAGTCAGTTCTTGTAACATTGGACACCTCAAAAGTGATATCTCCCATTCCCTGTGATTCGATGAGTCTGTTTCATCAATTTCTTCAGAGTCATCAACTCTCATCAATGCCTTTGCAGGTTTAAACTATCTCTTAGATCCTTTGTAACCTTGTGTACAATATGGGCAAGGATATAGAGAAGATGCTCCTTGTTTACAACCTAACATGCATTTTATACTCTTAAGGTCTCCACCCAAATGCCATTCTACCTCAAAATCACCCATATCATCTACAGAAAGCTTTTGCCCATGTATTTGAGAAGAGATTATTTCCATAATCCACGGAGTCCTACTAAAAATCCACGAAATAACATTGTTTGTTTCTTTGGGAACTTCTATAACACCTAACCACTAGATATCTCTCTCTGATTGCACACTATATGTCAACTCGTCCCTCCCTCCTAAAGTTTCATCACTCATTGCATGGTCCATAACTTCATTCATTAGCATCACACTCAGCCTTTCTAGTCCCCGGCCCTTTATGACTTGACACTCATCAAGCTTAAGTATGAACTTTAACTTAACATTATAATCTGCACAAAAGAGAAAACATTATCTTAATATGACACTTGAATGCAAAAAACTTCAACAACAAACAAAATGTAGTAGGGGTACCTTTGATTGTTGAACTATAAAAGTGAACCATTGCTTGTTGAAGCTTTTGAAGATCCACAAATATATTGTTGAATTTAGTGTAAGTAAATTCTTGTGTAGATAGGATTTTTGATTGCTTCTTGGGAATATTTGGATGATAAACAAAGGCAGGCATAATGTCTTCTATGAATAAATATTGCCCAATAGTACGAGTCACATCCTCATTTGAAGTTTTTTTATTGATAGACACTTTATATGGGCATGGAAATATACTTTGAGAAATACCTTGTGCTTGTAAGACTTGCCTCAGAAGGGTCTATGTTGCAGTATACCCATTTCTACTGATGCCCGCTTCGTCACATATTGCCTGCACATCTTGCACTGTGATAAGGTTTTTTAACTTCTTTGAAAACTCAGCTTCAACAACAACTCTAATAGACTCTCCTATGGGTGAGTCTAAAGCAAAAGTGATTTCTTTGGTGTTTATACAACTATTCATCAGCTTGAATTGGTCTTGTGTTGTTGGTGAAGCAGTTATGTCTTGAATAAATGACCTACACAATCCATTAAAAATCTTCATTGAAACATATAAAAATAAAACAAACTCACCTTGTTGCATATATACGTCGTTTGCGTGCTCCGCCACATTTTGAGAGAGTTTCAATGGATGACAATGCTCTTTTCCTATGTCTCATACCAGGTGGAAAGTCTTACAGACACGGCCTTAGCTTGGTTCCAACCATTAGACCCTAATAACTTCCAAAACATGGAATAAGTCTATCAAGAACTGATTGAAGAATTTACCAAGTCTGGAATAAAAAAGAACTCATCCTCATTAGTCCATAGTTTTAAACAAGCTCCTATGGAATCAGTAAGATTGGCAGCAAGAAGATTTAAGCAATATGTGGATAGATGCCATGTTGAAGAGAGACCCACTCAAAACAAAATGGTTTCATTGTTTTTGGAAGGATTAGTGAATGGATCATTGAGATCATTAGTATATGTAAAAAGAGTCCAAAATTTGCAAGAGTGTATCGACCTAGAGGAAAATCTAGCGGAAGATTTGAAAATACCTCAAGGTAGTGTGAAAAGTGAGGATACCACAGCAACAGTCAAACCCTAGGAACAATGTAGAGGAAATAGCTGACTTAGTGGCAAAAAAAATGAACGTTCAAGGGTAGAGGAACTACCCAAACAATCCTATGAGAGTACCCATGCTTAGAAGATGTGTGCACTGTGAAGGTGATCATCCTTCTCACTTGTGCAATAGGGGAGTAGTTCCACCACCTGCTTATGCTTACAATAGACCACCCGCCCGATGGCCCTATGCATTATTGTAGCATAGAACAAAGGTACACAAATCACAGCACAGAAAACTATCCTTACAATCGGCAGTCAAGACCGGTACAACCACCCATGAGACCTTATGGATACCCTCAGAGAGATCAAGGAGGAGAAGCCTTTAGATATCCCACATATCAGCAACAGGCACCAGCACCACGACCTTATGCTTACCAAGGGTACACTCAACCACAACCCGTGTTAGGACAACAACCACCACACCCTCAGAATGTTGTCCTAGTAAAAATGGCTCAACCAGAAGAGAACCCGGAGAGCGCAATAGTCCTAGCCACGCCATTGGCTAGTAACGAGACTTACGACCCATCTTATGACCATAGTCAAGGAAATTATTCCGCATATGAGGGCACTATAGTTGAATACAGACAAACTTACGAGCCATATGCTTATGGTATGGAAGGACCAGATAGCTCTTATGGATATGAGCAGGACTATGTGTCATTAATGTACACAGCTCCTAGAGCACCCTTACCCTCCCGACCAATGAATAGACCACCTGCACCTAGAGGACCATGTTATAGATGCGGAGGAGATCATTTTATCAGAGAATGTACGTTACCCAAACCACCACCACCGCAGCGAATTTGGGAAGGATATTGTAGTGATTGTGGTAAAGAACATCTTTTTAGAGATTGTCCCAAGAACCCCAACAAAGTTAACTCAAACATGCAGATCAATGTGATAGAAGTGATAGAGTCATCGAGAAGTGATAAGCAGTACACGGTGCCACTAAAAGCAATAACAAGAGCTAAAGCGAGAGAAACCTCAGAAAGAATCAGAGAGAACGATCATGCCAACAAAGACTCAAACATACCCATACCTCAAGTAGTTGCAGACTCTGAAGAGTCTAGGAAAAGTATTAAAAGTAAACGGACCCAAAGATGGAAGAATCGTAGAGAAAGGATGAAAGAAAAGAAACTACAACAAAAGAGGGAGGACGAGAATAACGAACAAGGCCAAGAGGAAAAACAAAAACTTGAAGGAGACAATAAGATAGAAAAGTGTAAAAAACAAGAGGCAGGATCAGTTCTAGCTGACCCGATGCCAGAAGAGTTAGCCATGTGGATTCAGGCATACCAGGCACGAATAAGAGCAGGACCAACCATTCAACAACATGAAAAGGAATATCCAATAGGTGACTTGGAGAAGGAAAGATTGGAGATATGTAAAAAACTAATTGAAGTGGCTCAACAAACCCTAGAAAAACTTGTTCAGTGACTACCCAACTCAAGAATTCCCGAAAAAGAATTCCAAGAGTATATTACCCCTAATGATCCCAAGAAAGGAAAAGAAGACGAGACCTGTGGTGAAAATTACTGCGAGAATAAAAGAGAAGGATCCATTATCCCTGAAGTCGACGGGGAATGGCCTTAAGACTTGTGGACAAGAGTCCAGGAAGATAGATGGAAGAGAGCGGAAGGAATTGAACCTCCCTTTGAGGAGTTAGAAGCAGAAGGGGAATTTGAAGCATCAATACCTGAAGTAAACTCAGAAGGATTGTTACAACTAGATGAGAGCAAAAATGACGAAGACAGTGTGAAGACTTTGCCGAACTACATGGGAGAATACGAACATAATTCTGAATTATATTGCATTCGCTCAGTGAGAAGAAAAGAGCAGAACCCATCGATTCAAACATCAGACATTATACAACATCTTAAAAAAGTAAAAATCCCTTGTACACTGATGTTGGAAGAACTCTTGAAGGTAAAACCGCAATTAAAGGAGAAGCTAACTAGTCAATTAGAGACAAAGTCAGATGAAAATGAGATGTCGGATGGAGTTACCACAATTAAAATCCCAGTCGATAAGGTTGGACATTTCAGTGAGGGAGATGAAGGAAACACATGCCTCCCCATCACTTACAGAGGTTACACCACTAAAGCCATCTTAGAATCGGGAGCAGGAGTAGGAATCGCTACCAAGGAAATTTGGGAAAAATGGGGAAAACCAGCTTTGCGACCAACTAGGATGAAGATTCAAATGGCAGACGGACACACTGAACGACCCCTAGGATTATTGGAAAAAGTAACTTTTACTACCTGTGGAGTTGAATTTGAGCACACCTTAGCAATCTGTCAATTTGAAAAGACTAGCAATTATGAGATGATACTTGGAAGACCTTTCATGAGACAGCTTAAGGTAGTGCAAGACTGGGGAAAGGACGCTGTATATTTGCAGCATGAGGGAACCAGGACCAGAATAAATATCCATACATACACGTATCAAGACGTCCCCCCCTACAATGGAATCTGATTCATAAGGAGGAAGACGATCAATCAATTCACAGTATAGGTTCGAGTGAACAAACATGGATGAACGAAGACACTCATCTATGGATATGCCAGGCAGCAAAAAGGGAAGAAGAAAGGATGGAAGCAAAGGTAGGGAGTTGCTAGATCTGTACAAGATCCAGCTTACATGCCCCAAATATTCCTAGATGAAGAATTTGAACCTCATGGTTGGATGGAGATTTTAGCTACTCTTGATGTATGTGTAAATGAAGAGGTAATAACCATGAATGAATGCATTGATGAGGAAGGATATGATGTAAGTTTATATGTGGTCGTTCTCCAAGAAGCCGAAGAAGGAGAAGTAATTGAAAAAGAATGGAAGGAGGATTATGACAACATTGAAATGGAACATGAACAAATTGAGGTAGAAAGCGAAAATCAAAGAGTGAGTGTCATAACTAATGGGTTGAATCAAGGAATGACACAAGGAGAAGAACTTGAACTAGATAAAGAAAACAAAGAGGGAGAAAACAAACCTCAAGATCAATTCGAAGTACCTGCCCACTTCAAGAAATATGAGGTAGAAGAGAGGAAGATTTCTATCCAAATGCTAAAACGGGAAGCCCAACCAGGAATAGCATATGACAAAAAAGAACAGATCAAGAAAATAGTAGTAGCTTTGGAGGAAGGAGAAGAGTGATGCACTTTTATAGGACAAGATTTCTCAATGGAGGAGGAACAAGAGTTAATACAACTCATAAGAGATTATAGGGACGTCTTTGCTTGGACATATAAGGATTTAAAAGGGGTGGATCCCTCTATTTGTGCCCATAGAATCCCGAAGCAAACCTTCCAAACAAAGACCATACACATATAATGAGGTTTACTCAGCAAAAATTAAGGAAGAGATAGATAAGTTGTTGGACATGGGTTTCATTTATGAGACCGAACACACGGAATGGGTATCACCTTTAGTGGTCGTGCCGAAAAAGAATGGCAAGTTAAGGGTATGCATTAATTTGAAAAAAGTAAATGCTGCCACCATACGGGATAGTTACCCATTACCTATCACCGATCATCTTTTGGAAAGGCTTGCAGGAAAGGAAGTCTATAGTTTTTTGGACAGCTTTTCAGGGTATAATCAGGTAGCAATTGCTCCTGAGGACCAACATAAGATAGCCTTTGCAATTGAATGGGGAGTGTATGCATTTAGGGTTATGCCTTTTGGTCTAACCAATGCCCCAGCCACTTTTCAAAGGTTGATGTGCCATGTGTTCAAGGAATTCTTAAGGAAGAGCATGGAGGTATACGTGGAGGATTTATGCACCTATTCAACTATACAATCAGAATATATTCCTGAACTAAGAAGGTTTTTTGCCAAATGTCGAGAGTATAGAGTTTGCCTTAATCCAGAAAAGTGTGTCTTCATGGTTTGACAAGGGAAGATATTAGGACACATTGTCTCTAAAAATGGGATTTCCACGGATGAAGACAAAATCAAAGTGATTCTAGATTTGCCGAGACCAAAAATTGCTAAAGAAGTGCAAGCATTTATGGGACATTGCGGATACTACCGTAGATTTATACACATGTATGCCATAATTGCCAGACCCCTTTATGCATTACTGTCTCAGATTATTTGGACGGAAGAATGTGAAAAGGATTTCAATGAATTAAAGAGTTGGTTGAGTTCAGCACCAATCCTTAGAGTGCCTAATTGGAACAAACCATTTCATATTCATGTTGATGCTTCCAATTTTCCCATTGGATGCATCTTAGCATAGCCAGCAGATACAGGGAAGCTAGACCACCCTATAGCCTATGCCAGTAGACAAGTAAATCAAGCAGAGCGCAATTATACCACTACAGAGCGAGAAGGTTTAGGGATGGTGTATGCAGCAAAGAAATTTTGACACTACTACTATTGGCAAACAAATTCAAATTCTTCATCGATCATCAAGCCCTACTGTACCTAGTCAATAAACCTTGTAATACCGGACGACTTGATGATGGTTTCTATTGCTGATGGAATTTGATTTTGAAGTAGTAGTCAAGAAGGGGAATACACATATCAGAGTAGATCACCTATCAAGAATGACACATGGAGAACCCCCCACAGGAGTACCAGATGATCTACCAGATACTTATCTTTTCAATCTCGAAGTATGTCGCCATTGGGCAGAAAAGTTGATCCCTATCCTCACATACGGACCTAAACATGGGATCACTACAAACAAAATCTAGGAATTATGGAAAACTAAAAATCTCCACATCATTGCTGGAAGCTTATACCACCAAGATCCAAGTGGCTTACTCTTGAGATGTGTGGAGGAAGAGGAACAAGAGATGTGGTTTAAAAAAGCACATGTAAATCAATGGAAAACTCATCTAAATGCGAATGGAACATGGTAAACACTGAAGAGATTAGGCATATACTAGCCAACCATGCAGAGGGATACACATAACTATGTATCTACATGCCCAAGTTGTCAAGAACGAAAGCCAGAAGAGAACTCTACTCTATATTACTCCACTGTAGCACCAAGGTGGAGTGTGCCTCTAGTAAGATTCTTGGAAACCCAGGAGTACCCAGAAGGAGCTACTCTAGTAAGAAAACGTGCCCTCACAGAGCAAAGCAAGGACTATGTTCTTATAGGAAAACAGCTTTTCAAGAGAGGAAGAGACAATCATCTATGAATGTGCATTCATGAAGACAAGTACCTTTCTGTCTTAGAGATGGCTCATACGGGAGTTGCAGGAGGACATTTTTCTGCAGATAAAACTGCAAAAATGATTCTCTTCGCAGGAATGTGGTGAGCAACTCTACATCAAGATGCAGCCACTTACGTCCAAAGATGCGATACCTGCCAACGAACAAAGTATCCTATTAGAAGAGATGAAATGCCACTAAAGCCTATGATGAGTGCCAGAGCATTTACCAAATGGGGAATAGATTTTGTAGGACCTATTAGTCCACCAGCTAAAGGTTCTCATGCCGAGTACATAATTGTAGCAACGTATTATTTGACCAAATGGGTAGAGGCCAAAGCAACCAAGAAAAACGATGTGAGGACTATGACTAAGTTTCTCTTCGAGAACATATTCAATAGGTTTAGATTGCCTATTGAAATTGAGAGTGATAGGGGCACAAACTTTGTCAATGAAGTGATAGAAGCCCTAATGAATGAATTCTTAGTGATTCATAAGAAATCAGCCCCTTATCACCCACAAGCCAACAGACAAGCTGAAAATTCGAACAAAATCTTATGCACAGTCCTCACTAAAATTGTTAACAATGGCAGATCCGACTGGGACAAGCAATTACATCATGCTTTATGGGCATTCCGAGTAGCCTACAAAACAACCATAGGAACTACTCCCTTTAACCTAGTGTACGGACAGAATGCCATCTTGCCAATTGATTTCCTGGTACCTACTCTTAGAGTAGTTGCAAATTATGAATGGACTGGACATGAGTTATCAACTCAATTGGATCAAATAGAAAAGTTACACGAAACAAGATTACAAGCTGTGGCAGGTATTTACGCTACAAAAAGGCGACAAAAGACATATTTTGATGCTCATATTAAAGATAAAAACCTGAAGGAAGGAGATTTGGTCCTGGTTCATACTTTGAAGCAACATGCAAAGAAACTACAAGAAAAAGGATATGGCCCCTTGATAATCAATCGTATATCTACCAGCAGAGCCATCAACCTAGCAACCCTAGATGGAGAAGTATTGCCAAACTATATAAGTGTTTTCCATGTAAAAAAGTATTAAGAGCCATTAACAGAGGAAATAATGTCACAACTTCTAACAACTAAAAATAGGTGAGAAGAGGATGAAAGAATATGAGAAGAACCAAGACAGGAAGCTCTAGAATGAATAAGAAAAAAGAAGGAATGGATAAGAGAGAGAGAGATGAAAGATATCGATAAGGAGATGAACTCATCCCAATGGCTAACTTTGAAAACCTAGGACAACAAACAAAGCAACCATATTTGAATCTGGGTGTTGGAACAGAAGAGTATTACTTGGTGGATGCTCTCATTGACACAGGAGCAGCTGTTAGTTGTATCAAGTCTTCGTTAACTCAGAAACTCCAGGAAGAATTATGCCCATCTAAAGCACAACTGATTGGAATAGGGGGAAAATTTACTAAATGCATATGCGAGATTACATTGTCACTACATCTCGAAAATAACACGATGCATCAAAAACTCTTGGTGTGTCATGATCAAGACTTATTAGAAGAGCTTGTGTTGGGTCAAGATTGGATATATGAATATGAAGTGACTATCCAATTAGCCTTGGGTTACATATCGGCCAAGATAGGGCACCGTGAGGTATTCAGCGTGTTAGAAGAATGACCTGTCAAAGCCAAATGTATAGGCCTGAGAGATCACTCATGCATGCATGATGATGAATGTACATTCACCTCCACTATGGAAACTCCACCATTAAGTACTTCATGGGAGAATACACCGAATCTCAATCTCGCACACTCTCCTAAACCAGTGAACCTCACTGCTAGCATCGTTTCCAATAAAAGCCCCTGTGAGGAACCGAGCACAAGAGGGACTAGTCAGCAAGACTATCACGAACTTTCACGCATTAGGATCCATCCCATTCCTCACACTAGACAGGCTTGGATCAGAAAAGATCAGGTGACAACATATCATCAACAACGGAGCTATATCCTACACAGGAAACAACAAAAGTACGAGGACCCCAATCAAGCTGGACTCCGAAGCCCACAAAGGATTGCTAGAGTATGGATTCCGAAGAAAGTCATGGTCGCCCAACCGACATGAATGCAAATATGGATTCCCAAATCATGTGCACCAATGACAATCATTAAAAGGGACGTGTCAATGCACAAGAAGTATCAGTACGACATGAAGGCGAAGCAACAAAAAACAAACAACTACAAGACATTGCAGGAGCAGAAATATGCAACAAGAACACGTCAAGGATTTGAAGGACTAGCCAAGTGGAGGTACAACGTGAGAAGCACAACAATCACCAGGAATGCTGGAGATACAGTCTTCCGTAGAAGAATAAAGCAGATCTGGATGCCTAAAGGCAAAACAATCTGTATGCATCGTCTAGAGATTTCAATTTGCACACATCTTGAGTTGCAAGAGTCCCGAGCATGCATAATAGGGCCACATTACAAGGCCATGCATTTGGCACCTAATTCTTCTTCAACTGGATAGTGAAGCACATTTCCCTCTTAGGGAATAGGAGAGCACTTGTACAATAATCTCAAGGAAAATAACTAACGGTACAATAAAAGTTTTGGCTAGGTACTAACACTTTTGTTTTCTTTCAGAAATATATATATATATATATATATATATATATATATATATATATATATATATATATATATATATATATATATATATATATATATATTTGTGTGTGTGTGTATGTGTGTGTGTGTATGAAGAAAAATCCCAGGTACTACCTTTCTCACACCTACAGGAAAGGGACAACACACGTCACTCAGAGAGTTGCCAATTTCATGAAGGATAAGTAAAGGATAACTCATGATACCAGCTTTACACTGATTACTAGTATGTATTGAGTGTAGATGGTATATTCAAATTATGAGGCTACACAAGAGGAAGAAGTGTTGCTTCTTCCCTTGGAATCGATTTCTAAGGCAAGAGGTCATTGGTTCCTTGAAGACCAACTTGTGTCAGATCTTCTTTTCATGGCCACCATCAAAATTATGGACAGGGATCACTATTTCCCAATCATGTCACAAGGTTTCCAAACCATAATACAAGGATTACCGCACATCACAGATGTTTGGAAAAGAGCAAGAATTGATGCATTTCTACGGATTCCCATATACTTACCAGATTTTTAGAGATGCACACAAGTTATGAACACACTCCAGTTCGCAGCAGCTAAGCTGTCAATCCTAGAAGCTAAAGTGCTCAACAAAACAGGTTCATGGACAATCATTCGATTCACACATGAACTAATCAACAAGGCTTTTGGATGGAGTCAGGATGGTCTCACTAATGTCAAAGATGAATGTCATGATGCTGAAAAGAAAACCTTCCTGGAAATCAACAGGATAGATATAGAAGAATCGGTTAGATTGGTGCATCAACATTTTTGTTTTCCCAGCATGAACAGGTATACATGAGCTCAGAAAATTGTAGTTCAATTGCTCTCCCATGCAATGAGGCAAATTGGCAATCAAGTCAATTTTACTCCATATATTCAAGATCGCCTATTCGAAGCAAAGAAGAAATGGAGAGAGAAGAAGTTTTTGAATGGAAGCTCGGCATTGACTTTGCTAATCTATGAAGCTCTCGAGATGAAAGAATGTCTCCGTTTGATGCCAAACTCCACAAAAATGGCAAAATATGTAAAGTCGACTACTATTCCAAAGAAAAAGGAAACAATTATTTCCACAGAAGAAGTGGGAACAAGTTCCAAGAAACCAATGAGAGGGACTAAGCGCACTAGAGATGAAGCCGTGCAAGAAACACCACAACCCAAGTGGGCACATACACTACCAAATATCCCTCTGACACAACCGCCCATCACAAGAAGAGATCTCTCAGTGGCACTAAAAGAAACACATACCTACATGCAGGGTCAAGTGAACCTCAATGTCCAAGGACATCAATATAGACAGGCAAGATGAGGGCAGCAACAAAAGGACCAAAAAACATACTACAGAACTAGTTGCCAGGTATAAAGAATTGGGATTGGAGGATTCAAGTTCTAATGAGGAATCTAGCCCTGAGAAGGATACCTTGGACACTGACATAAGCATAGAAACAAACAATCAGGAATGGACAGAGATAAACGAGGTCGAAGTCACACCCGACAATCAACAATCACGTATACAGAACTAGGAAGCATCCGCTGAACAAACACACCTCATTCAATTGAACGAAAAGTCACAAATCAGCATAAAGGAAGCTTCAATCACACATAAAGATGCGGTGCCACCCATAAAAGAAGAAATACAAACAAGCGTGGAAAAAGAAAGGTGTTTACAACAAAATATGGAACAAATTGTGATTGAGATCCCTGATGACACGCCACAAGGTAAGACAGTAAGTAAGGAGGCTGAGCCAAAGATACAACTTCATATTTAGCAGCCCCACGACACAACATTGCATGTGGCACAAGGAAAAGATGTTACCACAGGGGAAGAACCTAGCATCCCAACAACATGGTTAAATGTCAATGTTACTCAACTAAAACCAATAGTCAAACAAATGATACAAACGGCCATGGATACATAGCAACAAATGATGGAAGCAGAAGCAGATTATGACAAAGCCATGCGAGAAAAGAATCAATTTCAAGTGATGAGTGAACATTTATCTGCGCAGTTGATCCAAGTTCAACAAGTGGTTTCAGCTAAAGAGACGGAAATAATAGAAGTCAGAGGCCAATGCACTACATTAATGGAGCATAATCACAAGCTCCAGAAACAATTGATGGAGCTACAAAGACAACATGAAGCAAGTGAAGCGGACAAAGAGAGAATGAAGGCTAGAAGCAATCTGTTAGAAATGCAGCTCAAAGAATATATGGAGAAAAACGATAATCTACGCAACAGGAATAAAGAACTGATGAAGGCACTGCTTTACGACCAACCAATAGGTAAACAAGAGACAACAACAACTAACCAGAAGGAATTGAATGATCAGATTGCAAAATATGCAAATCTGCTGAAACAAGAGCAAAGCCTAAAAGAAGAATGGGAACAAAAGTACATACGAGACACAAATGAGCTTAGGAAACAACTCAAAGCTGCTGAAGAAAAACTCTTGGTAATTTATAATGAAGATGCAGATCAAATAGTGGAAATTGGCAATGAGCTTCTCGTGGCCAAAGATGCGCTCCACACAGCCCTTCACGAAGTTAAAGAAAAGACTGAGCGTATTGTACAATTGGAAGCTCAAGTAGAACAAAAAGCAAACATCGGGACACCAGTAGAGCCACAACCAGAGAATCCTACTAACGAGGTAGAGGTATGTCCTCTATCTCCCCCGATCTATCATTCTCCAATTAAAGAGCAGATGGCCGAACCATGTGATGATCATCCCATGCCATATACTACAGAAATAGGTCAGAAGGGACGGGCACTATTGGTGTCCCGATTGACAGAAAATTTTGAAAATGAAGTCGTCAAAGTCATGAAAGAAGCCAAAATTAAAGGAAAAAACTTGGATACAATCATGAAGCCTTTCCATATTCCGTATGGGCTCTTGAAAGAGAAAACACGACAATATATAAAGAAGATCACACAAAAGGATCCAGATGAGTAGGTGCACTTCAAGAAAAACACATTCAATTAACTCAAGAAGAATTTGAAGCTGCACAATCTTTATGGAGAAGAAAATTTTTGGAGAAAAACCTTACTTTGCGGGTGCACTAGCAAGCAGCACCATATTTATTACAGGTAAATCCTTCTTTTTTCCCAACACCACGTCGCAGAGAAGCACGTGAATTTTTGGATATGCAAAGAGTGATGTGCTCAATAAACAGTGGTTAAATTATCCTCTACTTCCAAGTCCACCTCACAATTACTTACCAACTGAGGATTACATGGTGAAAACCATTGAATTTTGGCTACATCGATATGCAACAGTACATGATCTAACTATCAAGATGACTAATAAAATCCTCAGCATGATACTTATAGTTTTGAAAGTGTTCAAACACGTAGCATATACATTTTTAAATTTCATTGGCATTAACCAGGGCACAGATATCCTTATTTTTTATCTATCTATTATGCCCAGCCACCCAAACAATCATGGCGTATTATTCAAGGCTCATGTTCTTACCAAGTCCATATATGCAAACCTTCGAGGAAGCATTTTTTATCGGATTTTTTGAAATTGATTCCGAGCTTTTCTTAAAAATGTCAATGAATCTGAATGCTAGAATGGTAGCATATGAATTGAGCTTCTTCGCAGATCACAGACAGCCACCACATGACGGCATGAAAGCTGAACAATGGAAGCAACTACTGATACGTGAAGCTAATATGCTTAATGAGACAGAGCAAAAGATTTATAGAACGTACTCCCGCCGCATTCCAAAGTCTTTCGGGGATGACAGAGTTTAGGAGGGGGGCAATGTTGAAGGAGAGTCCAGCAAAAAGAAGAGAAGAAGAAGACCAAGAAAGAAGCTTCACTAAAGGTATTATATCTGAAGACATATCTCTACAAGAAGCCCCGCAGGGGCACGCAACACCCATCTCTCAACAGAGCCCCGTAGGGGCATACAACAGGGGAAGGTACGTAAGCGACAAGGGCGGATCAAGGCCAACAAGTATCCATGAAGAAGTGCAAGAAGATATCTGGTAGATCCTGATCCTTAAGAAGGTCCTTCAACATTTGGGTCTTCGGAAGGTCCAGATCGAAGGCTGAAGGTCCACACCTTCATACCTTCAACTGGTTACGTGCATGGCAGCCCGACTTAACACAACAACCCAGATTTAAAAGGAGCGACTGGAAAATTATCCACAGGTTGCGTACGGTGAAAACAGAAGAAGAGGCCACGACCAATGCAACAGGTCCAGAGTTATGATCTGTTCCTTGACCACTAGTAAAACTATATCATTACAACTTCCATAGAAGCGGGCAGTGGTCGACTACAGGCACAGAACTAGAGATGCAAAGCAAAGCCTTTCAAGGGACAATAGAGACAAAGAGGGGGAGAGTGTTGTAGAGCTAAGAAGAGCAAAGAGGCAGAGAAAAAGAAGGGCCCTAAAATTTTTTCGAATTGGGCTCTTTCTTTTTGTATTATAGCCATTTTGTAATATATTTTCCAATGTAAATGCACTAGAGGAGTCCTCTAGATGCATACCCATAGAGATTTTTATCTTACTCTTGTAAATTAGTATGAAATTAGCCTTTTTAGTTAATAAAGTGCCGGTCTATTGTGTGAAAGAACCATTTTTAGGGCACATGTATATAAGTCAATTTGTGACTCTTTGAAGAGACTTTTTGCCATTGTGAGAATCAAGAGCACAGAATTTCGAATTTGTGTTTTCTCCTCTCTGTATCTTCTTCCTTGTGAGCTTGCATGCATGCGTGATGCTTGGAAAGAGTGCTTGGAAGTGTTGTCTATCCATGAAAGTGCTTGTTTACTGTTGGTAAGGTGTGTGCGAAGTGTAGGAAGTGTTGAAGTGTAGGAAGATCAATCCCATGACTCAGTATTTTGCTCATAACTTGAAGCAGAAGCATCAAAATTGAGTGAAAAGACTACCACTGGATGCGTCTTCTTGAGAGCTTTGAAATGAACTTGCCATTTCCTATATTTGGAGTTTGGAGCTGAGAGAAAAGCTCGATTTATCTGTTGACTGCTGCTCCAAATGTGGTGACACCATAACTGATCCCTGAAACTTGTTTGGAATAGATTTATGCTTATTTGCACTTTATGAGAGTTCATTTGCATTGACCATCATCTAAATGCATGTCTTCATACACTCGGCTAGGTTTTGATACTCCTTGGGTTGATAATTAAAGCGTGAGTCCCCACTATATGTACTTGAGGGGGATCGAGGTATAGTCTCTTTCTCCACAAGTCCCTAAGTCGGTACTTAGGTACACAGCATCATTATTGCATCGTGTATTTGGAGCAAACTCTCTAGGCACACGAACATGGATACTTGTTGATGCGGGAGCATGAGGACGTTCTACTGTGAAGTTTGTGATACATGTCAACACCATCTTTGCTAATGAATAGCAATATAAAAAACAAAGATGAGAAAACTGGTTGGAAGGGACTCTAAAGCATATGTTTTTCTCAAAAAATGTGTATTCTTGTATGTGTATGGGTTAAAGTGTATTTTTCCACTGTGTGTGGCTGAAAATGATGAAATTTGAAAAAAGTCATTTTTTGGGGGAAGCATAGTCACAGATTTGATGATGTGGTACTTACTTTTGGAGGGAGTTTGAAAATTATACTTTTTCTAAAAGAAACTTCATAAAATGGGCCCAAAAAAGTGACTTTTGACATATATATTAAAAAATAGGCCCTTTTGCATTAATATACACTGAAAATGAGACTTTTTTAGAAAAACTCATTTTTTTATTCAAATACATGCACGACTTTGATTATGTGGAAAGTAGATTCTCTTTCTCTCTCTCTAGAAGAAGAAAGAGAGATGCCTACTAAAGCCTAAAAAAAAGCCTACTCCAGCCTACTAAAAAGTGCCCTATTAAATGCACTTTGTCCCCTTAAACAAGAATAGAATTAAGCTTAATCCCTAAAAATTACGGATCCTTACAAGGCCCATGCAGGGTTCATTTTTTCCCCTAATGGTTTCTTGGAAACAAAATCCCAAGTGTTGTTTGAAGTGCTTCAATTTCTGCTTGCATAGCTTCTCTCCATTCTTTCTTCTTATTTGCTTCTTCAAATGAAGAAGGCTCTTCTGACATAGAATCTTTGGTCATGTATACAGAATGCTTGGGGACTAGTGATATGTCATAGCCATATCTTATGGGTTTTTTGCTCTCCCTTTGAGATCTTCTGAGTACTTGATTGGATGACTCTGGAATGTCTTCCAATTGTTTGAACTTTTTTTTGCCCTTGGACTTCAGATCTTTGGAGTCAATCTGCTCTTCATCTTCTGAGTTGACATCTTCTGATATTTTTGGTTTTTCTTGAGTCAGAGTTGGAAAATCACTTTTCAAGTCATAGGGTAGCTTAAGTTACCTGTAATCATCTTCAAACCATGAATTATTTTCATCAAACACCACATCCCTACTAACTACAAATCCTTTGTTAGTGGGATTGTACAACCTATATTGCTTCTAGTTTTGATCATAGCTAATGAATATACACTTTTCAGCTTTTGAATGAAGTTTCTGTCTATTCCTCCTCTCTGTTCAAGAGTGTATCTTGTTGTGACCTCTCTCTTTATACCTCTGTACTATAAGAATGAGTCAAACTCATGTAAGAAATACTCACCACCTCCATCAAATCTCATCCTCTTCAAGCTTCTTCCTGTTTGGTTCTCAACCAATGCCAAATACTTCTTGAAACAAGTTAGGCCTATTCAAGAAATTTGAGAATTATTCAAGTCACATTTATGTTACTTACTATGTTAACTTCTTGAGTTTTAGCCCAACTTTGATACTACATTTATAATAAAATTATTCTTAATATTAAAGTATCAATTTTTAATACTCTAATCAAGAGATAATAGCATATTGTAGTGTGTGGATAACTCAAAAAGTAAAAGATTGGGACACAAAGCACGTTCTCAAAATTCTGTGTAATTCCCATTTTTCCTGAATAGGCCTTCTGTGAAGACTTCATCTTTATGCTTCATGAAGTAAAGAATTGTCCATCTACTATAATCAACTATGAATAAAACATAGTACCTTGATCTTGAGATTGATGGTTCTCTACTAGCACCCCACACATCTGTGTGCACAAGCTCCAAGTAGTCTTCATACATGTATCCTTTTATGTTGAATGGTTGCCTGTGAGATTTGCCAAATTGGCATGCTTCATATTTGTAAATCATATGTTGCTTGGATACATTTGGAATGCCAAGCACACTCTGATCCCTACATATTTGCTTTAGTGTTCTTTCACCTATATGACCTAGCCTTTTATGCCATGTCTCTAGTTTAGATAGGGTTTGATCTTTGTAATTGAAGCGTGCAATGTTTCTGGTATCTTCAACTTCAAATGTAAAGAGTCTACCAGATTTCTCACCTTTTGCAATCCTCTTGAAGCCTTGTTGAGGGTCCTCCACATATGCTCCATGCCTTTGTGTTCTTGAAACACTCATCTGTGGTATGATTGGTCAAGCAACATATATTGCAAGGTGAAGGGTTTTATGATCTCCCCCAGCTTGCTTTCCTCCTCTGCCCCTTCCTCTAGTACCTCTTCCTCTACGTGTGAAGTTCACTTGAGAGGTACTTGCCTCTTCTTCATTCTTTTTACCTTTGCCTTTATCTTTACTTTTATTTCTATCTGTGTAAAGGGCAGAAGATTAAATACCTCTAGAGTTGTCTCCATTTTTTTGGTGAAGGACTCCCACTTATCATCAGCTTTGATGCCATTTATGATTTGAATAACTATCTGCTCCTCTTCTATCTCTTCTCCAATGCTCCCAAGTTGGTCAACTACATCCTTCATCTTGGTTACATAGTCAGCTACAATTTTCTTTGGTTGCTTCAGATATTGAGTTAAGTATATAAGACCTAGCTAGAGCATCCTTTGCACATCATGTAGTTATCCTTTCTTGCTCTTATCTTGTAGGTTGATGTTTGCTTCTGAATATTGGCATTTCCTCATCTCCGAAGATGTATCCATATAAGCTTCTTCCTTGGAGATAGGCTTGCATCTTTAGGGACCATGTTGGATAGTTGTTCCTATCCAATTTGTCAATGAGTGATGGAAATCCATCTCCCATTTTGCTTGTTGTTGCTCTGATACCACTATTGGAGGAGATGGTGGATAGATTCCAGAGATGGTGGTGCTAAAAAATCCTACTTCACACTAGCCAAGAACAAGTTGTAGAGATTATAATAGACACCTTAAGCTTCCCAACTATCATAGATGGAGCTTGAATCTTGCAAAAAGTCTCGAACACTTTCGTCATCAGCTCAAAAATCTTCATGCACATCTTTGCAACAATGTTTGGTACATTCTTTAAGCGTGCAGACCAGTGGCATATGGTGGAGATCATATAGGCAATAGTGGATGGCCTCTTGGTCAAGCAAAGTATGGATTATTAGCCCAACCTGAACAATCTTTATTGTTGCAAACTTTAATTAGGAAATCTTGTAGGGATATGTGACAAATATTGGGGAAATAACATGGGTTATATTTAATATAGAGTGGCATGGTTTCCCATGTGCACATCATTTCAGGGTAGTCCATTAACAGTCACTCATGCCAATTAGGCTGAAAAATGGAGCCTGCTCGTGCCTCTTCTGGTAGATCATGAGGCTCGAATCGAGTAGAAAATTTTGGTTCTTTGCCTGTATATCTCTTAATCTCGGCATTATAATCTGCTCACAAGACAAAATATGGCATATACTATCTTTTGGATGTAGTAATGAGTTTTTGGTGAGTTAGGTTCTAAAAATAGGATGCCTTAAGAATTGTATCTTCTAGATTGGAGAGCAACCGGATTTGTATGGATACTCGATCATCGTGGGTTTGTCCTATGTGCTCTACTCTCTTGAGCCAATCGGGGACTTCTATCTCAAATGTGTCTTGGACCTTGCCTATGACACACACACTAGGTAGAAGCATCAGCTCATATGGTTCTTCAAACCTTTCTTTGACTAGAATCTCTACCATTGTTTTTGGTTCTGGTTCTTCGATTGGAGAGGGTGTTCTCTCATATGGTAATAGGAATTCTTTTAGTTTTTCCACTTGCTTCCTAAGGGCTTCTAGTTCTTTTGTAGAGTGTTGAGGGATGGTAGGCTCTGGTTGAGTTGTGCTGACCTTGGTGAGCTTCTTCTTGAGATCGGCACACTCTCATTCCAGCATTTCATATGACTCTAAGAATTTTGCATGTTCCTCAAGTAGTATCCTCATGTCTTGGAAGGGAATAGCTCGATACTTTGTAGGAATAATCTCTGTACCTAAGGACCCTTCCATGGCTGCTTCAAAATTGTCTTGCTTTTGTTGTTGTAGTCACTTGTTCTCTTCCAAGGCCATGGACATGTGCCTCCTGAGAAGCCCTAGATTTCATCGTAGTTTGGCATTGGTGAGAGTTTGCACTTGGAGCAGGTTCTCCAATTCTTTGATCGGTTGAGCATCCACATTTGACATTTTGGACTCCATTTCTGTGTGAGCCTGTTGTAAGGTGGTGTATTCTACTAGGAGTGTTTGGTTGTCAACCTCCAGGGCGGTGACTCTTGTTTGTGGTCTTTGCATCTATGCTTGGAAGGCAACATTTTTCTCTTTCAATCATTGGTACTCTTGTTGTAGTTGATATGCACATTGAATGATTGTATTGAATGTATTATTTATAGTATGAGATGCAAGAAAAACTATGTGGAATGCAGAGGAATTGGGAATGGGGATGGGAATGGTGGATGTTGTGTTTAATGAAGAGGTGGGTGCACATGAAGTTGGTGGTAAGGGGATGGGAGATAGTGGAATTGTGGGGAGAGGGGGAGGTGCTATAAGTGGTGAAATGTCCATGGGGTCGGACAATTTGGTGCAGACAGGAGCTACCATGTATGTGGGTATGGTAGGTGAAGTGAGTGTGGTGTCTGTGTATAGTGAAGTGGTTGTGAGTCTTTGTGAACCTAGCATCTGAGTGGCAGGAGCATGAATGAAATGTTCCATGAATGACATGTAATGGGGTTGGGCTATGGTGATGGTTGAGGTATGGGGGAACATGGATGAGGTAGATGGGAAGTATGGACCCCTGGAAAGGGGAATGTGTGAATATGGGTAAGCAGGGAAACCTAGACTACCTTCTGTGGGTCACTGGTGTCCTTCTATGCCTGGGAGAATGGGGTGTCCAAGGGCTAGCTCTACAAACAAAAATAATGAAGTAAAAAGAGGGTTGGTAATGGAAGAAAAGAGGGTGGCCTAAGATGTTGGTTCATGAAAGGAAAAGGATGTTGATGAAACTGGGGTTTGGGTCATGGTTGTTATTACTAGAGTGGTTTTGTCAGTGGTTGGTGGCAGAGGTGGGGTTCAGGGAGGAGAGGGAGGTTGCTGGGGTGAAATTGGGGATGTTTGTACAAAAGTTTCTATAGTAAGATTTATGGTTGTCATAGAGGTAGTGGTTGGTTTGACGATTGCTTCGGGTTTGGATAGTGGTATTCGTATGTTCTTGCCTGCCCTTGTTCTTGTATCCACTCTATGTTTATCGTACCAGATGGATTGTCTGACTGTTGCGTGGACGTCCTCCTGAACTCCCAAGGATTTTGACAATAATTTGAGGGTAGTGATGAAATGAGGGTCCACTCCTTCCTTCGCAAGCATCTGCTCTATCAAGGCTTGGCTTGATGCGAATGACATTCTATGCCTTTCTTGCACTATCTTGATTGTGTTGTATAACCTTTGTAAGTGGGTTGTGTATGCAGGAGCACCTACGAGTTCTGGTACTTCTTGTTGCTCATCTTGATGTCTTTGTTCATGCCTCTTCTTGCCTTCTTTAGATTCTTCATCTTCCTCATCATCTTCATCGTCTTCTTCATCCACATCAACACTAGTAATAGGTTACTTGTCATGTTGTTGCTTGCAGTTGAGCACCTTCCACTTGTCCTTCTTCCACCTCAAGATTAACTTCTTTTAAAATCTACTCAAAATCCTCAGCAATGAGCTCTTCCAAATGTACTCCGCCAAGGAATTTGAGGTCTCTGGGAATTGGAGGAAATATCAAGTTGCTGCCTTAGGTGTTGCATTACGGGAGGCATAGTGTAAATGGGCGGACATGGCAAGGTGGGGAAGTGACATCTCGGGTTAACATGGCTCTGCCCCATTGAGCACATGGTACTTGTACTACTCCTCTCATCCTCTTGGAAGGGGATCCTATGGATGTTCGGCCCTTGAATTGTTGTACTCTATTCCACATGAGAGCCCTCTAGATTGGAATGTCGTGAGCTAAACATCTATAAATGATCCTGGTCAATGCACAACACCCATACAAAATCGACTTATGTGTCCATCGCTTGTGTGGCAAGTGTATCTGATCAATGATCCAATGAGGCAAGTTAATTGTTAAGTTTTGAGTCTTTGCAAGATAAAAGTTGAACCATATCTTCTTGGGTGGCATAGTGAATCTATCTTGGGCAAGGAAGGCAAAGTGTTGCATGCACATCCTCAAGTGAACTGCAACATTTGGCATCATGGCCACCATGTCCTTGAGCTTGGTAAGGTTTCAATTCTTCATGCTGTCTGGTACTAGAACCTCCTTCTCTATGGGTATGTGCATTCCTCACATATCTAGAGCCTCCCACACTAAGTTATTGGTTAACTTAAACCTCTTCAACTCATTTCCCCCGGTTAGAGATGGGATCACAAAATTGCTTGATGTTTGGGGGTGCTTGCTAGTAGTCAGGGTGTTGATGAGATAATAGCATCTCATGAAATTTGGTTTTGGAATTTGAGCACTAAAATATGCATTCAGTGCTGCTTTCCCCCACACTAGGCATAGTGCTTCTACATTCTGTAACTTTTCAAACTCCCGTGTAAAGAAATGGTACTTGCCCCCCTTTCCATTGAATTCTAGCTCTACTTCCCAAAGATATGAGCCCTTGCCCAATGGTCCTATTAGTTCACTAAACCGATGAGAGGTCTTGCCTATACACATGGTATGGCTGCTCAGGGGGTCTTGTATCGGTATAATCTGCATAGCTTGCAATTCCTCCAGTCTATCAATTGTCTCTAGCATGATAGGTAAACTCTCCATATGGACCACTTGTTGACTTGCACCTACTTGAGAACTAATTCCTACTACGTCAGCCATGATATCGCTGGTATATTTGATGCTTATCTACTAGAAGAAGAAAATCACATTAGCATTGTGTAGGAAACATGATAATATCGTGTTCCCTCTACAATACCAACATGTTATTTATTGACTATAGAGGTTATTCAAGTGGTGTATTGTGTGTGTGAGTTAGAGTTAGGAGGTCAATAATGTTCCTATATGCATACTCTAACTATGCAATGTGCTCAAATGCATTTATGTGTATGCGTAGTAGTCTATGGGGTTGGGTCAAGGGGTTTATTATAGACTTTAAATCTCCAATTTTTTTGTGTGAGATGGCATCTTTTGGTAGTGATAACATGTAAAGGTCTTTGGACTATTTCATCTTGGATTTGGGGCTTTTGGGTACCCATTTCTAGATAATCCTAGGTGTGATTTTAGTTGTGGAGGTGGTGAGTGCAGATGTTTGCCATGAAGTATATGATATGAGTGATTGTGAGTGGCTATTCAAGATTTTAAGCGTATGTGAACCTACTTCAGCATGTAAGTAGGTCTTGGGCACCCAGATTTCTCGTGCATTCGGGTTAGCCTTCATTGACTACTTTGGGACCCAAATAGAAATGGTCCATTTTGGGAGATTCTTGGAATACTCTTTCTTTGTAGTCCTTGCCCGAGTAGTTGGTTTGTTGCATCGTTTGGGTATGGCCTCTCGAGTAGGGGGTTGTTTGCCCTTGCGGATCCAAATCTGCTTCACCTCTTGAGTCATCTTGCTCCGCTCACTCCATTGGCTATGAGCATGGACCGTTTGCTTCCTTGGCTTCTTGTGCTCGGTTTTCTGCTCTGTTTGGATCACCTTTGGAAAAGAAGGGAGTTCCCTCATATCCTTGATTCCTTTTTTTAGTACATCCTCCTTCTGCATCAAAGACCTTTGGATAAGAACAACATCTTTATCTTCATGTGTACTCTTGGAAGGACCACGAGTTGGTGCCTTTCCTAACTCCTTGAGTGCATGATTTTCTAGCTCAATTGTGATGCAATTTTGATCTACCCAAACTTGAAGAAGTCCACTTCTTAGGTTCAGGTTGACTACATGATCATAGATCCAATCTTGACCCAAGGCAAGAGGTTCTGTGAGATCCTCATCATGACACACTAGCACCTTCACTGTCATAAGAACATCCTGGATGTAGAGGGGAAACTCCACCTAGCCCATGCAAGCGGTTTCCACACCTCCCAATCCTATGAGATATGCTTTTATAGGATTGACACTTAATTGCAATTCTTGACAGTAAGAATGTCTAATTGCACTAGTGATTGCTTCTGAGTCAATCAAAGCTCTTACAGTCAATGCAATGTTTCCTTATCCTACCTCTAGGTTCACAAAAGGATGTCAGACAACTATTCTATGAGAACCTACACCTGATGTTTTGCACATGGCCATGGGATATCTTGAATCTTCATAATCATTTGACCTAGGCTCATTGCTACCCTGTCTTCTCAATTTCATTTGTCAGATGTTTTCTAAGGCTTTTGCCTGCGCTTCCTCTTGAATTCGTTTTTCTTCTTCCGTACGTTTCTTTGCAATATTGAGTCGCCTAAGCATTTCCTCTATGAGGGGTTCTTGATATAAATTCACTCTACATCCAATTGAACTGCTCCACTCGTTGAGATCATATTGATGATCATAGGTCCATAGCGACACTTCTCTAACTTCCGTGCATGTTGTCTAAAATGTGTATACCAAGACTAAGTCTACCACTTTCAAGTCGTTATCTTTCGCATGGGCATCCAAGTATGCCTTTTGTCTTTTCTTGGTTGCATAAATCCTTGTTGTTGCTCAAAACCTCATTTCACCTAGTCTTTCAAGATCGAAGATTCTAGATGAGAGTTCATGGCCGGTCCATCGATTCTCTTGTGCTACTCTCAGTGTGGGTATCAGGAAGTCTAATGTTCGCACTACATTTTGGTCAAATACCTTCTGAAAGGGTGTGGCTTGGAGCACCATTTTATAGGCAACTCGATATGCCCAAAAAGCATGATATAGCTGTTTGTCCAAATCAAAGCGTTTATTATTCACCAATTTTGTCAACACATTACCTAAAATCTTGTTTGTGCTCTCGGCGTGGCCATTGGCTTGTGGGTTATATGGATTTGACTTCTTGTGAACCACCATGAATTCTTGTAACAAGTGTTCAATGACCTTGTTCAAGAAGTGGGTGCCATGATCACTTACCAATTCTATTGAAAATCCATATCTTGTAAGCACATTCTCAAATAGAAACTTGTTTGTAGTCTGAGCATCATTCTTTCTTGTAGCCTTCACTTCCACCCATTTAGTCAGATAATCAGTGGCAACAATGATGTACTCAGCATGTGAACCCTTAGTTTGGAGATTAATAGGACTGACGAAGTCTATTCCCCACTTAGAGAATGCAGATCCACCCATCATAGGTTTCAATGGCATCTCATCTTTGCGTACTGGATACTGAGTTCGCTGAGAAATATCGCACCACTTCACATAGGCATGTGCATCCATGTGAAGAGTTGGCCACCAAAAACCTCCAAATAAAATTGCCTTGTATCACTCGGTCTAGTCCAAAATATCCTCCTGCTACACCTTGGTGAGCAGCCTCCAAGATCTTGAGATATTCAGTCTCATGGACACATAGTCTTAGGTATCCATCCTTTTCATGATTGTATAGGTTATCACCAATGAGTGTATAATCTAGGGCTTCTTATTCTAAACTCTATCGTCTGATCAATGTTATTTCTTGAGGGAATGTTTTCATCCTCAAAAAACTTACCAATGGCTCACTTAAATCTGGTACTAAAGAGACTTGATAGAGAGTGGCATGTTCCATTGGTGGTCTGACATTATAGATTCAGGATTCCTTACATGTCCGATGGACATCCACCTCCATTGTTGGCCAATATACCCCTAACCTTTGCAAAGTCTGAGGAGTTCCATGATTGGAGCGATGTTTGATGGAGAGTGTTAATCTCCAAAAGAACAAGCTATTCTTGATGTTAGAGCACCTCTATATCAAGAACAACTCAAACCCTTTACCGATTTGGAGGATCAATACTCAATTATCAAAATCTTGAACTAACTGTGAAGAGAGTCACTTCTTAGAAAGTCTACTGCACATAACTCACTCATTGACTGATCAAATGTGTTAAGCTTTTTATAAAACTTTGCACAAGGTGTCGTCTATAGTTTTTGCACCTTCTCTAAGTTAAATCATGTCAAAAGATTAATTTATTGAGAAATGATCCTTACAATTCACCTATGTCTAAAGTTGTACTTTCTTACAGTCGACTTTGACACCTATAACTTTTAAAGCATGATGCTCTCAAAATGCAACCTATTTAATCAAATGCTTTTAGCCACAGGTAGCTTACCTTCTAGCTTAAAGAATGATTCCTTGCTTGCTCAAAAATTTACATTGTGGAAGGAGAATTGACCAAAACATTAGCTTCGAATTTTGCACTTGTTACAACTTCACTTTTTTCAGATTTACATGTGTAAATGTTCCTACTCTCAATTCTCTCAACCTGATCACAATTAGAAGCTAAAAACTTGTACAAAGGTCCAACTATAGACTTGGACTTGTACAAAAGCATTACACAAAAGATTAAACACAGAAGGAGTACTCAGCAAAAGATCGGGTGCAATATTTCTTCTTCTCTAAAAAATTTTACATCTGGATGAGAAAGAGATCTACCTCACTTCTAAAATGTCGAATGACTTCTCATTCATCTCATCTCATACTCTCTCTACTTGCCCTGAATTTTACTTGTATATATAGGCATATATGTACAAGCTCATGGCCATTCAAAACGTATAAGTGAGCTAACTACAAATTAATATACATATGTATACAAGTCTTCATTTCTTGAACATGCTCTATTTTTGATCTTCAATTGTTGATCTTTTCTTCATTCTTTGACTTCAAGTCTTTATCCAAAACATCAATTGGTGATTGAATTGCACCAACAGCTCCCCCTTAATCATCAATTGAGGTTTTTCCTATCTTCTTTATACCTGCCATGTCTTTAAAGCTTTATAGGTTTGGTCGATTCAAGCTTTTGGTTAGCATATCTGCAATCTAATCTTTTGTTGAAGTATGTATGACGTCAATCACCTTCTCTCTTAGAAAGTGATACTGAATCTCAATGTGTTATTTCCTAGCATGAAAAACAGGGTTAGCAGCTAGATATAATGAACTCATGTTATCTCCATGAATAGTGGGTGTACTCTGAATGATGTCAAAACTCATAAGAGTCTTTAGCCATATGAATTCCTTTGCAGCTTCAACCATACCTTTATACTCTCCTTCTGTAGATGATAAAGCAACTCTGTGTTGCTTCTTATAGCACCAAGAGATTATCTTATCTCCCACATAACACAAGTATCCATATGTTGATCTCATATAATCAGGATTACCTGCCCAATCTGTATCACTATATATCTTGATGTTTGTATCTGATGTAAAACCATAATACAACCCTTCTTTGAGTGTACCATTAATGTACCTCAACACCCTTTGTCCTGCAGACCAATGTTCTTTCCTAGGACAATGCATGAATTGAGACAACACTCTGCCTAGTTAGAGTTGCATAGATAAGTCTACCAACCAAACTTTGATATAGCTTCATGTCCTTGAATTCTTCTCATCCATATCTGCTCAATTTGTGATTCACCTCCATTGAGTAGGTGCCACCCTACAATCATCCATTTTAAACTTGATCAACAAGTTCTTCAAATACCTTTCTTAAATAACATTTTTTCATTTGCTTCTTTAAGCTTTGTATGCCCTTCGCATCTGTACCTGTAAGAATTATGTCATCAACATATATGCACATGTAAATGAACCCACCATCACTTGCTTTGACAAGCAAGCTACTATCTCCTTTAGATATTTGAAAACCAAGTTCCTTCAAGAACTTCACAAGTCTATAATTCCATGCTCATGGGGCCTGCTTCAAACCATATAAAGCTCTCTTGAGCTTACATACATATTCTGGATACCTTTTATCTCTGAATCCTTCTGGTTGCTCCATGAAAACATCATATGAAATATAACCATTTAGAAAATCATTTTCACATCTAATTGACATAGTCTCCAACCTTTACATGCAGCAATGGCTATGAGTGTCCTGATGGTTGTCATCTTTGCCACAGGACTATAGGTCTCATCATAATCTATACCATATGTCTGAGCATACCCTTTCACAACAAGTCTAGCTTTATACCTAGACACACTTCCATCTGCATACCTCTTTGTCTTGTAGACCCATTTGCATCCAATGATCTTCTGACTATTTGGTTTAGGAATCAAATCCCAAGTCTCATTTTCTAATAATGCATCATACTCTTCTTGCATAGCTTTCTCCCAATTTTCCTTACCTTTTGCCTCTTCATATGTAGAAGGGTCTTCATCTGCTTTCACCATGTAAGCATAATCTTTAGTAGTTAAAAAATGTTGATATATTTAGGTAGTGATGTGTATCAACACACTAGGACCGCCGAGGCACTTTTTTCCCCCTTCAAGAGGTTTCCCCACCCCCCTTGTATATACGCCTATTGCCCTAATGGGCTACTTATCTTTGTACATTCTCTAGTAATACATTCAGTATTATGTGTTTGTGCTCCAAGCTTCTTCTTCTTCCTTGTGATGTTCGTGTGCTTGCGCAGACGTCTAACTCCAACAATTGGTATCAGAGCAGGTCGTCGCTTCATCTAGGGCGCCATCGACACTCCTCCGTTTGAAGTCTCAGATTCGCACGAAATTTGGTGAGCATACTCAGGGTGTTTCAGAGATCAAAATTGCTTTGCTCTGTCGTGCCGAAATCGCGATCTGAGCTCGTTTCGGCCTCCGAACGCATTATCGCAGTGCTTGTGCAGGCTATTTTGTCTTTTTGTGCCAAAGGTATATACCAGTTTCTGTTCGCTAGTATAAGCGTCTCGAAGTCTGCTACAGGTCTAGCAGAATTCGTTGGGGCAGTTCTGTTCAACTTTTTGAGATACAATCAATTTTTTGCATCAAGGTATTTTAGTCACCGACCATGGTTGAAAGCAGTGATGTATTCCGTATGTTGGCTGTTGAGGGTAAGTTCGATGGTACCAACTACCCATTATGGGCTTATATGATGCGACATGTATTGGTTGTAAAAGGATTGTGGAACATTGTGCAGGGTGTTGAAAGACGTCTTGTTACACCTCTGACTATAGGTATTGCAAAAATACAGGTGCTGGAGCTGATGAAGATGGTGTCGAAGATGATATTCTGCAGATTCCCGTTCCTGCTGCTGTTTCTGCTACACCTACTGCAGAGCAGATTCGCTGGGATGGCAGAGATGCCGAGGCACATGCATTGATAGCTTTGTCTGTCAAACATGCCATTATGCCTCATATTCGCTCTTGCAGAACAGCTAAGGATGCTTGGGATACACTTACCACATTGTACCAAGCTAGGAATGAGGCTCGTGTTGCGTACCTCGGAAAACAGTTGGAGAGTGAGCACATGAATGAAAGTGATTCTATGGACAGTTTCCTAATGAAGATCAAAGACTTGAAGGAATAGTTGATTTCTGTTGATGAGGTTATACCAGATAGCTCACTTGTGCAGACCCTTTTGAATGGTCTTCCTGATTCATATCAGAGTTTTGCTTCTACTCTTCGGTTGATGATGAAAGGCAATCCAAATGCCTTATCATTTGAGGAGTTAGTCTCTGTTCTATTGCAAGAAGATCAGTCCAGGCAAAACAGGTCCATTATGCGAGTTGAAGATCAAGCTTTCCTGGCTAGTCATAAGGGCAAAGGAAAATGGAGCTCTTCAACTAGTAAGCAGAAATCTGCTAATTCTGCATATTCGAAGAAGGAAGATAAAGATGAGAAGAAATCAGAAAAGTAGAAATTGCTTTGTAAGTACTGTAAAGGGAATGATCATATCATAAAGAACTGTCCAAAACTGGCTACTAAAGAGGCAAAGAAGAAAGAGGCTAGAATGGTTGTTGCAGAGGCCTCTAACCAAAAACAGAGTCTACAAATCTTGTGCAGGAAGAAGAATGGGCGTTTACTACTGTCTGTAGTTTTGACCCATCTTCTCATGATCAGTGCATGTCTGCAGTAGACTCAGATGTTTGGTATTTTGACAGTGGGGCAACCAAACATATTACCTCACAGCGTAGTTTCTTCTCTTCACTCGAGCCTGCCCCTACAGGGAATACTGTTACATGCGCCAACAACTCCTCTTATCCTGTTATGGGAGTTGGTAAGATCATTTTGACTACTGCTGATGGTAGTTCTTTCACTTTGTCAGATGCTTTATTTGTGCCAGGGATCAAAAGGAACCTCTTATCAGTTTTTGGATTAGCCAAGATTGGCTTGGTTGTGAAATTTGTTGATGATAGGTGTACAGTTCATGATTTGTCAAATGGCGATGTGATTATTGCTTCTGGCATTTTATGTCGTGGGCTATATAAGCTCATAGACTATGAAAGATCTGTAAATGATTTGGCATGTGCAGTAAATGATTCTCAGGCTATATCAGATGCAAAGCTTTGGCATGCACGCTTTGGTCATCTGAATTTTGCTAGTTTGCTACACCTATAGAAATCTGAAATGGTGTCCTCTTTGCCCAAACTAGAGGCTCCTTGAAAACATGTTTGTGAAGGCTGTATTTTGGGCAAAATGCAGCATTCCTCCTTTCCAAAATATGGTTCAGTTCGGGCTACACTGAAATTGCAGCTTGTACATAGTGATGTCTGTGGTCCTATGCAGACACCCTCTTTTGGAAATTACCTTTACTTCGTGACTTTCATTGATGATTTTTCCAGGCATGCATGGGTATATCCACTCAAAGCAAAGACCGAAGTGTTCATGTGCTTTAAACAGTTTTTGGTTTTGGTTGAAAATCTGTCAGCATGTAAAATGGGCACCCTCCGTTCTGATCGAGGGGGGGAATATATGTCTTTTGAATTTAATGCATTTCTGGCTGAACGTGGGATAAAACACCAGGGTACAGTGTCGTATACACCTCAACAGAATGGAGTTGCTGAACGAAAGAACAGGTCACTCATGGAGATGGCGATGTGCATGGTCAAGAGTCAGGCTTTACCACATAGTTTCTGGCTTGAGGCTGTCATGTGTGCAACATATGTACTGAACATGTGTCCCACTAAAGCGCTGCAATCTATCACTCCATACGGGGCTTGGCATGACCGCAAGCCATCTGTTGCTCATCTGCATGTTTTTGGTTGTTCGGCATATGCACTAGTGCCTGAACAACATCGCAGAAAATTGGATGATAAGGCAGTAAAATGTATTTTTGTTGGGTACACTTCTGAAAGTATAGGCTATTGTCTGTATCATCCACAGACTAAACGCATTCTGGTTAGCCATGATGTTGTATTTGTGGAAGATGCTATTCAGCCATTGCTTTCCTGTACTAAGGACACATCTGTTAGCTCCAAATACATGTATGATACTTTGATGCCTCTTTTTACAGGTGGAGAGTCTAGTACTGGTCCTAATGAGGCAACTTCTCAGCCTTTGCAGGTTTCATATGATGATGCAGATCATTCCATTTCTGATGCAGATTTACATGATGCACTTGTTGATGAGAGAGCCGATATTGAGCAGGCAAAAACTATGCCAAAATGGCTGGTGCAAACTTTGCGTGACAACAAATTAGATGCACCTTTGTCATATCGTACTCGTTCAGGCTCTCATAGTGCCTCCTTTGCATCAGATTTCTATGCTATGGCTGCGTCTAGTCTCTGTGATGAGAATGAGCCTGTTTCTTTTCATGAAGCACAGAATTCAGAAAATTGGATGGCTGCTATGCAATCTAAATATGATGCTATAATGAAGAATGGTACATGGTCTTTCTGTGACTTGTCTCCTGGCAAGAAGGCCATTGGCACTAAGTGGGTATACAAGTTGATGCGTAAACCTAATGGTACAGTTGATAGGTGTAAGGCTAGGCTTGTTGCAAAGGGTTATGCGCAGGAAAGAGGCATTGATTTTGATGAGACCTTTGCACCTACATGCCGAATATGATTGCTTATGAGCCTTACCTAATTGACATGCCTCACATATGTATGTCATATGTTGACCTGCAACATTAGGCAATCCAAGCACTGAACCATTGTTAACCATATCCTTAATACCTCTTTCATTGAAATGTTCAAGCCTTTTGTGCCAAAGATCTAACTCGGAGATCTTAGGTCCTCCATAAGTGAACAAGGCATGACCAACATTACCTTGAATCTTCAATGTGAAGAGTCTTCCTTCTTTCTTCCCTGAAACAATTTGTATTACCCATTGCTAGGGTCTTCCACAAAAACTCCATCATTAGTGAACCTTACTTCATAACCGTTTTCAACAGTTTGTCTTACACTTATCAGATTCTTTGGAATTGTAGGAACATACAAGACCTTACTCAGAAGAGTACTTCCATCCTTGGCTTTCACTGATCCAATTGACTTCACGTTATGCTTTGTATTATCACCTGTTTGAACTACATGATTAGTTACCTTATTTTCCAAATCAGTCATCAAAGCTATGTTACCACTCATGTGATTGCTACACCTTGAGTCAATGTAGAAGACTCTTTGGTCTTCACTTTGCCTTTCACAAGTTGCATTCATAATCAAAGTTGAATCCTCCTTTTGATCAGAAGCATAATTGTAGTAGGTATTATTGTAAGATTGACTTTGAAATCCTCTACCTGCATTTATTCCAAAGTAACCTCTACTACCTCTACCTTTGAAATTACCTATCCACCTCTTCCTCTTGAATTAAAATTCTGATTATATCCTCCATTATTTTGATTATTAAGCCAACAATCATGAGCTAAATGAATTGTCTTACCACAAATCCAGCAAGCTTTGGCTCCATCTTTATTGCTTCTGCCTCTTTCTCTACCTTTACCACCTCCTCTTCCTCTTAGGAAGTTGGCTTGGCTAGTTGTACCTTCATCTTCATTTGCTTGTTGCTTGCCTTTGCTATTCTTCTTCTTATCCTTTGAATACATTGCTTGACCTTCACTCTTATCACCATCACCTTTGACATCTTACTCAAAGGTTAGCATGTGTCCTAACAACTGATTTAAATCAGGAGTAAAATGATGTAGTGACAATTCAATAAACAAAATGAATGGCTTCCATTTCTCATCTCCTCTCAAACCTATGAGGATTTGCCTTACCAATTTATCCTCCTCAATATCTTCATCAACTACTCCTGATGCATCTACAATGTCCTTCATCCTTGTTACATAATCAGAAATAGATTGAGAAGCCTTCTTCTTGAATGTGGTAAACTTTTCCCACAAAGATGCCTTTCTTGACTTTGTAGTGTTTTGGAAATGCTCCTCCAAAGCACTCCATATATCACTTGTGTTGGGTTGTAGGGTATGCACACATTTTCATTTTTGCATGAGAACCCTCCCTAGACCATGAGAAATAACCTCTTTGTATATACTTGAGTGTCACATGTGAACACTCTCCTAAAAGCACTTTTTAATATTTCCTCATTCTATAGGATATTAGAATTGAGAAGCTCTCACCTTTGTGGCTCTTCTAGAAGATTCTCCACATGAAAAACCCACGCATGTTCCTTTTGGGGATTTGGTTGTTACCATTTTGATCTTAGAATATCCTAGAAGATATGGCAGTTAGAGAGAGAATCACCTTTTTGACTTTTCAAAGAGGCACATTGTAACATAATCCTGGTAGGAGATGGTTGAACCACACCCTAAGAGAGAGGATTAGGAAGTAATCCTCAACCATGGCTTTTGGGGCAAGTGGTTAGCCCATCACATTCCTAACCAAGAGGTTGTGAGTTCAATCCCTTACATTGGTATCAGAGCCTAGGAAGTAGGCTTGGGCAAAGTGGAATGACCCAATGGCCTCTAAAAAAGGCGCTTGGGCATCCTCCATGTGAAAGGGTAGGATTTGTGGAAGGCGCGCGTCGATTTCAATGATGGACCTTACAATGATTGGGGTGTATCTCCCAATCCGTAGGTCGGATTGAGGCGTGTAATATACCGTTGGAAAGCTCTCGGAACGAACTTTCCAATGAGCTAGCTTGCAATGTGTGAATTCCTTGGGAATCCTTGGATGGAACTTGATTGAGTACATCCTGCCAGTCCCATAGCTGGTCAGGGTACATCCTGCCAGGGTACATCCAGGGTACATCCTACCAGTCCCATAGCTGGTCAGGGTACATTCCCGAGGGAGTTCAAGGGGGGAAGAATGTAACATAATCCTGGTAGGAGATGGTTGAACCACACCCTAAGAGAGAGGATTAGGAAGTAATCCTCAACCATGGCTTTTGGGGCAAGTGGTTAGCCCATCACATTCCTAACCAAGAGGTTGTGAGTTCAATCCCTTACACACATGGGGAATAGAGCTTAGCCTATAAATATAAGCTCATTTTTGTAAAGAGGGGAGCTTTTGGTCGAAGTTATCTCATGTTATATCTCTTATCAATGGAAGAGGCTCTCATTTACTCCAAGACTTGTTACATTTACATGTATTGTTGTCTTTGTGAGTGTGTGAGAGTTGTGTGTGTGCCTATGCATGTCTCTCCTTTGTATGAGTAGAGTAGTTTCATTCTCTTGTAATTTCCTCATGGACTAGGATCCTTGACTCCCTATTCTCCTTGTTTTCAAGCATGTGGCAAAGCATGGGGCTGTTGCCAATGGCTTGAACATGTGGGAGGTAGGGGTGGATGAGAGGAGAGTCACTCTTGAGCTTTCCTTCTTGCTTCCATGCAAGGCGGTGAGGGTTCTTGATCATTCCTTGCTACAACTTAAACACTTTTTGGCGCCGTTGCCAGGGATGGTCGGCCTTTCATCACTTGGAGAGCTCAAGAACATGTGGTAAAGTATTGTGTTTCAATTTTTTTGCTCAATTACGTAGGATTTGAGTTTGTGCATGGCACTTTCATCCTTCCTTTGGGCAATTTTCTCCCCATTTTCTTGCTTGTGTAGGGTAGTTTTAGTTCAATTTGAATGTTTCACAAAAACACCCCCTAACCTCCTTCTCTCTCTCACTCACTTCCACACATATACACACTCTCCCACACTCACTCAGTGGCATCATTCTCCATCTCTATCACCTCTACTTTAGTGTATGCCTTGGAAAGGGAGATGGGTGGTACTCTCTCTGCTCCCTTCTCTCTCTTCATTTCCAAGAAAATAAAAAAAAGGAAAAGAGAAAAACAAAGAGGGGGAAGGGAGGCCTAGATTTTTTGTTTTCTTTTACAATGAGCCTCCACGTTTTACATTACTTCTTGACTCTGATAGTTAGGTGGTCGAATGGCCATGTTAAAGTTAAAAAATGATATGCTCATGGATAAGTGTGCAAACGAAGGCAGGGGATTTGAGTTGGATGCTTTATTCCTTTTTTAAAGAAATTTTTCAAGGCACACAGAAATCAAGAACTGCCTGTTAGTGGATGCATGTTTTAATTCTCCATAAGGAGGGTAGGTAAAGGCGAATTTCTACCCATCTTCTGGCTCGCATGAGTCTCTGTCTGAGTAGGTAAGGGGAGTATTCCCCTCTTCCCCCCCATTTTCCACTTCGTCTCTGGGGCGATCTTCTGTGGCTTGAATGGGTTGAGCCCTGCTCCATGCAGGGTATAGCTAGGCCTCCACTACAGTTGCCTTGGCCTTCAAGTTCCACCTCTTCGGGTGTGTGCAGCTCTAGCGGGTAATGCACTTCTCCATCACTCTAATATCACAATAAGTTAGTTTCATGATTGACTGATGAGGAGGTTTATGTCCATAGCTTCACAAATAGATAAGGATTCTTTAGTTGCTCAGATGGAGCTCGATCTCTGAGTGCTATCGGCCAAAGAGTGGAATAACTGAGGCTTTTACTACTACCATAATCTAGGGTGTTTCAAACTGAGAGGATCAACGTTGTTGAGATTAATAGGTGGCGTGAAGCAAGAAGCAAAACTACTAATTAAGTGTGAAAGTCACAAACACCTGAGTGATTGTTTTTTGCCAGGGAAGTAATTCTCTAGTTTTACAATGTACTCATAATGCATTGCAGACTTACACAGAATTCTAGCATTGTTCTTTCATGGCTCCTATAAGATGATTTTATACTGTGCTTTGCAGGAATAGCTTTGGATAAAACTGTTTGCATTTCATAAATGCTTGAAGAATGATAAGAATGTTGGTTCCTTACATTCCTTTTATACAGTTCTTATGCTTACTCACTTGTTAAGTAGTCACACCACTTAGGGCCCTTTGTTTGAAGAAACAAATTATTTAGAAACCCTCTTGTGGAAGGGAATTTGGGCCTAGTTGTTGCACTATTTCTTAAATCAAGTTTTGAATGCATAGCACTCAATTAGCAATCTTGTTGATATGAGCATAGCATATATGATGGAAGGACCATAAAACCACATTCATCTCATGCTATACCAGGCAATATGTCACACCCTCACTTGGAAATAACAGATTTTGGCAACAGAGGGATATAAGAGATAGGCACTATTACTCCTTACTGGGCTCCTTGCTTTTTTGGGCCGTCATTTTTTGGATTGCAGATACAAGAAGATTTTCAGCAGCACTTCTCTCTAGAAGAGCAAGTCTTGAGTAAAAGATGTTCCCTGCAATGGAAACTAAATGTTGAACAAAATGTTATACTCTATCTCCTTTTCAGGAACAGTCTATTGGTTATGTATGTTTTAATTTCAGGTTTAGGAGCTCCTTGCAAGAGCTTCAACCATCCTACATGGGACTGCACAAGGGGATGAATGCTTGGCTGACTGCCCCCCAAGGGGATTGTGTTGCCCAAATTTGAAGATTGAAGATTTGCAGATTGAAGAAAAGACTGAAGACTAGCAGCCTGAAGCCTTGCAAACTGAAGAATTGCAGATTTTGAAGACTTGAAGATTTCCAGATTTGAAAGACCCCAACTTGGAACAATTCAACTATGTATGATCCTCTCATCTTAGCTTTGACAAGGATGACAAAGACTAGAGGAGGGAGAGTGTTGGGTTGTAGGGTATGCACACATTTTCATTTGTGCATGAGAACCCTCCCTAGACCATGAGAAATAACCTCTTTGTATATACTTGAGTGTCACATGTGAACACTCTCCTAAAAGCACTTTTTAATATTTCCTCATTCTATAGGATATTAGACTTGAGAAGCTCTCACCTTTGTGGCTCTTCTAGAAGATTCTCCACATAAAAAACCCACGCATGTTCCTTTTGGGGATTTGGTTGTTACCAGAAGATATGGCAGTTAGAGAGAGAATCACATTTTTTACTTTTCAAAGAGGCACATGGGGAATAGAGCTTAGCCTATAAATATAAGCTCATTTTTTTGTAAAGAGGGGAGCTTTTGGTCGACGTGCTCTCATGTAATATCTCTTATCAATGGAAGAGGCTCTCATTTACTCCAAGGCTTGTTACATTTACATGTATTGTTGTCTTTGTGAGCGTGTGAGAGTGGTGTGTGTGTGCCTATGCATGTCTCTCCTTTGTATGAGTAGAGTAGTTGCATTCTCTTGTAATTTCCTCATGGACTAGGATCCTTGACTCCCTATTCTCCTTGTTTTCAAGCATGTGGCAAAGCATGGGGCTGTTGCCAATGGCTTGAACATGTGGGAGGTAGGGGTGGATGAGAGGAGAGTCACTCTTGAGCTTTCCTTCTTGCTTCCATGCAAGGTGGTGAGGATTCTTGGTCATTCCTTGCCTCAACTTCAACAGCTTGCACTTTCAAGACCTCCAATATGAGGTAGCAAGTAGTCATTGACTCCCATGTAGATAATGATCCTTGCTTGAGCATCTCTCTTCATCCAAGTCTTCAAATCTGAGAGTTCATCCCTAGTTGGAACACCAGGATCTTTGAATTGTGGTTTTTCTTCTTCACGTGCGATGTAACCTATCAGGTCTTTGCTCATGAGATGAGCTTCCATCCTCATTAACCATGCTGGATAGTTTTCTCTATCCAGTTTCTCTATCTGAAGAGAATCTCCCATCCTTTCTTCACCTGTATATTAAATTCTTCAAGCTTTATCAGGAATAAGTGTAGCTTTACTTCAAATGAAGTTCCTTTTGATCTTCTTGATTGCTTTAGGCCTCCTTATCAAGCTTTCACTTCAAACTTTCACCTTTTGAACCTTCAAGTGTTGATTTAGTTTTGTATGAATGTAGTAGTTGGGGTCCTCCTTTCTTCTATTTTGATGGTTCTTGCTCTGATACCATTGATGGAGAGTGTTAATCTCCAAAAAAACAAGCCATTCTTGATGTTTGGGCACCTCTATATCAAGAACAACTCAAACCCTTTACCAATTCGGAGGATCAATACTCAATTATCAAAATCTTGAACTAACTGTGAAGAGAGTCACTTCTCAGAAAGTCTGTGGCACATAACTCACTCATTGACTGATCAAATGTGTAAAGTTTTTTATAAAACTTTGCAAAAAATTTCATCTATAGTTTATGCACATTGTCCCAGCTAAATCATCTCAAAAGATTAAGTATTTCTTTAGAAATGATCGTTACAATTCACCTATGTCTAAAACTATACTTTCTTATAGCCGACTTTGACACCTATAACTTCCAAAGCATGGTTCTCTCAAAATACAACCCGTTTAATCAAATGCTTTTAGCCATAGGTAGCTTACCTTTTAACTTAAAGAATGAGTCCTTGCTTGCTCAAAACTTTACAATGTGCAAGGAGAATTGACCAAAACATTAGCTTTGAATTTTGCACCTGTTGCAACTTCACTTCTTCACATTTACACATGTAAATGTTCCTACTCTCAATTCTCTCAACTTGATCACAATTAGAAGCTGAAAACTTGTATAGAGGTCAATCAACTATAGACTTAGACTTGTACAAAAGCATTACACAGAAGACTAAACACAGAAGGAGTACTCAGCAAAAGTTCGGGTGCAATATTTCTTCTTCTCTGAAAACTTTTACATCTGGATGAGAGAGAGATCTACCTCACTTCTAAAATGTCTAATGACTTCTAATTCATCTCATCTCATACTCTCCCTACTTGCCCTGACTTTTTACTTATATATATAGGCATATATGTACAAGCTCATGACCATTCAAAAGGTATAAGTGAGCTAACTACAAATTAATGTACATATGTATACAAGTCTTCATTTCCTAAACATGATCTACCTTCAATCTTCAATTGTTGATCCTTTCTTCATTCTTTGACTTCAAGTCTTTATCCAAAACATCAATTGGTGATTGAATTGCACCAACAATGTTGTTGCAGTGCACCTACATGTGCTATTTGCAACCACTTTGCATGTTCATCTTCATCTACACAGCAAGCCAGTATGCCTTGATTGGTGTGCTTGTACATGCTCCCTACCATTATGTGAATTTTGTGAGACCTGACCACTTCTTTATCTTTGGTTCTCAATACAGGGTGTTTGGGTCCAAATGTGAGAAAAGGTACTATATTTTAGCCCATTCATGCACTACCTCTAGATTGAACAAGTAAGCATCAGGAAGGTCATCGGACACTCCTTGAGGGGACTCTACTGAAGTTAGTCTAGAAAGGTGATCCACTCGGAGGTGAGTCCTCCCTTTCCTAACTACTACTTCAAAGTCATATTCCATTAGTAAGAGGAACCATCTTACTAATCTGCCAGTATTACAAGGCTTGTTCACTAGATAGAGCAGTTCTTGATGGTCTTTAAAAATTTAAATGTATTTTGCACGCAGATAATGTCTAAACATTTTAACCACATACATCATGCCTAACCCTTCTCTTTCAGTAGTAGTATAATTTCGTTCAACTGCATTCAGTTGTCTATTGGGGTAAGCTATTGGAAGATCCATATTACCTTCACCAGTAGGTTGTGCTAGTGCACACCCAATATCATAATTAAATGTGTCCACATGGACATGGAATTGTTTGTTCCAATCTAGACTAGTCAAGATAGGTGTTGAACACAATCGTCTTTTAAGCTCATTAAAGGCGTTTTCACATTCATCTGTCCACTCAAAGTTAATCAAAAGGAAGTACAGAGGCTTTGCAATGATGGCATACATACGAATGAAACATTGATAATAATCGCAATGCCCCATGAAATCTTGTACTTCCTTTATATTCTTTGGCCTACATAGTGCTGAGTAGCTCTAACTTTTTGCTCGTCCATGAATATGCCATTCTTTGACACTATGTGTCCTAGAATCTTGCCTTGCCTGACCATAAAAACACACGTTCTAGGGTCAAGTAGACCTGATATTCTCTACATTTGTCAAAGATTTGTCTTAACTCAGGTATGCAAGTTTGTTTAATGTTGGAATGAGCACAGAGGTCATCAACATAGACTTCCAAGTTTCTATGCAAGAAATTTTTAAAGACATGGCACATTAGCCTCTAAAAGCTGGCTGGTGCATTGGTAAGCCCAAATGGCATTACCCAAAAAGCGAATATGTTGCACTCTGTGGCAAAAGCTATCTTATGCTGATCTTTTTGGGTGATGGCCACTTGATTTTAGCCAAAGAAGCCATCGAGGAAGCTATATACTTCCTTTCTTGCCACTCTTTCTTATAGATGTTCAGTAATAGGAAGCGGATAAGTATCTCTGATAGTGGCTGCATTAACTTTCTTCAAGTTAATGCAAATACGTAACTTGCGATTCCTTTTGGGCACCACTTCGATGGGGGATACCCATTTAGTGTGCTCAATTTCATAGACAAATCCAGCTTCTACTAAACGATCTATCTCTTCCTTGATCTTGGCAATGTAATTGTTATTATATGTGTATGGCTTCTGCTTAGATGGTTTGGTTTCTAAGGTAATGGGAATTGTATGTGATCATATGTCAGGTTCTTCCCCTTTTAAGTCCTTGAAAATCCAAGCAAACACATCTCTATATTCTCTTAGCAAGGCTATCAACTCTTGCTCCTCATCCTCTTTCAAATCATGCCCTATGTATGTACATCATTCTTCACCTTCCTCTATGGTCACAATAACTTTCTTTGTTGTTTCTTTGTTATCATAGGCCTGTCCTATTTGCGCTTCTCATTTAGGCATTCTTATCATGACTTTCTTGTCCTCTATCTCCTTAAAGTTTTCAAGCACCTCAAATAAGGATTCTTCTTCTTCTTCACGTGGGAGTTCTCTCTTCTTTCTTTTCTTGCCTTCACTCTTGTGGGTTACCTACGTAGTTTGGAGATACTAAAGGTGCATAGGCTAGGTGTGGAATTGATCTATGAGTTTTATTCGCACCTACCTCTCTAGCATTCTCTCTTCTTCTACTGCAACTTTGCACATCCATAAGTGAGTATCATCATGCATCCCATTTGATCCTCATCCTATGGAATGCACTAACTCCGTATCATTTGTGGCTATATGAATGGGATTCCACTCTATATGGGGCACGTCTCTATGAGATTAATCCTTGAGATTGACTTTGTTTGTAGCTCCTAAGTGTTGCAGATACAAGGAATTGGTTCCTCAATCTTGTACTACTTGCAACTGCCTCATGAATGGTCTTCCCAAAATCATCTCATAGGCCTAATTTTTGCTAAAGTCGCATATGGAAAAAGTGTGCTTAAGCTCTACACCACAAGTAGTGAGAGTTATCCCTTCTAGAAATCCTAAAGGTCTCTCTATGTGACCAACGGCCATTTGCAATTTCATTTTTGTTGGTCTGAGTGCTCGTTTGCCCAAATTTTTCCATAGGGAAGTGGTAGCCATTGCAACTCCTGCACCTAAGTCCAAAATAGCATTTGTGGTGTAACCTTGATGAGTGATAAGAAGATAGGTGTTTCCTTCTTCTCCTTCGCTCATGTCTCTCATCTTGTCCAAGGGTATTTCAGGAACTGTTTTATGTGATCCAACCTAGGAATGAGGTCTCGCTACTTCAGGCACTTGGTCAGCTACATGTTTCCAGAATTTTGGCTTAACCTTGAGTAGCTCTTCTAAAGTGAGATTGTAGTGCACTTTAGTGTTCTTCACTACTTCTATATTCCTAGGTATGAGTCTTTGTTGCTTATCATGACCATAGGTGCTCTCATGCAAGTGGACTTTGCTTCCCATGGGCCTATGAAATGAGGCAATTCTTGTGTGGAATTAGACTCAAAGTCTAATCGCTCACTAGACTGGGTGTCCTACTGTTCTCCATTAATAGAAGGAATATCTTATGGGAATCGATAATGAAAGTCATCCACAAATTCAATGGGAGGGAGATTTTCTATTTCTTTTGCCCATTTCTCTTCTTGAATTTTTCTTAAAAATCCATGGGAATATTGATGCATAGAAGAAAAGGTGTCTGGTTCAGTGGAATTAGGCACAAAAGCTTCCTTGGGAGGAATGCTTATTCTTTCACTTGCCTTGTCCTTACCTTGGAGGGTGGCATCCTTCCCAGGTTTTGCAATTAAACTCTACAATCTTTCTAATAGTCCATCAAAATGCAACTGTGTCTTAGTTAAACTAGAGTAATTGAAGAGGTGATAGGCTTCAAACATGGTCTAAGCCAACTCTACCATCTTAGCACAAAGCTTTGTTCTTTCTATCTCTAGATCAGCTCTAGGGTAACATTTCTCATGATTTGATATGTTTGGCGCTTCTTGGATTCTAGCCTGATAGGCTTTAAGCATCATGTCTAGATCTTTGGGAGTGGGATCTACTAAGATGGATCCTACTCTAGGTGACGGTGGGGTTGTATGAGGTCGATTAGAATGTGGCAAATTGGAAGAGGATGGGGATGTTGGTGGTGGTGGTATGAGAGAGAGTGTTTGAGATGTGAGTTCAACTATCTTGAATTTTTTTTGTTTTAAGCTTTCCTCTAGGTCCCTCATCTTCTTAGACCATTGCCTTTTCATTCTTTCATGACTATCTTTCCAAGCTCTTGTCCTTTTCTTAGTTACACTTTCAGTCTCACTCACATCACAACCCTTTTCATGTCTGAAGCCTTGGCTCTTCTACAATGGCTGAGCTTTCTTGACCACTTGCACTGGGGTAGTGGAAGTTACACTTCCAGTGGAATCTATTACTAACCCAATCATATTAATGGGAGTGATCTTTGGCCCATTGTTTGGGTTATTAGGGCAATCCCGTAAGAGGTGCTCCTTCCCACAATCTAGACAAAAGCCTTGAATTATCACTGATTAGGGCTGCATCAGTGTAGGCATAGGGAAATCACAAATGAAGTGATCACCTTGGCATCTATAACATGATCCTGTGGGTGCTTGGGGTCTGATCTATCTGGGTTGGGGCCTAGAATTAGGACTTGCATACATGACATTAGTGTATTCTGGCTCCAAACTAGGTTCACTGAGGTCTTCATAATAGTACGTCTCGTTATGCTCAGGTGATTGCATGTAGTAAGCATGTTGATTATCGACATGAGCCAAGTCAAAATTATGATCACGCAGGTCACTTTTTGTAATCAATGGTGATTCTTGCACTAAGGCTCTATTTAAGTTTTCTTCAGTGGCTGCATACTTCACTGGAATCACATTTGCTGGTGGTGGTGGTTGTTGAACTAACACCAGCTGAGGTCTTTGTTGAGCCTGATAGGGTGGTTGGTAGGGTGGTTTGGGTCCAACATACTGTTGTGGGTACTGATTCTAATATCTCCCCCGTTGTCGATATGGCTGTGGATAATTTTGTCTAACCACTTGCTTGTTATAAGGGCAGTCTTGTGTGGTGTGGTTGGTGTACCTCCTTTTTATGGTGCAGCATTGGCTATTAGGATTCGCTTGGGGTTGGACCTTGATTGGACACACGTTTGCCATATGGTATCCTCCACAAGTATAACACTGTTTCCTTGGGGTAAATCTAGGTATCTATTTGTTAGAGACTCCTAATTTCTGAGCTACCTTCTCTAGAAGCTCCTCAATAGATGTGGATTGTTTGAAAGTGATGCCAGTAGAGCTATCTGAATCCTTATAAATCTTTGAAAGCTCTAATTCCTCTCCTAGATTATCCTCAATATCTATGCACATGCGTACACACTCTTCTATGGATCTAGGGTCTTTTAAGTACACATAAGATCTCAATTTGGTGCTCAACAATCCATCTAGGAACAATGCCACCTGTTTGGCTAGTGTAGGTAACTCTTGAATAGGACATCTCTCTAAATATTGTCTGAACCTTCTTTCTACAAGTCTAACCATTTCTTGAGGTGTCTAATTAAAGCTATTTATCAATGAGGAAGTGTTGTGCCCTATGCCACTCTTAGAAAATTTCATGATGAAGGCTTCTAGTAGTTAGTTTATTCTTGAATTGCCTCTCGTGTAGTGGTTGAAAGCACATAAGGGTAGTACTCTTGAGTGTTAGACCAAAAGCATTGTATTGTATGAATAGGTCATCAACTTGCTCAACTCTCAATACTTGCCTAAATTCTACCACATGATTATAAGAGTCCCTTGTACCATCGAAACAATTCTTCATAGAATCGACGTGTTGTGTAGGCTTTAAGGCCCTCATGTGTTCTCTAGGTCTTGGTAGAAGGAATTCATCTACATTTCTTTGATTTCTTGGGTCTCTATGTCTCTTGTTTTCTGTTCGTTTTGTTTCAGTTCTCGTTCTTTCTCTTCCTATTGGGTTAGAAAAGCTTACTTCCGGCCTATCTCCACTCTTGTCCCTTTGAGCTCCATGAGCTTGGGATGTTCCAGCTCCTTGGCGACCAAAAGAGACATTGGATCTTGGTTGGGGAAAAACAAATTCACCCTTCCACGTGTGGGCATGCCTACCATGCTACGAGACCACAAAGACCCTCTCTGAAGTATTGTCTAAGTAGGTCACTTTGTCTGCTGTGTTAGGATCTTTGAATTCATATATTATAAGCGTTCCCAATTCATTATAATGTTCAGGCTTATACCTCTAGAAAGCCTCCTTCGTCTCTCAGTTTAAGAGTAAATCTATGCTCTTATTGTCTTGGGGAATCCATTCTGGGGTGATAACTCTAGTCAGGACTGATTTGCCTTGAGGGCTCTTTGGCTCTCTTCCTAAGTTCCCTTGCTCTATGTCACCTATTTAAGCCTCTGAAATTATGTTGCCAAATTTGTTTGTCCTATCTGGTTGGTTTGTGACAACATACATGGTCCCTTCTTTATCTATGTATGTACCTTTTTTGAACGTGACTACTAGATGTTCTAGTCCAATGGGTTGATCTGGGTTTTTAATCTGGACAACAGATCCTCTTAGACCATCCTCATAGATGCGAGCACCTAATCGGTTGTTCTTGATGTATTCCAATTGACTCTTGTAAGGTCCTTCTGGTTTTTCTAGGTACGCCACTCCTGAGCTACCTATGAGTCTCTCCATGCTATACGACATCTCAAAATCGAGACCTAGCTGTATGATTGACACTAGCTTCAGATGATCTCAGGCTTTGTCTATCCCGTCCTAGATATCTTCCTAACCTAAGGCTCATAAGCCTTGGTGGTTATCCCAATTTTTCCGAATACAACCTTGTTGTACATTTCTTTGGTATTAGTCACTAAATCTTTCTGTTTTCCTTACGATGTCATTTCTTGTCCAATAAGTTCTCATCACAAGGAATACTTAAGTTTTTTGCACTTGAAGTTTAATCGCTTGATTTATATACTTTCACCTTAGAGTTTGTCATAGAACTAAGTAATTGATGCTTGCACTTTGAGAAATCAGGGTTTTTGTACTTGATCGTGCTTAACATTGCCCTAATTAATTAAAACTTCTATCCGTACTTAGCTTAAGCTAGGAATTGACAAAAGGGTGTTGAGAATGATCCAACCTCAGGTCACTTATCCCTTGCTCATGTTTGAGTGCTCAAGACAATCATTTTCAAGATTTTAGTATGCTCATGCTTTGAATGGCCTTTGATGCTCTCAAATGGACCTGTAAAAGTCCCAAAGTTAGCTCAAGATTTAAATCTACTGACACAACTATTGGAACATCAAGTTTACATTATGCTTGAGGTGGATTTGATCTACATCAAAGGCTATCGCGTCGAAAGAATATCCGTTGGAGAGTTCTTTTTCTTATGCTCATTTATTGTATTTCTTTGAGAGATTTTTGATGGTTCATTTACCGATGTAAAAGCCTTTTCTTTACACATGTAAAGGTAGAAACATAGAGCCCAAATCCCACAAATTTGTGGTGGTTGAAGTTGCATTCAATCAAGCAATCAAATCACCTAAAAGTAGATCAAACTAGATCTTCACTTTTCCTAGATTGTAGGGAAGTGAATTGATTCCCTCCAACAACCTTTCCCACCTTCATTTGAATTCAAATTCCACTTGTAGAAGTCGTGGAACACTCCTAGATTCTATATAAAGACTTGGAATCACTTGTACAATACATGGAAGCAATATACATACACTTGTGACCATCATTGTCTTGCTCCTTCAATTCTCTGCATCATCTTCTTCGCCAACAGTAATCTTGCAGAGGCTGCTGCTCTCTCTTGAGAGCTCCAAATTGAGTGCAAGATAGCTCATTAAAGATATTAGTGTCTAGTCTATGCCTATAAATTTTCATAGCATTTGGTTCAGTAGATCATGAGAAACCTGAGTTTTGCTGTCTCCGGGTCAATCTCTACATATTCTTGAAAAATAGGAAGTACCACCGGTGAATGTCTCATTCATTCTATTGGAAATGAGGTAGGCCCATAGCTCATATCACAGGTCCATGGCTCCATAGGTCCAGCATATACAACATAGAATCTAGCAATCTTCAATATTGACAAAACACGAACATACCACACTTAATCATACAAATGATGAGACAAAGATAGAGAGAGACTAGAAAACATGTGTAAAGTGTTACTGTAAGCCACGACTTACTCACACTATCATATATACGAATGTGCAATGTACAACGTGGGAGCAAAACTCTCAACCACTCTATGTGATCAGAAATAGATGAATGAGTGAATGTACAAATGTAACAAACATATTCAGATGTATGGACAGAAATCTGAATGTATATGAGATGTGTGACATGATAGGTTATAAAAGAGTGAATATGAGTGACCAAAAGAGGAAGGATCAGTGTGAAACTGATAATCAACAAACCATCATCTAACCTTAGGTTATGGAAGACCCTAAGTCAGATACATCTGTGAAAAGATCACATAACTAGAAAGTAACAAAGAATGCTAACAAGTTTGCTGCCGAAAATCCTCAAACTCATGTGAATACACCTTCTCAAACACCTCATCCAAATATGCATAAAGCATAACCGTACTGATTCTCTTGTACCATTGCTGAATAGGGCTCCTCCTGATATGGATGTTACTGCCTCCAGAAACTTCAAGTAGTACTTATGTGCATAAAGAGAACATGTACCTAAATACTTAACATAAGATGCAAATCTTATGTTAACCACCATCCAATGTCTTTGAAGTAACCCGAAATCTTCATGTAGAAGACATCCTTCAAATACACCATGTAGATGGTCGATCCTCACCATCAAGCTGCTAATGACCAAATCCTCTTTCCATGAACAAGAGATAACCTCCTTTCCATGAGCAAGAGTGTGAGCACACTCTTCTTCTCCAAGAAGAACTCCATAGCCGCTCCTCAACATGCTTCAAGTTAGCACCATGGCTGCCCCATGTGCTAGACAAAACACCACCTCTATTGAGGTCCAAGCTCTCCAAAGCTTGTGTTGAGCAATAGGTGAAGGATGATTAGATAATGAGGCAATAGCTTCTTATATAGTAGATTGTGTACTCTCAAAAGCACATAATGAATAAAGCTACGCGATCCTAGATCTAATCCGGAATAGAAAAATAACCGTAAAATGTCGTACGCCGTCGCTCGCTTGTAAAGTTGTCCATTAGTTTTTGAGAAAAGCTTCAAGACAAAAATAATCGCGAACGCGCTGCTCGAGGAGGGTTTCGAGCTCGCGTCCCCACAATAAGAGTACATTATAGTAACCACGTCGCCTTCTTGTTTTGCTTGTAGAAGGACTAAGAACAAAAGCTATACATGCTATTATCTGTGAACAAGTTTGACCAACTTTGACCAATAGGAACATTGTTTTCCAACAATCCCCCCTGCAATGTCATACTGGTACAAACTGAACTGGATCTGTAAACTTCATAAGCTTCAAATCTTTACTTCAAAAGTCTTCTTCAAAACTGAATTTGACTTTCTTCAAAAAACTTAAACTTGCTGAAGATGAACCATAATACTTGAGAAAATATGCAAACTAGATGTCCAATAGTGTTCTCATCAAGCAATCACTACTTGACAACAAATGTAGCAAGTACTTGACTCTGAACCTGCTATCTCCTGTTTTCACAAACCTGAAAACATACACTAGGATCCATATATTTGCATTTACTTTAAGAAGCTTTCTCAACGTACTTCTGCTGTGTCATGTAAATACACTAAACAAAATCAAGAACTGAATCCTGGAACTTGTGACTGACAACTCACAACTTAGTGTATTATGAACACTGCTAGTTCATCTCTGACTGTACTTCAAGTCAACTCAACTCAGCTGAAATCAACTAAAATCAACTGAAATCAACTCATGAGTATCATAAAAAAAATATATGATGTCATCATGTCTTCATCCTTGGTCAATGTGTAAATCCTTCATACCTCTTTCCTTCAGAATCTGGTATTAACATAAATGTGCGCACTTCTAAAACATACCTCTCTGAAATGTCAAGCTTCTCTTCAATAGAATTTTGGAACCTTCTCCTGAACAGGAACATCCTAACAGGAACTTTCTCCAAACATTCTTCTTCTTCCTTCTTCTTTCAAAGCTGGAACATAAAGAGAACCTGACAAAGGAAATATAGGAATACCTGAAATAGGAATACCTGAAGGTATGACTCTGCATTCTTTTAGATATGGCTTAAAATAATTCTTCATGTTTCATCACCCCCTAGGATGATTTAACACTAGTATCCAGTATTCTTCAAATATATCAGATTTTATGAAATCTGGAACGTCTTCCTTCATAAATCTGATGTTCAATGATCAATATCTGTATCTGAAACAAAATCTCTGAACCCTTTTTATTAGCACTGTACACATGCCCATAGCTTTCCATGTCATTCCTCAGCTTTCCAAATTGTAGAATAAGGTTAGCTGAACCTAACATAACAAAACCTTGTTGAAAGCTTTATAGGATTCATAACCTTCTGTAACATAACAAGTATCTTCTTCTATTCCTCTGCAACACAAATCTGATAGAACCTGAATCTTTGACTTACTTCTTCCAATGCTAAGAACTTCACAAAACAAAGGATAAACAACTGACTCATAAATACTCAAGATCTTCAAGATCATTCAAGATCATCCAAGATCAATGATCTCTCCTGTGTAGAATCTGCTCTCATCAAACCTTCATGACAGAATGTTTGATTTGCTACTAGAATGTCTCCAAGTGTCCATGCTTCACATAAAATTGTAAAACTTTTCTTCAAACAAATCCTTCCCAAGAATCTGCAAATCCTACTTGAAACATAAGTGGACAAACCTCTCCCCTTGAGCACTCCAAAAGCTGCAAGTTGATACTTCATATCTTTCATATTCTACCCAGGTGAAATGTGATAGTACCTGCTTGACTTTCTTTTGGCTAACTCCACTTCTCAATCAAGTGATAGGATCTGATGGAACACCTTTTGAATACAAGCATGTATCCAAAAATCTAGACAATCATAGAAAGTGGATTCTCCATTGACTTGTACATCAACAATCTGAATTTTCTGAAGTTTTCTAAATATAAAACCTCAACCCAAGTCTTCAACATCTGCTACAAAAAACTCTTTTACCTTAAGAGTTAGATAAAGAAGAAATATACTTCTCCGCAACTTGTCATATACCAAGTAGCTTTGTATTGACACTCCAAGAATTCTTTGAGGGAACATATAAGCTGTCTGCTTAAAATCTTCAACTTATATATAACTCATACATGTGAGTCAAAAACATACAAGTTGTCTTCAAAATCTATTGGTTTTCTTTCTCTCAATGCAATTCTTTGTCAAATCTACTAAATCATGACCAAGTATAATGCAAAACAAGAAACTACTTCTTCTTTAGACTAGATGTTCTCATAGACTTGTCTGTGGATGTAGAGGATAAAATAGGAAAAGTATATGGGAAGTATATGAGAAAAGGAAGCCTTACTTTTCTTTTGGAAATGTTGGACTTTCTTCTTCTACATCTTTCTTCCACCTGATGATGATGTCAACATCGTCAAACTTCTCTTCCATACCTTTTGTTCTCTTCATCTTGAAGTAGCAAGCACTCTTAACTTCTTCAAATGAACTCTTTCTCTTCCTCTAGGGCTAAGAGTAAAAGACAAAACAACATGGTATACAAATGGAAGTGAATATAGAATCCTGTTTTATCATCTCCTCATATCTCTAAATCAGAATTCTACTTCAAATGTCTGAAATGACTAAATTCACCAACCTTTTGTCTGAATGATGAATTACCTTTCTAGAGTTACCTCTCTAGATCACATTTGTACCTTGATATCCAACCAACTTACAACATAAAATTGGCTGAAAACAAAAAACTCATCCCATCTCCAAATTTGTCTTCTTAGATAAGCTTTTCTTGTCATAAAAGAGATATCTCAAAACTCTCTAGAAAAACCTCTGGATACCTGTTTTGATGTAGCTAATGCTTTACATTTCAAAAGACTGAATGTGTATAAAAGCATTCCTTGAATCCTTCAAATCTCTTCATAACTACTCTTCTAAGACATGACCTGCAAATGATAATCTGATAGTAGAAATTGATACTTGTGATTTGAAGTTGATTTGATTCCTTCATCTTCTCTAAACCATTGTTCTTCCTTGAATTTAAAGTAGCCTTCTCTTCATCAAGTCTTGGTCTTCAAACAATACTTTTGTAAAGTATTTGCATACTCTTCCAAAAAATATTCGGCTGTTAACAGATCATCAACTTTATACTCCACACTAATGAATACACATGTGACTGAATTGTCTAATTCTCAAATCTCTAGTCATCTAGATTAAGTGTGTAATCAAATGTCAAATGTTAGAAAATGCTCTTAAATCATATGTTGTAAACCTGGAAGTCTCAAAAACCTGAGAATATGAATGAGCCTGAATGCATTGATGCCAAAGTCCTAAAGCTTTGAAACCAAAACCTTAGTGCTCTAATACCAAATGTTGGAAATGAGGTAGGCCCATAGCTCATATCACAGGTCCATGGTTCCATAGGTCCAACATATACAACACAGAATCTAGCAATCTTCAATATTGACAAAACATGAACATACCACATTTAATCATACAAATGATGAGACAAAGATAGAGAGAGACTAGACAACATGTGTAAAGTGTTACGTAAGCCACTGCTTACTCACACTATCATATATACCAATGTTCAATGTACAACATGGGAGAAAAACTCTCAACCACTCTATGTGATCAGAAATAGATGAATGAGTGAATGTACAAATGTAACAAACATATTCAGATGTATGGACAGAAATCTCAATATATGTGAGATGTGTGACCTGATAGGTTATAGAAGACTGAATTTGAGTGATCGAAAGAGGAAGGATCAGTGTGAAACTGATAATCAACCAACCCTCATCTAACCTTAGGTTATGGAAGACCCTAAGTCAGATATGTGTGTGAAATACTTAAAAAGTAGCAAAGAATCCTAACAAGTTTGCTGCCAAAAATCCTCAAACTCATGTGAACACACATTCTCAAACACCTCATCCAAATATGTATAAAGCATAACCATACTGATTCTCTTGTACCTATGCTAAATAGGACTCCTCTTGATATGGATGTTACTGCCTCCATAAACTTCAAGTAGTACCTGTGTGCATAAAGAGAATATGTACCTGAATACTTAACATAAGATGCAGATCTTATGTTAACCACCATCCAATGTCTTTGAAGTAACCCGAAATCTTCATGTAGAAGACACCCTTCAAATACACCATGTAGATGGTCGATCCTCACCATAAGCTGCTAGTGACCAAGTCCTCTTTCCATGAACAAGAGATAACCTCCTCTCCATGAGCAAGAGTGTGAGCACACTCTTCTTCTCCAAGAAGAACTCCATAGCCGCTCCTCAACATGCTTCAAGTTAGCACCATGGCTGCCCCATGTGCTAGACGAAACACCACCTCTATTGAGGTCCAAGCTCTCCAAAGCTTGTGTTGAACACTAGGTGAAGGATGATTAGATAATGAGACAATAGCTTCTTATATAGTAGATTGTGTACTCTCAAAAGCACATAATGAATAAAGCTACGCGATTGTAGATCTAATCCGGAATAGAAAAATAACCGTAAAACATCGTACTCCGTCGCTCGCTTGTAAAGCTATCCATTAGTTTTTTAGAAAATATTCAAGACAAAAATAATCGCGAACGCGTTGCTGGAGGAAGATTTCGAACTCACGTCCCCACAATGAGAGTACATTATAGTAACCACGTTGCCTTCTTGTTTTGCTTGTAGAAGGACTAAGAACAAAAGCTATACATGCTATTATCTGTGAACAAGTTTCACCAACTTTGACCAATAGGAACATTGTGTTCCAACACATTCCTATAGCATATTTTGCTTATTCCTTATAGTTTTGTGCATTCTATACACTCAAACCAGTTTATCACTCCCATAAAAGGATTTTTTGTAATTGTAATCACACTGGTCGCTATGGGCATTTGAAGTTCATTGTCTCTTCCATAGATAGTAAGTTCTTTGAGCTAGTCGACCCGCGAACCAATCTGTTCTGTATCGATTCATTCTCCTTGATGCTCCAAAGTACATAGTGTGTTTCTTTGCACGTATCACATGCTTATAAGGTCTATTTGAGTCTCCATAAGCTCAAGGGTTGGTCTTGTGCCGGTTGGCTTGACCAAAATTTGTCACTTTGAAACCCATTTTTCTACCTTCTACAAGCTTCTCCAAGTTCCTTCAGTGGTATCAGAGCTAGATCAAGATGGGTGACAGTTTTCCCTCAATGATCAAGAAGTTTGATCGACACAACTAAGCGGCTTGGCAAATCAGGATGGAGGCCTATTTGCAAGGTAGAAATATTTATGGAATTGTAGCAGGTGATGAAGCTATGCCTATTCCAAGATCCAAAAGAGGACCTACACAAGAGGAGACAGATAAGCTCACACTTTGGTGCGCAAGGGATGCTCAAGCAAGGTTGTACATACTAAACTCTATCTCTGACTTTCTATTACCACATATTAGAGGATGCAAGACATCTCAAGAGACTTGGGATGCCCTCGAGACTTTCTTTTCTGCTAGTACCAAAGCAAGAAAGAATCATCTTTGGAACGAGCTCAACCAAATAAAGAAAACACCTAGACAAACCATCACAGAGTTTGTTACCAATGTCAAGGAGGTTGCGGATCAGTTAGCATCCATTGGAGAGCTGATTGAAGAAGAGGTCATCATGAGGCAAATTCTCAATGGCATTCGAAATGATAAGTAATGGCAATCCTTCACGACAACTTATGATCTCATCATGTATGTACAAACTCCATACTTCAACATCTTTCTTGGACAACTCTTCAATCAAGAAGCCAACAATAGCATAAAGGAAGGTAACTCTTATCATGGTACTTCAACTAGTGCTCTATATGTAGATAAGAAGGATAAGAAGCAGAAAGGCAAGAAGAAGGAAGAAGATGAAGAAGAGACTTCTCCAGCCAACTTTACAAGCAAGAGCAAGTGGAAAGGGAAGAAGAAAGGACCAAAGCAAGACAAAACCAAAGGTCAGAATGGTCAACCTTGTGCCATATGCAATAAGACCAACCACACCACTCAAAATTGTTGGTTCAATGGGAAGACCCAGAAAGGAAGTGGAAGAGGTGGATATGGAAGCAATAGAGGCAGAGGTGGACACAACTTCAACAATAACAATACAAGCTATAATAGAAGGGACTACAACAATTATTCAGAAGATCAACCACATGAAGACTCATTGCTTCTTATGAATCTAAGCCACAAAGAGGGTAAAGAAGATGATCATTTGTTCTACATAGATTCAGGATGTTCGAATCATGTAGCAGGCAACATTGCTCTTCTATCTGATTTGGAAAGTCCAAAGCATAGACACGAAGTGCAAACAGGGGATGACACGAAGCACAATGTGGAGAAGATTGGTAATGTCAAAGCTTCCAATGGTAGGACAAACATTGTGAGTAAGGTTCTCTATGTACCCACTATCACTAAAAACCTAATAAGTGTAGGCCAAATAGTTGAAAAAGGCTTGCAAGTTAGGTTCCCCCAACATGGAGATTTTTTGGAAGATCCATGTCAAGGCTTCAAAAAGATAGCCCGAGGTGAGAAGCATGGTAGGATCTTTACTTTTGAAGTAGGAGAAACCAAGAACATAGCTCTATTCAACTTTGGGTCTCAAACCCTAAGTGATCTTGAAGTGTGGCATAAGAGACTTGCTCATGTGAATGAAAGAACCTTGAAGGATATATGCAGGGATCAAAGTGTTCTAGGACTACCGAACATATCAAAGCAACACATGCTCAACAGGTGTGATGCATGTTAGATTGGGAAGGCACAAAGACAACCATTCAACCACAAAGGCTACATCCACAACAACTTATTGGACTTAGTACATACAGATGTATGGGGACCAAGTCAAGAACCTTCATTGGCAAGATCAAGGTATTATGTCTCATTTATTGATGACCATAGTAGATGGACTGTTCTATACTTTATCAAGAGTAAGAATGAAGTGTTTGATTGCTTCAAGAAGTATCTTGCACATGTGGAGAACCATACAGGTAGATCACTAAAGAAGCTTAGATCTGATGGAGGGGGAGAATACTTCTCCAAAGATTTTGATGAGTTTTTGAAGGAAAAAGGTATCAAAAGGGAAGTGACTACTAGGTACTCTCCTCAACTAAACGGAATTGCGGAGAGGAGAAACAAGACATTTGTTGGATCAGCCTGAACAATGCTTGAAGAGAAGAAGTTGCCACATTATCTATGGGCAGAAGCTATTTCAACTGCTGTGTACCTTGTCAATAGACTACCATCCAAATCACTTCAAGATATGACTCCTTATGAAGCATGGCATGGAAGAAAACTTAGTCTTAAACATTGCAAGGTTTTTGGTTGTTTTGCTTATGTTCATGTACCATCACAAATAAGAGGTAAGCTAGATGAAAGGGCAACAAAGGCAGTGTTTATTGGATATGATTCAACTCAGATGGGTTACAGGTTCTTCAATCCTTCAACCAAGCAATTCACTGCAAGTAGAGAGGTTGTGTTTGAAGAACACAAGTCTTGGTATGATGAAGACAAACAAAAGGTAACACTACCATATGATCTTGATTCTGACTCTCATCAATTAGGAAGCAAGCATGATACACAGGTCTAGGATCCGAGAAGTGATACAAACGATGACCAAGATGAAAGAGAGAACGATTACAGGCTATGGAAGTCAAGAGGCAAAGCAAAGATGCAAGAGGTTGGAGAATGCTCCAAACAAGCACCTAGATGATCAGCAAGACAGAAGAAACAACCAGAAAGGTAAGTATATGATTCCACATTTGTTACAAAGCATTCAATATACTTGGAAAAAGACTCTATTTCAGAGGAACCCTCAACCTATGAAGAGGCAAAGAGAAACTCTGATTGGGAAAAGGCCATGAAAGAAGAGATAGATGCATTGAAGGGAAATGGACACTTGGGATTTGGTTCCAATGTCACCAAATCAAAAGGTAATTGGTTGCAGATGGGTATATAAAGTTAAAAGAAACTCAGATGGATCAGTTTGCAAGTACAAGGCAAGATTAGTTGCCAAAGGATGCTCACAAACTCATGGTATAGACTATGAAGAAACATTCTCACCAGTTGCAAAGATGACTACAATCAAGACATTGATAAGTGTAGCTGCTGCAAGGAATTGGAGACTCCTCCAACTTGATGTGAAAAATGCATTCTTAAATGGTTGGATAAGTGAAGAGGTATACATGTCACAACCACCAGGTTTTGAAAACCCTAATTATCCATCTTATGTTTGCAGACTTAAGAAAGCATTGTATGGATTGAGACAAGCTCCTAGAGCTTGGAATTACAGGTTGGTTACATATCTTCAAGATCAAAGGTTCAAAGCTAGCAGCTCAGATCCTTCTCCATCAAAAGGGATCACAATGAGGTTATCTATCTATGTGTATATGTTGATGATATTATTGTGATAGGTGATGATCTAAATGGCATTCAAAGGATCAAGAGACACATGCAAGAGGAGTTCAAAATCAGTGACCTAGGTGAGCTCACATATTTCCTAGGTATGCAGGTGATATACAGAGATGAAGGAATGTATTTGACTCAAAGAAGATACGTTCAGGATCTTCTTCTCAAGTTCAAAATGGAGAACACTAAACCTGCAGGTACACCTTTGGAGATGAATCATAAACTAAGTGTTTATGAAGGTGAGAAAATTGAAGAACTAAAAGAATATGAAAGCTTGGTAGGTAGCTTGATATATGCTACTCATACAAGGGCAGACATCTCATATAGTGTGTGAGTGCTTAGTCAGTTCATGCACTCACCAAGAAGACCACACATGGATGCGGCTAAGAGAGTACTTAAGTATCTCAAAGATACAATCAACAAAGGTATATTCTATCCTTACTCTTCATATTTGGATATCAAAATCTACTCAGATGCAGATTGGGCAGGAGCTAAGGATGATAGAAAAAGTACATCTGCTTAGCATTTGTAGGTTCAAAGCTAGTGTCATGGAGTTCCAAGAAGCAACCAACAGTTGCTTTATCCTCAACTGAAGCAGAGTACAGAGGCTTGACCATAGCAACTCAAGAGGCAATATGGTTAAAAGCATTGTATATAGATTTGGGACTTGTGAGTTCCAAACCTCACATATTTGGAGATAATGTAAGTTCCATGCATCTAGCAGCAAATCCTATTTTCCATGCGAGAACCAAGCACATAGAATTCCATTACCACTTCATCAGGGAGAAGCTCATGGCAAAGGAGATTGACATTTCTTTTGTTCCTACTGAAAAGCAAGTAGCAGATATGATGACGAAGGCACTTAATGGAATAAAGCTTTGTAGATTCAAAGCTATGGCAGGTATTCAACCTATCAAAAAATGAAGACTCAAGCATACTTTAGCTTGAGGGGGAGCTGTTGGAACATCATGCTTACATTATGCTTGAGGTGGATTTGATCTACATCAAAGGCTATCGCGTCGAAAGAATATCCGTTGGAGAGTTCTTTTTCTTATGCTCATTCATTGTATTTCTTTGAGAGATTTTTGACGGTTCATTTACCGTAGCTAGAAAGATAGAGCCCAAATCCCACGAATTTGTGGTGGTTGAAGTTGCATTCAATCAAGCAATCAAATCACCTAAAAGTAGATCAAACTAGATCTTCACTTTTCCTAGATTGTAGGGAAGTGAATTGCTTCCCTCCAAAAACCATTCCCACCTTCATTTGAATTCAAATTCCACTTGTAGAAGTCGTGGAACACTCCTAGAGTCTATATAAAGACTTGAAATCACTTGTACAATACATGGAAGCAACATACATACACTTGTGACCATCATTGTCTTGCTCCTTCAATTCTCTACATCATCTTCTTCGCCAACAGTAACCTTGCAGAGGCTGCTGATCGCTCTTGAGAGCTCCAAATTGAGTGAATGATGACTCATTGGAAATATATTAGTGTCTAGTGTAGGCCTATAAATTTTCAAAGCATTTGATTTAGTAGATTGGGAGAAATTAGAGTTTGGGTGTCTCGGGGTCAATCTCTGCATATTCTTGAAAAATAGGAAGTACCACTGGTGAATGTCTCGTTCATTCCTATAGCATATTTTGCTTATTCCTTATACTTTTGGGCATTCTATACACTCAACCCTATGTTTATCACTCCCATAAAACGATTTTTTCTAATTGTAATCACGCTGGTTGCTATGGGCATTTGAAGTTCATTGTCTCTTCCATAGATAGTAAGTTTTTTGAGCTAATCGACCCGCAAACCTATCTGTTTTGTATCGACTCATTCTCCTTGATGCTCCAAAGTACATAGTGTGTTTCTTTGCACTTATCACATTCTTATAAGGTCTATTTGAGTCTCCATAAGCTCAAGGGCTGGTCTTGTGCCGGTTGCCTTGACCAAACTTCGTCGCTTCGAAACACATTTTTCTACCTTCTACAAGCTTCTCCAAGTTCCTTCAACAACAAGCCATTTTCATTCATATAATTTAGATACTAATTTTTCATTTGCCTTTAGGAAAAATTTCCTTAGAGATCCCTCAACTTTCTCACCGGTGTGGAAGGTCAACTTCAAAATACCATATCTATAACTCCATGAGCTTTCCAACGAGCCCAAGATCACTAGAAATAGAGTTCTAGGGTTTTAGGGGTTAAAAGAGGCAAACAGGCAAACAGGATTTCTCGAATTACTTTCTTGGAGCCTCCCTATGATCCTATAACTTGATATTTATGCCCTAAATTAGCCAAAATGCAATTTAAAAACCCTAAAAAATTGGCCAAAATTGGCTGTCAATCGCAAACGATAGGGTTGTCAATCGGAATGGACAGAGATGTCTGTCATGGCCCATCAATCGTGATGGACAGATCCGATCGTGATTGATGGTGTCAATTGCGATGGACAGAGTCGTTTGCGATTGATGGTGTCAGTCGTGATGGACAAAACTTTCGGGTTTTTGCGTGATTACTTGTCAATGGTGGGTCATAAAGCGGCAATGGATATGTTTCCTGACGAATTGGAGTGTCAATCATGATTGCTCTATCGGTCGTGATGGACAGGGGTGTCCGTCGCAATGCACCCTATCAGTCACAATGGACTCTTGTCAATCACGATGGACAGGTAGTCCGTCGCGGGTTGTCAATCACGATTGATTGATTTCTTTGGTTTTCTATGTAGCTGAGTGTCAATCGAGGGTCTATTCATCGTGATGGACAATATTTTAGCTGAGTGTGGATGTAAGTCATGATTTTTGTGTCGATCGTGATGGAGAGGGGTGTCCGTCGTGATGGACAGGCAGTCCGTCGGGGTCTGTCAACCATGATGGATAGGTAGTCTGTCGTGATGGACACTGTCAATCGCGATTGATGGTGTCGATCGTGATGGATAGGCAGTCTGTCGTGATGGACACTATCAATCGCGATTGATGGTATCAATCGCGATGGACAGAGAAAATGCAATTTTTTTTGAATTTTTTTGTGGATTAATGATGTGCAAGGTCCATAGATTATGTTTGTGCACTTAGTTTTACCAAAGAGTTAATTTTTCTATCAATTGCGATTGACAGAGGTCAATGCCTAGAGACTTGTGCAGAGCTTTTCCGTACCTCTGCAAGCTACTGGAGATGATGATACAGCCAAAACCTGCAAGGAATGCTAAAAAACACACAAAAAATGAATGCACAATAGCTCTCTCTCGCTCTCTCTCACAAGTGAAATGAGGTAAGAAAAAAGTGAAAATTAAAGAAATTACCCATGACTCCAATGTCACAACTCTACGTCTTAACATCACACGCTTGTCTTGAAGCTCTCTCCCTGGCAATAGTGCCAAATCTAGTGTCACTCTAGCACAATGGAAGCTACCAACATGAGGAGATCCACCACATAAATGTCAATCCGTGTAAACGTGAGGACTAGAATGATGATTGTGAGCAAGTAAAGGCACAAATGTGTAAGTGAGAAGCACACTATCATTCACACACATACACACACGCACACACAAGGCAAGAACGAAGAGAGGAACAATGGAGTGCTTTCTATTACTCAAGAAGTCTATTAAAATAGCTCAAAACTCTAACAAGCTAACCTCAAAAATGAGCTCTCTAGGTCTTTTTATAGTTTTTTACTAGCTTTTGGTCCTGTCCAGACCTAGTGTTCGGCCTAGTTAAAAATTAGGTTCTAAGGCTTATTTGGGGGCAAAATGAAGTCTAAAAATTATGAAAATTGATACATAGGTATTCTTAATATTCCTCAAGCTCGAGGACTCCTCGGCTTCCACAAAATGGAGTAGGAATTAATAAAAAAATGTTATCTACAATGGTGTGAAGTGAATAAAATCACTGTTTGGGAAATTTTTCTTCTTGAAAAATCATGTGGCCTACTTGCCAGATCTTAGTTGATTGCCCTGCCTGCTTGGTCCTACTTGGCTCTCCCTTTGTTTTGACTCCCTTTGCTAGCTTCCCTATCTCATAAGGCCTTGACTTCCCTAGCTGCTACCAACACTATCGGTATTGGTAGGGTAATACCGGCACTTATACGGCCAGTATTGCTAGGGAGATACCAACGAACATGCCGGCATGTATAGGTCACATATACAGGCACCTATATTGCAGTGTAAATTGATACTTATACCAATGCATATACCGACTATATACACACCCATATTGGTTGAGTGTCTATCGATACTTATACCAATGCATGTACCGACACATATACCGATGCGTAAACCGATGCTTATATCGTCATTACAAAATCGACACTCATATTGATGACTATTTTGATGTTGGAAGGATTTTTTTCATGTCATCAGTCTTTACAACGAGAAGCTGCACCATCTGACCATACCCAAGCCTTCTCCTAGTTCACTTCATCAATCTTCACTTCCAAGAAGACTCGTGTGACATCTCTCCCTTTTGACTCTGACAAATGTCCCCTGAGAAATTTCACAACATCTGTAGCACACTTCAGCATTGCACCTTCAGGTTTAAGTTGTTCAAGGGTTAGCGCCCTTTTCACAATTGCACCTACACCATCATGTTCTCCCTTCCCTTGCATTGACTCAAAGAAGTTCCATATCATAGTCATGCATGTTAGCCCTGGATATCTGCCTACAAAGTAAAATGGAAGTTTAGCTTTAAATTGAGAAGCTGCACCATCTTACCATACCCAATGTTGGCTTAATTCAAGTTTTAGCTCTCTCAACCATTGCCAATGTAATTGGAAACAATGTTGCACAAAAAGGGTGTCATGCTTCTTGTCATCAGATATGAAGAAGTGGATTACCTTTTTAGGAATACCCTCCAAATGAAAATATGTGATATGCACAAAAATAGTTACCTCTACAGACCACCAATGCATAGATTGTATTTCATTTTGCTCGCGGAATGTATAGTTCTCTGCAAAATCAACCACTGAAACCACAACATCGCCTGGGAATTCAGAGACACACATCTTAAACTGATTCGCTTGCCATAAATAAATGAAATTGTGCTTGATAAATTATTTTAGAGTTTTCTCAAATAATCATGTTACAACTTTAGGACTCATCTCCCTCTTTATCAATTCTTTCCTTTTATGAACTTGTCCTTCATACATTGACTCGACATCTTCAAAGATCTTTATAGAAATATGATATTCCTCAATGCTAGTCTCTCTCGGACACCACTTAAACTAGACTACTCCGCAATCACAGCACTCACCCATCACACATTTGTACTGTTGGAATGTGGTATCATTTTGATGTGGTCATAGAATACTCTCTATAATGCTACTAATCGATCGAAATGTAATTGCTGAAGCATTGCAACTTGATGTCTCCCCCACTTGACAAATAGAACAATCACATTTACAAAGACAGCTATGCATGACCGAGCTTGATTGACATAGGAGATTGATTGCATCCTTAAGGTATGACATTTGAACGTGATAAATGCAGCAACATGTGAATCTGTCTTTCAATCTCTTAACAAAATATGGCTTCAATGATTCGAACTTTCGAAGCTGGTTATTTATCATTGGATGCAATTGTTTGAAGCATATAAATAGCTCCATCTACATTACACAAACAAGTGGTTATTAGTATTCATTAATTAGCTAATTATCAATTTGCTATTACTAAGTAGTTGGTAGTTATTTGTTACAAGGTGTTAGATTGTTACTAGTTAGTTCTCAGTAATTAGGTATTACTAACTAGCTTGTTAGTAATTAGCTATTATTAAGTAGCTGGTTCTTGGTTAGCTATTTGTAATTAGCTATTACTAAGTAGCGGGTTCTTAGTTAGTTCTTAGTAATTAGCTATTACTGAGAACAATTAGCTTGTTAGCAATTAGCTATTACTAAGTAGCTAGTTCTTGGTTAGCTGTTTGTAATTAGCTATTACTAATTAGCTTGTTACTAATCAGATATGACTAAGTAGCTGGATCTCGGTTAGTTTTTTGTAATAAGCTATTAGTAATTAGCTTCTTACTAATTAGCTTGTTACTGATTCACTTGTTACTAATTAGCTTGTTACTAATTAGCTCTTACTAATTAGCTTGTTACTAATTAGCTATACTAAGTAGCTGGTACTTGGTTAGCTGTTTGTAATTAGCTTGTTACTAATTAGATAATACTAAGTAGCTGGATCTTCGTTAGCTGTTTGTAATTAGCTATTACTAATTAGCTTGTTACTAATTAGCTTATTACTAATTAGCTTGTTACTAATTAGCTTGTTACTAATTCGCTTGTTACTAATTAGCTTGTTACTAATTAGCTTGTTACTAATTAGCGTGTTACTAATTAGCTATTACTAATTAGCTTGTTACTAATTAGCTATACTAAGTAGCTAGTTCTTGGTTAGCTGTTTGTAATTAGCTATTATTAATTAGCTTGTTACTAATTAACTAGTTAATCATTATCTTGTTACTAATCTAATTAGCTTGTTACTAATTAGCTTGTTACTAACTAGTTTGTTACTCATTAGCTTGTTACTAATTAGCAATTACTAATTATCTTGCTACTAATTACGTATTACCAACTAGCTTGTTACTAATTAGCTATTACTAATTAGCTTGTTAGTAATTAGCTATTACTTAGTAGCTTGTTCTTGGTTAGTTGTTTGTAGTTAGCTATTACTAATTATCTTGTTATTAATTAGATATTACTAATTAGCTTGTTACTAATTAGCTTGTTACGAAGTAGCTTGTTACTAATTAGCTATTACTAATTAGCTTGTTACTAATTAGCTTGTTACTAACTAGTTTGTTATTCATTAGCTTGTTAATAACTAGCTTGTTACTCATTAGCTTGTTACTAATTAGCTATTACTAATTAGCTTGTTAGTAATTAGCTATTACTAAGTGGTTGGTTCTTGGTTAGCTGTTTGTAATTAGCTATTACTAATTAGCTTGTTACCAATAAGCTTGTTACTCATTTGCTTGTTACTAATTAGCTTGTTAGTAATTAGTTATTACTAAGTAGTTGGTTCTCGGTTAGCTGTTTGTAATCAGCTATTACTAATAAGCTTCTACTACTTAGCTATTACGAAGTAGCTTGATAGTAATTAGCTATTACTAAGTAGCTGCTTATTGGTTAGTTGTTTGTAATCATCTATTACTAATTAGTTTGTTAGTAATTAGCTATTACTAAGTTGTTGATTCTCAGTTAGCTGTTTGTAATTATCTCTTACTAATTAGCTTCTACTAATTAACTATTACTAAGTAGCTTGTTACTAATTAGCTTGATAATAATTAGCTATTACTAAGTAGCTGGTTATTGGTTAGTTGTTTGTAATTAGCTATTACTAATTAGCTTGTTACTAATTAGCTATTACTAAGTAGCTGGTTCTTGGTTAGCTGTTTGTAATTAGCTATTTCTAATTAGCTTGTTACTAATTAGTTATTAATAAGTAGCTTGTTACTAATTACCTATTACTAAGTAGCTAGTTCTTGGATAATCATTTGAAATTAGCTATTACTAATTAGCTTGCTACTAGTAACCTATTACTAAGTAGTTGGTTCTTAGTTAGTTCTCAGTAATTAGCGACTAATAATCTAATTAGCTTCTTATTAATAGTTAGTTATTATTAAGTAGCTAGTCGTTGGTTAATTGTTTGTAATTAATTATTACTAATAATCTATTACTAATTAGCTTGTTAGCAACGATCTATTACTAAGTAATTATCTACTACTAATTAGCTTGTTAGTAATTAAATATTAATAAGCAGCTAGTTCTTGGTTAGATGTTTGTAATTAGCTATTACTAATTAGCTTGTTACTAGTTACCTATTACTGAGTAGTTGGCTCTTAGTTGTTAGTAATTAGTTATTACTATTTAGCTTGTTAAGAGTTTGTTATTATTAAGTAGCTACTTCTTGGTTAGTTGTTGATAATTAGTTATTACTAATTATCTTGTTACGAATTAGCTATTACTAAGTAGTTGGTTCTTGGATGGTTATAAGTAATTAGCTATTACTAGTTAGCTTGTTACTAATTCACTATTACTAGTTAGCTTGTTACTAATTCGCTATTACTTAAGATCCAGTTTCTTGGTTAGTTGCTTGTAATAAGCTATTTCGAAATAGCTTGTTACTAGTTAGCTATTACTATTAGCTTGTTACTAGTTAGCTATTACTATTAGATTGTTATTATAAGTTACTTGTTACTGGTTCTTGTATAATTAGCTAAAATCGTGAACTGATGATCTTTGTCAAGCAACCCCTTGAATCTCTTTCATTCAGATTTATGCTCAGTCTCCCATTGTTTTTCAAAGATAAGGAACATGAGCCTAAGTTCTTGCTTGATATAGAGTCGTAAGAGTATCCCGATCATCTTTTGTTGTATTGCAAGAACAAATGCAAGAGATAGATCATCTTTTGTTGTATTGCAAGAACAAATGCAAGAGATAGTGACACGTTTCATAGACAAAGCCATCGATGCATGCGCTTGTGCATCTCTGGCGTCCCAACAAATTTTCTCTACAGTAGGTGTACAACATGACTAGGAAGAATTGAAATCCTGAATGAGTGTGAGTGAGAGCATGAAAATAAGCAGAGGACATTAAGAAGTAGAGAAGATGTTGAAGTTCGGATTCTGTATATGGATCATGAGGGATCGATTTGTGATCAAAGCCAATGGATATACACTTTGATATGAAATAGAAACTCCTTTCTCCAATGAATGAAGCTACTCACTTACTAATTAGCTTGTTACTAAGTAGCTTGTTACTAATTAGCTATTACTAATTAGCTTGTTACTAATTAGCTTGTTACTAACTAGCTTGTTACTCATTAGCTTGTTACTAACTAGCTTGTTACTCATTAGCTTGTTACTAATTAGCTATTACTAATTAGCTTGTTAGTAATTAGCTATTACTAAGTGGCTGGTTCTTGGTTAGCTCTTTGTAATTAGCTATTACTAATTAGCTTGTTACCAATAAGCTTGTTACTCATTTGCTTGTTACTAATTAGCTTGTTCGTAATTAGCTATTACTAAGTAGTTGGTTCTCGGTTAGCTGTTTGTAATTAGCTATTACTAATTAGCTTCTACTAATTAGCTATTATGAAGTAGCTTGTTACTAATTAGCTTGATAGTAATTAGCTATTACTAAGTAGCTGGTTATTGGTTAGTTGTTTGTAATCAGCTATTACTAATTAGTTTGTTAGTAATTAGCTATTACTAAGTTGTTGGTTCTCAGTTAGCTGTTTGTAATTAGCTATTACTAATTAGCTTCTACTAATTAGCTATTACTAAGTAGCTTGTCACTAATTAGTTTGATAATAATTAGCTATTATTAAGTAGCTGGTTATTGGTTAGTTGTTTGTAATTAGTTATTACGAATTAGTTTGTTACTAATTAGTTATTACTAAGTAGCTGGTTCTTGGTTAGCTATTTGTAATTAGCTATTGCTAATTAGCTTCTTACTAATTAGCTATTAATAAGTAGCTTGTTACTAATTACCTATTACTAAGTAGCTAGTTCTTGGATAAACATTTGAAATTAGCTATTACTAATTAGCTTGCTACTAGTAACCTATTACTAAGTAGCTGGTTCTTAGTTAGTTCTCAGTAATTAGCGACTAATAATCTAATTAGCTTATTATTAACAGTTAGTTATTATTAAGTAGCTAGTCATTGGTTATTTGTTTGTAATTAATTATTACTAATAATCTATTACTAATTAGCTTGTTAGCAATGAGCTATTACTAAGTAATTATCTACTACTAATTAGCTTGTTAGTAATTAAATATTACTAAGCAGCTAGTTCTTGGTTAGATGTTTGTAATTAGTTATTACTAATTAGCTTCTACTAATTAGCTATTACTAAGTAGCTGGTTCTTGGTTAGTTGTTTTTAATTAGCTATTACTAATTAGCTTGTTACTAGTTACCTATTACTAAGTAGTTGGTTCTTAATTGTTAGTAATTATCTATTACTATTTAGCTTGTTAAGAGTTTGTTATTATTAAGTAGCTACTTCTTGGTTAGTTGTTAGTAATTAGTTATTACTAATTATCTTGTTACCAATTAGCTATTACTAAGTAGTTGGTTCTTGGATGGTTATAAGTAATCAGCTATTACTAGTTAGCTTGTTACTAATTGGCTATTACTTAAGAGCCAGTTTCTTGGTTAGTTGCTTGTAATAAGCTATTTCGAAATAGCTTGTTACTAGTTAGCTATTACTATTAGCTTGTTACTAGTTAGTTATTACTATTAGATTGTTATTATAAGTTACTTGTTACTGGTTCTTGTATAATTAGCTAAAATCGTGAACTGATGATTGAAAATAGGATTACCTGAGATACGTCAAGAAGGTGAACAAGAAATATTGATTTTTGCTAAGTCGTGTCATGCTTATATCCTTCTTATTTGGTGACACCTTGCTCTCTATTGTCCAAAACATGATAATCAGATGCTTGACCTCTTGTGTGATACATGTGGTACGTGTTGCCCTACCAGTTGCCTTCAAAAAACTATGATTAGACTCAACTATACTTAACCATCCAATCATATCATAGATGACTTTCCTGCTTACTTCCAATACCCTAGAAAGTCTTGAAATATTTATCTGATTTGTTGATGAATATGCATCACTATTTAGAGCCATCATCAATGTTGATCTCTTCGACACAATGTCATCAGGATTCTTTCTCATACTTTGCAGTGTATTCCGAAGATGATGAAAAGGGCACATGTTACATGATCTTTCTTACTTCCCATTGCATCAACAAGTTTCCCAATACATGGACTCTGCAACATCCTATTTAGGGCTCCCATTTTATCTTCACAACATAAGTGTCTAGTTTGATTTTGAAAATACTTGAAAAATCTTATCCACAATGCCATTCAAGTTGCTTGAACCGCAATTAGCATTACCCTCCACATTAGTGCCCGACCTTGACGTTATTGTGTCTCTATATTTCCTTTTCTTTTCCTTCCAATAACATCTTAATGCTTGCTGATCACTATCCACTACCGGTATTGTATTAACTTCCATCGGTTTGCTTGTCCGAGATTGAACTCCATCAACACACTACAAATGATGAGGAAACCATAAATACAATAACATCTACCACTCATCAATCCACTTTATTATATTGACTTTACATTGAGTATGCTCACCTGATATCATTAGGTGCTCCATCACTTACGTATGTAGACTTGTTATACCACTTTTAAACCTACAACAATCATCCAAAACCTCATACGTTAGATACAATGGATGTATAATATGAAACTAAATGGACATTGTTAGGCATCATTTTAAACCTGCAACAATCATCCACACTCTGAAATGTTACTCCTATATAACTTCCCTTTTTTTTAGGGAACAGGAAAAAAGTAGATTAATGAGGGAATTTTACAAAATGTGCAGGGGCCAAGAGCCCACACATCACCATAAAATCAATGTCATCAATCTTTACAACGAGAAGCTACACCATCTGACCATACCCAATGTTGCCTTAAGTCACGGTTTAGCTCTCTCAGCCATTGTCAATGTAATTGGAAGCACTGTTGCACAAAAAAGGTATCATGCTTCTTGTCATCAAATATGAAGAAGTGGATTACCTTTTTAGGAATGATCTCCAAACCAAAATATGTGATATGCACAAAAATAGTTATCTCTACAAACTGCGGCATACTCTCCAACATGCAACACGCAGAGAAATAGTTATCAATATTCCCCACTCAGGACGCAGCATGCAGAAAAAATGTCTATCGTGATGGAGTCCCTCTCACTGTTCCCCACTCAACATGCAGCACGCAAAAAAACTCCGAGGTGAGATGCGGTACTGCGGCGTACTCTCCAATATGCAGCACGCAGAAAAACCCACGTCATGAACGCTTCACGTAGGGAGTTGGAAAAGCATTCCTACTCTGCAATCCACAAAAATCGCATCAAGCTTTGTAATGTCTTTTCTGTCCCAAGGATACATGCTGGTGGTGGCTTCCAAAGTCTGTTTGTGGCTCTTAACAGAGTTGATTTTCCACTTCAACTTGGGCTAATAATATCCAATACAGAGCTTTGGGGTCGACCCTATTCTTGGTAGCGTGAAAATTAGGGAACCTGAAGCGCAATGAGCAAAAGCAACAACGAGAACCGATTCTTTAGAGTTGATTAAAGCCTTTGATTTTATGTTGCGCACGTACGTCTTCCATCGCCCATCAAGACAATCCTTGAAAGATTCGATTGTGACTCGTTACAACAGCACAGGATCAACAAAACAACAGCCAAGAAAACTTCTACCTTGCACGCTCCATAACCAATGTATGGCTACCAAAGACAACAATTAGCTACGCAGAAAAACTCCCAGGCGAGATGAGGTACTACGGTGGACTCACATGTTGTAGTGAAATGGTAAGGCATTGGGATCGCCATTCATCATCAATAAAAATGTAGAAGTGAAACGCCAATGGGAATCTGAAGGATTGTTAAGAAAAGTCTATGCAATCGAGCGATGTGGCAAGATTTCATGAGCAAAAAAATAATTTCTCTTTTAAATCCTTGATCTTTGTCAAGCAACCCCTTGAATCTCTTTCATTCAGATTTATGCTCAGTCTCCCATTGTTTTTCAAAGATAAGGAACATGAGCCTAAGTTCTTGCTTGATATAGAGTCGTAAGAGTATCCCGATCATCTTTTGTTGTATTGCAAGAACAAATGCAAGAGATAGATCATCTTTTGTTGTATTGCAAGAACAAAGGCAAGAGATAGTGACACGTTTCATAGACAAACCCATCGATGCATGCGCTTGTGCATCTCTGCCGTCCCAACAAATTTTCTCTACAGTAGGTGTACAACATGACTAGGAAGAATTGAAATCCTGAATGAGTGTGAGTGAGAGCATGAAAATAAGCAGAGGACATTAAGAAGTAGAGAAGATGTTGAAGTTCGGATTCTGTATATGGATCATGAGGGATCGATTTGTGATCAAAGCTAAGGGATATACACTTTGATATGAAATAGAAACTCCTTTCTCCAATGCATGAAGCTACTCACTTACTAATTAGCTTGTTACTAATTAGCTATTACTAATTAGCTTGTTACTAATTAGCTTGTTACTAACTAGCTTGTTACTCATTAGCTTGTTACTAACTAGCTTGTTACTCATTAGCTTGTTACTAATTAGCTATTACTAATTAGCTTGTTAGTAATTAGCTATTACTAAGTGGCTGGTTCTTGGTTAGCTCTTTGTAATTAGCTATTACTAATTAGCTTGTTACCAATAAGCTTGTTACTCATTTGCTTGTTACTAATTAGCTTGTTCGTAATTAGCTATTACTAAGTAGTTGGTTCTCAGTTAGCTATTTGTAATTAGCTATTACTAATTCTACTAATTAGCTATTATGAAGTAGCTTGTTACTAATTAGCTTGATAGTAATTAGCTATTACTAAGTAGCTGGTTATTGGTTAGTTGTTTGTAATAAGCTATTACTAATTAGTTTGTTAGTATTTAGCTATTACTAAGTTGTTGGTTCTCAGTTAGCTTTTTGTAATTAGCTATTACTAATTAGCTTCTACTAATTAACTATTACTAAGTAGCTTGTTACTAATTAGTTTGATAATAATTAGCTATTATTAAGTAGCTGGTTATTGGTTAGTTGTTTGTAATTAGTTATTACGAATTAGTTTGTTACTAATTAGCTATTACTAAGTAGCTGGTTCTTGGTTAGCTATTTGTAATTAGCTATTGCTAATTAGCTTCTTACTAATTAGCTATTAATAAGTAGCTTGTTACTAATTACCTATTACTAAGTAGCTAGTTATTGGATACTCATTTGAAATTAGCTATTACTAATTAGCTTGCTACTAGTAACCTATTACTAAGTAGCTGGTTCTTAGTTAGTTCTCAGTAATTAGCGACTAATAATCTAATTAGTTTATTATTAACAGTTAGTTATTATTAAGTAGCTAGTCATTGGTTATTTGTTTGTAATTAATTATTACTAATAATCTATTACTAATTAGCTTGTTAGCAATGAGCTATTACTAAGTAATTATCTACTACTAATTAGCTTGTTAGTAATTAAATATTACTAAGCAGCTAGTTCTTGGTTAGATGTTTGTAATTAGTTATTACTAATTAGCTTCTACTAATTAGCTATTACTAAGTAGCTGGTTCTTGGTTAGTTGTTTTTAATTAGCTATTACTAATTAGCTTGTTACTAGTTACCTATTACTAAGTAGTTGGTTCTTAGTTGTTAGTAATTATCTATTACTATTTAGCTTGTTAAGAGTTTGTTATTATTAAGTAGCTACTTCTTGGTTAGTTGTTAGTAATTAGTTATTACTAATTATCTTGTTACCAATTAGCTATTACTAAGTAGTTGGTTCTTGGATGGTTATAAGTAATTAGCTATTACTAGTTAGCTTGTTACTAATTGGCTATTACTTAAGAGCCAGTTTCTTGGTTAGTTGCTTGTAATAAGCTATTTCAAAATAGCTTGTTACTAGTTAGCTATTACTATTAGCTTGTTACTAGTTAGTTATTACTATTAGATTGTTATTATAAGTTACTTGTTACTGGTTCTTGTATAATTAGCTAAAATCGTGAACTGATGATTGAAAATATGATTACCTGAGATACGTCAAGAAGATGAACAAGAAATATTGATTTTTGCTAAGTCGTGTCCTGCTTATATCCTTCTTATTTGGTGACACCCTGCTCTCTATTGTCCAAAACATGATAATCAGATGCTTGACCTCTTGTGTGATACATGTGGTACGTGTTGCCCTACCAGTTGCCTTCAAAAAACTATGATTAGACTCAACTATACTTAACCATCCAATCATATCATAGATGACTTTCCTGCTTACTTCCAATACCCTAGAAAGTCTTGAAATATTTATCTGATTTGTTGATGAATATGCATCACTATTTAGAGCCATCATCAATGTTGATCTCTTCGACACAATGTCATCAGAATTCTTTCTCATACTTTGCAGTGTATTCCGAAGATGATGAAAAGGGCACATGTTACATGATCTTTCTTACTTCCCATTGCATCAACAAGTTGCCCAATACATGGACTCTGCAACATCCTATTTAGGGCTCCCATTTTATCTTCACAACATAAGTGTCTAGTTTGATTTTGAAAATACTTGAAAAATCTTATCCACAATGCCATTCAAGTTGCTTGAACCGCAATTAGCATTACCCTCCACATTAGTGCCCGACCTTGATGTTATTGTGTCTCTATATTTCCTTTTCTTTTCCTTCCAATAACATCTTAATGCTTGCTGATCACTATCCACTACCGGTATTGTATTAACTTCCATCGGTTTGCTTGTCCGAGATTGAACTCCATCAACACACTACAAATGATGAGGAAACCATAAATACAATAACATCTACCACTCATCAATCCACTTTATTATATTGACTTTACATTGAGTATGCTCACCTGATATCATTATGTGCTCCATCACTTACGTATGTAGACTTGTTATACCACTTTTAAACCTACAACAATCATCCAAAACCTCATACGTTACATACAATGGATGAACAATATGAAACTAAATGGACATTGTTAGGCATCATTTTAAACCTGCAACAATCATCCACACTCTGAAATGTTACTCCTATATAACTTCCCTTTTTTTTAGGGAACAGGAAAAAAAGTAGATTAATGAGGGAATTTTACAAAATGTGCAGGGGCCAAGAGCCCACACATCACCATAAAATCAATGTCATCAGCCTTTACAACGAGAAGCTACACCATCTGACCATACCCAATGTTGGCTTAAGTCACGGTTTAGCTCTCTCAGCCATTGTCAATGTAATTGGAAGCACTGTTGCACAAAAAAGGTATCATGCTTCTTGTCATCAAATATGAAGAAGTGGATTACCTTTTTAGGAATGATCTCCAAACCAAAATATGTGATATGCACAAAAATAGTTATCTCTACAAACTGCGGCATACTCTCCAACATGCAACACGCAGAGAAATAGTTATCAATATTCCCCACTCAGGACGCAGCATGCAGAAAAAATGTCTATCGTGATGGAGTCCCTCTCACTGTTCCCCACTCAACATGCAGCACGCAGAAAAACTCCGAGGTGAGATGCGGTACTGCGGCGTACTCTCCAATATGCAGCACGCAGAAAAACCCACGTCATGAACGCTTCACGTAGGGAGTTGGAAAAGCATTCCTACTCTGCAACCCACAAAAATCGCATCAAGCTTCGTAATGTCTTTTCTGTCCCAAGGATACATGCTGGTGGTGGCTTCCAAAGTCTGTTTGTGGCTCTTAACAGAGTTGATTTTCCACTTCAACTTGGGCTAATAATATCCAATACAGAGCTTTGGGGTCGACCCTATTCTTGGTAGCGTGAAAATTAGGGAACCTGAAGCGCAATGAGCAAAAGCAACAACGAGAACTGATTCTTTAGAGTTGATTAAAGCCTCTGATTTTATGTTGCGCACGTACGTCTTCCATCGCCCATCAAGACAATCCTTGAAAGATTCGATCGTGACTCGTTACAACAGCACAGGATCAACAAAACAACAGCCAAGAAAACTTCTACTTTGCACGCTCCATAACCAATGTATGGCTACCAAAGACAACAATTAGCTACGCAGAAAAACTCCCAGGCGAGATGAGGTACTACGGTGGACTCACATGTTGTAGTGAAATGGTAAGGCATTGGGATCGCCATTCATCATCAATAAAAATGTAGAAGAGAAACTCCAATGGGAATCTGAAGGATTGTTAAGAAAAGTGTATGCAATCGAGCGATGTGGCAAGATTTCATGAGCAAAAAAATAATTTCTCTTTTAAATCCTTGATCTTTGTCAAGCAACCCCTTGAATCTCTTTCATTCAGATTTATGCTCAGTCTCCCATTGTTTTTCAAAGATAAGGAACATGAGCCTAAGTTCTTGCTTGATATAGAGTCGTAAGAGTATCCCGATCATCTTTTGTTGTATTGCAAGAACAAATGCAAGAGATAGATCATCTTTTGTTGTATTGCAAGAACAAATGCAAGAGATAGTGACACGTTTCATAGACAAAGCCATCGATGCATGCGCTTGTGCATCTCTGCCGTCCCAACAAATTTTCTCTACAGTAGGTGTACAACATGACTAGGAAGAATTGAAATCCTGAATGAGTGTGAGTGAGAGCATGAAAATAAGCAGAGGACATTAAGAAGTAGAGAAGATGTTGAAGTTCGGATTCTGTATATGGATCATGAGGGATCGATTTGTGATCAAAGCCAAGGGATATACACTTTGATATGAAATAGAAACTCCTTTCTCCAATGCATGAAGCTACTCACTTATTTGGCTATACATGAAGCTACCAATGCATGAAGCATGAAGCTACCAATGCATGAAGCATACTTCGGATCAAGAAATCCTTCTTAGATCCAGTTACTTGGTGGCTTGGTGATGCTCGCCTCTTGGCCGGTAACTTCTTTGGCTATTGACTTATATGCGAGGTCTGAGTGTGCATTTAGTATGTGATGTATGCCTTGCACCGCTTGTGGAAGAGCTGCACACTTTATGGGATGGGATTCCTGTGCGCGACATGTCTCTGCCTTTGACAAGACGGGACGTGTGAGTGTGACAAGGATGAGAATTAGAGAATGGCAAGGTTTTTGTAAAGGTCGATGCCACCTGATCTGTAAAAGGCGAGTTGAAGGCTTTGGCCATGTCGTGCAAGTTTTCAATGAGGTGTGGAGTTGTGCATCAAAGTGTTCTAATGCAAAGTCCAGGGGAGCTTGCGTTGGACCATTGCTTTAGACTAATGCTTGTTCAGGGGAAAATGTACATGCCCGCTATGCTATATGCACATATGCCTACTCAAAACACAAACTCACAATGCGCAAGTTTCGTAAAAAGTTTGTACATTTGGAGAAATACCTCTCTTCTACTACGAAATATCTATCTATCTATCTCTAGGTTTGGGGGAAAAAATATCTATCTATCTATCTCTAGGTTTGGGGGAAAAAAGGCCCATTCTCTCTCGGCATTATTTTTAGTATGAGAATGAAGATATCCCCCCCACGCCCGAATGCCGGCTCACGAGTTCCAACCTGTGCGCATTTATGTGGGAACATGAAGTGCGTCTCTTCATATGGTTGAGGGACAGCAAAGCCCTGCTTTACACATTGGGGCGACAGCTGCAGGATTCGAACCTGCGCGGGCGAAGCCCATTTGATTTCTAGTCAAACGCCTTAACCACTCGGCCAAGCTGTCATGTGACTGCGCCTTACGCCGGCTGGCCCTTGGTCGCGATCTCTCTGAAGCTACAATTCTTGGTCATCGGTTATGTGACTATGATAATTAAAAAAAACAAAGAGAAAAGGGGTATGGGAGATAATAGACATGGAAGTCTAATTTTCATGCCCATGCTTCGTTTTCTTAAAAGCACGATATGCATGCACATGAGAAGCTCTATTTCACCGAGTCTAAGTTTCATAAGATGCACATAGACATTGTAGGGCATGGACATGGAGATTCTCATGCCTATTCTACACATGCATTGTTCTTTTGGGAAAGATGTTACGATTCAAGGGACCATCATTGATAGCTCAAGGATGTTTGGATCCAAACATACTTTCCTTGAGGGACTTGAAGTACACTAGAATGTCTCTCCCTATTTTACTCGCCAATATGACCTACTAGACATTAGATGTTCTCCCAATCGGCCACTTTTCTTCTACAAGCAAGTGAGATGACATTGTGTGAATGTCACAGAGGGATGGAGTAAGAAAGCTCTCGAACTTCCACAGAGAGAGAGAGAGAGAGGAGAAGAGAACTCTATTGACCTATTCTATTAGAGGCACTACTCAAGCACCCCTAACGTATATTGAGGTAGTAGGGAAGTCCCTTTTCGCCACACTAGTGGTTGAAGAGGTATGGGCACTCCCAAGAGAGCCCCAAAGCCAGGCATCCAAGGATGGCCAAGATAATGCCAACCTCTATCACTTGGAGTGCTAGGAGTTGATGATGTGTGTTCGCAGACATTACAACCAAAATATATCAGAAACCCCCCCTAGGATTGATGATGTGAAAAAGGATCTCACACTCATGTATAAGGAAATGCCAAGTAAAGTGGAAAGAAATCAATCCATTCAAAAGGAATTCAAACCCAAAGCCTTGCAAAAATATTCAAAATTATCCCTAGGTATAGCCTTTTTCAAAACTTCTCAAGCATTATCCTACATGGACACATAAAGCACATTGATCCCTCTATTAGAGAGTCTTCCCTAGAGTAATGAATAGTGCACTCAAAAATCATTGTGAAAGTTGCCATATACTCAACCTCACAACTATAAGTGCCCATAGTAGGTTTCTTCTTTCTCAACCATGATATGCATGAGCTACCAAGCATAAAGGAAAAATCACTCGTGGAAACATGTGTTTCAAATCAACCAACCCAATCTAAGTTAGAAAAAGCATATAAATCCAGTGATAATGATCCCCTCCCCCCCATTAAAAAAATCCAAGTAGTTTCGTAGCAGTGAAGCAGCAAAAGATGCACTTAACCACCTGCTAATGCTTGACACATAGGCAATGAATAAATCTCCTCATTAGAAACTAAAAATTGCATATCATGTCATGTATGCATAAATAAATCAAGCATACAACTACCTACTAATAAAGAACAACATAATATGCATCTCCAACATCATCAAGACTCAATCCCAAACATGTTTTCCATGGGAGTGGCAATAGGTTTGTAATCTTCAAGTCAAAAATGGTACAATGATTTACCGACATATTTCCCTTGAAAAAAGGCTTTTCCCCCATCCACTTGTATAAAAAAGAATGCCCAAATAATGATGCAAATATCCCAAATAAGAAGTCTTCAAGGAGGCATGCACTTCAGCCTCAAATTCATCAATATGCTTCTCATTAGGGCCAATGAGCAGTAAAACATCAACATATACAACAAGGATCATAAGTACATCATCGGCATGCTTGACTTCTAAGATGCTCTAAGTTGGACTCTTATCAAATCCATGTGCCAGCAAGTAGGCACATATCTTTCCATACCAAGCATGTGGTCCTTGCTTCAAACCATACGATTCCTTTTTCAAACTGCACACTTTTTTTCAAGCCCATTTTGCACAAATCCATGGAGCTAAAATGCATACACATCTTCATGTAAATCACCATTGAGAAATGCATTTTACGATCCAACTGATGTATACTCCAACCATGATGAGCTGGAAGTGCACAAATTCTACAAATGATGGTCATTTAACATGTGGAATCCCTCATCAAAATTGATTCCCTCCTCTTGAACATCGCCTTCGCTAAGAATACTATGTTCCATCACGTTTACATTTCATCCTGTATACCTATTTAGTGCTAGTGCCCTTTTCTTCTCGAGGCAAATCACATAAAGACCAAGCACCATTCTCAATAGCAACATCATATTCTCATTTCATAACATCCAGTCTAATTTTTTAAATTTATTGCTTCATCAATAGAAACATGTTCCTTTTGATAAAAAATACTAGAGATGGCCATTGCATAATAATATGATGCAAAATAAGAACTATGAGAGCATGAAGGAGTATGATATGACAAAGGTGCATCTAATTTTCTATTTCTCAATGTTGGCACCAGCCATTTAGGCATAGTTTTTGCCTCTTCTATGTCAGCCTCTCATGAATAAGTGCGTCATGTAAATCGGCATAAAAAATGGAATGATCCTAATGACCATTTGAAACTTGTATAGTTTGACAAATTGTCTTAGTGGGACTAGCACTTCACTTTCGAATTGTGAAAAGAGGTAGCAAATTATCATGACATCCTTTGAACTAACTAATGTCTCCTTGATACATGAACGTAAGGGCTGAATTGAAACGGCCACAATAGGCTGCTTCTTGCTCAACCAAGATATACATGAGCTACCAAGCATGAAGCAAAAACCACTGGTGGACACACGAGTGTCATAGCAACCAGCCCAATCTGAGTCAAAAAAAGCATGCAAATCTGGCGGTAGTGATCCCCCCTTGGGATAAAACAACCCAAGTAGCCGAGTACCACTCAAGTAGCGAAAGATGCGCTTAACCGCCTTCCAATGCATGACTCCTGGGCAATGCATAAACCTGCTCATATGTGAGATAGCAAACTGAATATTTGGCCGAGTAATGCATAAGTAAAGCAAGCATCCGACAGCCTGTTGATAGAGAACATCATCAACCAATAATGTGTCAATATATTTCGTTTGACACAAAGCCATTCCACCATCAACTTGCATAAACTAATGCCCAAATATTGATGCAAATGCCCCAAATCAGACATCTCAAATGAGGCATGCAAATCAGCCTTGAAATCAGCAATATGCTTCTCTATAGGACCAGTGAGCAGCATGTCATCAACATAGACAACAATGATCAGAAGCACATCATTAGCACGCTTAACATATAAGGTGTTGTAGCTCAGTGATGAGTAGCACCTCCTTTAATGTCAATTCGAGAAGACGTGAGGATGGTATGATGACCTCGAGCAAGTGAAGGCACAAGTGCGTGAGTGAGAAGCACACAAACATGCACACACATACACACACACGCGCACATACAACAAGAACAAAGAGGAGGACAATGGAGTTCTTTTTTATTACTTCCAAAATGCTCATACAAGTTCAATTCTATTAGAAGCTAACCTCAAAATCTCTGGCCTATTTGGAGGTTCAAACGGAGTCTAAAAAATGTGAAAACTGATAGATAGGTACTTCTAACGCTCCTAAAGCTCAAGGACTCCTTGGCTTGCACAAAATTGAGCTACAAAGATATGAAATGATATTTACAATGGTTTTTAGTGATGTGAATCACTATTTTTGTAGGGATTTCTTCTAACAGTGTGACATACATTTCCTGGAGCTCCCTACTCGCTCCTCCTTCTTGTGTGCCCACCTCTTTGATGCATGAAAAATTTAGATGGCCTACTTGCCAGATCTTCTTTGACTACTGTGTCTGCTTGTGCCTTCTCTTCGCTCCGACTCCCTTCGTAGGCTTCCTTGTCTTGTGAGTCCTTCAGTTCCTTGACTACTGCCAACACCCCCCCTCTCTCGCGTCTGTCGTCTCTGACAGACCCTTGTCTAGCTGTGCGTTGTACATAATATTGAACCACATCGGAAGCAAGGTGGTGTTCTTCTAATCGTAGCCCCCGTGCTAGGTCTGTTAACAATGCATCCCAATCCACTGGACCTGGGACGTCTGGATGGGGCACCCGCAATTGATCTGAGTGGATGGTCCTCTCCACAGCGAATAGTTGGAGGAGATGTGAGGGCTTGGTACAAATATTTCTGAGTGATATTCTCAGAACCCTATGATGAACATCTCCTCGAAGGTCTGCTTGAAGCATGCTGGGAGGTATTTTATTCTTGCGTGCGAGGCATATACTACCTTTATTGACGTTCTTTACAGCAATGGTAAATTCGGGCCAGGTGCGTCTACGGAAGACTGGAACATAACAGGGATTGTATTTAATAAAGAGTGGCATGTTAGTCCAAGTACGAACCATCTCGGGATAGGTCTCAAGAAGACGGATCCTCCAGGTGGGTTGATGTATGGATCCTTTTTTAGCACTCTCTGGGATATCATCGGGCCCAAATTGTGTGGCAAAGGTTGGAGCCTTGCCACATCGTCATTGAATCTCTGCGTTGTAATCTGCAAGGAGTACACAATATGGAACATACTGATCGTCGTTGGTGCCTATCCATCTATGATGAGACATACTGCCAAAATACTCTGACTTTATGATAGTGTCTTCTAATTTGGCCATTGATTGGATTTGGATTGCCACTCGATCTTCATGGGTTTTCGCTGTCTTTTCGAGTGTTTGAAGCCATTCGGGTACTTCGACTTCCAAGGTGTCCATTCCTTCTGAGGTTTGCTGACCTCTTGGCATCGGCATAGGAACATATGGTTCCTCATACGAGTCGTCCACCTCAATGGGTACCAATTCATTTGGCTCTGGTTCCACAACTGGAGAGGGCTGTCTTTCATATTCCAGTAACTTCTTCTGCAATTCTGCCACCTACTCTGTTAATGCCTTTACTTCCTCTGAAGTCGTGGTTGTCTCTATGATCTTGGGTTGTGCCTCCTGTTCCCTGAGCTAGCGGCGTAGCGCATCCCGTTCCTTTTCCAAATCATCATGTGCTTCTAATAGATCGGCATAGTCTTTCCAAGATTGTCTTCATTGTTTGTGAGGGGACTACTTTGAATTGTTCTGGGTCAATCTCGTGGGGAGAGCCTTCCATGGCAGCTTCCAGGTTTTCTTCGTTTTGCTTCTGCAGACGCTTGTTTTCTTCAAGGGCTGTAGCCATGTGTTTTCTGAGTAGAGTCAAATTACGCCGGACTCTTAGATTATCTGTTTGGTAGACTTCTAGTAAGGCTTCGAGTTGTTTGACACCTGGCACTTGTGATGGTTGGGGTGTCTCCAGGAGGGTTTGATGAGCTTGCTCGAGTGTGGTGTAATGTTGATTGAGGTCTGCATTTTCATCTTCTATAGTTGTAAGCCGTCTCTGTAGTTGTTGGTGATTCGTAGTCAGTTGATGATGACGGTCTTTGAGAGCCTGATACTCACTCTGAAGTTGATACACACATTGATGTAACGCCAGGAATATACTATTTACATTAAATGATGCAGGGAAAGATGAAGATGCAGGGGGAATGGGGAAGGGGAAGGGAGTCGTGAATGATATGGAGTCAAGTGGTGATGTGGGTGGAGGGGGTATGGGAGATTGAGGATGCGTAGGGGGAGGGAGTGGTGCTGTGGCAGGTGATGTTTCCATGGTGTCGAATGTGTGTGTGTGAGCGTGTAGATGGGGACAGTGGGTGGGGTGGAAGTGATGTTCGTGAATAGTGTTGTGAAGGTGGGCATGGTAACTCCTCCGAATTGGATGCCGGGAGAGAGAGGAATTCCCATGACACATTCGGTAATGGTGGAAGTGGTGTGGGTAGTGTCATGTGGTGAAGTGAATTGTGTAGTGAGAGGTGGGGAGGGTGGTGAGAGTGGTGCCATCTGATGTTCCTCTGTTTGTGTAGTGTCTCCTGCTTCCGATACATTCATGTGAAGTTGCTTGCCGGAGCGCATAGGACGGGTAGGTACTCGTTTTTCAAATCGGTGAATGTAAGCCATAGCTGCATGAATGGCTTCATCCAGCCCCACCGCATCTGCGTGCAAGTTCATGGATTCAATGAACATTTCATCTACACCTTCCTCTGCCAACATTTGGCTCATGAGCACCTTTCCTCTTTCGAGCGACAATTTGTGTTGTTCTTGAACTCGCTTCATGGTTTCATATAATCTTTTTATTTGGGCCGAGTATGTTGGGGCACTTGCTAGTTCTGAAAGTTCGTCATATTCTTGATCATACTCCTCGTTTGCTTCTTCTTCCTCTGTCTCTTCATCATCCTCTTCTACTTCTACTACTTCCAGTTGGGTCGGGGCTGAAGTTGTAGTAGTGGGTTGTGGTCCTTGGGTCTGCTCTGCTTCTGTCTCCAGGTTAGACTCATTGATCATGCGGGCAATTTCTTCATCGGTCAAATCGGCTAGAGTGTAACCTTGTGGGAACTCCAAGTCCGATGGAACCAGAGGGAACACCAGATTGGGTCCTTCTGCACTTGGTCTGGGTAGGCGAATGGTAAATGGTCGGACACGTTGCGTTTGTGGAGGGGTCACCTCTAGTGTGGTGGTGGCTCTCCTTGCTTGGGCACATGGTAATTGAACTCCCGCTCTCATCTTCTTCGATGGAGGACCCGCCGTTGACAGCCGTCTCTGGAACTCTTGGGCCCTGGACCATACTAGTGCTCTTTGAATGGGCACGTCGTACGCTAAGCACCTGTAAATTATTTTTGTCAGAGCACAGCATCCATGAAGCACATTCTTCTGTTTCTTATTCCATCGTTGATGGGCTAGGTGGATCTGATCTATGATCCAATGTGCTATATTGATGGTGAGATTCTCTGTCTTCGCCAAGTACAAGCTGAACCATATCTTTTTTGGTGGCATAGTGAAGCGTTCTTGGGTGGGAAAAGCAAAATGCTGCATGATCGTTCGTAGGTGGAGAGCAATGGTAGGTGTCATTGCTACCATGTTCTTCAATTTATTGAGATCCTTATGCTTCATCCTGCCTGGAACCATTGTTTCTTTCTCAGTGGGAATATGCATGCCTTGCATGTTCAATGCTTCCCGTAACAAATTGAGGGTCAGTTTGAATCTCTTGAGTTCATGGCCTGGCAACAGTGAGGGTAGCACAAAAGTACTATCGCCTCCCTTGGCCCTGCTAGGAGTGATGGTACTGATAAAATAGGAGCAGCGTAGGAAATCTGGTTTAGGTAAATGTGCCTTGAAATAGCTATCCAAGCCCGCTTTGGTCCATACCGATCGCATTACTTCTGCATTCTGATATTTCTCAAATTCGAGAGTGAAGAAATGGTAGCGTCCCCATTTGCCATTGAACTCAATTTCTACTTCCCAAAAGTAGGTGCCATCACCCAATGGCCCTGCGACATCACTAAACCAATGAGCGTGTTTCCCCACTTGAGAAGTGTGTCCCTGAGGAGGGTCCTGAATAGGGAGCACATGCACCGCTTGAAGTTCTTGAGGCCTCTCGGTGAGTTGTGGTTCAAGGAGGAGGGTTTCAATGTCCACAATCTGTGCGCTAGACCCTGCTTGGGAACTGGTGCCTCCTGCTTCTTCCATGTTATTGCTTGCTTGCTGGTTCTGTGAGAATATAGAATCATGCGTTAACATTGTAATGGACAAGATAGAACAATTTTTGTCCCCGTTACAACATTATCATGAGGTGAGTAATGGGTTAGTGGGTCAGTGAGTGCTCGATGACTGTGTGTGTAGTTAATGAATGGATAGTCCTAAGAGCTAGATGGAAAGATGCAGTGTATGAGTGATGTAGTTAGCAAGTGGGGATGAATTTACAAAGGGGGTTCGGGGGGTTTATTACAGGTTTTAAGGTGCCAAACATAGTGGATGGCTTTCGGTTTTGGTTTTGTGGAGACTCTGGAGGGCTTTATGAGTATGTCTGCTTGGAAATGAGGCTTTTTAGGGACCCATTTACAAGTGAGTCTGTTCGTGCTCATGGGCAAATATGTATTCGTGCGTGTTAAACAAGAGTGGGTATCTGCTGTTTGCGTGGGTGAACCGTGTTGTACAGGGTGTGATCTCTGTGTAGCTATTTGAGCCTGCAAGCAAGCCTTAGGCACCCAAATTTGTCGTGATTGTGGGCCCGCCTTCATCGACTGCTTGGGTACCCAAATAGACTTCCCTTTCGCAGAAGAATTTTTGAAAGATCTCTTATTAGGGTCATGTTGTTGATTACTAATAAGAAGTTTAGCCCGTGTTGTTGGCTTGATCGCAGCCGGATGCTCGCCTTTCCGCACCCACACTTGTTTCACTGGTTGAGACATCTTGCTTCGCACATTCTTTTGGCCTCCGACATAGGTAGTACTCTGCTCCTTCTGTGTTTGATCTGACTTCGGTTGCTGCATCCCTCTTGCCTTTGGAAAAGAAGGGAGTTCCGTTGCGTCCTTGACTTCTTTAGTGGGATCATCATTCCTCTGCATCACATAGTTTTGGACAAGAACAGCATGGTCATCTTCATGTGTACTCCTGAAAGGACCAGGAGTGTGTGCCTTGCCTAATTCCTTGAGTGCTTCATTTTCTAACTCAATTGTAATGCGTTTCTCATTGACCCAAACCTGAAGAAGTCCACTTCTTAGGTTTAAGTTGACTGCATGGTCATAGATCCAGTCTTGACCCAAGACCAGTGGCTCAGTGAGGTCCTCATCTTGACACACTAGTACTTTCACTGTCATTAAGACATCTTGAATGTGGAGGGGAAGCTCCACCTCGCCCATGCAAGGGGTTTCCACACCGCCTAATCCTATGAGATATGCCTCTATAGGATTGACTTTTAATTTCAATTCTTGACAGTAAGAGAGTCTCACTGCACTAGTGGCTGCACCTGAGTCAATTAATGCTCGCACAATTTTTGCACTAACTCCTTGTCCTATCTCTAAGGTCACAAAAGGGTGTCAATCGATTGTTCTATGGGAACTTATTCCTGAGACTTCACACATTGCCACATGATATCCTGGATCCTCATAGGCACCCATCCTAGGTTGATCCCTACCCTGTCGTCTCAACTTCATCCTTTTGATGCGTTCTAAAGCTTCTGCTTGAGCTTCTTCTCGAATTTGTTTTTCTTCTTCTTTGCGTTTCTTAGCAGTGTTGAGTCGGCTTAGCATTTCTTCTGTGAGAGGTTCTTGATACAACTTGGCTCTGCATCCGCTAATGTAGCTAGGTAGAATATCGCCTTCTAATGTGGCTAGTTGTACTGCTCCACGCGTTGAAATTCTATTTATGATCATAGGTCCATAACCACGTTTTTCTAGCTTTCTCGCATGTTGTTTCAGAGTATATACCAAAACTAAGTCTCCGGCCTGTAATCCTTTATCCTTAACATGGGCATCAAAGTACGGCTTGTGTCGTTTCTTAGCTGCATATATTCCTGCGGTAGCCCTCAGTCTTGTTTCTCCTAATCGCTCAAGATCAAGAATCCTAGAGGAGAACTCATGGCCCGTCCACTCATGCTCCTGTGCTATTCTCAATGTAGGAATCAAGAAGTCCAAAGGTAGCACCGCATTTTGGCCAAATACCATCTGAAAAGGTGTGGCTTGGAGTACCGTTTTATAGGCAACTCGGTATGCCCAAACAGCATGATGTAGCTGTTTGTCCCAATCAGAGCATTTATTATTCACTAATTTGGTAAGCACATTGCATACAATCTTGTTTGTGCTTTCGGCTTGCCCATTAGCTTGTGGGTGATAGGGAGCAGACTTCTTGTGTGTTACCAAGAATTCTTGGAGCAGATTTTCTATAACTTCATTCAAGAAGTGAGTCCCTCTATCGCTAACTAGCTCTATAGGTAGCCCGTATCTAGTGAACACATTCTCAAATAAAAACTTAGCGGTCGTTTGAGCATCATTCTTTGTCGTAGCCTTTACCTCTACCCACTTGGTTAGATAGTTTGTGGCCACAATGATATACTCGGCATGGGAACCCTTAGCTGGGGGATTAATAGGACCTACAAAGTCTATTCCCCATTTAGAGAATGCACGTCCACCCATCATAGGTTTCAGTGGCATCTCATCTTTGCGTATAGGATACTAAGTTCGTTGACAGACATCACACCTCTTCACATAGGTATGTGCATCCATGTGAAGGGTTGGCCACCACAAGCCTGCAAAAAGGATCGCTTTGATCACCCGATCTAGGCCAAAATGGCCTCCGGCTACACCTTGGTGAGCAGTTTCCAAGATCTTGAGATATTCACTCTCATGGACACATAATCTGAGGTAACCATCTTTACCACGCTTGTATAGATTATCACCAATAAGTGAGTAGTCTAGGGCTTCTCATTCTAGACTTCTTTGTTTGGCAATGTCATATCTTGTGGGAATGTTTTTGTCCTAAGGAAGGTTACTAGTGGTTCACTCCAATCCGGCACGATGGACACTTGGTAGAGAGTGGCATGTTCCATGGGTGGTTTAGTGCAGCAGATTGAGCATTCTTTACACATCTTATGTACATCAGCCTCCATAGTAGGCCAGTGCACTCCGAGTCTCCTTAGTGTCTGTAAAGTTCTTTGCTTCGAGTAGTGTTGCTCTAATGCACCTACATGTGCTAATTGCAACCATTTTGCGTACTCGTCCTCTTCCACACAACAAGCCAATATCCCTTGATCTGTCTGTTTGTACATGCTTCCTGCCATGATATGGTACTTCTGGGCTTTTACTACCTCTCTATCTTGAGTGTTTATAATGACTGGGTGATTAGGCCCGTATGTCAGTACTGGAACTAATGGCTTAGCCCACTGAGGTACAACTTCCAAATTAAACAAGTAAGCATTACGAAGGTCATCTGCTTGAGTTATGCCACTCTAACTAGAGTGGATATATGCTATGGAGTTAATCTGCTAAGTCAATTTATTCATACATCAAGGAAGCCCTTGTGCGGCTTCTCCAGATGTGAGACTTGAGAGATGGTCTGCTCTCAAGTGAGTCTTCCCTTTCCTCACCACAACTTCAAAGTCATATTCCATTAGTAAGAGAAACCATCTCACTAATCGGCCTATATTGCATGGTTTGTTTACCAAGTACAACAGTGCTTGATGATTAGTAAAAAATTTAAACTTATTTGCAAGCAAATAGTGTCTAAACTTTTTAACTGCATATACCATGCCTAATCCCTCTCGTTCAGTGGTGGGATAGTTTCGTTCAGCTGCATTCAACTGTCTACTAGCATAGGCAATTGGAAGATCCATATTACCTTCGCCCGTAGGTTGTGCAAGTACACATCCAATAGCATAATTGGATGCATCCATGTGAACATGAAATGGCTTATTCCAATGTGGTGGGGTCAAGATTGGTGCTGAACACAATCTTCTTTTGAGCTCATTGAAGGAGTCCTCACACTCATTAGTCCACTCAAAGTTAGTCAAAAGTCCGTACAGAGGCTTGGCAATGATGGCATACATGTGTATAAAGCGTCGGTAATAGCCACAATGCCCCATGAAAGCTTGTACTTCCTTGACATTCTTTGGCCTAGGTAGCTTTGCTATGGCTCTTACTTTCTCTTTATCGGTGGATATGCCATTCTTTGACACTATGTGTCCTAGAATCTTGCCCTGCCTGACCATGAAAACACACTTTTCTAGGTTCAAGCAGACTTGATATTCTCTACATTTGTCAAAGATTTGTCTGAGTTCAGGTATATGTGTGTGTCTAATGTTGGAATGAGCACAGAGATCATCCACATAGACTTCTAAGTTCTTCCTCAGGAACTCTTTAAACACGTGACACATCAATCTTTGGAAGGTTGTCGGAGCATTGGTAAGCCCAAATGGCATTACCCTAAAGGCAAATATGCCCCACTCTGTGGCAAAATCTGTCTTATGCTGACCTTCTGGAGCTATGGCTACTTGATTGTAGCCCGAAAATCCATCAAGGAAGCTGTATACTTCCTTGCCTGCTACCCTTTCTAATAGATGCTCGGTGAAGACTGAAATGTCATAGCCATCCTCATCATAGTGGGGTGTCCATTGTTCCTCATTGATGGCTACGTCCATTGTTGCTAACATTTCTGCCCAGCCGTGAGGCTCAAATTCTTCGTCAGGAAATACTACCGGTGCATAGGCTGGGTCTTGAATTGATCTATGGGTTTCCTTCGCACCTATCTGTCTGGCCTTTTCTCTCTTCTCTTCTTCCACTACCACTTTACACATCCATAAATGAGTGTCTTCATGCATCCATGAGGATCCTGATCCTATGGAGTGCACAGACTCCGTGTCATCCTTGGCTCTATGGATGGGATTCCATTGAATAGGCGGTACATCTCTATGAGAGTAATCCTTGAGATTGACTTTGGTCGTAACACCTAAGTGTTGCAAATACAAGGAATTGGTTCCCCAATCCTGGACCACTTGCAACTGTCGCATAAATGGTCTTCCCAAAATCATCTTATAGGCATGGTTCTTGCTGAAATCACATATGGCGAAAGTATGCTCAAACTCAACACCGCATGTAGTGAGAGTTATTCCTTCCAGCAAGCCTAAGGGTCTTTCTATATGACCATCAGCCATCTGCAATTTCGTCCTCCTGGGCCTGAGTGCTGGCTTGCCCCATCATTTCCACAGAGAAGTGGTGGCAATAGCAACTCCTGCACCTGAGTCTAGAATTGCCTTGGTTGTGTACTCCTGATGGGTAATAGGAAGATAGGTGTTTCCTTCTTCACCTTCACTCATATCTCCTATCTTTTCTAGAGGAATTTCTGGCACTGTTCTATGAGAACCTACCTGGGAACGGGGTTTCCCTACTTCTAACACTTGGTTAGCTACATGTTTCCATAATTCTGGCCTAACTTTGAGTAGCTCTTCTAAAGTGAGGTTGCACTGCACTTTAGTGTTTTTCACTACCTCCATATTCTTAGGTATGACTGAGTCTTCATTCCTTACCATGACCGTGGGTGCTCTCATACAAGTAGACTTGGCTTCCCATGGGCTTGTGAAGTGGGGTAATTCCTGTAGGGAGTTAGACTCGAATTCTAACCTCTCTTGAATTTGTGCACTCTCCTGCTCTCCATAAATGGAAGGAATATCTTGTGGGAATTGATCCTGCGCGTCATCCACAAGTTCAATGGGAGGAGGGAATTCACTTTCTTTAGCCCATTTGTCTTCTTGATCTCTCGTAGGAATTCTGGTATGTACCTATTCATAGAAGACGAGGTGTCTGGTTCAGTGGAATTGGGCACATAAACTTCCTGTGGGGGAATGCTTATTCTTTTACTTGTCTCATCTCTTCCTTGGTTTTTTTCTTCCTTGGCAGATCTTGCAATTATGCTCTCTAACTTCTCTAGTAGTCCATCCAAGTGCAATTGTGTCTTAGCTGAGCCAGAGTAGTTGAAGAGGCGACTGGCTTCAAACATGGTCTGAGCCACACGACCATTTTCGCCCAAAGCTTGGTTCTTTCTATCTCTAGGTCAGCTCTAGGATAGCACTTGTCATGATCCGTCACATTTGGCCCTTCTTGGATTCTGGCCTGATATGCCTTAAGCATCATGTCTATGTCTTCAGGAGTGGGGTCAGCTAAGACTAATCCTACTCTAGGGGGTGGTGGGATGGTCTGAGGCAGGTGGACAGATGGTGGGTTAGATGGTGATGGAAATGAGGGTGGTGGTGGTATGTGAGAGTTTGTTTGAGAGGTGAGTTCAACAATTTTGGCTTTTGTTTCTCTTATGCTTTCTTCTAAGTCGCTCATCCTTTTAGACCATTGTCTTTTCATTCTCTCTCGGCTATCCCTCCACGCTCTCGACCATTTCTTGGCTATGCTCTCAGTTTCACTAACCTCTGCACCCTTCTCTTGACCTACTCCTGGGTTCTGTAGCAAACCCTGGGCTCTAGTGACCACTTGCACTGGTGCAGTGGAAGTGACGCTTCCTGTTGAGTCTACAACTAACCCAATAACATTAATTGGAGTTATTTTTAGCATATTATTGGGATTCTTTGGGCAATCTCGTAAGAGATGCTCCTTTCCGCAATCTTGACAAAAGCCATGTATTGTTACTGACTGTGGTTGTGTAGGTGCAAGCATTGGGCAATCACGAATGAGGTGATCTCCTTGACATCTATAGCTACCCGCCGAGGTTGAGGTCTAGAGTTGGGGTTTGCATACATGACATTTGTGTAATCAGGCTCCCAACTAGGTTCATTCGGTTCTTCACTATAGTAGGACTCACCATGTTCAGGCAACTGCATGTAGTAAGCCTGTGGACTATCTATGTGATTGGAATCAAAACTATGATCACTCGGGTCACTTTCTGAGAGCAATGGAGTCATTGGGACTATGGCTCTATTTAAATTTTCCTCAGTAGCCGCATACTTTACAGGAATCACATTAGCTGGGGTTGGAGGTTGTTGAGCTAACACAGGTTGAGGCCTTTGTTGGTTTTGGTAGGGTTGTTGATAGGATTGCTGCGGTCTACCATATTGCTGTGGAGGGTATTGGTTCTAGTATCTTCCCTGTTGTGGATAGGGCTGAGGGTAGGTTTGCCTCACTGCTTGCTTATTGTATGGGCAATCTTGTGCTGTGTGATTTGTGTATCTCCGTTCTATGGTGCAATACTTGCTACTAGGGTTCACTTGGGGTTGAGCCATGATGGGACATACATTCACCATATAGTCACCGTCGCAAGTATAGCACCTCTTTAGTGGGGCAAACCTTGGGATTTGTTTGCTAGTGACTCCTAGTTTTTGAGCTACTTTCTCCGCAAGTTCCTCAATTGACGTGGATTGCGAGGAAGAGAGGCTAGAGGCACTATCAGGATCTTTGTAGATTTTAGAAAGCTCTAACTCCTCCCCTAGGTTATCCTCGATGTCGATGCACATGCGTACACACTCTTCTATCGTCCTAGGGTCCTTCAAGTACACATGACCTCAATTTGGTACTTAGCAATCCATCCAAGAATAAAGCCACTTGTTTGGCCAGTGTGGGCAACTCAGGACTAGGGCATCTCTCAAGATATTGCCTAAATCTTCTTCCTGCAAGTCTCACGGTCTCTTGAGGGGTCTGCTTGAAGCTATGTATCAATGAGGAAGTATTATGCCTGATGCCACTTTTAGAGAATTCAGTGATGAAAGCCTTTAAGAGTTGGTCTATGCTCCTGAATTGTCTCTCATTCAGCGGTTGAAACCATGTAAGGGTTGTGTTCCTAAGGGTTAGACCAAAGGCATTATACTGCGTGAATAAGTCCTCAACTTGTTCAGCTCTCAAGACTTGCCTAAACTCAGCCACATGATCATATGGGTCTCCTGTGCCATCGAAGTAGTTCTTCATGGACTTAACCAGCTGTGTAGGTCTCAAGGTTCTGGTGTGTTCCCTAGGCCTTGGCAGAGGGAAATCATCAGCATTCCTTTGGTTCCTTGGGGCTCTAAGTCCCTCAGGTTCCGCTCTATTTGTTTTCGTTCTCGTTCTTTCTCTTCCCACTGGGTTGGCAAAGCTTACCTCAGGTCTATCTCTATGTCTATCTCTTTGAGCTCCATGAGCTTGGGATGTTCCAGCTCTAGGGTGACCATAGGACACATTAGATCTTGGTTGGGGGAAAATAAATTCACCCTTCCAAGTGTAAGCATGCCTATCATTTTTTGTAACCACAAAGATCCTCTCTGAGGTGTGATCTAAGTAGGTCACTCTGCCTGGGCTATCAGGATCTTTGAACTCATATATCATGATTGTTCCTACCTCATTTGGCTGATCAGATTTATACCTCCAAAAGGCTTCCTCAGTCTCTCGGTTCAGGAGTAGATCTATGCTCTTATTGTCTTGGGGAATCCACTCTGGTGTGATAATCCTAGTGAGAACAGATTTGCCTTGGGGGGTTCTAGGTTCTACACCCATGTTTCCTTGCTCAAGGTCACCTAAGTCCGTTTCTGGGATCACATTCCCGAATTCATCTGTTCTCTCTGGGTGACTAGTGACTACATATATGGTCCCTTCCTTGTCTAGGTATGCTCCGTTTTCAAACTTAAAAGCTGGGTGATCTAGTCCAATGGATTGGTCAGGGTTTTTAATCTGGACCACAGATCTTCATAGGACGTCCTCATAGATGCAAGCACCTAATCGGTTGGTCCTAAGGTATTCGAGTTGCGTTTTGTAAGGGCCTTCCACCCTATGTAAATATGGCACTCCTGAACTTCTTGTAAGTCTCTCCATACCGTGGGACATCTTAGACTCGCTAGTCTTAGAGCTAGGGTAGTACGAATGATGGCTCAACTGCTGGGCCCAAGACCTAGCAGTATGATTGACACTAGCCTCTGAAGATCTTAGACTTTGTTTATCTCTCCCTAGGTGTCGTCCTGATATAAGGTTCATAAGCCCAATTGAATAATCCCAAATTTTCCCCAGTACAATTTTCGTTGCTGAGTTCTTTTGTATTAGTCACTTGTTCTTTTTTTAATTGCCCTTAGGGTGTCACTTCTTGTCCAATTAATCTTCGTCACAAGGAACACTTAGGTTTTATCGTACTGAGTGTGGTCGCTTGATTTAAATTCTTTTCCCTTAGGTTGTTTCGCAATTGTAATCTCCTGGCACTTGCACTTGAGTGATTAGGGTTCTTGGACTTGGTCGTTCTTAACGTATCCCTAATTGATCACAACCTCTATCCGTTCTTAGCCTAAGCTAGGGATCGACAGAGGGTGTTGAGAATTTCCAACCTTGAGTTTCTTTCCTTGTGTTGTTGCCCTGGTGTGCCCAGGAGGCGTGTTCCCAAGCTTGCACTTACTCTTGCTTCGAGTACCCTTCGCTGCTCTCAAAGAACCTGAAAAAGTCCAAAATTAGCTCAAGAATTGAATTCAGTTGACAGATAGATCACTTTCATGCATGTACTTCACAGACCAATTGTCTTATGCCTTTATGGAAAACAATCCCAAGGGACCCTTAGTTTTCCTACCCCGGGATATGGTCAACTTCAAATTACCCTATCTAATAATCTTGATATTAATTTTACCATTACTAGTGGAAGTTTTGGTTGTACTCCCCACGAGCTTTCCAACAAAACAAAAATCACAGCAAACGGATTTCGTATGAGAAAGTTATGCCAGTTCAAGGTTTTGGGGCTAAAACAGGATTTAAAACAGGTTAACAGGCAGATAGGACTTCTCGAATTGCTTTGGGTGTAGGCCTCACAATGCTCCACTAACCCTTAAAGGTTCCCCACAAATTGCCCAAAATTAGACCACTATTTTTGCCCTGCAAAATTGGCCGAATTTGCCCGTCAATCGCGATCGGAAGCTCTGTCAATCATGATTGATATGTCAGTCGCAATCGATGTGTCGATCGCGATTGACAGGTCCGTCGTGGCTGTCAGTCGCGATTGATGGGTCAATCGCGATTGACACATGGCCCGGAAATTCAATCAATCGTGGTCAAAGGGTCGTTGACTCTATTGGTTGCGATTGATGGGTCGATCGCGATTGACAGGTCCGTCGCGAGTGTTTAGTCGGTCGTGGTCAAACAGTCGTTGACTGTGTCGGTCACGATTGACAGGTCCGTCGGGGCTGTCAGTCGCGATTGACTGGTCGATCGCGATTGATGGCTCGATCGCGATTGACACGTGTCACGCGTAGATTCTGTCGGTCGTGGTCAGTCGGTCGTTGACTCTGTCGGTCGCGATTGACGTGTCGATCGCGATTGACAGGTCGGTCGGCAAGTGTCTGTCATGGTTTGTCAATCGCGATTGACAGGTCGATCGCGATTGACAGAAAACTGAGGAATTTCAAAATTTTAAACACAGATTCATGAAGCTCTAGGTCTATACATCACAATTATACACTTTTGTTTGCAAAATAGTCAACTTTTCTGTCGGTCGCGATTGAGAGAGGTCAACGCCTCGGGACCTGCACAGTCAAATTTTTTACCTGTTGGAGCTGGTGCGGCTACTGGGGATACTGATTCCTGCAGGAAATCTCAAAAAACACAGAAAATCACAAGCACACAAATGCTCTCTCGCTCTCTCTCACAAGTGAAATGAGGGAAATGGTATGGGTGGGGTGATATGACCAAAAACTGAAATTTTCGTGATGATGGAGATGGATGTGGGCAATGATGAGGATGATGATGGTGATGAGAAAAACAAAAGAAAATAGACAAAAGTGAAGAAAATACCTATGACTCCAACGCCTCAACTCTACGTCTTACCATCACACGCTCGTCCTCAAAGCTCGATCCCCGGCAACGGTGCCAAAATTTGGTGTAGCTTAGTGATGATTAGCACCTCCTTTAATGTCAATCCGGGAAGACGTGAGGATGGTATGATGACCTTGAGCAAGTGAAGGCACAAGTGCGTGAGTGAGAAGCACACAAACATGCACACACATACACACACACGCGCACATACAGCAAGAACAAAGAGGAGGACAATGGAGTTCTTTTTTATTACTTCCAAAATGCTCATACAAGTTCAATTCTATTACAAGCTAACCTCAAAAATGAGCTCTCTAGCTCTATTTATAGTTTTTGACTAGTTTTTGGCCCTGTCCAGACCTAGTGTCCGGCCTAGTTAAAAATTAGGTTCTCTGGCCTATTTGGAGTTTCAAACGAAGTCTAAAAAATGTGAAAACTGATAGGTAGGTACTTCTAATGCTCCTCAAGCTCAAGGACTCCTTGGCTTGCACAAAATGGAGCTACAAAGATATGAAATGATATTTACAATGGTTTTTAGTGATGTGGATCACTATTTTTGTGGGGATTTCTTCTAACAGTGTGACATACATTTCTTGGAGCTCCCTATTTGCTCCTCCTTCTTGTGTGCCCACCTCTTTGATGCATGAAAAATTTAGATGGCCTACTTGCCAGATCTTCTTTGACTACTGTGTCTGCTTGTGCCTTCTCTTCAGTTCCTTGACTACTGCCAACAGGTGCTTTCAGTTGGACTGTTCACAAAACCATGTGCAACCAGATAGGCATGTATCTTCTCATACCAAGCACGTGGTGCTTGCTTGAAACCATATAATGCCTTCTTTAACCTGCACACCTGGTTTTCATGCCCTTTCTGCACAAAGCCACGGGGCTGAAAAACATACACTTCTTCATGCAAGTCACCATTCAAAAATGCTGTTTTAATGTCCAACTGATGTACATTCCAACCATGATGGGCTGCAAGTGCACAAATGCTCCGAACAATAGTCATATGGCATGTAGGTGCAAAGGTCTCATCAAAATCAATGCCTCTTTCTTGCGCATAACCCTTTGCAACAAGCCTAGCCTTATACCTGTCAACTGTACCATCAGGTTTATGCTTCAGCTTGTATACCCACTTAGTGCCAATGGCCTTCTTGCCAGGAGGCAAGTCACATAAAGACCATGTACCATTCTTCATTATAGCATCATATTTAGATTGCATGGCAGCCATCCAATTTTCTGAATTATGTGCTTCATCAAAAGAAACAGGCTCATTCTCATCACAGAGACTAGACGCAGCCATAGCATAGCAATCTGATGCAAAGGAGGCACTATGAGAGCCTGAACGAGTACGATATGACAAAGGTGCATCTAATTTGCTGTCACGCAAAGTCTTCACCAGCCATTTTGGCATAGTTTTTGCCTGCTCAATATTAGCTCTCTCATCAACAAGTGCATCATGTAAATCTGCATCAGAAATAGAATGATCTGCATCATCATATGAAACCTGCAAAGGCTGAGAAGTTGTCTCATTAGAACCAGCACTAGATTGTCCACCTGTAAAAAGAGGCATCAACGTATCATACATGTCTTTGGAGCTAACAGATGTCTCCTTAGTACATGAAAGCAATGGCTGAATAGCATCTTCCACAAAGACAACATCACGGCTAACCAGAATGTGTTTAGTCTGTGGATGATACAGACGATAGCCTTTACTTTCAGAACTGTACCCAACAAAAATACATTTTATTGCCTTATCATCTAATTTTCTACGATGTTGTTTAGGCACTAATGCATATGCCAAACAACCAAAAACACACAGATGAGCAACAGATGGCTTGCGGTCATGCCAAGCCTCATATGGAGTGATAGACTGCAGCGCTTTAGTGGGACACCTGTTCAGTACATATGCTGCACACATGACAGCCTCAAGCCAGAAACTATGTGGTAAAGCCTGACTCTTGACCATGCACCTCGCCATCTCCATGAGTGACCTGTTCTTTCGTTCAGAAACTCCATTCTATTGAGGTGTATACGGCACTGTACACTAGTGTTGTATCCCACGTTCAGCCAGCAATGCATTAAAATCAGAAGACATATATTCCCCCCCCGATCAGAACGGAGGGTGCCCATTTTACATGCTGACAGATTTTCAGCCAAAACCAAAAACTGTTTAAAGCACATGAACACTTCGAACTTTGCTTTGAGTGGATATACCCATGCATGCCTGGAAAAATCATCAATGAAAGTCACGAAGTAAAGATAATTCCTAAAAGAGGGTGTCTGCATAGGACCACAGACATCACTATGTACAAGCTGCAATTTCTGCGTAGCCCGAACTGAACCATCTTTTGGAAAGGAGGAACGCTGCATTTCGCCCAAAATACAGCCTTCACATACATGTTTTCCAGGTGCCTCAAGCTTGGGCAAAGAAGACACCATATCAGATTTCTGCAGGCGTAGCAAACTAGCAAAATTCAAATGACCAAAGCGTGCATGCCAAAGCTTTGCATCTGACATAGCCTGAGAATCATGAACTGCACATGCCGAATCATTCACAGATCTTTCATAGTCTATGAGCTTATACAACCCACGACATAAAATGCCAGAAGCAATAATCACATCTCCATTTGATAGATCATGAACTGTACACCTGTCATCAACAAATTTCACAACCAAGCCAATCTTGGCTAATGCAGAAACTGATAACAGATTCTTCTTGATCCCTGGCACAAATAAAGCATCTGACAAGGTGAAAGAACTACCATCAGCAGTAGTCAGAATGATCTTACCAACTCCCATAACAGGATAAGAGGAGTTGTTGGCGCATGTGACAGTATTCCCTGTAGGGGCAGGCTCGAGTGAAGAGAAGAAACTGCGCTGCGAGGTAATATGTTTGGTTGCCCCACTGTCAAGGTACCAAACATCTGAGTCCACTACAGACATGCACTGCTCATGAGAAGATGGTCAAAACTGCAAACAATAGTAAATGCCCATTCTTCTTCCTACACAAGATTAGCAGACTCTGTTTTTGGTGTAGAGGCTTCTGCAACAACCATTCCAGCCTCCTTTTTCTTTGCAGCCAGTTTTGGACAGTTCTTTATGATATGATCATTCCCTTTACAATACTTGCAAAACAATTTCTGCTTTTCTGATTTCTTCTCATCTTTATCCTGATTCTTCGAATGTGCAGCATTTGCAGATTTCTGCTTACTAGTAGAAGAGCTCCATTTTCCTTTGCCCTTCTGACTAGCCTGGAAAGCTTGATCTGCAACACGCATAATGGACCTGTTCTGCCTGGACTGATCTTCCTGCAACATAACAGAGACTAACTCCTCAAATCATAAGGCATTCGGATTGCCTTTCATCATCAACCGAAGAGTAGAAGCAAAAATCTGATATGAATCAGGAAGACCATTCAGAACGGTCTGCACAAGTGAGCTATCTGGTATAACCTCATCAACAGAAATCAACTGTTCCTTCAAATCTTTGATCTTCGTTAGGAAACTGTCCATAGAATCACCTTCATTCATATGCTCACTCTCCAACTAATTTCGGAGGTAAGCAACACAAGCCTCATTCCTAGCTTGGTACAATGTGGTAAGTGTATCCCAAGCATCCCTAGCTGTTCTGCAAGAGCAAATATGAGGAATAATGGCACGTTTGACAGACAAAGCTATCAATGCATGTGCCTGGGCATCTCTGCCATCCCAACGAATCTGCTCTGCAGTAGGTGCAATAGAAACAGCAGCACGAACAGGAATCTGTGGAATATCATCTTCGACACCATCTTCATCAGCTCCAGCACCTGTATTTGCAGTACCTGTCGTTGCAGGTGTAACAGGACGTCTTTCAACACCCTGCACAATGTTCCACAATCCTTTTGCAACCAAAACATGTCGCATCATATAAGCCCATAATGGGTAGTTGGTACCATCCAACTTATCCTCAATAGCCAACATACGGAATACATCACTGCTTTCAACCATGGCCGGTGACTAAAATACCTTGATGCAAAAAATTGACTGTATCTCAAAAAGTTGAACAGAACTGCCCAGATGAGTTCTGCTAGACCTGTAGCAGACTTTGAGACGCTTAAACTACGAACAAAAACTGGTATATAACTTTGGCACAAAAAGACGAAATAGCCTACACAAGCACTGTGATAGTGCATTCGGAGGCCGAAACGAGCTCAGATCGCGATTTTGGAACCACAGAGCAAAGCAGTTTTGATCTCGGAAACACGCTGAGTATGCTCACCAAAATTCGTTGCGATTTTGAGACTGCAAACGGAGGAGTGTCGACGGCACCCTAGATGAAGCGATGACCTGCTCTGATACCAATTGTTGGAGATAGACGTCTACGGAAGCACGCGAACAGCACAAGGAAGAAGAAGAAGCTTGGAGCACAAACACACAATACTGAATGTATTACTAGAGAATGTACAAAGATAAGTAGCCCATTAGGGCAATAGGCGTATATACAAGCCGGGGGAAAAAAACCTCCTAAAGAGGGAAAAAAGTGCCCCGGCGGTCCTAGTGTGTTCACACACATCACTACCTAAATATATCAACAATAATGTGGTGGCAACTTAAACACAAAACAAAAGAATGTTTCTTGACGTACATAATTGGACAAGACAAGAGATTGAAAAGAGTAAAAACAAACCAAGTGATTGAGAACAAAGAATTTGTGCGATGACTAATCACCTTGGGTGCTAGAAGGAAATAGATTCATGAACCTTAGATCAGGAAAGCACATAGGAAGGCAGATCGACATAGTGTTAGGTCATCCGACGCGAGTGTTATAACCACAACATGATCTTGGGTTCAACAACTTAGCGGTTATCCTTATGATTTGAGCTAAAAAACAAGCGAGTCGGAGATGTCTCATAACATGGAGAGATCAGAGAGTAGGACAAATTTAGCTTACCTAGAAATACCTAAAGGAACTTAAAAAACTCAGCAAGAATACGTATGAACCAACCACTTATGTGCTTACATCTATGAGGATGGTTTGAGGAGGTCGGTTGTTCAATTGAGAAACCGTGACGAACCCATTGGATTGGAACATCCTATGGTTAAATTTGAGAGGGATGCATACATAGAAAAGGAGGGAACAATGTACATTGTTTCCAATCAGCCCAACTACACTAATGAATTCGGAGTAGCAAGGACCCTAAGATACCTAGAAAAGTTGTGCAACTAGACAACACATAAGAATGAGTGTTTGTAGTCTTTGAACATGGGAGACATGCCTAAACATGGAAGGGAGAATTGTTCTTTCCCCCACTTGAAGCTAATGTGGCCTCTAGACACCAAGGAGTAGGAACTTCCATGTCTCATGGTTCCCAAGTAGAAAAAGGCAAGGAGAGGCCTGAAGTGACCTACGCTCACACCCTAGGAAGAGACCGATTAGTATTGGAAACTGATAGAGCAGAGAGACCAAGAGAACCAAGGCCACAAGGTGGTAGAGATTACTTTCCTCTACATAGACCCCAAGAGCATCCAAGAATATTGAGACCCACATAGTTAGTGAGATTGATGAGAAATTATTTTGATGGGATAGGAGATCCTTATGACCATGTTGTTGAGTTCAAACAAGTGTTGCAAGTTGAACAAGTGGATGACATGTTCACCCAATACAATGAATTTAGACTCACACTAAAAAACACGACCTTAACTTGGTTCCAAACTTTACAACAAAGGCAATTTAGGGACATTCATCACTTGTTATAATCATTCATCATTGAATTCTCTAAAAGTGGGATCAGCCACTATACTTCTTTGTTAATCCATAGTTTTAAGCAGACTCCCCCAAGAGATTGTTATATTAGTAGGATGTAGATTTAGATAGTACATCAAGACATGTCCAATGCTAGAGTTACCCACTCAAGCCAAACAAGTATCCTTTTTTTTGGACAAGATATTGAGCTCTAAACTATGATCCTACGTATACTTGAAGGAATCCAGAGCTCTAGAGCACTGTGTACGAATCTATATAGACATTGAGGATAACTTAGGTGATTAGTTAGAACTCTCCAAGGTCTACAAGGACATAAATAAATCTACTCATTCGTCCTTTAAACATTCTAGTTCCATAGAAGACCTAGCTAAGAATGTAGCCTAGAAGCTAGGAGTCTCAAGCAAAGAGATACCCTAAATAAATTTAGTCAAATAGTAGTGATCGTATGGCAAGGGCCTGTCCAAATGTGACATAACCTCAAGGTAACCCTATTGCTCACTATTGCATGATAGAAAGGCGGTATACTAACCACACTGCACAAGATTGTCCATACAACAAGCAAGTAATTATACAAAAGTATCCTTAGGCATACCTACAAGCCAATACATATCCAGACTAATACAATGCTCAGCCTCATTACTATAGGCCCCAAAATTTTTAGGTACCCTACCAGACACAACCTAGACCCCAACTCGTGCTAGGACAACAACCACCACCTCCTACAAATGTAATCTCTGTCAAATATGCTATGGCAGAAGAGAACCTCAATAGAGCATTAGTGCCCTCATCTCCAATAATCATAGAGAATGATCCTAACTCGAATATTTTTTATTCCACCCACCTAGTTAGCCCACCCACATACTACACTAAGTTGGGAGAGCATATGGAAGAATACCAATATGAGAGCTCACCCTTGGAACCTAGCTGGGAGCCATACTATGTTAATGTCACGTACACCAACCCCAACCCACAACCCGAATGAGACGAACAAGACCATAGGGCTCTAAAGGACCATGCTTTAGGTTTCAAGGAGATCATTACATAAGAGAATACCCACATCCTCCACTAGCAGGACAACCTCAAAATTATAACTTCCAAGGTTTTTGCATTATACGAGAATGCCGTAAAAACCTTGCCAATGCCTCCAAAGTAACATCCATTGATGTGATCGACATTGTGCATTGTAGTTCAATGATGAGTAGCACCTCCTTTAATGTCAATCCGGGAAGACGTGAGGATGGTATGAAGACCTCGAGCAGGTGGCGGCACAAGTGCGTGAGTGAGAAGCACACTAGCATGCACACACATACACACACACGCGCACACAAGGCAAGACAAAGAGTGAGAATCAATGGAGCTTTTAGATTACTTTCAAAATGCTCTTACAAGTTCGTTTCAATTACAATCTAATCTCAAAAATGAGCTCTCTAGCTCTTTTTATAGTTTTTGACTAGCTTTTGGCCCTGTCCAGACCTAGTGTCCGGCCTAGTTAAAAATTAGGTTCCAGGGCCAATTTGAGGGCTCAAACGGAGTCTAAAAAATACGAAAATTGATATGTAGGTACTTCTAAGGCTCCTCAAGCTCAAGGACTCCTTGGCTTGCACAAAATGGAGCTACAAAAATATGAAATGGTATTTACAATGATTGTTAGTGATAAGAATCACTGTTCAAAGATGTAGATTGGAAAAATTGAAGGGCCTATCTGCCAGATTTGCGTCGACTGCTTTGTCTACTTACTCCTTCACCTTGTTCTGACTCTCTCCGTTGGCTTCCTTGTCTCGTCAATCCTTGGGTTCCCTGGCTTCCTTGTCTAGTCAGTCCTTGGGTGCCCATACTGCTCTCAACACCCCCCCCTCTCTCGCGTCTGTCGTCCCTGACAGACCCTTGTTGCTGGGGGTGTTGGATGTAATATTCCACAACCTGAGTGGCAAGCTGATGTTCTTGTAAGCGTAGTCCTCTGGCCAAATCTGTCATCATACGATCCCAATCGATTGGTCCTGGAACATCCGGATGTGGCAGACGTAACTGATCTGCATGGATTGCTTGTTCTACTGCGAATAGATGTAGCAAATGTGTGGGTCTGGGAATGAAAATTTCGGAATTGTATTCCTAGAAGCCCGTAGAGAACATTTCCTCAAATGTTTGCTTGAAGCATGCGGGCAAGTACTTGATTCGTGCATGCCAAGCAAAGATAACAGTGACCGAGGGGGTTTGGCTCATGTCGTAGACTAAATCCTTGTTGCCTTGAGCGAATCCAGGAGCGGAGATGTATGGAGCTTGGACATTCCGAAAGGTTTTGAAGACAATGGTCATGAGCTCAAATATCTTCATACACATTTTCGCTGCTATATCAGGTACATTGTTTAGACGTGCGGACCAGTGCCGAATGGTTGATATCATGTAGGCTACGGTTGGAGGTCCTCGAGGTGGAGCAAAATACGGGTAGTTAACCCAAGCCGAGCACTCTTTATTGTTGTGTACCTTGATTGCAAATGCTTGCCAGGATCTGCGACGTACCACTGGACAATAGCATGGATTATACTTGATATAGAGTGGCATGGTAGCCCAGGTACTCATCATCTCAGGGTAATCGGTGAGTAAACGTGCACGCCAATTAGGTTGGAAAATCGAGCCAGCACGTGCATCGGTTGGTAAATCCCCTATCTCAAATTGAGTAGCGAATGTGGGCTCCTTCCCTGTATGTCTTTTGACTTCTGCATTATAATCATGTAATAAGACAAAATAAGGCATGTATTGCGATTCTGATGTTGTGATTAACCGTTGATGGGATAATTGTTGAAAGTAGGAAGACCGAAGGACCGTTTCTTCCAGATTCGTGAGAGATTGCATTTGCACGGCCACACGATCATCATGTGTCTTACCCACTTTCTCGACCCTTCTGACCCAATCTGGAACTTGAATTTCTAACGTGTCTTGTCCTTCTTCTGTAGTTCGGCCACCAGGCGTCGGCATAGGCTCGTAGGGCTCTTCGTAGCTGTCCTCGACGGGGATTTCCACTACTGTTTCAGGTTCTGGTTCTTCAATGGGCGAGGGTGGTCGTTCATATGGTAGGAGGCGTGCTTGGAGTTCTGCCACCTGTTTCCGAAGGGTCTCCATTTCTTCTGTAGATTGTTGCAAGATTACCGGCTCCTGTTGAGCAGTGGGTACACTGGCTAACTGTTTCTTTAGATCGGCACATTCAGTCTCTAGTTTTTCATATGACTCCAGGAAATTTGCATGCTCCTCAAGTAGGATGCGGATGTCTTCTGATGGAACTGCTCTATATCTGGTAGGGCTAATGGTTGCTCCTACGGTTCCTTCCATAGCCGCTTCAAAATTATCTTGGTTTTGTTGTTGAAGGCGTTTGTTCTCTTCTAGTGCTGCTGCCATATGCTTTCTTAGTAGTCCAATGTTGCGTCTGAGTGTAGCGTTAGATATCATTTGCGCTTGAAGCACTGTTTCTAGTTCCTTGACTGCTTGGTCATCTACAGTTGATGCCTTGGATTCCAATTCGGAGTGAGCCTGCTGTAGTGTGGTATGCTCGTCTAGGAGCGTCAGGTAGTCAGCCTCAATAGTGGTGACTCTAGCTTGGATACGTTGAGATTCTGCCTGGAGGGTAGCATTGCGTTCTTCTAATTGATGGAAGTCTTGTTGTAGTTGATGTGCACACTGAAGTAATGTGTCGAACGTACTATTTACATTATGAGATGCAAGGGAAATAGTTTGAAATGCAGAGGAGGTGGGATTGGGTAGGGGTGTAGTGAATGCTGTGTGTGCCACTGATGTGAGTGGTGAGGTGGGGGGCAAGGGAGGGGAAGGTGGGGAAATCGTGGGGAGAGGTGCTGTGGTTGGTGAAATGTCCATTGGATCAGACAAGGTGGTGTGTGCAGGGGCTACCATATAGGTGGGTATGGTAGGTGAAGTGAGTGTGGTGTCCGTGTAAATTGATGTCGTTGCGAACATCGGAGGAAGGTGGCTTTGAAACATGGGAGAGCGGAAGAACTGCTCCACAAAGGACGGGTATTGTGGTGGTGAGGTCCGGTTGAAAGAGGTGTAGGGGCCAGCTGGGAAGTGAGGGTTATGGAATGGAGGTACTCGTATTGGGGGGTAGGTCGGGAAACACAAGGTTCCTTCCGTGGGTGCTGGGTTTCCAACTACGCTGGTAATTATGGGATGGCCAGTCATGGGTTCAGCGGATAGATGGGACGAAGTGTACAAGGGATTGGTGACGAAGGAGAAGAGGGTGTCTTGTGAGGTGGGTTCTCGAAATGAGAATGATTTGAATGAGGATGGATTATAAGTGGAGGTAGAGGTGATGACTGTCGTTTCTTCCAAGGTGGGAGGTGGTGGCGGGGGCGGAGAAGGTGGTGATGGAGGATGCTGGGGTGAGATGGGTGATGTCTGAACGAAGGTTTCAGCGGAGAGGTCAGTGGTGGTTATGGGGGTGGCTGTGGTCTCAATGGGTACTTCCGGTTCTGTGACGGGTATCCTGATAGTCTTACCTGCTCGTGGTAATGTGTCCACTCTGCGTTTGTCATACCTTACGGACTGGCGGACTGCGGTGTGGACAGCCTCTGGAACTCCTAAGGAATCTGACACTAATTTGAGGGTGTCAATGAAATGTTGGTCCACTCCTTCATCTGATAGCATTTCTTGCATCAAGGCTTGACCTGATACCAGAGAGAGCTGATGCCTTTCTTGTACTGCTTTGATAGTGTCGTATAGCCTTCGTAGTTGAGCTGTATATGCAGGTGCACCAACAAGTTCTGGCACTTCTTGTTGCTCCTCTTGTTGCTCTTGATCATACTCCTCCTCCTCATCCTCCTGTTCTTCATCTCCGTCATCTTCTTCCTCCACTTCAACAGGTGTGACAGGTGCTTGGGAGGTTGTGGCCTGCGTTTGTACATTTTCCGCTTGTTGTGCCTCTTCTGTCTCCAGCTCTACATCTTGTAATAGTTGTTCGAAGTCTTCATTAGTGAGTTCTTCCAAAGCTGCACCACTAGGAAATTCGAGATCCGTTGGGATGGGAGGAAATATCAAAGTGGAACCATCGGTGCTGCGTCTTGGAAGTCGGAGTGTGAATGGTCGGACTCTTCGGGGTGGCGGGGTGACTTCTGGTGTTAGGGTGGCTCCACGTGGCTGAGCACATGGGACTTGGACCGTGCCTCTCATCTTCTTAGAAGGGGGTCCAGTGGATGTCCTGCCTCGAAGCTGCTCTACCCGATTCCACATCAGGGCTCGTTGGATTGGGATGTCATAAGCCAAACACCTATAGATGATTCTTGTCAGAGCACAGCAACCATATAAAACCTGTTTCCGCGGCCAGCGTTTGTGAGCTAAGTGTATCTGATCAATTATCCAGTGGGGTAGGTTGATGGTGAGGCTCTGTGTCTCTGCCAGATACAGGCTAAACCAAATCTTTTTGTGCGGCATGGTGAATCTATCCTGCGCCGGGAAAGCAAAGTGTTGCATGCACATGCGAAGGTGTATTGCAATATTAGGCGTCATGGATACCATGTCTTTTAGTTTGGTGAGACTTCGATTCTTCATGTAGTCCGGTACTAGGGTTTCCTTCTCTGTAGGAATATGCATGCCGCGCATATCCAGAGCTTCTCTCACCAAATTGTTTGATAGCCTAAACCTCTTGAGCTCATTCCCCTTTGTCAGAGATGGAATCACAAATGAGCTTGCACCTTTTGGGTTCGGATTTGGAGTCAAGGTGTTGATGAGATAGTAGCATCGCATGAAGTCAGGTTTTGGGAGTCGGGCACTGAAATAGGCACTCAATCCGGCTTTTTCCCATATCGGACGTAGACCTTCCGCATTTTGTAACTTCTCAAATTCTCTTGTGAAGAAATGGTATCTGCCTTGCTTTCCATTGTAGTCCAACTCTGATTCCCATAGATACGTTCCTTCCCCCAATGGTCCTGCTACCTCGGTAAACCAATGTGAAGTCTTTCCCACGGGCATGGTGTGGCCACGCGGAGGGTCCGCAATAGGTATGATTTTGACGGCCTGCAACTCTTCTGGTCTTTCAACTGTCTCAGGCAAAACGGGTAAACTGTCCAAGTCCACCACTTGCGGGTTTGTTTCTGTGTGAGAGCTAGTTCCTGCGGCCTCCGCCATGTTGAAAATGTCGCAGCTGATTCTGTGAGAATATATGAATAAACGTTAACCTTGCAATGGACACAAAAATGACATGGTGTCCCTTGTTACAATATTAACTTAAAGTTCTGGAGTGGTTAGGAGTTAATAAGTGCTCGGTGCTGGTGTGTGTAGTTAGGAGTTAGGTAGACCTAAGAGCTAAGCGAAATGATGTGAATTAAGAGTGAAGCGGTTAGTAGGTGGTCATGGATTTACAATAGGGTCAGGGGGTTTGTTACAAGTCTTGGGCTGCCAAATGCAGTGGATGGGTTTTACTCGTGGTTCCGTAGAGATTCTCGAGAGCTTTATAGGTGTGTCAGCTTTAACCTGAGGCCTTTTAGGGGCCCATTTACAACTGATACTGTTCGTGTTCATGTGCCTTGGTGTTGAAAATGAGTGGATGTAGGCTGTGCGAGTGAATGTATCATGCTGTGTAGGGTGTGTTCTTGGTGTAGCTATTTGAGCCCGCAAACAAGCCTTAGGCACCCAAATTTGTCTTGATTGTGGGCTAGCCTTCATCGACTTTTTGGGCACCCAAATAGATTTCACGTTAGCAGAAGAATTTCCGGAAGACCTCTTACTAGTGACGTGTTGATGGTTATTAATAAGAGGCTTCACCCGTGCTGTTGGCGTGGGTGCAACCGGGTGTTCGCCTTTCCGCACCCACACCTGGATTATTTTCTGGGACATTCTGCTGCGCAGGTACTTTTGATCTCGGACATAGGTAGTACTCTGCCTCTTCTGCTTGTGATCCACCTTTGGTTGCTGCCTCCTTCGGGCCTTTGGAAAAGAAGGGAGATCCGCTGCCTCCCTGACTCCTTGTTTGCAAATGTCATTCCTCTGCAACATAGGGTTTTGAACAAGAACAGCATAGTCATCTTCATGTGTACCCCTGGAAGGACCAGGAGTCTGTGCCTTTCCTAATTCCTTGAGTGCTCCATTGTCTAATTCTACTGTAACTCGACTATGATTGACCCAAACCTGGAGAAGTCCACTTCTTAGGTTTAAGTTAATTGCTTGGTCATAGATCCAATCTTGACCCAAGACTAGAGGTTCAGTGAGATCTTCATCTTGACACACCAGTACTTTAACTGTCATTGCCTCATCATGAATGTAAAGGGGAAGTTCCGCCTCGCCCATGCAAGGGGTTTCCACTCCTCCCAATCCTATAAGATATGCTTCCATAGGATTGACAGTCAATTGTAATTCTTGGCAGTAAGACAATTTAACAGCACTAGTGGCTGCTCCTGAGTCAATCAAGGCTCTTACGGTCCTTGCACTCTTTCCTTGTCCTATCTCTAAGGTTACGAAAGGACGTCTATCAATTATCCTATGCGAGTTTGTTCCTGCCACTTCACACATGGCTACGGGAAATCCTTGGTCTGCATAGTCATTCGCTCCAGGCTGATCTCTGCCTTGCCTTCGTAATTTCATCCTTCTAATGCGTTCTAAAGCTTCAGCTTGAGCTTCTTCTCGAACTCGCTTTTCTTCCTCTTTGCGTTTCTTAGCAGTGTTGAGTCGACTGAGCATTTCCTCCGTGAGGGGTTCCTGATACAACTTGACTCTGCAACCGCTAATATAATTTGGGAGAACATCACCCTCTAGTGTGGCCAATTGTACTGCTCCACTCGTGGAGATCCTATTGATGATCATAGGTCTGTAGCCTCTCTTTTCTAGCTTCCTCGCGTGTTGTTTTAGCGTATAGACTAAGACTAGATCTCCTGCTTTCAAGCCTTTATCCTTCACGTGGGCATCAAAGTATGCCTTCTGTCTCTTCTTGGCTGCATATATCCCTGCAGCAGCTCTCAGCCTTGTTTCTCCTAATCGTTCAAGGTCAAAAATTCTAGAGGAGAGCTCATGACCTGTCCATTCGTGCTCTTGTGCTACTCTCAATGTAGGAATCAGGAAGTCCAAGGGTAGCACAGCGTTTTGGCCAAATACCATCTGAAAGGGGGTGGCTTGGAGTACCGTTTTGTAGGCAACTCGATATGCCCAAACAGCATGGTGTAGCTGTTTGTCCCAATCAGAGCGTTTAATGTTCACTAATTTGGTCAGTACATTGCATAAGATCTTATTAGTGCTCTCAGCTTGTCCATTAGCTTGAGGGTGATAAGGGGCAGACTTCTTGTGTATTACCAAGAATTCTTGGAGTAGATTTTCAATCACTTCATTCAAGAAATGAGTGCCTCTATCACTTACAAGCTCTATAGGTAGCCCGTATCTCGTGAATACATTCTCAAACAAGAATTTGGCAGTTGTTTGAGCATCGTTCTTTGTCGTAGCCTTTACCTCTACCCACTTGGTGAGATAATCTGTTGCCACAATGATGTATTCCGCATGAGAACCCTTAGCTGGGGGATTAATAGGACCTACAAAGTCTATTCCCCACTTAGAGAATGCACGTCCACCCATCATAGGTTTCAGTGGCATCTCATCTTTGCGTATAGGATACTGAGTCCTCTGACAGACATCACACCGTTTCACATAGGTATGTGCGTCCATGTGAAGTGTAGGCCACCAAAAGCCCGCAAATAGTATTGCCTTGATTACCCGATCTGGTCCAAAGTGTCCTCCTGCTACACCTTGGTGAGCAGTTTCTAAGATCTTAAGATACTCACTTTCATGGACACACAGTCTCAGGTAACCATCTTTACCGTGCTTATATAGATTATCACCTATGAGTGAATAATCCAGGGCTTCTTGTTCTAAACTCCTTTTCCTAGCTAGAGTCATGTCTGGAGGGAATGTGTTTGTCCTCAAGAATGATACTAGAGGTTCACTCCAATCTGGCACAATGGATACTTGATAGAGAGTGGCATGTTCCACAGGTGGTTTAGTGCAACAGATTGGGCATTCCTTGCACAACTTTTGGACATCCGCTTCCATAGTTGGCCAATGCACTCCGAATCTCTTTAGAGTCTGTAAAGTTCGTTGCTTTGAATGGTGTTGCTCTAGTGCACCTACATGTGCTAGTTGCAACCACTTAGCGTACTCATCCTCTTCTACACAACAAGCCAAGATCCCTTGATCTGTGTGCTTGTACATACTTCCTGCCATGATGTGGTACTTTTGGGCTTTTACAACATCTCTATTCCGTGTGTTTACCACTGGATGGTTAGGCCCGTATGTCAAAACTGGTACCAATGGCTTAGCCCACTGTGGCACCACTTCCAAATTAAACAAGTAAGCATCAGGAAGGTCATCTGACACTCCTTGTGGGGCTTCTCCCGATGTGAGCCTAGAGAGATGATCTGCTCTCAAGTGAGTCCTACCTTTTCTTACCACAACTTCAAAATCATATTCCATTAGCAAGAGAAACCATCTCACTAATCTTCCTGTATTGCATGGCTTGTTTACGAGATATAACAATGCCTGATGATCAGTAAAAAATTTAAACTTATTTGCAAGCAAATAGTGTCTAAATTTCTTAACTGCATATACCATGCCTAACCCTTCTCGCTCTGTAGTGGTATAATTCCGTTCAGCCGCATTCAATTGTCTACTGGCATAGGCAATTGGAAGATCCATATTACCTTCACCAGTAGGTTGTGCAAGCACACATCCAATGGCATAATTGGATGCATCCACATGAACATGGAATGGCTTATTCCAATCTGGTGTGGTCAAGATTGGTGCTGAACATAATCTTCGTTTAAGCTCTTGGAAGGAATTCTCACATTCATCCGTCCACTCAAAGTTTGTCAGAAGTCCGTACATGGGCTTTGCAATGACAGCATACATGTGTATAAATCGTCGGTAATAACCACAGTGCCCCATGAAAGCTTGTACTTCCTTGACATTCTTTGGCCTAGGTAGCTCTGCTATGGCTCGCACCTTTTCTTCGTCAGTAGATATGCCATTCTTTGACACTATGTGTCCTAGAATCTTGCCTTGCCTGACCATAAAAACGCACTTTTCTGGGTTCAGGCAGACTTGGTATTCTCTACATTTGTCAAAGATTTGTCTGAGTTCAGGAATATGGGTTTGTCTCACATTGGAATGAGCACAAAGATCATCAACATAGACTTCTAAACTCTTCCTCAGGAACTCCTTAAACACATGGCACATCAGCCTCTGGAAGGTGGCTGGTGCATTGGTAAGCCCAAATGGCATTACTCTAAAAGCAAAAATGCCCCACTCTGTGGCAAAAGCAGTCTTATGCTGGTCTTCTGGAGCTATGGCTACTTGGTTGTAGCCCGAAAACCCATCAAGGAAGCTGTACACTTCCTTGCCTGCCACTCTTTCTAAGAGATGTTCTGTTATGGGAAGCGGATAGTTATCTCGAATTGTGGCTGCATTAACCTTTTTCAAGTTAATGCACACACGCAGTTTGCCATTCTTCTTGGGCACCACTACGATGGGGGATACCCATTCAGTGTGCTCAATTTCATAGATAAATCCAGCTTCAACCAGTCTATCTATCTCTTCTTTGATCTTAGCAGCGTAATTATCGTTATATGTATAAGGCTTTTGCTTAGAAGGTTTAGCATCTGAGGTCATGGGAATAGTGTGTGAGCATATGTCCGGGTCAACACCTTTCAAGTCCTTGTAACTCCAAGCGAATACATCTCTGTATTCTCTTAGCAAGGCAATCAATTCGTGCTCTTCTTCTTCTGTCAGGTCATGGCCTATATACGTGCATCTCTCCTCTCCTTCTTCTATGGCCACTACTATTTTCTTGGTGGTTTCTTTGTTATCATAGGCCTCTCCTGATTGTGCCTCTCGTTTAGGCATTCTTATCATGACTCTCCGGTCATCTATCTCGTACTTCTTAAAATTTTCTGGGACCTCAAACAAAGATTCTCCCTCCTCTGGTGAGACTTCTTTCTTCTTTCGTTTCTTTCCTTCTTCCTTCGGGGTCACATGTGTTGCTAATCTTACGTCATTTGTCACTTCTCCATGCCTCTGGGGTTGAAATTCTACTTCATGGAAGTATTCTTCATCTGATGCAAATGGTGGGTCCATAATGATTGACTCTAGATCGGAGTCACTTGCATCCTCAAATGCGTCAGGGCCAGGTTCGCATTCTTCTAGAACTGCCTCTCCCATGATTGGCTCTATGGAGAAGACTGAAATATCATAGCCATCCTCATCACAGTGAGGTGTCCATTGTTCTTCATTGATGGCTACATCCATTGTTGCTAAAATTTCCGCCCAGCCATGGGGTTCAAACTCCTCATCTGGAAAGATTATAGGTGCATAGGCTGGGTCTTGAATGGGTCTATGAGTTTCGTTCGCACCTACCTCTCTGGCTTTCTCTCTCTTCTCTTCTTCTACTGCTACCTTGCACATCCATAAGTGAGTATCTTCATGCATCCATGAGGATCCAGATTCTATGGAATGCACAGATTCCGTATCATCTTTGGCTCTATGGATGGGATTCCATTGGATAGGAGGGACATCTCTATGAGAATAATCCTTGAGATTGACTTTGGTTGTAACACCTAAGTGCTGCAGGTACAAAGAATTGGTCCCCCAATCCTGTACCACTTGCAACTGTCGCATGAATGGTCTTCCCAAAATCATCTCATAGGCATGATTTTTGTTGAAGTCACATATGGCAAAGCTATGCTCAAACTCAACACCACAAGTGGAGAGAGTTATTCCTTCTAGCAATCCTAGGGGTCTCTCAATATGACCATCGGCCATCTGCAATTTCATTCTTGTTGTCCTGAGTGCCGGCTTGCCCCAACGCTTCCAAAGGGAAGTGGTGGCAATTGCAACTCCTGCACCTGAGTCCAAAATTGCCTTAGTGGTGTAGTCCTGGTAGGTAATGGGAAGATAGGTGTTCCCTTCTTCACCTTCACACATATCTCCTATCTTATCCAAGGGAATTTCTGGCACTGTCCTATGGGATCCTACCTTGGAACGAGGTTTTGCAACATCAGCTACCTGACTGGCTACATATTTTCGCATGTTTGGTCTATCCTCAGTCAGTTCTTCCAAAGTGAGATCGCGTTGCACCTTGGTGTTCGTTACTACCTCCGTGTTCCTTGGTATGACTGAGTCGTCGTTCCTTACCATGACTGTGGGTGCTCTCATACATGTGGACTTTGCTTCCCATGGGCCTGTGAAGTGGGGTAGCTCTTGTATGGAATTAGACTCAAAGTCCAATCTCTCGTGAGACTGAGCACTCTCATGTTCCCCGTAAATAGATGGGATGTCTTGTGGGAATTGGTCATGTGCATCGTCCACCAGTTCAAATGGAGGGTCGACCTCACTTTCGTTATCCCATTTGTCTTCTTGAATCTCTCGTAGGAAGTCTGGTGCAAACCGATTCATAGAAGAAGAAGTGTCTGGCTCCGTAGAATTAGGCACATAAGCAACCTGGGAAGGAGGGCTTATTCTATTGTTGGCTCTCTCCTTGTTCCCATGGATGGCTGGAGCACAAGCTTCTTGGGGAGGATTACTTAAGCTATTACTTTTCTGAACAGGCTCATACACTCTCTGGGAAGGAATGTAGGTCACCTGTGGAGGTACGTAAGCTTTCGGGGAAGGCTCATGTGACTTTTGGGGGGGAAGATAAGCTTCTTGAGGAGGCACATGGGCTTCCTGAAGAGGCTGGCTTATCCGTTCTCTTGCCCTTTCCTTTCTTTGAGGGGCAGGTTCCTTCTCTGATTGTGCAATTAACTTCTCTATTCTTTCCAGCAGTCCATCAAAGTGTAACTGCGTCTTAGCTGAACTAGAAATGTTAAATAGGCGGCTGGCTTCAAACATGGTCTGAGCCAATTCCACCATTTTGGCACAAATCTTAGTTCGTTCCAGCTCTAGCTCGGCTCTAGGGTAGCACTTTTCATGATCGGTTATGGTTGGTCCTTCTTGGATTCTGGCCTGATATGCTTTAAGCATCATGTTTAGGTCTTCGGGAGTGGGATCAGCTAGGACTGATCCTACTCTAGGGGGTGGTGGGATTTGATGAGGCGGTGGGGAAAGTGGTGGGTTGGATGGAGGTGGGAGTGGTGGAGACGGGGTAATGTGAGAGGGAGTTGGAGCTGTGAGTTCAGTTATCCTAGCTTTGGTTTCTCTTATGCTTTCCTCAAGCTCACTCATCTTTTTAGCCCATTGTCTTTTCATTCTTTCTCGACTATCTTTCCACGCTCTAGTCCTTTTCTTTGTCACGCTCTCGGTTTCACTAGCCTCTGGGCCCTTTTCCTGGCTTGCCTCTTGGTTTTGCTGCAATGCCTGAGCTCTAGTAACTACCTGTACGGGAGCAGTGGAAGTGACGCTTCCTATGGAATCTACTAATAACCCAATAACGTTGATAGGCGTGATTTTTGGCATATTATTGGGGTTCTTTGGGCAATCTCGTAAAAGATGCTCTTTTCCACAATCTTGGCAAAAGCCTTGGATTGTCACGGACTGAGTTTGTGTAGGTGGAGGTAAGGGGCAATCACGAACGAAGTGATCTCCCTGACATCGGTAGCATGGTCCTCTAGGAAATGTTGGTCGTACCTGCCTAGGTTGAGGCCTAGGGTTGGGGTTTGCATACATGATATTTGTGTAGTCTGACTCCCAACTAGGTTCATTCGGCTCTTCACTATAGTAGGACTCACCATGTTCCGGAGACTGCATGTAGTAAGCTTGGGGACTATCGACATGTGTAGAATCAAAGCTATGGTCACTCGGGTCACTTTCTGAGATCAATGGGGTTACTGGTACTATGGCCCTATTCAGGTTTTCTTCTGCGACAGCATATTTTACTGGAATCACGTTAGCGGGGTTTGGGGGCTGTTGAGCTAGTACCGGTTGGGGTCTCTGTTGGGCCTGATATTGTGGTTGGTAGGTTTGTTGGGGTCTAGCATATTGTGGTGGTGGAGGGTACTGGTTCTGGTATCTGCCTTGTTGGTAGGGCTGAGGGTAGGGTTGCCTAACTGCCTGCTTGTTGTATGGGCAATCTTGCGCCGTGTGGTTTGTGTACTTCCGTTCTATGGTGCAGTACTGGCTACTAGGGTTAACTTGGGGTTGAGCCATAATGGGACAGACGTTCGCCATATGGTCGCCACCGCATGTATAGCACCTTCTCACAGGGGCAAACCTTGGGATTTGTTTGTTAGTTACACCTAATTTCTGAGCTACTTTTTCGGCAAGTTCCTCAATTGATGTGGACTGCGTGGAAGAGTGACTAGATGCACTATCTGAATCTTTGTAGATTTTGGAAAGCTCTAGCTCTTCCCCTAGGTTATCTTCAATGTCAATGCACATGCGTACACATTCTTCTATGGTCCTAGGGTCCTTCAGATACACATAGGATCTCAATTTCGTACTCAACAATCCATCAAGGAATAAGGCTACTTGTTTAGCGGATGTGGGTAGCTCCGAAATAGGGCACCTTTCAAGATATTGCCTAAATCTCCTTCCGGCCAATCTGACAGTCTCTTGGGGGGTCTGTTTGAAGCTGTGAATCAATGAGGATGTGTTGTGTCTTATGCCGCTCTTAGAGAACTCTACAATGAATGCCTCTAGGAGTTGGTCTATACTCCTGAACTGGCGCTCATCCAATGGCTGAAACCATGTAAGTGCTGTGTTCCTAAGGGTTAGACCGAAGGCATTGTACTGCGTGAACAGATCTTCCACTTGTTCAGCTCTCAAGACTTGCTTGAACTCCGCCACATGATCATAGGGATCTCTTGTGCCGTCAAAGTAATTCTTCATGGACTTAACTAGCTGGGTGGGTCTCAAAGTTCTTGTGTGCTCTCTAGGTCTCGGCAGAGGGAATCCATCTACATTTCTTTGGTTCCTGTGGGCTCTATGCATCTCAGGTTCTACCCTATTCGTCTCTGTTCTCGTTCTTTCTCTGCCCACTGGGTTGGCAAAACTTACTTCTGGTCTATCTCTACTTCTGTCTCTTTGCGTACCATGAGCTTGGGAAGTTCCAGCCCCAGGGTGACCATAGGATACATTTGATCTTGGTTGGGGGAAAATAAATTCACCCTTCCAAGTGTAGGCATGCCTATCATTTTCTGTCACCACAAAGATCCGTTCTGAAGCATGATCTAAGTAGGTCACTCTGCCTGGGCTATCCGGATCCTTAAACTCATAGATCATGATATTTCCTATGTCTGTTGGCTGATTAGACTTATACCTCCAAAAGGCTTCATCAGTTTCTCGATTGAGGAGCAACTCTATGCTCTTGTTGTCTTGGGGGACCCATTCAGGCGTGATAATCCTAGTGAGAACTGATTTACCTCGAGGGGTTCTAGGTTCCGCACCCATGTTCCCTTGTTCCAGGTCACCTAAGTCCGCTTCTGAGATTACATTCCCAAAGTCATCTGTCCTATCAGGGTGACTAGTGACTACATATATAGTTCCTTCTTTGTCCAGGTATGCACCATTTTCAAACTTGACAGCTGGGTGCTCTAGTCCAATGGATTGGTCAGGGTTTTTAATCTGGACCACCGATCTTCCTAGGCCGTCCTCATAGATGCTAGCACCTAGTCGGTTGGTCCTAAGATATTCCAGCTGTGTTTTGTAAGGGCCTTCTACCCTGTACAAATAAGGCACTCCTGAACTTCCCGTAGGTCTGTCCATGCCTTGAGACATTTCTGACTCACTGGTCTCAGAGCTAGGGTAGTATGAGTGGTGGCTCAACTGCTGGGCCCAAGACCTTGCAGTGTGATTGACACTAGCCTCTGAAGACCTAAGGCTTTGTCTTTCCCTTGCTAAATGTCGTCCTGATCTAAGGTTCATATGCCTAACTGATTAGCCCAATTTTTTTCAGAGTACAACCTCGTTGCCGATTAATTGGTACCAGTCACTTGATTCTTTTTAGTTAATTATTGTGTTTATGGTCTTGTCTGATATCACGTCGTCAGGAACACTTGAATGTTCTTGTACTTTAGGTTGATCGTTCCACGTTAGATTCTTTTCCTTTAGGTTATCGACAGTACAGAGATTAGATTTTTATCTTGAACTTGAGTTTTTAGGTAGTCTTCAACTTGATGACTGCCTATCGTCGCTCTGACTTACTCCTACCTCTCGTCGTTCTTAGCCTAAGCTATGAATTGACAGAGGGGGTTAAAAGTGTCCAACCTTTTGTTTCTTGCTCGGTTGCCCTTGAGTGCCCAGGAAATGTGTTCCCAAGCTCGCACTTACACTTGCTTAGAACGCCTCTCGATGCTCTGTAAGAGTTTCAAAGTTAGCTTTGAAATTTACATTCCAAAGACAGAACCAATTATTTTCATTCATGTAGCACAAACACAAACTTGCATAGTGATTTTCAAGAAAACAATCCTAAGGGCCCCTGACTTTGATCCCCCTGGGTATGATCAACTTCAAAATACCCTATCTAAAAATTAATGCCTTATCTTTATAAAAAACAGTTGAGGGCGTGTAGTATATGCTACGAGCTTTCCAACAAGCCCTAGAGCTCAAAAAATGGATCTCGTATGAAAAAGTTGTGACCGTTCAGGGTTCTAGGGTTACGACAGGGTTCAAACAGGATCACTATGCAACAGGTTTTCCCCAAGTTGTTTTCCTAAGGCTTCCCCATGTGCTCAAGAGCATAATATTTGTGCCCAAAATTAGCCCAACTTTTCAATTAACAAACCCTAAAAAATTTGGCTAAAATTGGCTGTCAATCGCGATGGATAGGGCTGTCAATCGCGATGGACACTCAGTCAATCGCGATGGACAGAGAATTCAGTCGGTCGCGATGGACACCCAATTCAATCAATCGCGATGGACAGGCAGTCAATCGCGATGGACAGGGGTTCAGTCAATCGCGATGGACAGGCAGTCAATCGCGATGGACAGGGGGTTGAGTCAATCGCGATGGACAGGCAGTCAATCGCGATGGACAGAGACTTCAGTCAATCGCGATGGACAGGGGTTCAGTCAATCGCGATGGACAGGCAGTCGGTCGCGATGGACTGGCAGTCAATCGCGATGGAAAGAGCTGTCAATCGCGATGGACAGGGCTGTCAATCGCGATGGACTGAAATTTTGCAAGATTTTCAAAAATTTTAGTGGGAATGTGGTGTGCAGGGTCTCTAGTCCACTGTGGTGCACTCAGATTTACCAACAAGTGAAATTTTCTGTCAATCGCGATGGACAGAAGGCGGCGACTGCGAGACAGTTTCGTCGAGTTCCGTACCTGCGCGGGAAGCTGGAGATGGTGATGTGACCTGTACCTGCAAGATAGCTCAAGAAACATGCAAAAACAGCACTTGCAATTTCGCTCTCTCGCTCTCTCTCACAAGTGAAATGAGGGAAATGAGGTGGAGGTGGGGATATAGTCAAAAAACTGAAATTTTCGCGATGATGGAGATGGAGGTGGGAGATGGTGATGATGATGATGGAAATGAAGATGGTAAAGAAAGTAAAAGAAAATCGATGAGAGTGAAGAAAATACCTACAACTCCAACGCGTCAACTCTACGTCTTACCATCACACGCTCGTCCTCAAAGCTCGATCCCCGGCAACGGCGCCAAAATTTGGTGTAGTTCAATGATGAGTAGCACCTCCTTTAATGTCAATCCGGGAAGACGTGAGGATGGTATGAAGACCTCGAGCAGGTGGCGGCACAAGTGCGTGAGTGAGAAGCACACTAGCATGCACACACATACACACACACGCGCACACAAGGCAAGACAAAGAGTGAGAATCAATGGAGCTTTTAGATTACTTTCAAAATGCTCTTACAAGTTCGTTTCAATTACAATCTAATCTCAAAAATGAGCTCTCTAGCTCTTTTTATAGTTTTTGACTAGCTTTTGGCCCTGTCCAGACCTAGTGTCCGGCCTAGTTAAAAATTAGGTTCCAGGGCCAATTTGAGGGCTCAAACGGAGTCTAAAAAATACGAAAATTGATATGTAGGTACTTCTAAGGCTCCTCAAGCTCAAGGACTCCTTGGCTTGCACAAAATGGAGCTACAAAAATATGAAATGGTATTTACAATGATTGTTAGTGATAAGAATCACTGTTCAAAGATGTAGATTGGAAAAATTGAAGGGCCTATCTGCCAGATTTGCGTCGACTGCTTTGTCTACTTACTCCTTCACCTTGTTCTGACTCTCTCCATTGGCTTCCTTGTCTCGTCAATCCTTGGGTTCCCTGGCTTCCTTGTCTAGTCAGTCCTTGGGTGCCCATACTGCTCTCAACATGCATGCTCCAAATGGATCCACATCGACCTATGTACCTATCCAAGAGGTACCTACAGACCAAGCAGTGCTCAAAAATCAACAACCAAACCTAGATAAACTAGTTTAGAGTAGTGAAATTGGAGAATCAAGTGGAAGAAAAACCAAATCTTGGAAGGATTCATAAGAGAGACTCAAAAGAAAATGGAGTAATAAGATAAGTGAAATAGAAGGAAGCTTAAAAGAGACTAGAGCCAAAAGTTTAGAATTGGCATAGTAAGAGTCAAAAATTGGAAAATCGGACCCCAAAACCAAGATCAGTTCTACTTGAACCCATACTAGAGCACTTGGATATGATGTCTAACACATATTGGGAATGACTAAGAGAAGGATCTCAAGTGGGAGATTCGAGTAAGAATTATCCCAGGGTAGACCTAGAAATTGAGAGAACTAAGATCTGCATGAAAATGGTAGAATTAGCGCTGGCAATGTTCGAAGCATCTCAACATGTTAATTGGAGTAACCTACAAAAGCTTGAGCTACACTTTCAAGGATTACTAGAGAGCTTAGAACACTTAATTTCCATGAATGGGGAGAATAATCTTGATAGGACTTATCATGTGCCTAAGGCATACGAAGACACCACACTTTCCTTGTCACAAGTGCCTGATACCATGAACTAGGAGAATCTTTCTTCAAAACATAAGTACTCACAATAATTTCTTAGAGAGACTGAAGAAGAGAAATGGAAGAGGGGACAAGAATCTCAAGCCCCTATTCAAGAAATAAATGATATGCAAGCAAAATTTCCCCAAGACATACCCTCTATATATGATGAATGAGAGGAGCAACAACCTAGTGAATAGACTGATTTTGAATCTATTTTTTTGCAAGAATTACCCTAATTCATTGATTCTTGGAAAGTTAAGTCAATTAGTATGAGAGCACCTACCATACTCATAAGAAATGAAGAAACAATTGTTCCTACGAATATAGATGTAATAGGGAACACTAAAGTGCAGTGTCACCTAACTTTAGAAGAATTGATAAAGGCTAAACCTGAGTTGTGGAAGCATGTAGCAAACCAATTACCATATATCCCCGATCCCCACTCTCAAACAACTTCACACAAGAGAGTACCAAAAATACTCATTGAAATGATTGGAGACATGAGCAAAGGAGAGGAAGGAAATACCTATTTTCCTATCGCCTACAAGGGCTACACCACCAAATAGATAGAAGAAATATGAAATAGAAGATAGATGAATAATGATAATAATGCCTAAGAGAGACAAGTACCGGAAAAGCATATGACAATCGAGAAAGAGTAAGAAGATCACAGTGACAATCAAAGAAGGGGAAGAAAAAGGTACATATATAGGGCATGATTTAATAAAGGAAGAGGAAGCACAATTGATAGCCCTATTGAGAGAGTATAGAGACGTATTTGCATGGAGTTATAAAAGTTTGAAAGGAGTAGACACTGACATATGATTCCATAGAATTCCTATGACTCAAGAAGCAAAGCCCTCAAAACAAAAACCCTACACTTATAATAATAAATATGTAGTCAAGATTAAGGAAGAGATATACCCCTTGATAGAAGCTAGATTTGAGCAAATCTTACATACACAAAACCCTATGCTCTCCCTCACAAGAACACTATCAACAAAGAATCCAAGAAGAAGCAAGGGTGAGAACTTAGCATGGACATCAAAAGAAGATCAACTCACCTCTTTGAAAATAGTAAGAAGACAATCATCAAGGGTATGGGTTCGAAAAACCACAAGCACCAGTAGCCACCATAGAAAAATAAAACCAACTAGGAGGGATACAAAATTTGAGACACCAAATGATGCAGTTAGAACTGATTTGTATGTGGCTAAACACTGTTCTAAAATGGATCCCTATAAGGAGGAATGATCCGTTGTCATTCAACCATCAATTGATGGCATCATTTCAAGATCCAATGAATACCTCAAAACAAAGATTGCATCAAGTCTGAAAGTAACATAGCAAGCCTCGACGTGCAAAAACCATAAGCCTTTGGCATAACCCTGTCTTTTGCACCATTCAGGTCATGCATTTCTAGAGTATGCACTAATATAGGTCCACATTACACGGCCGTGCATAGACACAATTGAGAATCCTAGGCACATGACACTTTGACATATGTACACTATTTTATTGATACTAACCTTTCTTCTTGTTTTGTGACACTACTAAAAAAAAGAGGAAAAAAACAAAAAAACAGAAAAAAAGAAACCAAAGGGAGCAGGGAGAAGACCATCCATGCGAAGAATCTCATCAATGGGCCATCAACAAGGACATCCATCAACAATGAAAGACAAGACAATGGTCAACAACCATGATGAGAGTACAACACGAAGGAATGAATATCGATAGACCTTTCCCCATGGTAAGGATACCCTACCTTGGCAACGCTATAACAATGATAGATTAGGAAACCTCTTCGTCAGCATATCCTTGCACACTCAGCTCAATATCAAATTCTTTGCACCATAATTCTGACAATGCATTACCCAAATAGACAAGCATAGGGACACATTACAAAGTTGTGCACAAGGCACATATTTTCTTCAACCCATGCACTAACTCACTTACCCATAATTCATTATGGGTTATGAGTACTGTGGAAGCCATGTTTGAAAGATCTAGAGGACATCAAGGTTACAACATCAATAGCTATGAAGCAATTCACAGTCGACAACTGCTCAACATCAACATGTACAACCTCTTTTAATAAACTCGCAATTTTTGGAAGCTCATGATTACACCGTCATGCTGGAATCCAAGGACATAGTACATACAAAGGGATTCAACCTCACAAAGGCTAGCAACACCATAATGAAGAACCAAAAAAAGACCTCGCTACATTTGGGAGACCTACCACTCTTGCTGATACATGATGGACACTACCTCTCAAAGTACTACATGGAACACCCAATCCAATAAGGGTGTGTCAGGGATGACAAACTCAAGAGAGGGGGGGAGTGATGACACTCAAGGTCAAGCACAAGGTGCAAGAACACATCAAAGAAGTGGACACACAAGAAGAGGGATCATGCAGGGAGCCCCAAGAAGTATATCTCAAATTTTTAGAAGAAATCCATATAAAAACGGTGATTTTGATCACTAAAATCCATTGTAAATCCCAATTTACATTTTTGTAACTCCATTTTGTTCAAGCCAAGGACTCCTCAAGCTTGCGGAGTATTAGAAGCATCTATCTAACATTTTTCATAATTTTTATACTTTGTTTGCACCCTCAAATAAGCCCGAGAACCTAATTTCTAACTAGGCCGGACACTAGGTCTGGACAGGGCCAAAAACTAGTGAAAAACTATAAAAAGAGCTAGAGAGCTCATTTTTGAGGTTAGCTTTTTTGTAGCTTGTTAGACAGTTGGCTTGGGAGAGATTGAATCTTTTCTAAGAGAGTTCTTGTGCAATTGAAGCTTTCCATTGTTCCTCTCTTTGATCTTGCCTTATGTGTGTGTGTGTGTGCATGTATGTGCTTGTCACTCACATTTGCTCACCGCAGATTCTCACCATCGTCATATCCTCATCACATCTCCACATATTGAAAAGTAAAGGAGGTGGTACTCATGCTTGAGCTACAATCCCACTATCAAAAGTAGACCTATTTTTGTCGATGTGTGCAATCCAAAAGTGTCATCCACGAGACCATAGAGCATCGTATTTGTTACACTGGACAACACATAAAATGGATTGTGTTATGATGGACAAAACAATTCATAATATTAACACATTATTAATTTTTAATGTTTATGAGGGTTACCTCCCAAGCACATGCCTTTGCGAGTTCCTCATCTTCTTCAGAGATATCCTCACCTATTGTCTTTTCTTGTGAAACAACTGCATCCATCCATCTGCTTGTTCGAAAGGCTAGAAGGGGTCAAAGAATTTTTGGAAGAGGCAAACGCGAGTGAAGTGATTCTTTTGAAATTGGGATCTTTCTTATGTGTTTGCATCCTTAGAAAGCTCACACCTCTCCAACCACTTTTGCATGGGCTTGGAGTTAATGATGCAAAACTTCATTGACTTCTTTCTGAAAACTACGTCCATTATCCTTTGGCTCCCTTGACCCTAGGGCTCATCGCCAACGAGACTAACATCTTCATATTTGCTCCACATGCGAGGCATTTTTTGGGTCTGACATGCGTATAAGCTTTGTTATGAATACCAAAGACTCTTGTATGAGCCATCCCTATACCATGCTACCCTTTTGTTGGAGGAGATGGTGGATAGGTTCCAGAAATGAAGTGATGTTGCAAAATCCTGCTTCACACCAGCCAAGAACAAGTTGTAGAGAGTATGGTAGACACCTTGGCTTCCCAACTATCATAAAAAATCACGTATGTGTTTTGGAACATGATCCTCTAATCAATGGATCAAAACAGATGAGTAAAAAGTTCAACCAAGAGCTAAGACTTGCTATTTTGGACTCTTCACATGTTCTGTAAAATGAATAGTGCTCTCAACCTATGAGCAATTGATTAAATTCCTTTTGGTAGAATCAAAGTGACTTAGATAGCTACCAATCACGAGTTATTTCAATAAAAAAGATCGATTGTACACAGAGAATGAAGTTTAGCAAGTTGAAAAACTATCCTCACATTTTCAAGGTGCTACAATATGCAGACCAGTGAGAAGCAATGTGAAGACATCTCAATATTGACAAATCCAATGATAATGAAACTTTGTTGCTATGAAGTAGACAGTCTATTGAATCTATAGCACTTTAAATCACATCAAATGATCAACTATGCACTGAGAACAAGCTCTAAGAAGTTCCCTATTCTGAGATTATCATAGTAGAAAAGAGAAGCAGAGATATGATGAATGTGTATGTATAATATCACATAGAATTACAATGATATTGGCAACGTATAATTGCTCAATCTGAGGGTAGTGTAGAGCTATGAAGTGAGCTCTCTAATCACAATAAACCCCTTGCAATTGATCTCCAAATCGGGCTCCATGCACATAAGATTTTGATCCACTTTTATAGCTAGAGTTGGAGCCAAGTTTTGAGTTCAAATTCAAGCTCTCACCATAAAGTGATTCCTAAACTTTAGGCTTTACTTTCTCATCTATAAACTACCAAGAGTTCAATATTTAATTCCTCCTTATTCCTCGTGGGATCAACGAAACTAAAATATGTACTTTTACAATGATAAAACTAATTGGCTTTTACAAGGGAGTAGTCATATGTGACTATATGGGACAAATGCTAATTGTCCAAGTATGTAGGCTTGGATTCATTGGCACCAACAACTCCCCCTCCAGCTTAGCATGCTTGGTCTTCATTCCACTTTGATTTCCTGCAATCCAATCATCATCTTGAATCTGCTCATCTTAGTTCCATCCAAAGACTTTGTGAGCATATCTGCACATTTCAAAATGGTTGATACATAGGACAATTGGATGTCATTGATGAGTAGCTTCTCTCTTACATAATGATAGTGTACTTCAATGTGCTTAATCCTTGCATGATATACAAGATTAGCAGCCAAATGAAGTGAGCTAGTGTTATCTCCAAAAATCGTTCGAGTATAAGAATGCAATCCCAAATCTATGTAAAGTAGCTTGAGCCACATAGCCTCTTGTGTTGCATTTGCTAAGTCTCTTTATTCTGCTTCTGTTGTTGACAATGCCATAACTGGTTGTTTCTTTGATGACCATGATATTAGGTTTGAACGTGCAAAAGATAAGTAGCCAGAGGTGCTCCTCCTATGATCCTTGGAGCCAGCCCAATCTGCATCAAAATACATCTTGATATCCAAATCAAAAGTGAATGGATTAAATAGCCCTTCATTTACGGTACCCTTTAGATATTTTAAGATCCTCTTGGCAGCTTCCAAGTCAGGTTTTCTTGGTGTATGCATAAATTGGCTTAATGTACTTACTCCATAACATATGTCCACCCTTGTTAGGGTTCCATAATTGAGACTCCCAACAAGCCTTTGATAACCTACAATGTCTTGAAGTAGTTCTCCATCATGAGAACTAAGCTTGTGATTGAGTTCCATGGGTGTAGCTGCACTTTTAGTCTTCTCCATCTTGAATTTAGCCAACATATCATGAATGTACTTCCTTTGAGTAATGAAGATTCCAGAATCTCAATATACAAGTTCTAATCCAAGAAAGTATGCTAACAAACCAAGGTCACTGATTTTAAACTATTGCATTATCTAAGATTTGATTTTCTTGATGCCATTAGCATCATTCCCTGTGATCATAATGTCATCCACATAAACACATAAGTAAACAGCTTCTGATTTAGTCTTCTTTATGAACAAAGAAGAATCTGCTTTGCTAGCAACAAATCCTTGATCCTGCAAATATGTGATAAGCCTATGGTTCCAAGATCTAGGAGCTTGCTTTAAACCATAGAGTGCTTTTCTTAGCTTGCACGCCCCTAGTTTTTCCTTGTCTTCATACCCTCGTGGTTGAGCCATGTAGACTTCTTCTGAGATCCATCCATTTAGAAATGCATTTTTAACATCTAATTGATACAAGTTCTAATTTTTTGAAACAATAATACTTATTAAAACCCTGATTGTTGGCATCTTAGCCATAGGTGAGAAGGTCTCCTCATAATCCACTCCATCGGTTTGAGCAAAACTGTTTGCTACTAGCCTTGCTTTATATTGAACCATCTGATTTTTTCTTGACTTTGTAAATCCACTTGGATCCTATTATCTTCATGCTTGGCATTAGGGGAAAAAATGAACCCTGAGTGGGCCTTTTAGATTAAGGAGTGATTAGTGATGGACCAATCAGAAGAGGGTGGTGGCCATAGTCTATGCCCTATAAAATACTAGGATGAAGGGGGGAGAGGGGACATATTTCTCCCTTATTTAATGAGCTGCCTCTAGAGAGAGAAGGAATCTCGTAACTTAGTTGGGCCCAAAATTTCAAAAATTCTAAAAAGTTAAAAAACTCATCATAACACGTGAAAATAGACCCCCACATTTCTTTTTAGGATCAAAAGTACTCTTTTTGACCGCAAATTCAAAATCCGTGCATGTTTTGAGCTGAAAAAAATGGGTTTTTTCAAAAATACTCAAAAAAGATATTTCCCTCCTAATCCTCACATTTTCATACCCAGGTCCCCAAAAGTCATCTTTTCCCACTACATTCACTCTGTAACACACCATTGAAGCTCGTGTTTCTACACTCCAACCTACCTGCATCTCCTATCTCAAATTACTGTTGTAGCTTGAAGACCTTTAGCTTCAATGGCAACATCTAAAGCTTCTAGGCGACCGAAAGATGAAATCCTCACATTACGATGTCACAATATCAAAGCCACAGGTGGAAAGTGGCTATCATATGAGGACTCCAAAAATGCATGGGTATACATGCAACCCTCTAGAGTTGGGCCTCATCAAGTTAGAGATCGTGGAAACTTAGATCTTCATTGGAAGGGAAAGTTACTTGGCTTCAAGAAGCACAGAGACAATGGGATGGTTGTTGTTGTACAACATGTTTTTACAATGGAAACTATGAAACTTGAAAACTCTAGTAGAATGAGATATCCTATGAATTATAAGTATTACTCTACAATATTTTATGTTTTCTTGTGTTAGATATATTTCTGAACTATTTAGATATGTTTTTGTTTGTTTTAGATATATTTCCTTCTACTTTGGTGGAAGATCAACCACTTCATAGTCTTACAGGTACTTTCCAGGCATTGCATGCAGATGTTGGTGCACTAGTCTTTCTAGAAATATCTCCTGCTCAACTTTACGGCCATGATAGAGTTTTCTTTTACACACATAGATATGTTGTACCCTCTACAATGAATGGTTTTGGAAGGTTAAAGTGAATTGAATTACATTCTCTTCTTAGCTTGGAGTGGCCAGAACCTGATATATGGTCCGTATCATCTTTGAAGCAGAGGATGGTAATGGATATACATAACTCTTTGAAATTCACAAAAGTGTCTAACTCTGTAGGTTTGCACTGGTCTTTTCCCATTCATTGTTTATATTTATTCCAAGGATTCTCATTCCAAGAGACTTCCACCATGTTCATGTGTAAAGATATCACATATGAGCAAGTCGAAAGTCATCTTGGTGAAAATTGGGGTTTGATAGAAGGAATTGCAAAAGGTGATAAATATATTTGTAAAATGGGTGGAATAGGTATAGGATTTTGATATTTGAAACAACGTACTTCATTATACATCAGATTCTACTATGATCATTGGATGTGCAAACTTGGCAAATGGATACTATTTCAAAGTTCAGAGGGATCTTTACATTCATTTAAAATAAAGCTTAGATTGCCTAACAATGAAACAAAAACTATTTTAGTGAATAATCATTGGACCTTGGCTAATCTGAGAAAACACTTGATGATTATGGGGTTTGAAGGACTAACTCAATCCAAATTCAAAATTCAAGGACATAAGGTGAGAAATGTTTCGTGCTTTTGTTAAAGTAATCTTTTCATTATTGCTTATTTTACTTTAATGACTTCAATTTCTTGCAAATTGATTAGAGATGGGCAAAAGAATGGAATACAAAATGAAAGTCCCTGTAGATTGGAGCAAAGATGGAACAAAACTCTCATTGTCATAGTTCTTTTGCAACCTGATAATGTCACTTCTTGGGCCCTAGTCATTGTATCTCATGGTTTTTGCACTTTCAAGAACCTTGTAAAAAGTAGGACAATTGATTCATGTTAGATATTGTACATAACTTCTTCTCTGCAATGGTAATTTCAAAACTTTTGGAATATCAAAAATTCTATGTTCACTACTTTGAAATGTGGTTGCTCATGTTTTTTTCTGTGCATTATTTTGTCATCGAAAACACATTTTTTGAAATTGCACTTCTTTATTCTATACTTTTAAAAGTGGGCCCAATCAGTTTAAAAACTTGAAACTGTTATAAAAATGGGTTCTATGTGCTCATTTCTCACCTTTGCACTCTCAAAGATCTAGAAAGCATAGACAAGCCAATAGAATTCTCGTGCACAAGCAATGGCTGCTAGCACTTCCACTCCCATGAAATCTCCTCAAGATCTATTCATGGAGTTTTTGGATACTACAGACTACAATGGTCATACGGATTTGTATGAACTAGTATGTAGAGTCCCTAATCTTGAAGGGACAATAGCCATGAACTCCGATCTGATCGATGAGATCATAGATTTTATGGAATTCTATATATTAAGATATGCTATAGATATTCTAGCATATGAGTGTAAATGGGTCCCATGTGACTTACTTTTCTACATTCATAAAGGAGATGAGGCGTTTGCAAAGCGCTTAAAGCGTTTCGTGGCTATTGTTGAGGATTTAGGGCACTTGTTAGATGACACAGTGCCCTTAATTAAAAAATTAAATAAGAAAAGGAAAATGGGAAGAAAATATCTTTCCTACGTAGCAACAACCATCTTTTTTGTCAATGAGGAGCCCGAACCTTCACCCATGGACCTACCCCATCTTGTTACTGGAGGTTTTGTAGATGACAAGAAGAACTTATTAGAAGAGAGTGAAAAAATTTCTAGAGAATTTCCACAAGGAGTAGTGGAAAAATTAAAGGAAGCCAGTACACAGAATAGTCCACCCTCCAATTTAGAGCCCGTGGAACCCACTCTACCAGAGGTAGAGATGGAAATGTTTTTCAGTTGTACTTGTCGATGGAGAGGATTTTTTGTTCCTGAGAGGATCTTTCCTACATAGCAACAACCATCTTTTTTGTCAATGAGGAGCCTGAACCTTCACCCATGGACCTACCCCATCTTGTTACTGGAGGTTTTGTAGATGACAAGAAGAACTTATTAGAAGAGAGTGAAAAAATTTCTAGAGAATTTCCACAAGGAGTAGTGGAAAAATTAAAGGAAGCCAGTACACAGAATAGTCCACTCTCCAATTTAGAGCCCGTGGAACCCACTCTACCAGAGGTAGAGATGGAAATGTTTTCAGTTGTACTTGTCGATGGAGAGGATTTTTTGTTCCTGCACGATATTGAGAAGGCATTCGGTCTACGCCTCGACGAATGCCTTAGTATTTTCTGCTCAACCTCGGATGTTCCCATGGACAACGCTTTTGACATTATCGAAAAGGCAAGAAGATTCCAACATCCCCTGTTGTGGAGCAAAATGGCATGGCCCACTCATCGAGTCCACTAGATGCAATGGGAAGAGGAGAGGATGAAGATAGGCTTCAAGATGTAAGTCTCTAATGACATTTATGGTTGTCTCATATTCATACAAGATGTATCTATTTAATTTTGTGATTGTCTATGTGTAGGAAACAATTGAAGTGGATAAATTTGCAGCAAGGAGTGGTGGTGACTGTGTTGCCCATGGCCATGGCTCTTCCTTGGCACATTACATTGGAAAATTGTCAAAGGAAGATTTTTTCATAATCCACAAGGACTTTTCCCCTCAAGGACACTTCATGACTTGGTGTCTGAAGGCCTTGAGCAAAGTTTTGTGCCTATCTACAATAATGCAAGGGAACAATTGCATATTTCTAGTTAGGAAGTCCCTTGCCCTTACTACCCTAGGAGTTAAATTTAGAGGGAAAATATTAGGTCAAATAGGATTAGCTTTAGGTCTTGGATTGACAGACCCTCAATTAATATCCCAATCAGTTTTGACTTACCAATTGCCACTGTCTTTTCAGAGAAGAACGAATGTAGTGGAGAGGCTCAAGGCCAAGAGCCAATTGTAAAAACTTTATAATACCAATTATTGTTTTTCCAATTTCCATGTGCATTGTCTTTATGTTTTTGACAATCTCTTAATTTTTGCACACCTTAAATCAATCTTGTTATTTTTGTTGCCAAAAATGCATGGGATGGCTTAGGAATGCCAAAAAAAGGCCTACCATAGAAACGCGGGATGGGCCTTGCAAAAGTTTTGCAGGGCCCATCCTCGCGTTTCTGTGGCAGGCCTTTTTTTTGCATTCCTAGGCCATCCCATGCACTAGGTTTCCTATATTGGAATTCTATGTCCCTCAATTACAACCTACACTTGGGGAATTGTGGAAGACTCTTCTTATGTGCAATAATTAGAGAAAGTTTAGACTCCTCTGGGTGCATATAAGCATGCAGCAGTAAATAAGTACATGTATGTTCATCAACATTGTTTAGCTATTGGTCAGAGGGTTACCATGTAGTGCACTCTATCTAAGGCCAATAATATGCCCCAATGTGCACGGCATGTGGTTTCATGGCTTAGAAATGCCAAAAAAAGGCCTGCCACAGAAACGTGGGGATAGGCCATGCAAAACTTTTGCAGGTCCCATCCCCGCATTTCTATGGCAGGCCTTTTTTTGGCATTTATAATCCATGAAATGCATTATATAGCATTACCATTTACAAAAAGTACATTAAAAAGAATGATTAAACTATGCAAAACACTTCAAAGAGCTACTGGAAAAAGAGACCTACATACATAGGAGAAATAGACTTCAAAACATGTACACTAAGAGATAAACACTTGGGAGAGCAAATATAAGAAGAGAAAGATTATATTCATCATTTGGGATTTACAAAATATTCATCATATGGGATATACAAAAATTTCTCCAAACAAGGGAGTACAAATTTTTGTTAAGGGTTATTCCCTCTAATTCTTCTAGCTAGCTGCAAATCTTTAGGTTGTATTGTCACTCTCTTTGCATGGATGGCACACAGGTTAGAGTCCTCCAACATTGATATAAGATACGCCTCTGCAGCTTCTTGGAGGGCTTCAATGGCTATCCCTTGGATACGAAGTCGAGCGCAATAGCATTGGATCTCTTCCTTCACAACTCTTGCAAATGACCTTCGTGGAATAAGAAGCTCCAGAGACTTTTGATAGTGTCGAATCTCTGCAAAGGCTCTGGTTTGCTTTCTGTGCCTTTGTGGTGCTCTTGCATTTGGGGGGATGTTGGGTTGTGGTCGTTGTGGTCTATGATGTGGTTGATAGTTCTTCTTTCTTCTTGAAGCATGCCTAGATGGTCCTGCCTCATCATTTGCTTCCTCTGCATAACCTTGCTCTCTTTCTTCATCGGTTGGTCTTTGTCCTTGTCCTGCGGGGAGTGTCTTGTCTCCTTGTGTTACTCAATAGTTCACGGGGTTATCATCATTGTTCCGTGGTGGCTCGTTTATACTTTCTTCATCTAAGGAACTCACTAAATTTGATGTCTCCATCACAAGTTGCCTCCGTCCTCGTTGTTTGGGCATTGCCTTGAGTGGTGTCCTGACTGGGGGCTCATCATCCGATGTGGGAGGGGAATAATTTATTTCTTGTGTTACATCTCTCTCTTGTGAAGCTTCGTCCCCCCGCGATGGAATGCTACCAGAGTGTGTCCCTGCACCCGAGTTTTGTCTAGAAGAGTGGCTTGTGGTTCGACGCTTCTTGTGGGGTGTCATCCATGTTGGGCACTGAGTACCTTGCACATGGCTAGGGTAGACGACATGATCCTTTCTAGCAGTCTGCTTTGTGCGTGCCATTCTTTTAGGTTGTAAAGTGGTAAAATGAGGAAGGACACCTCTATTTATAGCCTTTCACTTAAGAATTGTCTTGTTCACATTTAAATGGATAAAAATTAGTTTTAAGACATTAAAAGTATATTCACAAAAACACTAAAATTTTATTTGAAGTGAAAGGAGTTATAAAAACCTTGAAAAGAATAATAAATTTTAAGAGTTTGGAAACTATTTCCAAGCAGAACCCTCGTGGAATCTTTGTGCACGCCATTGGGCATGATGTAGGGGTCCTCATGATGACATCCACTTCTCTCTTGCAATATCATGTTGTAGCTTTCGTGTAATCTTTGCTATTCGTGACTGACATGCTCGTTCTATTACATATTTTCTAGCGAATGTCGCACGAAAAAACCAATTGGACATTTCTTCTAAATAGTTTGATTGGAGTAGACCACCCCCATGACGAGTGTTTTTAAAGTAAACACCTCTAGCCTTGTAATGTGACTTCTCCATTCCTTGTGTACTAAAAATATCCAGTGACCCATATCAATTCATAAAATATGCTCCATGTGCAAAAACAATATGCTATGATCTGACCAATAAGATATACACATAGTGTTTAAGAACAAATAAAAAAATGTAAGCGAAACTTACTATGTAATGTGTAATGTTGCTTTCTCCCCAAGATAAGATGAATGATTGTGTAAACTCCTTCAAAGTCACTTGAAATAATTCTCGTTGTGAAGCATTAGTGGAAACCAAACACATCAAATGTAACAATTGATCGAACGATGACCAAACCTTCTTTCACTTGTTAATGAGATCAACATGACTATCATTGTCTGTTGTAATTGAACAGACGTCCTTCCAAAGCTCCCATTTCCCATCATCTTGACTATTCACATCTCTTTTAAAGAAACCTCTTGCCTTCTTCCCAGTCATTGAAACTTGTTGTAAGATCTCTTGAGACTCACCATACTTCTTAACAACTAAAGATACATGGCCACCATGACAACCTATAGAATTCAAAAGATCTTCTATTTTTTGGATTGCTATTGTAGACCTCTCTAGTGGTTTCATTGCAAATGCATATTCAACATGGAGCTTCAAAAGCCTATCAAAGATCCTCATGAATGCATGCAAAGTACAAAAGTGAACATTGACCAATGGAAATGGAATAATGGGGTTCCAATCATTGCTTATTTTATCACGAGTCAGTTCTTGTAACATTGGACACCTCAAAAGTGATATCTCCCATTCCCTGTGACTCGATGAGTCTGTTTCATCAATTTCTTCAGAGTCATCAACTCTCATCAATGCCTTTGCAGGTTTGAACTATCTCTTAGATCCTTTGTAACCTTGTGTACAATATGGGCAAGGATATAGAGAAGATGCTCCTTGTTTACAACCTAACATGCATTTTATACTCTTAAGGTCTCCACCCAAATGCCATTCTACCTCAAAATCACCCATATCATCTACAGAAAGCTTTTGCCCATGTATTTGAGAAGAGATTACTTCCATAATCCACGGAGTCCTACTAAAAATCCACGAAATTAACACCTAACCACTAGATATCTCTCTCTGATTGCACACTATATGTCAACTCGTCCCTCCCTCCTAAAGTTTCATCACTCATTGCATGGTCCATAACTTCATTCATCAGCATCACACTCAGCCTTTCTAGTCCCCGGCCCTTTATGACTTGACACTCATCAAGCTTAAGTATGAACTTTAACTTAACATTATAATCTGCACAAAAGAGAAAACATTATCTTAATATGACACTTGAATGCAAAAAACTTCAACAACAAACAAAATGTAGTAGGGGTACCTTTGATTGTTGAACTATAAAAGTGAACCATTGCTTGTTGAAGCTTTTGAAGATCCACAAATATATTGTTGAATTTAGTGTAAGTAAATTCTTGTGTAGATAGGATTTTTGATTGCTTCTTGGGAATATTTGGATGATAAAGAAAGGCAGGCATAATGTCTTCTATGAATAAATATTGCCCAATAGTACGAGTCACATCCTCATTTGAAGTTTTTTTATTGATAGACACTTTATATGGGCATGGAAATATACTTTGAGAAATACCTTGTGCTTGTAAGACTTGCCTCAGAAGGGTCTATGTTGCAGTATACCCATTTCTACTGATGCCCGCTTCGTCACATATTGCCTGCACATCTTGCACTGTGATAAGGTTTTTTAACTTCTTTGAAAACTCAGCTTCAACAACAACTCTAATAGACTTTCCTATGGGTGAGTCTAAAGCAAAAGTGATTTTTTTGGTGTTTATACAACTATTCATCAGCTTGAATTGGTCTTGTGTTGTTGGTGAAGCAATTATGTCTTGAATAAATGACCTACACAATCCATTAAAAATCTTCATTGAAACATATAAAAATAAAACAAACTCACCTTGTTGCATATATACGTCGTTTGCGTGCTACGCCACATTTTGAAAGAGTTTCAATGGATGACAATGCTCTTTTCCTATGTCTCATACCAGGTGGAAAGTCTTACAGACACAGCCTTAGCTTGGTTCCAACCATTAGACCCTAATAACTTCCAAAACATGGAATAAGTCTATCAAGAACTGATTGAAGAATTTACCAAGTCTGGAATAAAAAACAACTCATCCTCATTAGTCCATAGTTTTAAACAAGCTCCTATGGAATCGGTAAGATTGGCAGCAAGAAGATTTAAGCAATATGTGGATAGATGCCATGTTGAAGAGAGACCCACTCAAAACAAAATGGTTTCATTGTTTTTGGAAGGATTAGTGAATGGATCATTGAGATCATTAGTATATGTAAAAAGAGTCCAAAATTTGCAAGAGTGTATCGACCTAGAGGAAAATCTAGCAGAAGATTTGAAAATACCTCAAGGTAGTGTGAAAAGCGAGGATACCACAGCAACAGTCAAACCCTAGGAACAATGTAGAGGAAATAGCTGACTTAGTGGCAAAAAAAATGAACGTTCAAGGGTAGAGGAACTACCCAAACAATCCTATGAGAGTACCCATGCTTAGAAGATGTGTGCACTGTGAAGGTGATCATCCTTCTCACTTGTGCAATAGGGGAGTAGTTCCACCACCTGCTTATGCTTACAATAGACCACCCGCCCGATGGCCCTATGCATTATTGTAGCATAGAACAAAGGTACACAAATCACAGCACAGAAAACTATCCTTACAATCGGCAGTCAAGACCGGTACAACCACCCATGAGACCTTATGGATACCCTCAGAGAGATCAAGGAGGAGAAGCCTTTAGATATCCCACATATCAGCAACAGGCACCAGCACCACGACCTTATGCTTACCAAGGGTACACTCAACCACAACCCGTGTTAGGACAACAACCACCACACCCTCAGAATGTTGTCCTAGTAAAAATGGCTCAACCTGAAGAGAACCCAGAGAGCGCAATAGTCCTAGCCACGCCATTGGCTAGTAACGAGACTTACGACCCATCTTATGACCATAGTCAAGGAAATTATTCCGCATATGAGGGCACTATAGTTGAATACAGACAAACTTACGAGCCATATGCTTATGGTATGGAAGGACCAGATAGCTCTTATGGATATGAGCAGGACTATGTGTCATTAATGTACACAGCTCCTAGAGCACCCTTACCCTCCCGACCAATGAATAGACCACCTGCACCTAGAGGACCATGTTATAGATGCGGAGGAGATCATTTTATCAGAGAATGTACGTTACCCAAACCACCACCACCGCAGCGAATTTGGGAAGGATATTGTAGTGATTGTGGTAAAGAACATCTTTTTAGAGATTGTCCCAAGAACCCCAACAAAGTTAACTCAAACATGCAGATCAATGTGATAGAAGTGATAGAGTCATCGGGAAGTGATAAGCAGTACACGGTGCCACTAAAAGCAATAACAAGAGCTAAAGCGAGAGAAACCTCAGAAAGAATCAGAGAGAACGATCATGCCAACAAAGACTCAAACATACCCATACCTCAAGTAGTTGCAAACTCTGAAGAGTCTAGGAAAAGTATTAAAAGTAAACGGACCCAAAGATGGAAGAATCGTAGAGAAAGGATGAAAGAAAAGAAACTACAACAAAAGAGGGAGGACGAGAATAACGAACAAGGCCAAGAGGAAAAACAAAAACTTGAAGGAGACAATAAGATAGAAAAGTGTAAAAAACAAGAGGCAGGATCAGTTCTAGCTGACCCGATGCCAGAAGAGTTAGCCATGTGGATTCAGGCATACCAGGCACGAATAAGAGCAGGACCAACCATTCAACAACATGAAAAGGAATATCCAATAGGTGACTTGGAAAAGGAAAGATTGGAGATATGTAAAAAACTAATTGAAGTGGCTCAACAAACCCTAGAAAAACTTGTTCAGTGACTACCCAACTCAAGAATTCCCGAAAAAGAATTCCAAGAGTATATTACCCCTAATGATCCCAAGAAAGGAAAAGAAGACGAGACCTGTGGTGAAAATTACTGCGAGAATAAAAGAGAAGGATCCATTATCCCTGAAGTCGACGGGGAATGGCCTTAAGACTTGTGGACAAGAGTCCAGGAAGATAGATGGAAGAGAGCGGAAGGAATTGAACCTCCCTTTGAGGAGTTAGAAGCAGAAGGGGAATTTGAAGCATCAATACCTGAAGTAAACTCAGAAGGATTGTTACAACTGGATGAGAGCAAAAATGATGAAGACAGTGTGAAGACTTTGCCGAACTACATGGGAGAATACGAACATAATTCTGAATTATATTGCATTCGCTCAGTGAGAAGAAAAGAGCAAAACCCATCAATTCAAACATCAGACATTATATAACATCTTAAAAAAGTAAAAATCCCTTGTACACTGATGTTGGAAGAACTCTTGAAGGTAAAACCGCAATTAAAGGAGAAGCTAACTAGTCAATTAGAGACAAAGTCAGATGAAAATGAGATGTCGGATGGAGTTACCACAATTAAAATCCCAGTCGATAAGGTTGGACATTTCAGTGAGGGAGATGAAGGAAACACATGCCTCCCCATCACTTACAGAGGTTACACCACTAAAGCCATCTTAGAATCGGGAGCAGGAGTAGGAATCGCTACCAAGGAAATTTGGGAAAAATGGGGAAAACCAGCTTTGCGACCAACTAGGATGAAGATTCAAATGGCAGACGGACACACTGAACGACCCCTAGGATTATTGGAAAAAGTAACTTTTACTACCTGTGGAGTTGAATTTGAGCACACCTTAGCAATCTGTCAATTTGAAAAGACTAGCAATTATGAGATGATACTTGGAAGACCTTTCATGAGACAGCTTAAGGTAGTGCAAGACTGGGGAAAGGACGCTGTATATTTGCAGCATGAGGGAACCAGGACCAGAATAAATATCCATACATACACGTATCAAGACGTCCCCCCCTACAATGGAATCTGATTCATAAGGAGGAAGACGATCAATCAATTCATAGTATAGGTTCGAGTGAACAAACATGGATAAACGAAGACACTCATCTATGGATATGCCAGGCAGCAAAAAGGGAAGAAGAAAGGATGGAAGCAAAGGTAGGGAGTTGCTAGATCTATACAAGATCCAGCTTACATGCCCCAAATATTCCTAGATGAAGAATTTGAACCTCATGGTTGGATGGAGATTTTAGCTACTCTTGATGTATGTGTAAATGAAGAGGTAATAACCATGAATGAATGCATTGATGAGGAAGGATATGATGTAAGTTTATATGTGGTCGTTCTCCAAGAAGTCGAAGAAGGAGAAGTAATTGAAAAAGAATGGAAGGAGGATTATGACAGCATTGAAATGGAACATGAACAAATTGAGGTAGAAAGCGAAAATCAAAGAGTGAGTGTCATAACTAATGGGTTGAATCAAGGAATGACACAAGGAGAAGAACTTGAACTAGATAAAGAAAACAAAGAGGGAGAAAACAAACCTCAAGATCAATTCGAAGTACCTGCCCACTTCAAGAAATATGAGGTAGAAGAGAGGAAGATTTCTATCCAAATGCTAAAACGGGAAGCACAACCAGGAATAGCATATGACAAAAAAGAACAGATCAAGAAAATAGTAGTAGCTTTGGAGGAAGGAGAAGAGTGATGCACTTTTATAGAAAAAGATTTCTCAATGGAGGAGGAACAAGAGTTAATACAACTCATAAGAGATTATAGGGACGTCTTTGCTTGGACATATAAGGATTTAAAAGGGGTGGATCCCTCTATTTGTGCCCATAGAATCCCGAAGCAAACCTTCCAAACAAAGACCATACACATATAATGAGGTTTACTCAGCAAAAATTAAGGAAGAGATAGATAAGTTGTTGGACATGGGTTTCATTTATGAGACCGAACACACGGAATGGGTATCACCTTTAGTGGTCGTGCCGAAAAAGAATGGCAAGTTAAGGGTATGCATTAATTTGAAAAAAGTAAATGCTGCCACCATACGGGATAGTTACCCATTACCTATCACCGATCATCTTTTGGAAAGGCTTGCAGGAAAGGAAGTCTATAGTTTTTTGGACGGCTTTTCAGGGTATAATCAGGTAGCAATTGCTCCTGAGGACCAACATAAGATAGCCTTTGCAATTGAATGGGGAGTGTATGCATTTAGGGTTATGCCTTTTGGTCTAACCAATGCCCCAGCCACTTTTCAAAGGTTGATGTGCCATGTGTTCAAGGAATTCTTAAGGAAGAGCATGGAGGTATACGTGGAGGATTTATGCACCTATTCAACTATACAATCAGAATATATTCCTGAACTAAGAAGGTTTTTTGCCAAATGTCGAGAGTATAGAGTTTGCCTTAATCCAGAAAAGTGTGTCTTCATGGTTTGACAAGGGAAGATATTAGGACACATTGTCTCTAAAAATGGGATTTCCACGGATGAAGACAAAATCAAAGTGATTCTGGATTTGCCGAGACCAAAAACTGCTAAAGAAGTGCAAGCATTTATGGGACATTGCGGATACTACCGTAGATTTATACACATGTATGCCATAATTGCCAGACCCCTTTATGCATTACTGTCTCAGATTATTTGGACGGAAGAATGTGAAAAGGATTTCAATGAATTAAAGAGTTGGTTGAGTTCAGCACCAATCCTTAGAGTGCCTAATTGGAACAAACCATTTCATATTCATGTTGATGCTTCCAATTTTCCCATTGGATGCATCTTAGCACAGCCAGCAGATACAGGGAAGCTAGACCACCCTATAGCCTATGCCAGTAGACAAGTAAATCAAGCAGAGCGCAATTATACCACTACAGAGCGAGAAGGTTTAGGGATGGTGTATGCAGCAAAGAAATTTTGACACTACTACTATTGGCAAACAAATTCAAATTCTTCATCGATCATCAAGCCCTACTGTACCTAGTCAATAAACCTTGTAATACCGGACGACTTGATGATGGTTTCTATTGCTGATGGAATTTGATTTTGAAGTAGTAGTCAAGAAGGGGAATACACATATCAGAGTAGATCACCTATCAAGAATGACACATGGAGAACCCCCCACAAGAGTACCAGATGATCTACCAGATACTTATCTTTTCAATCTCGAAGTATGTCGCCATTGGGCAGAAAAGTTGATCCCTATCCTCACATACGGACCTAAACATGGGATCACTACAAACAAAATCTAGGAATTATGGAAAACTAAAAATCTCCACATCATTGCTGGAAGCTTATACCACCAAGATCCAAGTGGCTTACTCTTGAGATGTGTGGAGGAAGAGGAACAAGAGATGTGGTTTAAAAAAGCACATGTAAATCAATGGAAAACTCATCTAAATGCGAATGGAACATGGTAAACACTGAAGAGATTAGGCATATACTAGCCAACCATGCAGAGGGATACACATAACTATGTATCTACATGCCCAAGTTGTCAAGAACGAAAGCCAGAAGAGAACTCTACTCTATATTACTCCACTGTAGCACCAAGGTGGAGTGTGCCTCTGGTAAGATTCTTGGAAACCCAGGAGTACCCAGAAGGAGCTACTCTAGTAAGAAAACGTGCCCTCACAGAGCAAAGCAAGGACTATGTTCTTATAGGAAAACAGCTTTTCAAGAGAGGAAGAGACAATCATCTATGAATGTGCATTCATGAAGACAAGTACCTTTCTGTCTTAGAGATGGCTCATACGGGAGTTGCAGGAGGACATTTTTCTACATATAAAACTGCAAAAATGATTCTCTTCGCAGGAATGTGGTGAGCAACTCTACATCAAGATGCAGCCACTTACGTCCAAAGATGCGATACCTGCCAACGAACAAAGTATCCTATTAGAAGAGATGAAATGCCACTAAAGCCTATGATGAGTGCCAGAGCATTTACCAAATGGGGAATAGATTTTGTAGGACCTATTAGTCCACCAGCTAAAGGTTTTCATGCCGAGTACATAATTGTAGCAACGTATTATTTGACCAAATGGGTAGAGGCCAAAGCAACCAAGAAAAACGATGTGAGGACTATGGCTAAGTTTCTCTTCAAGAACATATTCAATAGGTTTAGATTGCCTATTGAAATTGAGAGTGATAGGGGCACAAACTTTTTCAATGAAGTGATAGAAGCCCTAATGAATGAATTCTTAGTGATTCATAAGAAATCAGCCCCTTATCACCCACAAGCCAACAGACAGGCTGAAAATTCGAACAAAATCTTATGCACAGTCCTCACTAAAATTGTTAACAATGGCAGATCCGACTGGGACAAGCAATTACATCATGCTTTATGGGCATTCCGAGTAGCCTACAAAACAACCATAGGAACTACTCCCTTTAACCTAGTGTACGGACAGAATGCCATCTTGCCAATTGATTTCCTGGTACCTACTCTTAGAGTAGTTGCAAATTATGAATGGACTGGACATGAGTTATCAACTCAATTGGATCAAATAGAAAAGTTACACGAAACAAGATTACAGGCTGTGGCAGGTATTTACGCTACAAAAAGGCGACAAAAGACATATTTTGATGCTCATATTAAAGATAAAAACCTGAAGGAAGGAGATTTGGTCCTGGTTCATACTTTGAAGCAACATGCAAAGAAACTACAAGAAAAAGGATATGGCCCCTTGATAATCAATCGTATATCTACCAGTAGAGCCATCAACCTAGCAACCCTAGATGGAGAAGTATTGCCAAACTATATAAGTGTTTTCCATGTAAAAAAGTATTAAGAGCCATTAACAGAGGAAATAATGTCACAACTTCTAACAACTAAAAATAGGTGAGAAGAGGATGAAAGAATATGAGAAGAACCAAGACAGGAAGCTCTAGAATGAATAAGAAAAAAGAAGGAATGGATAAGAGAGAGAGAGATGAAAGATATCGATAAGGAGATGAACTCATCCCAATGGCTAACTTTGAAAACCTAGGTCAGCAAACAAAGCAACCATATTTGAATCTGGGTGCTGGAACAGAAGAGTATTACTTGGTGGATGCTCTCATTGACACAGGAGCAGCTGTTAGTTGTATCAAGTCTTCGTTAACTCAGAAACTCCAGGAAGAATTACGCCCATCTAAAGCACAGCTGATTGGAATAGGGGGAAAATTTACTAAATGCATATGCGAGATTACATTGTCACTACATCTCGAAAATAACACGATGCATCAAAAACTCTTGGTGTGTCATGATCAAGACTTATTAGGAGAACTTGTGTTGGGTCAAGATTGGATATATGAATATGAAGTGACTATCCAATTAGCCTTGGGTTACATATCGGCCAAGATAGGGCACCGTGAGGTATTCAGCGTGTTAGAAGAATGACCTGTCAAAGCCAAATGTATAGGCCTGAGAGATCACTCATGCATGCATGATGATGAATGTACATTCACCTCCACTATGGAAACTCCACCATTAAGTACTTCATGGGAGAATACACTGAATCTCAATCTCGCACACTCTCCTAAACCAGTGAACCTCACTGCTAGCATCGTTTCCAATAAAAGCCCCTGTGAGGAATCGAGCACAAGAGGGACTAGTCAGCAAGACTATCACGAACTTTCACGCATTAGGATCCATCCCATTCCTCACACTAGACAGGCTTGGATCAGAAAAGATCAGGTGACAACATATCATCAACAACGGAGCTATATCCTACACAGGAAACAACAAAAGTACGAGGACCCCAATCAAGCTGGACTCCGAAGCCCACAAAGGATTGTTAGAGTATGGATTCCGAAGAAAGTCATGGTCGCCCAACTGACATGAACGCAAATATGGATTCCCAAATCATGTGCACCAATGACAATCATTAAAAGGGACGTGTCAATGCACAAGAAGTATCAGTACGACATGAAGGCGAAGCAACAAAAAACAAACAACTACAAGACATTGCAGGAGCAGAAATATGCAACAAGAACACTTCAAGGATTTGAAGGACTAGCCAAGTGGAGGTACAACGTGAGAAGCACAACAATCACCAGGAATGCTGGAGATACAGTCTTCCGTAGAAGAATAAAGCAGATCTGGATGCCTAAAGGCAAAACAATCTGTATGCATCGTCCAGAGATTTCAATTTGCACACATCTTGAGTTGCAAGAGTCCCAAGCATGCATAATAGGGCCACATTACAAGGCCATGCATTCGGCACCTAATTCTTCTTAAACTGAATAGTGAAGCACATTTCCCTCTTAGGGAATAGGAGAGCACTTGTACAATAATCTCAAGGAAAATAACTAACGGTACAATAAAAGTTTTGGCTAGGTACTAACACTTTTGTTTTCTTTCAGAAATATATATATATATATATATATATATATATATATATATATATATATATATATATATATATATATATATATATATATATATATATATATTTGTGTGTGTGTGTGTATGTGTGTGTGTGTATGAAGAAAAATCCCAGGTACTACCTTTCTCACACCTACAGGAAAGGGACAACACACGTCACTCAGAGAGTTGCCAATTTCATGAAGGATAAGTAAAGGATAACTCATGATACCAGCTTTACACTGATTACTAGTATGTATTGAGTGCAGATGGTATATTCAAATTATGAGGCTACACAAGAGGAAGAAGTGTTGCTTCTTCCCTTGGAATCGATTTCTAAGGCAAGAGGTCATTGGTTCCTTGAAGACCAACTTGTGTCAGATCTTCTTTTCATGGCCACCATCAAAATTATGGACAGGGATCACTATTTCCCAATCATGTCACAAGATTTCCAAACCATAATACAAGGATTACCGCACATCACAGATGTTTGGAAAAGAGCAAGAATTGATGCATTTCTACGGATTCCCATATACTTACCAGATTTTCAGAGATGCACACAAGTTATGAACACACTCCAGTTCGCAGCAGCTAAGCTGTCAATCCCAAAAGCTAAAGTGCTCAACAAAACTCGATTCACACATGAACTAATCAACAAGGCTTTTGGATGGAGTCAGGATGGTCTCACTAATGTCAAAGATGAATGTCATGATGCTGAAAAGAAAACCTTCCTGGAAATCAACAGGATAGATATAGAAGAATCGGTTAGATTGGTGCATCAACATTTTTGTTTTCCCAGCATGAACAGGTATACATGAGCTCAGAAAATTGTAGTTCAATTGCTCTCCCATGCAATGAGGCAAATTGGCAATCAAGTCAATTTTACTCCATATATTCAAGATCGCCTATTCGAAGCAAAGAAGAAATGGAGAGAGAAGAAGTTTTTGAATGGAAGCTCGGCATTGACTTTGCTAATCTATGAAGCTCTCGAGATGAAAGAATGTCTCCGTTTGATGCCAAACTCCACAAAAATGGCAAAATATGTAAAGTCGGCTACTATTCCAAAGAAAAAGGAAACAATTATTTCCACAGAAGAAGTGGGAACAAGTTCCAAGAAACCAATGAGAGGGACTAAGCGCACTAGAGATGAAGCGGTGCAAGAAACACCACAATCCAAGTGGGCACATACACTACCAAAGATCCCTCTGACACAACCGCCCATCACAAGAAGAGATCTCTCAGTGGCACTAAAAGAAACACATACCTACATGCAGGGTCAAGTGAACCTCAATGTCCAAGGACATCAATATAGACAGGCAAGATGAGGGCAGCAACAAAAGGACAAAAAACATACTACAGAACTAGCTGCCAGGTATAAAGAATTGGGATTGGAGGATTCAAGTTCTAATGAGGAATCTAGCCTTGAGAAGGATACCTTGGACACTGACATAAGCATAGAAACAAACAATCAGGAATGGACAGAGATAAACCAGGTCGAAGTCACACCCGACAATCAACAATCACGTATACAGAACTAGGAAGCATCCGCTGAACAAACACACCTCATTCAATTGAACGAAAAGTCACAAATCAGCATAAAGGAAGCTTCAATCACACATAAAGATGCAGTGCCACCCATAAAAGAAGAAATACAAACAAGCGTGGAAAAAGAAAGGTGTTTACAACAAAATATGGAACAAATTGTGATTGAGATCCCTGATGACACGCCACAAGGTAAGACAGTAAGTAAGGAGGCTGAGCCAAAGATACAACTTCATATTTAGCAGCCCCACGACACAACATTGCATGTGGCACAAGGAAAAGATGTTACCACAGGGGAAGAACCTAGCATCCCAACAACATGGTTAAATGTCAATGTTACTCAACTAAAACCAATAGTCAAACAAATGATACAAACGGCCATGGATACATAGCAACAAATGATGGAAGCAGAAGCAGATTATGACAAAGCGATGCGAGAAAAGAATCAATTTCAATATCTGCGCAGTTGATCCAAGTTCAACAAGTGGTTTCAGCCAAAGAGACGGAAATAATAGAAGTCAGAGGCCAATGCACTACATTAATGGAGCATAATCACAAGCTCTTGAACAATTGATGGAGCTACAAAGACAACATGAAGCAAGTGAAGCGGACAAAGAGAGAATGAAGGCTAGAAGCAATCTGTTAGAAATGCATCTCAAAGAATATATGGAGAAAAACGATAATCTACGCAACAGGAATAAAGAACTGATGAAGGCACTGCTTTACGACCAACCAATAGGTAAACAAGAGACAACAACAACTAACCAGAAGGAATTGAATGATCAGATTGCAAAATATGCAAATCTGCTGAAACAAGAGCAAAGCCTAAAAGAAGAATGGGAACAAAGGTACATACGAGACACAAATGAGCTTAGGAAACAACTCAAAGCTACTGAAGAAAAACTCTTGGTAATTTATAATGAAGATGCAGATCAAATAGCGGAAATTGGCAATGAGCTTCTCGTGGCCAAAGATGCGCTCCACACAGCCCTTCACGAAGTTAAAGAAAAGTCTGAGCGTATTGTACAATTGGAAGCTCAAGTAGAACAAAAAGCAAACATCGGGACACCAGTAGAGCCACAACCAGAGAATCCTACTAACGAGGTAGAGGTATGTCCTCTATCTCCCCCGATCTATCATTCTCCAATAAAAGAGCAGATGGCCGAACCATGTGATGATCATCCCATGCCATATACTGCAGAAATAGGTCAGAAGGAACGGGCACTATTGGTGTCCCGATTGACAGAAAATTTTGAAAATGAAGTCGTCAAAGTCATGAAAGAAGCCAAAATTAAAGGAAAAGACTTGGATACAATCATGAAGCCTTTCCATATTCCGTATGGGCTCTTGAAAGAGAAAACACGACAATATATAAAGAAGATCACACAAAAGGATCCAGATGAGTAGGTGCACTTCAAGAAAAACACATTCAATTACACTCAAGAAGAATTTGAAGCTGCACAATCTTTATGGAGAAGAAAATTTTTGGAGAAAAACCTTACTTTGCGGGTGCACTGGCAAGCAGCACCATATTTATTACAGGTAAATCCTTCTTTTTTCCCAACACCACGTCGCAGAGAAGCACGTGAATTTTTGGATATGCAAAGAGTGATGTGCTCAATAAACAGTGGTTAAATTATCCTCTACTTCCAAGTCCACCTCACAATTACTTACCAACTGAGGATTACATGGTGAAAACCATTGAATTTTGGCTACATCGATATGCAACAGTACATGATCTAACTATCAAGATGACTAATAAAATCCTCAGCATGATACTTAGAGTTTTGAAAGTGTTCAAACACGTAGCATATACATTTTTAAATTTCATTGGCATTAACCAGGGCACAGATATCCTTATTTTTTATCTATCTATTATGCCCAGCCGCCCAAACAATCATGGCGTATTATTCAAGGCTCATGTTCTTACCAAGTCCATATATGCAAACCTTCGAGGAAGCATTTTTTATCGGATTTTTTGAAATTGATTCCGAGCTTTTCTTAAAAATGTCAATGAATCTGAATGCTAGAATGGTAGCATATGAATTGAGCTTCTTCGCAGATCACAGACAGCCACCACATGACGGCATGAAAGCTGAACAATGGAAGCAACTACTGATACGTGAAGCTAATCTGCTTAATGAGACAGAGCAAAAGATTTATAGAACGTACTCCCGCCGCATTCCAAAGTCTTTCGGGGATGACAGAGTTTAGGAGGGGGGCAATGTTGAAGGAGAGTCCAGCAAAAAGAAGAGAAGAAGAAGACCAAGAAAGAAGCTTCACTAAAGGTATTATATCTGAAGACATATCTCTACAAGAAGCCCCGCAGGGGCACGCAACACCCATCTCTCAACAGAGCCCCGTAGGGGCATACAACAGGGGAAGGTACGTAAGCGACAAGGGCGGATCAAGGCCAACAAGTATCCATGAAGAAGTGCAAGAAGATATCTGGTAGATCTTGATCCTTAAGAAGGTCCTTCAACATTTGGGTCTTCGGAAGGTCCAGATCGAAGGCTGAAGGTCCACACCTTCATACCTTCAACTGGTTACGTGCATGGCAGCCCGACTTAACACAACAACCCAGATTTAAAAGGAGCGACTGGAAAATTATCCACAGGTTGCGTACGGTGAAAACAGAAGAAGAGGCCATGACCAATGCAACAGGTCCAGAGTTATGATCTCTTCCTTGACCACTAGTAATACTATATCATTACAACTTCCATAGAAGCGGGCAGTGGTCGACTACAGGCACAGAACTAGAGATGCAAAGCAAAGCCTTTCAAGGGACAATAGAGACAAAGAGGGGGAGAGTGTTGTAGAGCTAAGAAGAGCAAAGAGGCAGAGAAAAAGAAGGGCCCTAAAATTTTTTCGAATTGGGCTCTTTCTTTTTGTATTATAGCCATTTTGTAATATATTTTCCAATGTAAATGCACTAGAGGAGTCCTCTAGATGCATACCCATAGAGATTTGTATCTTACTCTTGTAAGTTAGTATGAAATTAGCCTTTTTAGTTAATAAAGTGCCGGTCTATTGTGTGAAAGAACCATTTTTAGGGCACATGTATATAAGTCAATTTGTGACTCTTTGAAGAGACTTTTTGCCATTGTGAGAATCAAGAGCACAGAATTTCGAATTTGTGTTTTCTCCTCTCTGTATCTTCTTCCTTGTGAGCTTGCATGCATGCGTGATGCTTGGAAAGAGTGCTTGGAAGTGTTGTCTATCCATGAAAGTGCTTGTTTATTGTTGGTAAGGTGTGTGCGAAGTGTAGGAAGTGTTGAAGTGTAGGAAGATCAATCCCATGACTCAGTATTTTGCTCATAACTTGAAGCAGAAGCATCAAAATTGAGTGAAAAGACTACCACTGGATGCGTCTTCTTGAGAGCTTTGAAATGAACTTGCCATTTCCTATATTTGGAGTTTGGAGCTGAGAGAAAAGCTCGATTTATCTGTTGACTACTGCTCCAAATGTGGTGACACCATAACTGATCCCTGAAACTTGTTTGGAATAGATTTATGCTTATTTGCACTTTATGAGAGTTCATTTGCATTGACCATCATCTAAATGCATGTCTTCATACACTCGGCTAGGTTTTGATACTCCTTGGGTTGATAATTAAAGCGTGAGTCCCCACTATATGTACTTGAGGGGGATCGAGGTATAGTCTCTTTCTCCACAAGTCCCTAAGTCGGTACTTAGGTACACAGCATCATTATTGCATCGTGTATTTGGAGCAAACTCTCTAGGCACACGAACATGGATACTTGTTGATGCGGGAGCATGAGGACGTTCTACTGTGAAGTTTGTGATACATGTCAACACCATCTTTGCTAATGAATAGCAATATAAAAAACAAAGATGAGAAAACTGGTTGGAAGGGACTCTAAAGCATATGTTTTGCTCAAAAAATGTGTATTCTTGTATGTGTATGGGTTAAAGTGTATTTTTCCACTGTGTGTGGCTGAAAATGATGAAATTTGAAAAAAGTCATTTTTTGGGGGAAGCATAGTCACAGATTTGATGATGTGGTACTTACTTTTGGAGGGAGTTTGAAAATTATACTTTTTCTAAAAGAAACTTCATAAAATGGGCCCAAAAAAGTGACTTTTGACATATATATTAAAAAATAGGCCCTTTTGCATTAATATACACTGAAAATGAGACTTTTTTAGAAAAACTCATTTTTTTATTCAAATACATGCACGACTTTGATTATGTGGAAAGTAGATTCTCTTTCTCTCTCTCTAGAAGAAGAAAGAGAGATGCCTACTAAAGCCTAAAAAAAAGCCTACTCCAGCCTACTAAAAAGTGCCCTATTAAATGCACTTTGTCCCCTTAAACAAGAATAGAATTAAGCTTAATCCCTAAAAATTACGGATCCTTACAAGGCCCATGCAGGGTTCATTTTTTCCCCTAATGGTTTCTTGGAAACAAAATCCCAAGTGTTGTTTACAATTTCTGCTTGCATAGCTTCTCTCCATTCTTTCTTCTTATTTGCTTCTTCAAATGAAGAAGGCTCTTCTGACATAGAATCTTTGGTCATGTATACAGAATGCTTGGGGACTAGTGATATGTCATAGCCATATCTTATGGGTTTTTTGCTCTCCCTTTGAGATCTTCTGAGTACTTGATTGGATGACTCTGGAATGTCTTCCAATTGTTTGAACTTTTTTTTGCCCTTGGACTTCAGATCTTTGGAGTCAATCTGCTCTTCATCTTCTGAGTTGACATCTTCTGATATTTTTGGTTTTTCTTGAGTCAGAGTTGGAAAATCACTTTTCAAGTCATAGGGTAGCTTAAGTTACCTGTAATCATCTTCAAACCATGAATTATTTTCATCAAACACCACATCCCTACTAACTACAAATCCTTTGTTAGTGGGATTGTACAACCTATATTGCTTCTAGTTTTGATCATAGCTAATGAATATACACTTTTCAGCTTTTGAATGAAGTTTCTGTCTATTCCTCCTCTCTGTTCAAGAGTGTATCTTGTTGTGACCTCTCTCTTTATACCTCTGTACTATAAGAATGAGTCAAACTCATGTAAGAAATACTCACCACCTCCATCAAATCTCATCCTCTTCAAGCTTCTTCCTGTTTGGTTCTCAACCAATGCCAAATACTTCTTGAAACAAGTTAGGCCTATTCAAGAAATTTGGGAACTATTCAAGTCACATTTATGTTACTTACTATGTTAACTTCTTGAGTTTTAGCCCAACTTTGATACTACATTTATAATAAAATTATTCTTAATATTAAAGTATCAATTTTTAATACTCTAATCAAGAGATAATAGCATATTGTAGTGTGTGGATAACTCAAAAAGTAAAAGATTGGGACACAAAGCACGTTCTCAAAATTCTGTGTAATTCCCATTTTTCCTGAATAGGCCTTAGTGAAGACTTCATCTTTATGCTTCATGAAGTAAAGAATTGTCCATCTACTATAATCAACTATGAATAAAACATAGTACCTTGATCTTGAGATTGATGGTTCTCTACTAGCACCCCACACATCTGTGTGCACAAGCTCCAAGTAGTCTTCATACATGTATCCTTTTATGTTGAATGGTTGCCTGTGAGATTTGCCAAATTGGCATGCTTCATATTTGTAAATCATATGTTGCTTGGATACATTTGGAATGCCAAGCACACTCTGATCCCTACATATTTGCTTTAGTGTTCTTTCACCTATATGACCTAGCCTTTTATGCCATGTCTCTAGTTTAGATAGGGTTTGATCTTTGTAATTGAAGCGTGCAATGTTTCTGGTATCTTCAACTTCAAATGTAAAGAGTCTACCAGATTTCTCACCTTTTGCAATCCTCTTGAAGCCTTGTTGAGGGTCCTCCACATATGCTCCATGCCTTCGTGTTCTTGAAACACTCATCTGTGGTATGATTGGTCAAGCAACATATATTGCAAGGTGAAGGGTTTTATGATCTCCCCCAGCTTGCTTTCCTCCTCTGCCCCTTCCTCTACCTGTGAAGTTCACTTGAGAGGTACTTGCCTCTTCTTCATTCTTTTTACCTTTGCCTTTATCTTTACTTTTATTTCTATCTGTGTAAAGGGCAGAAGATTAAATACCTCTAGAGTTGTCTCCATTTTTTTGGTGAAGGACTCCCACTTATCATCAGCTTTGATGCCATTTATGATTTGAATAACTATCTGCTCCTCTTCTATCTCTTCTCCAATGCTCCCAAGTTGGTCAACTACATCCTTCATCTTGGTTACATAGTCAGCTACAATTTTCTTTGGTTGCTTCAGATATTGAGTTAAGTATATAAGACCTAGCTAGAGCATCCTTTGCACATCATGTAGTTATCCTTTCTTGCTCTTATCTTGTAGGTTGATGTTTGCTTCTGAATATTGGCATTTCCTCATCTCCGAAGATGTATCCATATAAGCTTCTTCCTTGGAGATAGGCTTGCATCTTTAGGGACCATGTTGGATAGTTGTTCCTATCCAATTTGTCAATGAGTGATGGAAATCCATCTCCCATTTTGCTTGTTGTTGCTCTGATACCACTATTGGAGGAGATGGTGGATAGATTCTAGAGATGGTGGTGCTAAAAAATCCTACTTCACACTAGCCAAGAACAAGTTGTAGAGATTATAGTAGACACCTTAAGCTTCCCAACTATCATAGATGGAGCTTGAATCTTGCAAAAAGTCTCGAACACTTTCATCATCAGCTCAAAAATCTTCATGCACATCTGTGCAACAATGTTTGGTACATTCTTTAAGCGTGCAGACCAGTGGCATATGGTGGAGATCATATAGGCAATAGTGGGTGGCCTCTGGGTCAAGCAAAGTATGGATTATTAGCCCAACCTGAACAATCTTTATTGTTGCGAACTTTAATTAGGAAATCTTGTAGGGATATGTGACAAATATTGGGGAAATAACATGGGTTATATTTAATATAGAGTGGCATGGTTTCCCATGTGCACATCATTTCAGGGTAGTCCATTAACAGTCACTCATGCCAATTAGGCTGAAAAATGGAGCCTGCTCGTGCCTCTTCTGGTAGATCATGAGGCTCGAATTGAGTAGAAAATTTTGGTTCTTTGCCTGTATATCTCTTAATCTCGGCATTATAATCTGCTCACAAGACAAAATATGGCATATACTATCTTTTGGATGTAGTAATGAGTTTTTGGTGAGTTAGGTTCTAAAAATAGGATGCCTTAAGAATTGTATCTTCTAGATTGGAGAGCAACCGGATTTGTATGGATACTCGATCATCGTGGGTTTGTCCTATGTGCTCTACTCTCTTGAGCCAATCGGGGACTTCTATCTCAAATGTGTCTTGGACCTTGCCTATGACACACACACTAGGTAGAAGCATCAGCTCATATGGTTCTTCAAACCTTTCTTTGACTAGAATCTCTACCATTGTTTTTGGTTCTGGTTCTTCGATTGGAGAGGGTGTTCTCTCATATGGTAATAGGAATTCTTTTAGTTTTTCCACTTGCTTCCTAAGGGCTTCTAGTTCTTTTGTAGAGTGTTGAGGGATGGTAGGCTCTGGTTGAGTTGTGCTGACCTTGGTGAGCTTCTTCTTGAGATTGGCACACTCTCATTCCAGCATTTCATATGACTCTAAGAATTTTGCAGTTCCTCAAGTAGTATCCTCATGTCTTGGAAGGGAATAGCTCGATACTTTGTAGGAATAATCTCTGTACCTAAGGACCCTTCCATGGCTGCTTCAAAATTGTCTTGCTTTTGTTGTTGTAGTCACTTGTTCTCTTCCAAGGCCATGGACATGTGCCTCCTGGCCCTAGATTTCATCGTAGTTTGGCATTGGTGAGAGTTTGCACTTGGAGCAGGTTCTCCAATTCTTTGATCGGTTGAGCATCCACATTTGACATTTTGGACTCCATTTCTGTGTGAGCCTATTGTAAGGTGGTGTATTCTACTAGGAGTGTTTGGTTGTCAACCTCCAGGGCGGTGACTCTTGTTTGTGGTCTTTGCATCTATGCTTGGAAGGCAACATTTTTCTCTTTCAATCATTGGTACTCTTGTTGTAGTTGATATGCACATTGAATGATTGTATTGAATGTATTATTTATAGTATGAGATGCAAGAAAAACTATGTGGAATGCAGATGAATTGGGAATGGGGATGGGAATGGTGGATGTTGTGTTTAATGAAGAGGTGGGTGCACATGAAGTTGGTGGTAAGGGGATGGGAGATAGTGGAATTGTGGGGAGAGGGGGAGGTGCTATAGGTGGTGAAATGTCCATGGGGTCGGACAATTTGGTGCAGACAGGAGCTACCATGTATGTGGGTATGGTAGGTGAAGTGAGTGTGGTGTCTGTGTATAGTGAAGTGGTTGTGAGTGTTTGTGAACCTAGCATCTGAGTGGCAGGAGCATGAATGAAATGTTCCATGAATGACATGTAATGGGGTTGGGCTATGGTGACGGTTGAGGTATGGGGGAACATGGATGATGTAGATGGGAAGTATGGACCCCTGGAAAGGGGAATGTGTGAATATGGGTAAGCAGGGAAACCTAGACTACCTTCTGTGGGTCACTGGTGTCCTTCTATGCCTGGGAGAATGGGGTGTCCAAGGGCTAGCTCTACAAACAAAAATAATGAAGTAAAAAGAGGGTTGGTAATGGAAGAAAAGAGGGTGGCCTAAGATGTTGGTTCATGAAAGGAAAAGGATGTTGATGAAATTGGGGTTTGGGTCATGGTTGTTATTACTAGAGTGGTTTTGTCAGTGGTTGGTGGCAGAGGTGGGGTTCAGGGAGGAGAGGGAGGTTGCTGGGGTGAAATTGGGGATGTTTGTACAAAAGTTTCTATAGTAAGATTTATGGTTGTCATAGAGGTAGTGGTTGGTTTGACGATTGCTTCGGGTTTGGATAGTGGTATTCGTATGTTCTTGCCTGCCCTTGTTCTTGTATCCACTCTATGTTTATCGTACCAGATGGATTGTCTGACTGTTGCGTGGACGTCCTCCTGAACTCCCAAGGATTTTGACAATAATTTGAGGGTAGTGATGAAATGAGGGTCCACTCCTTCCTTCGCAAGCATCTGCTCTATCAAGGCTTGGCTTGATGCGAATGACATTCTATGCCTTTCTTGCACTATCTTGATTGTGTTGTATAACCTTTGTAAGTGGGTTGTGTATGCAGGAGCACCTACGAGTTCTGGTACTTCTTGTTGCTCATCTTGATGTCTTTGTTCATGCCTCTTCTTGCCTTCTTTAGATTCTTCATCTTCCTCATCATCTTCATCGTCTTCTTCATCCACATCAACACTAGTAATAGGTTACTTGTCATGTTGTTGCTTGCAGTTGAGCACCTTCCACTTGTCCTTCTTCCACCTCAAGATTAACTTCTTTTAAAATCTACTCAAAATCCTCAGCAATGAGCTCTTCCAAATGTACTCCGCCAAGGAATTTGAGGTCTCTGGGAATTGGAGGAAATATCAAGTTGCTGCCTTAGGTGTTGCATTACGGGAGGCATAGTGTAAATGGGCGGACATGGCAAGGTGGGGGAGTGACATCTCGGGTTAACATGGCTCTGCCCCATTGAGCACATGGTACTTGTACTACTCCTCTCATCCTCTTGGAAGGGGATCCTATGGATGTTCGGCCCTTGAATTGTTGTACTCTATTCCACATGAGAGCCCTCTAGATTGGAATGTCGTGAGCTAAACATCTATAAATGATCCTGGTCAATGCACAACACCCATACAAAATCGACTTATGTGTCCATCGCTTGTGTGGCAAGTGTATCTGATCAATGATCCAATGAGGCAAGTTAATTGTTAAGTTTTGAGTCTTTGCAAGATAAAAGTTGAACCATATCTTCTTGGGTGGCATAGTGAATCTATCTTGGGCAAGGAAGGCAAAGTGTTGCATGCACATCCTCAAGTGAACTGCAACATTTGGCATCATGGCCACCATGTCCTTGAGCTTGGTAAGGTTTCAATTCTTCATGCTGTCTGGTACTAGAACCTCCTTCTCTATGGGTATGTGCATTCCTCACATATCTAGAGCCTCCCACACTAAGTTATTGGTTAACTTAAACCTCTTCAACTCATTTCCCCCTGTTAGAGATGGGATCACAAAATTGCTTGATGTTTGGGGGTGCTTGCTAGTAGTCAGGGTGTTGATGAGATAATAGCATCTCATGAAATTTGGTTTTGGAATTTGAGCACTAAAATATGCATTCAGTGCTGCTTTCCCCCACACTAGGCATAGTGCTTCTACATTCTGTAACTTTTCAAACTCCCGTGTAAAGAAATGGTACTTGCCCCCCTTTCCATTGAATTCTAGCTCTACTTCCCAAAGATATGAGCCCTTGCCCAATGGTCCTATTAGTTCACTAAACCGATGAGAGGTCTTGCCTATACACATGGTATGGCTGCTCAGGGGGTCTTGTATCGGTATAATCTGCATAGCTTGCAATTCCTCCAGTCTATCAATTGTCTCTAGCATGATAGGTAAACTCTCCATATGGACCACTTGTTGACTTGCACCTACTTGAGAACTAATTCCTACTACGTCAGCCATGATATCGCTGGTATATCTGATGCTTATCTACTAGAAGAAGAAAATCACATTAGCATTGTGTAGGAAACATGATAATATCGTGTTCCCTCTACAATACCAACATGTTATTTATTGACTATAGAGGTTATTCAAGTGGTGTATTGTGTGTGTGAGTTAGAGTTAGGAGGTCAATAATGTTCCTATATGCATACTCTAACTATGCAATGTGCTCAAATGCATTTATGTGTATGCGTAGTAGTCTATGGGGTTGGGTCAAGGGGTTTATTATAGACTTTAAATCTCCAATTTTTTTGTATGAGATGGCATCTTTTGGTAGTGATAACATGTAAAGGTCTTTGGACTATTTCATCTTGGATTTGGGGCTTTTGGGTACCCATTTCTAGATAATCCTAGGTGTGATTTTAGTTGTGGAGGTGGTGAGTGCAGATGTTTGCCATGAAGTATATGATATGAGTGATTGTGAGTGGCTATTCAAGATTTTAAGCGTATGTGAACCTACTTCAGCATGTAAGTAGGTCTTGGGCACCCAGATTTCTCGTGCATTCGGGTTAGCCTTCATTGACTACTTTGGGACCCAAATAGAAATGGTCCATTTTGGGAGATTCTTGGAATACTCTTTCTTTGTAGTCCTTGCCCGAGTAGTTGGTTTGTTGCATCGTTTGGGTATGGCCTCTCGAGTAGGGGGTTGTTTGCCCTTGCGGATCCAAATCTGCTTCACCTCTTGAGTCATCTTGCTCCGCTCACTCCATTGGCTATGAGCATGGACCGTTTGCTTCCTTGGCTTCTTGTGCTCGGTTTTCTGCTCTGTTTGGATCACCTTTGGAAAAGAAGGGAGTTCCCTCATATCCTTGATTCCTTTTTTTAGTACATCCTCCTTCTGCATCAAAGACCTTTGGATAAGAACAACATCTTTATCTTCATGTGTACTCTTGGAAGGACCATGTTGCAGAGCTAAAGAGAGCACAAAGTAGAGAAAGAGACGGGCCCCAAAATTTTTCCGATTTGGACACACAACTTTTGTATCATAACCACTTTTGTATATAATTTCCGTTGTAAATGCACTAGAGGAGTCCTCTAGATGCATCCCCTCAGAAGATTAGTGATTTACCCATGTACAATAGTAGGAAATTAGTCTCTTAGTGAATAAAGTGCCGGTCTCTTGTGTGAAAGGACCAAACTTAGGGCACTAGTATATAAGTCAAAAGTGACTCTTTGTAAAGATCTCTTGTCATTGTGAAGAAGGAGCACTTCTGAATTTTCGAGTTTGCCTCTTTCTTGCTGATTTTGATCTTCATTTTGCTCTTGAATGTGTGTGTTATGCTTGAAATGCATGTGTAGGACTGTTGTCTACCCCTTCCCCTTTGTTTTGAGCTGCTGTAGTGCGTGCGTAAGCTAGGAGAAGCTGTGGCGCGGGTGTTTGTGACTCCCGTAATTCACTGTTTTTGCCATAACTTGAAGCAGAGTGGTCAGAATTGAGTGAAACCACCACCGTTGGATTTGTCTCGTCAAGAGCTTCGAAATGAGTACCCTACTGCCTATGTTCGGAGTTATGGGCTGGGAGAAAACCTCAAAATACCAAAACTGCTGAAAAGAGGCTTACGGCAACACTTCCAGTATTTCAGTAGGTGTGAGAGGTAGTAGTCTTTTCTCATGCGTGAATAGCTGAACCACTTCATTTTCCATCACATGTGCACACGTCTTCATACACTTGGTTAGTCGCTCCTTAGGATTGACATTTAAATGTGTGTTAAAGAACCCACTATACGCACTTGTGTGGCAGTTGAGGTATAGTCTCATTGGCACAAGTCCTTGAGTCTTCTTGGCTCAAGTACACACGTTTTTGGCGCCGTTGCCGGGGAGTCACGTAACCGAGATGCCTTCGTGATGGTTATAGACCGAGTGTGATCGAATCGTACTTGTAGACGCAAATTTGTCCATTGGCAAGTAGTCCACCATTTCAGCACTTGTCACTTCTCATCTTCGAGGTGTGTGTGATAAGTTTTAGGCTTAGGTTTAGGAGGAGGGAAGAGAAGGAGGAGTTAGGTTTAGGTTAGAAGGAGAGGAGGAGTGAGGAGAAGAGGAGTAGGAGTAGACCAAAATTCCCAAAAATCACAAAAAATTCCCAAAATTTCAAGTTTTGTCCAAAAAGTATAAAAACCAAAAAAATTTTTGTTCATTTGACACTTCACTGCTCACTGGTATCGTCTGCGACAGCGACCGGTATCGTGCGTGCAGTATCGTGTGCTTCAGGCCTTCAAAGCTTGTGCAAGAGTTCAAGAAGCAAACTAGATAGACCCAAGGTGAGTTCCCATTAAGATTTAATACCTAAAACTCTCTAAACTTGCACAAACAAATGATTAAAAGGAATGCGCAGTATCGCGGGGGGGAAAATTTTTGATTAATTGTATATTTTGTGAGAGACAGAGGCTTAGGAGTGAGGAGAAGGGTGAGAGGTGCAAGGGGGCATAAAAATTTTCAAGTTTGGAGACCTTTTGGCTTGAGTATCGCGATCGGTTGAGTTTTGGTATCGCGATACCAAAATTCCCTTGTATCGCGACACTCGCCAGAAGTGTCGTATCGTTGAATACCTACTTTGGTATCGCGACACTAATTCGGTATCGCGACACTGAGTTGGTATCACGATCGTATCGGATCCCTGGTATCGTATCGTCTGGTACTAACACTTGGTATCGCGACACCAGTGTGGTGTCGTATCGCCTAAGTCTTTAGTATCGCGACCTCACCTTACCGGGTGGTATCGTATCGTTTGATACTTCGGTATCGCGACACTACTTGGGTATCGCGATCGGGCCCTCCCCAAGTGTCGTATCGTTGATTGTGTATCTTGGTATCGCGACACCTTAGTGGTATCGTGTCGCCAAGATTGGTATCGCGATCGCACTCATCACGGTGGTGTCGTATCGTCGATTTTGCCAGTATCGTATCGTGGTGTTTCCTAGTGAGGTATCGCGATATCATATCTGGTATCGTATCGTCGGTCTTTTGAGATCGTATCGTGTCTCGAGAACTCTGATATCGCGACACCACTGTGGTATCGTATCGTCTGTTCATTAGGACAGTATCGCGACACTGTCATTAGTATCGTATCGCCGAGATTTTCAGGTATCGTATCGTGCATAGCTGAGGTGTCGTATCGTTTGTTTTCGGGGATAGTATCGCGACACCAGATTGATATCGTATCGTCTGGGTGTCTGGTATCGTATCGCATAGACCTCTGGTATCGTATCGCGGTCAGTGTAGTATCGCCGAGAGTAGTATCGTCAGGAAGTGGTATCGCCCAGATTAAACCCTTCTTTTGGCAGACAAGTTGAGTCATTGGGAGAGCTACCCAAGGAGGATCTAAGAAATATAAAGAGAGGCTTGGGGGAGTGAATGAACTTGAGGTCAGGAAGAGTTCTAAGTAGTCGAAGGAGTATCTTATCTTCAGTAGGAAGTACTGCCCAGGCTAGTCACCACTCTGTCTACTTAGAAACCTCTAGTGACTCGGAAGAGGAATTACCTATGGCTTCGGAAGACATGCAAGGTCCCGCACCAACGAGAAGCTTCATGACTACTGTGGAGGGGGACTACCGTACTTCCTTGCAGTATGTGTCCACCAATGCCCAGGAGATTCCAATCTACCTGGATGGCTTAAATAGGTCTGTGGCCAGGATGGTAACTTCCCAGAATGCCACAATTGTACCCCGACCAGCTGTCAAATACGAAGAAGGTGCATATATTGACAAAGTTGGTCATATCTACATTATAACTGAATTCCCGGAAAGGATCAATGAAAGAGGGGAACTCTTAGACCCTGAAAACCTAGGAAGGACACAACCAGAAGAGTTTGTGACCACCCCTAGAGGCAGATCCCGAGTGTCACGTGTCTTGAGAGGTGACTTGATACCTCAAGACGACTATTTGTTAGAAGTCTATATGATTCACGGATCAAACTTACTGTTGCAAACCGATTCACCTGTTCCAGGGAGAGAAGAGAACCCCATGACCTTCTATGAATTGAAAGACCCGGATGATGAGACTAGACTCACATACCTAGATAAAGATCAAAGAAGGTATTGGCCTGTGAGTATCTTAGACAGGTCTCGATTAAGATATATGGGTACACCTGTGTTTCCTCAGAGAGAGCAGGCAACAACCTCACAAAATCCATTTGGAAATCAAGAAGAAATAGAAAACACTACATCAGGACAGACCAGCCATAGGAGCGTACCTAATCATGCTCATGTACAATTTGCCACGCCAGGAGTACAAGCACACTATCAGACCCAACCAGGTATAGGAAACCAGTACAGACCACCAGTAAGACCACAACCACCTATCGGAAGACAGCCTGGAATGCCACCAATACGACCAGCTGTCCCTATTCTTCCTGTGATGCCCAGACCACCTGAACCGGTTAGAAGGCTGAGGCCTATTCAAGTGGCTAAGTGTGTAAGAAACCCTTATGATGGATCAGGAGAACCATATGATCACATTGCTGAATTCAAACAAGTCCTAAGAGCGGAACAAGTGGACGACTTCTTTGTACAGTATGAGGCGTTTGGACTCACCCTCATAGGAACCGCTCTGACCTGGTTCCAACCCTTAGATCCCAATCAGTTTGGAAACATGGAACAATTTTTTCAAGAATTCATAGGAGAATTCACCAAGAGAGGAATCAAACACAATTCAGCTTCGCTAATTCACAGCTTCAAACAAAATCCTAATGAAACGGTGAAGAATGCCGCCAGAAGGTTCAACCAGTATGTGGATAGATGCCCAGTAACAGAGAGATCGAATCAACAAAAAATGATTTCATTATTTTTGGATGGGCTCACTAACGGAACCTTGAGAACGCTAGTGTACGTGAAAAGACTACAAACTTTGAGTGAGTGTCTTCAGGAGTGTATTGATTTGGAAGATAATTTAGCCGAGGACCTCAACAGCAAGTCCAGCCACGCTAAATCGGACGATTCAAGGAGTGCCATTTCTTCCAACTCCAGTCACGTGGAAGAATTAGCAGAGCTACTAGCCAAGAAATTAGGGGCACAGGGGCAAAGAGCTTATCAACCCCCAGCTCAAAGATTGCCTATGCTACGGAGATGTAGCTTATGTGGAGGAGATCACCCCACTCACCTGTGTGTTCGAGGAGGGGGCGGTGCACAACCAGCTTATCCATACAACAGGCAGCAACAACAAGGGACTTCTTGGTATTGTCACATAGAACAGAAATACACTAATCACACTACTGAGAACTGTCCATTTAATAGGCAAACACGCCCTTTCCAACCACCTCAGTATCGACCGTATGGATATCCACCTAGAGACCCGAACAGAGAGATCCCAAGATACAACCCTTATCCAGCACAGACGGGAGTACCTAGACCAATTGAACAGATACCATATCCACCACCACAACCAGTGCTAGGACCCCAACCGTCGCAACCTCAACAAGTAGTACCAGTAAAGTATGCGCAACCAGAAGAAAATCTAGAAAGAGCCATAGTACCAGCCACGACAATGACCCAGATAGAATCAACAAACCTTGGATACGAAACCCTACCAAGTGAGTACTATCCGTATGAAGCCTACATGATGGAATACGAACCGGCATATGAGACTACATACTATGGGTATGAAGGCTATGATCAGACTTATGGAGCAGAGACTTCCACTCTAATGTATACAGCTCCTAAAGCACCACAACCCATGAGACCACCCAGTAGACCACCAGTGCAGAGAGGACCATGCTATAGATGTGGAGGAGATCATTTCATTAGAGAATGCCCTCGACCATACAACCCTCCACCACCTAGAATCTGGGAAGGATATTGCAGTGATTGCGGAAAAGAACATCTTTTTAGGGATTGCCCTAAGAACCCTGTAAAAAACCAAGGTTCTGCACCAATCAATGTAATAGAGGTCATAGAAGAATCGGGAAGTGATAAGGAATACACAGTGCCACTAAAAGCCATCACTAGAGCCCAAACAAAACAACAAAAAGAACAGCAATCAGAAAAGGAACAAAAAAACAACACGAAAATAGGCCCTGCAACTCAGATAGTGGAAGATTCGGAGGACCCATGTGAAAATTCTCGCAACACAAAAGCTCAGAAATGGAAAGAACGACGAGAGAAACTCAAGGATAAATGGGCAAAGAACAAGAGTACAAACAGTAAAAAGCAAATTGCTAAATCAAGTAAACACAAAGAACAAGGGAAGTCCAAGGAGACTCCGGAGCTAATCGAACCTAGCTCAGATAGGGAGAAGCCCGGATCAATTTTAGCAGACCCAAAGCCAGACGACTTGGATATGTGGCTAAAAGCGTACCAAGCTAGAATCAAAATGGGACCGAACATAGAGCAACATGAAAAAATCTACCCTAGAGGGGAATTAGAAAAGGAACGACTAGCCATATGTAGAAAACTTATAGAAGTAGCACAAACAACCCTAGAAAAGACTATCCCAACCCTACCAGAGACAAGGATTGCTCAGGAACCTTATGAAGAATACATCAAACCAAAGGATAAAGAATTGAGAAAAGAAGATTCCCAAGGTGAACAAGAGACAGCACAAGATGGTCCTGTATCAGCCATACCAGACTTAGAAGCAGAATGGCCCAAGGACTTGTGGGATAGAACCAGAGAAGAACAATGGAAGAAGAATGGTGTCGATCCACCACCATTTGATGAAATAGATGTGGAAGACTGTCAACCCCATCCTAATCTCGAGGAGGCCTACGAGGAGATCTCAAGACTCGATAGAGGTAGAGAGGAGACCATAAGCATTTCAACATTGCCTAACTATATGGGAGAGTACGAAAGAGAGTCAGTGATAATACGAGCACCCACGGTGCATGGAAAAGGAAAAGAAAAGGGAAAAGAGAGTTCGCATAACTTAACAGAGCTAAAGAAAACAAAAGTACAATGCCAATTAACGGTGGAAGATTTGCTTCGACTTAAACCCCAGTTATGGAAGCAAATGGCAGATCAATTGAAGCCACTGTCAAAGAGTGGAGGATCAAAAGAAAAGGAACTGGAAAATAAGTCCACAATACAGGTTCCAGTCGATAAAGAAGGAGAGTTCAGTGAAGGAGATGAAGGGAATACCTGTTTACCTGTCATCTACAATGGGTACATGACCAAAGCTATCTTAGACACAGGAGCTGGGGTAGGAATTGCAACGAAGGAGATTTGGGAAAAGTGGGGAAAACCAGCCTTACGACCCACTCGCATGAAACTCCAGTTAGCAGACGGTCATGTGGAGAGACCCCTAGGAATATTGGAAGGAATTAAGTTAACCACGTGTGGAGTGGAATTTGAACACACACTAGCCATATGTAAGTTCGAAAAAGCAAACAATTATGAGATGATATTAGGACGACCCTTCATGAGACAGATGCGAGTCGTACAAGATTGGGGCAGAGATTCATTATATCTCCAACATCAAGGGAACACTACCAAGATAAACTTGCACACATTCGCTTATCGGGATGTCCCTCCATTACAATGGAATCCAGTCCACAAAGAAGAAGATGACCTATCCATTCACAGTGCTGGATCAAGTGACCAATCTTGGATGCACGAGGATGCCCAGTTGTGGATGTGCAAAGAAGCAAAGAAGGAGGAGTGTAAAAAACAAATGTGGCCAATAGGGCACCCTAACTATCGATCGATAGAAGACCCCGATTACATGCCTAAAATTTTTTCAGATGAACTCTTCGAACCACATGGCTGGATGGAAATCCTAGCCACATTAGACGTGTGTGTGAATGAGGAAGTATTGACGATGAACGATTGTATAGACGAGGAAGGATATGACGTGAACCTCTACATGGTTGTCCTCCAAGAAGTAGAAGAAGGGGAAATTGTAGAGGAAGAGTGGAAAGAAGAGTATGAAAGCATAGAAATGGAACCAGAGTTTGACTCTGAGGAACAATATTTAGAAACCATGCAAAAGGAATCAAAAGAAAGACCAACAAAAGTCTTAGCAATAGAAACCATCCCAATAATACACGAGCATAGAGAGGACACGAGTAAAGTGGAACCGGAACCAGACCATTTCGAAGTTCCAGAACATTTTAAAAGATACGAAGTGGAAGAAAGAAAGATAGCCACTCAAATGCCTAAACGAGAGGCCCGGGATGGAGAAGCCTATGACAACAAGGAACAAACCAAGAAAGTTGTTGTAACGATAGAAGACGGAGAAGAGAGGTGCACGTATATTGGGAAAGACGTATCGGAAAAGGAAGAAGAGGACCTCATACGACTCATCCGAGAATATCGAGACGTGTTTGCTTGGACGTACAAAGACCTCAAGGGTGTAGAACCCAGCATATGCGCTCATCGAATCCCTATGACATCGGATGCAAAACCTTCTAAACAACGCCCTTATACTTATAATGAAGTTTATGCAGCAAAAATAAAGGAAGAGATTGACAAATTACTAGCGGCAGGATTCATCTATGAGATTGAACACACAGAATGGGTATCGCCACTAGTAGTAGTGCCTAAGAAAAATGGAAAACTAAGGGTGTGTATCAACTTGAAAAAAGTAAATGCAGCAACCATACGTGATAGTTTCCCTTTACCTATCACAGACCATCTTTTGGAAAGAGTTGCCGGCAAGGAAGTCTATAGCTTCTTGGATGGATTCTCTGGTTACAACCAAGTAGCTATTGCAAGTGAGGACCAGCATAAAACCGCATTCGCGACTGAATGGGGAATCTATGCATTTAGAGTAATGCCTTTCGGGCTCACTAATGCGCCAGCCACCTTCCAACGACTGATGTGTCATGTATTCAAGGAATTTCTGAGAAAAAGTATGGAAGTATACGTAGATGATCTGTGTACATACTCAAATCAACGACCAGACTATATACCGGAACTGAGAAAAATATTCAATAAATGTAGACAGTATAGAGTTTGTTTGAACCCTGAGAAATGTGTCTTCATGGTGCGACAAGGAAAAATCCTAGGACACATCGTTTCGAAGAATGGAATATCCACGGACGAAGAAAAGATTAAAGTTATCTTGGAACTACCAAGACCCAAGAACGCAAAGGAAGTACAAGCCTTTATGGGACACTGTGGGTATTACCGTAGGTTTATTCACATGTATGCCATAATAGCTAAGCCTTTATATGGTCTATTGACTCAGTTCACTTGGACAGACGAGTGTGAGAAGGCCTTCAACGAGCTTAAGAAGCGGCTGAGTACAGCCCCAATTCTAAAATCACCCAACTGGAGCAAGCCTTTTCATATTCATGTTGATGCTTCGAACTATGCCATTGGATGTATCCTAGCTCAACCGGCTGATGAAGGGAAGCTTGACCATCCAATCGCTTATGCGAGTAGACAATTAAACCAAGCAGAAAGAAATTATACGACTAATGAGAGGGAAGGCCTAGGAATGGTTTATGCAGTGAAGAAGTTTAGACACTACCTCTTAGCCAACAAATTCAAGTTCTTCATAGACCATCAGGCTTTGTTGTATTTAGTCAATAAGCCTTGCAACACAGGAAGATTGGTACGATGGTTCTTGTTATTAATGGAGTTCGACTTTGAGGTAATAGTCAAAAAAGGAAACACACATGTAAGAGCAGATCACCTGTCAAGGCTAACACATGGAGAACCACCTAGCGGAGTACCGGATGATTTACCAGATACGTATTTGTTTAATCTTGAAGCATGTCCTAAGTGGGCGGAACGACTAATTCCCATACTCACCCATGGCCCTCAACACTCAATAAATAAGAATAGCAAAAAAGAAATTCTTCAAACAAGAAATTTACACATTGTTGCTGGAAGCATGTATTATAAGGAACCTAACGGAATCTTATTGAGATGTGTCGAGGAGGACGAACAGAAGCAACTAATTCAACAGGCACATGTAAACAAGTGGAAGACCCATCAAGGGATGCATGGAACAATCCGAGAATTAAAAAGGTTAGGCGTATATTGGCCTGACATGTCAAAAGACGTTCACGATTATGTAAGTAATTGTGTGGAATGCAAAGAGACTAGCCCAGAGGACCACGTGTCCTTACCTTTTTCAACCATAGCGCCTAATTGGAGTAAGACATTAGTTCAATTCCTCAAAACGAAAGAGCACGAAATAGGAGCTAGTTTAGCAAGAAAGCGATCCCTAGAAGAAATGAGCAAGGATTATGTGATAATGGGGAAACAATTGTTTAGAAGAGGAAAAGACAATCAACTCAGATTGTGCGTGCATGAAGGAGAATACCTTCCCATATTGGAGATGGCACACGCAGGAGCGGCTGGAGGACATTTTTCAGCAGACAGAACGGTCAAGATGATTCTCTTTGCAGGCTTGTGGTGGCCAACTCTACATATGGATGCGGAGACGTATGTGAGAAGCTGCGAAACATGCCAGAGAGCGAAATATCCCATTCGAAGAGATAACATGCCTTTAAGACCCATGGTTTGTGCAAGAGCATTTACCAAGTGGGGTATTGATTTCATAGGACCTATCAATCCACCGGCTCATACCAAGATCGGAGGAAGTTCAAAAAACGACAGAAGAAAGTATCAACTATGCTCACCAATCAGGGAGCAAATGCATAGGAGCTGAAACTTCGCACTTAGCGACATCCACAATAGAGTCGAAGTTATCCAATGCAATTGTGGAAAAGCCAACCAATGAGGAGACGCGCTCTCCTAAACAGGCTCAAAACATCCAAAGACCGCACTATTGGAAGCCAACAAGCAGATACTCGAATCTAGAACCACCCAAATATAAGTGGGTACGCAAGGATCAGATACAGAGTCAAGAAACGTCCACACCCACTCTGAAGAAGGAAACAGGCATCACCAAACCCGCAGCAAGGAACTACAGACAAACCGAATCAGTGCAAGTATGGATTCCCAAGCCCTTGCGTGAAGCTCAAAGATCGTGACATCAGATATGGATTCCCAAAAAGGTCATACAAGCAGCTAAACAGAACGTAAGGACAAAGGAGAAAATACCACATCAGACAAGGAACAAGTCAACAACACATAAGAGTCATCAGAGAAAATCGCAAAGCAATGCTAAATTCACTCGGACAATGGATAAAGCAAATGGAACACGAGCAGTTGTACGAATTGAGAAAAGCAAGCGACCTCTCTCAGTGTTCTCAAAATGGATCTGGAAACCAAAGCTACCACGAGGAGCGGATGATCAAGGAGATAAAGCACCCGATTGCACTCATGAAGTGTCTGATGCATCTATAGTAAGCATGATAGGGCCGTACTACAAGGCCACACATTCGGCACAGGATGTACATTATCAAACTAGTGGTGCACGATCTCCAAGTGAGACTAGATCTTAGCTTTAACCTGACAGGAATGGACATACTATGTACATAAACTATGCTTCGGCTACACTAATGATTGTCTTCTTTCAGGAGAAAATATAAAAAGAGGCGGTAAGAAATCCCACTCTTGCAATAATGGGGAACGGAGTGACGAGCTACCATAATCACAACAATACCCTGTATGGTCTCATGAAAGCCTGTCAAGCTAATGCACTTTTCCTTGTAAGTGCAGATGGCTTCTGAAGACTCTGAAGCTACAATCCAAGAGGAGGTCCAAGAATTTCCTCCCCAATGTCTTACGAAAGCAAAAGGCCATTGGTTCAGAGATGAGCAGCCAGTTGAGGAGTATCTCTTCTTGGCCAACATAAAGATCATGGACACAGAGCATCACTTCCCAATCATGTCCCAGGACTTCAAAGTTTTACATGGACTGCCATCCACAATCGATATCATGAAGAAAGGAGGAATTCATAAATATTTTGAGCTACCTATCTATAAACCGGATTTCCAACGCTGTACACAAGTCATGAACACTCTACGACCAGCACTACATGATCCATTGGTACCAGAAGCCAATGTGATGGATAAGAATGGAGAATGGGTAGTCATTCAATTTTCCCACGACTTAATCAAAGAAGCATTTGGATGGGAAAAGGATGGTGTCAACACGGTCAAGGAAGAGAGTCGTGGAGCAAAAACAAGAACTTTCGTCGACATCAATAGGGTGGACATCGAAGAAGAAGTTAGATTGATTCACCAACACTTCTGCTTCCCGAGTATGAACAGATACACAGCCCCTCAAAAGATCATTGTTCAATTATTGTCTCATGCCATAAAACAGATCGGCAACCAGGTAAACCTTACACCATATGTGCAAGAAAGATTGTTCGAGGCGAAGAAGAAATGGGAAAATAAGAAATTCCTCAATGGGACCACTGCCCTAACAATTATGATTTACCACGCATTGGGCATGCGAGAGTTCTTACGGGAAATGCCATCTTCAATGGAGTTGGCTCAATTTGTCAAAGCAGCTACTGTACCGAAACAGAAGAAAGGAAGCAAACAAGTAGAAGAAGCAGAAACAAGTTCGCAACCCCGAATGAGAGGCACAATGCGAGGCACAAAACGACCTCGAGAAGTCCAACAAGCAGAAGAGGAAGTACCAAAAACAAAGAGAGTACATGTACTGCCTACAACCACTACTCAAGGAACCAGAAAGATCACGGAAGAAGAATTAACCCAAGCACTGGAGGAGACTCACAAATATACAGAAGGACAAATTAATCTGCCAGTGCAGGGACATCATTATCAACAGTCCGCAAAAGCTAACGAACCAAAAGGCAAACTTACTAAGGTACATAGATATCGAGAAATTGGGCTAGACAACTCGAGTTCTGGATCCGACGGCCAAGAGAAGCCCAATACATCATTATTGGATGTAGACATTCAAAGTGAATCGAAGGATGATGGCCAGTGGGCCGAATTAAATGAAGTAGACTATGGCGAAGACCAAGCGGGCCACAAGGAAAAAGCTCAATCACCACTGGTAGACCAAAGTACCACCAAAAAGCAGGCAGAAGAAGAAGGGCAACACCCCATTCAACCGAAAGATGCCTCCACCACCCACAACAAGGAGGGCAAATCTGATGATGAGGAGCATGTAATGATATCAGAGGATAAGCCTCAGGAAGAAGGACAAGAAGACGAAGAACCCTTCACCCCACTAAGGGTTGTGGCAGAACCGTCCCCAATGGATGTCACATTTCAAGGGAGTGCCACGAAGGTTCGTAAGATGGTAGAAGATGAAGCAGAATTGCAAGTACAACTACAGGTTCGACAACCACATAAGGAAATGATCCACGTTGCAAAGGGACAAGATGTACAAACAGGAGAAACCCCAGACATACCAAAGACATGGCTGAATGTTGATATAGCTCAGCTCAAGCCTGTGGTGCAGGATATGATTCGCACTGCACTAGACACTCAACAATTGATGCTTGATGCTGATGAAGATTACGACCAAGCCATGCTCGAAAAGCAGGAGCTTCAAAAAGAAGGTATGAATCTGGCTAAGAAATTATCCAAAGCAGAAGCTCAAGTTTTGAAGAAACACGAGGAAATAAAAACGACCAAAACACAGTGCAAAATATTAGAAATGGAAAATGCCCAACTAAAAGAGCAAGTTTTGGAGCTTACAAAGAAACTAGACGTGACTGAAAAAGAGAAAACAAGGATCCATGCTCGTAGCAAGGTACTCGAATCACAGCTCAAGGTGAGCATGGAAGAAGCAGACCACTTAAGGGACAGGAATAAGGAGCTCATGACAGCTCTCCTCAGTGATCAACCACCGACGGATACTGACAAATCAAACGAGGATATAAAAGATATGAAAGAAAAGTTGACCAAGATAGTGGATCAGCTCAAACAGGAGCAAGAGACAATTGCAGAATGGGAACAAAGATATATGAATGACACTGCAGCTCTACGCAAAAAATGGAAAAAAGCAGAGAAAGATTATTTCCGACAGTGCAAAGAAGACACAGATCACATGAACATAGTTGCACAGGAATTAATCAAACATCAAGAAAAGATTACAAAGGTTGAAGAAGAACTTAAGAATAAAGATGAAATTATCAAACGGCTTCAGGAGCAGATAGAGCTAACAGGAAAGCAGGGGACACCAGTAGTTCCACCAGAAACCACGGCTACTGCGGAGGAAGAGGTACGTCCTCTCTCTCCCCCCTTGTATCATTCACCAATAAGGGCGGAAAAGGAGGTTCCATTAGAACCTAACACACGAGAAATTGCAGAACTGAGCAGACCAGAAAGGGCACTACTGGTGTCCCAGCTCACTGCAGATTTTGAAGATCAAATTATACAAATAATGAAAGAGGCTCGAATAGAAAACAAACAATTAGACCAAATTTTGAAGCCATTCAATGTACCATATGGTCTACTTAAAGAACAGACACGCATGTATATAAAGTCTGCAACGAACAAAGATCCGGACCACAACCTTCAATTCCAACATGACACTTTCAATTATACTCAAGAGGAATTTGAGAAGGCGGATCCGATATGGCGAAGAAAAATTTTGGAGAAGAATCCGACATTGCGGGTACAGTGGGAAGCATCACCATATGCACTTCAGGTAAATCCATCTTTTTGTCCTGTACCCCGCAGACGCTCTTGGACGCAATTTTGGGAAGGACAGCGTCAAGGCAATATAAATAATCAGTGGCTTAACTATCCGTTACTACCTAGTCCGCCACATAATTACTTACCTACAGAAGAATACATGGTGAAGACAATGGAATTTTGGATTGCAAGGTATGCTACAGTTCCGGACTTAGCCGTCAAAATGACCAACAAAATATTTAGCATGCTCATTACAGTGTTGAAGGTGTTCCAGCACGCTAAATATACATTTTTGAATTTCATCGGCATTACGCAAGGGTCTGAGGCTCTTGTTTTTGATTTATCAACCATTCCGAGCCGACTCACCATTATGGCGTATTATTCTCGCCTTATGTTTTTGCCATCATCATATATGCAAACTTTCGAAGAAGCATTCTTTACCGGCTTCTTTGAAATGGATTCAGAAATTTTCGTGAAAATGACTTCCAATTTAAATGCACGGCTGGTGGCCTATGAAACAAGTTTCTTTGCTGATCACAGACAGGCGCCAGAAGACGGAGTAAAGTCAAAGCAATGGAAGGAATTCATGTTATGTCATGCAAATCTGCTGAACCAACGAGAGCAAACCGCCATTCAAACATACACACGTCGCCACAGAAAGCCTGTCGAGGACGACAGAGTTCAAGAGGAGGGACGTGTAGAGGGACAATCAAGCAAAAAGAAAAGAAGAAGAAAATCAAAGTCCAGAACGATTCATTAAGAAAGGAAAAAGAATATATCTCTGCAGGAAGCCCCGCAGGGGCGCATTACCCATCTCTGCACAGAGCCCCGCAGGGGCACGCATCAGGCAAAAAGAGAAATCATCCAGGTCATGCACGGCGGAAAAGAAGTAAACAGCCTCAACGCAATACAACAGGGTCAGATGTGTGCAACCAGGACAAATCAGAGGACCAAAAGTTACAAAGGGGTAGAGGCTGAAAAGTTTAAGAGGGTGACTAAGAACAGCATATTCCTAGTCACTGGTGGCGTGCGTGGCAACCCAAGTCAACAGGCAAGACAACTGCATCAGGCTCTCGAGTTGTAGAGCTTGAATCAAGAAGGCCATCGAATCTGCATGTCTGTTTAACTGCAGACAATACTGACCAAGGGGAGCGTGCGGAGAAAAGCTGAAGCGCCTCTAAAACGTAATGCAAGATCAAGAATCAGGCAACACTACCCACGGGACGCGTTCACGAAGCAAAGTCTGTCAAGGGACGACACAGACGAAGAGGGGGAGAGTGTTGCAGAGCTAAAGAGAGCACAAAGCAGAGAAAGAGACGGGCCCCAAAATTTTTCCGATTTGGACACACAACTTTTGTATCATAACCACTTTTGTATATAATTTCCGTTGTAAATGCGCTAGAGGAGTCCTCTAGATGCATCCCCTCAGAAGATTAGTGATTTACCCATGTACAATAGTAGGAAATTAGTCTCTTAGTGAATAAAGTGCCGGTCTCTTGTGTGAAAGGACCAAACTTAGGGCACTAGTATATAAGTCAAAAGTGACTCTTTGTAAAGATCTCTTGTCATTGTGAAGAAGGAGCACTTCTGAATTTTCGAGTTTGCCTCTTTCTTGCTGATTTTGATCTTCATTTTGCTCTTGAATGTGTGTGTTATGCTTGAAATGCATGTGTAGGACTGTTGTCTACCCCTTCCCCTTTGTTTTGAGCTGCTGTAGTGCGTGCGTAAGCTAGGAGAAGCTGTGGCGCGGGTGTTTGTGACTCCCGTAATTCACTGTTTTTGCCATAACTTGAAGCAGAGTGGTCAGAATTGAGTGAAACCACCACCATTGGATTCGTCTCGTCGAGAGCTTCGAAACGAGTACCCTATTGCCTATGTTCGGAGTTCTGGGCTGGGAGAAAACCTCAAAATACCAAAACTGCTGAAAAGAGGCTTACGGCAACACTTCCAGTATTTCAGTAGGTGTGAGAGGTAGTAGTCTTTTCTCATGCGTGAATAGCTGAACCACTTCATTTTCCATCACATGTGCACACGTCTTCATACACTTGGTTAGTCGCTCCTTAGGATTGACATTTAAATGTGTGTTAAAGAACCCACTATACGCACTTGTGTGGCAATTGAGGTATAGTCTCATTGGCACAAGTCCTTGAGTCTTCTTGGCTCAAGTACACAGACCACGAGTTGGTGCCTTTCCTAACTCCTTGAGTGCATGATTTTCTAGCTCAATTGTGATGCAATTTTGATCTACCCAAACTTGAAGAAGTCCACTTCTTAGGTTCAGGTTGACTACATGATCATAGATCCAATCTTGACCCAAGGCAAGAGGTTCTGTGAGATCCTCATCATGACACACTAGCACCTTCACTGTCATAAGAACATCCTGGATGTAGAGGGGAAACTCCACCTAGCCCATGCAAGCGGTTTCCACACCTCCCAATCCTATGAGATATGCTTTTATAGGATTGACACTTAATTGCAATTCTTGACAGTAAGAATGTCTAATTGCACTAGTGATTGCTTCTGAGTCAATCAAAGCTCTTACAGTCAATGCATTGTTTCCTTATCCTACCTCTAGGTTCACAAAAGGATGTCAGACAACTATTCTATGAGAACCTACACCTGATGTTTTGCACATGGCCATGGGATATCTTGAATCTTCATAATCATTTGACCTAGGCTCATTGCTACCCTGTCTTCTCAATTTCATTTGTCAGATGTTTTCTAAGGCTTTTGCCTGTGCTTCCTCTTGAATTCGTTTTTCTTCTTCCGTATGTTTCTTTGCAATATTGAGTCGCCTAAGCATTTCCTCTATGAGGGGTTCTTGATATAATTTCACTCTACATCCAATTGAACTGCTCCACTCGTTGAGATCATATTGATCATCATAGGTCCATAGCCACACTTCTCTAAATTCCGTGCATGTTGTCTAAAATGTGTATACCAAGACTAAGTCTACCACTTTCAAGTCGTTATCTTTCGCATGGGCATCCAAGTATGCCTTTTGTCTTTTCTTGGTTGCATAAATCCTTGTTGTTGCTCAAAACCTCATTTCACCTAGTCTTTCAAGATCGAAGATTCTAGATGAGAGTTCATGGCCGGTCCATCGATTCTCTTGTGCTACTCTCAGTGTGGGTATCAGGAAGTCTAATGTTCGCACTACATTTTGGTCAAATACCTTCTGAAAGGGTGTGGCTTGGAGCACCATTTTATAGGCAACTCGATATGCCCAAAAAGCATGATATAGCTGTTTGTCCAAATCAAAGCGTTTATTATTCACCAATTTTGTCAACACATTACCTAAAATCTTGTTTGTGCTCTCGGCGTGGCCATTGGCTTGTGGGTTATATGGATTTGACTTCTTGTGAACCACCATGAATTCTTGTAACAAGTGTTCAATGACCTTGTTCAAGAAGTGGGTGCCATGATCACTTACCAATTCTATTGAAAATCCATATCTTGTAAGCACATTCTCAAATAGAAACTTGTTTGTAGTCTGAGCATCATTCTTTCTTGTAGCCTTCACTTCCACCCATTTAGTCAGATAATCAGTGGCAACAATGATGTACTCAGCATGTGAACCCTTAGTTTGGAGATTAATAGGACTGACGAAGTCTATTCCCCACTTAGAGAATGCAGATCCACCCATCATAGGTTTCAATGGCATCTCATCTTTGCGTACTGGATACTGAGTTCGCTGAGAAATATCGCACCACTTCACATAGGCATGTGCATCCATGTGAAGAGTTGGCCACCAAAAACCTCCAAATAAAATTGCCTTGTATCACTCGGTCTAGTCCAAAATATCCTCCTGCTACACCTTGGTGAGCAGCCTCCAAGATCTTGAGATATTCAGTCTCATGGACACATAGTCTTAGGTATCCATCCTTTTCATGATTGTATAGGTTATCACCAATGAGTGCATAATCTAGGGCTTCTTATTCTAAACTCTATCGTCTGATCAATGTTATTTCTTGAGGGAATGTTTTCATCCTCAAAAAACTTACCAATGGCTCACTTAAATCTGGTACTAAAGAGACTTGATAGAGAGTGGCATGTTCCATTGGTGGTCTGACATTATAGATTCGGGATTCCTTACATGTCCGATGGACATCCACCTCCATTGTTGGCCAATATACCCCTAACCTTTGCAAAGTCTGAGGAGTTCCATGATTGGAGCGATGTTTGATGGAGAGTGTTAATCTCCAAAAGAACAAGCTATTCTTGATGTTAGAGCACCTCTATATCAAGAACAACTCAAACCCTTTACCGATTTGGAGGATCAATACTCAATTATCAAAATCTTGAACTAACTGTGAAGAGAGTCACTTCTTAGAAAGTCTACTGCACATAACTCACTCATTGACTGATCAAATGTGTTAAGCTTTTTATAAAACTTTGCACAAGGTGTCGTCTATAGTTTTTGCACCTTCTCTAAGTTAAATCATGTCAAAAGATTAATTTATTGAGAAATGATCCTTACAATTCACCTATGTCTAAAGTTGTACTTTCTTACAGTCGACTTTGACACCTATAACTTCTAAAGCATGATGCTCTCAAAATGCAACCTATTTAATCAAATGCTTTTAGCCACAGGTAGCTTACCTTCTAGCTTAAAGAATGATTCCTTGCTTGCTCAAAAATTTACATTGTGGAAGGAGAATTGACCAAAACATTAGCTTCGAATTTTGCACTTGTTGCAACTTCACTTTTTTCAGATTTACATATGTAAATGTTCCTACTCTCAATTCTCTCAACCTGATCACAATTAGAAGCTAAAAACTTGTACAAAGGTCCAACTATAGACTTGGACTTGTACAAAAGCATTACACAAAAGATTAAACACAGAAGGAGTACTCAGCAAAAGATCGGGTGCAATATTTCTTCTTCTCTAAAAAATTTTACATCTGGATGAGAAAGAGATCTACCTAACTTCTAAAATGTCGAATGACTTCTAATTCATCTCATCTCATACTCTCTCTACTTGCCCTGAATTTTACTTGTATATATAGGCATATATGTACAAGCTCATGGCCATTCAAAACGTATAAGTGAGCTAACTACAAATTAATATACATATGTATACAAGTCTTCATTTCTTGAACATGCTCTATTTTCGATCTTCAATTGTTGATCTTTTCTTCATTCTTTGACTTCAAGTCTTTATCCAAAACATCAATTGGTGATTGAATTGCACCAACATCTCCCCCTTAATCATCAATTGAGGTTTTTCCTATCTTCTTTATACCTGCCATGTCTTTAAAGCTTTATAGGTTTGGTCGATTCAAGCTTTTGGTTAGCATATCTGCAATCTAATCTTTTGTTGAAGTATGTATGACGTCAATCACCTTCTCTCTTAGAAAGTGATACTGAATCTCAATGTGTTATTTCCTGGCATGAAAAACAGGGTTAGCAGCTAGATATAATGAACTCATGTTATCTCCATGAATAGTGGGTGTACTCTGAATGATGTCAAAACTCATAAGAGTCTTTAGCCATATGAATTCCTTTGCAGCTTCAACCATACCTTTATACTCTCCTTCTGTAGATGATAAAGCAACTCTGTGTTGCTTCTTATAGCACCAAGAGATTAGCTTATCTCCCACATAACACAAGTATCCATATGTTGATCTCATATAATCAGGATTACCTGCCCAATCTGTATCACTATATATCTTGATGTTTGTATCTGATGTAAAACCATAATACAACCCTTCTTTGAGTGTACCATTAATGTACCTCAACACCCTTTGTCCTGCAGACCAATGTTCTTTCCTAGGACAATGCATGAATTGAGACAACACTCTGCCTAGTTAGAGTTGCATAGATAAGACTACCAACCAAACTTTGATATAGCTTCATGTCCTTGAATTCTTCTCCTCCATATCTGCTCAATTTGTGATCGGTGCCACCCTACAATCATCCATTTTAAACTTGATCAACAAGTTCTTCAAATACCTTTCTTAAGTAAAATTTTTTCATTTGCTTCTTTAAGCTTTGTATGCCCTTCGCATCTGTACCTGTAAGAATTATGTCATCAACATATATGCACATGTAAATGAACCCACCATCACTTGCTTTGACAAGCAAGCTACTATCTCCTTTAGATATTTGAAAACCAAGTTCCTTCAAGAACTTCACAAGTCTATAATTCCATGCTCATGGGGCCTGCTTCAAACCATATAAAGCTCTCTTGAGCTTACATACATATTCTGGATACCTTTTATCTCTGAATCCTTCTGGTTGCTCCATGAAAACATCATATGAAATATAACCATTTAGAAAATCATTTTCACATCTAATTGACATAGTCTCCAACCTTTACATGCAGCAATGGCTATGAGTGTCCTGATGGTTGTCATCTTTGCCACAGGACTATAGGTCTCATCATAATCTATACCATATGTCTGAGCATACCCTTTCACAACAAGTCTAGCTTTATACCTAGACACACTTCCATCTGCATACCTCTTTGTCTTGTAGACCCATTTGCATCCAATGATCTTCGGACTATTTGGTTTAGGAATCAAATCCCAAGTCTCATTTTCTAATAATGCATCATACTCTTCTTGCATAGCTTTCTCCCAATTTTCCTTACCTTTTGCCTCTTCATATGTAGAAGGGTCTTCATCTGCTTTCACCATGTAAGCATAATCTTTAGTAGTTAAAAAATGTTGATATATTTAGGTAGTGATGTGTATCAACACACTAGGACCGCCGAGGCACTTTTTTCCCCCTTCAAGAGGTTTCCCCACCCCCCTTGTATATACGCCTATTGCCCTAATGGGCTACTTATCTTTGTACATTCTCTAGTAATACATTCAGTATTGTGTGTTTGTGCTCCAAGCTTCTTCTTCTTCCTTGTGATGTTCGCGTGCTTCTGCAGACGTCTAACTCCAACAATTGGTATCAGAGCAGGTCGTCGCTTCATCTAGGGCGCCATCGACACTCCTCCGTTTGAAGTCTCAGATTCGCACGAAATTTGGTGAGCATACTCAGGGTGTTTCAGAGATCAAAATTGCTTTGCTCTGTCGTGCCGAAATCGCGATCTGAGCTCGTTTCGGCCTCCGAACGCATTATCGCAGTGCTTGTGCAGGCTATTTTGTCTTTTTGTGCCAAAGGTATATACCAGTTTCTGTTCGCTAGTATAAGCGTCTCGAAGTCTGCTACAGGTCTAGCAGAATTCATTGGGGCAGTTCTGTTCAACTTTTTGAGATACAATCAATTTTTTGCATCAAGGTATTTTAGTCACCGACCATGGCTGAAAGCAGTGATGTATTCCGTATGTTGGCTGTTGAGGATAAGTTCGATGGTACCAACTACCCATTATGGGCTTATATGATGCGACATGTATTGGTTGTAAAAGGATTGTGGAACATTGTGCAGGGTGTTGAAAGACGTCTTGTTACACCTCTGACTATAGGTATTGCAAAAATACAGGTGCTGGAGCTGATGAAGATGGTGTCGAAGATGATATTCTGCAGATTCCCGTTCCTGCTGCTGTTTCTGCTACACCTACTGTAGAGCAGATTCGCTGGGATGGCAGAGATGCCCAGGCACATGCATTGATAGCTTTGTCTATCAAACATGCCATTATGCCTCATATTCGCTCTTGCAGAACAGCTAAGGATGCTTGGGATACACTTACCACATTGTACCAAGCTAGGAATGAGGCTCGTGTTGCGTACCTCGGAAAACAGTTGGAGAGTGAGCACATGAATGAAAGTGATTCTATGGACAGTTTCCTAATGAAGATCAAAGACTTGAAGGAATAGTTGATTTCTGTTGATGAGGTTATACCAGATAGCTCACTTGTGCAGACCCTTTTGAATGGTCTTCCTGATTCATATCAGAGTTTTGCTTCTACTCTTCGGTTGATGATGAAAGGCAATCCAAATGCCTTATCATTTGAGGAGTTAGTCTCTGTTCTATTGCAAGAAGATCAGTCCAGGCAAAACAGGTCCATTATGCGAGTTGAAGATCAAGCTTTCCTGGCTAGTCATAAGGGCAAAGGAAAATGGAGCTCTTCAACTAGTAAGCAGAAATCTGCTAATTTTGCATATTCAAAGAAGGAAGATAAAGATGAGAAGAAATCAGAAAAGCAGAATTTTTTTTTTTTTTTTTTTTTTTTTAAATGGAGGTTCGGCCGAGGCCTACTCCCCCTGACTTTAATTTGAAAGAGAAACAACTGTACAATGAAGGGCATAGTACCCATGGGACCCCCCTTATCCCACAAGAACAGGGGCAGACAGGGTGAACGGCCCGAAGGCCCATACATCGATGTGAACGGCCCGGAGGCCCAGCTGGTTTGTAAGTACTGTAAAGGGAATGATCATATCATAAAGAACTGTCCAAAACTGGCTACTAAAGAGGCAAAGAAGAAAGAGGCTAGAATGGTTGTTGCAGAGGCCTCTACACCAAAAACAGAGTCTACAAATCTTGTGCAGGAAGAAGAATGGGCGTTTACTACTGTCTGTAGTTTTGACCCATCTTCTCATGATCAGTGCATGTCTGCAGTAGACTCAGATGTTTGGTATTTTGACAGTGGGGCAACCAAACATATTACCTCACAGCGTAGTTTCTTCTCTTCACTCGAGCCTGCCCCTACAGGGAATACTGTTACATGCGCCAACAACTCCTCTTATCCTGTTATGGGAGTTGGTAAGATCATTTTGACTACTGCTGATGGTAGTTCTTTCACTTTGTCAGATGCTTTATTTGTGCCAGGGATCAAAAGGAACCTCTTATCAGTTTTTGGATTAGCCAAGATTGGCTTGGTTGTGAAATTTGTTGATGATAGGTGTACAGTTCATGATTTGTCAAATGGCGATGTGATTATTGCTTCTGGCATTTTATGTCGTGGGCTGTATAAGCTCATAGACTATGAAAGATCTGTAAATGATTTGGCATGTGCAGTAAATGATTCTCAGGCTATATCAGATGCAAAGCTTTGGCATGCACGCTTTGGTCATCTGAATTTTGCTAGTTTGCTACACCTATAGAAATCTGAAATGGTGTCCTCTTTGCCCAAACTAGAGGCTCCTTGAAAACATGTTTGTGAAGGCTGTATTTTGGGCAAAATGCAACATTCCTCCTTTCCAAAATATGGTTCAGTTCGGGCTACACTGAAATTGCAGCTTGTACATAGTGATGTCTGTGGTCCTATGCAGACACCCTCTTTTGGAAATTACCTTTACTTCGTGACTTTCATTGATGATTTTTCCAGGCATGCATGGGTATATCCACTCAAAGCAAAGACCGAAGTGTTCATGTGCTTTAAACAGTTTTTGGTTTTGGTTGAAAATCTGTCAGCATGTAAAATGGGCACCCTCCGTTCTGATCGAGGGGGGGGAATATATGTCTTTTGAATTTAATGCATTTCTGGCTGAACGTGGGATAAAACACCAGGGTACAGTGTCGTATACATCTCAACAGAATGGAGTTGCTGAACGAAAGAACAGGTCACTCATGGAGATGGCGATGTGCATGGTCAAGAGTCAGGCTTTACCACATAGTTTCTGGCTTGAGGCTGTCATGTGTGCAACATGTGTACTGAACATGTGTCCCACTAAAGCGCTGCAATCTATCACTCCATACGGGGCTTGGCATGACCGCAAGCCATCTGTTGCTCATCTGCATGTTTTTGGTTGTTCGGCATATGCACTAGTGCCTGAACAACATCGCAGAAAATTGGATGATAAGGCAGTAAAATGTATTTTTGTTGGGTACACTTCTGAAAGTATAGGCTATCGTCTGTATCATCCACAGACTAAACGCATTCTGGTTAGCCATGATGTTGTATTTGTGGAAGATGCTATTCAGCCATTGCTTTCCTGTACTAAGGACACATCTGTTAGCTCCAAATACATGTATGATACTTTGATGCCTCTTTTTACAGGTGGAGAGTCTAGTACTGGTCCTAATGAGGCAACTTCTTAGCCTTTGCAGGTTTCATATGATGATGCAGATCATTCCATTTCTGATGCAGATTTACATGATGCACTTGTTGATGAGAGAGCCGATATTGAGCAGGCAAAAACTATGCCAAAATGGCTGGTGCAAACTTTGCATGACAACAAATTAGATGCACCTTTGTCATATCGTACTCGTTCAGGCTCTCATAGTGCCTCCTTTGCATCAGATTTCTATGCTATGGCTGTGTCTAGTCTCTGTGATGAGAATGAGCCTGTTTCTTTTCATGAAGCACAGAATTCAGAAAATTGGATGGCTGCTATGCAATCTAAATATGATGCTATAATGAAGAATGGTACATGGTCTTTATGTGACTTGTCTCCTGGCAAGAAGGCCATTGGCACTAAGTGGGTATACAAGTTGATGCGTAAACCTGATGGTACAGTTGATAGGTGTAAGGCTAGGCTTGTTGCAAAGGGTTATGCGCAGGAAAGAGGCATTGATTTTGATGAGACCTTTGCACCTACATGCCGAATATGATTGCTTATGAGCCTTACCTAATTGACATGCCTCACATATGTATGTCATATGTTGACCTGCAACATTAGGCAATCCAAGCACTGAACCATTGTTAACCATATCCTTAATACCTCTTTCATTGAAATGTTCAAGCCTTTTGTGCCAAAGATCTAACTCGGAGATCTTAGGTCCTCCATAAGTGAACAAGGCATGACCAACATTACCTTGAATCTTCAATGTGAAGAGTCTTCCTTCTTTCTTCCCTGAAACAATTTGTATTACCCATTGCTAGGGTCTTCCACAAAAACTCCATCATTAGTGAACCTTACTTCATAACCGTTTTCAACAGTTTGTCCTACACTTATCAGATTCTTTGGAATTGTAGGAACATACAAGACCTTACTCAGAAGAGTACTTCCATCCTTGGCTTTCACTGATCCAATTGACTTCACGTTATGCTTTGTATTATCACCTGTTTGAACTACATGATTAGTTACCTTATTTTCCAAATCAGTCATCAAAGCTATGTTACCACTCATGTGATTGCTACACCTTGAGTCAATGTAGAAGACTCTTTGGTCTTCACTTTGCCTTTCACAAGTTGCATTCATAATCAAAGTTGAATCCTCCTTTTGATCAGAAGCATAATTGTAGTAGGTATTATTGTAAGATTGACTTTGAAATCCTCTACCTGCATTTGTTCCAAAGTAACCTCTACTACCTCTACCTTTGAAATTACCTCTCCACCTCTTCCTCTTGAATTAAAATTCTGATTATATCCTCCATTATTTTGATTATTAAGCCAACAATCATGAGCTAAATGAATTGTCTTACCACAAATCCAGCAAGCTTTGGCTCCATCTTTATTGCTTCTGCCTCTTTCTCTACCTTTACCACCTCCTCTTCCTCTTAGGAAGTTGGCTTGGCTAGTTGTACCTTCATCTTCATTTGCTTGTTGCTTGCCTTTGCTATTCTTCTTCTTATCCTTTGAATACATTGCTTGACCTGCACTCTTATCACCATCACCTTTGACATCTTGCTCAAAGGTTAGCATGTGTCCTAACAACTGATTTAAATCAGGAGTAAAATGATGTAGTGACAATTCAATAAACAAAATGAATGGCTTCCATTTCTCATCTCCTCTCAAACCTATGAGGATTTGCCTTACCAATTTATCCTCCTCAATATCTTCATCAACTACTCCTGATGCATCTACAATGTCCTTCATCCTTGTTACATAATCAGAAATAGATTGAGAAGCCTTCTTCTTGAATGTGGTAAACTTTTCCCACAAAGATGCCTTTCTTGACTTTGTAGTGTTTTGGAAATGCTCCTCCAAAGCACTCCATATATCACTTGTGTTGGGTTGTAGGGTATGCACACATTTTCATTTTTGCATGAGAACCCTCCCTAGACCATGAGAAATAACCTCTTTGTATATACTTGAGTGTCACATGTGAACACTCTCCTAAAAGCACTTTTTAATATTTCCTCATTCTATAGGATATTAGAATTGAGAAGCTCTCACCTTTGTGGCTCTTCTAGAAGATTCTCCACATGAAAAACCCACGCATGTTCCTTTTGGGGATTTGGTTGTTACCATTTTGATCTTAGAATATCCTAGAAGATATGGCAGATAGAGAGAGAATCACCTTTTTGACTTTTCAAAGAGGCACATGGGGAATAGAGCTTAGCCTATAAATATAAGCTCATTTTTGTAAAGAGGGGAGATTTTGGTCGAAGTTATCTCATGTAATATCTCTTATCAATGGAAGAGGCTCTCATTTACTCCAAGACTTGTTACATTTACATGTATTGTTGTCTTTGTGAGTGTGTGAGAGTTGTGTGTGTGCCTATGCATGTCTCTCCTTTGTATGAGTAGAGTAGTTTCATTCTCTTGTAATTTCCTCATGGACTAGGATCCTTGACTCCCTATTCTCCTTGTTTTCAAGCATGTGGCAAAGCATGGGGCTGTTGCCAATGGCTTGAACATGTGGGAGGTAGGGGTGGATGAGAGGAGAGTCACTCTTGAGCTTTCCTTCTTGCTTCCATGCAAGGCGGTGAGGGTTCTTGATCATTCCTTGCTACAACTTAAACACTTTTTGGCGCCGTTGCCAGGGATGGTCGGCCTTTCATCACTTGGAGAGCTCAAGAACATGTGGTAAAGTATTGTGTTTCAATTTTTTTGCTCAATTACGTAGGATTTGAGTTTGTGCATGGCACTTTCATCCTTCCTTTGGGCAATTTTCTCCCCATTTTCTTGCTTGTGTAGGGTAGTTTTAGTTCAATTTGAATGTTTCACAAAAACACCCCCTAACCTCCATCTCTCTCTCACTCACTTCCACACATATACACACTCTCCCACACTCACTCAGTGGCATCATTCTCCATCTCTATCACCTCTACTTTAGTGTATGCCTTGGAAAGGGAGATTGGTGGTACTCTCTCTGCTCCCTTCTCTCTCTTCATTTCCAAGAAAATTAAAAAAAGGAAAAGAGAAAAACAAAGAGGGGGAAGGGAGGCCTAGATTTTTTGTTTTCTTTTACAATGAGCCTCCACGTTTTACATTACTTCTTGACTCTGATAGTTAGGTGGTCGAATGGACATGTTAAAGTTAAAAAATGATATGCTCATGGATAAGTGTGCAAACGAAGGCGGGGGATTTGAGTTGGATGCTTTATTCCTTTTTTAAAGAAATTTTTCAAGGCACACAGAAATCAAGAACTGCCTGTTAGTGGATGCATGTTTTAATTCTCCATAAGGAGGGTAGGTAAAGGCGAATTTCTACCCATCTTCTAGCTCGCATGAGTCTCTGTCTGAGTAGGTAAGGGGAGTATTCCCCTCTTCCCCCCCATTTTCCACTTCGTCTCTGGGGCGATCTTCTGTGGCTTGAATGGGTTGAGCCCTGCTCCATGCAGGGTATAGCTAGGCCTCCACTACAGTTGCCTTGGCCTTCAAGTTCCACCTCTTCGGGTGTGTGCAGCTCTAGCGGGTAATGCACTTCTCCATCACTCTAATATCACAATAAGTTAGTTTCATGATTGACTGATGAGGAGGTTTATGTCCATAGCTTCACAAATAGATAAGGATTCTTTAGTTGCTCAGATGGAGCTCGATCTCTGAGTGCTATCGGCCAAAGAGTGGAATAACTGAGGCTTTTACTACTACCATAATCTAGGGTGTTTCAAACTGAGAGGATCAACGTTGTTGAGATTAATAGGTGGCGTGAAGCAAGAAGCGAAACTACTAATTAAGTGTGAAAGTCACAAACACCTGAGTGATTGTTTTTTGCCAGGGAAGTAATTCTCTAGTTTTACAATGTACTCATAATGCATTGCAGACTTACACAGAATTCTAGCATTGTTCTTTCATGGCTCCTATAAGATGATTTTATACTGTGCTTTGCAGGAATAGCTTTGGATAAAACTGTTTGCATTTCATAAATGCTTGAAGAATGATAAGAATGTTGGTTCCTTACATTCCTTTTATACAGTTCTTATGCTTACTCACTTGTTAAGTAGTCACACCACTTAGGGCCCTTTGTTTGAAGAAACAAATTATTTAGAAACCCTCTTGTGGAAGGGAATTTGGGCCTAGTTGTTGCACTATTTCTTAAATCAAGTTTTGAATGCATAGCACTCAATTAGCAATCTTGTTGATATGAGCATAGCATATATGATGGCAGGACCATAAAACCACATTCATCTCATGCTATACCAGGCAATATGTCACACTCTCACTTGGAAATAACAGATTTTGGCAACAGAGGGATATAAGAGATAGGCACTATTACTCCTTACTGGGCTCCTTGCTTTTTTGGGCCATCATTTTTTGGATTGCAGATACAAGAAGATTTTCAGCAGCACTTCTCTCTAGAAGAGCAAGTCTTGAGTAAAAGATGTTCCCTGCAATGGAAACTAAATGTTGAACAAAATGTTATACTCTATCTCCTTTTCAGCAACAGTCTACTGGTTATGTATGTTTTAATTTCAGGTTTAGGAGCTCCTTGCAAGAGCTTCAACCATCCTACATGGGACTGCACAAGGGGATGAATGCTTGGCTGACTGCCCCCCAAGGGGATTGTGTTGCCCAAATTTGAAGATTGAAGATTTGCAGATTGAAGAAAAGACTGAAGACTAGCAGCCTGAAGCCTTGCAAACTGAAGAATTGCAGATTTTGAAGACTTGAAGATTTCCAGATTTGAAAGACCCCAACTTGGAACAATTCAACTATGTATGATCCTCTCATCTTAGCTTTGACAAGGATGACAAAGACTAGAGGAGGGAGAGTGTTGGGTTGTAGGGTATGCACACATTTTCATTTGTGCATGAGAACCCTCCCTAGACCATGAGAAATAACCTCTTTGTATATACTTGAGTGTCACATGTGAACACTCTCCTAAAAGCACTTTTTAATATTTCCTCATTCTATAGGATATTAGACTTGAGAAGCTCTCACCTTTGTGGCTCTTCTAGAAGATTCTCCACATAAAAAACCCACGCATGTTCCTTTTGGGGATTTGGTTGTTACCAGAAGATATGGCAGTTAGAGAGAGAATCACATTTTTTACTTTTCAAAGAGGCACATGGGGAATAGAGCTTAGCCTATAAATATAAGCTCATTTTTTTGTAAAGAGGGGAGCTTTTGGTCGACGTGCTCTCATGTAATATCTCTTATCAATGGAAGAGGCTCTCATTTACTCCAAGGCTTGTTACATTTACATGTATTGTTGTCTTTGTGAGCGTGTGAGAGTGGTGTGTGTGTGCCTATGCATGTCTCTCCTTTGTATGAGTAGAGTAGTTGCATTCTCTTGTAATTTCCTCATGGACTAGGATCCTTGACTCCCTATTCTCCTTGTTTTCAAGCATGTGGCAAAGCATGGGGCTGTTGCCAATGGCTTGAACATGTGGGAGGTAGGGGTGGATGAGAGGAGAGTCACTCTTGAGCTTTTCTTCTTGCTTCCATGCAAGGTGGTGAGGATTCTTGGTCATTCCTTGCCTCAACTTCAACAGCTTGCACTTTCAAGACCTCCAATATGAGGTAGCAAGTAGTCATTGACTCCCATGTAGATAATGATCCTTGCTTGAGCATCTCTCTTCATCCAAGTCTTCAAATCTGAGAGTTCATCCCTAGTTGGAACACTAGGATCTTTGAATTGTGGTTTTTCTTCTTCACGTGTGATGTAACCTATCAGGTCTTTGCTCATGAGATGAGCTTCCATCCTCATTAACCATGCTAGATAGTTTTCTCTATCCAGTTTCTCTATCTGAAGAGAATCTCCCATCCTTTCTTCACCTGTATATTAAATTCTTCAAGCTTTATCAGGAATAAGTGTAGCTTTACTTCAAATGAAGTTCCTTTTGATCTTCTTGATTGCTTTAGGCCTCCTTATCAAGATTTCACTTCAAAATTTCACCTTTTGAACCTTCAAGTGTTGATTTAGTTTTGTATGAATGTAGTAGTTGGGGTCCTCCTTTCTTCTATTTTGATGGTTCTTGCTCTGATACCATTGATGGAGAGTGTTAATCTCCAAAAAAACAAGCCATTCTTGATGTTTGGGCACCTCTATATAAAGAACAACTCAAACCCTTTACCAATTCAGGATCAATACTCAATTATCAAAATCTTGAACTAACTGTGAAGAGAGTCACTTCTCAGAAAGTCTGTGGCACATAACTCACTCATTGACTGATCAAATGTGTAAAGTTTTTTATAAAACTTTGCAAAAAATTTCATCTATAGTTTATGCACATTGTCCCAGTTAAATCATCTCAAAATATTAAGTATTTCTTTAGAAATGATCGTTACAATTAACCTATGTCTAAAACTATACTTTCTTATAGCCGACTTTGACACCTATAACTTCCAAAGCATGGTTCTCTCAAAATACAACCCGTTTAATCAAATGCTTTTAGCCATAGGTAGCTTACCTTTGAACTTAAAGAATGAGTCCTTGCTTGCTCAAAACTTTACAATGTGGAAGGAGAATTGACCAAAACATTAGCTTTGAATTTTGCACCTGTTGCAACTTCACTTCTTCACATTTACACATGTAAATGTTCCTACTCTCAATTCTCTCAACTTGATCACAATTAGAAGCTGAAAACTTGTATAGAGGTCAATCAACTATAGACTTAGACTTGTACAAAAGCATTACACAGAAGACTAAACACAGAAGGAGTACTCAGCAAAAGTTTGGGTGCAATATTTCTTCTTCTCTGAAAACTTTTACATCTGGATGAGAGAGAGATCTACCTCACTTCTAAAATGTCTAATGACTTCTAATTCATCTCATCTCATACTCTCCCTACTTGCCCTGACTTTTTACTTATATATATAGGCATATATGTACAAGCTCATGACCACTCAAAAGGTATAAGTGAGCTAACTACAAATTAATGTACATATGTATACAAGTCTTCATTTCCTAAACATGATCTACCTTCAATCTTCAATTGTTGATCCTTTCTTCATTCTTTGACTTCAAGTCTTTATCCAAAACATCAATTGGTGATTGAATTGCACCAACAATGTTGTTGCAATGCACCTACATGTGCTATTTGCAACCACTTTGCATGTTCATCTTCATCTACACAGCAAGCCAGTATGCCTTGATTGGTGTGCTTGTACATGCTCCCTACCATTATGTGAATTTTGTGAGACTTGACCACTTCTTTATCTTTGGTTCTCAATACAGGGTGTTTGGGTCCAAATGTGAGAAAAGGTACTATATTTTAGCCCATTCATGCACTACCTCTAGATTGAACAAGTAAGCATCAGGAAGGTCATCGGACACTGCTTGAGGGGACTCTACTGAAGTTAGTCTAGAAAGGTGATCCACTCGGAGGTGAGTCCTCCCTTTCCTAACTACTACTTCAAAGTCATATTCCATTAGTAAGAGGAACCATCTTACTAATCTGCCAGTATTACAAGGCTTGTTCACTAGATAGAGCAGTTCTTGATGGTCTTTAAAAATTTAAATGTATTTTGCACGCAGATAATGTCTAAACATTTTAACCACATACATCATGCCTAACCCTTCTCTTTCAGTAGTAGTATGATTTCGTTCAACTGCATTCAGTTGTCTATTGGGGTAAGCTATTGGAAGATCCATATTACCTTCACCAGTAGGTTGTGCTAGTGCACACCCAATATCATAATTAAATGTGTCCACATGGACATGGAATTGTTTGTTCCAATCTAGACTAGTCAAGATAGGTGCTGAACACAATCGTCTTTTAAGCTCATTAAAGGCGTTTTCACATTCATCTGTCCACTCAAAGTTAATCAAAAGGAAGTACAGAGGCTTTGCAATGATGGCATACATACGAATGAAACATTGATAATAATCGCAATGCCCCATGAAATCTTGTACTTCCTTTATATTCTTTGGCCTACATAGTGCTGAGTAGCTCTAACTTTTTGCTCGTCCATGAATATGCCATTCTTTGACACTATGTGTCCTAGAATCTTGCCTTGCCTGACCATAAAAACACACGTTCTAGGGTCAAGTAGACCTGATATTCTCTACATTTGTCAAAGATTTGTCTTAACTCAGGTATGCAAGTTTGTTTAATGTTGGAATGAGCACAGAGGTCATCAACATAGACTTCCAAGTTTCTATGCAAGAAATTTTTAAAGACATGGCACATTAGCCTCTAAAAGCTGGCTGGTGCATTGGTAAGCCCAAATGGCATTACCCAAAAAGCGAATATGTTGCACTCTGTGGCAAAAGCTATCTTATGCTGATCTTTTTGGGTGATGGCCACTTGATTTTAGCCAAAGAAGCCATCAAGGAAGCTATATACTTCCTTTCCTGCCACTCTTTCTTATAGATGTTCAGTAATAGGAAGCGGATAAGTATCTCTAATAGTGGCTGCGTTAACTTTCTTCAAGTTAATGCAAATACGTAACTTGCGATTCCTTTTGGGCACCACTTCGATGGGGGATACCCATTTAGTGTGCTCAATTTCATAGATAAATCCAGCTTCTACTAAACGATCTATCTCTTCCTTTTGATCTTGGCAATGTAATTGTTTTTATATGTGTATGGCTTCTGCTTAGATGGTTTGGTTTCTAAGGTAATGGGAATTGTATGTGATCATATGTCAGGTTCTTCTCCTTTTAAGTCCTTGAAAATCCAAGCAAACACATCTCTATATTCTCTTAGCAAGGCTATCAACTCTTGCTCCTCATCCTCTTTCAAATCATGCCCTATGTATGTACATCATTCTTCACCTTCCTCTATGGTCACAATAACTTTCTTTGTTGTTTCTTTGTTATCATAGGCCTGTCCTATTTGCGCTTCTCATTTAGGCATTCTTATCATGACTTTCTTGTCCTCTATCTCTTTAAAGTTTTCAAGCACCTCAAATAAGGATTCTTCTTCTTCTTCACGTGGGAGTTCTCTCTTCTTTCTTTTCTTGCCTTCACTCTTGTGGGTTACCTATGTAGTTTGGAGATACTAAAGGTGCATAGGCTAGGTGTGGAATTGATCTATGAGTTTTATTCGCACCTACCTCTCTAGCATTCTCTCTTCTTCTACTGCAACTTTGCACATCCATAAGTGAGTATCATCATGCATCCCATTTGATCCTCATCCTATGGAATGCACTAACTCCGTATCATTTGTGGCTATATGAATGGGATTCCACTCTATATGGGGCACGTCTCTATGAGATTAATCCTTGAGATTGACTTTGTTTGTAGCTCCTAAGTGTTGCAGATACAAGGAATTGGTTCCTCAATCTTGTACTACTTGCAATCGCATATGGAAAAAGTGTGCTTAAGCTCTACACCACAAGTAGTGAGAGTTATCCCTTCTAGAAATCCTAAAGGTCTCTCTATGTGACCAACGGCCATTTGCAATTTCATTTTTGTTGGTCTGAGTGCTCGTTTGCCCAAATTTTTCCATAGGGAAGTGGTAGCCATTGCAACTCCTGCACCTAAGTCCAAAATAGCATTTGTGGTGTAACCTTGATGAGTGATAAGAAGATAGGTGTTTCCTTCTTCTCCTTCGCTCATGTCTCTCATCTTGTCCAAGGGTATTTCAAGAACTGTTTTATGTGATCCAACCTAGGAATGAGGTCTCGCTACTTCAGGCACTTGGTCATCTACATGTTTCCAGAATTTTGGCTTAACCTTGAGTAGCTCTTCTAAAGTGAGATTGTAGTGCACTTTAGTGTTCTTCACTACTTCTATATTCCTAGGTATGAGTCTTTGTTGCTTATCATGACCATAGGTGCTCTCATGCAAGTGGACTTTGCTTCCCATGGGCCTATGAAATGAGGCAATTCTTGTGTGGAATTAGACTCAAAGTCTAATCGCTCACTAGACTGGGTGTCCTACTGTTCTCCATTAATAGAAGGAATATCTTATGGGAATCGATAATGAAAGTCATCCACAAATTCAATGGGAGGGAGATTTTCTATTTCTTTTGCCCATTTCTCTTCTTGAATTTTTCTTAAAAATCCATGGGAATATTGATGCATAGAAGAAAAGGTGTCTGGTTCAGTGGAATTAGGCACAAAAGCTTCCTTGGGAGGAATGCTTATTCTTTCACTTGCCTTGTCCTTACCTTGGAGGGTGGCATCCTTCCCAGGTTTTGCAATTAAACTCTACAATCTTTCTAATAGTCCATCAAAATGCAACTGTGTCTTAGTTAAACTAGAGTAATTGAAGAGGTGATAGGCTTCAAACATGGTCTAAGCCAACTCTACCATCTTAGCACAAAGCTTTGTTCTTTCTATCTCTAGATCAGCTCTAGGGTAACATTTCTCATGATTTGATATGTTTGGCGCTTCTTGGATTCTAGCCTGATAGGCTTTAAGCATCATGTCTAGATCTTTGGGAGTGGGATCTACTAAGATGGATCCTACTCTAGGTGACGGTGGGGTTGTATGAGGTCGATTAGAATGTGGCAAATTGGAAGAGGATGGGGATGTTGGTGGTGGTGGTATGAGAGAGAGTGTTTGAGATGTGAGTTCAACTATCTTGAATTTTTTTTCTTTTAAGCTTTCCTCTAGGTCCCTCATCTTCTTAGACCATTGCCTTTTCATTCTTTCATGACTATCTTTCCAAGCTCTTGTCCTTTTCTTAGTTACACTTTCAGTCTCACTCACATCACAACTCTTTTCATGTCTGAAGCCTTGGCTCTTCTACAATGGCTGAGCTTTCTTGACCACTTGCACTGGGGTAGTGGAAGTTACACTTCTAGTGGAATCTATTACTAACCCAATCATATTAATGGGAGTGATCTTTGGCCCATTGTTTGGGTTATTAGGGCAATCCCGTAAGAGGTGCTCCTTCCCACAATCTAGACAAAAGCCTTGAATTATCACTGATTAGGGCTGCATCAGTGTAGGCATAGGGAAATCACAAATGAAGTGATCACCTTGGCATCTATAACATGATCCTGTGGGTGCTTGGGGTCTGATCTATCTGGGTTGGGGCCTAGAATTAGGACTTGCATACATGACATTAGTGTATTCTGGCTCCAAACTAGGTTCACTGAGGTCTTCATAATAGTACGTCTCGTTATGCTCAGGTGATTGCATGTAGTAAGCATGTTGATTATCGACATGAGCCAAGTCAAAATTATGATCACGCGGGTCACTTTTTGTAATCAATGGTGATTCTTGCACTAAGGCTCTATTTAAGTTTTCTTCAGTGGCTGCATACTTCACTGGAATCACATTTGCTGGTGGTGGTGGTTGTTGAACTAACACCAGCTGAGGTCTTTGTTGAGCCTGATAGGGTGGTTGGTAGGGTGGTTTGGGTCCAACATACTGTTGTGGGTACTGATTCTAATATCTCCCTCGTTGTCGATATGGCTGTGGATAATTTTGTCTAACCACTTGCTTGTTATAAGGGCAGTCTTGTGTGGTGTGGTTGGTGTACCTCCTTTTTATGGTGCAGTATTGGCTATTAGGATTCGCTTGGGGTTGGACCTTGATTGGACACACGTTTGCCATATGGTATCCTCCACAAGTATAACACTGTTTCCTTGGGGTAAATCTAGGTATCTATTTGTTAGAGACTCCTAATTTCTGAGCTACCTTCTCTAGAAGCTCCTCAATAGATGTGGATTGTTTGAAAGTGATGCCAGTAGAGCTATCTGAATCCTTATAAATCTTTGAAAGCTCTAATTCCTCTCCTAGATTATCCTCAATATCTATGCACATGCGTACACACTCTTCTATGGATCTAGGGTCTTTTAAGTACACATAAGATCTCAATTTGGTGCTCAACAATCCATCTAGGAACAATGCCACCTGTTTGGCTAGTGTAGGTAACTCTTGAATAGGACATCTCTCTAAATATTGTCTGAACCTTCTTTCTACAAGTCTAACCATTTCTTGAGGTGTCTAATTAAAGCTATTTATCAATGAGGAAGTGTTGTGCCCTATGCCACTCTTAGAAGATTTCATGATGAAGGCTTCTAGTAGTTAGTTTATTCTTGAATTGCCTCTCGTGTAGTGGTTGAAAGCACATAAGGGTAGTACTCTTGAGTGTTAGACCAAAAGCATTGTATTGTATGAATAGGTCATCAACTTGCTCAGCTCTCAATACTTGCCTAAATTCTACCACATGATTATAAGAGTCCCTTGTACCATCGAAACAATTCTTCATAGAATCGACGTGTTGTGTAGGCTTTAAGGCCCTCGTGTGTTCTCTAGGTCTTGGTAGAAGGAATTCATCTACATTTCTTTGATGTCTTGGGTCTCTATGTCTCTTGTTTTCTGTTCGTTTTGTTTCAATTCTCGTTCTTTCTCTTCCTATTGGGTTAGAAAAGCTTACTTCCGGCCTATCTCCACTCTTGTCCCTTTGAGCTCCATGAGCTTGGGATGTTCCAGCTCCTTGGCGACCAAAAGAGACATTGGATCTTGGTTGGGGAAAAACAAATTCACCCTTCCACGTGTGGGCATGCCTACCATGCTACGAGACCACAAAGACCCTCTCTGAAGTATTGTCTAAGTAGGTCACTTTGTCTGCTGTGTTAGGATCTTTGAATTCATATATTATAAGCGTTCCCAATTCATTATAATGTTCAGGCTTATACCTCTAGAAAGCCTCCTTCGTCTCTCAGTTTAAGAGTAAATCTATGCTCTTATTGTCTTGGGGAATCCATTCTGGGGTGATAACTCTAGTCAGGACTGATTTGCCTTGAGGGCTCTTTGGCTCTCTTCCTAAGTTCCCTTGCTCTATGTCACCTATTTAAGCCTCTGAAATTATGTTGCCAAATTTGTTTGTCCTATCTGGTTGGTTTGTGACAACATACATGGTCCCTTCTTTATCTATGTATGTACCTTTTTTGAACGTGACTACTAGATGTTCTAGTCCAATGGGTTGATCTGGGTTTTTAATCTGGACAACAGATCCTCTTAGACCATCCTCATAGATGCGAGCACCTAATTGGTTGTTCTTGATGTATTCCAATTGACTCTTGTAAGGTCCTTCTGGTTTTTCTAGGTATGCCACTCCTGAGCTACCTATGAGTCTCTCCATGCTATACGACATCTCAAAATCGAGACCTAGCTGTATGATTGACACTAGCTTCAGATGATCTCAGGCTTTGTCTATCCCGTCCTAGATATCTTCCTAACCTAAGGCTCATAAGCCTTGGTGGTTATCCCAATTTTTCCCAATACAACCTTGTTGTACATTTCTTTGGTATTAGTCACTAAATCTTTCTGTTTTCCTTACGATGTCATTTCTTGTCCAATAAGTTCTCATCACAAGGAATACTTAAGTTTTTTGCACTTGAAGTTTAATCGCTTGATTTATATACTTTCACCTTAGAGTTTGTCATAGAACTAAGTAATTGATGCTTGCACTTTGAGAAATCAGGGTTTTTGTACTTGATTGTGCTTAACATTGCCCTAATTAATCAAAACTTCTATCCGTACTTAGCTTAAGCTAGGAATTGACAAAAGGGTGTTGAGAATGATCCAACCTCAGGTCACTTATCCCTTGCTCATGTTTGAGTGCTCAAGACAATCATTTTCAAGATTTTAGTATGCTCATGCTTTGAATGGCCTTTGATGCTCTCAAATGGACCTATAAAAGTCCCAAAGTTAGCTCAAGATTTAAATCTACTGACACAACTATTGGAACATCAAGTTTACATTATGCTTGAGGTGGATTTGATCTACATCAAAGGCTATCGCGTCGAAAGAATATCCGTTGGAGAGTTCTTTTTCTTATGCTCATTTATTGTATTTCTTTGAGAGATTTTTGATGGTTCATTTACCGATGTAAAAGCCTTTTCTTTACACATGTAAAGGTAGAAACATAGAGCCCAAATCCCACAAATTTGTGGTGGTTGAAGTTGCATTCAATCAAGCAATCAAATCACCTAAAAGTAGATCAAACTAGATCTTCACTTTTCCTAGATTGTAGGGAAGTGAATTGATTCCCTCCAACAACCTTTCCCACCTTCATTTGAATTCAAATTCCACTTGTAGAAGTCGTGGAACACTCCTAGATTCTATATAAAGACTTGGAATCACTTGTACAATACATGGAAGCAATATACATACACTTGTGACCATCATTGTCTTGCTCCTTCAATTCTCTGCATCATCTTCTTCGCCAACAGTAATCTTGCAGAGGCTGCTGCTCTCTCTTGAGAGCTCCAAATTGAGTACAAGATAGCTCATTAAAGATATTAGTGTCTAGTCTATGCCTATAAATTTTCATAGCATTTGGTTCAGTAGATCATGAGAAACCTGAGTTTTGCTGTCTCCGGGTCAATCTCTACATATTCTTGAAAAATAGGAAGTACCACCAATGAATGTCTCATTCATTCTATTGGAAATGAGGTAGGCCCATAGCTCATATCACAGGTCCATGGCTCCATAGGTCCAGCATATACAACATAGAATCTAGCAATCTTCAATATTGACAAAACACGAACATACCACACTTAATCATACAAATGATGAGACAAAGATAGAGAGAGACTAGAAAACATGTGTAAAGTGTTACGTAAGCCACTACTTACTCACACTATCATATATACAAATGTGCAATGTACAACGTGGGAGCAAAACTCTCAACCACTCTATGTGATCAGAAATAGATGAATGAGTGAATGTACAAATGTAACAAACATATTCAGATGTATGGACAGAAATCTGAATGTATATGAGATGTGTGACATGATAGGTTATAAAAGAGTGAATATGAGTGACCAAAAGAGGAAGGATCAGTGTGAAACTGATAATCAACAAACCATCATCTAACCTTAGGTTATGGAAGACCCTAAGTCAGATACATCTGTGAAAAGATCACATAACTAGAAAGTAACAAAGAATGCTAACAAGTTTGCTGCCGAAAATCCTCAAACTCATGTGAATACACCTTCTCAAACACCTCATCCAAATATGCATAAAGCATAACCGTACTGATTCTCTTGTACCATTGCCGAATAGGGCTCCTCCTGATATGGATGTTACTGCCTCCAAAAACTTCAAGTAGTACTTATGTGCATAAAGAGAACATGTACCTAAATACTTAACATAAGATGCAAATCTTATGTTAACCACCATCCAATGTCTTTGAAGTAACCCGAAATCTTCATGTAGAAGACATCCTTCAAATACACCATGTAGATGGTCGATCCTCACCATCAAGCTGCTAATGACCAAATCCTCTTTCCATGAACAAGAGATAACCTCCTTTCCATGAGCAAGAGTGTGAGCACACTCTTCTTCTCCAAGAAGAACTCCATAGCCGCTCCTCAACATGCTTCAAGTTAGCACCATGGCTGCCCCATGTGCTAGACAAAACACCACCTCTATTGAGGTCCAAGCTCTCCAAAGCTTGTGTTGAGCAATAGGTGAAGGATGATTAGATAATGAGGCAATAGCTTCTTATATAGTAGATTGTGTACTCTCAAAAGCACATAATGAATAAAGCTACGCGATCCTAGATCTAATCCGGAATAGAAAAATAACCGTAAAATGTCGTACGCCGTCGCTCGCTTGTAAAGTTGTCCATTAGTTTTTGAGAAAAGCTTCAAGACAAAAATAATCGCGAACGCGCTGCTGGAAGAGGGTTTCGAGCTCGTGTCCCCACAATAAGAGTACATTATAGTAACCACGTCGCCTTCTTGTTTTGCTTGTAGAAGGACTAAGAACAAAAGCTATACATGCTATTATCTGTGAACAAGTTTGACCAAGTTTGACCAACTTTGACCAATAGGAACATTGTTTTCCAACAATCCCCCCTGCAATGTCATACTGGTACAAACTGAACTGGATCTGTAAACTTCATAAGCTTCAAATCTTTACTTCAAAAGTCTTCTTCAAAACTGAATTTGACTTTCTTCAAAAAACTTAAACTTGCTGAAGATGAACCATAATACTTGAGAAAATATGCAAACTAGATGTCCAATAGTGTTCTCATCAAGCAATCACTACTTGACAACAAATGTAGCAAGTACTAACTCTGAACCTGCTATCTCCTGTTTTCACAAACCTGAAAACATACACTAGGATCCATATATTTGCATTTACTTTAAGAAGCTTTCTCAACGTACTTCTGCTGTGTCATGTAAATACACTAAACAAAATCAAGAACTGAATCCTGGAACTTGTGACTGACAACTCACAACTTAGTGTATTATGAACACTGCTAGTTCATCTCTGACTGTACTTCAAGTCAACTCAACTCAGCTGAAATCAACTAAAATCAACTGAAATCAACTCATGAGTATCATAAAAAAAATATATGATGTCATCATGTCTTCATCCTTGGTCAATGTGTAAATCCTTCATACCTCTTTCCTTCAGAATCTGGTATTAACATAAATGTGCGCACTTCTAAAACATACCTCTCTGAAATATCAAGCTTCTCTTCAATAGAATTTTGGAACCTTCTCCTGAACAGGAACATCCTAACAGGAACTTTCTCCAAACATTCTTCTTCTTCCTTCTTCTTTCAAAGCTGGAACATAAAGAGAACCTGACAAAGGAAATATAGGAATACCTGAAATAGGAATACCTGAAGGTATGACTCTGCATTCTTTTAGATATGGCTTAAAATAATTCTTCATGTTTCATCACCCCCTGGATGATTTAACACTAGTATCCAGTATTCTTCAAATATATCAGATTTTATGAAATCTGGAACGTCTTCCTTCATAAATCTGATGTTCAATGATCAATACCTGTATCTGAAACAAAATCTCTGAACCCTTTTTATTAGCACTGTACACATGCCCATAGCTTTCCATGTCATTCCTCAGCTTTCCAAATTGTAGAATAAGGTTAGCTGAACCTAACATAACAAAACCTTGTTGAAAGCTTTATAGGATTCATAACCTTCTGTAACATAACAAGTATCTTCTTCTATTCCTCTGCAACACAAATCTGATAGAACCTGAATCTTTGACTTACTTCTTCCAATGCTAAGAACTTCACAAAACAAAGGATAAACAACTGACTCATAAATACTCAAGATCTTCAAGATCATTCAAGATCATCCAAGATCAATGATCTCTCCTGTGTAGAATCTGCTCTCATCAAACCTTCATGACAGAATGTTTGATTTGCTACTAGAATGTCTCCAAGTGTCCATGCTTCACATAAAATTGTAAAACTTTTCTTCAAACAAATCCTTCCCAAGAATCTGCAAATCCTACTTGAAACATAAGTGGACAAACCTCTCCCCTTGAGCACTCCAAAAGCTGCAAGTTGATACTTCATATCTTTCATATTCTACCCAGGTGAAATGTGATAGTACCTGCTTGACTTTCTTTTGGCTAACTCCACTTCTCAATCAAGTGATAGGATCTGATGGAACACCTTTTGAATACAAGCATGTATCCAAAAATCTAGACAATCATAGAAAGTAGATTCTCCATTGACTTGTACATCAACAATCTGAATTTTCTGAAGTTTTCTAAATATAAAACCTCAACCCAAGTCTTCAACATCTGCTACAAAAAACTCTTTTACCTTAAGAGTTAGATAAAGAAGAAATATACTTCTCCGCAACTTGTCATATACCAAGTAGCTTTGTATTGACACTCCAAGAATTCTTTGAGGGAACATATAAGCTGTCTGCTTAAAATCTTCAACTTATATATAACTCATACATGTGAGTCAAAAACATACAAGTTGTCTTCAAAATCTGTTGGTTTTCTTTCTCTCAATGCAATTCTTTGTCAAATCTACTAAATCATGACCAAGTATAATGCAAAACAAGAAACTACTTCTTCTTTAGACTAGATGTTCTCATAGACTTGTCTTTGGATGTAGAGGATAAAATAGGAAAAGTATATGGAAAGTATATGAGAAAAGGAAGCCTTACTTTTCTTTTGGAAATGTTGGACTTTCTTCTTCTACATCTTTCTTCCACCTGATGATGATGTCAACATCTTCAAACTTCTCTTCCATACCTTTTGTTCTCTTCATCTTGAAGTAGCAAGCACTCTTAACTTCTTCAAATGAACTCTTTCTCTTCCTCTAGGGCTAAGAGTAAAAGACAAAACAAACATGGTATACAAATGGAAGTGAATATAGAATCCTGTTTTATCATCTCCTCATATCTCTAAATCAGAATTCTACTTCAAATGTCTGAAATGACTAAATTCACCAACCTTTTGTCTGAATGATGAATTACCTTTCTAGAGTTACCTCTCTAGATCACGTTTGTACCTTGATATCCAACCAACTTACAACATAAAATTGGCTGAAAACAAAAAACTCATCCCATCTCCAAATTTGTCTTCTTAGATAAGCTTTTCTTGTCATAAAAGAGATATCTCAAAACTCTCTAGAAAAACCTCTGGATACCTGTTTTGATGTAGCTAATGCTTTACATTTCAAAAGACTGAAAGTGTATAAAAGCATTCCTTGAATCCTTCAAATCTCTTCATAACTACTCTTCTAAGACATGACCTGCAAATGATAATCTGATAGTAGAAATTGATACTTGTGATTTGAAGTTGATTTGATTCCTTCATCTTCTCTAAACCATTGTTCTTCCTTGAATTTAAAGTAGCCTTCTCTTCATCAAGTCTTGGTCTTCAAACAGTACTTTTGTAAAGTATTTGCATACTCTTCCAAAAAATATTCGGTTGTTAACAGATCATCAACTTTATACTCCACACTAATGAATACACATGTGGCTGAATTGTCTAATTCTCAAATATCTACTCATCTAGATTAAGTGTGTAATCAAATGTCAAATGTTAGAAAATGCTCTTAAATCATATGTTGTAAACCTGGAAGTCTCAAAAACCTGAGAATATGAATGAGCCTGAATGCATTGATGCCAAAGTCCTAAAGCTTTGAAACCAAAACCTTAGTGCTCTAATACCAAATGTTGGAAATGAGGTAGGCCCATAGCTCATATCACAGGTCCATGGTTCCATAGGTCCAGCATATACAACACAGAATCTAGCAATCTTCAATATTGACAAAACATGAACATACCACATTTAATCATACAAATGATGACACAAAGATAGAGAGAGACTAGACAACATGTGTAAAGTGTTACGTAAGCCACTGCTTACTCACACTATCATATATACCAATGTTCAATGTACAACATGGGAGAAAAACTCTCAACCACTCTATGTGATTAGAAATAGATGAATGAGTGAATGTACAAATGTAACAAACATATTCAGATGTATGGACAGAAATCTCAATATATGTGAGATGTGTGACCTGATAGGTTATAGAAGACTGAATTTGAGTGATCGAAAGAGGAAGGATCAGTGTGAAACTGATAATCAACCAACCCTCATCTAACCTTAGGTTATGGAAGACCCTAAGTCAGATATGTGTGTGAAATACTTAAAAAGTAGCAAAGAATGCTAACAAGTTTGCTGCCAAAAATCCTCAAACTCATGTGAACACACATTCTCAAACACCTCATCCAAATATGCATAAAGCATAACCATACTGATTCTCTTGTACCTATGCTAAATAGGACTCCTCTTGATATGGATGTTACTGCCTCCATAAACTTCAAGTAGTACCTGTGTGCATAAAGAGAATATGTACCTGAATACTTAACATAAGATGCAGATCTTATGTTAACCACCATCCAATGTCTTTGAAGTAACCCGAAATCTTCATGTAGAAGACACCCTTCAAATACACCATGTAGATGGTCGATCCTCACCATAAGCTACTAGTGACCAAGTCCTCTTTCCATGAACAACAGATAACCTCCTCTCCATGAGCAAGAGTGTGAGCACACTCTTCTTCTCCAAGAAGAACTCCATAGCCGCTCCTCAACATGCTTCAAGTTAGCACCATGGCTGCCCCATGTGCTAGACGAAACACCACCTCTATTGAGGTCCAAGCTCTCCAAAGCTTGTGTTGAACACTAGGTGAAGGATGATTAGATAATGAGACAATAGCTTCTTATATAGTAGATTGTGTACTCTCAAAAGCATATAATGAATAAAGCTACGCGATTGTAGATCTAATCCGGAATAGAAAAATAACCGTAAAACATCGTACTCCGTCGCTCGCTTGTAAAGCTATCCATTAGTTTTTTAGAAAATATTCAAGACAAAAATAATCGCGAACGCGTTGCTGGAGGAAGATTTCGAACTCACGTCCCCACAATGAGAGTACATTATAGTAACCACGTTGCCTTCTTGTTTTGCTTGTAGAAGGACTAAGAACAAAAGCTATACATGCTATTATCTGTGAACAAGTTTGACCAACTTTGACCAATAGGAACATTGTGTTCCAACACATTCCTATAGCATATTTTGCTTATTCCTTATAGTTTTGTGCATTCTATACACTCAAACCAGTTTATCACTCCCATAAAAGGATTTTTTGTAATTGTAATCACATTGGTCGCTATGGGCATTTGAAGTTCATTGTCTCTTCCATAGATAGTAAGTTCTTTGAGCTAGTCGACCCGCGAACCAATCTGTTCTGTATCAATTCATTCTCCTTGATGCTCCAAAGTACATAGTGTGTTTCTTTGCACGTATCACATGCTTATAAGGTCTATTTGAGTCTCCATAAGCTCAAGGGTTGGTCTTGTGCCGGTTGGCTTGACCAAAATTTGTCACTTTGAAACCCATTTTTCTACCTTCTACAAGCTTCTCCAAGTTCCTTCAGTGGTATCAAAGCTAGATCAAGATGGGTGACGGTTTTCCCTCAATGATCAAGAAGTTTGATCGACACAACTAAGCGGCTTGGCAAATCAGGATGGAGGCCTATTTGCAAGGTAGAAATCTTTATGGAATTGTAGCAGGTGATGAAGCTATGCCTATTCCAAGATCCAAAAGAGGACCTACACAAGAGGAGACAGATAAGCTCACACTTTGGTGCGCAAGGGATGCTCAAGCAAGGTTGTACATACTAAACTCTATCTCTGACTTTCTATTACCACATATTAGAGGATGCAAGACATCTCAAGAGACTTGGGATGCCCTCGAGACTTTCTTTTCTGCTAGTACCAAAGCAAGAAAGAATCATCTTTGGAACGAGTTCAACCAAATAAAGAAAACACCTAGACAAACCATCACAGAGTTTGTTACCAAGGTCAAGGAGGTTGCGGATCAGTTAGCATCCATTGGAGAGCTGATTGAAGAAGAGGTCATCATGAGGCAAATTCTCAACGGCATTCGAAATGATAAGTAATGGCAATCCTTCACGACAACTTATGATCTCATCATGTATGTACAAACTCCATACTTCAACATCTTTCTTGGACAACTCTTCAATCAAGAAGCCAACAATAGCATAAAGGAAGGTAACTCTTATCATGGTAATTCAACTAGTGCTCTATATGTAGATAAGAAGGATAAGAAGCAGAAAGGCAAGAAGAAGGAAGAAGATGAAGAAGAGACTTCTCCAGCCAACTTTACAAGCAAGAGCAAGTGGAAAGGGAAGAAGAAAGGACCAAAGCAAGACAAAACCAAAGGTCAGAATGGTCAACCTTGTGCCATATGCGATAAGACCAACCACACCACTCAAAATTGTTGGTTCAATGGGAAGACCCAGAAAGGAAGTGGAAGAGGTGGATATGGAAGCAATAGAGGCAGAGGTGGACACAACTTCAACAATAACAATACAAGCTATAATAGAAGGGACTACAACAATTATTCAGAAGATCAACCACATGAAGACTCATTGCTTCTTATGAATCTAAGCCACAAAGAGGGTAAAGAAGATGATCATTTGTTCTACATAGATTCAGGATGTTCGAATCATGTTGCAGGCAACATTGCTCTTCTATCTGATTTGGAAAGTCCAAAGCATAGACACGAAGTGCAAACAGGGGATGACACGAAGCACAATGTGGAGAAGATTGGTAATGTCAAAGCTTCCAATGGTAGGACAAACATTGTGAGTAAGGTTCTCTATGTACCCACTATCACTAAAAACCTAATAAGTGTAGGCCAAATAGTTGAAAAAGGCTTGCAAGTTAGGTTCCCCCAACATGGAGATTTTGTGGAAGATCCATGTCAAGGCTTCAAAAAGATAGCCCGAGGTGAGAAGCATGGTAGGATCTTTACTTTTGAAGTAGGAGAAACCAAGAACATAGCTCTATTCAACTTTGGGTCTCAAACCCTAAGTGATCTTGAAGTGTGGCATAAGAGACTTGCTCATGTGAATGAAAGAACCTTGAAGGATATATGCAGGGATCAAAGTGTTCTAGGACTACCGAACATATCAAAGCAACACATGCTCAACAGGTGTGATGCATGTTAGATTGGGAAGGCACAAAGACAACCATTCAACCACAAAGGCTACATCCACAACAACTTATTGGACTTAGTACATACAGATGTATGGGGACCAAGTCAAGAACCTTCATTGGCAAGATCAAGGTATTATGTCTCATTTATTGATGACCATAGTAGATGGACTGTTCTATACTTTATCAAGAGTAAGAATGAAGTGTTTGATTGCTTCAAGAAGTATCTTGCACATGTGGAGAACCATACAGGTAGATCACTAAAGAAGCTTAGATCTGATGGAGGGGGAGAATACTTCTCCAAAGATTTTGATGAGTTTTTGCAGGAAAAAGGTATCAAAAGGGAAGTGACTACTAGGTACTCTCCTCAACTAAACGGAATTGCGGAGAGGAGAAACAAGACATTTGTTGGATCAGCCTGAACAATGCTTGAAGAGAAGAAGTTGCCACATTATCTATGGGCAGAAGCTATTTCAACTGTTGTGTACCTTGTCAATAGACTACCATCCAAATCACTTCAAGATATGACTCCTTATGAAGCATGGCATGGAAGAAAACTTAGTCTTAAACATTGCAAGGTTTTTGGTTGTTTAGCTTATGTTCATGTACCATCACAAATAAGAGGTAAGCTAGATGAAAGGGCAACAAAGGCAGTGTTTATTGGATATGATTCAACTCAGATGGGTTACAGGTTCTTCAATCCTTCAACCAAGCAATTCACTGCAAGTAGAGAGGTTGTGTTTGAAGAACACAAGTCTTGGTATGATGAAGACAAACAAAAGGTAACACTACCATATGATCTTGATTCTGACTCTCATCAATTAGGAAGCAAGCATGATACACAGGTCTAGGATCCAAGAAGTGATACAAACGATGACCAAGATGAAAGAGAGAACGATTACAGGCTATGGAAGTCAAGAGGCAAAGCAAAGATGCAAGAGGTTGGAGAATGCTCCAAACAAGCACCTAGATGATCAGCAAGACAGAAGAAACAACCAGAAAGGTAAGGATATGATTCCACATTTGTTACAAAGCATTCAATATACTTGGAAAAAGACTCTATTTCAGAGGAACCCTCAACCTATGAAGAGGCAAAGAGAAACCCTGATTGGGAAAAGGCCATGAAAGAAGAGATAGATGCATTGAAGGGAAATGGACACTTGGGATTTGGTTCCAATGTCACCAAATCAAAAGGTAATTGGTTGCAGATGGGTATATAAAGTTAAAAGAAACTCAGATGGATCAGTTTCCAAGTACAAGGCAAGATTAGTTGCCAAAGGATGCTCACAAACTCATGGTATAGACTATGAAGAAACATTCTCACCAGTTGCAAAGATGACTACAATCAAGACATTGATAAGTGTAGCTGCTGCAAGGAATTGGAGACTCCTCCAACTTGATGTGAAAAATGCATTCTTAAATGGTTGGATAAGTGAAGAGGTATACATGTCACAACCACCAGGTTTTGAAAACCCTAATTATCCGTCTTATGTTTGCAGACTTAAGAAAGCATTGTATGGATTGAGACAAGCTCCTAGAGCTTGGAATTACAGGTTGGTTACATATCTTCAAGATCAAAGGTTCAAAGCTAGCAGCTCAGATCCTTCTCCATCAAAAGGGATCACAATGAGGTTATCTATCTATGTGTATATGTTGATGATATTATTGTGATAGGTGATGATCTAAATGGCATTCAAAGGATCAAGAGACACATGCAAGAGGAGTTCAAAATCAGTGACCTAGGTGAGCTCACATATTTCCTAGGTATGCAGGTGATATACAGAGATGAAGGAATGTATTTGACTCAAAGAAGATACGTTCAGGATCTTCTTCTCAAGTTCAAAATGGAGAACACTAAACCTGCTGGTACACCTTTGGAGATGAATCATAAACTAAGTGTTTATGAAGGTGAGAAAATTGAAGAACTAAAAGAATATGAAAGCTTGGTAGGTAGCTTGATATATGCTACTCATACAAGGGCAGACATCTCATATAGTGTGTGAGTGCTTAGTCAGTTCATGCACTCACCAAGAAGACCACACATGGATGCGGCTAAGAGAGTACTTAAGTATCTCAAAGATACAATCAACAAAGGTATATTCTATCCTTACTCTTCATATTTGGATATCAAAATCTACTCAGATGCAGATTGGGCAGGAGCTAAGGATGATAGAAAAAGTACATCTGCTTAGCATTTGTAGGTTCGAAGCTAGTGTCATGGAGTTCCAAGAAGCAACCAACAGTTGCTTTATCCTCAACTGAAGCAGAGTACAGAGGCTTGACCATAGCAACTCAAGAGGCAATATGGTTAAAAGCATTGTATATAGATTTGGGACTTGTGAGTTCCAAACCTCACATATTTGGAGATAATGTAAGTTCCATGCATCTAGCAGCAAATCCTATTTTCCATGCGAGAACCAAGCACATAGAATTCCATTACCACTTCATCAGGGAGAAGCTCATGGCAAAGGAGATTGACATTTCTTTTGTTCCTACTGAAAAGCAAGTAGCAGATATGATGAGGAAGGCACTTGATGGAATAAAGCTTTGTAGATTCAAAGCTATGGCAGGTATTCAACCTATCAGAAAATGAAGACTCAAGCATACTTTAGCTTGAGGGGGAGCTGTTGGAACATCAAGCTTACATTATGCTTGAGGTGGATTTGATCTACATCAAAGGCTATCGCGTCGAAAGAATATCCGTTGGAGAGTTCTTTTTCTTATGCTCATTTATTGTATTTCTTTGAGAGATTTTTGACGGTTCATTTACCGTTGTAAAATCCTTGAGCTTTACACATGTAAAGCTAGAAAGATAGAGCCCAAATCCCACGAATTTGTGGTGGTTGAAGTTGCATTCAATCAAGCAATCAAATCACCTAAAAATAGATCAAACTAGATCTTCACTTTTCCTAGATTGTAGGGAAGTGAATTGCTTCCCTCCAAAAACCATTCCCACCTTCATTTGAATTCAAATTCCACTTGTAGAAGTCGTGGAACACTCCTAGAGTCTATATAAAGACTTGAAATCACTTGTACAATACATGGAAGCAACATACATACACTTGTGACCATCATTGTCTTGCTCCTTCAATTCTCTACATCATCTTCTTTGCCAACAGTAACCTTGCAGAGGCTGCTGATCGCTCTTGAGAGCTCCAAATTGAGTGAATGATGGCTCATTGGAAATATATTAGTGTCTAGTGTAGGCCTATAAATTTTCAAAGCATTTGATTTAGTAGATTGGGAGAAATTAGAGTTTGGGTGTCTCGGGGTCAATCTCTGCATATTCTTGAAAAATAGGAAGTACCACTGGTGAATGTCTCGTTCATTCCTATAGCATATTTTGCTTATTCCTTATACTTTTGGGCATTCTATACACTCAACCCTATGTTTATCACTCCCATAAAACGATTTTTTCTAATTGTAATCACGCTGGTTGCTATGGGCATTTGAAGTTCATTGTCTCTTCCATAGATAGTAAGTTTTTTGAGCTAATCGACCCGCAAACCTATCTGTTTTGTATCGACTCATTCTCCTTGATGCTCCAAAGTACATAGTGTGTTTCTTTGCACTTATCACATTCTTATAAGGTCTATTTGAGTCTCCATAAGCTCAAGGGCTGGTCTTGTGCCGGTTGTCTTGACCAAACTTCGTCGCTTCGAAACACATTTTTCTACCTTCTACAAGCTTCTCCAAGTTCCTTCAACAACAAGCCATTTTCATTCATATAATTTAGATACTAATTTTTCATTTGCCTTTAGGAAAAATTTCCTTAGAGATCCCTCAACTTTCTCACCGGTGTGGAAGGTCAACTTCAAAATACCATATCTATAACTCCATGAGCTTTCCAACGAGCCCAAGATCACTAGAAATAGAGTTCTAGGGTTTTAGGGGTTAAAAGAGGCAAACAGGCAAACAGGATTTCTCGAATTACTTTCTTGGAGCCTCCCTATGATCCTATAACTTGATATTTATGCCCTAAATTAGCCAAAATGCAATTTAAAAACCCTAAAAAATTGGCCAAAATTGGCTGTCAATCGCAAACGATAGGGTTGTCAATCGGAATGGATAGAGATGTCTGTCATGGCCCATCAATCGTGATGGACAGATCCGATCGTGATTGATGGTGTCAATTGCGATGGACAGAGTCGTTTGCGATTGATGGTGTCAGTCGTGATGGACAAAACTTTCGGGTTTTTGCGTGATTACTTGTCAATGGTGGGTCATAAAGTGGCAATGGATATGTTTCCTGACGAATTGGAGTGTCAATCATGATTGCTCTATCGGTCGTGATGGACAGGGGTGTCCGTCGCAATGCACCCTATCAGTCACAATGGACTCTTGTCAATCACGATGGACAGGTAGTCCGTCACGGGTTGTCAATCACGATTGATTGATTTCTTTGGTTTTCTATGTAGCTGAGTGTCAATCGAGGGTCTATTCATCGTGATGGACAATATTTTAGCTGAGTGTGGATGTAAGTCATGATTTTTGTGTCGATCGTGATGGAGAGGGGTGTCCGTCGTGATGGACAGGCAGTCCGTCGGGGTCTGTCAACCATGATGGATAGGTAGTCTGTCGTGATGGACACTGTCAATCGCGATTGATGGTGTCGATCGTGATGGATAGGCAGTCTGTCGTGATGGACACTATCAATCGCGATTGATGGTATCAATCGCGATGGACAGAGAAAATGCAATTTTTTTTGAATTTTTTTGTGGATTAATGATGTGCAAGGTCCATAGATTATGTTTGTGCACTTAGTTTTACCAAAGAGTTAATTTTTCTATCAACTGCAATTGACAGAGGTCAATGCCTAGAGACTTGTGCAGAGCTTTTCCGTACCTATGCAAGCTACTGGAGATGATGATACAGCCAAAACCTGCAAGGAATGCTAAAAAACACACAAAAAATGAATGCACAATAGCTCTCTCTCGCTCTCTCTCACAAGTGAAATGAGGTAAGAAAAAAGTGAAAATTAAAGAAATTACCCATGACTCCAATGTCACAACTCTACGTCTTAACATCACACGCTTGTCTTGAAGCTCTCTCCCTGGCAACAGTGCCAAATCTAGTGTCACTCTAGCACAATGGAAGCTACCAACATGAGGAGATCCACCACATAAATGTCAATCTGTGTAAACGTGAGGACTAGAATGATGATTGTGAGCAAGTAAAGGCACAAATGTGTAAGTGAGAAGCACACTATCATTCACACACATACACACACGCACACACAAGGCAAGAACGAAGAGAGGAACAATGGAGTGCTTTCTATTACTCAAGAAGTCTATTAAAATAGCTCAAAACTCTAACAAGCTAACCTCAAAAATGAGCTCTCTAGGTCTTTTTATAGTTTTTTACTAGCTTTTGGTCCTGTCCAGACCTAGTGTTCGGCCTAGTTAAAAATTAGGTTCTAAGGCTTATTTGAGGGCAAAATGAAGTCTAAAAATTATGAAAATTGATACATAGGTATTCTTAATATTCCTCAAGCTCGAGGACTCCTCGGCTTGCACAAAATGGAGTAGGAATTAATAAAAAAATGTTATCTACAATGGTGTGAAGTGAATAAAATCACTGTTTGGGAAATTTTTCTTCTTGAAAAATCATGTGGCCTACTTGCCAGATCTTAGTTGATTGCCCTGCCTGCTTGGTCCTACTTGGCTCTCCCTTTGTTTTGACTCCCTTTGCTAGCTTCCCTATCTCGTAAGGCCTTGACTTCCCTAGCTGCTACCAACACTATCGGTATTGGTAAGGTAATACCGGCACTTATACGGCCAGTATTGCTAGGGAGATACCAACGAGCATGCCGGCATGTATAGGTCACATATACAGGCACCTATATTGGAGTGTATATTGATACTTATACCAATGCATATACCGACTATATACACACCCATATTGGAGTGTCTATCGATACTTATACCAATGCATGTACCGACACATATACCGATGCGTAAACCGATGCTTATATCATCATTACAAAATCGACACTCATATTGATGACTATTTTGATGTTGGAAGGATTTTTTTCATGTCATCAGTCTTTACAACGAGAAGCTACACCATCTGACCATACCCAAGCCTTCTCCTAGTTCCCTTCATCAATCTTCACTTCCAAGAAGACTCGTGTGACATCTCTCCCTTTTGACTCTGACAAATGTCCCCTGAGAAATTTCACAACATCTGTAGCACACTTCAGCATTGCACCTTCAGGTTTAAGTTGTTCAAGGGTTAGCGCCCTTTTCACAACTGCACCTACACCATCATGTTCTCCCTTCCCTTGCATTGACTCAAAGAAGTTCCATATCATAGTCATGCATGTTAGCCCTGGATATCTGCCTACAAAGTAAAATGGAAGTTTAGCTTTAAATTGAGAAGCTGCACCATCTTACCATACCCAATGTTGGCTTAATTCAAGTTTTAGCTCTCTCAACCATTGCCAATGTAATTGGAAACAATGTTGCACAAAAAGGGTGTCATGCTTCTTGTCATCAGATATGAAGAAGTGGATTACCTTTTTAGGAATACCCTCCAAATGAAAATATGTGATATGCACAAAAATAGTTACCTCTACAGACCACCAATGCATAGATTGTATTTCATTTTGCTCGCGGAATGTATAGTTCTCTGCAAAATCAACCACTGAAACCACAACATCGCCTGGGAATTCAGAGACACACATCTTAAACTGATTCGCTTGCCATAAATAAATGAAATTGTGCTTGATAAATTATTTTAGAGTTTTCTCAAATAATCATGTTACAACTTTAGGACTCATCTCCCTCTTTATCAATTCTTTCCTTTTATGAACTTGTCCTTCATACATTGACTCGACATCTTCAAAGATCTTTATAGAAATATGATATTCCTCAATGCTAGTCTCTCTCGGACACCACTTAAACTAGACTACTCCGCAATCACAGCACTCACCCATCACACATTTGTACTGTTGGAATGTGGTGTCATTTTGATGTGGTCATAGAATACTCTCTATAATGCTACTAATCGATCGAAATGTAATTGCTGAAGCATTGCAACTTGATGTCTCCCCCACTTGACAAATAGAACAATCACATTTACAAAGACAGCTATGCATGACCGAGCTTGATTGACGTAGGAGATTGATTGCATCCTTAAGGTATGACATTTGAACGTGATAAATGCAGCAACATGTGAATCTGTCTTTCAATCTCTTAACAAAATATGGCTTCAATGATTCGAACTTTCGAAGCTGGTTATTTATCATTGGATGCAATTGTTTGAAGCATATAAATAGCTCCATCTACATTACACAAACAAGTGGTTATTAGTATTCATTAATTAGCTAATTATCAATTTGCTATTACTAAGTAGTTGGTAGTTATTTGTTACAAGGTGTTAGATTGTTACTAGTTACTAATTACTAACTAGCTTGTTAGTAATTAGCTATTATTAAGTAGCTGGTTCTTGGTTAGCTATTTGTAATTAGCTATTACTAAGTAGCGGGTTCTTAGTTAGTTCTTAGTAATTAGCTATTACTGAGAACAATTAGCTTGTTAGCAATTAGCTATTACTAAGTAGCTAGTTCTTGGTTAGCTGTTTGTAATTAGCTATTACTAACTAGCTTGTTACTAATCAGATATGACTAAGTAGCTGGATCTCGGTTAGTTTTTTGTAATTAGCTATTAGTAATTAGCTTCTTACTAATTAGCTTGTTACTGATTCACTTGTTACTAATTAGCTTGTTACTAATTAGCTCTTACTAATTAGCTTGTTACTAATTAGCTATACTAAGTAGCTGGTACTTGGTTAGCTGTTTGTAATTAGCTTGTTACTAATTAGATAATACTAAGTAGCTGGATCTTCGTTAGCTGTTTGTAATTAGCTATTACTAATTAGCTTGTTACTAATTAGCTTATTACTAATTAGCTTGTTACTAATTAGCTTGTTACTAATTCGCTTGTTACTAATTAGCTTGTTACTAATTAGCTTGTTACTAATTAGCGTGTTACTAATTAGCTATTACTAATTAGCTTGTTACTAATTAGCTATACTAAGTAGCTAGTTCTTGGTTAGCTGTTTGTAATTAGCTATTATTAATTAGCTTGTTACTAATTAACTAGTTAATCATTATCTTGTTACTAATCTAATTAGCTTGTTACTAATTAGCTTGTTACTAACTAGTTTGTTACTCATTAGCTTGTTACTAATTAGCAATTACTAATTATCTTGTTACTAATTACGTATTACTAACTAGCTTGTTACTAATTAGCTATTACTAATTAGCTTGTTAGTAATTAGCTATTACTTAGTAGCTTGTTCTTGGTTAGTTGTTTGTAGTTAGCTATTACTAATTATCTTGTTATTAATTAGATATTACTAATTAGCTTGTTACTAATTAGCTTGTTACGAAGTAGCTTGTTACTAATTAGCTATTACTAATTAGCTTGTTACTAATTAGCTTGTTACTAACTAGTTTGTTATTCATTAGCTTGTTAATAACTAGCTTGTTACTCATTAGCTTGTTACTAATTAGCTATTACTAATTAGCTTGTTAGTAATTAGCTATTACTAAGTGGTTGGTTCTTGGTTAGCTGTTTGTAATTAGCTATTACTAATTAGCTTGTTACCAATAAGCTTGTTACTCATTTGCTTGTTACTAATTAGCTTGTTAGTAATTAGTTATTACTAAGTAGTTGGTTCTCGGTTAGCTGTTTGTAATCAGCTATTACTAATAAGCTTCTACTAATTAGCTATTACGAAGTAGCTTGTTAATAATTAGCTTGATAGTAATTAGCTATTACTAAGTAGCTGCTTATTGGTTAGTTGTTTGTAATCATCTATTACTAATTAGTTTGTTAGTAATTAGCTATTACTAAGTTGTTGATTCTCAGTTAGCTGTTTGTAATTATCTCTTACTAATTAGCTTCTACTAATTAACTATTACTAAGTAGCTTGTTACTAATTAGCTTGATAATAATTAGCTATTACTAAGTAGCTGGTTATTGGTTAGTTGTTTGTAATTAGCTATTACTAATTAGCTTGTTACTAATTAGCTATTACTAAGTAGCTGGTTCTTGGTTAGCTGTTTGTAATTAGCTATTGCTAATTAGCTTGTTACTAATTAGTTATTAATAAGTAGCTTGTTACTAATTACCTATTACTAAGTAGCTATTTCTTGGATAATCATTTGAAATTAGCTATTACTAATTAGCTTGCTACTAGTAACCTATTACTAAGTAGTTGGTTCTTAGTTAGTTCTCAGTAATTAGCGACTAATAATCTAATTAGCTTCTTATTAATAGTTAGTTATTATTAAGTAGCTAGTCGTTGGTTAATTGTTTGTAATTAATTATTACTAATAATCTATTACTAATTAGCTTGTTAGCAACGATCTATTACTAAGTAATTATCTACTACTAATTAGCTTGTTAGTAATTAAATATTAATAAGCAGCTAGTTCTTGGTTAGATGTTTGTAATTAGCTATTACTAATTAGCTTGTTACTAGTTACCTATTACTAAGTAGTTGGTTCTTAGTTGTTAGTAATTAGCTATTACTATTTACCTTGTTAAGAGTTTGTTATTATTAAGTAGCTACTTCTTGGTTAGTTGTTAGTAATTAGTTATTACTAATTATCTTGTTACGAATTAGCTATTACTAAGTAGTTGGTTCTTGGATGGTTATAAGTAATTAGCTATTACTAGTTAGCTTGTTACTAATTCGCTATTACTAGTTAGCTTGTTACTAATTCGCTATTACTTAAGATCCAGTTTCTTGGTTAGTTGCTTGTAATAAGCTATTTCGAAATAGCTTGTTACTAGTTAGCTATTACTATTAGCTTGTTACTAGTTAGCTATTACTATTAGATTGTTATTATAAGTTACTTGTTACTGGTTCTTGTATAATTAGCTAAAATCGTGAACTGATGATCATTGTCAACCAACCCCTTGAATCTCTTTCATTCAGATTTATGCTCAGTCTCCCATTGTTTTTCAAAGATAAGGAACATGAGCCTAAGTTCTTGCTTGATATAGAGTCGTAAGAGTATCCCGATCATCTTTTGTTGTATTGCAAGAACAAATGCAAGAGATAGATCATCTTTTGTTGTATTGCAAGAACAAATGCAAGAGATAGTGACACGTTTCATAGACAAAGCCATCGATGCATGCGCTTGTGCATCTCTGCCGTCCCAACAAATTTTCTCTACAGTAGGTGTACAACATGACTAGGAAGAATTGAAATCCTGAATGAGTGTGAGTGAGAGCATGAAAATAAGCAGAGGACATTAAGAAGTAGAGAAGATGTTGAAGTTCGGATTCTGTATATGGATCATGAGGGATCGATTTGTGATCAAAGCCAATGGATATACACTTTGATATGAAATAGAAACTCCTTTCTCCAATGAATGAAGCTACTCACTTACTAATTAGCTTGTTACTAATTAGCTTGTTACTAAGTAGCTTGTTACTAATTAGCTATTACTAATTAGCTTGTTACTAATTAGCTTGTTACTAACTAGCTTGTTACTCATTAGCTTGTTACTAACTAGCTTGTTACTCATTAGCTTGTTACTAATTAGCTATTACTAATTAGCTTGTTAGTAATTAGCTATTACTAAGGGGCTGGTTCTTGGTTAGCTCTTTGTAATTAGCTATTACTAATTAGCTTGTTACCAATAAGCTTGTTACTCATTTGCTTGTTACTAATTAGCTTGTTCGTAATTAGCTATTACTAAGTAGTTGGTTCTCGGTTAGCTATTTGTAATTAGCTATTACTAATTAGCTTCTACTAATTAGCTATTATGAAGTAGCTTGTTACTAATTAGCTTGATAGTAATTAGCTATTACTAAGTAGCTGGTTATTGGTTAGTTGTTTGTAATCAGCTATTACTAATTAGTTTGTTAGTAATTAGCTATTACTAAGTTGTTGGTTCTCAGTTAGCTGTTTGTAATTAGCTATTACTAATTAGCTTCTACTAATTAACTATTACTAAGTAGCTTGTTACTAATTAGTTTGATAATAATTAGCTATTATTAAGTAGCTGGTTATTGGTTAGTTGTTTGTAATTAGTTATTACGAATTAGTTTGTTACTAATTAGTTATTACTAAGTAGCTGGTTCTTGGTTAGCTATTTGTAATTAGCTATTGCTAATTAGCTTCTTACTAATTAGCTATTAATAATTAGCTTGTTACTAATTACCTATTACTAAGTAGCTAGTTCTTGGATAATCATTTGAAATTAGCTATTACTAATTAGCTTGCTACTAGTAACCTATTACTAAGTAGCTGGTTCTTAGTTAGTTCTCAGTAATTAGCGACTAATAATCTAATTAGCTTATTATTAACAGTTAGTTATTATTAAGTAGCTAGTCATTGGTTATTTGTTTGTAATTAATTATTACTAATAATCTATTACTAATTAGCTTGTTAGCAATGAGCTATTACTAAGTAATTATCTACTACTAATTAGCTTGTTAGTAATTAAATATTACTAAGCAGCTAGTTCTTGGTTAGATGTTTGTAATTAGTTATTTTACTAATTAGCTTCTACTAATTAGCTATTACTAAGTAGCTGGTTCTTGGTTAGTTGTTTTTAATTAGCTATTACTAATTAGCTTGTTACTAGTTACCTATTACTAAGTAGTTGGTTCTTAGTTGTTAGTAATTATCTATTACTATTTAGCTTGTTAAGAGTTTGTTATTATTAAGTAGCTACTTCTTGGTTAGTTGTTAGTAATTAGTTATTACTAATTATCTTGTTACCAATTAGCTATTACTAAGTAGTTGGTTCTTGGATGGTTATAAGTAATCAGCTATTACTAGTTAGCTTGTTACTAATTGGCTATTACTTAAGAGCCAGTTTCTTGGTTAGTTGCTTGTAATAAGCTATTTCGAAATAGCTTGTTACTAGTTAGCTATTACTATTAGCTTGTTACTAGTTAGTTATTACTATTAGATTGTTATTATAAGTTACTTGTTACTGGTTCTTGTATAACTAGCTAAAATCGTGAACTGATGATTGAAAATAGGATTACCTGAGATACGTCAAGAAGGTGAACAAGAAATATTGATTTTTGCTAAGTCGTGTCATGCTTATATCCTTCTTATTTGGTGACACCCTGCTCTCTATTGTCCAAAACATGATAATCAGATGCTTGACCTCTTGTGTGATACATGTGGTACGTGTTGCCCTACCAGTTGCCTTCAAAAAACTATGATTAGACTCAACTATACTTAACCATCCAATCATATCATAGATGACTTTCCTGCTTACTTCCAATACCCTAGAAAGTCTTGAAATATTTATCTGATTTGTTGATGAATATGCATCACTATTTAGAGCCATCATCAATGTTGATCTCTTCGACACAATGTCATCAGGATTCTTTCTCATACTTTGCAGTGTATTCCGAAGATGATGAAAAGGGCACATGTTACATGATCTTTCTTACTTCCCATTGCATCAACAAGTTGCCCAATAGATGGACTCTGCAACATCCTATTTAGGGCTCCCATTTTATCTTCACAACATAAGTGTCTAGTTTGATTTTGAAAATACTTGAAAAATCTTATCCACAATGCCATTCAAGTTGCTTGAACCGCAATTAGCATTACCCTCCACATTAGTGCCCGACCTTGACGTTATTGTGTCTCTATATTTCCTTTTCTTTTCCTTAAAATTTGCTCTATAGTAGCTGCAATAGGAACTACAACATGACTAGGAAATTGAAGATCACCATCTTCAACACCATCTAGATCTCCTTTAATCATTGTATTTTCAGGTCTAGTAGGATGTTTTTTAACATGATGCATAATATTCCACTTGCCTTTTGGTACCAATACATGACGCACCATGTATGTCAACAATGGGTAATTAATACCATCAAGCTTTGTTGATATATTTTAGTAGTGATGTGTGTGAGCACACTTAGGTCCACCAAGGCACTTTCTTTCCCCTCTTTAGGAGGGTTTTTTCCGTAGCTTGTATATATGCCTATAACCCTAATCGGTCACTTACTTTGGATATTCACTTGGTAACACATTTAGTCTTGTGTGTTGTTTTCCAAGCCTCTTCTTCTTCCTTGTCCTGTTTGTGTGCTTCTACCTACCTTAAACTCCAACGATTAGTATGAGAGCACGTAATCACTTCATCTACGACATCTACGACTTCATCTTCATATCGTTGAGGGACAGCAAAGCCCTGCTTTACACATTGGGGCGACAGCTGCAGGATTCCAACCTGTGCGGGCGAAGCCCATTTGATTTCTAGTCAAACGCCTTAACCACTCGGCCAAGTTGTCATGTGACTGCGTCTTACGCCGGCTGGCCCTCGCTCGGGAGCTCTCTGAAGCTACAATTCTTGGTCGGGTCTTCTGATTTATGTGACTATGATAATTAAAAAAAACAAAGAGAAAAGGGGTATGGAAGTCTAATTTTCATGCCCATGCTTCGTTTTCTTAAAAGCACGATATGCATGCACATGAGAAGCTCTATTTCACCGAGTCTAAGTTTCATAAGATGCCATGAGTCTATGCAATACATAGACATTGTAGGGCATGGACATGGAGATTCTCATGCCTATTCTACACCTGCATTGTTCTTTGGACCATCAATATTAACCTTAAAACTGATACGTCTTCCCCTTCATTGCTATAGTTTTTGGGAGGATGGATAGCCCAAGGATGTTTGGATCCAAACATACTTTCCTTGAGGGACTTGAAGTACACTAGAATGTCTCTCCCCATTTTACTCGCCAATATGACCTACTAGTCTCTAGTGTAAGGCTGAGAAGAGACTCAATCGGCATTAGATGTTCTCCCAAGCCACTTTTCTTCTACAAGCAAGTGAGATGACATTGTGTGAATGTCACAGAGGGATGGAGTAAGAAAGCTCTCGAACTTCCGGCGAGAGAGAGAGAGAGGAGTAGAGAACTCTATTGACCTATTCTATTAGAGGCACTACTCAAGCACCCCTAATGTATATTGAGGTAGTAGGGAAGTCCCTTGTCGCCACACTTTTGGTTGAAGAGGTTTGGGCACTACCAAGAGAGCCCCAAAGCCAGGCATCCAAGGATGGCCAAGATAATGCCAACCTCTATCAATTGGAGTGCTAGGAGTTGATGATGTGTGTTCGCAGACATTACAACCAAAATATATCAGAAAACCCCGCTAGGATTGATGATGTGAAAAAGGATCTCACACTCATGTATAAGGAAATGCCAAGCAAAGTGGAAAGAAATCAATCCATTCAAAAGGAATTAAACCCAAAGCTTTGCAAAAATATTCAAAATTATCCCTAGGTATAGCCTTTTTCAAAACTTCTCAAGCATTATCCTACATGGACACATAAAGCAAATTGATCCCTCTATTAGAGAGTATTCTCTAGAGTAATGAATAGTGCACTCAAAAATCATTGTGAAAGTTGCCATATACTCAACCTCACAACTATAAATGCCCGTAGTAGGTTTCTTCTTTCTCAACCATGATATGCATGAGCTACCAAGCATAAAGGAAAAATCACTCGTGGAAACATGTGTTTCAAATCAAGCAACCCAATCTAAGTTAGAAAAAGCATATAAGTCGAGTGAGAATGATCCCCTCCCCCCCATTAAAAAAATCCAAGTAGTTTCGTACCAGTGAAGCAGCAAAAGATGCACTTAACCACCTGCTAATGCTTGACACGTGGGCAATGAATAAATCTCCTCATTAGAAACTAAAAATTGCATATCATGTCATGTATGCATAAATAAATCAAGCATACAACTACCTACTAATAAAGAACAACATAATATGCATCTCCAACATCATCAAGACTCAATGCCAAACATGTTTTCTATGGGAGTGGCAATAGGTTTGTAATCTTCAAGTCAAAAATGGTACAATGATTTACCGACATATTTCCCTTGAAAAAAGTCTTTTACCCCATCCAGTTGCATAAAATAGAATGCCCAAATAATGATGCAAATATCCCAAATAAGAAGTCTTCAAGGAGGCATGCACTTCAGCCTCAAATTCATCAATATGCTTCTCATTAGGGCCAATGAGCAGTAAAACATCAACATATACAACAAGGATCATAAGTACATCATCGGCATGCTTGACTTCTAAGATGCTCTAAGTTGGACTCTTATCAAATCCATGTGCCAGCAAGTATGCACATATCTTTCCATACCAAGCATGTGGTGCTTGCTTCAAACCATACAATTCATTTTTCAAACTGCACACTTTTTTTCAAGCCCATTTTGCACAAATCCACAGAGCTAAAATGCATTTTATGATCCAACTGATGTATACTCCAACCATGATGAGCTGGAAGTGCACAAATTCTACAAATGATGGTCATTTAACATGTGGAATCCCTCATCAAAATTGATTCCCTCCTCTTGAACATCACCTTCACTAAGAATACTAGCCTTATTCCTATGACTTGTTCCATCACGTTTACATTTCATCTTGTATACCTATTTAGTGCTAGTGCCCTTTTCTTCTCGAGGCAAATCACATAAAGACCAAGCACCATTCTCAATAGCAACATCATATTCTCATTTCATAGCATCCATCTAATTTTTTAAATTTATTGCTTCATCAATAGAAACATGTTCCTTTTGATAAAAAATACTAGAGATGGCCATTGCATAATAATATGATGCAAAATAAGAACTATGAGAGCATGAAGGAGTATGATATGACAAAGGTGCATCTAATTTGCTATTTCTCAATGTTGGCACCAGCCATTTAGGCATAATTTTTGCCTCTTCTATGTCAGCCTCTCATGAATAAGTGCGTCGTGTAAATCGGCGTAAAAAATGGAATGATCCTAATGACCATTTGAAACTTGTATAGTTTGACAAATCGTCTCAGTGGGACTAGCACTTCACTTTCCAATTGTGAAAAGAGGTAGCAAATTATCATGACATCCTTTGAACTAACTAATGTCTCCTTGATACATGACCGTAAGGGCTGAATTGAAACTTCCAAAGAAATAACATCATGGTTAACCAGAATATGTTTATTTTGTGGATAATAGATACATTAGCATTTGCTTTGAGAATTGTGCCCAACCAAAATACATTTCACTACCTTATCATCCAATTTTTTGCATTTTTGTTCAAGCCCTTATGCTTGTGCTAGATAACCAAGAACACGCTAATGAGCAACATATCACTTGCGTCCATGCCAAGCAATGGAGTGATACACTACAATTCTTTGGTGGCACACATATTAACAATATATTCCACACACAAAACAACCTAAACCAAAAACTATGTGGTAAAACCTTACTTTTGACCATACACATCCCCATTTCCATCAGAAACTTATTCTTTCTCTTAGCAAACCCATTCTTTTGAGGTGTATAGGACACTATACATTGATATTTTATCCCACACTTAGCTAGAAATGCATTAAACTCAAAAGACATATACTATCCACCCCAATTAGAATGGAGGGTGCCCATTTTACATGCCAAAAAATTTTGAACCATAACCAAGAATAATTTAGAACACATAAATGCATAGTTATTTTAAACACATAGACTTTGGATTTTAGTTTCAATGGATAAACCCATGCATGTTTAGAAAAGTCACAAAGTATAGGTAATTCCCAATGAAGATGTCTATGTAGGACCACATACATCTCTATGAACAAGGTGAAATATATATGCAACTGTACTAAACCATCTTTGGGAAGGAAGAATACTGCATTTTAACCAAAATAAAGCCTTCAAAGGCATGTTTAGAGGGTTCCTCAAGTTTTGCTAGAAATAATACCATTTGAAATTTTTGTATGCAAAGAAAACTAGAAAAACTCAAATGACTAAAGCATGCATGTCTTCTTAGGTTTTGCATAATTTGTGAGATTATAAATCACAGGGCATAAAATGCTAGTAGTCATGATAATATCACCATTCAAGATGTCATGAACTGTACATCTATCACCAACAAATTCAAAAATCAATCCAATCATGGCTATTGCTAAAATTGATAATAGTTTTTTTTTTTAATCCTTAGAACATATAAGGCATCTCACAATAGGAAGGAATACCATTAACAATAATATGAATGATTTTTTCAACTCCCATGATAGTATAAGAGGAGTTTCTAGGCACATGTGCTAGTATTCTATAGGAGAAGTCTTAAGTGAAGTGCAGAAACTACACTATGGGGTAATATGTTTGTTCACACTACTATCAAAGTACCAAACATCCATGTTTACTACTACTAATGAGTAGATGGATCCTAAATATAATGAGTAGTAAATGCGCATTGTTCATTTTGAAAAAGATTAGGAGACTCTCTTTTATGTGAAGAGGCATCTACAACAACCATTCTAGCCTCTTTCTTCTTTGCCTTCTTTGGACCAAGTTTAGGACAACTCTTTATGATATGATCATTTTCCTTACATTAAGTTGCAAAATTGTTCCTAACTTTCTATTTTCTTTTCATCTTTGTCTTCCTTCTTTGATTGTGCAACATTAGCAATTTTTTTCTTACTAGTAGAGGATATCCATTTACCTTTGCCCTTTTGAATACCTAAGAAAGCTTGATTCGTAGCACACATGACTAACATGTTCCACCTCAAATAGAGACTAACTATTCAAATGCTAAGGCATTGACATTGCCTTTCGTCATCAATCGAAAAGTAGAAGAAAAACTCTAATAAGAATCTATAAGATGGTTAAGAACATTCTCTATAAGTGGACTATCTCACAAGATTTCATTAGCGAAATTCAATTTCTCTTTCAAATCCTTGATCTTTGTAAAAAAACTTTCCATTGAATCTCCTTCATTCATATGCTCTCTCTCCGTTTGTGTTTTCAAATATAAGGAACACCAATCTCATTTCTTGCATGGTTCAGTGTTGTAATAGTATCATAATAATCTTTTGCTATTTTGAAAGAACAAATGTGAGGGATAATGGCATTTTTTATGGAAAAATCTATCATTGCATGTGCTTCTGCATCTCTACCATCCCAACAAATTTTCTCTATAGTAGCTGCAATAGGAACTACAACATGACTCGAAAATTTAAGATCACCATCTTCAACATCATTTAGATGACCTTTAATCATTGTAATTGCAGGTCTAGTAGGACGTTTTTTAACATGATGCATAATATTCTAGCCTTTTTCTACCAATACATGACACATCATGTATCCCAACAATGGGTAATTAATAACATCAAAACTTTGTTGATATATTTTAGTAGTGATGTGTATGAGCACACTTAGGACCACCAAGACATTTTCTTCCTCTCTTTAGGATAGTTTTTTCCCCAGATTGTATATACGCGTTTAACCCTAACATGTTACTTATCTTTGGATATTCAATTGGTAACACATTTAGTATTGTGTGTTGTTTTCCAAGCCTCTTCTTCTTCCTTGTCTTGTTTGTGTGCTTCTACCTACCTTAAACTCCAACAATTAGTACCAGAGTAGGTCGTCGCTTCATCTACGACATCATTGACACCAATCTGGTCAGAGTCTTAGAATCACACAAGAATTGGTGAGCATGGAGCTTCTTGATGTGATGTTTACCCTTTTCTAGAAGAACACCCAATTTGGCACCGTTGCTGGGGACAAGCTCTAGGACGAACGTGTGATGGTAAGAGTATCGTGAGAATCGGTGTTGGAAGGTAGTCAATTTCACTTTTGTTGTTGTTTTTGTCTTCTTTCACCTCCCCTACACTCATCTTTCATTCTCGCATCATCTTCTTTCATCTCAAAAAAATCCAAAAATTCACCATATCCACCTTCTCTCCTCATTTTACTCATTTGCAAGAGAGCAAGAGAGAGAGAGAGAGAGTTTGTGAGCAAGAGCATGTGCATGTGTTTTTTAGTTTCTGATTTTCTACCATATCTGTTGAATGTCTTACACCATCGTGATGGTCTGAGAAGTTCAAGGTTTTGATTTTGCATCATATGCATGGTGTAGAGCATGCTAGTGCTTACAAGAATCCATTGGTGTATTAAAAAAAATTGTGTTTTGGTGAACCATTGCGACGGTGCATCACCATCACAAGGAGGCATCACCATGGTGATTGGCTCATGCCATCGCTACAAGACCAAACCATCACAATGGGCTCATGCCATCGCGACCATTTGTGACCATTGGGATGGGCCAAGGCCATCGCGATGACTCAGATACACCATCGTGATGATCATCCCAACCTGCACTATCGCAATAGGTTGAGGCCATCGTGACACTTTGAGACCATTGTATCTTTGGGCCATCACAATTGGCCAACACCATCGTGATGACCTTTGCAACGGCTCATCCCCATTGCAATTGTGTCAAACCATCACGACGGTCTGACTGAAACTCAAATTTAGGGTTTGAGTTCTTAGCAAATTTAAGGCTAATTTGGGTGATTTTTAAGAAAATTTCTCATTATTAAGACCCCTAGCATATGTTTGAAGAAGTCCCATTTGCTCATCAACAAAACTTTGATCTAAACTTGATTTCTTTCATACATTTTTAAGAGCATCCAAGGCAAGGCAAGGCAAAGCTTGGGAAGCATGTCTTCTTGGACATAAGAGCAATCAACAAGGCATCGGACTTGAGGTTGGAAGAACCCTCAACCCCCTCAGTCAATTACTAGTTCACACTAGGTGCGAGTAGTGTTACTAATTGAATTAGGGTTAGGATAGGTACGATTCAAGTACAAGAAACGTTAATCACTCAACTTCAAGCTCAAATTGAGACACCTAGATAATAACCCTAAAGGAAAAGGATTTAAATATAATGGGGTGACAACTTAAACACAAAACAGAAGAATGTTTCTTGACGTACATAATATGGACAAGACAAGAGATTGAAAAGACGTGCTAGAGGGAAATAGATTCATGAACCTTAGATCAAGAAAGCACATAGGAAAGGCAGATTGACATAGCGTTAGGTCATCCGAAGCGAGTGTTTGAACCACAACACAATCTTGGGCTCAACAACTTAGCGGTTACCCTTATGATTTGAGCTCAGAGACAAGCGACTCGAAGATGTCTCATAACATGGAGAGATCATAGAGCAGGAAAAATTTAGCTTACCTAGAAGGACCTAAAGGAACTTAAAAAAATCAGCAAGAATACGTCTGAACCAACCAATTATGTGCTCACATCTATGAGGATGGTTTGAGGAGATCGGTTGTTCAATTGAGAAACCCCGACCAACCCATTCGATTGGAACATCCTATGGTTAAATTTGAGAGGGATGCATACATAGACAAGGAGGGAACAGTGTACATTATTTCCAATCAACCCAACTACACTAATGAATTCAGGGTAGTAGTTCCAGAGGTGGAGGTAGGGACCCAAGAACAAGAACCATTAGAGGGTGAACTTAGGACTCCAAGAGGGAAATCAGTGTTGACACAGAAGCTTAATCTAGAATAGATCCCTCAAGATAACAAAAGTATTGAGTTATTTCTCAATAGGTATATGAATGAGGCATTCTGAAGGTATAGATCTGATCATCCAAGAAAAATAGGAACAATCATGACCTGTGAATTCAAGGACCCTGAGAAACCTAGAAAAGTGGTGCGATTAGACAACATATCAGAATGAGTGTTTGTACTGTTTGAACATGGGAGACATGCCTATACATGGAAGGGAGAATTAGTCTTTCCCCCACCTGAAGCTAATGTGGCCTCTAGGCACCAAGGAGTAGGACCTTCCATGTCTCATGGTTCCCAAAGAGAAAAAGGCAAGGACAGGCCTGAAGTGACCTTTGCTCACACCCTAGGAAGAGACCGATCAGTAGTGGAAACTGATAGAACAGAGAGACTGAGAGAACCAAGACCACAAGGTGGTAGAGATGACTTTCCTCTACCTAGACCCAAGAGCATCCAAGAATATTGAGACCCACACAGTTAGTGAGATCCATGAGAAATTATTTTGATGGGATAGGAGATCCTTATGACCATGTTGTTGAGTTCAAACAAGTGTTGCAAGCCGAACAAGTGGATGATATGTTCACCCAATACAATGAATTTAGACTCACACTAAAAAACACGACCTTAACTTGGTTCCAAAATTTACAACAAAGGCAATTTAGGGACATTCATCACTTGTTATAATCATTCATCATTGAATTCTCTAAAAGTGGAATCAGGCACAATACTTCTTTGTTAATCCATAGTTTTAAGCAGCCTCCCCCAAGAGATTGTTATATTAGTAGGATGTAGATTTAGATAGTACATCAAGACATGTCCAATGCTAGAGTTACCCACTCAAGCCAAACAAGTATCCTTGTTTTTGGACAAGTTATTGAGCTCTAACCTATAATCCTATGTATACTTGAAGGAATCCAGAACTCTAGAGCAATGTGTAGGAATCTGTATAGACATTGAGGATAACTTAGGTGATGAGTTAGAACTCTCCAAGGTCTACGAGGACACAAATAGTTCTACTCATTCGTCCTTTAAACATTCTAGTTCCATAGAAGACCTAGCTAAGAATGTAGCCTAGAAGCTAGGAGTGTCAAGCAAAGAGACACCCTCAATAACTTTAGTCAAACATTATTACACCTGCGGTAGTGATCATATGGCAAGGGCCTCTCCAAATGTAACATCACCTCAAGGTAACCCTAGTACTCACTACTGCATGATAGAAAGGCGGTATACTAACCACACTACACAAGGTTGCCCATACAACAAGCAAGTGGTTAGACAAAACTATACTCAGGGATAACAGCAAGCCAATACATATCCTGACCAATACAATGCTCAGCCTCATTACTATAGGCCTCAAAATTTTGAGGTACCCTACCAGACACAACCTAGACCCCAACTCGTGCTAGGACAACAACCACCACCTCCTACAAATGTAATCTTTGTCAAATATGCTATGGCAGAAGAGAACCCCAATAGAGCATTAGGGCCCTCATCTCCACTAATAATAGAGAATGTTCCGAACTCAAATATTTTTTATTCCACCCACGTAGATAGCTGTGTACCTAATTCACAAAGTCTTAGGGACTTGTGTCAAAGAGACTAAATATCATTTGCCGCACAAGTGCATATAGTGGTGGATTGAGACACGCTAAATTATCAATCCGAAGAGCCACGTGAACCAAGTGTATGAGGACGTATGCACATGTGATGGAAAGTGAAGTGGCTCAGCAAAAATGCATATGAAAAGACTAATCTACCTCTCCAACTCACTAAATCTCTGGAAGTGTCTGTTGGAAATTTAGTAAGCCAAGAACTAATACCACAGGTCCAAGGTTCCATAGGTCCAGGATTTACAACATTAATTCTAGCAATCTTCCAATATTGACAAACCATGAACATACCACACTTAATTATACAAATGATGAGACAAAGATAGAGAAAGACTAGACAACATGTGTAAAGTGTTATGTAAGCTACTGCTTACTCACACTATCATATATACCAATGTCAATGTACAATGTGGAAGCAAAACTCTCAACCACTCTATGTGAACAGTAATAGATCGATGAGTGAATGTACAAATGGAAAAAACATATTCAAATGCATGGAGAGAAATCTGAATATATATGAGATGTGTGACCTAATAGGTTGTAGAAGAGTAAATATGAGTGACAGAAAGAGGAAGGATCAGTCTAAAACTGATAATCAACAAACCCTCATCTAACCTTAGGCTATGGAAGACCCTAAGTTAGACACGTGTGTGAAAAGATCACATACTTACAAAATTATCATAGCATGCTAAGTGGTTTGCTGCCAGAAATCCTCAAACTCATATGACTATACCTTCTCGAACACCTCATCCAAATATGCATAAAGCATATACGTACTGATTCTCTTGTACCTATGCCGAATAGGACTCCTCCTGATGTTATTGCCTCCATAAACTTCAAGTAGTACCTGTGTGCATAAAGAGAATATGTACCTAAATTCTTAACATAAGATGCAAATCTTATGTTAACCTCCATCCAATGTCTTTGAAGTACACCAAAATCTTCATGTAGAAGACATCCTTCCACACCACCAAGTTGCCAATGACCAAGTCCTCTCCATGAGCAAGATTGTGAGCACACTCTTCTCCTCCAAGAAGAACTCCATAGCCGCTCCTCAACATGCTCCAAGATAACACCATGGCTGCCCCATGTGTGCTAAGAAGCACCACCTCTATTGAGGGACCAAGATTCCAAAGCTTGTGTTGAAATAGGTGAAGGATGTCCTAGAAGTGACCCAAACACTTCTTTATATAGCCTTGAGTGTCTCATGCAAAAAACTCACTAAAAAGCATTTTATTTTAATTTCATTGCTTTTTAAATTGCTTTTGCTTTATTTTTAAGTGAGTTTGCTTTATTTTTAAAGTTGCTTTTAGCTAGCTTTAAAAATAACTTCTTGACCTGCTTTTTCACACTTCTGACTACCTTATGAATGATCTGACAATATTTTTATGATCCTTATGCCGAGAGCTATCATATGAGGTCAAAACCCTTAATTAGCAAAAAATTAGGGTTAGGGTTTTCTCCCAAATCTGATCTCTGATGACTGAATGTCATATACCATTGGAAAAGCTCTCTTCAAGCTCTACAAGATAGGCTCATAAAAATCTTACCCATTTTTGTGCCAAAAATGACTAAGTACCAAAATCAAGGTTTCTACCCTAAATGGATTTTGGACTGATGTGACATTGTTTTCCAACAATCCCCCCTGCAATGTCATATTGGTACAAACTGAACTGGATATGTAACTTCATTCATCTGCAAACTGTCATAAACTTCAAACTTGTACTCCCGAATGGACCTTCAAACCTTTTCTTCAAAAGTCTTCTTCAAAACTGAATTTGACTTTCTTCAAACTTCAAGAATCTGAATTTGCTGAATATGAACCATAATACTTGAGAAAATATGCAAACTAGATATCCAATAGTGTTCTCACCAAGCAATCACCGCTTGACAACAAATGTAGCAAGTACTGTCTTTAAACCTGCTATCTCGTGTCTTCACAAACCTGAAAACATACACTAGGATCCACATATTTGCATTTACCTTGCAAAAGCTTTCTCAATGTACTTCTGTTGTATCATGTAAATACACTAAACATAATCAAGAATTGAATCCTCGAACCTGTGACTGACAACTCACAACTTAGTGGAACACTCCTGGTTCATCTCTAACTGTACTCAAGTCAACTCAACTCAACTCAACCGAAATCAACTGAAATCAACTCATGAGTCTCATCAAAATATCATATCTATAATGTCATCATGTCTTCATCCTTGTTCAATGTGTAAATCCTTCATACCTCTTTCCTTTAGAACCTGGTATAAACATATATGTGCACACTTCTGAAACATACCTTTCTGAAATATCAAGCTTCTCTTCAATAGAACTCTGGAACCTTCTCCTGAACAGGAACTTTCTCCAGACATTCTTCTTCTTCCTTCTTCTTTCAAAGCTGGAACATAAAGAGAACGTGACAAAGGAAATATAGGAATACCTAAAATAGGAATACCTGTAGGTATGACTCTACATTCTTTCATATATGGCTGAAAATAAGTCTTCATGTTTTATCACCCCCCTAGATGACTTAACACTAGTATCCAGAATTCTTCAAATATATCAGACTTTATGAAATCTAGAACGTCTTTCTTCTTTCAATAAATCTAATCTTTAGTGATCAATACCTGTATCTGAAACAAAAATCTATGAACCCTTTTTATTAGCACTGTACACATGCCAATAGCTTTCCATGTCATTCTTCAGCTTCCCAAAATCTAGAATAAGGTTAGCTGATCTATCATAAAAACCTTGTTGAAAGCATTTTAGGATTCATAACCTTCTACAACATAACAAGTATCTTCTTCTATTCCTCTGCAACACAAATCTGATAGAATCTGAATCTTTGACTTACTTCTTCCGATGCTAACAATCTTCTCAAACAAAGGATAGACATATGAATCATAAATACTTTCTTCATGATCATTCAAGATCATCCAAGATAAGATCGAACTAGATCTATCAAGATCTCTCCAACAAAATACCTGTGTAGAATCTGCTCTCATCAAACCTTCATGATTGAATGTTTGACTTGCTACCTGAATGTCTCTAAGTGTCCATGCTTCTCACAGAACATTGTAAGTCTTTTCTTCAAACAAATCCTTCCCAAGAATCTGCACCTTCTACTTGAAACATAAGTGGACAAACTTCTCACCTTGAGAACTCCAAAAGTTGCAAGTTGATACTTCAAATCTTCATATTCTACCCAGGTGAAATGTGATAATATCTGCTTGACTTTCTTTTGGCTAACTTCACTTCTCATCAAGTGCTAGGATTTGATGGAACACCTTTTTGAATACAAACATGTATCCAAAAGTCTAGACAATCATAGAAATTAGATTCTCTAACTGATTGGTACAACAAAAATCTGAATTTTTGAAGTTTTCTGAAAATACTGAATATGAGGTAACTTTTCCAAACACAAAACCTCAACCCAAGTCTTCAACATCTGCTACAAATACTCTTTTACCTCAAGAGTTAGATAAAGAAGAAATATACTTCTCTGCAACTTGTCATATACCAAGTAGCTCTGAATTGAAACTCCATGAATTCTTTGAGGGAACATATAAGCTGCCTGCTCAAACACTTCAACTTATACATAACTCATACACATATGAGTCACAACATATATCTGCTGCTTTTCTTTCTCTCAATGCAATTCTTTGTCAAAACCTACTAAAACATGACCAAGTATCATGCAAAACAAGAAACTGCTTCTTCTTTAGCCTTATCTTCTTCACACAAGATGTTCTCATAGACTTGTCTTTGGATGTAGAGGATAAAAGTAGGAAAAGTATATGGAAAATATGAGAGAAAAGAAAGTCTTACTTTCCCTTTGGAAATGTTGGACTTTCTTCTTCTGCATCTTTCTTCCACCTGATGATGTCAACATCTTCAAACTTTTCTTCCATACCTTTTGTTCTCTTCATCTTGAAGTAGCAAGCACTCTTAACTTCTTCAAATGAATTTTTCTCTTCCTCTAGTGCTAAGACTAAGAGACAAAACAAACATGGTATACAAATGGAAGTGAACATAGAATCATGTTTTATCATCTCCTCATATCTTTGAAAAAAAATATGCTTCAAATAACTGATATGACTGAATTTACCAACCTTTTGGCTAAATATTGAATTACCTCTCTAGAGTTACCTCTCTAGATACCAAATGTGAGAAAAAACTTCCAAGCAACTTACATCACAAGATTGGCTGAAAAACTGATGCTCTCCACATTTGTCTTCTTAGATGAACTTTCTTGCCATGAAAGAGATCTCTCAAAACTCTCTAGAGAAACCTCTAGATGCCTGTTTTGATGTAGCCTTTAACTTTCAAATAATGAAACTGTATAAAAGCACTCCTTGAATCCTTCAAATCTCTTCATAACTGCTCTTCTAAGACATGACATGGAAACGATAATCTGATAGTAGAAACTGATACCTGTGATTTTATGTTGATATGATTCCTTCATCTTCTCTAAACCATTGTTCCTCCTTGAATTTGAAGTAGCCTTCTCTTCATCAAGTCTTGATCTTCAAACAATACTTTCTGTAAAGTATTTTCATACTCTTCCAAAAGTATTCGGCTGCTAACAGATCATCAACTTCATACTCCACACTGATAAATAAACATGTGACTGAATTGTCTAATTCTCAAATCTCTACTCATCTAGATTAAGTGTGTATGTTAAATGTCAAATGTTAGAAGATGCTCTTAAATCATATGTTGTAAACCTGGAAGTCTGGGAACCTGGGAATCTGAGAGCCTGAATGTTCTGATGTCAAAGCCCTAAAGCTCTCATACCAAATGTTGGAAATTAGGTGTCCCATTAGTAATACCATAGTCCACGGTTCCATAGGTCCAAGATTTACAACATTAATTCCAGCAATCTTCCAATATTGACAAACATGAACATACCACACTTAATTATACAAATGATGAGACAAAGATAGTGAAAGACTAGACAACATGTGTAAAGTGATGCGTAAGCTACTGCTTACTCACACTATCATATATACCAATGTTAATGTACAATGTGGGAGCAAAACTCTCAACCACTCTATGTGAATAGTAATAGATGGATGAGCTTCTGAAATGGATGCTACTGCCTCCATAAACTTCAAGTAGTACATGTCTGCATAAAGAGAATATGTACCTGAATTCTTAACATAAGATGCAAATTTTATGTTAACCTCCATCCAATGTCTTTGAAGTACACCAAAATCTTCATGTAGAAGACATCCTTCAAATACATTATGTAGATGGATGATCCACACCACCAAGCTGCTAATGACCAAGTCCTCTCCATGAGAAAGAGTGAGCACACTCATCTCCTCCAAGAAGAACTCCATAGCCGCTCCTCAACATGCTCCAAGATAGCACCATGGCTGCCCCATGTGTGCTAAGAAGCACCACCTCTATTGAGGGACCAAGCTTCCAAAGCTTGTGTTGAAATAGGTGAAGGATGTCCTAGAAGTGACCCAAACACTTCTTTATAAAGCCTTGCGTTTCTCATGCGAAGAACGCACTAAAAAGCATTTTATTTTAATCTCATCACTTTTTAAATTGCTTTTGCTTTATTGTAAATGAGTTTGCTTTATTTTTAAAGTTGCTTTTAGCTAACTTTAAAAATAACTTCTTGACCTGCTTTCTCACACTTCTGACTACCTGATGAATGATTTGACAATATTTTTATGATCCTTATGCCGATAGCTATCATATGAGGTCAAAACCCTAAATTAGTAGAAAATTAGGGTTAGGGTTTTCTCCCAAATCTGATCTCTGATGACTGAATGTCATATACCATTGGAAAGCTCTCTTCAAGCTCTACAAGATAGGCTCATAAAAATTTTACCCATTTTTGTGCCAAAAATGACTAAGTACCAAAATTAGGGTTTCTGTCCTAAATGGATTTTGGATTGATGTGACATTGTTTTCAAACAATGTCTACCACGATACCACTTACAGCAGTAAATATGAATTCAAATGTTTCTCCAAGCTCCAAACTCTGAGTATGGCCAATAGTGTTGATATATTTAGGTAGTGATGTGTGTGAACACTCTAGGACCGCCGGGGCACTTTTTTCCCTCTTTAGGAGGTTTTTTTCCCCCGGCTTGTATATACGCCTATTCCCCTAATGGGCTACTTATCTTTGTACATTCTCTAGTAATACATTCAGTCGTGTGTGTTGTGCTCCAAGCTTCTTCCTCTTTCTTGTGCTGTTCGCGTGCTTCCGCAGACGTCTAACTCCAACAATTGGTATCAGAGCAGGTCGTTGATTCTTCTAGGGTGTCGTCGACACTCCTCCGTTTGCAGTCTCAGATTCGCACAAAATTTGGTGAGCATACTCAGGGTGTTTTCGAGATCAAAACGGCTTAGCTCTGTGGTGCCAAAATCGCGATCTGAGCTCGTTTCGGCCTCCGAACGCACTATCGCAGTGCTTGTGCAGGCTATTTCGTCCTTTTGTGCCAAAGGTATATACCAGTTTCTGTTCGCTAGTTTAAGTGTCTCGAAGTCTGCTACAGGTCTAGCAGAACTCGTCTGGGCAGTTCTGTTCAACTTTTTGAGATACAGTCAATTTTCTGCATCAAGGTATTTTAGTCACCGGCCATGGCTGAAAGCAGTGATGTATTCCGTATGTTGGCTGTTGAGGATAAGTTGGATGGTACCAACTACCCATTATGGGCTTATATGATGCAACATGTACTGGTTGCAAAAGGATTGTGGAACATTGTGCAGGGTGTTGAAAGATGTCCTGTTACACCTGTAACGACAGGTACTGCAAATACAGGTGTTGGAGCTGATGAAGATGGTGTCGAAGATGATATTCCGCAGATTCCTGTTCGTGCTGCTGTTTCTGTTGCACCTACTGTAGAGCAGATTCGTTGGGATGGCAGAGATGCCTAGGCACATGCATTGATAGCTTTGTCTGTCAAACGTGCCATTATTCCTCACATTCGCTCTTGCAGAACAGCAAAGGATGCTTGGGATACACTTACCACTTTGTACCAGGCTAGGAATGAGGCTCGTGTTGCTTACCTCCGAAAACAGTTGGAGAGTGAGCACATGAATGAAGGTGATTCGATGGACAGTTTTCTTACAAAGATCAAAGACCTGAAGGAACAATTGATTTCTGCTGATGAGGTTATACCAGATAGCTCACTTGTGCAGACCGTTCTGAATGGCCTTCCTGATTCATATCAGAGTTTGCCTCTACTCTTCGATTGATGATGAAAGGCAATCCGAATGCCTTGTCATTTGAGGAATTAGTCTCTGTTCTGTTGCAGGAAGATCAGTCCAGGCAGAACAGGTCCATTATGCATGTTGCAGATCAAGCTTTCCTGGCTAGTCAGAAGGGCAAAGGAAAATGGAGCTCTTCTACTAGTAAGCAGAAATCTACAAATGCTGCACAATCGAAGAACCAGGATAAAGATGAGAAGAAATCAGAAAAGCAGAAATTGTTCTGCAAGTACTGTAAAGGAAATGATCATATTATAAAGAACTGTCCAAAACTGGCTGCTAAAGAGGCAAAGAAGAAAGAGGCTGGAATGGTTGTTGCAGAGGCCTCTACACCAAAAACAGAGTCTGCAAATCTTGTGCAGGAAGAAGAATGGGCGTTTACTACTGTTTGCAGTTTTGACCCATCTTCTCATGATCAGTGCATGTCTGCAGTAGACTTAGATGTTTGGTACTTTGACAGTGGGGCAACCAAACATATTACCTCGCAGCGCAGTTTCTTCTCTTCACTCGAGCCTGCCCCTACAGGGAATACTGTCACATGCGCGAATAACTCCTCTTATCCTGTTATGGGAGTTGGTAAGATCATTCTGACTACTGCTGATGGTAGTTCTTTCACTTTGTCAGATGCTTTATTTGTGCCAGGGATCAAAAAGAACCTGTTATCAGTTTCTGCATTAGCCAAGATTGGCTTGGTTGTGAAATTCGTTGATACAGGTGTACAGTCCATGATCTCTCAAATGGCGATGTGATTATTGCTTCTGGCATTTTATGTCGTGGGCTGTATAAGCTCATAGACTATGAAAAATCTGTGAATGATTCGGCATGTGCAGTTCATGATTCTCAGGCTATGTCAGATGCAAAGCTTTGGCATGCACGCTTTGGTCATCTGAATTTTGCTAGTTTGTTACGCCTGCAGAAATCTGAAATGGTGTCCTCTTTGCCCAAACTTGAGGCACCTGGAAAACATGTTTGTGAAGGCTGTATTTTGGGCAAAATGCAGCGTTCTTCCTTTCCAAAAGATGGTTCAGTTCGGGCTATGCAGAAATTGCAGCTTGTACATAGTGATGTCTGTGGTCCTATGCAGACACCCTCTTTTGGAAATTACCTTTACTTCGTGACTTTCATTGATGATTTTTCCAGGCATGCATGGGTATATCCACTCAAAGCAAAGTCCAAAGTGTTCATGTGCTTCAAACAGTTTTTGGTTTTGGCTGAAAATTTGTCAGCATGTAAAATGGGCACCCTCCGTTCTGATCGAGGGGGGGAATATATGTCTTTAGATTTTAATGCATTTCTGGCTGAACGTGGGATAAAACACCAGTGTACAGTGCCGTATACACCTCAACAGAATGGAGTTGCTGAACAAAAGAACAGGTCACTCATGGAGATGGCAAGGTGCATGGTCAAAAGTCAAGCTTTACCACATAGTTTCTGGCTTGAGGCTGTCATGTGTGCAGCATATGTACTGAACAGGTGTCCCACGAAAGCATTGCAGTCTATCACTCCATATGAGGCTTGGCATGACCGCAAGCCATCTGTTGCTCATCTGCGTGTTTTTGGTTGTTTGGCATATGCATTAGTGCCTGAACATCGCAGGAAATTGGATGATAAGGCAGTAAAATGTATTTTTGTTGGGTACAGTTCTGAAAGTAAAGGCTATCGTCTGTATCATCCACAGACTAAACGCATTCTGGTTAGCCGTGATGTTGTCTTTGTGGAAGATGCTATTCAGCCATTGCTTTCATGTACTAAGGAGACATCTGTTAGCTCCAAAGACATGTATGATACTTTGATGCCTCTTTTTACAGGTGGACAGGCTAGCGCTGGTCCTAATGAGGCAACTTCTCAGCCTTTGCAGGTTTCATATGATGATGCAGATCATGCCATTTCTGATGCAGATTTACATGATGCACTTGTTGATGAGAGAGCTGATATTGAACAGGCAAAAACTATGCCAAAATGGCTGGTGCAGACTTTGCGTGACAGCAAATTAGATGCACCTTTGTCATATCGTACTCGTTCAGGCTCTCATAGTACCTCCTTTGCATCAGATTGCTATGCTATGGCTGCATCTAGTCTCTGTGATGAGAATGAGCCTGTTTCTTTTGATGAAGCACAAAATTCAGAAAATTGGATGGCTGCTATGCAATCTGAATATGATGCTATAATGAAGAATGGTACATGGTCTTTATGTGACTTGCCTCCTGGCAAGAAGGCCATTGGCACTAAGTGGGTATACAAGCTGAAGCGTAAACCTGATGGTACAGTTGATAGGTATAAGGCTAGGCTTGTTGCAAAGGGTTATGCGCAGGAAAGAGGCATTGATTTTGATGAGACCTTTGCACCTACATGCCGTATGACTACTATTCGGAGCATTTGTGCACTTGCAGCCCATCATGGTTGGAATGTACATCAGTTGGACATTAAAACAGCATTTCTGAATGGTGACTTGCATGAAGAAGTGTATGTTTTTCAGCCCCGTGGCTTTGTGCAGAAAGGGCATGAAAACCAGGTGTGCAGGTTAAAGAAGGTGTTATATGGTTTAAAGCAAGCACCACGTGCTTGGTATGAGAAAATACATGCCTATCTGATTGCACATGGTTTTGAGAACAGTCCAACTGAAAGCACCTTATATGTTAAGCGTGCTAATGATGTGCTTTTGATCATTGTTGTCTATGTAGACGACATGCTGCTCACTGGTCCTCTTGAGAAGCATATTGCTGATTTCAAGGCTGATTTGCATGCCTCATTTGAGATGTCTGATTTGGGGCATTTGCATCACTATTTGGGCATTCAATTTATGCAAGTTGATGGTGGAATGGCTTTGTGTCAAACGAAATATATTGACACATTATTGCAGCGTTTTGGCCTTGAAGACTGTAAGCCTGTTGCCACTCCTATGGAGACAGGTTTACGATTGAGTCTTCATGATGCTGGAGATGCATTTGATGCTGTTCTCTATCAGCAGGCTGTTGGATGCTTGATTTACTTATGCATTACTCGGCCAGATATTCAGTTTGCTGTCTCACAGATGAGCAGGTTTATGCATTGCCCAGGAGTCACGCATTGGAAAGCGGTTAAGCGCATCTTTCGCTACTTGAGTGGTACTCGGCTACTTGGGTTGTTTTATCCCAAGGGGGGATCACTACCGCCAGATTTGCATGCTTTTTCTGACTCAGATTGGGCTGGTTGCTATGACACTCGTGTGTCCACCAGTGGTTTTTGCTTCATGCTTGGTAGCTCATGTATATCTTGGTTGAGCAAGAAGCAGCCTACTGTGGCCACTTCCAGTTTTGAGGCTGAGTATAGGGCAGCTTTCACAGCGACTGTTGAGTGTGTGTGGCTCAGACGCCTTATGGCTGATTTGGGTGTTGGCCAGTCTTCTGCCACCACCATCTTCACTGACAGTCAGAGCGCATTGGCAGTTGCGAGGAACCCTGTGTTCCATGCTCGCACTAAGCACATTGAGGTGCATTATCACTATGTCAGGGAGAGGTTCTCTGCTGGGGAGATCAGCTTGGCATATGTGCCCACGCAGGAGAACATTGCAGACCTTTTCACGAAGGCTCTGCCTAGGGAGAAGTTTGAAGCTTTCCGCAAAGCTTTGGGCTTACTTCCTTTTGTGGAGTGATTTCCACATAGCTCGGCACTTCCTTATACATGAGTGCCAGCTCCTTGTTCACCGCATCACTCCCAGGGGGGATTTGTTGATATATTTAGGTAGTGATGTGTGTGAACACTCTAGGACCGCCGGGGCACTTTTTTCCCTCTTTAGGAGGTTTTTTTCCCCCGGCTTGTATATACGCCTATTGCCCTAATGGGCTACTTATCTTTGTACATTCTCTAGTAATACATTCAGTCGTGTGTGTTGTGCTCCAAGCTTCTTCCTCTTCCTTGTGCTGTTCGCGTGCTTCCGCAGACGTCTAACTCCAAGAAATAGTGGGTTGTTTTCGAAGCTCTCGACGAGACGCATCTAGTCGTTGTATTTTCACTCGAATTTGACAACCGCTCTTCAAGTTATGGCCAAAACAGTGAATGGCGAGAAACACCTTCACTCACTCCACAACTTGTTTTTGCTCACACACACTACAGTAGTTCAAAAGTGATGGGGAGGTGTAGACAACAGTCCTACACACACATTCCAAGCTGCACACACACACAAAAGATCATAGAGAAGAGGAAAATCAGCAGGAAAGAAGCGAATTCGAAATTCTAGTTCTCCTTCTTCACAATGGAAAAAAGTCTTTACAAAGAGTCACAAAGTGACTTATATACATGTGCCCTAAAAAATGGTCCTTTCAGACAAGTGACCGGCACTTTATTGGCTAATCTCTAATTGCCTACTATTTTACAAAGAATATATTACAATGATTTGGGAATATGCATCTAGAGGACTCCTCTAGTGCATTTACATAGCTTTGAGGGAATTTCCTAGGATTTTGAAGAAGAAAATTATGCCCATTAATTTGAAAATTTTGGGACTCCTCTTTTGTGCCTCTTTTCTCTGCAACACTCTCCCTCTTTATCTCTGTCGTCCCTTGACAGGCTTTGCTTCTCGTTTGCACCTTGTCTATGGCTCCTGAATACATGAACCTAGTGGTCGAAGAAGCGATAAGGACTGTCTGAGAATTTGTTACTTTATCCAAAATTAGTCCTTTGCTTCTATAATCCCCTTGGTATTCCATACATTCATAAATTTGGGTTGCTGCATGAAATCGCGCTATCATGCACGCCATCAGTGGCTACGAATGTGATATTCTTAGTCACTCTCTTCAACTTCTCACCCTCTACCCTTTCTAACTTTTGGTCTTCTGATATGTCTTTGTCTTCACACATCTGACCCTGTTGTATTGCTTGGAGCCTGTTTACTTTCTTCCACCGCACACCTTACTCTACAGGCTTTTGCTCCCTTTTAAGTGAGCACTACGTTTTAAAGGTCCTATTCTTAAAGCTTGTTTGTCATCCTCCTCTGGGACCTGATTCATTCCTTTCCATCGCACGCATCTAGTGGACAAGGAGACAGCTAGGACCTTCAGACAATTGGTTATCTTATCCGATGAAGAATCCTTCATTTGCTATCTCTCTTTCCTGCTTGTTTCGCTTCACCGCCTGCTCCTGGTGGATGAGAAAGCTGTGTGCAACCTCCCATGAAATGTCCTGGTTGTTATTTTTCTTTATTTCCACTCCTCAAGACCTGGTTCTTGGGTGTTGTCACATGATGCGTGCCCCTGCGGGGCTTTGGGCAGAGGGCTGTTCTTTTTCTTTATAAACTTTGTTCTTCACTGAGCTATTTTATTCTTTGATCTTCTTCTTCTTCTCTTTTTGCTGGATTCCCCTTCCACACGTCCCTCCTTCTAAACTCTGTCATCCCTGAGAGGCTTTTTGTGGCGACATGAGTATGTTTGTATGACTTTTTGCTCTCTCTGATTAAGCAAATTGGCTTGACATAGCATTAATTCCTTCCATTGGCTCTACTTTACCCCGTCATCTGGTGCCTGTCTATGATCTGCAAAGAAACTTAATTCGTAGGCCACCAGTCTTGCATTAAGGTTCGAAGATATTTTTGCAAAAAATTCTGAATCCATTTCAAAAAATCCTGTGAAGAATGCCCCTTCAAATGTCTGCATGTAACTACTTGGCAAAAATATCAGTCTCGAGTATATGGCCATTAGTGTTAAGCAGCTAGGTATGGTTGATAGATAAAAAAACAAGGGCATCTGATCCCTGGTTAATGCCGATGAAGTTAAAAAATGTGTACTGTGCATGTTGAAACACCTTTATGATAGTAAGTAAAATACTCAAGGATTTTAGTCATTTTGATTGCTAAATCTAGTACAACTATATATCAGGTAATCCAAAATCTATGGTTTTAACCATGTACTCTTCGGTCGGTAGATAATTATGAGGTGGACTGGGCAGTAATGGATAGTTAAGCCACTAATTATTTATGCTTCCCTGGCGCTTTCCTTCCCAAAATTACGTCCAAGAGCATCATCTGGGCACTGGGCAAAAAGATGGGTTGACTTGAAGTATATAAGGTGCCGATTCCCATTGTACCCGTAGTGTAGGATTCTTCTCCAAAAATTTCCTTCTCCAGATAGGATCCGCTTTGTCAAATTCCTCTTGTGTATAGGTAAATGTGTGCATGTTGAACTATAGGTTGCTATGTGGCTCTTTATTTGTTGTGGTCTTTATGTATTGGCGTGTTTGTTCTTTTAGTAATCCATATGGTACATTGAAAGGTTTCAATACCTGTTCCAAATTTTTGCTTTCAATTTTTGCTTCTCTCATGACCTTGATTACTTGATCTTAAAAATCTTCAGTAAGTTGGGACAACAGTTGTGCCCGCTCATGTCGGCTTAGTTCTGCAATATGTCAAGTGTCTTTCAGTGTTGGTCTCTGTTTGCTCCCTTATTGGTGAATGATGTAAGGGGGGAGAAAGAGGACGTACCTAAGTCTCCTCAGTAGCCACTGTGGAGTGTGGAACTACTGGTGTCCCCTCATTGACTTGCTGTACTAGTTGACCTTGCAATTTCTTTATTAATTCATCCTTCTCTTTAATTTCTTCTATGGCTTTCATAATCGTTTCCTTGTTTTTGAGGAGCTCCTCTCCTATGGTAGCAAGTTGATTAACATCTTCATTGCATTGTATTATATATCGATTTTCTGCTACCTTTCACTTCTTTCTCAGTTCCGCTGTGTCGTCCATATACCTTTTCTCCCAATCTACTATGATGGCTTGCTCATGCTTTAGCTGATCTTCATACTTTGCTATCCACTCTTCTAGTGCTTTTGTGTTGGTTTCTGTCATGTCAGGAGCTTCGATCAGTTGGTTGCACAGAAGGGCTATCATTAGCTCTTTATTCCTGTTCTGTAAATTATCAACCTCATCCATGTACACCTTGATTTGAGATTCAAGAATTTTGCTTCTAGCATTCATTCTTGTTTTGTCAGCTTCGCTAGCCTCATATTTGCTTTGTAGTTCTTTCAATTGTTCTTTTAGCTTCTGATTTTCAGTTTCTAGTGTGTTGCATTGATGCTTGGCCTCTTGGGCTTTTGCCTCTTTCTCTATTGTTATCTTTTATGCTTGAATTAATTGGGCAGATAGATTCTCACCTATTTCTTGACATCGATTCTTTTCCCGCATTGCTTTGTCGTAGTCAGCATCATCCTCAAGCATTAGCTATTGAGTATCCATGGCAGTTTGTATCATCTGTTGTACCACTGGCTTGAGCTGAGCGACATCTACGTTCAACCATGTTTTTGGAATGATTGGTGCTTCCCCTGTTCGTACATCTTTTCCTTGCTCCACGTGTATGGTCTCGTTATGCAGTTTCCTTATTTGGAGTTGTACTTCTTGTGCTCTTTGCTCCTCTTCATTATTGATAGATTTTATGGCACTCCCTTGAAATGTTACATCCATCGGAGATGGTTTTGCTACTATCCTTATTGGTGTGAAGGGTTCCGATTCTTCTACTGTATTTTCAACCTTTTCTTCCTTAGGGTTCTTTAATAGGACCTCTCCCGCTAGTAGAGTCTCTTTGATTTGGATATTAGATGATTCATTCAATTTAATAATATGTACTCTTTCTTGAGATGCGACTTGCTTTGTGGTGTCTTTGATATTGCCATTTGGCGTTCGATCTCTCTTTGTGCCTTCCATGCCAAAGTCATCATTCACTTGATTTAATTCGTCCCATTGTCCATCATCCTTGGAATCACTTCTAATATCCGCATTTAGCATCGAGGTGTCTTGTTCTTCTTGTATGTCTGATGATGAGCTTGAGTTCATCAACCCCAATTCTCTGTATCTGTGAACCTTGGTCAACCTTTTTCTTTGTTCAGATTATTGATGGGCTTGTTGGTAGTGATGCCCTTGCACCGATAGATTTGCCTTTCCTTCCATGTACTGGTGAGTAGCTTCCATTGCTCTTGTCAATTCTTCTTTCGTGTGGACTTCCATGTTGATGATCTCCCTTTGTTGTAGATGACTTTAGGAGCGTTGTTCTCATTGTTTCTCTTTGATTCACCATTCATGTAGGATGAATCCACCTCAACGACTGATGCATTGGTGTTGGTAGTCATTTCTTTCTTTGGACATTCTTCTGGTTGGTTTTTGATGGAGTCGTTTGCTATTTCCTCTTCTAGGATTTGTTTCTTATGCTTGATGGTTTCATGCATGGGATAGTGTCTTTCTTCTAGGAGGCTAAAGATTTCTTTATGCCCTATTTTGGCTGATATGTATCCTTGAGCTAGGTGAATGCTTACTTCATTCTCAATGATCCAATCTTGTCCTAGGATCGAGTTCTCTATTAGATCCTCATCTTTATACACGAAGACTCTTTGCTCCATAGTGGAATTTCTTAGGTGGAGGGATACCGAAGCCTCTCCAATGCATTCTATGACTTGACCTCCAATGCCTATCATGTGTGCTTTAGTAGGTGTTATGGTCATTTGAAGATGCATGATGACCATTCTTCGAATGCAATTGAGTGTTGCTCCCGAGTCTATCAAAGCATCTATTAGCTGGTACTCTATCGTTCCAATCCCTAGGTTTAAGTATGGTTGAGATATGCTGAGATTGGTTGTGTTGGTCTGGTGATGGCTCACTAGACTGGGCATCCTGCTGTTCTCCATAAACAGAAGGAATATCTTATGGGAATTGATAATGCAACTCATCCACAAGTTCAATGGGAGGGAGATTTTCTAGCCGATTTCTCTTCTTGAATTTTTCTTAGAAATCCATGGGAATATTGATGCATAGAAGAAAAGGTGTCTGGTCCAGTTGAATTCGGCACATAAGCTTCCTTGGGAGGAATGCTTATTCTTTGATTTTCCTTGTCCTTACCTTGGAGGGTGGCATCCTTCCTAGATTTTGCAATTAAACTCTGCAATCTTTCTAATAGTCCATCAAAATGCAACTATGTCTTAGCTGAACTAGAGTAATTGAAGAGGTGACATGCTTCAAACATGGTCTAAGCCAACTCTACCATCTTAGCACAAAGATTTGTTCTTTCTATCTCTAGATCAGCTCTAGGGTAACATTTCTCATGATTTGATACGTTTGGTGCTTCTTGGATTCTAGCCTGATAGGCTTTAAGCATCATGTCTAGATCTTTGGGAGTGGGATCTGCTAAGATGGATCCTACCCTAGGTGGTGGTGGGGTTGTATTAGGTGGATCAGAATGTGGCAGATTGGAAGAGGATGGGGATTTTGGTGGTGGTGGTATGAGAGAGTGTTTGAAATGTGAGTTCAACTATCTTGGCTTTTGTTTCTTTTAAGCTTTCCTCTAGCTCGCTCATCTTCTTAGACCATTGCCTTTTCATTCTTTCACGACTATCTTTCCAAGCTCTTATCCTTTTCTTAGTTATACTTTCAGTCTCACTCACATCACAACTCTTTTCGTGTCTGAAGCCTTGGCTCTTCTACAATGCGTGAGCTTTCGTAACCACTTGCACTGGGGCAGTGGAAGTTACACTTTCAATGGAATCTATTACTAACCCAATCACATTAATGGGAGTGATCTTTGGCCCATTGTTTGGGTTTTTAGGGCAATCTCGTAAGAGGTGCTCCTTCCCACAATCTGGACAAAAGCCTTGAATTGTCACTGATTGGGGCTGCACCAATGTAGGCATAGGGCAATCACAAATGGAGTGATCACCTTGGTATCTATAACAGGATCCTCTAGGTGTTTGGGGTCTGATCTATCTGGGTTGGGGCCTAGAATTAGGATTTGCATACATGACATTAGCATATTCTGGCTCCAAACTAGGTTCACTCAGGTCTTCATAATAGTACGTCCCGTTATGCTCACGTGATTGCATGTAGTAAGCATGTTGATTATCGACATGAGTCAAGTCCAAATTATGATCACTCGGGTCACTTTTTGTAATCAATGGTGATGCTTGTACTAAGGCTCTATCTAAGTTTTCTTCAGTGGCTGCATACTTCATTGGAATCAAATTGGCTGGTGGTGGTGGTTGTTGAACTAACACCAGCTGAGGTCTCTGTTGAGCCTGATAGGGTGGTTGGTAGGGTGGTTGGGGTCTAGCATACTGTTGTGGGTACTGATTCTAATATCTCCCTCGTTGTTGATATGGTTGTGGATAATTTTGTCTAACCACTTGCTTGTTATAAGGGGAGTCTTGTGTGGTGTGGTTAGTGTACCTCCTTTCTATGGTGCAATATTGGCTATTAGGATTCTCTTGGGTTGACCCATGATTGGACACACATTCACCATATGGTGTCCTCCACAAGTATAACACTGTTTTGTTGGGATAAATCTAGGTATCTGTTTGTTAGAGACTCCTAACTTCTCAGGCACCTTCTCTACAAGTTCCTCAATAGGTGTGGATTGTTTGAAAGTGAGGGTAGTAGAGCTATCTGAATCCTTATAGATCTTTGAAAGCTCTAATTCCTCTCGTAGATTATCCTCAATATCTATGCACATGCGTACACACTCTTCTATGGATCTAGGGTCTTTTAAGCACACATGAGATCTCACTTTGGTGCTCAACAATCCATCTAGGAAAAACGCCACCTGTTTGGCTAGTACAGGTAACTCTGGAACATGGCATCTCTCTAAATATTGTCTGAACCTTCTTCCTACAAGTCTAACCATTTCTTGAGGTGTCTATTTAAAGCTATGGATCAATGAGGAAGTTTTGTGCCTTATGCCACTCTTAGAAAATTTCATGATGAAGGCTTCTAGTAGTTGGTCTATGTTCTTGACTTGCCTCTCGTGTAGTGGTTGAAACCACATAAGGGCAGTACTCTTGAGTGTTAGACCAAAAGCATTGTATTGTATGAATAGGTCATCAACTTGCTCAGCTCTCAATCCTTGCCTAGATTTTGCCACATGATTATAAGAGTCCCCTGTACCATCGAAATAATTCTTCATAGAATTGACAAGTTGTGTAGGCTTTAGGGCCCTCGTGTGTTCTCTAGGTCTTGGTAGAGGGAATTCATGTCTTGGTAGAGGGAATTCATCTACATTTCTTTGATTTCTTGGGACTCTATGTCTCTTTTTTTCTATTCATTTTGTTTCAGTTCTCGTTCTTTCTCTTCCTATTGGGTTAGCAAAGCTTACTTCCGGCCTATCTCCACTCTTGTCCCTTTGAGCTCCATGAGCTTGGGATGTTCTAGCTCCTTGGTGACCAAAAGAGACATTGGATCTTGGTTGGGGAAAAAAAAATTTGCCCTTCCAAGTGTAGGCCTCCCTACCAGGCTCGGAGACCACAAAGACCCTCTCTAAAGTATTGTCTAAGTAGGTCACTTTGCCTAGTGTGTCAGGATTTTGAATTCATATATTATAAGCATTTCCAACTCATTATGTTGTTCAGGCTTATACCTCTAGGAAGCCTCCTTTGTCTCTCGGTTTAAGAGTAAATATATGCTCTTATTGTCCTGGGGAATCCATTCTAGGGTGATAACTCTTAGCCTCTGAAATTATGTTGCCAAATTTTTTTGTCCTTTCTGGTTGGTTTGTGACAACATACATGGTCCCTTCTTTATCTATGTATGCACCATTTTTTAACATGACTACTAGATGTTCTAGTCCAATGGGTTGATCTGGGTTTTTAATCTGGACAACAGATCTTCTTAGACCGTCATCATAGATGCGAGCACCTAATCGACTGATCTTGATGTGTTCCAATTGAGTCTTGTAAGGTCTGTTTGGTATTTCTAGGTATGCCACTCCTCAGCTATATGAAATCTCAAAATCACTTGTTTCAAAAGTTAAAACATATGGGTAATCACACAATTGTTGGGACCAAGACCTATCTGTATGATTGATACTAGCTTTAAATGATCTGAGACTTTGTCTATTCCATCCTAGATATCTTCCAAACCTAAGGCTCATAAACCTTGGTGGTTATCCCAATTTTCCTTGTACAACCTCATTGTAGAGTTCTTTGGTATTAGTCACTAATTCTTTCTATTTTCCTTAGGATGTTATTTCTTGTCCAATAAGTTCTCATCACAAGGAATACTTAAGTTTCTCGCACTTGAAGTTTAATCGCTTGATTTATATACTTTCACCTTAGAGTTTGTCACAAAACTAAGTTATTGATGCTTGCACTTTGAGAAATCAGGGTTCTTGTACTTGATCATGCTTAGCATTGCCCTAATTAATCAAAACTTCTATCCGTACTTAGCCTAAGCTAGGAATTGACAGAGGGGGTTGAGAATGATCCAACCTCAAGTCACTTATCCCTTACTCATGTTTGAGTGCTCAAGGCAATCATTTTCAAGATTTTAGTATGCTCATGCTCTGAATGGCCTTTGATGCTCTCAAATGGACCTATAAAAGTCCCAAAGTAAGCTCAAGATTTAAATCTATTGACACAACAAACCATTTTCATTCATGTAATTTAGAGACTAATTTGTCCTTTGCCTTTAGAAAAACATTCCTTAGAGATCCCTCAACTTTCTCACCCCTGTGGAAGATCAACGTCAAGATATCATATCTATAACTCCATGAGCTTTCCAACGAGCCCAAGATCACTAGAAACAGAGTTCGTATCAAGAAGTTATGTCTCTTTATGGTTTTAGGGGTTAAAACAACCAAACAGGATTTCTCGAATTACTTTCTTGGAGCATCCCTATGATCCTATAACTTGATATTTATGCCCAAAATTAGCCAAAATTTGCAACTTAAAAACCCTATAAAATTGGCCAAAGTTGGCTGTCAATCGCAATCGATAGGGTTGTCAATCGGGATGGACAGAGATGTCTATCATGGCCTGTCAATCGCGATGGATAGAGCCAATCGTGATTGATAGTGTCAATTGCGATGGACAGAGTCGTTCGCGATTGATGGTGTCAATCGTGATGGACAAAAACTTTCAGGTTTTTGTGTGATTACCTATCAATGGTGGGTCATAAAGTGGCAATGGATATGTTTCCCGATGAATTCGAGTGTCAATCCTGATTGCTCTGTCAGTTGTGATGAACAAGAAAGTAAGAAAAAAGTGAAAATTAAAGAAATTACATATGACTCCAACATCACAACTCTACGTCTTACCATCACATGCTTGTCTCGAAGCTCTCTCCCTAGCAACGGTGCCAAATCTGGTGTCACCCTAGCACAATGGCAGATACCAACATGAGGAGATCCACCCCATAAATGTCAATTTGTGTAAACGTGAGGACTAGTATGACGATTGTGAGCAAGTAAAGGCACAAATTTTGTAAGTGAGAAGCACACTGTCATGCACACACATACACACATGCACACAAGGCAAGAACCAAGAGAGGAACAATGGAGTGCTTTCTATTACTCAAGAAGTCTATTAAAATAGGTCAAATCTCTAACAAGCTAACCTCAAAAATGAGCTCTCTAGCTCTTTTTATAGTTTTTTACTAGCTTTTGGCCCTCTCCTAGTGTCAGGCCTAGTTAAAAATTAGGTTCCAAGGCTTATTTGAGGGTCTAAAATTTACGAAAACGAATACATAGGTATTCTTAATACTCCTCAATCTGGAGGACTCCTCGAGTTGCACAAAATGGAGTAGGTATTAATAAAAGAATGCTATCTACAATGGTGTGAAGTGAATAAAATCACTGTTTGGGAAATTTTTCTCCTTGAAAAATCATGTGGCCTACTTGCCAGATATTAGTTGTTTCATCTTGAGTTAAATGCTCGACAAGGTACAATAGTTGCTTTTATAAGGCGAGTGGAGGGTACTATGATTATATGTACTTTAGAATTGTTAATTGATAGTGAACAAAATAAGTTGGATAGGGTCAAGCTTGATTTGGATCAAGCCAAGCTATCAAAGCCTCCTGAGTCTAAGGTGACTACAACAATCATTGAGATGAGAAAAAAGTGACAGGTATCCATAGATGAATTGAAATGTGATGTGGGAATGTCTCTTGACAGGAGGATTCAGTTGGAGACGCAAATTCAAATATATACTGTTAATCTAGAGCTTTTAAGGGTTGAGCCAGATGAGAATGACAAGATTCCTAAACTGGAGGTAATATTTAGCTTTATTGACATTGGTTTAAACATTTTTCTAAGGTTCAATACTGTTCATTTGGATTGTTACATACACAGGCTGAATATAAGTTGCATGAGAATCGGCTAAAGAGTGCAAGTCGACATCTATACTTTGTAAAGAACATGTTAAGCATGATGGATTCAAATGAATTGTCACCATTATTGACATTACCTCCCCTAGAGTTACCATCAGCCCTCTTACTTAGTGTTTCATCCATGTGCATAGCATGTGGTTTGAATATTGAGGAGAGGGTGAGTTTTATAGTGCACCTTATGCCATGCAACCATGCATATCACTATATTTGTTTTGTAGCACATTGTCGTGTGTCAGTCAACTGTTTAGGACCTGAATGTGGTGTTGAAATACCAGAACATGTGCGGCAAACAATCTCTAGATTCATTGATGGTGGAGAGGTAAGTTTGTCGTGTTGATTAATATTAATAATATTACTTTTTATCCATGGTTGTGGCTTCTTGGTTAGTTGTTTGTAAGTAGATATTACTAATTAGGTTGCTACTTATTACCTATTACTAAGTAGCTGGTTCTTAGTTACTTGTTACTAAGTATCTATTACTAATTAGATTATTACTAGTTACTGAGTTATTGATTCTCAGTAACTTGTTAGTATTTATTACTAATTAGCTTTTTACTAGTTAGCTATTACTAGGTTACTAAGTTATTACTAATTATCTTGTTAACAATTAGCTATTACTAAGTAGTTGGTTCCTAGTTAGCCGTTAGTAATTAGCTATTACTATTTAGGTTGTTACCAATTAGTTATTACTAAGTAGCTAGTCTTTGGTTAGTTGTTTGTAATTAGCTATTACTAATTAGCTTGTTACCAATTAGCTATTACGAAGTAGCTGGTTCTTAGTTAGTTGTTAGTAATCAGCTATTACTACTAAGCTAGTTACTAATTAGCTATTACTAATAAGCTAGTTACTAATGAGCTATTACTAAGTATATGGTTATGATTAGTTGTTTGTAACTAATTAGCATGTTACTAGTTAGCTATTACTAAGTTGCTAACTCTGGGTTACTTGTTAATAATTAGCTATTAATAATTAAATTGTTACCAATTAGCTATTACTAAGTAGCTGGTCGTTAGTTAGCTGTTAGAAATGGTTATTAATATATTAGTTTGTTACCAATTATCTATTAATAATTAGCTATTACTAAGTAGCTATTACTAAGTAACTATTACTAAATAGCTATTACTAAGTAGCTATTACTAAGTAGCTATTACTAAGTAGCTATTACTAAGTAGCTATAACTAAGTAGCTAATTCATCATAGCTATTACTAAGTAGCTGGTTCTTAATTAGCTTATTAGTAAGTTATTATTAATTAGCTTGTTACCAATCACCTATTACTAATTAGCTCTACAAATTAATATTTAGTTTGTTAGTACTCAGCTATTACTAAGTAGCTATTACTAATTAGCTATTATGAATTAGCTATTATGAATTAGTTATTACTAATTAGCTATTATTGATTAGATATTACTGATTAACTTATTACTAATTAGCTATTACTGATTAGCTATTACTGATTAGCTATAAATGATTAGCTATTACTGATTTGCTATTACTGATTAGCTATTACTGATTAGCTATTACAAATTACCTATTATGAATTAGCTATTACAAATTAGCTCTTATGAATTAGCTATTACTAATTAGGTATTATTAATTCGCTATTACAAATTAGCCATTACTAATTAGCTTGTTATTAAGTAGCTGTTACGAAATAACTAGTTCTTGGTTAGTTATTTGTAATTAGCTATTACTAATTAGCTATTACTAAGTAATTGATTGTTCGATACTTGTTAGTAGTTAGCTATTAGTAATTAGCTTGTTACTAATTTGTGATTATTAATTTAGCTATTATTGATTAGCTATTATTGATTAGCTATTACTGATTAGCTATTATTGATTAGCTATTATGAATTAGCTATTACAAATTAGCTATTATGAATTAGCTATTACTAATAAGCTATTATTGATTAGCTATTATTGATTAGCTATTACGAATTAGCTATTAGAAATTAGCTATTACGAATTGGCTATTATGAAGTAGGTATTAATAAGTAGCTATTACTAATTAGCTATTACTGATTAGTTATTATTGATCAGCTATTAATAAGTAGCTATTAGATTTGCTATTACGAATTAGCCATTACTAATTAGCTTGTTACTAAATAGCTATTACAAAGTAATTAGTTCTTGGTTAGTTGTTCGTGATTAGCTATTACTAATTAGCTTGTTACTAATTAGCTATTACTAAGTAGCTAATTGTTTGATAGTTGTTAGTAGTTAGCTATTACTAATTAGCTTGTTACTAAATCGCGATTACTAAGGATCTAGTTTTTCGTTAGTTGTTTGCAATAAGTCATCCATCAACTATCTCTTTCTTACTCTTTAACCTTCTAGTGGAACACTAATCTAGCTGGTTTCATTGTGCTAAGCAGTTGCTTGTACCTCAATAGGAACAATTACCAACAATGCTGATGCTGCATATGATAGGGAGCTTGGGACAAGTGAGAATGTTGGGCATACACCATTTGCTGAAAGTAAGACTTATTCCCAATCTTCATCATCGAAAGAGAGAAAATATTCCATCCTTCCTCCAAATACCGTCTACAATGGATGCTAGTGTGGATCCTTGTCCAATGGACAACATGCATGATGCTGAGTCCACACGCATTGACTTTCATAGTGGTCTAGATGGAATGATTGAGAATGTTCTTGATCTATTTAGCAGCTCAGATATTCATCTAGCTAGTCACAACTCTTAGTTGATAATGATCCCGTTGTTTTTTCAAACAAAGGTCATCTGCAGAATACAACTTTTGATCCTAATCAGGGTCCAAATAGAGATGTTCTTCAAATGAATGCTACAAATGAAACCTCCTCGAAGCAAAACTATTGTAACCCAGCCTCAGATTCTGACATTTGTGGATCCCCAACAAAGGCTATAGGTGTTCATGTACAAGAGGATGCCACTCTAGCATAGTTTACGGCAAATGCAAAAAGAAATTTGCAAGTTCTTGTGAAACCACAGAAGAAGCCAAGCCATTTGCACCCAATTACAAGGCAGTAGACTACTCGATCACACGTGAACGAAGGTGCTATACCTGATATAGAGGATCTTTGAAAGAATAGTACCAGTGTTCACCCTCTTACATCATTGTCCTTTGTAATGGTTACTATCCGCACGTGTGGCATCATCCAAATCTATTAGCTATCATCACATTTTGTGATCAGCCTATTTTGTATCGATGTTATTAAAATATTTTGTTGTCTCTGCCTTGTATTATATACCCTGTACATATTTGATAGCTCAATTGTGTCATTGATTATAATGATGTAAACAATTCTTCTTTTGGTATTATATGGACAAAATGGCGTTTGTCCATAACTTAAGCACCAATTTGGAAATAATTTGAAGTTTTAATGCCATCATAAACATTAGGAACACATTTGTATGCATTTTACAATCGGTCCTCTCATGATGCCTTTTTACAATGATATGATTTGGATAGTAGTAAATAGTTTCAAAGTGAGGAAATTGATTTCACTATTTAGTTCTAATGTTCACCTTCTTACAACACCTCTTTGTAATGGTTACTACCCACATGTGACATTGTCGAAATCGATTAGCTCTCATAGGAATTTGTATTTAGCCTATTTTGTAACGATGTTATTGATTGTATTTATCCTATTCTTTACAATTTTTGATAGACTAATAGTGTCATTGATTGTAAGTTCCATGCACAGCTACTGCAAAAGACAGTCTTACATCCTCAGCAAGTCAATGTCAGGCTGCAATAGAAGTTGAGCACAAAGATGCCCAAAAAGGAAAAAAAACTAAATAAAGTATCAGTTTAAACTCAAACTGATCCTAGTTCAACTCAAACATATCCTATTTCAACTCAAACTGATCTTATTGCAACAACAATTGAGCAAAAAGTATCAGTTTCAACTCAGACTAATCCTGTACTAGTGTTTACACCAAAAGGCAATCAAGAGCCTAAACAAATACTAGGCAAGTAAAAAAAACGAAAGAGGTTGGATCATGTGATAATGGAACCGGAATTTATTGAGATATAAAGGGACCCTCCAAAGATTCAACGTGGCCTAACAGAGGAGATACAGGAATTGAAACCTATTCACAAGGATTTACAACCTAGGTCTTTGATTCTAGAAGTTGAAGTATTTATGAATATCCGAAGTAAGCAAGCCTTTCCTGAAAGTAATGCTTTTCTTCAATGGTTCCTTGAACATTTCAATGTCTGGATTTGGAGTGCCTATGATCTAGACGAGGTCAACAAATGTATTGATACAATCTTCCGGGTGTTCAGGAGGAAATTTATGGATATTTGGGGGAGAGATCAGTGTTTTTGGATTTTTCCAATCCATTTCAAGAAACTCGCTCATTTCTGGGACAAGAATGTGGACTACGGGCCTGACAATACATTGATAATTGATACTACTGCTACAGGTTATTTTACAACATTAGAAGATGTTGTCTAACGTTACCAAAGATGACAATCAGTGAAAGACTTAACTATTTGTCAGGAATTCTTTGTGATCAACTTTGGAAATGGTTAATAGCCCCAAATCGTATTGAGTATGGAGATATTATTTCCAAATTAATTCCTCTTGATGAAGAGAGTTTGTCTATATATCATGGAATACATCGAGACCATAATCGAGATTACAGACATAATCGAGATTACAAACATAACCATGATTATAGACATAATCGAGATTACAGACAAAAACACTGAGTAATGCCAACTCTAGGGTGGCTATGAATGGTTCTGTTTTTGAACCCTTCAATCTTTATAGATCTATCAGACAGGGCTGTCCCCTTGCTCCTCTTTTGTTTGCTATTTCTAGTGATGCTCTTGGATGGTTAGTCAAAGATAAAATTGAACAAGGAATTATTAGAGGTATTTCTATGCTTGGATGAAAGTTAAAGACAGTTATACCTTAAATCCAGTGTTTGCTTCTAATCTCTGGGTTTTGTCACAGGACTCATTATGGACTAGATGGGTGAATGCTGAAGAAGCTTCTCGTTTGCCTGTTAAGATGAAAAAGTGCAGGAAAAAAGGCTTTAACTCATGGAATAGCCTTATGTCTGGGCAGGATATTGTGGATCCTTTCTTCATTAATGACATTGCTGATTTATCTCTTGGTTGTAAACAGGTGCTTATGGATCAAAGGGAGCTTCTCCTGAAAGCCACGGAGAAGTGCAACCATTACAAATATTATGGAGAGCACAAATATTATGGAACATCTGGGTTGGAAGAAATAAAAGATGCTTTGGAAATGGTAGTAGGAATCAAATTTACAACTGATGGAAAGAAATGAAGTTTGCTCGACAAGCCTACCTTTCTAGTATCTCTGATGCTCCTATGCATCAAGCCATGTATTCAAAAATCATATGTAATGTTAGATACCGACAGTGGAGAATCCCTCTCTCTAAGATGTATTGTCCCAAGAGGGCCTACCCCCTGCAAACTTGTACAATATTTTCGAAATTTAATTTAATCTCTATTTTCCATCAGAAAAAAAAAACTTTTAAGTCTATGGGTGGATTCAAACTATTCCGATGGAGCATAAATGGCATTTCCTTCCAAACTCATGCTTCCACCTGCACATCAATTCATTTGTTTCAAGAGTGCATGTTTTGTTCCGAGGGGGGTAAGCTGCCACGCTTTTCTTTTTTTCTTTTGAAATGGAGGTTCAGCCTAAGCCTACTCCCCCAGACTTTAATTTTGAAATTGCAACTGTACAAGTGAGCAGGCATAGTACCCATGGGACCCCCCGTATCCCACAAAGCAAGTGTAAGACGAGTTACCTAGTGTCTTGCCGTAGCCAGGGATTGAACCCCCACCCCCCCTCAAGAGGCGAAGAGCCAATCCAACTAAACTGAGCAACACTCTTTTTTTTAGAGAAAAAAAATGAATATTAATATAGAAGAGTTACAAACTTTGCTAGGGGCAAACCCTCACCAAATACAGATAAGCACTCCACCTTTTCTTTTTAAGACACAAGAAGATTAGATTAATGATGGTATGTGTAAGTGTACAGAGGGTAGGATCCCACACAAGGGTCCCAAATTACAATAAATACTCAGCAAATACTGCTTGAGAAGGGGACATACATCTGGGCAGGATACAAGTCAGAGAGATACAAAGGTTCCTGATACACAAGCTCATGTTCATGAGAAAATCATGTCAAATCTAGAACTAGAGTACACTTTAAGTTATGAATCTCTCCACTGGTTGGGGGAGGTGTTATAGAGATGTTTAGACAGTTGAAAATCCTTAGGAGGGGCTATCTTGATAGCAGGAAGACACCTCACTGCAATGTTTTTGAACCCTCTACATCTCTTGAATTTCTGCAACATGTATCTGGCAACATCAGCAAAGTGAATAGGCCTGTGGGAAGTGCATTGAAGAAGCCTCTCTTGCAGCACCTTTTTGTGTAGCAGCAATACCTGAAGACAAGCAGGAGATAAGTTAGTGATATCCATTATAGCAGAGTCCTGAATGATCCCACTATTGACAGTGAGGTCATTCGAGCTAGAGTATCCCTTCTTGCAACACTTGTGCTCTTTGATTCCCATTTTGCAATTGTTCGACAGAGATAGCCATCCAATCCAGATGCTTTCCTGAAGAAAAAAGTTAGAATGAGTAAAGTACTTCTCGTTAGGGCAACATGCCTTTTTAACCTCCATCCAAGCCTTCCATAATCTACAACAAAGGGAACTGCCTACAACAACAAAAGAGTGAGGAGACACAATAATATCCCATAAAGAATGATCTTGCCAGGATTTATAGTTTTCTATATAAAAATGTTTAGTGTTTCTTTTTATAAGGTTAGACCATATGTCAGAAGAATCCACAGATCTAGCTATCTATTTAGCAGCTTTATTAGGGAGGCAGCAGATGTTCCACTTGATTGAACTTCTCATCACATAAATGGTTACTCAAGAAACTAGTTCATAATTATCTAGTCAAATCGTGTACTACATAGTGCCAAAAAAAAAGTTGTCCAACATCACATGGGTGTTACAAATTCTAGGGCATACTATTATAAACGGCCTCATACACATCACCTATTATGGTAAGCATGTTTGTACAATCGTGGACTGCTGACATGGGTATTTTAATGCATCTTACAAGATGGGAATACATATAAGCTAGTGGTCTTGTTTCTAACAGCCTATAGAAATTTTCTTCTAGTCTCTCATAAAATAAACCCACCACATAATATGTTCCTGAAGCTATCAGGTTGTTCCACACATCCATTACAATCTTCGGACTCAACTATTTTCCTTGTGTGCACTTTAATAAATAGAAATCTACACCTTCATCATTTTCCTCTTCTGCATTGACTGCAAAGTTTTCATCCACTGCCAATGCATCTGATAGGTAGTTGCCATCACCTTCAAATGTAAAATTGGAAAAGGATGAGTCTTCTGCTTCATCTAGCTCACTGATAGGAGTCAAAGTATGGTACGCCCAATTTTGAACGTGGCATTTGTTGATGCATCTTTTCTACTGACCATGGATACAATGAAAGCAATAACATGTTAGTTCTCTGACACCCATGCAATGTCCACCTAATCTTGAATAGCCACGAATCGAACTTGAGATATCCCCTTACAATCCCAAGCCTTCTCCTCGTTCACTTCGTCAATCTTCACTTCCAAGAAGACTCATGTGACATCTCTCCCTTTTGACTCTGACAAATGTCCCCTGAGAAATTTCACAACATCTGCAGCACACTTCAACATTGCACCTTCAGGTTTAAGTTGTTCATGGGTTAGCGCCCTTTTTACAACTGCACCTACACCATCATGTTCTCCCTTCCTCTGCCCTGACTCAAAGAAGTTCCATATCATAGTCATGCATGTTAGCCCTGGATATCTTCCTACGAAGTAAAATGGACGTTTAGCTTTAAATTGAGAAGCTGCACCATCTGACTATACCCAATGTTGGCTTAATTCAAGATTTAGCTCTCTCAACCATTGCCAATGTAATCGGAAACAATGTTGCACAAAAAGGGTGTCATGCTTCTTGTCATCGGATATGAAGAAGTGGATTACCTTTTTAGGAATACCCTTCAAATGAAAATATGTGATATGCACAAAAATAGTTACCTCTACAGACCACCAATGCATAGATTGTATTTCATTTTGCTCGCGGAATGTATAGTTCTCTGCAAAATCAACCACTGAAACCACAACATCGCCTGGGAATTCAGAGACACACATCTTAAATTGATTCGCGTGCCATATTTGAATGAAACTGTGCTTGATAAATTTCTTTAGAGTTTTCTCAAATAATCATGTTACAACTTTAGGACTCAATCTCCCTCTTTATCAATTCTTTCCTTTTATGAACTTGTCCTTCATACATTGACTCAACATCTTCAAAGATCTTTATAGAAATATGATATTCCTCAATGCTATTCTCTCTCGGACACCACTTAAAATAGACCACTCCGCAATCAGAGCACTCACCCATCACACATTTGTACTGGTGGAATGTGGTACCATTTTGATGTGGACATAGAATACTCTCTATAATGCTACTAATCGATCGAAATGTACTTGCTGAAGCATTGCAACTTGATGTCTCCCCCACTTGACAAATAGAACAATCACATTTACAAAGATAGCTATGCATGACCGAGCTTGATTGAAGTAGGAGATTGATTGCATCCTTAAGGTATGACATTTGAACGTGATAAATGCAGCAACATGTGAGTCTGTCTTTCAATCTCTTAACAAAATATGGCTTCAATGATTCGAACTTTTGAAGCTGAATATTCATCATTGGATGCAATTGTTTGAAGCATATAAATAGCTCCATCTACATTACACAAACAAGTGGTTATTAGTAGTCATTAATTAGCTAGTTATCAGTTTGCTATTACTAAGTAGTTGGTAGTTATTTGTTACAAGGTGTTAGATTGTGACTAGTTAGTTCTCAGTAATTAGGTATTACTAACTAGCTTGTTAGTAATTAGCTATTATTAAGTAGCTGGTTCTTGGTTAGCTATTTGTAATTAGCTATTACTAAGTAGCGGGTTCTTAGTTAGTTCTCAGTAATTAGCTATTACTGAGAACAATTAGCTTGTTAGCAATTAGCTATTACTAAGTAGCTAGTTCTTGGTTAGCTGTTTGTAGCTAGCTATTACTAATTAGCTTGTTACTAATCAGATATTACTAAGTAGCTGGATCTCGGTTAGTTGTTTGTAATTAACTATTAGTAATTAGCTTGTTACTAATTAGCTTCTTACTAATTAGCTTGTTACAAATTCGCTTGTTACTAATTAGCTTGTTACTAATTAGCTATTACTAATTAGCTTGTTACTAATTAGCTATACTAAGTAGTTGGTTCTTGGTTAGTTGTTTGTAATTAGCTTGTTACTAATTAGATAATACTAAGTAGCTGGATCTTGGTTAGCTGTTTGTAATTAGCTATTACTAATTAGCTTGTTACTAATTAGCTTGTTACTAATTAGCTTGTTACTAATTCGCTTGTTACTAATTAGCTTGTTACTAATTAGCTTGTTACTAATTAGTGTGTTACTAATTAGTTATTAGTAATTATCTTGTTACTAATTAGCTATACTAAGTAGCTAGTTCTTGGTAAGCTGTTTGTAATTAGCTATTACTAATTAGCTTGTTACTAATTAACTTGTTACTCATTATCTTGTTACTAATCTAATTAGCTTGTTACTAATCTAATTAGCTTGTTACTAATTAGCTTATTACTAATTAGCTTGTTACTAACTAGTTTGTTACTCATTATCTTGTTACTAATTAGTAATTACTAATTATCTTGTTACTAATTACATATTACTAATTAGCTTGTTACTAATTAGCTATTACTAATTAGCTTGTTAGTAATTAGCTATTACTTAGTAGCTTGTTCTTCGTTAGTTTTTTGTAGTTAGCTATTACTAATTAGCTTGTTATTAATTAGCTATTACTAATTAGCTTGTTACTAATTAGCTTGTTACTAAGTAGCTTGTGACTAATTAGCTATTACTAATTAGCTTGTTACTAATTAGCTTGTTACTAACTAGCTTGTTACTCATTAGCTTGTTACTAACTAGCTTGTTACTCATTAGCTTGTTACTAATTAGCTATTACTAATTAGCTTGTTAGTAATTAGCTATTACTAAGTGGCTGGTTCTTGGTTAGCTCTTTGTAATTAGCTATTACTAATTAGCTTGTTACCAATAAGCTTGTTACTCATTTGCTTGTTACTAATTAGCTTATTAGTAATTAGCTATTACTAAGTAGTTGGTTCTCAGTTAGCTATTTGTAATTAGCTATTACTAATTAGCTTCTACTAATTAGCTATTATGAAGTAGCTTGTTACTAATTAGCTTGATAGTAATTAGCTATTACTAAGTAGCTGGTTATTGGTTAGTTGTTTGTAATCAGCTATTACTAATTAGTTTGTTAGTAATTAGCTATTACTAAGTTGTTGGTTCTCAGTTAGCTGTTTGTAATTAGCTATTACTAATTAGCTTCTACTAATTAACTATTACTAAGTAGCTTGTTACTAATTAGTTTGATAATAATTAGCTATTATTAAGTAGCTGGTTATTGGTTAGTTGTTTGTAATTAGTTATTACGAATTAGTTTGTTACTAATTAGCTATTACTAAGTAGTTGGTTCTTGGTTAGCTATTTGTAATTAGCTATTGCTAATTAGCTTCTTACTAATTAGCTATTAATAAGTAGCTTGTTACTAATTAGCTATTACTAAGTAGCTAGTTCTTGGATAATCATTTGAAATTAGCTATTACTAATTAGCTTGCTACTAGTAACCTGTTACTAAGTAGCTGGTTCTTAGTTAGTTCTCAGTAATTAGCGACTAATAATCTAATTAGCTTATTATTAACAGTTAGTTATTATTAAGTAGCTAGTCGTTGGTTATTTGTTTGTAATTAATTATTACTAATAATCTATTACTAATTAGCTTGTTAGCAATGAGCTATTACTAAGTAATTATCTACTACTAATTAGCTTGTTAGTAATTAAATATTACTAAGTAGCTAGTTCTTGGTTAGATGTTTGTAATTAGTTATTACTAATTAGCTTCTACTAATTAGCTATTACTAAGTAGCTGGTTCTTGGTTAGTTGTTTTTAATTAGCTATTACTAATTAGCTTGTTACTAGTTACCTATTACTAAGTAGTTGGTTCTTAGTTGTTAGTAATTATCTATTACTATTTAGCTTGTTAAGAGTTTGTTATTATTAAGTAGCTACTTCTTGGTTAGTTGTTAGTAATTAGTTATTACTAATTATCTTGTTACCAATTAGCTATTACTAAGTAGTTGGTTCTTGGATGGTTATAAGTAATTAGCTATTACTAGTTAGCTTGTTACTAATTGGCTATTACTTAAGAGCTAGTTTCTTGGTTAGTTGCTTGTAAAAAGCTATTTCGAAATAGCTTGTTACTAGTTAGCTATTACTATTAGATTGTTATTATAAGTTACTTGTTACTGGTTCTTGTATAATTAGCTAAAATCGTGAACTGATGATTGAAAATAGGATTACCTGAGATACGTCAAGAAGGTGAACAAGAAATATTGATTTCTGCTAAGTCATGTCCTGCTTATATCCTTCTTATTTGGTGACACCCTGCTCTCTGTTGTCCAAAACATGATAATCAGATGCTTGACCTCTTGTGTGATACATGTGGTACGTGTTGCCCTACCAGTTGCCTTCAAAAAACTATGATTAGACTAAACTATACTTAACCATCCAATCATATCATAGATGAATTTCCTGCTTACTTCCAATACCCTAGAAAGTCTTGAAATATTTATCTGATTTGTTGATGAATATGCATCACTATTTAGAGCCATCATCAATGTTGATCTCTTCGACACAATGTCATCAGAATTCTTTCTCATACTTTGCAGTGTATTCCGAAGATGATGAAAAGGGCACATGTTACATGATCTTTCTTACTTCCCATTGCATCAACAAGTTGCCCAATACATGGACTCTGCAACATCCTATTTAGGGCTCCCATTTTATCTTCACAACATAAGTGTCTAGTTTGATTTTGAAAATACTTGAAAAATCTTATCCACAATGCCATTCAAGTTGCTTGAACCGCAATTAGCATTACCCTCCACATTAGTGCCCGACCTTGACGTTATTGTGTCTCTATATTTCCTTTTCTTTTCCTTCCAATAACATCTTAATGCTTGCTGATCACTATCCACTACTGGTATTGTATTAACTTCCATCAGTTTGCTTGTCTGAGATTGAACTCCATCAACACACTACAAATGATGAGGAAACCATAAATACAATAACATCTACCACTCATCAATCCACTTTATTATATTGACTTTACATTGAGTATGCTCACCTGATATCATTATGTGCTCCATCACTTACGTATGTAGACTTGATATACCACTTTTAAACCTACAACAATCATCCAAAACCTCATACGTTAGATACAATGGATGAACAATATGAAACTAAATGGACATTGTTAGGCATCATTTTAAACCTGCAACAATCATCCACACTCTGAAATGTTACTCCTATATAACTTCCCTTTTTTTTAGGGAACAGGAAAAAAGTAGATTAATGAGGGAACTGTACAAAATGTGCAGGGGCCAAGAGCCCACACATCACCATAAAATCAATGTCATCAGTCTTTACAACGAGAAGCTGCACCATCTGACCATACCCAATGTTGGCTTAAGTCACAGTTTAGCTCTCTCAGCCATTGTCAATGTAATTGGAAGCACTGTTGCACAAAAAAGGTATCATGCTTCTTGTCATCAAATATGAAGAAGTGGATTACCTTTTTAGGAATGATCTCCAAACCAAAATATGTGATATGCACAAAAATAGTTATCTCTACAAACTGCGGCATACTCTCCAACATGCAACACGCAGAGAAATAGTTATCAATATTCCCCACTCAGGACGCAACATGCAAAAAAAATGTCTATCGTGATGGAGTCCCTCTCACTGTTCCCCACTCAACATGCAGCACGCAGAAAAACTCCGAGGTGAGATGCGGTACTGCGGCGTACTCTCCAATATGCAGCACGCAGAAAAACTCACGTCATGAACGCTTCACGTAGGGAGTTGGAAAAGCATTCCTACTCTGCAACCCACAAAAATCTCATCAAGCTTTGTAATGTCTTTTCTGTCCCAAGGATACATGCTGGTGGTGGCTTCCAAAGTCTGTTTGTGGCTCTTAACAGAGTTGATTTTCCACTTCAACTTGGGCTAATAATATCCAATACAGAGCTTTGGGGTCGACCCTATTCTTGGTAGCGTGAAAATTAGGGAACCTGAAGCGCAATGAGCAAAAGCAACAACGAGAACCGATTCTTTAGAGTTGATTAAAGCCTCTGATTTTATGTTGCGCACGTACGTCTTCCATCGCCCATCAAGACAATCCTTGAAAGATTCGGTCGTGACTCATTACAATAGCACAGGATCAACAAAACAACAGCCAAGAAAACTTCTACCTTGCACGCTCCATAACCAATGTATGGCTACCAAAGACAACAATTAGCTACGCAGAAAAACTCCCAGGCGAGATGAGGTACTACGGTGGACTCACATGTTGTAGTGAAATGGTAAGGCATTGGGATCGCCATTCATCATCAATAAAAATGTAGAAGAGAAACTCCAATGGGAATCTGAAGGATTGTTAAGAAAAGTCTATGCAATCGAGCGATGTGGCAAGATTTCATGAGCAAAAAAATAATTTCTCTTTTAAATCCTTGATCTTTGTCAAGCAACCCCTTGAATCTCTTTCATTCAGATTTATGCTCAGTCTCCCATTGTTTTTCAAAGATAAAGAACATGAGCCTAAGTTCTTGCTTGATATAGAGTCGTAAGAGTATCCCGATCATCTTTTGTTGTATTGCAAGAACAAATGCAAGAGATAGATCATCTTTTGTTGTATTGCAAGAACAAATGCAAGAGATAGTGACACGTTTCATAGACAAAGCCATCGATGCATGCGCTTGTGCATCTCTGCCGTCCCAACAAATTAGCGACTAGTAACCTATTACTAAGTAGCTGGTTCTTAGTTAGTTCTCAGTAATTAGCGACTAATAATCTAATTAGCTTATTATTAACAGTTAGTTATTATTAAGTAGCTAGTCGTTGGTTATTTGTTTGTAATTAATTATTACTAATTAGCTTGTTAGCAATGAGCTATTACTAAGTAATTATCTACTACTAATTAGCTTGTTAGTAATTAAATATTACTAAGCTGCTAGTTCTTGGTTAGATGTTTGTAATTAGTTATTACTAATTAGCTTCTACTAATTAGCTATTACTAAGTAGCTGGTTCTTGGTTAGTTGTTTTTAATTAGCTATTACTAATTAGCTTGTTACTAGTTACCTATTACTAAGTAGTTGGTTCTTAGTTGTTAGTAATTATCTATTACTATTTAGCTTGTTAAGAGTTTGTTATTATTAAGTAGCTACTTCTTGGTTAGTTGTTAGTAATTAGTTATTACTAATTATCTTGTTACCAATTAGCTATTACTAAGTAGTTGGTTCTTGGATGGTTATAAGTAATTAGCTATTACTAGTTAGCTTGTTACTAATTGGCTATTACTTAAGAGCCAGTTTCTTGGTTAGTTGCTTGTAATAAGCTATTTCGAAATAGCTTGTTACCAGTTACCTATTACTATTAGCTTGTTACTAGTTAGTTATTACTATTAGATTTTTATTATAAGTTACTTATTACTGGTTCTTGTATAATTAGCTAAAATCGTGAACTGATGATTGAAAATAGGATTACCTGAGATACGTCAAGAAGGTGAACAAGAAATATTGATTTTTGCTAAGTCGTGTCCTGCTTATATCCTTCTTATTTGGTGACACCTTGCTCTCTATTGTCCAAAACATGATAATCAGATGCTTGACCTCTTGTGTGATACATGTGGTACGTGTTGCCCTACCAGTTGCCTTCAAAAAACTATGATTAGACTCAACTATACTTAACCATCCAATCATATCATAGATGACTTTCCTGCTTACTTCCAATACCCTAGAAAGTCTTGAAATATTTATCTCATTTGTTGATGAATATGCATCACTATTTAGAGCCATCATCAATGTTGATCTCTTCGACACAATGTCATCAGAATTCTTTCTCATACTTTGCAGTGTATTCCGAAGATGATGAAAAGGGCACATGTTACATGATCTTTCTTACTTCCCATTGCATCAACAAGTTGCCCAATACATGGACTCTGCAACATCCTATTTAGGGCTCCCATTTTATCTTCACAACATAAGTGTCTAGTTTGATTTTGAAAATACTTGAAAAATCTTATCCACAATGCCATTCAAGTTGCTTGAACCGCAATTAGCATTACCCTCCACATTAGTGCCCGACCTTGACATTATTGTGTCTCTATATTTCCTTTTCTTTTCCTTCCAATAACATTTTAATGCTTGCTGATCACTATCCACTACTGGTATTGTATTAACTTCCATCGGTTTGCTTGTCCGAGATTGAACTCCATCAACACACTACAAATGATGAGGAAACCATAAATACAATAACATCTACCACTCATCAATCCACTTTATTATATTGACTTTACATTGAGTATGCTCACCTGATATCATTATGTGCTCCATCACTTACGTATGTAGACTTGATATACCACTTTTAAACCTACAACAATCATCCAAAACCTCATACGTTAGATACAATGGATGAACAATATGAAACTAAATGGACATTGTTAGGCATCATTTTAAACCTGCAACAATCATCCACACTCTGAAATGTTACTCCTATATAACTTCCCTTTTTTTTAGGGAACAGGAAAAAAGTAGATTAATGAGGGAATTTTACAAAATGTGCAGGGGCCAAGAGCCCACACATCACCATAAAATCAATGTCATCAGTCTTTACAACGAGAAGCTACACCATCTGACCATACCCAATGTTGGCTTAAGTCACGGTTTAGCTCTCTCAACCATTGTCAATGTAATTGGAAGCACTGTTGCACAAAAAAGGTATCATGCTTCTTGTCATCAAATATGAAGAAGTGGATTACCTTTTTAGGAATGATCTCCAAACCAAAATATGTGATATGCACAAAAATAGTTATCTCTACAAACTGCGGCATACTCTCCAACATGCAACACGCAGAGAAATAGTTATCAATATTCCCCACTCAGGACGCAGCATGCAGAAAAAATGTCTATCGTGATGGAGTCCCTCTCACTGTTCCCCACTCAACATGCAGCACGCAGAAAAACTCCGAGGTGAGATGAGGTACTGCGGCGTACTCTCCAATATGCAGCACGCAGAAAAACCCACATCATGAACGCTTCACGTAGGGAGTTGCAAAAGCATTCCTACTCTGCAACCCACAAAAATCTCATCAAGCTTTGTAATGTCTTTTCTGTCCCAAGGATACATGCTGGTGGTGGCTTCCAAAGTCTGTTTGTGGCTCTTAACAGAGTTGATTTTCCACTTCAACTTGGGCTAATAATATCCAATACAGAGCTTTTGGGTCGACCCTATTCTTGGTAGCGTGAAAATTAGGGAACCTGAAGCGCAATGAGCAGAAGCAACAACGAGAACCGATTCTTTAGAGTTGATTAAAGCCTCTGATTTTATGTTGCGCACGTACGTCTTCCATCGCCCATCAAGACAATCCTTGAAAGATTCGGTCGTGACTCATTACAATAGCACAGGATCAACAAAACAACAGCCAAGAAAACTTCTACCTTGCACGCTCCATAACCAATGTATGGCTACCAAAGACAACAATTAGCTACGCAGAAAAACTCCCAGGCGAGATGAGGTACTACGGTGGACTCACATGTTGTAGTGAAATGGTAAGGCATTGGGATCGCCATTCATCATCAATAAAAATGTAGAAGAGAAACTCCAATGGGAATCTGAAGGATTGTTAAGAAAAGTCTATGCAATCGAGCGATGTGGCAAGATTTCATGAGCAAAAAAATAATTTCTCTTTTAAATCCTTGATCTTTGTCAAGCAGCCCCTTGAATCTCTTTCATTCAGATTTATGCTCAGTCTCCCATTGTTTTTCAAAGATAAGGAACATGAGCCTAAGTTCTTGCTTGATATAGAGTCGTAAGAGTATCCCGATCATCTTTTGTTGTATTGCAAGAACAAATGCAAGAGATAGATCATCTTTTGTTGTATTGCAAGAACAAATGCAAGAGATAGTGACACGTTTCATAGACAAAGCCATCGATGCATGCGCTTGTGCATCTCTGCCGTCCCAACAAATTTTCTCTACAGTAGGTGTACAACATGACTAGGAAGAATTGAAATCCTGAATGAGTGTGAGTGAGAGCATGAAAATAAGCAGAGGACATTAAGAAGTAGAGAAGATGTTGAAGTTCGGATTCTGTATATGGATCATGAGGGATCGATTTGTGATCAAAGCCAAGGGATATACACTTTGATATGAAATAGAAACTCCTTTCTCCAATGCATGAAGCTACTCACTTATTTGGCTATACATGAAGCTACCAATGCATGAAGCATGAAGCTACCAATGCATGAAGCATACTTCGGATCAAGAAATCCTTCTTAGATCCAGTTACTTGGTGGCTTGGTGATGCTCGCCTCTTGGCCGGTAACTTCTTTGGCTATTGACTTATATGTGAGGTCTGAGTGTGCATTTAGTATGTGATGTATGCCTTGCACCGCTTGTGGAAGAGCTGCACACTTTATGGGATGGGATTCCTGTGCGCGACATGTCTCTGCCTTTGACAAGACGGGACGTGTGAGTGTGACAAGGATGAGAATTAGAGAATGGCAAGGTTTTTGTAAAGGTCGATGCCACCTGATCTGTAAAAGGCGAGTTGAAGGCTTTGGCCATGTCGTGCAAGTTTTCAATGAGGTGTGGAGTTGTGCATCAAAGTGTTCTAATGCAAAGTCCAGGGGAGCTTGCGTTGGACCATTGCTTTAGACTAATGCTTGTTCAGGGGAAAATGTACATGCCCGCTATGCTATATGCACATATGCCTACTCAAAACACAAACTCACAATGCGCAAGTTTCGTAAAAAGTTTGTACATTTGGAGAAATACCTCTCTTCTACTACGAAATATCTATCTATCTATCTCTAGGTTTGGGGGAAAAAATATCTATCTATCTATCTCTAGGTTTGGGGGAAAAAAGGCCCATTCTCTCTCGGCATTATTTTTAGTATGAGAATGAAGATATCCCCCCCACGCCCGAATGCCGGCTCACGAGTTCCAAACTGTGCGCATTTATGTGGGAACATGAAGTGCGTCTCTTCATATCGTTGAGGGACAGCAAAGCCCTGCTTTACACATTGGGGCGACAGCTGCAGGATTCGAACCTGCGCGGGCGAAGCCCATTTGATTTCTAGTCAAACGCCTTAACCACTCGGCCAAGCTGTCATGTGACTGCGCCTTACGCCGGCTGGCCCTCGGTCGCGAGCTCTCTGAAGCTACAATTCTTGGTCATCGGTTATGTGACTATGATAATTAAAAAAAACAAAGAGAAAAGGGGTATGGGAGATAATAGACATGGAAGTCTAATTTTCATGCCCATGCTTCGTTTTCTTAAAAGCACGATATGCATGCACATGAGAAGCTCTATTTCACCGAGTCTAAGTTTCATAAGATGCACATAGACATTGTAGGGCATGGACATGGAGATTCTCATGCCTATTCTACACATGCATTGTTCTTTTGGGAAAGATGTTACGATTCAAGGGACCATCATTGATAGCTCAAGGATGTTTGGATCCAAACATACTTTCCTTGAGGGACTTGAAGTACACTAGAATGTCTCTCCCTATTTTACTCGCCAATATGACCTACTAGACATTAGATGTTCTCCCAATCGGCCACTTTTCTTCTACAAGCAAGTGAGATGACATTGTGTGAATGTCACAGAGGGATGGAGTAAGAAAGCTCTCCAACTTCCACAGAGAGAGAGAGAGAGAGGAGAAGAGAACTCTATTGACCTATTCTATTAGAGGCACTACTCAAGCACCCCTAACGTATATTGAGGTAGTAGGGAAGTCCCTTTTCGCCACACTAGTGGTTGAAGAGGTATGGGCACTCCCAAGAGAGCCCCAAAGCCAGGCATCCAAGGATGGCCAAGATAATGCCAACCTCTATCACTTGGAGTGCTAGGAGTTGATGATGTGTGTTCGCAGACATTACAACCAAAATATATCAGAAAACCCCCCCTAGGATTGATGATGTGAAAAAGGATCTCACACTCATGTATAAGGAAATGCCAAGTAAAGTGGAAAGAAATCAATCCATTCAAAAGGAATCAAACCCAAAGCCTTGCAAAAATATTCAAAATTATCCCTAGGTATAGCCTTTTTCAAAACTTCTCAAGCATTATCCTACATGGACACATAAAGCACATTGATCCCTCTATTAAAGAGTCTTCCCTAGAGTAATGAATAGTGCACTCAAAAATCATTGTGAAAGTTGCCATATACTCAACCTCACAACTATAAGTGCCCATAGTAGGTTTCTTCTTTCTCAACCATGATATGCATGAGCTACCAAGCATAAAGGAAAAATCACTCGTGGAAACATGTGTTTCAAATCAACCAACCCAATCTAAGTTAGAAAAAGCATATAAATCCAGTGATAATGATCCCCTCCCCCCCATTAAAAAAATCCAAGTAGTTTCGTAGCAGTGAAGCAGCAAAAGATGCACTTAACCACCTGCTAATGCTTGACACATAGGCAATGAATAAATCTCCTCATTAGAAACTAAAAATTGCATATCATGTCATGTATGCATAAATAAATCAAGCATACAACTACCTACTAATAAACAACAACATAATATGCATCTCCAACATCATCAAGGCTCAATCCCAAACATGTTTTCCATGGGAGTGGCAATAGGTTTGTAATCTTCAAGTCAAAAATGGTACAATGATTTACCGACATATTTCCCTTGAAAAAAGGCTTTTCCCCCATCCACTTGTATAAAAAAGAATGCCCAAATAATGATGCAAATATCCCAAATAAGAAGTCTTCAAGGAGGCATGCACTTCAGCCTCAAATTCATCAATATGCTTCTCATTAGGGCCAATGAGCAGTAAAACATCAACATATACAACAAGGATCATAAGTACATCATCCGCATGCTTGACTTCTAAGATGCTCTAAGTTGGACTCTTATCAAATCCATGTGCCAGCAAGTAGGCACATATCTTTCCATACCAAGCATGTGGTCCTTGCTTCAAACCAACCTGCAGGATTCGAACCTTAACCACTCGGCCAAGCTGTCATGTGACTGCGTCTTACGCCGGCTGGCCCTCGCTCGGGACCTCTCTGAAGCTACAATTCTTGGTCATCGGTTATGTGACTATGATAATTAAAAAAAACAAAGAGAAAAGGGGTATGGGAGATAATAGACATGGAAGTCTAATTTTCATGCCCATGCTTCGTTTTCTTAAAAGCACGATATGCATGCACATGAGAAGCTCTATTTCACCGAGTCTAAGTTTCATAAGATGCACATAGACATTGTAGGGCATGGACATGGAGATTCTCATGCCTATTCTACACATGCATTGTTCTTTTGGGAAAGATGTTACGATTCAAGGGACCATCATTGATAGCCCAAGGATGTTTGGATCCAAACATACTTTCCTTGAGGGACTTGAAGTACACTAGAATGTCTCTCCCTATTTTACTCGCCAATATGACCTACTAGACATTAGATGTTCTCCCAATCGGCCACTTTTCTTCTACAAGCAAGTGAGATGACATTGTGTGAATGTCACAGAGGGATGGAGTAAGAAAGCTCTCGAACTTCCACGGAGAGAGAGAGAGAGGAGAAGAGAACTCTATTGACCTATTCTATTAGAGGCACTACTCAAGCACCCCTAACGTATATTGAGGTAGTAGGGAAGTCCCTTGTCGCCACACTAGTGGTTGAAGAGGTTTGGGCACTCCCAAGAGAGCCCCAAAGCCAGGCATCCAAGGATGGCCAGGATAATGATCCCCAATCTAAGTTAGAAAAAGCATATAAATCCAGTGATAATGATCCCCTCCCCCCCATTAAAAAAAATCCAAGTAGTTTTGTACTAGTGAAGCAGCAAAAGATGCACTTAACCACCTGCTAATGCTTGACACAATATCATGTCATGTATGCATAAATAAATCAAGCATACAAATACCTACTAATAAAGAACAACATAATATGCATCTCCAACATCATCAAGACTCAATCCCAAACATGTTTTCCATGGGAGTGGCAATATGAATGATTTAGGACAAGAGGAGTTTCTAGCACATGTGCCACTATTCCCTATAGGAGAAGGCTTAAGTGAAGTGAACCAACTACATTATGAGGTAGTATTTTTGTTCACACCACTAGGAACACCAAACTCATTTCTTGCATGGTTCAGTGTTGTAATAGTATCATAATAATCTTTTGCTATTTTGAAAGAAGGAATGTGAAGGATGATGGCATTTTTTATGGACAACTCTATCATTGCACGTGCTTGTGCATCTTTGCCATCCCAAAAAATTTGCTCTATAGTAGCTGCAATAGGAACTACAACATGACTAGGAAATTGAAGATCACCATCTAGATCTCCTTTAATCATTGTATTTTCAGGTCTAGTAGGATGTTTTTTAACATGATGCATAACATTCCACTTGCCTTTTGCTACCAATACATGACGCACCATGTATGTCAACAATGGGTAATTAATACCATCAAGCTTTGTTGATATATTTTAGTAGTGATGTGTGTGAGGACACTAAGGAACACCAAGGCACTTTCTTTCCCCTCTTTAGGAGGGTTTTTAAAATAGCAGAAGATTATTATGATACTATTACAACACTGAACCATGCAAGAAACAAGATTGGTGTTCCTAGTGGTGTGAACAAAAATACTACCTCATAATGTAGTTTCTTCACTTCACTTAACCCTTCTCCTATAGGGAATAGTGGCACATGTGCTAGAAACTCCTCTTGTCCTAAATCATTCATATTAGAGTTCCATGTCTCCCATACCCCTTTCTTCTTTGTTTTTTTTAATTATCATAATCACATAACCGATGACCAAGAATTGTAGCTTCAAAGAGCTCCCGAGCGAGGGCCAGCGGGTGTAAAACGCAGTCACATGATAGCTTGGCCGAGTGGCTAAGGCGTTTGACTAGAAATCAAATGGGATTCGCCCGCGCAGGTTCGAATCCTGCAGCTGTCGCCCCAATGTGTAAAGCAGGGCTTTGCTGTCCCTCAACGATATGAAGAGACGCATTGACCAGATTGGTGTCAATGATGTCGTAGATGAAGCGATGACGTGCTCTCATACTAATTGTTGGAGTTTAAGGTAGGTAGAAGCACACAAACAAGACAAGGAAGAAGAAGCGGCTTGGAAAACAGCACACAAGACTAAATGTGTTACCAAGTGAATATCCAAAGTAAGTGACGGATTAGGATTATAGGCATATATACAAGCTAGGGAAAAAACCCTCCTAAAGAGGGGAAAGAAAGTGCCTTGGTGGCCCTAAGTGTGCTCACACACATCACTACTAAAATATATCAACAAAGATTGATGGTATTAATTACCCATTGTTGACATACATGGTGCGTCATGTATTGGTAGCAAAAGGCAAGTGGAATATTATGCATCATGTTAAAGAACATCCTACTAGACTTGAAAATACAATGATTAAAGGAGATCTAGATGGTGTTGAAGATGGTGATCTTGAATTTCCTAGTCATGTTGTAGTTCCTATTGCAGCTACTATAGAGCAAATTTTTTGGGATGGCAAAGATGCACAAGCACATGCAATGATAGAGTTATCCATAAAAAATGCCATCATCCTTCACATTCGTTCTTTCAAAATAGCAAAAGATTATTATGATACTATTACAACACTAAACCATGCAAGAAATGAGATTGGTGTTCCTAGTGGTGTGAACAAAAATACTACCTCATAATGTAGTTTGTTCACTTCACTTAACCCTTCTCCTATAGCGAATAGTGGCACATGCGCTAGAAACTCCTCTTGTCCTAAATCATTCATATTAGAGTTCCATGTCTCCCATACCCCTTTCTTCTTTGTTTTTTTTAATTATCATAGTCACATAACCGATGGCCAAGAATTGTAGCTTCAGAGAGCTCCCGAACGAGGGCCAGCCGGCGTAAGAGGCAGTCACATGACAGCTTGGCCGAGTGGTTAAGGCGTTTGACTAGAAATCAAATGGGCTTCACCCGCGCCTGTTCGAAACCTGCAGCTGTCGCCCCAATGTGTAAAGAAGGGCTTTGCTGTCCCTCAACGATATGAAGAGACGCACTTACTAGATTGGTGTCAATGATGTCGTAGATGAAGCGATGACCTGCTCTCATACTAATTATTGGAGTTTAAGGTAGGTAGAAGCACACAAACAGGACAAGGAAGAAGAAGAGGCTTTGAAAACAACACACAAGACTAAATGTGTTACCAAGTGAATATCCAAAGTAAGTGACCGATTAGGGCTATAGGCATATATACAAGAACGAATGTGAAGGATGATGGCATTTTTTATGGACAACTCTATCATTGCATGTGCTTGTGCATCTTTGCCATCCCAAAAAATTTGCTCTATAGTAGCTGCAATAGGAACTACAACATGACTATGAAATTCAAGATCACCATCTTCAACACCATCTAGATCTCCTTTAATCATTGTATTTTCAGGTCTAGTATAATGTTTTTTAACATGATGCATAATATTCCACTTGCCTTTTGCTACCAATACATGACGCACCATGTATGTCAACAATGGGTAATTAATATCATTAAGCTTTGTTGATATATTTTAGTAGTGATGTGTGTGAGCACACTTAGGACCACCAAGGCACTTTCTTTCCCCTCTTTAGGAGGGTTTTTTCCCTAGATTGTATTTATACCTATAACCCTAATCGGTCACTTACATTGGATATTCACTTGGTAACACATTTAGTCTTGTGTGTTGTTTTCCAAGCCTCTTCTTCTTCCTTGTCCTGTTTGTGTGCTTCTACCTACCTTTAACTCCATCAATTAGTATGAGAGCACGTCATTGCTTCATCTACGACATCATTGACACCAATCTCGTCTGTGCGTCTCTTCATATCGTTGAGGGACAGCAAAGCCCTGCTTTACACATTGGGGTGACAACTGCAGGATTCGAACCTGCGCGGGCGAAGCCCATTTGATTTGTAGTCAAACGCCTTAACCACTCGGCCAAGCTGTCATGTGACTGCGTCTTACGCCGGCTGGCCCTCACTCAGGAGCTCTCTGAAGCTACAATTCTTGGTCATCCATTATGTGACTATGATAATTAAAAAAAACAAAGAAAAAAGGGGTATGGGAGACATGGAACTCTAATATGAATGATTTAGGACAAGAGGAGTTTCTAGCACATGTGCCACTATTCCCTATACGAGAAGGCTTAAGTGAAGTGAAGAAACTACATTATGAGGTAGTATTTTTGTTCACACCACTAGGAACACCAATCTCATTTGTTGCATGGTTCAGTGTTGTAATAGTATCATAATAATCTTTTGCTGTTTTGAAAGAACGAATGTGAAGGATGATGGCATTTTTTATGGACAACTCTATCATTGCATGTGCTTGTGCATCTTTACCATCCCAAAGAATTTCCTCTATAGTAGCTGCAATAGGAACTACAACATGACTAGGAAATTGAAGATCACCATCTTCAACACCATCTAGATCTCCTTTACTCATTGTATTTTCAGGTCTAGTAGGATGTTTTTTAACATGATGCATAATATTCCACTTGCCTTTTGCTACCAACACATGACGCACCATGTATGTCAACAATGGGTAATTAATACCATCAAGCTTTGTTGATATATTTTAGTAGTGATGTGTGTGAGCACACTTAGGACCACCAAGGCACTTTCTTTCCCCTCTTTAGGAGGGTTTTTTCCCTAGCTTGTATATATGCCTATAAATCTAATCGGTCACTTACTTTGGATATTCACTTGGTAACACATTTATTCTTGTGTGTTGTTTTCCAAGCCTCTTCTTCTTCCTTATCCTATTTGTGTGTTTCTACCTACCTTCAACTCCAACAATTAGTATGAGAGCACGTCATCGCTTCATCTACGACATCATTGACACGAATCTGGTCAGTGCGTCTCTTCAAATCGTTGAGGGACAGCAAAGCCCTGCTTTACACATTGGGGCGACAGCTGCAAGATTCGAACCTGCGCGAGCGAAGCCCATTTGATTTCTAGTCAAACCCCTTAACCACTCGGCCAAGCTGTCATGTGACTGTGTCTTACGCCGGCTGGCCCTCCCTCGGGAGCTCTCTGAAGCTACAATTCTTGGTCATCGGTTATGTGACTATGATAATTAAAAAAAAACAAAGAAAAAAGAGGTATGGGAGACATGGAACTCTAATATGAATGATTTAGGACAAGAGGAGTTTCTAGCACATGTGCCACTATTCCCTATAGGAGAAGGCTTAAGTGAAGTGAAGAAACTACATTATGAGGTAGTATTTTTGTTCACACCACTAGGAACACAAATCTCATTTCTTGCATGGTTCAGTGTTGTAATAGTATCATAATAATCTTTTGCTATTTTGAAAGAACGAATGTGAAGGATGATGGTATTTTTTATGGACAATTCTATCATTGCATGTGCTTGTGCATCTTTGCCATCCCAAAAAATTTGCTCTCTAGTAGCTGCAATAGGAACTACAACATGACTAGGAAATTCAAGATCACCATCTTGAACACCATCTAGATCTCCTTTAATCATTGTATTTTCAGGTCTAGTAGGATGTTTTTTAACATGATGCATAATATTCCACTTGCCTTTTGCTACCAATACATGACGCACCATGTATGTCAACAATGGGTAATTAATACCATCAAGCTTTGTTAATATATTTTAGTAGTGATGTGTGTGAGCACACTTAGGACCACCAAGACACTTTCTTTCCCCTCTTTAGGAGGGATTTTTCCCTAGCTTGTATATATGCCTGTAACCCTAATCGGTCACTTACTTTGGATATTCACTTGGTAACACATTTAGTCTTGTGTGTTGTTTTCCAAGCCTCTTCTTCTTCCTTGTCCTGTTTGTGTGCTTCTACCTACCTTAAACTCCAACAATTAGTATGAGAGCACGTCATCGCTTCATCTACGACATCATTGACACCAATCCGGTCAGTGCGTCTCTTCATATCGTTGAGGGACAGCAAAGCCCTGCTTTACACATTGGGGTGACAGCTGCATGATTCGAACCTGCGCGGGCGAATCCCATTTGATTTCTAGTCAAACGCCTTAACCACTCGGCCAAACTATCATGTGACTACGTCTTACGCCCGCTGGCCCTCGCTCGGGAGCTCTTTGAAGCTACAATTCTTGGTCATCGGTTATGTGATTATGATAATTAAAAAAAATAAAGAAAAAAGGGGTATGGGAGACATGGAACTCTAATATGAATGATTTAGGACAAGAGGAGTTTCTAGCACATGTGCCACTATTCCCTATAGGAGAAGGGTTAAGTGAAGTGAAGAAACTACATTATGAGGTAGTATTTTTGTTCACACCACTAGGAACACCAATCTCATTTCTTGCATGGTTCAGTGTGGTAATAGTATCATTATAATCTTTTGCTATTTTGAAAGAACGAATGTGAAGGATGATGGCATTTTTTATGGACAACTCTATCATTGCATGTGCTTGTGCATCTTTGCCATCCCAAAAAATTTGCTCTATAGTAGCTGCAATAGGAACTACAACATGACTAGGAAATTCAAGATCACCATCTTCAACACCATCTAGATCTCCTTTAATCATTGTATTTGGAGGTCTAGTATGATGTTTTTTAACATGATGCATAATATTCCACTTGCCTTTTGCTACCAATACATGACGCACCATGTATGTCAACAATGGGTAATTAATACCATCAAGCTTTGTTGATATATTTTAGTAGTGATGTGTGTGAGCACACTTAGGACCACCAAGGCACTTTCGTTCCCCTTTTTAGGAGGGTTTTTTCCCTAGCTTGTATATATGCCTATAACCCTAATTGGTCACTTACTTTGGATATTCACTTGGTAACACATTTAGTCTTGTGTGTTGTTTTCCAAGCCTCTTCTTCTTCCTTGTCCTGTTTGTGTGCTTCTACCTACCTTAAACTCCAACAATTAGTATGAGAGCACGTCATCGCTTCATCTACGACATCATTGACACCAATCTGGTCAGTGCGTCTCTTCATATCGTTGAGGGACAGCAAAGCCCTGCTTTACACATTGGGGCGACAGCTGCAGGATTCAAACCTGCGCGGGCGAAGCCCATTTGATTTCTAGTCAAACGCCTTAACCACTCGGCCAAGCTGTCATGTGACTGCGTCTTACACCGGCTGGCCCTCGCTCGGGAGCTCTGTGAAGCTACATTTCTTGGTCATCGGTTATGTGACTATGATAATTAAAAAAAACAAAGAAAAAAGGGGTATGGGAGACATGGAACTCTAAGATGAATGATTTAGGACAAGAGGAGTTTCTAGCACATGGGCCACTATTCCCTATAGGAGAAGGCTTAAGTGAAGTGAAGAAACTACATTATGAGGTAGTATTTTTGTTCACACCACTAGGAACACCAAACTCATTTCTGGCATGGTTCAGTGTTGTAATAGTATCATAATAATCTTTTGCTATTTTGAAAGAAGGAATGTGAAGGATGATGGCATTTTTTATGGACAACTCTATCATTGCATGTGCTTGTGCATCTTGTCCATCCCAAAAAATTTTGTCTATAGTAGCTGCAATAGGAACTACAACATGACTACGAAATTCAAGATCACCATCTTCAACACCATCTAGATCTCCTTTAATCATTGTATTTTCAGGTCTAGTAGGATGTTTTTTAACATGATGCATAATATTCCACTTTCCTTTTGCTAACAATACATGACGCACCATGTATGTCAACAATGGGTAACTAATACCATCAAGCTTTGCTGATATATTTTAGTAGTGATGTGTGTGAGCACACTTAGGACCACCAAGGCACTTTCTTTCCCCTCTTTAGGAGGGTTTTTTCCCTAGCTTGTATATATGCCTATAACCCTAATCGGTCACTTACTTTGGATATTCACTTGGTAACACATTTAGTCTTGGGTGTTGTTTTCCAAGCCTCTTCTTCTTCATTGTCCTGTTTGTGTGCTTCTACCTACCTTAAACTCCAACAATTAGTATGAGAGCACGTCATTGCTTCATCTACGACATCATTGACACCAATCTGGTCAGTGCATCTCTTCATATCGTTGAGGGACAGCAAAGCCCTGCTTTACACATTGGGGCGACAGCTGCAGGATTCGAACCTGCGTGGGCGAAGCCCATTTGATTTCTAGTCAAACGCCTTAACTACTCGGCCATGTTGTCATGTGACTGCGTCTTAGACCGGCTGGCCCTCGCTCGGGAGCTCTCTAAAGCTACAATTCTTGGTCATCGGGTCTTCTGATTTATGTGACTATGATAAGTAAAAAAAACAAAGAGAAAAGGGATATGGAAGTCTAATTTTCATGCCCATGCTTCGTTTTCTGAAAAGCACGATATGCATGCACATGAGAAGCTCTATTTCACCGAGTCTAAGTTTCATAAGATGCCATGAGTCTATGCAATACATAGACATTGTAGGGCGTGGGCATGGAGATTCTCATGCCTATTCTACACATGCATTGTTCTTTGGACCATCAATATTAACCTTAAAACTGATACGTCTTCCCCTTCATTGCTATAGTTTTTGGGAGGATGGATAGCCCAAGGATGTTTGGATCCAAGCATACTTTCCTTGAGGGACTTGAAGTACACTAGAATGTCTCTCCCCATTTTACTCGCCAATATGACCTACTAGTCTCTAGTGTAAGGCTGAGAAGATGCTCAATCGAAATGCCAAGCAAAGTGGAAAGAAATCAATCCATTCAAAAGGAATTAAACCCAAAGCTTTGCAAAAATATTCAAAATTATCCCTAGGTATAGCCTTTTTCAAAACTTCTCAAGCATTATCCTACATGGACACATAAAGCAAATTGATCCCTCTATTAGAGAGTATTCCCTAGAGTAATGAATAGTGCACTCAAAAGTCATTGTGAAAGTTGCCATATACTCAACCTCACAACTATAAATGCCCGTAGTAGGTTTCTTCTTTCTCAACCATGATATGCATGAGCTACCAAGCATAAAGGAAAAATCACTCATGGAAACATGTGTTTCAAATCAACCAACCCAATCTAAGTTAGAAAAAGCATATAAGTCCAGTGAGAATGATCCCCTCCCCCCATTAAAAAAATCCAAGTAGTTTCGTACCAGTGAAGCAGCAAAAGATGCACTTAACCACCTGCTAATGCTTGACACGTGGGCAATGAATAAATCTCCTCATTAGAAACTAAAAATTGCATATCATGTCATGTATGCATAAATAAATCAAGCATACAACTACCTACTAATAAAGAACAGCATAATATGCATCTCCAACATCATCAAGACTCAATGCCAAACATGTTTTCTATGGGAGTGGCAATAGGTTTGTAATCTTCAAGTCAAAAATGGTACAATGATTTACCGACATATTTCCCTTGAAAAAAGTCTTTTCCCCCATCCAATTGCATAAAAAAGAATGCCCAAATAATGATGCAAATATCCCAAATAAGAAGTCTTCAAGGAGGCATGCACTTCAGCCTCAAATTCATCAATATGCTTCTCATTAGGGCCAATGAGCAGTAAAACATCAACATATACAACAAGGATCATAAGTACATCATCGGCATGCTTGACTTCTAAGATGCTCTAAGTTAAACTCTTATCAAATCCATGTGCCAGCAAGTTGCACATATCTTTCCATACCAAGCATGTGGTGCTTGCTTCAAACCATACGATTCCTTTTTCAAACTGCACACTTTTTTTCAAGCCCATTTTGCACAAATCCACGGAGCTAAAATGCATACACGTCTTCATGTAAATCACCATTGAGAAATGCATTTTACGATCCAACTGATGTATACTCCAACCATGATGAGCTGGAAGTGCACAAATTCTACAAATGATGGTCATTTAACATGTGGAATCCCTCATCAAAATTGACTCCCTCCTCTTGAACATCACCTTCGCTAAGAATACTAGCTTTATTCCTATGACTTGTTCCATCACGTCTACATTTCATCTTGTATACCTATTTAGTGCTAGTGCCCTTTTCTTCTCGAGGCAAATCACATAAAGACCAAGCACCATTCTCAATAGCAACATCATATTCTCATTTCATAGCATCCATCTAATTTTTTAAATTTATTGCTTCATCAATAGAAACATGTTCCTCTTGATAAAAAATACTAGAGATGGCTATTGCATAATAATATGATGCAAAGTAAGAACTATGAGAGCATGAAGGAGTATGATATGACAAAGGTGCATCTAATTTGCTATTTCTCAATGTTGGCACCAGCCATTTAGGCATAATTTTTGCCTCTTCTATGTCAGCCTCTCATGAATAAGTGCGTCGTGTAAATCGGCGTAAAAAATGGAATGATCCTAATGACCATTTGAAACTTGTATAGTTTGACAAATTGTCTCAGTGGACTAGCACTTCACTTAGCAATTGTGAAAAGAGGTAGCAAATTATCATGACATCCTTTGAACTAACTAATGTCTCCTTGATACATGAACGTAAGGGCTGAATTGAAACTTCCAAAGAAATAACATCATGGTTAACCAGAATATGTTTATTTTGTGGATAATAGATACATTAGCATTTGCTTTGAGAATTGTGCCCAACCAAAATACATTTCACTACCTTATCATCCAATTTTTTGCATTTTTGTTCAAGCCCTTATGCTTGTGCTAGATAACCAAGAACACACTAATGAGCAACATATCACTTGCGTCCATGCCAAGCCTCAAATGGAGTGATACACTACAATTCTTTGGTGGCACACATATTAAGAATATATTCCACACACAAAACAACCTAAACCAAAAACTATGTGGTAAAACCTTACTTTTGACCATACACATCCCCATTTCCATCAGAAACTTATTCTTTCTCTTAGCAAACCCATTCTTTTGAGGTGTATCGGACACTATACATTGATATTTTATCCCACACTTAGCTAGAAATGCATTAAACTCAAAAGACATATACTATCCACCCCAATTAGAATGGAGGGTGCCCATTTTACATGCCAAAAAATTTTGAACCATAACCAAGAATAATTTAGATTACATAAATGCATAGTTATTTTAAACACATAGACTTTGGATTTTAGTTTCAATGGATAAACCCATGCATGTTTAGAAAAGTCACTAGTGAAAGTCACAAAGTATAGGTAATTCCCAATGAAGATGTCTATGTAGGACCACATACATCTCTATCAACAAGGTGAAATATATATGCAACTGTACTAAACCATCTTTGGGAAGGAAGAATACTGCATTTTAACCAAAATAAAGCCTTCAAAGGCATGTTTAGAGGGTTCCTCAAGTTTTGCTAGAAATAATACCATTTGAAATTTTTGTAGGCAAAGAAAACTAGAAAAACTCAGATGACTAAAGCATGCATGTCTTCTTAGGTTTTGCATAATTTGTGAGATTATAAATCACAGGGCATAAAATGCTAGTAGTCATGATAATATCACCATTCAAGATGTCATGAACTGTACATCTATCACCAACAAATTCAAAAATCAATCCAATCATGGCTATTGCTAAAATTGATAATAGTTTTTTTTTTTTAATCCTTAGAACATATAAGGCATCTCACAATAGGAAGGAATACCATTAACAATAATATGAATGATTTTTTCAACTCCCATGATAGTATAAGAGGAGGTTCTAGCACATGTGCTAGTATTCCCTATAGGAGAAGTCTTAAGTGAAGTGCAGAAACTACACTATGGGGTAATATGTTTGTTCACACCACTATCAAAGTACCAAACATCCATGTTTACTACTACTAATGAGTAGATGGATCCTAAATATAATGAGTAGTAAATGCGCATTCTTCATTCTGAAAAAGATTAGGAGACTCTCTTTTATGTGAAGAGGCATCTACAACAACCATTTTAGCCTCTTTCTTCTTTGCCTTCTTTGGACCAAGTTTAGGACAACTCTTTGTGATATGATCATTTTCCTTACATTAAGTTGCAAAATTGTTCCTAACTTTCTATTTTCTTTTCATCTTTGTCTTCCTTCTTTGATTGTGCAACATTAGCATTTTTTTTCTTACTAGTAGAGGATATCCATTTAGCTTTGCCCTTTTGAATACCTAAGAAAGCTTGATTTGTAGCACACATGACTAACATGTTCCACCTCAAATAGAGACTAACTATTCAAATGTTAAGGCATTTACATTGCCTTTCGTCATCAATCGAAAAGTAGAAGAAAAACTCTAATAAGAATCTATAAGATGGTTAAGAACATTCTCTATAAGTGGACTATCTCACAAGATTTCATTAGCGAAATTCAATTTCTCTTTCAAATCCTTGATCTTTGTAAAAAAACTTTCCATTGACTCTCCTTCATTCATATGCTCTCTCTCCGTTTGTTTTTTCAAATATAAGGAACACCAATCTCATTTCTTGCATGGTTCAGTGTTGTAATAGTATCATAATAATCTTTTGCTATTTTGAAAGAACAAATGTGAGGGATAATGGCATTTTTTATGGAAAAATCTATCATTGCATGTGCTTCTGCATCTCTACCATCCCAACAAATTTTCTCTATAGTAGCTGCAATAGGAACTACAACATGACTCGAAAATTTAAGATCACCATCTTCAACATCATTTAGATCACCTTTAATCATTGTAATTGCAGGTCTAGTAGGACGTTTTTTAACATGATGCATAATATTCTAGCCTTTTTCTACCAATACATGAAACATCATGTATCCCAACAATGGGTAATTAATAACATCAAAACTTTGTTGATATATTTTAGTAGTGATGTGTGTGAGCACACTTAGGACCACCAAGACATTTTTTCCCCCTCTTTAGGATAGTTTTTTCCCCAGATTGTATATACGCGTTTAACCCTAACATGTTACTTATCTTTGGATATTCAATTGGTAACACATTTAGTATTGTGTGTTGTTTTCCAAGCCTCTTCTTCTTCCTTGTCTTGTTTGTGTGCTTCTACCTACCTTAAACTCCAACAATTAGTACCAGAGTAGGTCGTCGCTTCATCTACGACATCATTGACACCAATCTGGTCAGAGTCTTAGAATCACACAAGAATTGGTGAGCATGGAGCTTCTTGATGTGATGTTTACCCTTTTCTAGAAGAACACCCAATTTGGCACCCAATTTGGCACCGTTGCTGGGGACAAGCTCTAGGACGAACGTGTGATGGTAAGAGTATCGTGAGAATCGGTGTTGGAAGGTAGTCAATTTCACTTTTGTTGTTGTTTTTGTGTTGTTTTTGTCTTCTTTCACCTCCCCTACACTCATCTTTCATTCTCGCATCATCTTCTTTCATCTCAAAAAAATCCAAAAATTCACCATATCCACCTTCTCTCCTCATTTTACTCATTTGCAAGAGAGCAAGAGAGAGAGAGAGAGTTTGTGAGCAAGAGCATGTGCATGTGTTTTTTAGTTTCTGATTTTCTACCATATATGTTGAATGTCTCACACCATCGTGATGGTCTGAGAAGTTCAAGGTTTTGATTTTGCATCATATGCATGGTGTAGAGCATGCTAGTGCTTACAAGAATCCATTGGTGTATTAAAAAAAAATTGTGTTTTGGTGAACCATTGCGACGGTGCATCACCATCACAAGGAGGCATCACCATGGTGATTGGCTCATGCCATCGCTACAAGACCAAACCATCAGGATGGGCTCATGCCATCGCGACGGTTTGTGACAAGACAAGAGATTGTTTCTTGACGTACATAATATGGACAAGACAAGAGATTGAAAAGAGTAAAAACAAACCAAGTGATTGAGAACAAAGAATTTGTGCGATGACTAATCACCTTGAGTAGTGCTAGAGGGAAATATATTCATGAACCTTAGATCAAGAAAGCGCATAGGAAAGGCAGATTGACATAGCGTTAGGTCATCCGAAGCGAGTGTTTGAACCACAACACAATCTTGGGCTCAACAACTTAGCGGTTACCCTTATGATTTGAGCTCAGAGACAAGCGACTCGAAGATGTCTCATAACATGGAGAGATCAGAGAGCAGGACAAATTTAGCTTACCTAGAAGGACCTAAAGGAACTTAAAAAAATCAGCAAGAATACGTCTGAACCAACCACTTATGTGCTCACATCTATGAAGATGGTTTGAGGAGTTCGGTTGTTCAATTGAGAAACCCCGACCAGCCCATTCGATTGGAACATCCTATGGTTAAATTTGAGAGGGATGCATACATAGACAAGGAGGGAACATTGTACACTATTTCCAATCAACCCAACTACACTAATGAATTCAGGGTAGTAGTTCCAGAGGTGGAGGTAGGGACCCAAGAACAAGAACCATTAGAGGGTGAACTTAGGACTCCAAGAGGGAAATCAGTGTTGACACAGAAGCTTAATCTAGAATAGATCCCTCAAGATAGCAAAAGTATTGAGTTATTTCTCAATAGGTATATGAATGAGGCATTCTGAAGGTATAGATCTGATCATCCAAGAAAAATAGGAACAATCATGACCTATGAATTCAAGGACCCTGAGATACCTAGAAAAGTGGTGCAATTAGACAACATATCAGAATGAGTGTTTGTACTGTTTGAACATGGGAGACATGCCTATACATGGAAGGGAGAATTGGTCTTTCCCCCACTTGAAGCTAATGTGGCCTCTAGGCACCAAGGAGTAGGACCTTCCATGTCTCATGGTTCCCAAAGAGAAAAAGGCAAGGAGAGGCCTGAAGTGACCTTTGCTCACACCCTAGGAAGAGACCGATCAGTAGTGGAAACTGATAGAACAGAGAGATCGAGAGAACCAAGACCACAAGGTGGTAGAGATGACTTTCCTCTACCTAGACCCAAGAGCATCCAAGAATATTGAGACCCACACAGTTAGTGAGATCCATGAGAAATTATTTTGATAGGATAGGAGATCCTTATGACCATGTTGTTGAGTTCAAACAAGTGTTGCAAGCCGAACAAGTGGATGATATGTTCACCCAATACAATGAATTTAGACTCACACTAAAAAACATGACCTTAACCTGGTTCCAAAATTTACAACAAAGGCAATTTAGGAACATTCATGACTTGTTATAATCATTCATCATTGAATTCTCTAAAAGTGGAATCAGGCACAATACTTCTTTGTTAATCCATAGTTTTAAGCAGCCTCCCCCAAGAGATTGTTATATTAGTAGGATGTAGATTTAGATAGTACATCAAGACATGTCCAATGCTAGAGTTACCCACTCAAGCCAAACAAGTATCCTTGTTTTTGGACAAGCTATTGAGCTCTAACCTATGATCCTATGTATACTTGAAGGAATCCAGAACTCTAGAGCAATGTGTAGGAATCTATATAGGCATTGAGGATAACTTAGGTGATGAGTTAGATCTCTCCAAGGTCTACGAGGACACAAATAGTTCTACGCATTCGTCCTTTAAACATTCTAGTTCCATAGAAGACCTAGCTAAGAATGTAGCCTAGAAGCTAGGAGTGTCAAGCAAAGAGACACCCTCAATAACTTTAGTCAACATTATTACACCTGCGGTAGTGATCATATGGCAAGGGCCTCTCCAAATGTGACATCACCTCAAGGTAACCCTAGTACTCACTACTGCATGATAGAAAGGCGGTATACTAACCACACTACACAAGGTTGCCCATACAACAAGCAAGTGGTTAGACAAAACTATACTCAGGGATACCAGCAAGCCAATACATATCCTGACCAATACAATGCTCAGCCTCATTACTATAGGCCTCAAAATTTTGAGGTACCCTACCAGACACAACCTAGACCCCAACTCATGCTATGACAACAACCACCACCTCCTACAAATGTAATCTCTGTCAAATATGCTATGGCAGAAGAGAACCCCAATAGAGCATTAGTGCCCTCATCTCCACTAATCATAGAGAATGTTCCGAACTCAAATATTTTTTATTCCACCCACGTAGATAGCTGTGTACCTAAGTCACAAAGACTTAGGGACTTGTGTCAAAGAGACTAAATCTCATTTGCCGCACAAGTGCATATAGTGGTGGATTGAGACACGCTTAATTATCAATCCGAAGAGCCACGTGAACCAAGTGTATGAGGACGTATGCACATGTGATGGAAAGTGAAGTGGCTCAGCAAAAATGCATATGAAAAGACTAATCTACCTCTCCAACTCACTAAATCTCTGGAAGTGTCTATTGGAAATTTAGTAAGCCAAGAACTAATACCACAGGTCCAAGGTTCCATAGGTCCAGGATTTACAACATTAATTCTAGCAATCTTCCAATATTGACAAACCATGAACATACCACACTTAATTATACAAATGATGAGACAAAGATAGAGAAAGACTAGACAACATGTGTAAAGTGTTACGTAAGCTACTGCTTACTCACAGTATCATATATACCAATGTCAATGTACAATGTGGAAGCAAAACTCTCAACCACTCTATGTGAATAGTAATAGATTGATGAGTGAATGTACAAATGGAACAAACATATTCAAATGTATGGACAGAAATCTGAATATATATGAGATGTGTGACCTAATAGGTTGTAGAAGAGTAAATATGAGTGACAGAAAGAGGAAGGATCAGTCTAAAACTGATAATCAACAAACCCTCATCTAACCTTAGGCTATGGAAGACCCTAAGTTAGACACGTGTGTGAAAAGATCACATACTTACAAAATTATCATAGCATGCTAAGTGGTTTGCTGCCAGAAATCCTCAAACTCATATGACTATACCTTCTCGAACACCTCATCCAAATATGCATAAAGCATATACGTACTGATTCTCTTGTACCTATGCCGAATAGGACTCCTCCTGATGTTACTGCCTCCATAAACTTCAAGTAGTACCTGTGTGCATAAAAAGAATATGTACCTAAATTCTTAACATAAGATGCAAATCTTATGTTAACCTCCATCCAATGTCTTTGAAGTACACCAAAATCTTCATGTAGAAGACATCCTTCCACACCACCAACTTGCCAATGACCAAGTCCTCTCCATGAGCAAGATTGTGAGCACACTCTTCTCCTCCAAGAAGAACTCCATAGCCGCTCCTCAACATGCTCCAAGATAACACCATGGCTGCCCCATGTGTGCTAAGAAGCACCACCTCTATTGAGGGACCAAGATTCCAAAGCTTGTGTTGAAATAGGTGAAGGATGTCCTAGAAGTGACCCAAACACTTCTTTATATAGCCTTGAGTGTCTCATGCAAAAAACTCACTAAAAAGCATTTTATTTTAATCTCATCGCTTTTTAGATTGCTTTTGCTTTATTTTTAAGTGAGTTTGCTTTATTTTTAAAGTTGCTTTTAGCTAACTTTAAAAATAACTTCTTGACCTGCTTTTTCACACTTCTGACTACCTTATGAATGATCTAACAATATTTTTATGATCCTTATGCCGAGAGCTATCATATGAGGTCAAAACCCTAAATTAGCAAAAAATTAGGGTTAGGGTTTTCTCCCAAATCTGATCTCTGATGATTGAATGTCATATACCATTGGAAAAGCTCTCTTCAAGCTCTACAAGATAGGCTCATAAAAATCTTACCCATTTTTGTGCCAAAAATGACTAAGTACCAAAATCAGGGTTTCTACCCTAAATGGATTTTGGACTGATGTGACATTGTTTTCCAACAATCCCCCCTGCAATGTCATATTGGTACAAACTGAACTGGATATGTAACTTCATTCATCTGCAAACTGTCATAAACTTCAAACTTGTACTCCCGAATGGACCTTCAAACCTTTTCTTCAAAAGTCTTCTTCAAAACTGAACTTGACTTTCTTCAAACTTCAAAAATCTGAATTTGCTGAATATGAACCATAATACTTGAGAAAATATGCAAACTAGATATCCAATAGTGTTCTCATCAAGCAATCACCGCTTGACAACAAATGTAGCAAGTACTATCTCTAAACCTGCTATCTCGTGTCTTCACAAACCTGAAAACATACACTAGGATCCACATATTTGCATTTACCTTGCAAAAGCTTTCTCAATCTACTTCTGTTGTGTCATGTAAATACAGTAAACATAATCAAGAATTGAATCCTTGAACCTGTGACTGACAACTCACAACTTAGTGGAACACTCCTAGTTCATCTCTAACTGTACTCAAGTCAAGTCAAGTCAACTCAACCGAAATCAACTGAAATCAACTCATGAGTCTCATCAAAATATCATATCTATAATGTCATCATGTCTTCATCCTTGTTCAATGTGTAAATCCTTCATACCTCTTTCCTTTAGAACCTGGTATAAACATATATGTGCACACTTTTGAAACATACCTTTCTGAAATATCAAGCTTCTCTTCAATAGAACTCTGGAACCTTCTCCTGAACAGGAACTTTCTCCAGACATTCTTCTTCTTCCTTCTTCTTTCAAAGCTGGAACATAAAGAGAACGTGACAAAGGAAATATAGGAATACCTAAAATAGGAATACCTGTAGGTATGACTCTACATTCTTTCATATATGGCTGAAAATAAGTCTTCATGTTTTATCACCCCCCTAGATGACTTAACACTAGTATCCAGAATTCTTCAAATATATCAGACTTTATGAAATCTAGAACGTCTTTCTTCTTTCAATAAATCTAATCTTTAGTGATCAATACCTGTATCTGAAACAAAAATCTATGAACCCTTTTTATTAGCACTGTACAGATGCCAATAGCTTTCCCTGTCATTCTTCAGCTTCCCAAAATCTAGAATAAGGTTAGCTGATCTATCATAAAAACCTTGCTGAAAGCATTTTAGGATGCATAACCTTCTACAACATAACAAGTATCTTCTTCTATTCCTCTGCAACACAAATCTGATAGAATCTGAATCTTTGACTTACTTCTTCCAATGCTAAGAATCTTCTCAAACAAAGGATAGACATATGAATCATAAATACTTTCTTCATGATCATTCAAGATCATCCAAGATAAGATCGAACTAGATCTATCAAGATCTCTCCAACAAAATACCTGTGTAGAATCTGCTCTCATCAAACCTTCATGATTGAATGTTTGATTTGCTACCTGAATGTCTCTAAGTATCCATGCTTCTCACAGAACATTGTAAAACTTTTCTTCAAACAAATCCTTCCCAAGAATCTGTACCTTCTACTTGAAATATAAGTGGACAAACTTCTCACCTTGAGAACTCCAAAAGTTGCAAGTTGATACTTCAAATCTTCATATTCTACCCAGGTGAAATGTGATAGTATCTGCTTGACTTTCTTTTGGCTAACTTCACTTCTCATCAAGTGCTAGGATTTGATGGAACACCTTTTTGAATACAAACATGTATCCAAAAGTCTAGACAATCATAGAAATTAGATTCTCTAACTGATTGGTACAACAAAAATCTGAATTTTTTGAAGTTTTTTGAAAATACTGAATATGAGGTAACTTTTCCAAACACAAAACCTCAACCCAAGTCTTCAACATCTGCTACAAATACTCTTTTACCTCAAGAGTTAGATAAAGAAGAAATATACTTCTCTGCAACTTGTCATATACCAAGTAGCTCTGAATTGAAACTCCATGAATTCTTTGAGGGAACATATAAGCTGCCTACAAAAACACTTCAACTTATACATAACTCATACACATATGAGTCACAACATATATCTGTTGCTTTTCTTTCTCTCAATGCAATTCTTTGTCAAACCTACTAAAACATGACCAAGTATCATGCAAAACAAGAAACTGCTTCTTCTTTAGCCTTATCTTCTTCACACAAGATGTTCTCATAGACTTATCTTTGGATGTAGAGGATAAAAGTAGGAAAAGTATATGGAAAATATGAGAGAAAAGAAAGTCTTACTTTCCCTTTGGAAATGTTGGACTTTCTTCTTCTGCATCTTTCTTCCACCTGATGATGTCAACATCTTCAAACTTTTCTTCCATACCTTTTGTTCTCTTCATCTTGAAGTAGCAAGCACTCTTAACTTCTTCAAATGAATTTTTCTCTTCCTCTAGTGCTAAGACTAAGAGACAAAACAAACATGGTATACAAATGGAAGTGAACATAGAATCATGTTTTATCATCTCCTCATATCTTTGAAAAAAATTATGCTTCAAATAATTGATATGACTGAATTTACCAACCTTTTGGCTAAATACTGAATTACCTCTCTAGAGTTACCTCTCTAGATACCAAATGTGAGAAAAAACTTCCAAGCAACTTACAACACAAGATTGGCTGAAAAACTGATGCTCTCCACATTTGTCTTCTTAGATGAACTTTCTTGCCATGAAAGAGATCTCTCAAAACTCTCTAGAGAAACCTCTAGATGCCTGTTTTGATGTAGCCTTTAACTTTCAAATAATGAAAGTGTATCAAAGCACTCCTTGAATCCTTCAAATCTCTTCATAACTGCTCTTCTAAGACATGACATGGAAATGATAATCTGATAGTAGAAACTGATACCTGTGATTTTATGTTGATATGATTCCTTCATCTTCTCTAAACCATTGTTCTTCCTTGAATTTGAAGTAGCCTTCTCTTCATCAAGTCTTGATCTTCAAACAATACTTTCTGTAAAGTATTTTCATAGTCTTCCAAAAGTATTCGGCTGCTAACAGATCATCAACTTCATACTCCACACTGATAAATAAACATGTGACTGAATTGTCTAATTCTCAAATCTCTACTCATCTAGATTAAGTGTGTATGTTAAATGTCAAATGTTAGAAGATGCTCTTAAATCATATGTTGTAAACCTAGAAGTCTGGGAACCTGGGAATCTGAGAGCCTGAATGTTCTGATGTCAAAGCCCTAAAGCTCTCATACCAAATGTTGGAAATTAGGTGTCCCATTAGTAATACCACAATCCAAGGTTCCATAGGTCCAAGATTTACAACATTAATTCCAGCAATCTTCCAATATTGACAAACATGAACATACCACACTTAATTATACAAATGATGAGACAAAGATAGTGAAAGACTAGACAACATGTGTAAAGTGATACGTAAGCTACTGCTTACTCACACTATCATATATACCAATGTTAATGTACAATGTGGGAGCAAAACTCTCAACCACTCTATGTGAATAGTAATAGATGGATGAGTGAATGTACAAATGTAACAAACATATTCAGATGTATGGATAGAAATCTGAATATATATGAGATGTGTGACCTAATAGGTTGTTGAAGCTCAAAGTCAAGGACAAAGCATGGAAGCACATCAAAAGGTGGACACACGAGGAAAGGGAGCAAGTAGGGAGCTCCAAGAAGTGTATGTCAAATTTTCAGAAGAATCCCCTACAAAAATAGTGATTTTCATCACTAGAAACCATTGTAAATACCATTATCTATTTTTAGTAACTCCATTTTGTTCAAGCCGAGGAGTCCTCGAGCTTGAGGAGTATTAGAAGTACCATCGTACCAATTTTCATAATTTTTAGACTTCGTTTGAGCCCTCAAATAAGCCCTGGAACCTAATTTTTAACTAGGCCGGACACTAGGTCTGGACAGGGCCAAAACTAGTCAAAAAACTATAAAAAGAGCTAGAGAGCTCATTTTTGAGGTTAGCTTGTTAGAGAATAGAACTTTTGTAAGAGCACTCTTTTGCAATCTAAGCTTTCCATTGTTCCTCTCTTTGATCTTACTTTGTGCGTGTGTGTGTGTGTATGTGTGTGCATGTTTGTGTGCTTTCACTCACGCACTTGTGCCTTCACTTGCTCGTGGTCTTCATACCGGTCCTCACGTCTCCGCGGATTGACAAGTAAAGGAGGTGGTGCTTACGCTTGAGCTACACCAAATTTTGGCGCCGTTGCCGGGGAGAGAGCTTCGAGGACGAGCGTTGTGATGGTAAGATCGTAGATTTGCGACGTTGGAAGGTAAAAAAACTGTCATTTCAGTTCATTTTTTGTTTTTTCCTCTTCATCTTCATCATCATCATCATCTCCACCTTCTTCCATCTTCTTCTTCATAGAAAATTCTTGTTTTTTAGTGCATTTTCACCATCTTCATACCATTTTTCATGCATTATTGTGTGGGAAGGAGTTAGGAGAAGCAAGGGAGAGCAAGCGCTGTGTTTTTTTTCATGATTTTCTGCTCATACGGAGCTCGCCATAGCCGGCGCTCAGAAATTTGAATTTCCCGCCAAAAAACGCGATTCTGTGATGAAAATCGCGATTCTGTGAAAATTCAAAATTTTTTGAAAAATCACGATTTTCAGTTTTCCCGCCTAAAAGTTGGTTGAAAAGAATCGCGATTCTGTGTTTTTTCTCAAAAAAAACACGATTCTCTGCTCAAAATCGCGATTTTCAAAAGAACACGATTCTCTGCTCAAAATCGCGATTCTCACCAATCACGATTTTCAGCAAAAACACGATTTTGTGAAAAACACGACTTTCTGCTCAAAATCGCGATTCTCACAAATCACGATTTTCAGCGAAAAATACGATTTTGAGAACAACACGATTCTCTGCTCAAAATCACGATTCTCACCAATCACGATTTTCAGCAAAAACACGATTTTGTGAAAAACACGACTTTCTATGACAAAATCGCGATTTTCATTGCCAAAAACACGATTTTGTGAAAAAGGCGATTCTGTTAAAACACGAATTTTTGCGCAAAATCGCGATTTTCAAAAACACGATTTTGTGCTCAACATCGCGATTTTCATGTGAAAAATACGATTCTGAGAAAACACGATTTTCAGTCAAAAACACGATTTTGTGAATCACGATTCTCTGAGTCAAAATCGCGATTCTCTAAAACACGATTTTGTGATCAACATCGCGATTTTCAGAAACACGATTTTGTGATCAAAATCGCGATTTTCAGAAACACGATTTTGTGATCAACATCGCGATTTTCAAATCACGATTTTCTGCTCAAAATCGCGATTTTCAAAAACACGATTTTGTGATCAATATCGCGATTTTCAAATCACGATTTTCTGCTCAAAATCGCGATTTTCAAAAAACACGATTTTGTGCTCAACATCGCGATTTTCTGAGTTCACAAAATCGCGATTCTCTGAAAGTTCACAAAATCGCGATTTTCTCCAAAGGCCCTGTTTGCCTGTTTTGACCCCCAGGAGCCTGAATTGGCATAACTTTTTCATCCAAAGTCCATTTTTTGAGCTCTATAGCTTGTTGGAAAGCTCGTTTCAAATCCTACACGACCTCAACTGTTTTTTTTCAAGAATAACGCGTTGATTTTGAGATAGGATAATTTGAAGTTGACCCTCAGGTGGGACTAGGGAACCAAGGGGGCTCTAAAGAATTTTGAACCATACCAAAGGGAAAATTTGGACTCTTGACTAAAGCTTATGAACCTGAGATCTGGTAGACACTTAGGCAAGGATAAACAAAGCATTAGATCTTCTGAGGCTAGTGTCAACCATACATCCAAGTCTTGGACACAACAACTAAGTGGTGATCTTTTACTAAGTTCAGACACAAGTGATTCAGAAATGTCTTTTAGCATGGGAAAACCTGCAGGTGGCTCAGGGACTGCCCATCTACAAACACCGGAAGGTCCCTATAAGACACAGTTGGAATATATTCGGACCAACCAATTAGGTGCTCGCATCTATGAGGATGGTCTGAGGCGATCAGTGGTCCAACTCAAAAATCCAGATCAATCCTTTGGACTTGAACACCCGGTGGTCAAGTTCGAAGAGGGTTCATACATTGATAAGGAAGGAACCATGTATGTGGTTACCAACCAACCAGATAGGACCGATGAGTTTGGAAATATCATTCATGAGAATGAGATAGGAGACCTAGAACAAGGAAATATAGGACAAGGACCCCAGACTCCTAGAGGCAAGTCAGTTTTGACCCGAGTGATCACTCCAGACTGGATCCCTCAAGACAACAAAAGCATAGAACTATTTTTGAATAGAGAAACAGAGGAAGCCTTTTGGAGATTCAAGCCAGAACAACCTAGCCAATTGGGCATAGTCATCATCTACGAGTTCAAGGATCCAGAGATACCAGGAAAGGTTGTCTACCTGGATAACACATCAGAGAAAATTTTCTTGGTAACAGAACATGATAGACATGCATATACTTGGAAGAATGAATTGATTTTCCCCCCACCAAGATCCAATGTTTCCCATGGCCTCCAAGGAGTAGGATCATCCCACGCTCATGAAGCCCAGAGAGGAAGAACTAGAGAGAGACCTGAGGTAAGTTTTGCACACACCGTGGGCAGGAATAGAGCAGGATTTGAAAATGAAAGACCTGAAAGAGAGAGACATCAAGCACATAGGCAACAAAGAGATGAACAGGATTTTCCATTGCCTAGACCCCGAGAGTACCCAAGAACCCTTAGACCCATTCAAGTGATCAAGGCAATGAAGAACTATTTCGATGGGACAGGGGATCCTTATGATCATGTGGCCGAGTACAAACAAGTGCTGAGAGCCGAACAAATTGAGGACTGGTTCACCCAGTACGAGGCATTTGGTTTGACCCTTAAGGGCACTGCCTTAGCTTGGTTTCAACCATTGAGTAGAAGCAGCTATCACGATATAGGTCAACTGCTAGACGAATTCATTGTAGAATTTTCCAAGAGTGGTATCAGGCATAACACATCATCCTTGATCCACAGCTTCAAGCAGACTCCCCAAGAAACAGTGCGACTAGCAGGTAGAAGATTCAGACAGTATCTAGAAAGATGCCCTGCTCTAGAGTTACCCACTCCGGCCAAACAAGTGGCTTTGTTCTTAGATGGCTTACTGAGCACCAAGTTAAGATCATATGTGTACTTGAAAGATCCTAGATCCATAGAAGAGTGTGTGCGGACGTGCATAGACATAGAAGATAACTTGGGTGAGGAGTTAGGATTGTCCAAACTCTACAAAGATTCGGATAGTTCTACTAGTTATACTTCAAAGATCTCCACAGAAATAGAAGAGATAGATGAGCAAGTTGCCAAGAAGCTAGGAGTCCAAAATAAACAAACACAGAGAGTCACTCCATTGAATCGGTGCTATACTTGCGGAGGTGACCACATGGCTAACGTATGCCCAACGCAAAACCAAAATATTAGAGAAAGGAATGCTCCCTATTGTACTATTGAAAGGAAGTACACAAACCATACGGCTCAAGAATGTCCCTACAATAGGCAGGCTGTTAGACAGAATTATCAGCAACCTTATCCACAAGGTAGGTATCAGAACCAATACCAACAACCATATTATAGACCACAACAGCAATATCAGGTACCATATAGGCCACAACCTGTCTTGGGAAACCAACCACCAGCTCCAGCCAACGTGATTCCAGTCAAGTATGCTGTGGAAGAGGAAAATCCAAATAGAGCTTTGGTGCCACTAACCCCATTGATACCAGATAATGACTCTCATGCTCATAGTTCAGACTACTCCCATGAAGGTAGTCCACATGCTTATTACACAGAGTCACCTGAACATAGTGAGATTTACTCGTATCAATATGAGGCACCGCCTATGGAGCAAAATTGGGAGCCAGAATACTCCAATGTCATGTACACAAATCCTAACCCTAGGCCCCAGTTGAGACAAATGAGACCACAAGCCCCTAGAGGATCTTGTTTCAGATGTCATGGTGACCATTTCATTCGTGACTGTCCCCACCCACCATCTCCGAGTCAAGGACAGGCTATCACAATACAGGCTTTTTGTCCTGATTGTGGCAAAGACCATCTCCCCAGAGATTGTCCAAGAAACCCCTCTAGTGCACCCAAGATTACACCCATTAATGTGGTAGGCTTAGTGGCAGATCCAAGTTCAAGTAGTAGCAATGTGGCTCCTATACAAGCTGTCACTAGAGCACAAGCCTTAAAACAGGATAAACCAGTAGAACAATCAGAGTCGAGTGAATCGGGAGAGCCTAGTAAGAGGAAAACAAGAACATGGAAGGATACCAGAGAGAAGGCCAATCGCAAGTGGAATAAAAAGTTATCAGAACTAGAAGAAAGCTTAAAAGAAGCGAAAACAAAAATAGAAGACATTGCATCTCAAAGCCCCTCGCATGCCGAAACTCCATCCACTCCACCTCATCCCACCCCACCACCCATTGTAAATAGACCGCAACCAGGGTCTGTTCTTGCAGATCCAACCCCAGAAGGCTTGGACATGATGTTCAAGGCCTACCAGGCTCGACTTCAAGAAGGGCCTACAGCGGCAAACCTAGACAAGAGTTACCCTAGAGCAGATTTAGAGATTGAACGGATGAAAATGTGCATGAAAATGGTAGAACAAGCTCAAGCCATACTTGAGACTAGTCAAAAGTTCAATCAGACAAACTCTATCAAATCGGATTTGCATTTCCAGGGCTTACTAGAACGATTAGAGCAGTTGGTAAACAAACCACAAGTTTCTTTACCTCCACAGGCTCAACCAGTTATTGAAAGAGGAAGCTCACCACCAAGGGGAGCTTATGTTCCTAATTCCACGGATGCTGGAATACCTCCTTCTATTCAACAGTACTCTCAAGAGTTCTTGCGGGAAATACAAGAGGAGAAATGGGCCAAGGAGAAGAGTAATTCCCCTCCTATTCCTGAGATTGATGATCTTCATGATCAATTTCCCCAAGACATTCCATCTATTTACGAAGATGAAGCAGAACAAGAAGACGAAAGATTAGATTTTGAATCTAATACCTTAGAAGAACTGCCTCAATTTCCAGGCCCATGGGAATCTGAATCACTCCAGATTAGAGCTCCCACAATACTAGTAAGAAATGAAGACTCAGTGGTTCCAAGGAACACGGATGTCGTGAAGAACACTAAGGTTCAGTGTCATCTCACTGTAGAAGAGTTGCTCAAAGCAAAACCTGAGTTATGGAATCATGTGAAGGATCAGGTCCCAGAACTTGAGTCCAATATGCCAAAAGCAGGCTCTAAGCAAAGGGTACCAGAGATACCTCTAGACAAAATAGGGGACATGTGTGAGGGTGAAGAAGGTAATACTTATCTTCCAATCACCAACCAAGGTTACACAACCAAAGCAATCATAGATTCAGGTGCTGGTGTTGCTATTGCGACCACCTCCTTGTGGAAGCAATGGGGCAAGCCCACATTAAGACCAACTAGAATGAAGCTTCAAATGGCTGATGGTCATTTTGAAAGACCTCTAGGATTGCTAGAAGGGATCACTCTAACCACTTGTGGTGTAGAGTTTGAGCACACATTTGCTATATGTGACTTTGAGAAAAATAATGTCTATGAGATGATCCTAGGAAGACCCTTCCTACGACAATTGCAAATAGTACAGGATTGGGGAACTAACTCCTTGTACTTACAGCACTTAGGGGTTACCACCAAGGTCAATTTGAAGGATTACACCTTCAGAGATGTACCACCCCTACAGTGGAATTCTATCCACAAAGTGAAAGAAGATTCCATCTCTGTGCATTCTGAAAGTTCACCTGATCCATCATGGCTGCATGAAGATACTCATTTGTGGATGTGCAAAGTCGCAAAGGAAGAGGAAAAACGTTTAAAGGCAAGGGAAGAAGGAACTTCACTAGGAGATAGACCAGTTAGAGACCCAGCCTACACACCGATGATCTTTCCAGATGAGGAGTTTGAGCCTCATGGCTGGCCAGAAATCTTAGCCACCATGGACATTGCTGTCAATGAGGAACAATGGACACCTCATTGTGATGAGGAGGGTTATGATATCTCAGTGTTCATGTGTCAACCCTTGCTAGAAGAATGTGACCCTAGTGATGTCATAGAAGAAGAAGAGAATGACGATGATCTGGAGTCTATTGTGATGGATAGTTGCTTTAACTCAGAGCAGCACTATCTAGAAGATATAGGAGTGTTCACCCAGAAAGAAGAAGAACCTCTCACAAGTATTAAAACAGTAAACTCAAAGGATGGAAGTGAGAGTAGTCAAAAGAAAAAGAAAAGAAAAGCAGTGAAACAAGAAAAGGAGGAATCATTGTTTGAAGTACCAGAAAACTTCAAGAAATATGAAGTTGACGACCGCAAAATTTTGGTACGAATGCCTAAGAGAGAGGCCATCATAGGAGAATCATATGATAATAAAGAAAAGACCAAGAAGATTGTAGTGACCATTGAAGAGAACGAAGAGAGATGCACATATATAGGAGATGACCTAAGTGCAAGAGAAGAAATGGAGCTCATAGCTCTATTAAGGGAATATAGGGATGTGTTTGCATGGCACTATAGAGACTTGAAAGGGGTAGATCCAAGAATTTGCTCTCATACTATCCCCATGACTGCTGATGCTAAGCCCACCAAACAGAAGCCCTACACATATAATGATACCTATGCAGCCAAAATCAAAGAAGAAATTGATAGGTTGATTGAGGCTGGATTCATCTATGAGATTGAGCATACCGAATGGGTGTCCCCCATTGTTGTGGTACCCAAGAAGAACGGGAAGTTGCGAGTGCGTATTAACCTTAAAAAAGTTAATGCCGCTACGATTAGAGATAGTTATCCACTTCCAATCACAGAACACCTATTGGAGCGTGTTGCAGGCAAGGAAGTTTATAGCTTCCTTGATGGATTTTCAGGTTACAATCAAGTAGCCATTGCCCCAGAAGATCAACACAAAACAGCTTTTGCTACAGAGTGGGGAATCTTTGCATTTCGGGTGATGCCATTTGGGCTCACCAATGCACCTGCAACATTCCAAAGGCTCATGTGTCATGTCTTCAAAGAGTTCTTGCGAAAGAGCTTAGAAGTGTATGTGGATGATTTATGTGCTCATTCCCAAGAAAGAAGGGTTCACATCCCTGAGCTCAGACAAATCTTCAACAAGTGTAGAGAATATCGAGTGTGTCTAAACCCAGAAAAGTGTGTGTTTATGGTGCGTCAAGGTAAAATCTTAGGTCATATTGTTTCTAAGAATGGAATCTCAACAGATGAAGATAAGGTACGAGCCATAGCGGAGCTACCAAGGCCAAGGAATATTAAAGAGGTACAAGCCTTTATGGGCCATTGTGGATACTACCGTAGGTTTATCCACATGTACGCGATCATAGCTAGACCCCTTTATGCCTTGTTGTCTAATTTTGAGTGGAACGACGAATGCGAGAATTCTTTCAACGAACTGAAGAAACGTTTGTGCACGGCACCAATACTCACCACTCCTGATTGGAATAAACCATTCCATGTCCATGTGGATGCATCCAATCATGCCATAGGATGTGTGCTAGCACAACCCACAAGTGAAGGAAACTTAGATTTGCCCATAGCATATGCTAGTAGACAGCTCACTGCAGCTGAACGGAACTATACCACAACTGAGCGAGAGGGCTTAGGCATGGTATATGCTGTGAAGAAGTTTAGACACTATTTATTGGCCAACAAGTTCAAGTTTTTCACTGATCATCAAGCTTTGTTATATTTGGTCAATAAACCTTGCAATACTGGACGCTTAGTAAGATGGTTCCTCTTACTAATGGAATATGACTTTGAAGTTGTTGTCAGGAAAGGTAGAACCCACCTTCGGGCAGATCACCTTTCTCGCATCACTTCAGGAGAGTCACCGCAAGGAGTGTCTGACGAATTACCCGATGCTTATCTGTTCAATTTAGAAGTTGTTCCTAAATGGGCAAATAAGTTGGTACCAGTCCTAACCTTTGGCCCTGCAAATAAGAATGTGAAAACATCACAAGAAGAAATTGTAAAATCACAAAAATATCACGTATTAGCAGGAAGCATGTACAAACAAGATACGGAGGGCGTATTAGCTTGTTGTGTCGAGGATGATGAACATAATAGTTGGTTGCAGCAAGCTCATGAAGGATTGCTAGGAAATCACTATTCTAAACAACGAACATTGCAGAATCTAAAGCGTTTAGGAGTGTATTGGCCTAGCATGGACAAAGAAATACATGAGTGGATTAAGAATTGTCCAAGGTGCAGAGAGAGACCCCCAGTGGAGCATGCGACCCTTTATCAAGTGTCATTAATTCCAGATTGGAGTGCTCCATTGGTAGAGTTTATGAGATCGGGAAAATTACCCAAAGAGGCTAGTCTAGCAAGAAGAAGAAGCATGGAGCAAGAGGCTCAAGGCTATGCCCTAGTAGGAGACAACCTATACCGAAGAGGCAAAGATGGTTACTTAAGACTGTGCGTTCACGAATCAGATTATTTGAAAGTCTTAGAAACTGCACACAGCGGTGTTGCAGGTGGACATTTTGGTCCTGACCGAGTGATCAAGACCATTCTATTCTCAGGACTTTGGTGGCCCACTCTTCATATGGATGCACATACCTATGTGAAGAAATGTGACACATGCCAACGTGCACAATATCCAGTGAGAAAAGACGAGATGCCCTTGAGGCCAATGATGGGAGGACGTGCATTTTCGAAGTGGGGCATAGACTTCATAGGTCCTATTAACCCCCCAGCTAGAAACTCCCATGCAGAGTACATCATTGTAGCCACAGATTACCTTACAAAGTGGGTAGAAGTCAAAGCCACAACAAAGAATGATGCTCAGACTACGGCTAAGTTCTTATTCGAGAATGTGTTCACGAGATATGGACTACCAATAGAGTTGGTGAGCGATAGAGGCACACACTTCTTGAATGAAGTCATTGAAAATCTTCTCCAAGAATTCTTGGTGATACATAAGAAATCTGCCCCCTATCATCCACAAGCCAACGGACAAGCCGAGAGTACCAATAAGATCCTCTGTAACGTATTGACAAAACTGGTGAATAATAAACGCTCTGATTGGGACAAACAACTTCATCATGCTGTTTGGGCTTATCGAGTTGCCTACAAAACGGTACTCAACGCCACCCCATTTCAGATGGTCTTCGGACAGAACGCTGTGCTACCATTAGATTTCTTAATCCCTGCCTTAAAAGTAGCACAAGAGTATGAGTGGAATGGGCATGAATTGTCCTCTAGGATCTTTGATCTCGAACGCTTGGGTGAAACGAGGCTACGAGCGGCAGCAGGCATCTACGCTGCAAAGAAGAGGCAAAAGGCATACTTTGATGCACACATCAAGGATAAGGGATTGAAAGAGGGAGATCTAGTGTTGGTATACACACTAAAACAACATGCCCGTAAGTTGGAAAAAAGAGGATATGGACCCATGATCATTAATAGAATTTCCACTAGTGGTGCAGTTCAGTTGGCCACTCTAGAAGGAGATATCTTGCCAAACTATATTAGTGGCTGCAGAGTCAAGCTATATCAAGAACCTCTTACTGAGGATATGCTAATGAGACTCAACACTGCTAAGAAGCGAAAAGAAGAAGAGTTAAGAGTGAGAGAAGAAGCACAGCTAGAGGCCAGAGAGCGTATTAGGCGAAATAAGTTAAGGCGATTAGGCCTAGATGTCAACTCAAAAGCCCCAAAATATCACATGGATATGTGTCAAAAGTCAGGCATTGCGACTTCTCACATCATTGACCGAAGACCCTTTGTGACCATAGAGATAGGACAAGGGAAGGGTGCAAGGACGGTGAAAGCATTGATTGACTCAGGTGCAGCAAGTAGTGCAGTTAGACTTTCCTACTGCCAAGACTTGGGGTTGAACATCAATCCCATAGAAGCTTATCTCATAGGATTGGGAGGTGTGGAAACCCCTTGTTTGGGCGAGGTGGAACTTCCCATCTACCTTCAAGATGTTCCAATGAAAGTCAAAGCGCTAGTATGTCAAGATGAGAACCTTACAGAACCACTTGTCTTGGGTCAAGATTGGATCTATGACCATGCAGTTAACTTAAACCTAAGAAGTCAAATTCTTCAAGTTTGGGTACATGAACAATGCATTACATTAGAATTAGAGAATTGCATGCTCCTAGATCATGGCACCACACACTCTCTTAGTTCTTCCAAGACTAATCATATGAAAGAAGATGTTGTATGTGTCAAAAGCTCTATGATGCAGAAGGAGTCAATCGTGGAAGACCAGGTTCGAAGGCGGGTGGATCTTTCTTCTTCTCCAAAGACTCAAGTAGCCACAGTAGTGAGCCCACCACACAAGCAAACACAACCGTTCACGACAACTGCTACATCAAATAGAAAGACACCATTCGATAAAAAAACGGTTCCGGGCATGAAGCAGATCTGGGTACGCAAAGGAGAGCAACCACCAGCCTTACCCCCACAAATCCCATCCATGCACACTAACCAGGCCAGAAGACGAAGGAAGCAGCTCAGACAAGCTCCATCACAAGATATCCAACAAGTTTGGGTGCCTAAGAAGTTAGCTGCAGCTCAACAAGGGCAATTACAGATGTGGGTACCTAAGAAGATCCTACACCCACAACAACCTTTGTTCTCCCACATGCAAAAGGTTTCAACAAAGAAGCCAAAAAGAGAAAAGGGTAAGAACCACGTACAGAGACCAAAGGAAGATCAAATCAGCTCTTCAACATTAGTAGGAAGACATGCAAAAAGGATATGGGTTTGGAAGCCAAAAGTGCAAGTAGCCTCCACCGAACCAAAGCATCAACCACACTGGATACCACAGTTCAGAAAGCATCCAAAGAGAAAGACGCCTGAAGTGACCTCTACAGTGCCAAATGATGTTCTAAAATGGACTCCAATAAGGAGGATTACATCAGTTCGAGACTCAATGGATACCTCCACCAAGGTCGGCATCAACCTCCACAAATAACATCGAAAGCCTCGAACGAGCAACAACCATGTGCTCCTTGCACAACCCTGTCTTTTGCACCATTTAGGTCATGCATTTCCAAAGTATGCATTAATATAGGGCCACATTACACGGCCGTGCATAGACACACTTGAGAATCCCATGCACAAGAGCACAGTGACATATGTCGAACATTTCTATTGATACTAACTTTTGTGTTCTTGTTTTGTGATATCCTTTTTCTCAAAAAAAAAAAAAAAAAAAAAAAAAAGAGAAGTGGGAGAGAGCTTGTTCCCAGTGTGTCTCGGCCAGCAGTGAGATTATTGCTGCCTTATCTGGTAGAGGACAAGCATTTGGCATGAACATGGCATCTACAACTATGATTTTCTCTTACCATGGTAGGAATGAAGAGCTTGAAGGTCCGCAACTTGAGTGATGCTTAACTACCTCATGTACCAGAGCATCCAAGGAGATATCTGCAAAAGGTAGTTCTGGAGGAGAAGACTCCTGCATATGGTGAGCTAAAGAGAATATGTGAAACTCAGCTTGGTGTAGTTACCCGATGTTGCTTGCCAAGGAATATAAAGCAATTCAATTCTCAGTATTTCCTGAACCAGTATGGAACAGTAGCACTGGTGAATGGTCTATGTCAATCAGCATGGTAATCTCTTAGAAACCGGCACGTGTCCAATATTCCTCTGAGTGTCAATATAGGGAAGTGAACGTGCATGAGCCCAAGCTCAGAAATGCACATTGTTAGTGACAAATGTTGCTTTGAAAAGAGGAGAGGGGATCCACCACTCAAAAGATCTCATCAGTGGACAATCAACATGGACATTCATCAACAAGGTTCCATCCCAAAGGCCGAGTGTACAACACGAAGAGGCAAACATCCATCAACCTTCGCCATGGTAAGTATCTTTACTCTGGAAACACCATAACCATGATAGTTTAGGAAACCTCTTCGTCAGCATACCCTTGAGCACTTAGCTCAAGACCCGCAATTTTTGCACCATACTTCTTCCAATGCATTTTCCAAGTAAGCATGCGTAGGGCTACATTACAAGGCCGTGCACAAGGCACATACTTTTTTCAACCCAGGCACGAACACACTTACCCATCATTCATTATGGGTTATGAGTAGTTGGCATGAATGCTCTCAACATCATCTTTAAAAGAGCTAGCAGACATCATGGGAACAACATCCATATCTCGGAAGCAAATTGAAGCCAATAGTTGCTCCAAATCACTCTTGACAACCTCTTCTGAGCAACTTGCAGTTTTGAAAGCTCACAACGACACATTCTTGCTGGAATCCAAGGAACCAGCTCATACAACGGATGGACACCACCTCTCAAAGCACTACACAGAACAACCCTTCCAACAAGGGTCTGTCAGGGACGACAGACTCGAGAGGGGGGGGAGTGTTGAAGCTCAAAGTCAAGGACAAAGCATGGAAGCACATCAAAAGGTGGACACACGAGGAAAGGGAGCAAGTAGGGAGCTCCAAGAAGTGTATGTCAAATTTTCAGAAGAATCCCCTACAAAAATAGTGATTTTCATCACTAGAAACCATTGTAAATACCATTATCTATTTTTAGTAACTCCATTTTGTTCAAGCCGAGGAGTCCTCGAGCTTGAGGAGTATTAGAAGTACCATCGTACCAATTTTCATAATTTTTAGACTTCGTTTGAGCCCTCAAATAAGCCCTGGAACCTAATTTTTAACTAGGCCGGACACTAGGTCTAGACAGGGCCAAAACTAGTCAAAAAACTATAAAAAGAGCTAGAGAGCTCATTTTTGAGGTTAGCTTGTTAGAGAATAGAACTTTTGTAAGAGCACTCTTTTGCAATCTAAGCTTTCCATTGTTCCTCTCTTTGATCTTACTTTGTGCGTGTGTGTGTGTATGTGTGTGCATGTTTGTGTGCTTTCACTCACGCACTTGTGCCTTCACTTGCTCGTGGTCTTCATACCGGTCCTCACGTCTCCGCGGATTGACAAGTAAAGGAGGTGGTGCTTACGCTTGAGCTACATAGGTTGTAGAAGAGTAAATATGAGTGACAAAAAGAGGAAGGATGAGTTTAAAACTGGTAATCAACAAACCCTCATCTAACCTTAGGCTATGGAAGACCCTAAGTTAGACACGTGTGTGAAAAGATCACATACTTACAAAATTAGCATAGCATGCTAAGTGGTTTGCTGCCAGAAATCCTCAAACTCATATGACCATACCTTCTCGAACACCTCATCCAAATATGCATAAAGGATATACGTATTGATTCTCTTGTACCTATGCCGAATAGGACTCCTTCTGAAATGGATGCTACTGCCTCCATAAACTTCAAGTAGTACCTGTCTGCATAAAGAGAATATGTACCTGAATTCTTAACATAAGATGCAAATCTTATGTTAACCTCCATCCAATGTCTTTGAAGTACACCAAAATCTTCATGTAGAAGACATCCTTCAAATACATTATGTAGATGGATGATCCACACCACCAAGCTGCTAATGACCAAGTCCATGCTCCAAGATAGCACCATGGCTGCCCCATGTGTGCTAAGAAGCACCACCTCTATTGAGGGACCAAGCTTCCAAAGCTTGTGTTGAAATAGGTGAAGGATGTCCTAGAAGTGACCCAAACACTTCTTGATATAGCCTTGAGTGTCTCATGCGAAAAACGCACTAAAAAGCATTTTATTTTAATCTCATCACTTTTTAAATTGCTTTTGCTTTATTTTTAAGTGAGTTTGCTTTATTTTTAAAGTTGCTTTTAGCTAACTTTAAAAATAACTTCTTGACCTGCTTTCTCACACTTCTGACTACCTGATGAATGATCTGACAATATTTTTATGATCCTTATGCCGTTAGCTATCATATGAGGTCAAAACCCTAAATTAGTAGAAAATTAGGGTTAGGGTTTTCTCCCAAATCTGATCTCTGATGACTGAATGTCATATACCATTGGAAAGCTCTCTTCAAGCTCTACAAGATAGGCTCATAAAAATTTTACCCATTTTTGTGCCAAAAATGACTAAGTACCAAAATTAGGGTTTCTGTCCTAAATGGATTTTGGATTGATGTGACATTGTTTTCAAACAATGTCTACCACGATACCACTTACAGCAGTAAATATGAATTCAAATGTTTCTCCAAGCTCCAAACTCTGAGTATGGCCAATAGTGGGTTCTTTTCGAAGCTCTCGACGAGACGCATCTAGTCGTTGTATTTTCACTCATTTGACAACCGCTCTTCAAGTTATGGCCAAAACAGTGAATGGCGAGAAACACCTTCACTCACTCCACAACTTGTTTTTGCTCACACACACTACAGTAGCTCAAAAGTGATGGGGAGGTGTAGACAACAGTCCTACACACACATTCCAAGCTGCACACACACACAAAAGATCATAGAGAAGAGGAAAATCAGCAGGAAAGAAGCAAATTCGAAATTCTAGTTCTCCTTCTTCACAATGGAAAAAAGTCTTTACAAAGAGTCACAAAGTGACTTATATACATGTGCCCTAAAAAATGGTCCTTTCAGACAAGTGACTGGCACTTTATTGGCTAATCTCTAATTGCCTACTATTTTACAAAGAATATATTACAATGATTTGGGAATATGCATCTAGAGGACTCCTCTAGTGCATTTACATAGCTTTGAGGGAATTTCCTAGGATTTTGAAGAAGAAAATTATGCCCATTAATTTGAAAATTTTGGGACTCCTCTTTTGTGCCTCTTTTCTCTGCAACACTCTCCCTCTTTATCTTTGTCGTCCCTTGACAGGCTTTGCTTCTCGTTTGCACCTTCTCCTAAATACATGAACCTAGTGGTCGAAGAAGCGATAAGGACTATCTGAGAATTTGTTACTTTATCCAAAATTAGTCCTTTGCTTCTATAATCCCCTTGGTATTCCATACATTCATAAATTTGGGTTGCTGCATGAAATCGGGCTATCATGCACGCCATCAGTGGCTACGAATGTGATATTCTTAGTCACTCTCTTCAACTTCTCACCCTCTGCCCTTTCTAACTTTTGGTCTTCTGATATGTCTTTGTCTTCACACATCTGACCCTATTGTATTGCTTGGAGCCTGTTTACTTTCTTCCACCGCACACCTTACTCTACAGGCTTTTGCTCCCTTTTAAGTGAGCACTACGTTTTAAAGGTCCTATTCTTAAAGCTTGTTTGTCATCCTCTGGGACCTGATTCATTCCTTTCCATCGCACGCATCTAGTGGACAAGGAGACAGCTAGGACCTTCAGACAATTGGTTATCTTATCCGATGAAGAATCCTTCGTGTGCTATATCTCTTTCCTGCTTGTTTCGCTTCACTGCCTGCTCTTGGTGGATGAGAAAGCTGTGTGCAACCTCCCATGAAATGTCCTGGTTGTTATTTTTCTTTATTTCCACTCCTCAAGACCTGGTTCTTGGGTGTTGTCGCATGATGCGTGCCCCTGCGGGGCTTTGGGCAGAGGGCTGTTCTTTTTCTTTATAAACTTTGTTCTTCACTGAGCTATTTTATTCTTTGATCTTCTTCTTCTCTTTTTGCTAGATTCCCCTTCCACACGTCCCTCCTTCTGAACTCTGTCATCCCTGAGAGGCTTTTTGTGGCGACATGAGTATGTTTGTATGACTTTTTGCTCTCTCTGATTAAGCAAATTGGCTTGACATAGCATTAATTCCTTCCATTGGCTCTACTTTACCCCGTCATCTGGTGCCTGTCTATGATCTGCAAAGAAACTTAATTCGTAGGCCACCAGTCTTGCATTAAGGTTCGAAGATATTTTTGCAAAAATCTCTGAATCCATTTCAACAAATCCTGTTGTAGCTCAGTGATGAGTAGCACCTCCTTTAATGTGAATCCGGGAAGACATGAGGATGGTATGAAGACCTCGAGCAAGTGAAGGCACAAATGTGTGAGTGCGAAGCACACTAACATGCACACACATACACACACACGCACACACACAACAAGAACAAAGAGAGTAAGACAATGGAATCACTTCTATTGCAACCAAATTCTCATACAAGCTCAAAACTACAAGAAGCTGGCCCAAAAATGAGCTCTCTAGCTCTATTTATAGTTTTTGACTAGCTTTGGCCCTGTCCAGACCTAGTGTCCGGCCTAGTTAAAAATTAGGTTCCAAGGCTTATTTGAGGGCTCAAACGAGATCTAAAAATATGAAAATTGGCAGGCCACTACTTCTAAGGCTCCCCAAGCTCGAGGACTCCTCGGCTTGTACAAAATGGAGCTACAAAAAGGTGAAACAATGTTTACAAGGGGTTTTAGTGATGAGAATCACTTTTAACATGGTGTAAGGTTTGGAAAAATTTAATGGGTTGCCTTAGTGCTAGATCTGCATGTATGCTCGTACTTGCTTCATCTGCCAACACTCTCCCCCCCCCTAGGGTCTGTCGCCTCTGACAGACCTTTGCTCTGCGGTTTGGTCAATGTAGTTCTGGAGAATGTCGGTTGCCAAGTCATGTTCTTTGATCCGTAGCCCGCTGATCAGGTCTCTCTGAAGGGCATCCCAATTGACTGCTCCCGGTATGTTCGGTTGTGGCGTTGTGTAGAGCTCTGAATGCATCGTTTGTTCGCATGCAAAGAGCTGTAGCAAATGAGTGGGCCGTGGCGCGAACACCTCTGAGTGTGCCTCCCAGAACCCCGTGGTGAACATATCATCAAAAGTTTGCTTGTAGGAGGCAGGGAGATATCTGATTCGTGTGTGCCATGCATAAGCAACTCGTATGCTCGGGGTTGTGCTCATATCATATAGTAGGTCATAATTACCATTAACGAACCCGAGAATCGGAGGCTGAATGTGACATACATTGCGGAAGGTTTTAAGCACTACCTGCATCATATCCAATATTTTGAGCATCATCTAGGCAGCTACGTCTGGCATGGGGTGGAGGCGTGGAAGCCAATGTCTGATAGTAGCCATCATATATGCTACTGTAGGTGTGCCTGTTGGGGGTGCAATGGAGGGATAATTTAGCCATTGTTTACAATTTGCACTGTTCTAGAACCTTGATGGCGAATGCTTTCCATGATCTCCTTCTTTGAACTGGCCCAAAGCAAGGGTTATATTTTAAATGCATGGGAGCATGGTCCCATGTCCATAGCATTTCCGGATATGTTTCCAGTAATTTCTGCCTCCAGATAGGTTGGAATATGGCCCCCTTTTTGGCTGCCTCTGGGATATCCTCTGGTTCGAACTGAGTTGCGAAGGTGGGGTATTTGTTGGTGAGGTGTTTGATTTCAGCATTATAGTCAGCAAGCAGTACAAAATATGGTTTATACTCTAACTCTGAACTAGTTATCATTCTTCTAGGGGCCAGATGTCTGAAGTATTCTGATTGAAGTATGGTTTCTTCAATGGTCTTCATGGCCAACATCTGGTTGGAAATACGTTCTGCATGAGTCCGCCCCATTTCTTGTACCTGCTTCATCCATGCCGATGGGGGTTCCTCATATGTATCCTGTCCCTCTTCAGTGATTCTGCCTCCTGGAAGAGGTTGGGGCTCATAATTATCTTCAAATGTTTCTTCCACCGGAATGACAATGGTCTCCTCTTTGTTTGGCTGATCAGGTGGAGAGGGGGGTCGTTCATATTGTAATAGCTTAATCTTTAAGTCAGCCACCTACTGTCGTAGCTCCAGTACTTCATTGGTTATTGATGATTCAGGCTCTGGTGAGGTTGCAGCATTGACCATCTCTTTAGCTATTGGTGGTTGTGGTGTATGCACTTGGGATCTTTGTAGGTCCTTTACCTGGTCTACTAACTGGTCGTGTGCCTCCAAGAGGGTAGCATATTCTTCTAATGCCTGCTGAATGTGTGCTGAGGGAATAGCCATGAATTTGGCGGGGTCTATAGGTGCTCCAGGGGTATTTTCCATGGCTGCTTCTAGATTCTCCTGGTTCTGCTGTAGCCTTCTGTTTTCTTCTTGAGCCGCTGCTAAGTGGCGACGAAGTAGAGTCATGTTTCTTTGTAGTCTAGCATTGCGGCCCAACTGATCTCTGAGTTGTTCCTCCATAGCTTTACCTGTCTCCATATACTTGGCTTCCATCTCTGCATTCGATTGTTGGAGGACAGTCACTTCGTGTTGTAATGCTGTATTACTTAGCTCCAAGGCATTGACACGTGCCTGGAGTTGAGCCGAGAGGTTGCATAGCTCTGTGTTGTTTTCTTCCAGTAACTTCTATTCTTGCTTAAGTAGAGTTGTCGCTTCGAACATGGTGTCTAGTGCATTACTAAATGATGTGGATGCAGGGGTAGAGGTCGAAAATGCAAAGGGTCGGGAAATGGGAAAGGGAAAAGTGGATGATGTGCCTATGAGTGAAGTGAAATGTGATGATGTTGGAACAACCGTGGTGGTGGGTGCTCCTGTGGGTGGTGAAATGTCCATGGGTTCGGACGTGATAGTGTGTGAAGTGTGAATTGTGAACACGGGAATGGTAGGTGGTGTGTTAGTGGTGGCCGTGAATGTGGGGGAGTTGGGTTGGGGAAGGGACTTTTTATTATAATTCTCAACTTGTTGGATTATATTTACAAGGTTTGTCCAGAATGAAGGTTGGGTGACTTGGGTTGATTCCGAGGGGGTTAAAAGGGGTACAGTGGATAGGGGTTGGGAGGGAGGAAATGTATTGGTGGATGGAAATGGGTGTGTTAAGGTTTGGCTAGTGGCAAGTGGCTGTCCGAGGGCTGGGAGATATGAAGGATGACCTATTATAGTTTGATCGGTGGCAGGATGACCTATATGTGGTTCAGAAAATCGGGTGGAAGTGGTGGATGTAGGTAAAGGGAAGGATAGATGAGTAGTGGTGTGTATAATGGTTTCATCATGGGTGGATACTGGTTGTTCAGGAAGACTAGTGGGGAAGGGTTCTGAGGGCTGGATGGGAGGTGATGGTGGAGATGGTATCTGTGTATTTACCTCTGGTTCCTCACTGGGAGTTAGGCTGGCCATGTGAACATCTTTTGAAGTTGTGGTAGGCAGTGCGGTAGAGACTTCCATTTGAATCATTTTTCCCCGTCGTGGTCTTGTATCGATCCTTCGTTGGTCATATGGAGGGGCATTACGATAGACCATGGTCCTCATGGCCTCCCCTATTCTACATGTTTCCGCCAAGAGATTCAATGATTCTACGAAATGCGGGTCGACATTCTCCGCTTGCAGCATCTGGTTCACTAGTGCTCTATTTGCCTCTTCTGATAACTTGTGTCTTTTCTGTACCTGCTTGATTGTCTTGTAGAGCCGTTTGAGTTGTGCCGTGTAGGCAGGAGCTTCCTCTTCACTCTCCTCTGGTTCATTTCCCCGTGCTTCTTCCTGATTTTGTGTGCTTTGAGCATGAGGCTGTTGTGCCTGATCTTCCCAATGTACCCTTCTTGCCTCACTCTGTGGCTGTTCTCTTTGGGATGATGATCCGGGACCGGCATTGTCAGAAAAACACTCACTATCAGATAAGTCGGTAGTCTGCAGGAAGTTTTCAAAGTCAAAATTTGGATCCGTTGCTAATGTGGCCATGGATGCAAACTCAGCATCGGTGGGTAGTGGAGGGGCAGATGGAGTGGGCTGTACCCTATCCCCTGATTGTGTTCCTTGGAGATGGATGGTGAAAGGGTCTACTTGGGCCTCTTCTCTAGGGGAAGCTTCTGTTGTGGCCTCACGAGGGATCAGGACCTGTGAAAGTGATCCACGCATTCTTTTCGCAGGTTGAACCCCTGACTTCCGCCCCTTGAAGAATTCTAGTTGTGAGTATTTAAGGGCCCTTGCGATCGGCACATCATAGGCAAGGCATCTATAGATAATCCTGGTAATCGCACAGCAGCCATTCAAGGTATGCTTCCTCACGCCTCGCTTGCCTGCTTCATATAACTGGTCCAGAATCCATACGGGCATTTTGATTGGCAAGCCTCCAGTCTCTGCTAGGTATAATCCATACCATATTTTCTTATGCGGTTGGATGAAGCGGTCTTGAGCTGGAAATGCGAAGTGTTGAAGGCACATCCACAGTGGTATGGCGATGTTGGGGGTGAGGGCACACATTTCTTTCAACTTCTTGATTTTGTTGTTCTTCATTGACTCTGGTATCAAGGGATCTCGATCGGAGGGTACATGGGTGCCATACATCTGAAGGGCTTCCCTGATTAAAGTAATATTCAATTCAAACTTCTTCATTTCTTCCTGGTTTGATAGAGAGGGCACCAGGAATGTGCCTGAATGATCTTTATCTCCTGTCGGCTTCAGTGTGGCAATCAAGTAGTAGCACCTGAGAAAATCCGGTCTAGGCAAAGCTGCACTAAAGTAATCTTGCAATCCCGCTTTTTGCCAGATATCCTGAAGAGGAGCTGCATTCTGTAATGTTTCAAATTCTCTTGAGAAGAATTGGAATGTCCACCATACTCCTCCGAATTCCAACTTGGATTCCCAGATATGATCTGCGTCTCCCAAGTCTCCTGGCATCTCATTGAACCAATGAGAATGCCCCTTTACTCTTTCTGTTAGGCCATTTGGTGGATCCGGAATGGGAATTCTTCTCACGTTCAAAAACTCTTCAGGCCTAGCTATCGGTGGAGCCTCCACAGGCATGGTATCCCAATTGCTTTGAGTGCTAGTGCCTGCCTGAGAGCTCGTGCCTGCTGCTTCTGCCATGGAAATTGGGTGCTTATCTGCTAGAAGAAGAAAGGCACATTAGTGTTGCATAGGAAACATGATGTAATGGTGTTCCCTTCACAATACTAGCATGACAATCCCGAAGGTTAGTGGTTAGAGGTGGAGTGTTTGTGATAGATGTGAGTGGTGATTAGAGGTCAGTGTCATTCTAGATGCATACTTTGGTTATGCAATGGACTCAGAATGCACCTATGTCAGAGTGGATGGATTTACAAAATTGGGTCAGGGGGTTTGATACATGGTTTAAGTCTCCAAACTTTGATAGAGGATTTGTAGCTCTTAGAGCTAAAGACAGGTAGAGATTTATGAACTAGAGTGTGATGGATTTGGGACCTTTTGGGCACCCATTTCCAGACATTCCTCGGTTTGACTGAGTGTGGGTCAGGGTGGTATTTAGGTAGAGTTCCTGCGTTGTTAGTCAAGAGGACTTGTGAGTGTTGAATTATGCCAGTAACTAGAGCTGGAGCTATTTGGGCTCGTAAACAGGCCTTGGGCACCCATGTGTGTCTAGCATTGGGGCTAGCCTTCATTAACCGTTTAGGGACCCAAATAGATGTGGTGCTCCTAGGAGGTTGCCTAGGGTACTCCTTCAATTTTTTCCTTGATGGTGTGGCTTGTTTTTTGGCTCCTCGAGAATCTGCTATTAGAGTTGTGGGTTTTCCATCCTTGCGTATCCAGATCTGCTTCACGCCACGAGGTACTCCGTGTTGCACTGGTTGGCGCTCCTGCCTCTTGATCAGCGGCCTCCTTCGTGTGGAGTGATGTTCGGTTTGCCTATTCAGAATCTTCTTTGGATCAGCTGGGAACTCCTTATTGGCTCCTGTACCTTCGGCAAGCTGGACACTCCTCTGCACCATAGAACTCTGGACAAGAACAACATTGTTACCTTCATGTGGATTCCTAGAGAGACCAGGAGTTGGTGACCTTCCTACTGGTTTGAGTGCTTGATTTTCTAATTCAATCGTAAGATAGCTTTGGCCTGCCCAAGCCTGAAGAATTCCGCTTCTTAGGTTGAGGTTGACTGCGTGATCATAGATCCAGTCTTGGCCCAAGACAAGAGGTTCGGTAAGATCCTCGTCTTCACACACTAGCACTTTTGTTGGCATGAGGACCTCTTGAATGTAGAGGGGAAGTTCCACCTCTCCCATGCAAGGGGTTTCAACACCTCCTAATCCTATCAGATATGCTTCTAGGGGTTTTACCTCCAATTGCAGCTGCTGGCAGTAAGAAAGCCGAACTGCACTAGTGGCTGCACCTGAATCAATTAAAGATCTTACGGTCCTTGTACTGTCTCCTTGTCCAACTTCTAGGATCACAAAAGGTCGTCGATCCACTATCCTATGGGCATGTTCACCTGAAGCCTCACACATGGCCATGTGATAGCCTAGAGACTCTTGAGTGTCAATCATAGGCTGATCTCTCCCTTGCCTCCTCAATTTCATTCGTCGGATGCGCTCTAAGGCCTCTGCCTATTTTTCCTCCTCTTTACGTTTCTTGGCAGTGTTGAGCCGAGTTAACATCTCTTCAGTCAGCGGTTCTTGGTATAACTTGACTCTACATCCGCTTATGTAGCTAGGGAGAATATCGCCTTCCAAAGTGGCTAGTTGTACTGCCCCACTAGTTGAAATCCTATTTATAATCATAGGTCCATAGCCTCTTTTCTCTAATTTTCGTGCATGCTGCTTCAATGTGTAGACTAGGACTAGGTCTCCTGCTTTCAAGCCTTTATCCTTCACATGTGTATCAAAATATGCCTTTTGCCTCTTCTTCGCTGCATAGATTCCTGCTGCAGCTCTCAATCGTGTCTCGCCTAGACATTCAAGATCAAAGATTTGAGAGGAGAGTTCATGGCCTGTCCAGTCATGCTCTTGTGCTACTTTCAATGTAGGTATCAAAAAGTCCAAGGGTAGCACCGCATTCTGACCGAACACCATCTGATAGGGTGTGGCTTGGAGTACCGTTTTATAGGCCACTCGGTATGCCCAAACAACATGGTGTAGCTGTTTGTCCCAATCAGAGCGTTTATTGTTCACTAATTTCGTCAGTACATTGCATAAGATCTTATTTGTACTCTCAGCCTGGCCATTAGCTTGGGGGTGATAGGGGGCAGACTTCTTATGCACTACCAAGAATTCTTGGAGCAGATTTTCAATAACTTCATTCAAGAAGTGAGTCCCTCTATCATTGACTAGCTCTATAGGTAATCCATACCTGGTGAACACATTCTCAAACAAGAACTTAGCTGTTGTTTGTGCATCGTTCTTTGTTGTGGCTTTTACCTCTACCCACTTAGTTGGATAGTCAGTGGCCACAATGATATACTCAGCATGTGAAGTGGCCACAATGATATACTCAGCATGTGAACCCTTATGTAGCTCAGTGATGAGTAGCACCTCCTTTAATGTCAATCCGGGAAGACATGAGGATGGTATGAAGACCACGAGCAAGTGGAAGCACAAGTGCGTGAGTGAGAAGCACACAAGCATGCACACACATACACACACACGCGCACACACAGTAAGAACAAAGAGAGTAAGACAATGGAATCACTTCTATTGCAAGAAAGTTCTCATACAAGCTCAAACTACCAGAAGCCAACCCCCAAAATGAGCTCTCTAGCTCTATTTATAGTTCTTGACTAGCTTTGGCCCTGTTCAGACCTAGTGTCCGGCCTAGTTAAAAATTAGGTTCCGGGCTTATTTGAGGGCCCAAACGAGATCTAAAAATTATGAAAATTGACAGGCAACTACATCTAAGGCTCCCCAAGCTCGAGGACTCCTCGGCTTGTACAAAATGGAGCTACAAAAAGGTGAAATGATATTTACAAGGGTTCGTAGTGATGAGAATCACTTTAGAATGATGTGGGGGTTTTGAAAAAAAATGAGGGTTGCCTCAGTGCTAGATCTTCATGTGTGTCCATACTTGCTTCTTCCCGCATCCTGTCAACACTCTCCCCCCCCTAGGGTCTGTCGCCTCTGACAGACCTCTTTTCCGCCGTTTGATCAATGTATTTTTGCAGGAGGTCGGTTGCCAATTCTTGTTCTTTGATTTTTAAACCTCTGATTAGATCTCGTTGCAAGGCCTCCCAATCCACTGTACCAGGCATGTCAGGTTGTGGCATCGTGTAAAGCTCGGAATGCATCGTTTGCTCGCATGCAAAGAGATGGAGTAGATGCGTAGGCCGCGGCGCAAATACCTCTGAATGTGCTTCCCAAAACCCCGTGGTGAACATGTCGTCAAATGTTTGCTTGTAGCAGGCAGGGAGATATCTTATGCGTGCATGCCATGCGTAAGCCACTCGTATGCTCGGGGTTGTGCTCATATCATACAGCAGGTCGTAGTTACCATTGATAAACCCGGGAATAGGAGGTTGAATACGGCATACATTGCGAAAAGTTTTGAGTACGACCTGCATCATGTCGAGGATCTTGAGCATCATCTAGGCAGCGACATCTGGCATAGGGTGGAGGCGTGGTATCCAATGTCTGATGGTTGCAATCATGTATGACACTGTAGGAGTACCGGTTGGGGGGGCGATAGCGGGGTAATTGAGCCATTCTTTACAGTTTGCGTTATTCTGAACCTTGATGGCAAAAGCTTTCCATGATCTGCGTCTTTGCACTGGCCCAAAACACGGATTGTACTTCAAATGCATGGGGGCATGATCCCATGTTCGAAGCATTTCTGGGTAGGTTTCGAGTAACTTTTGCCTCCACGTTGGTTGGAATATGGCTCCTTTTCGCGCCACTTCTGGTATGTCTTCTGGTTCGAACTGTGTGGCAAATGTTGGGCACTTGTTGGTGAACCTTTTGATTTCTGCATTGTAGTCGGCCAACAATACAAAATAGGGCTTGTATTGCAGTTCTGAACTAGTGATAAGGCGTCTAGGGGCGATGTGCCTGAAGTATTCTGAGTGAAGGATGGTGTCCTCAATGGCCTTCATTGCCAGCATCTGAGTGGATATCCGCTCCTGATGAGTTTGCCCCATCTCCTCTACTTGTTTCATCCATGCCGATGGGGGTTCCTCATAGGTATCTTGACCTTCTTCTGTTACGCGTCCTCCTGGGAGTGGTTGAGGCTCGTAGGCGTCGTCGAATGCTTCCTCCACTGGGATGGTAACTGCTTCTTCTTCTGACGGTTGCTCTGGTGGGGAAGGGGGTCGTTCGCACTGCATCAACTTCAGTTTTAATTCTGCGATCTGCTGCCGTAACTCCAGCACGTCGTTGGGCGTTGAATGTTCAGGTTCGGTTGAAGTAGCAGCGTCTGTCATTTCTTTATGTTCCTGTCGGTGTGGTGTAGACTCTTGGGGTCTCTGTAAGTCCTTTAGCTGGTCGGCAAGCTGATCATGTGCTTCTAACAGATTGGCATACGTTTCCAATATTTGTTGTATGCTTTCTGATGGGACCGCTTGAAATTTGGCCGGGTCTATGGGTGCTCCCGATGTGTTTTCCATGGCAGCCTCGAGGTTCTCTTGGTTTTGTTGTTGAAGCCGTCTATTCTCTTCTTGCGCTGCTGCCAGGTGTCGTCGTAGCAAAGCCATGTTTCGTTGAAGCCGTGCATTGCGGCCCATTTGATCGCGCAGCTGTTCCTCCATGGCTTTGCTCTCTTCCATATGCTCCGCTTTGAGTTGCGCATTTGCCTGTTCGAGGGCGGATATCTTGCTTTGTGACTCCGTATGAATGAACTCCAAAGCATTGACACGCTCTTGGAGTGTTGCTGTGAGGGTGCAAAGCCCTTTGTTATTTTCTTCCAATAATGTATATTCGTGCTTAAGTTGAGTGGCCGCTTCGAGCATCGTGTCGAGCGCAAGACTAAATGAGGTGGAAGATGCAGGGGGTTGGGAAATGGGAATGGGAAAAGTGGATGTTGTGCCTACCGTGTGTGGAAGTGGTGAGGTGAGTGTAATAATCTGTGACGGTGTTGTGAGAACAGTGGTGGTGGGTGATCCAGCGGATGGTGAGATGTCCATGGGATCGGACATGAGTGAGTGTGATTCGTGAAATGTGAACACCGGGACGGTGGGTGGTGTGACAGTGGTGGCCGTGAATGTGGGGGAGTGAATTTGGGGATGGGACTTATTCTTATGTTCCTCAACCTGTTGAAGAATGTTTACAAGGTAGGTCCAGAAGGAGGGTTGGGTGGTTAGTGTGGTGCTTGAGGCAGTTACAAGGGACGTGGTAGGTAGAGTTTGGGGGGAAGGAAATGGAGGGATGGAGGGCAAAGAGATGGGAAGAGTCTGACTAGTGACAGATGGTTGTCCAACGGCATGGGGAAAGGAAGGGTGACCTAATTGAGGTTCAAAAACTTGAGTGACAGAGATGGATAAGGGTGAAGGAAGGAGAGTGGAAATGGGGGCGTGTACAAGGGTCTCACTATGGGAGGAGAATGGTTGTGTAGAAAGACACGTGGAGAGAGGCTCTGAGGGTGGGATAGGAGATGATGGGGGAGATGGGGCATGCGTAATTTCCTCCAGTTCATCATTGTGCCTAGGGCTAATCATGTGCACATCTTCTGATGTGGACGTAGCTAACGCGGTAGATACTTCCATCTGAATCATCTTTCCTTGTCGCGGCCGTGTATCAATTCTTCTTTGATCATAAGCAGGGTTCTCTTGATAGACCATGGTTCTCATTGCTTCACTGATGCCACAAGTGTCCGCCAACAGATTTAGTGATTCTACAAACTGGGGGTCGATATGCTCTGACTGTAACATCTGGTTTACTAGGGCCCTATTTGCTTCTTCTGACATTTTATGGCGTCTTTGTACCTGCGTGATTGTCTGGTATAATCGTTTGAGCTGTGCCGTATATGCAGGGGCTTCGTCTTCACTCTCCTCTGGGTTATTCCTTGGTGCCTGCTCCTGAGCTTGCGTGTTTAGTCTTTGAGGAGGTTGCGTCACTCCTAGCTCTTGTACGCTGCTTGTCTCGCCTCGTGCATGTTCTCTTTGGGTTGATGTCCCCGGATCGACATTGTCAGGGCAATCTTCACTGTCTGATAGATGAGCCGTCTGCAGAAATGTTTCAAAATCAAAATTTGGGTCCTCGGTGAAAGTGGCCATCGCTGCAAATTCTGCCTCGGTAGGTAGCGGAGGGGCAGAGGGAGTGGGCTGTACCACCTCTCTTGGTTGAGACTCCTGGAGATGGATTGTGATTGGTGCCACCGGGGCTTCCTCTCTAGTGGAGACTTCGGTAGTGGTTGCTGGAGGGATCAGGACTTGTGAAAGGGATCCACGCATTCTTTTTGCAGGCTGACTCCCTGACTTTCGCCCTTTAAACAACTCCAGATGTGCATACTTTAGGGCTCGAGCAACTGGCACATCATACGCCAGACATCTGTAGATGATTCTAGTCAACGCACAGCAGCCATGTAGAGTGGGCTTCCTCACCCCCCGCTTGCCTGCCTCATATACCTGATCTAAGATCCATACTGGCATCTTAATGGGCAAGCTTCCGGTCTCTGCTAAATATAGTCCGTACCATATCTTCTTGTGAGGCTGAGTGAAACGGTCCTGAGCTGGAAATGCGAAGTGCTGGAGGCACATCCGCAGGGGTATGGCGATGTTGGGGGTGAGGGCGCACATGTCTTTGAGCTTCTTGACTCTATTGCTTTTCATTGATTCTGGTATCAGGGGGTCGCGATCTGAAGGCACATGAGTGCCATACATTTGAAGGGCCTCCCTGATTAATGTTACATTTAGTTCAAACTTCCTCATCTCCTCCAGATTAGATAAGGAGGGCACCCAGAACGTGCCTGAATGATCTTTATCCCCGGTAGGCTTCATCGTAGCAATCAAGTAGTAACACCTGAGAAAGTCAGGTTTTGGTAGAGCTGCACTGAAGTAAGTTTGCAGTCCTGCCTTCCGCCAGATCTCTTGAAGGGGAGCTGCATTTTGTAAGGTCTCAAATTCTCTTGAAAAGAATTGGAAGGTCCACCAAACCCCTCCACACTCCACCTTGGACTCCCAGATGTGGTCCGCGTCTCCCAATTCCCCTGGCATTTCGTTGAACCAATGGGAGTGCCCTTTTACTCTTTCGGTTAGTCCACTGGGTGGATCTGGAATAGGAATCCTTCGGACATTCAAGAATTCTTCAGGCCTAGCTGTTGGAGGAGCTTCCACTGGCATGGCATCCCAATTGATAGGGGCACCAGATCCTGCCTGAGAGCTTGTGCCTGCCGCGGTTGCCATGAGAGTAGGTCGCTTACCTGCTGGAAGACGAAAGGCACATTAGTGTTGCATAGGAAACGAGATGTAATGGTGTTCCCTTCACAATACTAACATGACAATCCCGGAGGTCAGTGGTTAGTGGTGAGGTGTTTATGATATGTGTGAGTGGTGATTAAAGGTCAGTGTCATTCTAGATGCATACTTTGGTTATGCAATGGACTCGAAATGCTTCTGTGTTAGTGTGGACGGATTTACAGAATAAGGTCAGGGGGCTTAGTACACAGTTTAATTCTCCACACTTTGATACAGGAGTCGTAGCTCTTAGAGCTAAGGACAGGTGAAGATTTTGGTCTGAGTGTGTGATGTGGTTGGGACCTTGTGGGTACCCATTTCCAGACATTCCTGGGGTCGATGGGAGTGTGGACAGTGAGAGGTGTAGGTATCTTGTCACTTCCTGAGTTGTTGGCCAAGAGTGCTTGTGAGAGCTGCTTCATCCTTGTGCCTGTAGTTGAAGTAATTTGGGCTTGTAAGCTAGCCTTGGGCACCCATATCTGTCTAGCATTAGGGATGGCCTTCATTGACCGCTTAGGAACCCAAATAGAGATGGTGTGCCTAGGGGTTATCCTAGGGGGCTTCTTAGCTTTGTTCCTTGATTGTGAGGCTCGTTTCTTGTCTCCTTGAGAATCTGCGATTGGAGCTGTGGGTCTCCCATCCTTGCGTATCCAGATCTGCTTCACGCCACGAGATGCTCCATGTTGCGCGGGTTGGCGCTCCTTCCTCTTGATCAGCGGTCTCCTTCGTATAGAGTGATGTTCGGTCCGTTCGTTTAGAATCTTCTTTGGGTCAATTAGGAGCTCCTTCTTGGCTCCTGAACCTTCAGTAAGATTGACATTCCTCTGCACCATAGAAGTTTGGACAAGCACAACGTGGTTATCTTCGTGTGGATTCCTGGAGGGACCAGGAGTTGTTGCCTGTTCTATTGGTTTGAGTGCTTGATTTTCTAATTCAATCGTGAGACGACTCTGGCCTACCCAAGCCTGAAGAAGTCCACTTCTTAGGTTCAGGTTGACTGCGTGATCATAGATCCAGTCTTGGCCCAAGATAAGCGGTTCGGTCAGATCCTCGTCTTCACACACTAGCACTTTTACTGGCATGAGGACCTCTTGTATGTAGAGGGGAAGATCCACCTCTCCCATGCAGGGGGTTTCAACACCTCCTAATCCTATCAGATAGGCTTCTATGGGTTTTACCTCCAATTGCAGCTGCTGGCAATAAGAAAGCCGAACTGCACTTGTGGCTGCTCCTGAATCAATTAAAGCCCTCACACTTGTTGTGCTGTCTCTTTGTCCTATTTCTAGGGTCACAAAAGGTCGTCGGTCCACTATCTTATGGCTACGTTCACCTGAAACCTCACACATGGCCATGTGATAGCCTGGAGACTCTTGAGTGTCCGTCATAGTCTGGTCCCTTCCTTGTCTCCTCAGCTTCATTCGTCGGATACGCTCTAAGGCCTCTGCCTGTGCTTCTTCTCGAATTCGTTTCTCCTCCTCTTTACGTTGTTTAGCAGTATTGAGTCGGCTTAGCATCTCCTCCGTGAGGGGTTCTTGATACAGCTTGACTCTGCACCCGCTAATATAGCTTGGGAGGACGTCCCCCTCCAAAGTGGCTAGTTGTACAGCTCCGCTCGTGGAGATCCTATTAATGATCATAGGTCCGTAGCCTCTCTTTTCTAGCTTCCTTGCGTGTTGTTTCAATGTGTAGACTAACACTAGATCTCCTGCTCTCAAGCCCTTATCCTTCACATGGGCATCAAAGTATGCCTTTTGCCGTTTCTTTGCAGCGTAGATACTTGCTGCTGCTCGTAGCCTTGTTTCACCTAAACGCTCTAGATCCAAGATCCTGGAGGACAACTCATGTCCATTCCACTCATGCTCTTGTGCTATTCTTAACGCTGGGATTAGGAAATCTAGTGGTAACACTGCATTCTGTCCGAAGACCATCTGAAATGGGGTGGCATTGAGTACCGTTTTGTAGGCAACTCGGTATGCCCAAACAGCATGGTGAAGTTGTTTGTCCCAATCAGAGCGTTTATTATTGACCAGTTTCGTCAATACGTTACACAGGATCTTATTCGTGCTCTCGGCTTGTCCGTTAGCTTGTGGGTGATAGGGTGCAGACTTCTTATGTACCACCATGAATTCTTGAAGGAGATTTTCAATGACCTCATTCAAGAAGTGCGTACCTCTATCACTAACCAACTCTATGGGTAACCCATATCTAGTGAATATATTTTCGAATAAGAACTTAGCCGTCGTTTGAGCATCATTCTTTGTCGTGGCTTTTACTTCCACCCACTTTGTAAGGTAATCAGTGGCTACAATAATGTATTCTGCATGGGAGTTCCTAGCTGGGGGGTTGATGGGACCTACAAAGTCTATACCCCACTTTGAAAATGCACGACCTCCCATCATTGGCCTCAAGGGCATTTCATCTTTTCTTGTCGGATATTGGGCACGTTGGCATGTGTCGCAACTCTTCACATAAGTATGTGCATCCATATGAAGAGTGGGCCACCACAGTCCTGAGAATAGAATGGTCTTAATTACTCTGTCAGGCCCAAAGTGTCCACCTGCAACACCGCTGTGTGCCGTTTCTAAGACTTTCAGGTAGTCTGATTCATGTACGCACAGTCTTAGGTAACCATCCTTGCCCCTTCTATATAGGTTATCCCCTACTAAGGCATAGTCTTGAGCCTCTTGCTCCATGCTCCGTTTTCTTGCAAGACTAGCCTGATTGGGTAATGTTCCCGATCTCATGAACTCGACCAATGGAGCACTCCAATCGGGGATTGATGACATGTGATAAAGAGTGGCATGCTCCACTGGGGGTCTCTTCTGGCATACTGGACAATTGTGGATCCACTCTTGTATTTCTTTGTCCATGCTCGGCCAATACACTCCTAAGCACTTTAGATTCTGCAATGTTCGCTGTTTAGAGTAGTGATTCCCTAGCAGTCCTTCATGGGCTTGTTGCAGCCAACTAGCATGTTCATCCTCCTCGACACAACAGGCTAACACTCCTTCTGTATCTTGCTTGTACATACTTCCAGCCAAGATTTGATACTTTAATGATTTTACAACTTCCTCTTTGCTGGTTTTCACATTCTTATTTGCAGGCCCGAAGGTTAGGATTGGTACCAGCTTGTTTGCCCATTTAGGAACAACCTCTAAATTGAACAGATAAGCATTGGGCAATTCGTCAGACACTCCTTGCGGTGGCTCTCCTGAAGTGATGCGAGAAAGATGGTCTGCCCTAAGATGGGTTCTACCTTTCCTGACGACAACTTCAAAGTCGTATTCCATTAGTAAGAGGAACCATCTTACTAAGCGACCTGTATTGCAAGGTTTATTGACCAAATATAGTAGCGCTTGATGATCAGTGAAAAACTTGAACTTATTGGCCAATAGATAGTGTCTAAACTTCTTCACAGCATATATCATGCCCAAGCCTTCTCTCTCCGTTGTGGTGTAATTTCGTTCAGCTGCATTTAATTGCCTACTAGCATATGCTATCGGCAAATCTAGATTTCCTTCACCTGTGGGTTGTGCTAGCACACATCCTATTGCATGATTGGAGGCATCTACATGGACATGAAAGGGTTTGCTCCAATCCGGAGTAGTCAATATTGGTGCTGTGCACAAACGTCTCTTCAGCTCATTGAAGGAAGTCTCGCATTCCTCGTTCCATTCAAAATTCGTCAACAGCCCATAAAGAGGTTTAGCTATGATGGCATACATGTGGATAAATCTACGGTAATATCCACAATGGCCCATAAAGGCTTGTACCTCTTTCACATTTCTTGGTCTGGCCAACTCTGCTATTGCTCTTACCTTGTCTTCGTCTGTTGATATTCCATTCTTCGAAACAATGTGACCTAAGATCTTACCTTGGCGTACCATAAACACACACTTTTCTGGATTCAGAGACACTCGATAATCTCTACACTTGTTGAAGATTTGCCTGAGTTCAGGGATGTGGTAACTTCTCTCTTGGGAATGAGCGCACAAATCATCCACATATACTTCTAAGCTCTTTCGCAAGAACTCTTTGAAGACATGACACATGAGTCTTTGGAATGTTGCAGGTGCATTGGTGAGCCCAAATGGCATCACACGGAATGCAAAGATTCCCCATTCTGTGGCAAAGGCCGTTTTGTGTTGATCTTCGAGGGCAATGGTTACTTGGTTGTAACCTGAAAACCCATCAAGGAAGCTGTAAACTTCCTTGCCTGCAACACGTTCCAAAAGATGTTCGGTGATGGGAAGTGGATAACTATCTCTAATCGTAGCGGCATTAACTTTTTTAAGGTTAATGCACACTCGCAATTTCCCATTCTTCTTGGGCACCACTACAATAGGGGACACCCATTCAGTGTGCTCAATCTCATAGATGAATCCGGCTTCAATCAGCCTGTCAATCTCCTCTTTTATTTTGGCCGCATAGTTGTCATTATATGTGTAGGGTTTTTGTTTGGTGGGCTTAGCATCAGCAGTCATCGGAATCGTGTGAGAGCAAATTTCTGGATCTACTCCTTTCAAGTCTCTATAATGCCATGCGAACACATCCCTATATTCCCTTAATAGAGCTACAAGCTCTACTTCTTCATCTGCACTTAGGTCGTCTCCTATGTACGTACATCGCTCTTCGTTCCCTTCAATGGTCACTACAATTTTTTTAGTCTTCTCTTTATTGTCATATGCTTCTCCTATCATGGCCTCTCTCTTAGGCATTCGTACCAAAATTTTTCGGTCTTCCACTTCATATTTCTTGAAATTTTCTGGTACTTCAAACAATGATTCTTCCTCTTCTTGTCTCACTACTTTCCTTTTCTTTTTCTTTTGACCTCCTTCACTTCCTTTCTTCGCACTCATCGTTTTAATACTCGCAAGGGGTTCTTCTTCCTTTTGGGTTAACACCCCTAGGTCTTCTAAGTAATGTTCCTCTGAGTTAAAGTATGTATCCATCACAATGGATTCTAGATCATCGTCATTCTCTTCTTCTCCTATGCACTCACTAGGATCACACTCTTCCAACAAGGGCTGACACATGAACACTGAAATATCGTAACCCTCCTCATCGCAATGGGGTGTCCATTGTTCCTCATTGACTGCAATGTCCATGGTAGCTAAGATTTCTGCCCAACCATGAGGCTCAAATTCCTCATCAGGAAATATCATCGGAGTATAGGCTGGGTCTTTTATTGGTCTATCTCCTGGGGGAGCTCCTTCTTCTCTCGCTTTTCGGCGCTTTTCCTCTTCCTCAGCGACCTTGCACATCCACAAGTGAGTATCTTCATGCAACCAGGATGGTTCAGGTGAACTTCCAGAATGCACGGAGATAGAATCTTCTTTCGCTTTGTGGATAGGATTCCACTGTAGGGGTGGTACATCTCTGAAGGTGTGATCCTTCAGATTGACCTTGGTGGTGACCCCTAAGTGCTGTAAGTACAAGGAGTTGGTTCCCCAATCCTGTACTATTTGCAATTGTCGTAGGAAAGGTCTTCCTAGGATCATCTCGTAAACATTATTCTTCTCAAAGTCACATATAGCAAACGTATGTTCAAACTCCACACCACAAGTGGTTAGAGTTATCCCTTCAAGCAACCCGAGAGGTCTTTCAAAATGACCATCTGCCATTTGAAGTTTCATTCTCGTTGGTCTTAAGGTGGGTTTGCCCCATCGTTTCCACAGGGGGATGGTCGCGATAGCAACACCGGCACCCGAATCCACAATTGCTTTGGTTGTGTAACCTTGATAGGTGATCGGAAGATAAGTGTTACCTTCTTCACCTTCGCTCATGTCTCCTATCTTGTCAAGAGGTATCTCGGGAACTTTCTGCTTAGAGCCTACTTTTGGTATATTGGATTCAAGTTCTGGAACCTGATCTTTCACATGATTCCAGAGCTCCGGTTTTGCCTTGAGGAGTTCCTCTACAGTGAGGTGACATTGAACCTTAGTGTTCTTCACCACATCAGTGTTCCTGGGAATCACTGAGTCTTCATTTCTTACCAATATCGTGGGCGCTCTGATCTGGAGAGATTCAGATTCCCATGGGCCTGTGAAATGAGGCAACTCTTGTAAAGAATTAGATTCAAAATCTAATCTCTCATCCTCTTGTTGCTCTGCTTGATCCCCATAGATAGAGGGAATGTCTTGGGGAAATTGATCACGAAGATCATCAATCTCAGGAATCGGAGGGGAATCACCCTTCTCCTTGGCCCATTTCTCTTCTTGTATTTCCCGCAAGAACTCTTGAGAGTACTGTTGAATTGAAGGAGGTATTCCAGCATCCGTGGAATTAGGAACATAAGCTCCCTTAGGTGGTGAGCTTCCTCTTTCAACAACTGGTTGAGCCTGTGGAGGTAAAGAAACTTGTGATTTGTTTACCAACTGCTCTAATCTTTCTAGTAAGCCTTGGAAATGCAAATCTGGCTTGACAGAGTTTGTCTGATTGAACTTTTGACTAGTCTCAAGTATAGCTTGAGCTTGTTCTACCATTTTCATGCACATTTTCATCCGTTCAATCTCTAAATATGCTCTAGGGTAACTCTTGTCTAGGTTTGCAACTGTTGGCCCTTCTTGAAGTCGAGCCTGGTAGGCCTTGAACATCATGTCCAAGCCTTCAGGAGTGGGGTCAGCTAATACTGATCCTACTCGGGGTGGTAGGTGGGTTACGTGGGGTGTATTAGAGGGTGGAGGAAGGGAGGGTGATGGGGGAGGTAGTGGTGGAAGTGTGTGGGAGTGCGGTTGAGATGTGATCTCTGTGATTTTTGCCTTGGTTTCTCTCAAGCTTTCTTCAAGTTCGTTTATCTTTTTTGCCCATTGCCTCTTCATCCTTTCACGACTATCCTTCCAGGCTCTAGTCCTCTTTTTGGTTATGCTCTCTGTTTCACTCACCTCGGGGCTCTTTTCGGGACCAACACCTTGGTGTTGTTGAAGTGCTTGGGCTCTTGTGATCACCTGCACAGGTGCAGTGGAAGTCACACTCCCTGTGGAGTCTACAACTAACCCAACAACATTGATAGGAGTGATTTTAGGCACGTTATTAGGGTTCTTTGGGCAATCTCGTAGGAGATGTTCTTTCCCGCAGTCTTGACAGAAGCCCTGAATGGTTATTGGTTGAGGCTGTGTAGGGGCAGGCAGTGGACAATCACGGATAAGGTGATCTCCCTAACATCTGAAACATGGTCCTCTAGGAAATGGGGGTCGTACCTGCCTAGGTTGAGGTCTAGAGTTGGGGTTTGTGTACATGACATTAGAATACTCCGGTTCCCCACTATTTTCACTTGGGTCCTCATAGTAGTATGACTCGTTATGCTCGGGTGACTGCATGTAGTAAGCCTGTGGACTATCAATATGTGTGGAGTCAAAACTATGGTCACTTGGATCACTGTCTGATAGCAATGGGGTGACTGGAACTATGACTCTATTCGGATTTTCTTCAATAGATGCATATTTCACTGGGATCACATTGGTTGGAGCAGGGGGTTGCTGCACTAGGACTGGTAGAGGTCTCTGCTGCCCTTGATAAGGTGGCTGATAAGTTTGTTGCGGTCTGTTGTATTGTGGTGATGGGTACTGATTCTGGTATCTACCCTGTTGTGGATATGGCTGAGGATAATTTTGCCTAACAGTTTGTTTGTTATATGGGCAGTCTTGTGCCGTGTGATTGGTGTACCTGCGCTCTATGGTGCAGTACTGGCCACTAAGGTTCGCCTGTGGTTGGGCCATAATGGGGCATACACTTGCCATATGTTCACCGCCACAATTGTAACACCGCTTAACTGGGGCAAATCTTGGAATTTGCTTGCCAGAGACGCCTAGTTTTTGGGCTACCTTCTCTGCAAGTTCCTCGATGGATGCGGATTGACCAGATGTCGGTGTGCTAGCACTATCAGAATCCTTATAGATTTTTGATAGTCCTAGCTCCTCACCTAGATTGTCCTCAATGTCTATGCATATGCGCACGCACTCCTCTATCGTTCTAGGGTCCTTTAGGTACACATATGATCTGAGCTTAGTGCTCAACAACCCGTCTAGGAACAAGGCCACCTGTTTGGCTGGTGTGGGTAACTCCGGCATTGGGCATCTCTCCAGGTACTGTCTAAATCTTCTTCCAGCTAGTCTGACCGTCTCTTGAGGTGTTTGTTTGAAGCTATGAATTAGTGAGGAGGTGTTATGCCTGATTCCACTCTTAGAAAACTCAACAATAAATGCCTCTAAGAGTTGGTCTATGTTTCTGAAATGCCTCTCATTCAGTGGTTGAAACCACGTAAGGGCAGTGTTCCTAAGGGTTAGACCGAAAGCATTATATTGCGTGAATAGGTCCTCCACTTGTTCAGCTTTCAACACTTGTCGAAATTCTGCCACATGGTCATAAGGGTCTCCCGTGCCATCGAAATAATTCTTCATGGACTTCACAAGTTGGGTTGGTCGTAGGGTCCTAGTGTGTTCTCTCGGCCTTGGCAAAGGAAAATCATCAATGTCCCGGTGATTCCATGGGGTTCTATGTCTCTCAGTTTCTACTCTATTCCTTTCTGTTCCCGTTCTTTCTCTTCCCAGGGAGTTGGCAAAACTTACCTCAGGTTTGTCTCTACCTCTATCTCTTTGAGCGCCATGAGCTTGGGAGGTCCCAGCTCCTTGATGACCAAAGGATACATTAGACCTTGGTTGGGGAAAAACAAATTCACCCTTCCAAGTGTAGGCATGTCTGCCCTGCTCAGTGACCACGAAGATTCTCTCTGATGCAGTGTCTAGGTAGGTTACTTGGCCTGGACTATCAGGGTCTTTAAACTCGTAGATTGTGAGGGTGTTCACCTCCTGAGGTTGAGAAGTTCTATATCTCCAAAAAGCCTCATCGGTTTCCCGATTTAAAAGCAGATCTATGCTTTTATTATCTTGTGGAATCCACTCAGGAGTCATGATTCTGGTCAAGACAGACTTACCACGGGGAGTTCTTGGCTCTCTCTCTAAGTTCCCTTGCTCTATATCCCCCATGTCGGTCTCCGCAATCACATTTCCAAACTCATCAGTTCTATCAGGAAGAGTGGTGACTACATAAATAGTCCCCTCTTTATCTAGATATGCTCCATTCTCAAACTTGACTACTGGGTGGTCTAATCCATGGGGTTGATCGGGGTTCTTAATCTGGACCACCGATCTTCTCAGTCCGTCTTCGTAGATGCGAGCACCTAGACGATTCGTCCTGATATATTCCAATTGCGTCTTATAAGGCCCCTCTGGCTTCTCTAGGTAAGCCAACCCTGAACTACCTACTGATCTCTCCATGTGATAGGACATCTCAGAATCACTTGTTTCTGATCTGGGAGGGTATGGGTAATCACTCAACTGCTGGGCCCAAGACCTGGCAGTGTGATTGACACTAGCTTCAGAAGATCTGAGGCTTTGTCTGTCTCGGCCTAAGTGTCTGCCTGATCTAAGGTTCATATGCCTGATTTATTCACCCCCTGGAACCCAGGCACACTCTCGTTGCAGGCTGATTTTGCACCAATCACTTTGTTCTTTTTAGTTGAATATTGTGTTTACGGTCTTGTCTGAAATTGCGTCGTGAGGAGTACTTAAGTGAATTTCCACACTTGATGAGTGATCGTTTCCCGTTTATCTTTTGTCCCTTAGGGTTTTCGCACTTAAGACCTATTTACTTCTTGCACTTTGTTGATTAATATTCTTGGACTTGATTCGTGCCTAACGTTGCCCTAATTAATCACCACACCTAAGTCGTACTTAGCCTAGGCTAGGAATTGACAAAGGAGGGTTGAGAGATCTTCCAACCTCAATTAGCTGGTTGACCAAACTGCTACACAAGCCCAGGAAGCCTTCTCCCAAGCTCGGTACTCACCCTTGCTAGCTTGCTTTGGATTGCCTTGAGTGCCCACAAAGTTCCTGCAAAAACTCACCAGTTAGTATAGCTTTATTGTCACCAGTATTTGAAAGACACACTTCAATAATTTTAGTCCCCCTGGAGTAACTCACTGTACCCCCTGAATCTGAGAACAACTTAGTTTCACCTAAAGGTCAACTTAAAAATGCATGATCTGAAACTCCGCGTATGATTCTTACAAAAGCCAGTCGAGGTCCACGTAGGATTCTCAACGAGCTTTCCAACAAGACCAAAATCTCATCAATCGGAGTTCGTATGGTCAAGTTATGACCATTCAGGCAGATAGGGGTCAAAACAGGCTCTCAGGGTTCAGGGAATTCCTCACAGGTTCCTAGGTCTTGTCCCACTTCTAAGGCTCTAATGTTACTCCAATGTGACCCAAACTAGGCTCAATTGTACCTCAATTTACTCCAAAAATTCACTCTAAAATTTCGTGCGTTAAGGCCATGTATCGCGATAGGTCGGTTCGAAGTGTCGCGATACCCCCAAGTGTCGCGATAGCTCGTGAAGTGTCGCGATACCCCCAAGTGTCGCGATAGGTCGGCTCGAAGTGTCGCGATACCCCCAAGTGTCGCGATAGCTCGTGAAGTGTCGCGATAGCTCGTGAGGTGTCGCGATACACCGAGGTGTCGCGATAGCTCGTGAGGTGTCGCGATACACCGAGGTGTCGCGATAGCTCGCCAAGTGTCGCGATACACCGAGGTGTCGCGATAGCTCGTGAGGTGTCGCGATACGCCGAGGTGTCGCGATAGCTCGCCAAGTGTCGCGATACACCGAGGTGTCGCGATAGCTCGTGAGGTGTCGCGATACACCGAGGTGTCGCGATACACCGAGGTGTCGCGATAGCTCGCCAAGTGTCGCGATACACCGAGGTGTCGCGATAGCTCGTGAGGTGTCGCGATACACCGAGGTGTCGCGATAGCTCGCCAAGTGTCGCGATACACCGAGGTGTCGCGATAGCTCGTGAGGTGTCGCGATACACCGAGGTGTCGCGATAGCTCGCCAAGTGTCGCGATACACCGAGGTGTCGCGATAGCTCGTGAGGTGTCGCGATACACAGAGGTGTCGCGATAGCTCGCCAAGTGTCGCGATACACCGAGGTGTCGCGATAGCTCGTGAGGTGTCGCGATACACCGAGGTGTCGCGATAGCTCGGGATATGGTGAATTTTTCTGTTCTGTCTAGTGATTCTAGGAGCCCTAGGCCTGCGCAGTGTCGTGGTGCACTCAGATTAGCGATAGGGTGAAGTTTCCGAAGTGTCGCGATAGCTCGAGCTTGACGCCTCGGGGACTGTGCAGACAAATTCCGTACCTGCTGAGCTTGCTGGAGATGATGATGGAGCTGGTACCTGCAAGAAACATGCAAAACAAACACACAAAGCAACAAGGCACTCTCGCTCTCTCACAAACTCGCACACAAGAAATGAAGAGAATGGAAAGGAAGAGGGAATGTATAGTGGAGAAGGAGATGAAGGTGGAGATGGAGATGGAGATGGAGATGGAGAAAAAATCAGAAATTTACCTACTACTTACCATTCCAACGCGTCCTCTCTACGTCTTACCATCACACGCTCGTCCTCAAAGCTCGATCCCCGGCAACGGCGCCAAAATTTGGTGTAGCTCAGTGATGAGTAGCACCTCCTTTAATGTCAATCCGGGAAGACATGAGGATGGTATGAAGACCACGAGCAAGTGGAAGCAAAAGTGCGTGAGTGAGAAGCACACAAGCATGCACACACATACACACACACGCGCACACACAGTAAGAACAAAGAGAGTAAGACAATGGAATCACTTCTATTGCAAGAAAGTTCTCATACAAGCTCAAACTACCAGAAGCCAACCCCCAAAATGAGCTCTCTAGCTCTATTTATAGTTCTTGACTAGCTTTGGCCCTGTTCAGACCTAGTGTCCGGCCTAGTTAAAAATTAGGTTCCGGGCTTATTTGAGGGCCCAAACGAGATCTAAAAATTATGAAAATTGACAGGCAACTACATCTAAGGCTCCCCAAGCTCGAGGACTCCTCGGCTTGTACAAAATGGAGCTACAAAAAGGTGAAATGATATTTACAAGGGTTCGTAGTGATGAGAATCACTTTAGAATGATGTGGGGGTTTTGAAAAAAAATGAGGGTTGCCTTAGTGCTAGATCTTCATGTGTGTCCATACTTGCTTCTTCCCGCATCCTGTCAACACCTTAGCTGAGGGATTAATAGGGCCTACAAAGTCTATTCCCCACTTAGAGAATGCACGTCCACCCATCATAGGTTTCAGTGGCATCTCATCTTTGTGTATAGGATATTGAGTTCTCTGACACACATCACACCGTTTCACATAGGTATGTGCATCCATGTGAAGGGTCGGCCACCAGAAGCCCGCAAATAGTATTGCCTTGATCACCCGATCTGGTCCAAAGTGTCCTCCTGCTACACCTTGGTGAGCAGTTTCCAAGATCTTTAGATATTCACTCTCATGAACACAAAGTCTTAGGTAACCATCTTTTCCACGCTTGTATAGATTATCACCAATGAGTGAGTAATCTAGGGCTTCTTGTTCTAGACTTCTTTGCCTCATCATAGTCATGTCTGGAGGGAATGTTTTCGTCTTCAGGAAGGATACTAGGGGTTCACTCCAATCCGGCACTGTTGGAACTGAAGGACTCACTAGGCAAGGAAGCTTAAGAAGGGAGTCAGAGAGAAGAGAGAGTACAAGCAGACAGAGCAGTCAACGACGACCTGGCAAGTAGGCCAATATTTTTTCAAGACACTAACGCATATAAGAGAGGTGGACACACAAGGAGAAGGAGCAAGTAGGGAGCTCCAGGAAATGTATGTCAAAATGTTAGAAGAAATCCCTACAACAATAGTGATTTTCATCACTAAAAACCATTGTAACTACCATTTCATATTTTTGTAGCTCCATTTTGTGCAAGCCAAGGAGTCCTTGAGCTTGAGGAGCTTTAGAAGTACCTACCTGTCAGTTTTCACATTTTTTAGACTTCGTTTGAACCTCCAAATAGGGTAGAGAACCTAATTTTTAACTAGGCCGGACACTAGGTCTGGACAAGGCCAAAACCTAGTCAAAAACTATAAAAAGAGCTAGAGAGCTCATTTTTGGGGTTAGATTGTAAGTGAAATGAACTTGTAAGAGCTTTTTGGAAGTAATCTAAGAACTCCATTGCTTCTCACTCTTTGTCTTGCCGTGTGTGTGCGTGTGTGTGTATGTGTGTGCATGTTAGTGTGCTTCTCACTCACGCACTTGTGCCTCCACTTGCTCGAGGTCTTCATACCATCCTCACGTCTTCCCGGATTGACATTAAAGGAGGTGCTACTCATCACTGAGCTACACCAAATTTTGGCGCCGTTGCCGGGGATCGAGCTTTGAGGACGAGCGTGTGATGGTAAGACGTAGATTTGAGACGTTGGCATTGTAGGTAATCTCTTTACTTTTCTTATTTTTCTTTTTCTTACCTCACCACCATCATCACCATCATCATCATCACCATATCCGATCTCCATCTCCATCATCGCAAAAAAATTTCAGTTTTTTGCTTATACCACCTTCTCCACCTCATTTCCCTCATTCCACTTGTGAGAGAGAGCGAGAGAGCGATATTGTGTGCGTGCTTTTTGCGTGCTTTTTGAACTTTCTTGTAGGTTCCAGCAGCATCATCCCCTCCAGCACATTGCGCAGGTACGGAAAACTCAGAAACTGTCTCGCAGTCGCCAGCCTCTGTCGATCGTGATTAACATAAAATTTCATCTATTGGTAAAACTAAGTGCACCACTAGGACAAGCACAAAGAGCACATTCCAAATCACTAAACAAAATTGAAAAATTCCGTGTTTCTCTGTCAATCGAGACCGACACCATCGATCGCGATCGACAGCCACGATCGACAACATCTGTGAATCGCGACCGACAGACCCCACGACCGACTGACTGCCACGTAGGACCCTGCCAATCGCGATTGACACCGTCGATCGCGATCGACAACCACGACCGACACCTCTGTCAATCGCGATTGACACCGTCGATCGCGACCGACTGAATTTCAACGATTGATTGAATTTTTTGCGTAGCCACATGTCCATCGCGACGGACACAGCCCCGATCGACTGAATTCACGACGAAAAACCCGGAAAAAGTGTCGATTGCGATTGACACCATCAATCGCGATTGACCAGACCCACGATCGACTCTATCGATCGCGATTGACACTGTCGATCGCGATTGACACTGTCGATCGCGATTGACGTGTCGATCGCGATTGACGTGTCGATCGCGACCGACAGGCCCCGACGGACACCTCTGTCAATCGCGATTGACAGACCTGTCGATCGCGATTGACAGACCTGTCGATCGCGATTGACAGACCTGTCGATCGCGATTGACAGGCTTTTCGGCCAAAAAATTAGGGTTTTTATTCTAAGCCTTGGGGATAGTTTTTGGGCATATTGGTCTAGCAATTAGTGATTTGTGAGGTCCCTACACATGTATTTTTGAGAAAAATCCTATGACCTGTTAGCCTGTTGAACCCTGTTTTAGCACCAAAACCCTGAATTGGCATAACTTTCTCATACGAAATCCGTTTGCTGTGATTCTTGTTTTGTTGGAAAGCTCGTGGGGAGTACAACCAAAACTTCTACTGGCTATGTGAAAATTAATATCAGGATAATTAGATAGGGTATTTTGAAGTTGACCATCCCCCGGGGTAGGAAAGCTGAAGGGTCCTTGGGATTGTTTTCCATAAAGGCAAAGGGGATTTGGCCTGTGAATTACATGCATGAAAGTGACCTGTCTGTCATTTGAATTTAAGTCTTGAGCTAATTTTGGGACTTTTACAGGTCCATTGAGAGCAATTGAGAGCATACGAAGCAAGGGTTTCTTTGCAAGCTTGAGACTTGGGTTCTTGAGCATCATAAAGCAAGGGATCAACAAGAAAGGTCGGAATATTCTCAACTCCCTTTGTCAATTCCTAGCTTAGGCTAAGAACGACTAGTGATAGGAGTAGGCCAGGACGGCGATAGGCATCAATCAAGTTGAAGACTACCTATGCACTCAAGTTCAAGATTAAACATAATCTCTTTGTGATGCGATAACCTTAAAGGAAAGAATCTAACGAGGAACGATCAACGTACAGTGCAGAAATACACTCAAGTATACCTGACGACGTGATATCAGACAAGATTATAAACGTGGTAATCCACCAAAAAAAGAATCAAGTGACTGATACAAAAGAACTCAGCAACGAGGTTGTACTTGGGCAAAATTGGGCTATTCAATTAGGCTTATGAACCTTAGATCAGGGCGACATCTAGGGAGAGATAGACAAAGTCTTAGGTCTTCAGAGGCTAGTGTCAACCACACTGCTAGGTCTTGGGCCCAGCAGTTGAGCCACCACTCATACTACCCTAGCTCTGAGACTAGTGAATCAGAGATGTCTCAAGGCATGGACAGACCTACGGGAAGTTCAGGAGTGCCATACTTGCACAGGGTAGAAGGCCCGTACAAGACGCAGCTGGAATACCTTAGGACCAACCGATTAGGTGCTAGCATCTATGAGGACGGTCTAGGAAGATCCGTGGTCCAGATTAAAAACCCTGACCAATCTATTGGACTAGAGCGCCCAGCTGTCAAGTTCAAAAATGGAGCGTACTCAGAAAGGAAGGGACAATATATGTAGTCACCAGTCACCCAAATAGGACAGATGAAGTCGGGAATGTAGTCCCAGAATCGGACATAGATGACCTAGAACAAGGGAACGTAGGAGGGGACCCCAGGACCCCTCGAGGGAAATCTGTTCTTACTAGAATCCTCACACCGGAGTGGGTTCCCCAAGACAACAAGAGCATAGATCTGCTTCTGAACCGAGAGACTGACGAAGCCTTTTGGAGGTATAAATCTGATCGGCCAATTGATATAGGAACAATCATGATCTATGAGTTTAAGGATCCTGATAGCCCAGGCAGAGTGACCTACTTGGATCACGCTTCAGAGAGGATCTTTGTGGTTACAGAACATGATAGACATGCTTACACTTGGAAGGGTGAATTCGTTTTCCCCCAACCAAGAGCGAATGTATCCTATGGTCACCCTGGAGCTGGAACATCCCAAGCTCATGGAATTCAAAGAGACAAAAGTAGAGATAGACCAGAAGTAAGCTTTGCCAACCCAGGGGGCAGAGAAAGAACAAGAATGGAAAAAAATAGAGTAGAACCTGAGATACTTAGAGCTCACAGGAATCAAAGAAATGCGGATGAGTTCCCTCTACCACGACCTAGAGAGCACACAAGGACTTTGAGACCGACTCAGCTAGTTAAGTCCATGAAGAACTACTTCGATGGCACTGGAGATCCATACGATCATGTGGCTGAGTTTAGGCAAGTCTTGAGAGCTGAACAAGTGGAGGGTCTATTCACGCAGTACAATGCCTTTGGTCTAACCCTTAGGAACACTGCCCTGACATGGTTTCAGCCACTAAACGAGAGGCAGTTCAGGAGCATAGACCAACTCCTAGAGGCTTTCATTATTGAATTCTCTAAGAGTGGCATAAGACCGTGAGACTTGCTGGAAGAAGATTTAGGCAATACTTGGAGAGATGCCCTGCCCCTGAGCTACCCACGCCAGCTAAGCAAGTGGCTTTATTCTTGGATGGATTGCTAAGTACCAAATTGAGGTCATATGTGTATCTGAAGGACCCTAGGACCATAGAAGAGTGTGTACACATGTGTATTGACATTGAGGATAACCTTGGGGAGGAGTTAGAGCTATCCAAAATATACAAAGATTCAGATAGTGCCTCTAGCCTCTCTTCCACGCAATCCACATCAATTGAGGAACTTGCAGAGAAAGTAGCTCAGAAATTAGGTGTCACTAGTAAACAGATCCCAAGGTTTGCCCTTGTGAAAAGATGCTATACTTGTGGTGGCGACCACATGGCGAATGTATGTCCCATTATGGCTCAACCCCAAGTAAACCCTAGTAGCCAGTACTGCACTATAGAACGAAAATACACAAATCACTCAGCACAAGACTGCCCATACAATAAGCAAGCGGTTAGGCAAACCTACCCTCAGCCCTACCCCCAACAAGGCAGATATCAGGGTCAATACCCATATCAACAGTATACTAGGCCTCAGCAAAATTACCAACAGCAATATCAGGCCCAACTGAGACCCCAGCCAGTGCTAGCACAACAACCACCTGCTCCTACTAATGTGATTCCGGTAAAGTATGCAGCTGCAGAAGAAAATTTGAATAGAGCCATAGTCCCAGTGACTCCATTGCTTTCAGAAAGTGACCCGAGTGACCATAGCTTTGATTCGACGCATATTGATAGCCCCCAGGCCTACTACATGCAATCTCCGGAACATGGTGAGTCCTATTACAGTGAAGAGCCAAATGAACCTAGTTGGGAGTCACATTACACAAATGTCATGTATGCAAACCCCAACCCTAGACCTCAACCTAAGCAAGTAAGACCTCCATTCCCTAGAGGACCATGCTACAGATGTCAAGGAGATCATCTCATTCGTGATTGTCCCATGCCTCCACCTACACAACCCCAGTCAGTGACGATCCAGGGCTTTTGCCAAGAATGTGGAAAGAAGCATCTCTTACGAGACTGCCCTAAGAATCCTAACAATATGCCAAAAATCACTCCTATTAACGTTATTGGGTTAGTGGTAGATTCCACAGGAAGTGTCACTTCCACTGCACCCGTACAGGTAGTCACTAGAGCTCAAGCATTGCAGCAAAACCAAGGGGTAGGCCAGGAAAAGAGCCCAGAAGTTAGTGAAACAGAGAGCATGACAAAGAAAAGGACTAGAGCTTGGAGAGATAGTCATGAAAGAATGAAAAGGCAATGGGCAAAAAAGATGAGTGAACTCGAGGAAAGCCTCAGAGAAACAAAGGCTAGGATAACTGAACTCACATCTCAAACTCCCTCTCACACTACCCCACCTCCACCATTCCCAACTCCATCCGACCCGCCACCTTCCAACCCACCTCACACAATTCCACCACCCCCAAGAGTAGGATCAGTCCTAGCAGATCCCACTCCCGAGGACCTTAATATGATGCTTAAAGCATATCAGGCCAGAATCCAAGAAGGGCCAAACGTAACTGATCATGAACAGTGTTACCCTAGAGCAGAACTAGAGCTAGAACGAACCAAAATTTGTGCTAAGATGGTGGAGTTGGCTCAGACCATGTTTGAAGCCAGTCGCCTATTTAACATCTCTAGTTCAGCGAAGACACAGTTGCACTTTGATGGACTGTTAGAAAGAATAGAGAAGCTGATTGCACAATCAGAAAAGGAACCCGCCTCTCAACACAAGGACAAGGCAAGTGAAAGAGCAAGTCTTCCTGCCCCGGAAGCCTATGTGCCTGAAGCCAATGTGCCTAACTCTACGGAGCCAGACACATCATCTTCTATGAATCGGTTCACACCAGAATTCCTACGCGAGATTCAAGAAGACAAATGGGCTAAAGAGAGTGAAGTCCCTCCTCCTATTGAACTTGTGGATGATGCACACGACCAATTCCCACAAGACATCCCATCCATTTATGAGGAGCAGGAGAGCACCCAATCTCAGGAAAGATTAGACTTTGAGTCTAACTCTCTACAAGAATTACCCCACTTCACAGGCCCATGGGAAGCTAAGTCTACTTGTATGAGAGCACCCACGGCCATGGTACGAAATGAGGACTCAGTCATACCTAGGAACACAGAGGTAGTGAAAAACACTAAAGTACAATGTAACCTCACCTTAGAAGAGCTACACTACTCAAAACAACGAACCCTACAGACCCTGAGAAGACTAGGAGTGCATTGGCCGACTATGGAAGCTGATGTCCAAAAGTTGTGCAAGGAATGCCCAATCTGTTGCACTAAACCACCTGTGGAACATGCCACTCTTTATCAAGTATCCATAGTGCCAGATTGGAGTGAACCACTAGTATCCTTCCTGAGGACAAAAACATTCCCTCCAGACATGACTCTGACTCGTAAAAGAAGTCTAGAACAAGAAGCCCTAGATTACTCACTCATTGGTGATAATCTATACAAACGTGGTAAAGATGGTTACCTGAGACTTTGTGTTCATGAGAGTGAATATCTAAAGATTTTGGAAACTGCTCACCAAGGTGTAGCAGGAGGACACTTTGGACCAGATCGGGTGATCAAGGCAATATTATTTACAGGCTTCTGGTGGCCGACCCTTCACATGGATGCACATACCTATGTGAAACGGTGTGATGTTTGTCAGAGAACTCAGTATCCTATACGCAAAGATGAGATGCCACTGAAACCTATGATGGGTGGACGTGCATTCTCTAAGTGGGGAATAGACTTTGTAGGCCCTATTAATCCCCCAGCCAAGGGTTCACATGCTGAATATATCATTGTGGCCACGGATTATCTCACCAAGTGGGTAGAGGTAAAAGCTACGACAAAGAACGATGCGCAGACTACTCCTAAGTTCTTATTTGAGAATGTATTCACTAGATACGGCCTACCCATAGAGCTAGTTAGCGATAGAGGCACTCACTTCTTGAATGAAGTTATTGAAAATCTGCTCCAAGAATTTTTGGTAGTACATAAGAAGTCTGCCCCCTATCACCCTCAAGCTAATGGCCAGGCTGAGAGCACCAATAAGATCTTATGCAATGTACTGACGAAATTAGTGAACAATAAACGCTCTGATTGGGACAAACAGCTACACCATGCTGTTTGGGCATACCGAGTCGCCTACAAAACGGTACTCCAAGCCACCCCCTTTCAGATGGTATTTGGCCAAAATGCAGTGCTACCGTTGGACTTCCTAATACCTACACTGAAAGTAGCACAAGAGCATGAATGGACGGGTCATGAACTCTCCTCTAAACTTTTCGACCTTGAACGATTAGGAGAAACAAAACTGAGGGCGACTACAGGGATATATGCAGCTAAGAAACGACAGAAGGCATACTTTGATGCCCACGTTAAGGATAAAGGTTTGAAGGCAGGCGACTTAGTTTTAGTCTACACATTGAAGCAACATGCGAGAAAACTGGAGAAGAGAGGCTATGGACCCATGATTATAAACAGAATCTCAACAAGTGGAGCAGTGCAACTAGCCACATTAGAAGGCGAAGTTCTCCCGAGCTACATTAGCGGATGCAGGGTCAAGTTGTATCAGGAACCTCTCACAGAGGAAATGCTAAGTCGACTCAATACTGCTAAGAAACGCAAAGAAGAAGAAAAGCGAATTCGAGAAGAAGCCCAAGCAGAAGCATTGGAACGCATCCGAAGAATGAAGTTGAGAAGACAGAATAGGGAGCAACCTAGGACGGATGCCTATGCAGATCAAGGATATCATGTGGCTATGTGTGAAGTTTCAGGTATCAGCGCTCAAAGGATAATTGATCGACGTCCTTTTATAACCTTAGAGATAGGACAAAGAAAGGGTGCAAGGACTGTAAGAGCCTTGATTGACTCAGGTGCAGCCACTAGTGCTGTCAAATTGTCTTACTGTCAAGAATTGAGATTAACTGTCAATCCTATAGAAGCATATCTCATAGGATTGGGAGGTGTGGAAACCCCTTGTATGGGCGAGGTGGATCTTCCCATCTCCATTCAAAACGAAGTAATGATAGTCAAAGTATTAGTGTGTCAAGATGAGGACCTCACTGAGCCTCTTGTCTTGGGTCAGGACTGGATCTATGATCATGCGTCAACCTAAACCTAAGAAGCGGACTTCTTCAGGTATGGGTAAATCATAGCCGAATTACAGTTGAATTGGAAAAGGAGGCACTCAAGGAACTAGGTAAGGCACAAACTCTTGGTCCTTCCAGGGGTGCACATGAAGTTGACAATGCTATTCTTGTCCAAAAATGTATGATGCAGAAAGAGCATTGTCTCAACAACGGAGTCAAGGATAAGACGGTACTCCCTTCTTTTCCAAACGCCAGAAGGATGCAGCAGCCAACGGCAGATCAAATACAGAAGAAGCAGAACACTACCTGTACTGGAGGCCAAAAAAAGGAGCAAAGCAGATTGTTTCAGCCGATGAAACAAGTATGGAGGCGAAAAGGCGAACACCTTGTTCCGACCAGGCCAACACCACGACCAAAACCTCTTATTAGTAATCAACAGCACGATACTAATAAGAAGCCTTTCATAAGTTCTTCTACGAAAGTGAAGTCTATTTGGGTACCCAAGAAGTCAATGAAGGCCAGCCCACAATCACGACAAATCTGGGTGCCTAAGGCTTGCTTGCGGGCTCAAATAGCTACACCAAGGCCAAACCCTGTACAACATGTTTCACTCACGCGAACATCTGAGGCCCAGTCTTACACATCACGCACTAACACGTATTCTTCCATGAGCCCAAGTAGAATCACTTGTAAATGGGTTCCTAAAAAGCCCCATTTTTCAAGTAAATACCCTATCACACTCCCCAGAGCCTCCACAAAGTCAAAATCGAAACCTATCCATTGCATGTGGCAACCTAAAACTTGTAGTAAACCCCCAGACCCCAGTTGTAAATCCATGCCCGCCTACTAACTATGTCACTCTCACACCACATCATTCCACTTAGCTCCTAGGTCTAACCAATCCCGAACTACACACACAAGCACCGAGCACTTACTAACCCACTAATCTCTCCCGAACCTCATGTTAATGTTGTAATGGGGACAAAAACGGTTCTCTCTTGTCCTTTACAATGTTAACACATGTTTCTATATTCTCACAGAATCAGGAGGCAAGAAGTAACATGGCAGATACGGCAGGAACTAGCTCCCAGGCAGGCACCAGCACCCAAGTCGTGGATATTGAAAGTCTTCCCGTTGAGAAGGAATTGAAGGAACGTCCTGTAGCATTGAGAGCATTACACGCCATACCGGTTCAGAACCCTCCACAAGGGCACACTATGCCAGTCAGTAAAAACTCTCATTGGTTCAGTGATGTGGCAGGACCCCTAGGTGAAGGCACTTATATGTGGGAGGCCGAGATAGAATTCAATGGGCGCTGGGGGAGGTATCACTTTTTCACTAGGGAATTTGAGAGACTACAGAATAATGAAGGACTGAAACCTATATGGAAGAAGGCAGGACTCTACGAGTACTTCGAATTCCAGTTGCCAAAGCCGGATTTTCTAAGATGCTCTTATTTGATTAGCACCCTTACTCCGAGCAAAGACAAAAAGGGATACAGCTCCTTTGTCCTCCCATCTCTCACAAGGGGTAATGAGCTCAAGCGTTTCAGATTAACTATCAACTTGGTAAGGGAAGCTCTGGACATGAAAGGTATGCACATTCCTACGGAGAAAGAGACTATGGTCCCCGACAATATGAAGAACAGGAATCTGACAAAGTTAAAAGACATGGTGGCAATGACGCCTACAATCGCTATTCATTTGCGAATGGTCATGCAGCACTTTGCATTTCCCGCCCAGGAGAGGTTCACAATGCCACTGTTGCTCTAGCACAATGGTAAGTACCACGTTAAGAAGCTTCACCTCCTTAATGTCAATCCGAGGGAGAGGTAGGAGTGATATGAAGATCGTGAACGTGAGATGATGTGAGAGTGAAGGTGAGAAGCACAAAGATGCACACACACATACACACACACAATGAAGAGACAAGCAAGACACAATGGAAGGTGGGAAATTAGCTCTATTACTCAAGAATGCTCTTACAAGCTCACACTAACCAAAATGAACCAACCTCAAAAATGAGCTCTCTAGCTCTTTTTATAGTTTCTAGACTAGTTTTGACCGGTTTCACATCTAGTGACCGGCCTAGTTAAAAATTAGGTCCTAGAGGCTATTTGGAAGGGTAAACGATGTCTAAAAATAACGAAAATTGGTACGCGTATTCTACCTAAGCTCCTCAAGCTCGAGGACTCCTCGGCTTGCACAAAATGGAGCTATGGATTACAAAATGGGGTTTTCTATGATACATATGTTACAATTAGTGATAACAATCACTGTTGAATGTTTGGAGAATTAATAAGAAATATATTTGTTTGAAAAATTGATCCGCCTGGTTGATCCGCCTGGCTCCCTACTCCTTCTTTACATGCTTCCGTGGCGTCTGTGCCTCTGACTGCTTCCAACACCCCCCTCCCTCTCGCTTCTGTCGTCCCTGACAGAACCTTGTTGTGAGGTCTGCCGGATGTAGTTCTGTAGGAGGTCTTGAGCGAGGGTGTGCTCTGATATACGAATGCCTCGGGCTAGATCAGCCTCGAGTTTCTCCCAGTCGATAGGTTGTGGCTCGTCTGGTGGTGGGAGCTGATAATGTGTGGAGTACACCATTCGTTCACAGGCGAATAATTGCAATAAGTGTGTGGGCCTGCTTATAAATACCTCTGAATGGTACTCCCAAAAGCCGGTGGTGAACATTTCTTCGAATGTCTGCTTGTAACATGCCGGTAGATATTTGATCCTGCAGTGCCAGGCGTAACACACCCGTAGCGATGGCGTTGTGCTCATATCATAGACTAAATCAAAGTTGCCATGCTCAAAGCCTGGGGTGTTAACATGGGGAGCCTTGATGCGTCGGAAGACTTTAAAGACCATCTGCATCATGTCAAAGATTTTGACAGTCATGTGCGCGGCAATATCATCCATATGTTTTAATCGAGGGAGCCAGTGGCGGATCGTCGCCATCATGTAGCCTACTGTGGGTAACGCGACTGGTGGCTTGAAGTAGGGATAGTTCAACCAGTCTTGGCACTGCTTATTGTTCTGTAGCTTTATAGCGAAGGCAGTCCAAGAGCGGCGTCGTGGTACTGGTCCCCAGCACGGATTAAATTTTAAGTGAAGCGGCACTTTTACCCACGTGCTCATCATCTCTGGATAATTTTGCAATAAATCTTTGCGCCAGTCTGGTTGAAGGATTTCACCTCTCTACGCCCTTGGTGGCAAGTCCTCTGGCTCGAATTGAGTGGCATGCGTTGGTTTCATACCTGTTTCTTTCTCTATGGTTAACTGGTATTCGGCCATTAACATGAAGTACGGTTTATATTGGAGCTCATGCCCAGATATGTATCGTCGCGGGGCCAATTGAGCAAAGAATGGTGACTGTAAAATTTTCTCTTCAATTATGGCCATGGCATGTAGCTGTGCCTCTACTCTGGCCGAGTGTGTCGTTCCGAGTTCTTCAACTGTCTTCATCCACGCGGGGGTAGGTAATTCGTAGGTCATCTCGCCTTCGGCCGTGACACGTCCGCCTGGGATGGGTATCGGTTCATATGCCTCTTCGAATGTCTCCTCCACCGGGATAGTGACGGTTTCTTCCTCAGCTGGTAGCTCAGGTGAGGAGTCTGGCCTTGGTGGTGCTTCATAGACTGCAATTCTAGATTCAAGATTTGTTACCTGGGCCCGGAGTGCGTTGAGTTCCTCTAAAACTTCAGGGGAAGGGTCCACAGGCGCTGGTAATTCCGCTGCTACTTGTACTTGTTGTGTTGCTGGTTCTCTGAGCTGCAGCAGTTTGTGATCTTCCTTTAACTTTTGATGTTCTTCGTTCATACGATCATAGTCCTCGAGCAATCTAACATGGTCGTCTAGCAACATCCGCATCGACTCAGATGGGATTGCCTTGAATCTGCTCGGACTTAGTGGCTGTTCTGGATGATCTAAAGCCGCTTCCAAGTTCTCTCTATTTTGCTCTTGGAGTCTCTGGTTCTCCTCTTTTGCTGCGGCTAAGTGTCTTCTTAGTAAGCCCATATTTCTAGTAAGCATTGCATTGCGGACAGTCTGGGCTCTAAGTAGGTTATCCAAATCCGCGGTGGCCTCTTTGGTTTTCTCCTCACTTTCTAGTTCTAACTTGTGATAGGCCTCTCGTAAATCTTGGTATCGGCTGTTTAGTGAGGCGTTCTCAATTGATAACGAATTAAGCTGCGTTTGTAATTCGTTCGTCGTTTTCTGCAGCTGTTGATAGTTGGTGCCGAGTGATGCAAACTCATCGCGGACCTGCGTCATGCATGCGAACATGTGTTGAAATGCGGTGTCTATGGTGGGCGATAGTAGTAGTGAAGTGCTAAATGAGGATGTAGTGGGAGTAGATGCAGTGGGAATGGGAAGTGGGGTTGGGACAGTGGATGCAGTGGTGATTGTGGAAAATTGTGAAGTGCCTAAATATGAGGGTGCTGTGAGTGGAGTGGGTGGTGGTGAGGTGGATGGTGATATGTCCATGCCATTGGACGTGTTTAGTGTTGTGACTGTGAAAAGTGGTGTGATTGTGGGTGGTTGTGTAGGTGTGAATACGGGATTTACAAACGTAGAGTAGTTTACAGGGGGGATGGTTGGAGCAGCTTGGTGAAACGGGGAAATAGGGGTTATGGTAGGTTGGGGAGGTGAGACTGGTGAGAAGGTTAGTGGGGTTAGGAAGGGGAATGGGGGTCTTAGAGGTGGGGGAAACGCTGGGAAGGATGAAGGGGTGAAGGGGTTAACATATGGATGCGGAGGGTTGGGTGTGGGCATGGTGGTATGAATGGGTAAGGAAGAGGTTGTGGCTATGTTGCTTTGTACAGGTGTGGATGTGGGGAAAGCAGGTGGGTGTGCGGGTGATACGGGATGGGTTGGTGAGAGATGAGGTGAGAGAGGAGTCGAAGGGGTGGATGTTATTTCGAGGATAGTAGTGGTATGTACAATGGTGGTACGGGGTGGCGAATCTACAAGGATGGTTTCTGCGGTTAATGAACGTTCGGGGGCGAGGGGTGCCTCCCTGGCTTGTGCTGAAGATTGAGCTCCTGTTGGTACACGAATATACTCTCCAGGCTTTGAAAGTAGTCGCACTCGGCGGGGATCAAACTGTGGTAGTTGCTTTCTTTGTAAAAACCTGAGTGCTTCATGGGAGCCTACTGATTTGACTAACTCTCTGAACCCTCTGATATATGCGTCTTCGAATCCTCCGGAGATGAGTTCCTGTTCAATTAATGCCTGGCTCTCCTCTTCAGTTAACTTCTTTCGTGCCCAGACTTTTTCCATGGTACGATATAATTTCTTTATAGCCAGTGTGTACGCTGCGGCTTCGAATGTCTCATCTTCATATGTGCTGGTGTCGCCGTGTGTGTCGGTTTGTTGGCCTTGGCCCTCTGTCTGTTCGTCATGTGAGCCCTGGCTGGCTTCATCGTCGCCTTGATCGTCGTTTGTTTCGGTTCTTTCTTCTTCAGAGCCCGACACAGCTTGTCCCTGTGGCAAATCTCGCGGCGTAGTAGGGTAGCTGGGACGTTCATATTCCTGGGAGAACAGTTGTGCTTCTAAATACTGGAATTCGTTTGAGAATGCATCAGGCATCTCAAAATCAAATGTCGTGTTTATGGGGTCGGCCTCCATATGTGGTATCGGGAAAGAAAACGCTTCCGCACCAATAGTGGTGGGAGCTTCTGCTGTTGTGGTGGTGGGTTCTGAGGGGGCAGCTGCCTGAGGTGCAGCGGTACTAGTGGTGGCCTCTGTAGCCACTGGTCTGGACAGCCGTATGCGAATAGGTTGTACAGTGGGAGCAGCTTCTGTCTGTGGTCGCTCTGGAGATGGTTGTGGTGATGGCGACTCTGGCACTTGAAGGCAGGGGATGGTGCCTCGCATGCGCTTACCTGCCCGTGTCCTACTGGGCTTCCTGGCTTTCTTCGTTGTGCCCTTGAATGCCTTCAATTCCTCTCCTGTTAATGCACGCTCGATGGGCAAGTCATAAGCTAAGCACATATACACAATTCTTGTGAGTGCACAACATCCGTTAAGCACCTTCTTGCGCTCCCATCTGTGTTGTGCCAGATACATTTGATCTATGATCCAGCTTGCCAGATCAACTGTTTGAGGTCCCGTGCATGCCAAATATAATCCGAACCATATTCTTTTGTGTGGCATGGTAAATCTGTCCTGAGCTGGGAATGCGAAATGTTGCATGCATATCCTTAGTGGCTTTGACAGCTCAGGTGTAATGGCCGAAATCTCCTCCCACTTCGTGACATCCCCACGTTTCATCGGTTCTGGAATTAATCTCTCTCGATCTGTGGGTGTGTGGGTTCCATGAATCTTGATGGCTGCTCTGATTAAGTCCTTAGAGAGATAAAATCTCTTGTAAGGTGGATCATCCACTAGAGTAGGCAATATGAAGGTTCCTGGGATGTCCTTATTCTCTGATGCCAGCAATGTAGTGATTAAATAATAGCACCTATAAAAATCCGGTTTGGGCAGAGGATCACTGAAATACTCTGTGAAGCCTGCTCTGGCCCAAACATGAGTTAAATCCTGGGTGCTTTGTAGGGCTTCGAACTCTCTGGAGAAAAACTGGTACTTTCCCCACGTGCGGTCATCAAAAGTCAGAGAGGATTCAAATATAAAGTCTGCGTCCGCAAGGGGTCCTGCAAGGCCCTGAAACCAATGAGAGTTTCTGTGTATCTTTTTGGTGTAGCCCATAGGGGGGTTATCGATAGGCATGGGCCCTGGAAATCCCTGAAATTCCGGCGGTGGAGCAGTCGGGTGGGACTCTGCTCGTAGCACGTTGAGTGGTACAGCCGCTACACTGGGGCCTGCTCCTGATGTTCCTTCGTCGGTTTGCATGGTGATTGGTGCGCTAGTGAGAAAGATCTGCTACAAAAGATTAACACATTAGCATGGAAAATAATCATGATCCCATTAAAGTGAGACCGCAATCCCTTTCCATAACTGATGCGTAACCCGTGTAGCCAAGTGCTGTGATGTGATGGATGCAATGTTTCTTGTAGCACTAGTGCAGGTCTCTAGACACCTATACATTTCAGATCATGCATACGTTACTTGATGAGATGAGGTTACGAGTGATGTGTGATGATGGTGGGTGAATTTATACAAGGTTTAAAGGTTAGTAATTGAGTAAAAGGTTGTATGTTAGTCGGGGGGTAGTTAGACAACGGGTTAGGGGAAGACGGTTGGACACGTTTTGGTATCCATTTCCTAAGAGTTTTTGAATGGGTGGTGGGGTTCTGCTGAGGGGCAAAAGGTGGTGTCGGGTGTGGTGGTATCGAGGGATGAAAAGGTTTGTAAGGATTAGATATTACATGGCATATGGGTTGAGCTATGATACATGGTTTGGGTACCCAAATCTGCGTGGGCGTGGGTCTATGGGTAAGGTACTTCTTGGCGATCCAAATTTGTCGAATGGTCGGACCTATAGAAGGAGGTCGAGGGGATGGTGGATATCGATTCTGTTTCTGTTCTGCCTTTTGCTTGTTGATCTCTGCTTGGTTGGAGTCCTTCGGTGCTTTTTGTCCTTTCGGCACCCATATTTGTCTGGTGCCGCTTCCTTTGGGTGGCCTAAACTGCCTGCCTTGTTGTATCTTCTGGTACTGCAGTCGATCTGGGTTCTTTCGTCGTGGTTGATTCTGTTGTTGTCGAGGTTGAGAGGTCGGATGGACGCTCTGCTTTGGAAAAGAAGGGAGATCCAACACTTGCGTGACCTGCCCATTAGGAAGTGATGCCTTATTTAACTTTAATCTAGGCCAGTCCGTAACAAGTTTGGAAGGATGAGCACCGCAGGGTGTCGTGCTCATTTGGCCGCTAATGCAACCCACCTGACCACTGATTGTGTCCATCTGCCCTTGCTGTTGGGTAACTGTCTCTTCTAGTTTGCAGGAAGTCCCAGGGAAGATCTCCTGTCGTCCTTCTGATTGACAACTGTCTATTGCCAAGCCCGAGTGGGTGGGTGTAGACGTAACGTGACTGGTCCGCTTAAAGATCTTTCGGTCTTCCGTCGCATGCGTTTCATAGGGTCTAGGGTCACAACCGTCAAGCGGAATGCCGTTAGGGAAGTCAAGCGGTATCACTCGCTTCTGCTCTAAGGTTCCAATCTGTAAGGAGCCTTGTCTAAGATTTAGGTCCACTGAGTGATCGTATAGCCAATCTTGGCCAAGGATTAGGGGTTCTATCAGGTCGTCATCATGGCACACTAATAGCTTCGCTGTCATGGTCACATCCTTAATGAGGATAGGAAGGTCCACCTCACCCATGCAAGGGGTTTCCATGCCTCCTAGGCCTATGAGGTATGCCTCAATTGGCCGCATTTCTATTCCTGAAGCCTTATAGTGGGACCATCTAATCGCACTAGTCGCAGCACCTGAGTCAATCAAAGCCCTGAGTTCTTGGCTATGTTTACCGTGCTCTAGTCTAACGGTAACGAATGGTCTCCTATCCACTATGCTAGGATGAGTGGTTGACTTTACTTGACACATGGCCATGGGATATCTGGGTGATGTTTCCAGATGGTTATAATGTTCTCTCCCTAGTCTTTGTCTTCTTAGCTTCATGCGCTTAATGCGTTCTATGGCTTCTGCCTGAGCTTCCGCTCGTATTCTATTTTCTTCCTCCTTACGCTTCTTTCGTCTAAGCATATCCTCAGTAAGAGGTTCTTGATATAGCTTGACTCTACAGCCACTAATGTAATTAGGCATTATATCTCCTTCTAAGGTGGCTAACTGTACTGCTCCACTAGTCGAGAGTCTGTTAATGATCATAGGTCCATAACCTCGCTTTTCTAACTTCCGTGCATGCTGTTTCAGCGTATACACTAGAACTAAATCTCCTTCTTTTAGGCCTTTATCTTTCACATGTGCATCAAAATATGCTTTCTGTCGCTTCTTAGCTGCGTATATTCCTGCCGCTGCCTTTAGCCTGGTTAAGGGTCGATATCAAGAAGTCAAGAGGAAGCACTGCATTCTGACCAAAAACCATCTGAAAGGGAGTTGCATTGAGTACGGTCTTGTAGGCCACTCGATATGCCCAAACAGCGTGATGTAGCTGTTTGTCCCAATCTGAACGTTTGTTGTTCACGAGTTTCGTCAGTACGTTACAAAGTATCTTGTTAGTGCTTTCAGCCTGACCATTGGCCTGAGGATGATATGGTGCAGATTTCTTGTGAATCACCATAAAATCCTGTAACAAATATTCAATGACTTGGTTTAGAAAGTGAGTGCCTCGATCGCTCACTAACTCTATAGGCAATCCATATCTTGTAAAGACATTTTCAAATAAGAATTTTGCAGTCGTGTGAGCATCATTCTTTTTTGTGGCTTTTGCCTCTACCCATTTCGTAAGATAATCTGTGGCAACAATAATGTATTCCGCATGTGTACCTTTTGCAGGGGGGTTAATGGGTCCTACAAAGTCTATACCCCACTTTGAAAATGCACGTCCGCCCATCATGGGTTTCAATGGCATTTCATCTCTGCGAGTAGGAAACTGAGTTCTTTGGCACACATCACATCTCTTTACATAGGTATGTGCATCCATGTGAAGAGTGGGCCACCATAATCCTGCAAAGAGGATGGCTTTGATTATCCTATCGGGTCCAAAATGACCTCCTGCAACACCTTGGTGTGCAGTCTCTAGTATGCTAAGATAATCGCTCTCATGAACACATTGTCTTAGATATCCATCTCGTCCTCTTTTGTATAGATTATCGCCAATAAGTGAATAGTCGTGAGCTTCCTGCTCTAGACTACATTGTCGAGCTAAGGTCATTCCTTGAGGGAATGTGTTCGTCCTCAAGTATGTCACTAAAGGTTCACTCCAGTCTGGTGTGAGAGACACGTGATATAGTGTAGCATGCTCTACTGGTGGTCTTTCACAACAAACATTGCATTTCTTACACAACTTGTAGACATCTGCTTCCATCGTAGGCCAAAATACTCCTAATCTTTGCAGAGTCTGTAGTGTTCTATGTTTTGAATGATGTTGCTTTAGTGCACCTATGTGTGCTAATTGCAACCAGTTCGCATGTTCTGATTCATCTACACAACAAGCAAGAATCTTTTGATTATCCTGTTTATATATGCTTCCTGCCATTATTTGATATTTCTGAGACTTGGTAATCTCTCCTTCTTTGATCTTTATCTTAGGATTCTTGGGTCCGTATGTGAGAATAGGGACTATAGGCTTAGCCCATTCTGGTGCTATCTCAAGGTTAAACAAGTATGCATCTGGTAGATCATCCGCTACTCCTTGAGGAGCTTCTCCTGAGGTTAATCTTGAGAGGTGGTCAGCTCTAAGATGTGTCTTTCCTTTCCTGACTACTACTTCAAAATCATACTCCATGAGCAATAGAAACCAGCGTATTAATCGTCCTGTGTTACATGGTTTGTTGACTAAATATAATAGGGCTTGATGATCTGTAAAGAACTTGAATTTGTTGGCCAACAAGTAGTGCCTAAACTTCTTTACAGCGTAGATCATCCCTAATCCTTCTCGTTCCGTCGTGGTGTAATTTCTTTCTGCTGCGTTCAGTTGTCTGCTAGCGTAGGCTATGGGGAGATCTATGTTACCTTCCTTCGTGGGTTGTGCTAACACACATCCTACGGCGTAATTGGATGCATCCACATGTACATGGAATGGCTTACTCCAATCTGGGGTGGTCAATATAGGTGCTGAGCACAAACGTCGTTTAAGTTCATTGAATGAATTTTCGCATTCATCTGTCCACTCAAAATTGGTCAAAAGAGAGTACAGAGGCTTAGCTATGATTGCATACATGTGTATGAATCTCCTATAATAACCGCAATGGCCCATAAATGCCTGTACCTCTTTCACATTAGTTGGTCTTGGTAATTCTGCAATTACCTTCACCTTTTCCTCGTCCGTAGAGATTCCATTTTTTGACACAATGTGTCCTAGAATTTTGCCTTGTCTGACCATGAAAACGCATTTTTCTGGGTTCAAACAAACCTGATATTCTCGACATTTGTCAAATATTTGTCTTAACTCTGGAATATGTGTCTGTCTTACATTTGAATGAGCACATAAGTCATCGACATAAACTTCCAAGCTCTTGCGTAAAAATTCCTTAAAAACATGACACATAAGTCGCTGGAAAGTGGCGGGTGCATTTGTTAAGCCAAATGGCATCACACGAAATGCAAATATGCCCCATTCTGTGGCAAAAGCCGTCTTGTGTTGGTCTTCTGGAGCAATGGCTACTTGATTATAGCCTGAAAATCCATCAAGAAAGCTGTAAACTTCCTTGCCCGCAACTCTTTCCAATAGGTGTTCCGTGATAGGAAGAGGATAACTATCTCTAATCGTGGCGGCATTAACTTTTTTAAGGTTAATACACACACGCAATTTTCCATTCTTCTTGGGCACAACCACAATGGGGGATACCCATTCGGTATGCTCAATTTCGTAAATGAATCCTGCTTCTATCAATCGATCTATCTCCTCTTTAATCTTTGCAGCGTAATTATCATTGTACGTGTAAGGTTTCTGTTTTGTCGGTTTCGCATCTGGAGTCATAGGGATTCTATGAGAACATATATCTGGGTCTACTCCTTTCAAATCTTTGTAACTCCAAGCAAAAACATCTCTATATTCGCGCAATAGGGCAACTAACTCTTCTTCTTCTTCAGTCGTCAAATCGTGCCCTATGTAGGTGCATTTTTCTTCTTCTCCTTCTATGGCAACTATTATTTTCTTGGTTTTCTCTCGGTTATCATATACTTGTCCGTCATTCGCCTTTCTATTGGGCATTCGTACCATGATTCTTCTATCTTCAATTTCATATTTCTTGAAGTTCTCGGGTACTTCAAATAAAGATTCTTCTTCTTCTGACATGGGTTCTTTCTTCTTCCTTTTCTTGCTTTCACTCTTATCAGTCACTTGAGTGGTTAACCTTACCTCGTTTGTAATTTCCTCGTGTCTCTGAGTATGAGTCTCTACTTCGTAGAAATATTCTTCCTCTGATGCAAAGGGTGGGTCCATAATAATTGATTCTAAATCAAAATCGCTCGCATCCTCAAATGCATCAGTGTCTGGTTCACACTCTTCTAAAATTGCATCGCACATGATTGGCTCTATCGTGAAAACTGAAATGTCATAGCCATCCTCGTCACAGTGGGGTGTCCATTGTTCTTCATTGATGGCTACATCCATGGTTGCTAGGATTTCCGCCCAACCATGGGGTTCAAACTCCTCGTCTGGGAATACTACAGGTGCGTAGGCTGGATCTTGAAGGGTTCTTGGATGTTGTTCTGCACCTAAGGTCCTTGCTTCTAAACGTTCTTCCTCTTGTTTGGCTACTTTACACATCCATAAATGGGTATCCTCATGCAACCAAGAAGGATCTGATTCTAATGAGTGCACGGATTCCGTCTCTACTGGTGTCTTATGGATGGTATTCCATTGTATTGGGGGTACATCTCTATGTGAATAGTCTTTAAGATTGACTTTAGTAGTCACTCCTAAATGTTGCAAGTACAAAGAATTAGTTCCCCAATCTTGTACAATTTGCAACTGACGCATGAATGGACGTCCCAATATCATTTCATATGCATGATTTTTAGCAAAGTCACAAATGGCGAAAGTATGCTCAAATTCTACACCACAAGTGGTGAGAGATATGCCTTCTAGTAAGCCTAATGGTTTTTCTATGTGTCCATCAGCCATTTGTAGCTTCATCCTGGTGGGTCTGAGTGCTGGCTTACCCCAACGTTTCCACAAAGCGGTGGTAGCTATGGCTACTCCGGCTCCTGAATCTAAGATGGCTTTCGTGGTGTAGCCCTGATGGGTTATTGGAAGATATGTGTTACCTTCCTCTCCTTCGCTTATGTCTCCAATCTTTTCCACGGGTATCTCTGGTACCTTCTTATGTGATCCTCTCTGAGAGGGTGTGGTAGCTAGCTCAGGGAATTGATTTGCTACGTGCTTCCACAATTCTGGTTTTACCTTTAACAATTCTTCCAGAGTGAGATTACATTGTACTTTCGTGTTCTTGATCACTTCCGTGTTCCTAGGGATCACTGATTCTTCATTCCTCACTATTATCGTGGGTGCTCTCATACTAATAGACTTCGCTTCCCAAGGTCGTGTGAATTGAGGTAATTCTTGTAGAGAATTAGATTCAAATCCTGTGGGTTCACTCAGTTGCTCCACCTCTACCTCATCATATATTGAGGGGATGTCTTGGGGAAATTGTTCCTGCAAGTCGTCTATTTCTTGAATAGGAGGATGAGTTCCTTGTTCTCTTCTCCATTTCTCTTCTTGGATTTCTCTTAAAAATTCATGTGAATACCTATGTATGGAAGACAAATTGTCTTGGCTTTCTGTATTGGGTACTTGAGACAGGGATGGTGCATTCCTTTCCTGTGTCTCTGGAACAGTAGGGTTCCTAGACTGATCCTTTTTCTCTTTGCTTTCTATCAAGTGTTCTAGCCTCTCCATTAGTCCTTGAAAGTGTAGTTCCGGTTTTGCCATGTTATTCCAATTAAGATATCTAGAGGCTTCGAACAAGGCTTGTGCTAACTCTACCATTTTCATGCACAGTTTAGTTCTCTCAATTTCTAGATCAGCTCGAGGGTAGTTTTTACTCATTTCCGTTACTTGAGGTCCCTCTTTTATTCTTGCCTGATATGCACGAAACATCATGTCTAGATCTTCCGGTATGGGTTCCGCTAAAACCGATCCTGATTTCTGAGCTGGGTTTTCTTGATTTAATTCTTGTGAAGCCAATTCTTGTATTTTGGCTCTAGATTCTCTTAGACTTCCTTCCAACTCACTTATCTTTTTACTCCATTTTCTCTTTATCCTTTCTCTAGAATCTTTCCAAGATTTTGTCTTTTTACTGCTAGATTCTGCAACTTCACTAGTTCCGGCTACTTTCTCTTGATTAAGTTCTTGGTTTTGTAAGAGTGCCTGGGCTCTGGTTATAGCTTGGATAGGCACGTATGTAGGGTTGGATCCATCTGTATTATTTACAATACCTATCACGTTGATCGGTGTCACATTTGAAGTGTTAACTGGGTTCTTAGGACAATCCTTGATTATGTGCTCTTTGCCACAATCGGCACAAAAGCCTTGGATGCTATAGTACTGCGATTGCCTTGCTATTGGGGGATGTGGACAATCCTTTATGAAGTGATCTCCTTGGCACCTAAAGCATGGTCCTCTAGGGCCCTGTGGTCTCTGTTGTCTCAATTGGGGCCGTGGGTTTGGGTTTGCGTACATCACATTAGCATAGTCTGGCTCCCAACTAGGTTCCATCGGTGGACTATCATAATGATATGTCTCCACATGCTCTGGTGACTCCGTGTAATAAGCGGGTGGACTAGTTACATGAGTAGAGTCAAAACTGTTTGAGTTCGGGTCACTTTCTGTGATCAAGGGTGAAGAAGGCACTAAGGCCCTACTTAGGTTCTCTTCTGCAGCAGCGTATTTGACTGAGATGACATTCGCTGGCGGGGGTGGCTGCTGAGCTAAGACGGGTTGAGGTCTCTGTTGAGCCTGGTATGGGTAGTTCTGAGGAGGCCTATAGTAATAAGGCTGAGCATTGTATTGGCCTTGATACCTACCTGGCTGCTGGTATGTTTGCGGGTAGTTCTGTCTCACGGTTTGTTTGTTGTATGGGCAGTCCTGAGCCGTATGATTCGTGTATCTTCTCTCAATTGTGCAATATTGGCCACTAGGGTTGGCGTGAGGTTGAGGTGCATTGGGGCACATGTTTGCCAAATGATTTCCACCACAAGTGTAACAACGTACATTTGTAGGTAGCTTGGGCACCTGTTTACTAGAAACTCCTAGTTTTTGGGCCACTTTTTCTGCTAGGTCCTCAATCGAATTAGACAATTTTGTGGATGCTAGAGAAGAACAATCCGAATCCTTATAGACCTTTGAGAGTTCTAATTCCTCTCCTAGGTTATCCTCGATGTCTATACATATTCTTACACACTCTTCTAGCGTTCTGGGTTCTTTTAGGTACACATAAGAGCGTAGTTTAGCGCTCAACAAGCCATCTAGGAACAGTGATACTTGTTTGGCTTGTGAGGGTAGCTCTTGCATTGGACATCGTTCAACATATTGTCTGAACCTACGTCCTGCCAGTCTAACTGTTTCCTGAGGGGTCTGTTTAAAACTATGAATCAACGAGGACGTGTCATGTCTAACCCCACTTTTAGAGAATTCAGTGATGAATGACTCTAAAAAGTGATGGATGTCTCTAAATTGCCTTTGTTGCAATGGTTGGAACCAAGTTAAAGCGGTATTCTTTAACGTTAGTCCAAATGCGTTGTATTGCGTGAACATGTCCTCGACTTGTTCTGCTCTTAGTACTTGCTTGAATTCTGCGACATGGTCATAGGGATCTTCTGTCCCATCAAAATAATTTTTCATTGATTTTACCAACTGTGTGGGTCTCAATACTCTTGCGTGTTCACGTGGTCTAGGTAGAGGAAAATCATCTCTACCCCCTGGTATTCCATGTTCTCTTTGTCTATCCGTCCTATTAGTGTTCGTGGTTGTTCTATCTCTCCCTATGGGGGGATTGAAGCTTACTTCCGGTCTCTCGTGATTTCCTTCTCTTTGATTTCCATGGGCTGAGGAAGTTCCTGCCCCTTGTTGATTTGCATTCATGTTTGTTCGAGATGGAGGGAATATCAATTCACCTCTCCATGTGTATGTGTTTTTAGCGCGCTCAGGCACCACAAAGACTCTTTCTGAAGTCTGATCCAGGTATACAACCTTTCCAGGTGTATCTGGGTCCTTGAATTCATAGATTGTAATGATGCCTACCTCACCAGGGTTTTCCTTTCTGTACCTCCAAAAGGCTTCATCTGTCTCTTTATTTACAAACAATTCGGTGCTCCTGTTGTCTTGAGGGATCCACTCTGGGATGAGTACTCTTGTTAATACGGATTTCCCTCTAGGTGTCCTAGGTTCTTCTAACGGTTCTTTTCCTTGAAATTTCGCTTCCGTCTCTAATTGAATTGTGCCAAACTCATTAGTATCGTTGGGCTGTGTACTTAAGATGTACATGGTTCCTTCTTTGTCTATGTAAGCGTCTCTCTCAAATTTCACCACTGGTCTTTCCAATCCAATGGGTTGATCAGGGTTGTGCAGTTGCACCACTTGCCTTTGCAAACCATCCTCATAGATGCGAGCACCTAATCGGTTGGTTCGGAGGAACTCTAGTTGCGTTCTATAGGGTCCTTCTGGTTTTTCTAGGTATGCTACATGAGACCCTCCTTCTGGTCTGTCTGCGCTAAACGCCATTTCTGATTCACTTGATTCTGAGCTCAACTCGTAGGGATAACTACTATTCAATTGCTGAGCCCAAGATCGAGCTGTGGTTCTTACACTAGCCTCTGATGATCTAAGGCTTCTTCTGTCCGACTTACCTATATGTTTGCCTGATCTAAGGTTCATTAATTTCCTTCCTTGCTCACTCAATTACACACTTAGATCGTCAATGGTTCTTTATTATTAATTCTTGATTCTTTTTTTAATTTTTCTGGATTCTTGTCTTAATTTATGCGTCAGGAATTTGACTTTCGTTATGATTTTGAGTTATTGTTCCGTCAGACTTAGGTTCGTTTCTTTAGGTTTTCGCGTCACACACACCTTTACTTGTAGTCTTAAACTTGAAAGAATTAAGTAGCTTGAACTTGAGGGGTTCCTATCGTCGTTAATCCACAACTACCGTTTAGCCTAAGCTAAGAATTGACTGAGGGGGTTGAGTAATCTTCCAACCTCGAGTCGGCTTTTCTGATTGCTCTGATGTCCTGTTGCCCAAGAAGTCGTGCTTCCCAAGCTCTGCTGTCTTCACTGCCTTGCTTGCCTTGGATTGCCTTTGCTAGACCTGGAAAAGTTCCAATGTTAGACCACTTCACAAGATGATCAAACACTTGAGCATATACATCTTTTAAATCCCTTCCCTTTTTTGCCCAAATTTTCAATGTGTGCCCCCTGGCTTCCTAGTCCCAAACTAGGTGAACCTCAAAATAGTTTATCTAAAAATAGATGTATTCTTTATGAAAAAAACAGTTGAGGTCACGTAGTACTCGTCGCGAGCTTTCTAACGCGCTATTAAGCTCAAAAAACGGACTTCGGATGAGAAAGTTACACGCGTTCAGGCCCTGGGGGGTAAAAATTGACAATCCAGTTTTCCCTCAAATATGAGCTAAGGGGTCTCCTATGAGTCTAATGGTCCAAAAATTTTCCAAAAATTACCCTCAAAATTGGTCAAAAATTGAAGTCCAAAATTTGCGATGGGGGTGGGCAATCGCGATGGTCTGGGACCGTCGCGATGGTCCGAGCGAACCGTCGCGATGGCGCGGGATTTGGACAATCGCGATGGCGTGAAAAGGTGAACCGTCGCGATGGTCCGAAAAATGAACCGTCGCGATGGCGTGATCGGGCGGACAATCGCGATGGCGCGGTCAACGGTCAACGGTGGACAATCGCGATGGTCCGAAGTGAACCGTCGCGATGGTCCGCGATGCGATGGCTTGAGCCAATCGCGATGGTCCGATTTTGGGCTGTCGCGATGGTCCAAAAGTTGAACCGTCGCGATGGTCTATCGTGACACGTGGCACTGTCGTGGCGATGGCGTGGGCCAATCGCGATGGTGCGGGGTCAGCTGGACAGTCGCGATGGTCCAAGTGGACCGTCGCGATGGCTCAAGTGAACCGTCGCGATGGTCCGAAAAAGCGAACCGTCGCGATGGTCCGGCCGAGCCGTCGCGATGGCGTGAGCCTATCGCGATGGTGCGACACAATCGCGATGGTCCGAGCCAATCGCGATGGTCCACCAAATAACGAATTTTTGAAATGCAACTATGGTGCCGTGTGTGCGCAAGGATCGCCTACCTCGTGGTGTGGTCGCCTACCTCAAAATCCGAAAATTGCAGACCATCGCGATGGTCCGCCACACTCGGAAATTTCTGACAGAAAGTACATTTTTTACCTTTTGGAAGCTCTCCTGATGCTCTGAAGCTCTGTACCTGCAAGAAAACTCAAGAAAACACAAGCACATACAATCGCAAAAACTCTCTCTCGCTCTCTCGCATGCACAAATGAGGGGAAATGAGGTGAATGGGTGGATATGGTGAATTTTCTGATTTTTTTGGAGATGGAGATGATGATGCGATGATGAAGATGGAGTATGGGGAAGGTGAAAAACACTAAAAACTAAGTAAAAACAACAACAAAAACTGAAATTTTTACCTTCCAACGCCACTTCTTGCTATACTCTTACCATCACACATTCGTCCTAGACTCGATCCCCGGCAACGGCGCCAAATTTGGTGTTGCTCTAGCACAATGGTAAGTACCACGTTAAGAAGCTTCACCTCCTTAATGTCAATCCGAGGGAGAGGTAGGAGTGATATGAAGATCGTGAACGTGAGATGATGTGAGAGTGAAGGTGAGAAGCACAAAGATGCACACACACATACACACACACAATGAAGAGACAAGCAAGACACAATGGAAGGTGGGAAATTAGCTCTATTACTCAAGAATGCTCTTACAAGCTCACACTAACCAAAATGAACCAACCTCAAAAATGAGCTCTCTAGCTCTTTTTATAGTTTCTAGACTAGTTTTGACCGGTTTCACATCTAGTGACCGGCCTAGTTAAAAATTAGGTCCTAGAGGCTATTTGGAAGGGTAAACGATGTCTAAAAATAACGAAAATTGGTACGCGTATTCTACCTAAGCTCCTCAAGCTCGAGGACTCCTCGGCTTGCACAAAATGGAGCTATGAATTACAAAATGGGGTTTTCTATGATACATATGTTACAATTAGTGATAACAATCACTGTTGAATGTTTGGAGAATTAATAAGAAATATATTTGTTTGAAAAATTGATCCGCCTGGTTGATCCGCCTGGCTCCCTACTCCTTCTTTACATGCTTCCGTGGCGTCTGTGCCTCTGACTGCTTCGAACAGCCACCTAAAAAGATATGGTTTAGTTTATACTTGGATGATGCCTTTGATTTGACAATCAACATGCCCCACTGGATTATCGACCAAATCCACTTGGCTCATCAAAGCTGGTATAAAAAACAAAAGTCTGTACTGTACGGATGTTGTGCTCTGACCTGGATTGTGTACAAATGTCTTGCGTATGATGTACCAGTGCAAAGGGCACTCATTTGGACCAGGGTACAAGAGTTTCAGCGCCGATTATCCTCCGCAGGACCACCATCCAAGAAAATGAGAGGCGCCGTTCAGATGCCCTGCGCACAACCCCGCGGTGCAACATTGACACCAGAGACAACTCCACGATTTCCAAGGCGGGTACAACCCTTCACTATTAGATTACCAAGACACAACACTGATGGACCAAATCTAGTGTTTCCACCTGTACCAACTGACCTAGAGTTCCCTCACGGATTCACTTTAGAAGACCTAACTGATGAGGAGGTAGCCAGAATCATAGAGGCTGTTAACGCGGAAGTCGAGGCAGAGCAAGCTAGTGGACAACAAACTGCTACAGACCAACCCCATCCCAGACAACCAGATGTCGTCGATGTGGAGGGTGAAGAAGAAGGAGGACAAGAGGAGGAACATGATGGACAATCCGAGGAAGAAGAGCATGAATATGATCAGGAAGCTCTGCAGGTACTTGAAGGGGCCCCAGCTTATACGAAAGCATTGAAAAAGCTCTATGACACCATGAACAGAGTTCAAGAGCAACATAGACTGTCCCTAGCAGCAGGCAAGGCCCTTATGAATCAGATCCTTGAGGAGGAAGGCGTCGACGAGCAATATCGTGCCACCCTTGACATGATATCTGAGGCATTAGGCGTCCCTGAAACGGTGCATACCGCCCTTGCACAAGCACGAAGAACGGAATGAAGATATGGCAGACGCCCCCCTCGAGCAGGAAAGCAGATGAATGTATTAGTATCAGAACCATAAGGCACATCCACAACCACGGGCACTGCACACACTGTCCACGATACTGAGGAAACCCATGTATCAAGTGCACCTCCGTCACCCCCGTTGCCACCCCTGCCTCCATCTCCACCACATTCATCTCCCACAACCAGTGTAACCACTAGTGTCACCGCCTCCGAGTCCACTACCCATACCGAAGCACAGACCGTCACTCAACCCACAAAACCCACACACCCTATCTCCACTTCGTTTGTCCATACGACCACTGAAACAGTAGTTCTAACTGCTGCCACAGAAGATCTCAACCCCCTGATCACACTTCCGGGCAGTTCGTATTCACAATTGCACACACCACTGTACACTTTCACCACTATCACCGCACTCACAATTCCACTATTCACAATCACTCCCACTACTGCATCCACCGTTGATCTTATGGACATCTCACCCACCTCCGCACCTCTCCCTCCCCCCATGCATCCACCATCTCCCATTCCCCCACCTCCCACTTCACCATTTTCCAACACCACATCCACACTTCCATTCCCCTTCCCCTTTCCCTTCCCTTCTGCATTCAACCCCCTTCCCGCATCCACCCCTATTAATAATGTATTTAATAATATGTATCAGTGTATGTCGCAACTGCAACAACACTCCCAACATCTTGATAACCAACATACACGACTCTTTCGAAGCCATGAGGAACTTCAACTCCGATTCATTGATCTCGAAAGGGAAAAGCGGCTACTACAACAACAACATGCCACTTTACAGGAACAACATGAACAATTAGTAGCCAATCCACCCCAGTCAGATGCTGAGGAAAGACAACATATGGATGAATTGCTACACTCCCAGATAACGGAGAATCTCAAACTTAGACGCAACCTGGCCCTCCTACAAAAACACATGTCTACAGCTCTCGAAGAGAATAAACGGCTGCAGAAACAGAATGAAGAGAACTTGGAAGCAGCCATGGAGGGATCCCCGCAAGAAATCGACCCAGAAAAATTCAAGGCCATTCCCTCAGAGAATATGAAAACTGTGTTAGAAACCCATGCCGACCTCCTGGAGGCCCATGCAGCGCTAGAACGAGAAAGGGATGATCTACTTAAGCAACTGGCAACTCAGCAGGAGTCACCAAGCAAAGCCACAGCCACAGACGACACATCCGAAGAAGTCACAAAACTCAGAGCAGAACTCGAAGAATTACGCAGCAAAGTCATGCAATACGAACGTCAGCCCTCTCCCCTTGTCGAGCCCGAGCCTGAAGATCTAGTGCCAATCAAGATAGAGGAAACTTTCGAAGACCCGTATGTTCCCATGCCTGCACCAGGGGGCAAGCAAACAGACGAGGGCATGGACACCATTGAAATAGAGGCTCTTGAATGGATGCAGAGGTTAGAGAAAGTGGCCACAACCCATGATGATAGAGTGGCAGTTCAGATAGCATCTATGTCACGCTTGGAAGAAGTAGTCATAAAATCGGATTACTTTAGGAATCTCTCCCATCATAGGTGGATCGGCGCACCCGACGATTTGTATGTTCCTTTCTGTGTCCTAATGGCGGATTACAATGCGGAAATCAAGAGCCACACATCAAAAGAACCAACCTCGGCTACACAGTTTGCACCGGAAGACATCCCAACGAGTGCCAAGCAGGGCAATATTCATCAACCGATGTGGAGGATTCGTCTACTGGAAACCTACCCAGAAATGGTCAGAACATGGAATAACATGCCTTTGTACATCAAATACAACCCATGCTACTGCCCTGTGTTTCGAAGAAGGTCATGGCCGGAATACACAAAAATGGTGCTGACAAACAAAGGATGTGAGAAATGGCTCAATTATGTTTACTTAGCACCACCCAAGGGCCAACCTACCATAGGATACATGATCTCGACGATTCGGCATTGGGGGGTTAGGTTTAAAAATGTGCCTGACGTCATGGCCCAAATGTGCTTGAAAATTTTTGAGCTCATGTTGGTCACATTCAGGACTTTCAAAAATGTCAAGGAACCTCATCTGTCAGCCCTTGGATTTAATGAAGGAAATCAGGACCTCGTCTACGACATGAGTGCAACACCATCTATTAATGTTGTATATGCATGACACACGCGCATCAAGTATCTACCAGCTTGCTTCAAACAGACGTTTGAAGAAATGTTCGTCACGGGATTCTGGGAATATCACTAAGAGATATTCATTCCCAGACCATCACATTTATTGCAGTTGTTTGCAGTGGAACAAGCTCTCCATTCAGAAAAGTTACGTATACCACATCCAGAGGTTCCCGGGCCGGTAGATTGGGATGCTCTACTCACGGACTTGGCCAAAGGGTTGCGCATTGCAGAACACCACTTAGCACAAGACGTCGTCGAGTACTACATCCAACGAACCACCCAACAAGGGTCTGTCAGGGACGACAGACGCGAGAGAGGGGGGGGGGGTGTTGGAACTGAAGGACTCACTAGGCAAGGAAGCTTAAGAAGGGAGTCAGAGAGAAGAGAAAGTACAAGCAGACAGAGCAGTCAACGACGACCTGGCAAGTAGGCCAATATTTTTTCAAGACACTAACGCATATAAGAGAGGTGGACACACAAGGAGAAGGAGCAAGTAGGGAGCTCCAGGAAATGTATGTCAAAATGTTAGAAGAAATCCCTACAACAATAGTGATTTTCATCACTAAAAACCATTGTAAATACCATTTCATATTTTTGTAGCTCCATTTTGTGCAAGCCAAGGAGTCCTTGAGCTTGAGGAGCTTTAGAAGTACCTACGTGTCAGTTTTCACATTTTTTAGACTTCGTTTGAACCTCCAAATAGGGTAGAGAACCTAATTTTTAACTAGGCCGGACACTAGGTCTGGACAAGGCCAAAACCTAGTCAAAAACTATAAAAAGAGATAGAGAGCTCATTTTTGGGGTTAGATTGTAAGTGAAATGAACTTGTAAGAGCTTTTTGGAAGTAATCTAAGAACTCCATTGCTTCTCACTCTTTGTCTTGCCGTGTGTGCGCGTGTGTGTGTATGTGTGTGCATGTTAGTGTGCTTCTCACTCACGCACTTGTGCCTCCACTTGCTCGAGGTCTTCATACCATCCTCACGTCTTCCCGGATTGACATTAAAGGAGGTGCTACTCATCACTGAGCTACAGGCACTATGGACACTTGATAAAGAGTGGCATGTTCCATAGGTGGTTTAGTGCAGCAGATTGGGCATTCCTTGCACAACTTCTGGACATCAGCTTCCATAGTCAGCCAATGCACTCCTAGTCTCCTCAGGGTCTGTAGGGTTCGTTGTTTTGAGTAGTGTTGCTCTAATGCACCTACATGTGCTAATTGCAACCACTTAGCGTACTCGTCCTCTTCTACACAACAAGCCAAGATTCCTTGATCTGTGTGCTTGTACATACTTCCAGCCATGATGTGGTACTTTTGGGCTTTTACTACCTCTCTATCCTGTGTGGCTATTACTGGGTGGTTAGGCCCGTATGTCAATACTGGCACTAATGGCTTAGCCCACTGCGGCACCACTTCCAAATTAAACAAGTAAGCATCAGGTAAGTCATCTGATAATCCTTGTGGGGCCTCTCCAGATGTGAGCCTAGAGAGATGGTCTGCTCTCAAATGAGTCCTGCCTTTCCTCACTACTATCTCAAAGTCATATTCCATTAGTAAGGGAAACCATCTTACTAATCTGCCTGTATTACACGGCTTGTTTACCAGGTACAGTAGAGCTTGGTGATCAGCAAAAAATTTGAACTTATTTGCAAGCAAATAGTGTCTAAACTTTTTAACCGTGTACACCATGCCTAATCCTTCTCGTTCAGTGGTTGTATAGTTCCGTTCAGCAGCATTCAATTGCCTACTGGCATAGGCAATAGGGAGATCCATATTACCTTCACCCGTAGGTTGTGCAAGTACACATCCAATAGCATAATTGGAGGCATCCACATGAACATGGAATGGCTTGTTCCAATCTGGTGTGGTCAAGATTGGTGCTGAACATAATCTTCGTTTAAGCTCCTGGAAGGAATTCTCACATTCATCAGTCCACTCAAAGTTAGTCAAAAGTCCATACAGAGGCTTTGCTATGATGGCGTACATGTGTATAAACCGGCGGTAGTAACCACAATGCCCCATGAAAGCCTGTACTTCCTTGACGTTCTTTGGCCTAGGTAGTTCTCCGATGGCTCTCACTTTCTCTTCGTCAGTGGATATGCCGTTCTTGGACACTATGTGTCCTAGAATTTTGCCTTGCCTGACCATGAAAACACACTTTTCTGGGTTCAGGCAGACTTGATATTCTCTGCATTTATCAAAGATTTGTCTGAGTTCAGGTATATGGGTCTGTCTAATGTTGGAATGAGCGCACAGATCATCAACATAGACTTCCAAATTCTTCCTCAAGAACTCTTTAAACACGTGACACATCAATCTTTGAAAGGTAGCAAGTGAATTAGTAAGCCCGAATGGCATTACCCGAAAGGCAAATATGCCCCACTCCGTGGCAAAAGCCATCTTATGTTGATCCTCTGGAGCAATGGCTACTTGATTGTAGCCCGAAAACCCATCTAGGAAGCTGTACACTTCCTTGCTTGCTACCCTTTCCAATAGATGCTCAGTGGTAGGAAGCGGATAATTATCTCTGATAGTGGCTGCGTTAACCTTCTTCAAGTTAATGCACACTCGTAATTTGCCATTCTTCTTGGGCACCACTACAATGGGGGATACCCATTCAGTGTGCTCAATTTCATAGATAAACCCAGCTTCCACCAAGCGGTCTATCTCCTCTTTAATCTTGGCGGTGTAGTTGTCATTGTATGTGTAGGGCTTCTGCTTAGAGGGTCTGGCATCTGAGGTCATGGGGATTGTGTGTGAGCATATGTCTGGGTCAACACCCTTCAGATCCTTGTAGCTCCAAGCGAATACATCTCTGTATTCTCTTAGCAAGGCTATCAATTCATGCTCTTTGTCTTCCGTCAGGTCATGGCCTATGTACGTGCATCTCTCCTCTCCTTCTTCCACAGCTACCACAATTTTCTTGGTGGTTTCTTTGTTATCATAGGCCTCCCCTGATTGCGCCTCTCGTTTAGGCATTCTGATCATGACTCTCCTGTCATCTATCTCATACTTCTTAAAATTTTCCGGAACCTCAAACAAAGATTCTTCCTCTTCTGGTGTGACTTCTCTCTTTTTTCTTTTCTTTCCTTCCTCCTTCAGGGTCACATGTGTGGCTAGCCTTAGATCGTTTGTAAGCTCTCCATGCCTCTGGGGTTGAAGTTCTACTTCATAGAAGTATTCTTCATCTGATGCAAAGGGTGGGTCCATAATGATTGACTCTAGATCGGAGTCACTTGCATCCTCAAATGCATCAGGGCTAGGTTCACACTCTTCTAACACTGCCTCTCCCATGATTGGCTCTATGGAGAAGACTGAAATGTCATAGCCATCTTTGTCACAGTGGGGTGTCCATTGTTCTTCATTGATGGCTACATCCATTGTTGCTAGGATTTCTGCCCAACCGTGGGGTTCAAATTCCTCGTCAGGAAAGACTACCGGTGCATAGGTTGGGTCTTGAATTGATCTATGTGTTTCTTTTGCACCTACCTCTCTGGCTTTTTCTCTTTTCTCTTCTTCTACTACCACTTTGCACATCCATAAGTGGGTGTCTTCATGCATCCATGAGGATCCTGATCCTATGGAATGCACAGATTCCGTATCATCTTTGGCTCTATGGATGGGATTCCATTGGATAGGAGGGACATCTCTATGAGAGTAATCTTTGAGATTCACTTTGGTCGTAACACCTAAGTGTTGCAGGTACAAGGAGTTGGTTCCCCAGTCCTGTACCACTTGCAACTGTCGTATAAATGGTCTTCCCAAGATCATTTCATATGCATGATTTTTGCTAAAATCACATATAGCAAATGTATGCTCGAACTCAACACCACATGTAGTGAGAGTTATGCCTTCTAGCAATCCCAAGGGCCTCTCAATATGGCCATCGGCCATCTGCAATTTCATTCTCGTCGGTCGGAGTGCTGGCTTGCCCCAACGCTTCCAGAGGGAAGTTGTAGCAATTGCAACTCCTGCACCTGAGTCCAAAATTGCCTTGGTTGTGTATCCCTGATGGGTAACTAGGAGATAGGTATTTCCTTCTTCTCCTTCACTCATGTCTCCTATCTTATCCAATGGTATTTCAGGCACTGTTCTATGAGATCCTACCTGGGAACACAATTTCGCTATGTCAGGCACTTGCTTGGCTACGTGTTTCCACACTTCTGGCTTAACTTTGAGTAGCTCTTCTAAAGTGAGATTGCATTGCACCTTAGTGTTCTTTACTACCTCTGTGTTCCTAGGTATGATTGAATCTTCGTTTCTTATCATGACTGTGGGTGCTCTTAGGCAAGTAGACTTGGTTTCCCATGGGCTTGTGAAATGTGGTAACTCTTGCAAGGAATTAGACTCAAAGTCTAACCTCTCATGAGAGTGGACATTTTCCTGTTCTTCATAAATAGAAGGGATGTCCTGTGGGAACTGATCATGTGCGTCATCCACGAGTTCAATGGGAGGAGGGGCTTCACTTTCCTTAGCCCATTTGTCTTCTTGAATCTCTCGTAGGAATTCTGGAGTGAACCTATTCATAGAAGAGGAGGTGTCTGGTTCAGTGGAATTAGGCACATAAGCTTCCTGTGGTGGATGGCTTATGTTTTTGCTTGCCTCATCTCTTTCTCGATTTTTTTTCTTCCTTGGCAGATCTTGCAATTATGCTCTCTAACTTCTCTAGGAGTCCATCCAAGTGCAATTGTGTCTTAGCTGAGCCTGAGTGGTTGAAAAGGCGATTGGCTTCAAACATGGTCTGAGCCAATGCGACCATTTTCGCACACAGCTTGGTTCTCTCTATCTCTAGGTTGGCTCTAGGGTAACACTTGTCATGATCCGTCACATTTGGCCCTTCTTGAATTCCGGCCTGATATGCTTTAAGCATCATATCTAGATCTTCAGGAGTGGGATCAGCTAGGACTGATCCTCCTCTGGGTGGTGGATGGGTCAAGGGTGGTGTATTGAAAGGTTGGGGAATGGAAGAAGATGGATTGGCGGTTAAAGGGAAAGGTGGTGGAGGGGTGGTGTGAGAGTGGTTTTGAGATGCAAGTTCACTTATCTTTGCTTTGGTTTCTCTCAAACTTGCTTCAAGTTCGCTCATTTTCTGTGACCATTGTCTTTTCATTCTCTCCCAGCTATCTCTCCATGCTCTTGTCCTTTTCTTGGTTATACTCTCTGTCTCACTAACCTCAACACTCTTTTCCTGCCCTAGTCCTTGAGTTTGCTGCAAGGCTTGGGCTCTAGTGACCACATGCACTGGGGCTGTGGAAGTTATACTTCCCGTGGAGTCTACCACTAACCCAATGACGTTGATAGGAGTGATTTTAGGCATGTTATTAGGGTTCTTTGGGCAATCTCATAGGAGATGCCCTTTTTTGCAGTCTTGACAGAAACCCTGAATTGTCACAGGTTGGGGTTGTGTAGAGGCAAGCCGTGGACAATCACGTATAAGGTGATCTCCCTGACATCTGAAGCATGGTCCTCTAGGGAATGGGGGTCGTACCTGCCTAGGTTGAGGTCTAGAGTTGGGGTTTGTGTACATGACATTAGCATATTCAAGCTCCCCACTATTCTCACTTGGATCCTCATAATAGTATGACTCGTTATGCTCGGGTGACTGCATGTAGTAAGCCTGTGGGCTATCAATATGTGTGGAGTCAAAACTATGGTCACTTGGATCACTGTCTGATAGCATTGGGGTGACCGGGACTATGGCTCTGTTCAGATTTTCTTCAGCAGATGCATATTTCACTGGGATCACATTGGTTGGAGCAGGGGGTTGCTGCACTAGGACTGGTTGAGGTCTCTGCTGCCCTTGATAAGGTGGCTGATAAGGTTGCTGTGGTCTGTTGTATTGTTGTGGAGGGTACTGATTTTGGTATCTACCCTGTTGTGGATATGGCTGAGGGTAATTTTGCCTAACAGTTTGTTTGTTATATGGGTAGTCCTGTGCAGTATGGTTGGTGTACCTTCGCTCTATGGTGCAGTACTGGCTACTAGGATTCACCTGGGGTTGGGCCATAATGGGACATACATTTGCCATATGGTCACCTCCACAAGTGTAGCACCGCTTAACTGGGGTAAATCTTGGAATTTGTTTGCTAGAGACACCTAGTTTCTGAGCTACCTTCTCGGCAAGTTCCTCAATGGATGTGGACTGACCAGATGTGAGACTACTAGAGCTATCCGAATCCTTATAGATTTTTGATAGCTCTAACTCCTCGCCTAGATTATCCTCAATGTCTATTCACATGCGCACGCATTCTTCTATAGTTCTGGGGTCCTTTAAATACACATATGACCTAAGCTTGGTGCTCAACAAGCCATCTAAGAAAAAAGCCACTTGCTTGGCTGGTGTGGGTAACTCAGGCATCGGGCACCTCTCTAGGTATTGCCTAAACCATCTTCCTGCTAGTCTGACCATCTCTTGAGGTGTTTGCTTGAAGCTATGAATTAGTGAGGAAGTGTTGTGCCTTATACCACTCTTAGAAAACTCAATGATAAATGCTTCTAGGAGCTGGTCTATGTTTCTGAAATGCCTCTCGTTCAGTGGTTGAAACCACGTAAGGGCAGTGTTCCTAAGGGTTAGACCAAAAGCATTATATTGTGTGAATAGATCCTCTACCTGTTCAGCTTTCAAGACTTGCCTAAATTCTACCACATGGTCATAAGGGTCTCCAGTGACATCGAAGTAATTCTTCCTGGACTTCACCAGTTGAGTTGGCCTCAGAGTCCTAGTGTGTTCTCTCGGCCTTGGCAAAGGAAAATCATCAGCATTTCTTTGGTTCCTTGGGTCTCTAAATCTCTCGGTTTCTTCTCTATCCGTCCTAGTTCTCCTTCTTTCTCTTCCCTGGGGGTTGGCAAAGCTTACTTCAGGTCTATCTCTACTTCTATCTCCTTGAGCTCCATGAGCCTGGGAGGTCCCGACTCCTTGGTGACCATAGGACACATTACACCGTGGTTGGGGAAAAACAAATTCACCCTTCCATGTGTAGGCATGTGTGCCATGCTCGGTGACCATGAAGATTCTCTCCGATGTATTGTCTAGGTATGTTACTTTGCCTGGGCTGTCAGGGTCTTTAAACTCATAGATTGTGAGAGCACTCACTTCTTGAGGGTGAGCAGGTTTATATCTCCAAAAGGCCTCATCGGTTTCTCGGTTTAAAAGCAAATCTATGCTTTTATTATCCTGTGGGATCCACTCTAGAGTCATGATTCTGGTCAAGATAGATTTACCACGGGGAGTTCTTGGCTCTCTCTCTAAATTCCCTTGCTCTATATCACCCATGTCGGTCTCCACAATCACATTTCCAAACTCATCAGTTCTATCAGGAAGAGTGGTGACTACATATATAGTCCCCTCTTTATCTAGGTATGCTCCATTCTCAAACTTCACTACCGGGTGTTCTAGTCCATGGGGTTGATCGGGGTTCTTAATCTGGACCACAGATCTTCTCAGTCCGTCTTCGTAGATGCGAGCACCTAGACGATTAGTCCTGATGTATTCCAATTGAGTCTTGTAAGGTCCCTCTGGCTTTTCCAGATAAGCCACCCCTGAACTACCTACTGGTCTCTCCATGTGATAGGACATTTCAGAATCACTTGTTTCTGATCGTGGAGTGTATGGGTAATCACTCAACTGCTAGGCCCAAGACCTAGCAGTGTGATTGACACTAGCTTCAGAAGATCTGTGGCTTTGTCTGTCTCGGCCTAAGTGTCTGCCTGACCTAAGGTTCATATGCCTGGTTTATCTACCCCCTTTGGTCCCAAGTACACTCTCGTTGCCGGTTATTTTGCACCAATCACTTTGTTCTTTTTAGTTGATCATTATGTTTATGAACTTGTCTGATGTCTCGGCGTCCGGAATACTTAAGTGAATTTCGCACTTGATAATTGATCGATTCAAGTTTACTTTTTTTTCCTTAGGGTTTTCGCACTTAAGTCCTACTTAATGCTTGCACTTGGTTGATTAGTTATCTTAGACTTATTTTGTGCCTGACGCTGACCTAATTCATTACCACACCTAAGTCGTACTTAGCCTAGGCTAGGAATTGACAAAGGAGGGTTGAGAGAACTCCCAACCTCAATACTCTGGTTGCTCAGACTTCTACACCAGCCCAGGAAGCCTTCTCCCAAGCTTGGTACTCACCCTTGCTAGCCTGCCTTGGAATACCTTGAGTGCACGCAATGTTCCTGCAACATTTCACAAGTTAATATAGCTCATTTACCACAATGAATTGAAGGACATATATCAGCAATTATGGACCCCCCTTGGAGTAACTCACTGATCCCCCAAAATCTTATGACCACCTAGTTCCACCTAATGGTCAACTTAAAAATACATGTTCTAAAACTCCACGTATGATTCTTACAAAAACCAGTCAAGGACCACGTAGGATTCTCAACAAGCTTTCCAACGAGACCAAAATCTCATCAATCAGAGTTCGTATGGTGAAGTTATGACCAATCAGTCACTTAGGGGTCAAAACAGGCTCTCAAGGTTCAGGAGATCCCTCTCTAGTTTCTAGGTCTTTTGCCCACTCCTAAGACTCTAATGTTATCCCAATGTGTCTAAAATTAAGCCCAAATATACCTCAATTCACTCTAAAATTCACTCTAAAATTTTCATGCGTTAAGGCCGTGTATCGCGATAGGTCGGGTCGGTGTGTCGCGATAGGTGGAAGTGTCACGATAGGTCGAGGTGTCGCGATAGGTCGGGGTGTCGCGATACTTGGGAGTGTCGCGATAGGCCGAGGTGTCACGATAGGTCGGGGTGTCACGATACTTGGGAGTGTTGCGATACTTGGGAGTGTCGCGATACTCCGAGGTGCCGCGATACTTGGGAGTGTCGCGATACTTGGGAGTGTCGCGATACTCCGAGGTGTCGTGATAGGTCGGGGTGTCGCGATACTTGGGAGTGTCGCGATACTTGGGAGTGTCGCGATACTTGGGAGTGTCGCGATACTTGGGAGTGTCGCGATACTCCGAGGTGTCGCGATAGGTGGGGTCGGTGTGTTGCGATACTCCGAGGTGTCGTGATACTTCCAGGTGTCGCGATAAGTCGTGGGTATCGCGATACTTTGAGGTGTCGTGATAGGTCGGGTTATGGTGAATTTTGTTGTTCTGTCTAGTGATCCTAGGAGCTCTAGTGTCGTGGTGCACTCAGAATCGTGATCGGGTGAAGTTTTCGGAGTGTCACGATAGCTCGAGCTCGACGCCTCGGGGCTTGCGCAGACAAAATCCGTACCTGCTAAGCTTGCTGGAGATGATGATGGAGCTGCAACCTGCAAGAAACATGCAAAAAAAACACACACAAGCAAGAACACACACTCGCTCTCTCTCAAACTCGCACAAAGCAAATGAGGTAATGGTTTGGAAATGAGAATATAAGGTGGAGAAGGAGATGAAGGTGGAGATGAAGATGGAGATGGAGATGGAGTAAAATCAGAAATTTACCTACTACTTACCATTCCAACGCATCCTCTCTACGTCTTACCATCACACGCTCGTCCTCAAAGCTCGAATCCCCGGCAACGGCGCCAAAATTTGATATAGCTCAGTGATGAGTAGCACCTCCTTTAATGTCAATCTGGGAAGACATGAGGATGGTATGAAGACCTCGAGCAAGTGAAGGCACAAATGTGTGAGTGCGAAGCACACTAACATGCACACACATACACACACGCGCACACACAGCAAGAACAAAGAGAGTAAGACAATGGAATCACTTCTATTGCAACCAAATTCTCATACAAGCTCAAAACTACAAGAAGCTGGCCCAAAAATGAGCTCTCTAGCTCTAATTATAGTTTTTGACTAGCTTTGGCCCTGTCCAAACCTAGTGTCCGGCCTAGTTAAAAATTAGGTTCTAGGGCTTATTCGAGGGCTCAAACGAGATCTAAAAAATATGAAAATTGGCAGGCCACTACTTCTAAGGCTCCCCAAGCTTGAGGACTCCTCGGCTTGTACAAAATGGAGCTACAAAAAGGTGAAACAATATTTACAAGGGTTTTTAGTGATGAGAATCACTTTTAACATGGTGTACAGTTTGGAAAAATTTAATGGGTTGCCTTAGTGCTAGATCTGCATGTATGCTCGTACTTGCTTCATCTGCCAACACCTGTGAAGAGTGCCCCTTCAAATGTCTGCATGTAACTACTTGGCAAAAACATCAGTCTCGAGTATATGGCCATTAGTGTTAAGCAGCTAGGTATGGTTGATAGATAAAAAACAAGGGCATCTGATCCCTGGTTAATGCCGATGAAGTTCAAAAATGTGTACTGTGCATGTTGAAACACCCTTATGATAGTAAGTAAAATACTCAAAATCTTGTTAGTCATTTTGATTGCTAAATCTAGTACAACTGTATATCAGGTAATCCAAAATTCTATAGTTTTAACCATGTACTCTTCGGTCGGTAGATAATTATGAGGTGGACTGGGCAGTAATGGATAGTTAAGCCACTGATTATTTATGCTTCCCTGGCGCTTTCCTTCCCAAAATTACGTCCAAGAGCATCGTCTGGGCACTGGGCAAAAAGATGGGTTGACTTGAAGTATATAAGGTGCCGATTCCCATTGTACCCGTAGTGTAGGATTCTTCTCCAAAAATTTCCTTCTCCAGATAGGATCCGCTTTGTCAAATTCCTCTTGTGTATAGGTAAATGTGTGCATGTTGAAGTATAGGTTGCTATGTGGCTCTTTATTTTTTGTGGTCGTTATGTATTGGCGTGTTTGTTCTTTTAGTAATTCATATGGTACATTGAAAGGTTTCAATACCTGTTCCAAATTTCTGCTTTCAATTTTTGCTTCTCTCATGACCTTGATTACTTGATCTTAAAAATCTTCAGTAAGTTGGGACACCAGTTGTGCCCGCTCATGTCCGCTTAGTTATGCAATATGTCAAGTGTCTTTCAGTGTTGGTCTCTGTTTCCTCCCTTATTGGTGAATGATGTAAGGGGGGAGAAAGAGGACGTACCTAAGTCTCCTCAGTAGCCACTGTGGAGTGTGGAACTACTGGTGTCCCCTCATTGACCTGTTGTACTAGTTGACCTTGCAATTTCTTTATTAATTCATCCTCCTCTTTAATTTCTTCTGTGGCTTTCATAATCGTTTCCTTGTTTTTGAGGAGCTCCTCTCCTATGGTAGCAAGTTGATTAACATCTTCATTGCATTGTATTATATATGGATTTTCTGCTACCTTTCACTTCTTTCTCAGTTCCGCGGTGTCGTCCATATACCTTTTCTCCCAATCTACTATGATGGCTTGCTCATGCTTTAGCTGATCTTCATACTTTGCTATCCACTCTTCTAGTGCTTTTGTGTTGGTTTCTGTCATGTCAGGAGCTTCGATCAGTTGGTTGCACAGAAGGGCTATCATTAACTCTTTATTCCTGTTTTGTAAATTATCAACCTCATCCATGTACACCTTGATTTGAGATTCAAGAATTTTGCTTCTAGCATTCATTCTTGTTTTGTCTGCTTTGCTAGCCTCATATTTGCTTTGTAGTTCTTTCTTTTAGCTTCTGATTTTCCGTTTCTAGTGTGTTGCATTGATGCTTGGCCTCTTGGGCTTTTGCCTCTTTCTCTACTGTTATCTTTTATGCTTGAATTAATTGGGCAGATAGATTCTCACCTATTTCTTGACATTGATTCTTTTCCCGCATTGCTTTGTCGTAGTCAGCATTGGCCTCAAGCATTAGCTATTGAGTATCCATGGCAGTTTGTATCATCTGTTGTACTATTGGCTTGAGCTGAGCGACATCTACGTTCAACCATGTTTTTGGAATGATTGGTGCTTCCCCTGTTCGTACATCTTTTCCTTGCTCCACGTGTATGGTCTCGTTATGCAGTTTCCTTATTTGGAGCTGTACTTCTTGTGCTCTTTGCTCCTCTTCATTATTGATAGATTTTATGGCACTCCCTTGAAATGTTACATCCATCGGAGATGGTTTTGCTACTATCCTTATTGGTGTGAAGGGTTCCGATTCTTCTATTGTATTTTCAACCTTTTCTTCCTTAGGGTTCTTTAATAGGACCTCTCCCGCTAGTAGAGTCTCTTTGATTTGGATATTAGATGATTCGTTCAATTTAATAATATGTACTCTTTCTTGAGATGTGACTTGCTTTGTGGTGTCTTTGATATTGCCATTTGGCTTTCGATCTCTCTTTGTGCCTTCCATGCCAAAGTCATCATTCACTTGATTTAATTCCTCCCATTGTCCATCATCCTTGGAATCACTTCTAATATCTGCATTTAGCATCGAGGTGTCTTGTTCTTCTTGTATGTCTGATGATGAGCTTGAGTTCATCAACCCCAATTCTCTGTATCTGTGAACCTTGGTCAACCTTTTTCTTTGTTCAGATTATTGATGGGCTTGTTGGTAGTGATGCCCTTGCACCAATAGATTTACCTTTCCTTCCATGTACTGGTGAGTAGCTTCCATTGCTCTTGTCAATTCTTCTTTCGTGTGGACTTCCATGTTGATGATCTCCCTTTGTTGTAGATGACTTTAGGAGCGTTGTCCTCATTGTTTCTCTTTGATTCACCATTCATGTAGGATGAATCCACCTCAATGACTGATGCATTGGTGTTGGTAGTCATTTCTTTATTCGGACATTCTTCTGGTTGGTTTTTGATGGAGTCGTTTGCTATTTCCTCTTCTAGGATTTGTTTCTTATGCTTGATGGTTTCATGCATGGGATAGTGTCTTTCTTCTAGGAGGCTAAAGATTTCTTTATGCCCTATTTTGGCTGATATGTATCCTTGAGCTAGGTGAATGCTTACTTCATTCTCAATGATCAAGTCTTGTCCTAGGATCAAGTTCTCTATTAGATCCTCATCTTTACACACGAAGACTCTTTGCTCCATAGTGGAATTTCTTAGGTGGAGGGATACTAAAGCCTCTCCAATGCATTCTATGACTTGACCTCCAATGCCTATCATGTGTGCTTTAGTAGGGGTTATGGTCATTTGAAGATGCATGATGACCGTTCTTCGAATGCAATTGAGTGTTGCTCCTGAGTCTATCAAAGCATCTATTAGCTGGTACTCTATCGTTCCAATCCCTAGGTTTAAGTATGGTTGAGATATGCTGAGATTGGTTGTGTTGGTCTGGTGATGGCTCACTAGACTAGGCATCCTGCTATTCTCCATAAACAGAAGGAATATCTTATGGGAATTGATAATGCAAGTCATCCACAAGTTCAATGGGAGGGAGATTTTCTAGCCGATTTCTCTTCTTGAATTTTTCTTAGAAATCCATGGGAATATTGATGCATAGAAGAAAAGGTGTCTGGTTCAGTTGAATTCGGCACATAAGCTTCCTTGGGAGGAATTCTTATTCTTTGATTTTCCTTGTCCTTACCTTGGAGGGTGGCATCCTTCCTAGATTTTGCAATTAAACTCTGCAATCTTTCTAATAGTCCATCAAAATGCAACTATGTCTTAGCTGAACTAGAGTAATTGAAGAGGTGACATGCTTCAAACATGGTCTAAGCCAACTCTACCATCTTAGCACAAAGATTTGTTCTTTCTATCTCTAGATCAGCTCTAGGGTAACATTTCTCATGATTTGATACGTTTGGTGCTTCTTGGATTCTAGCCTGATAGGCTTTAAGCATCATGTCTAGATCTTTGGGAGTGGGATCTGCTAAGATGGATCCTACCCTAGGTGGTGGTGGGGTTGTATGAGGTGGATCAGAATGTGGCAGATTGGAAGAGGATGGGGATGTTGGCGGTGGTGGTATGAGAGAGTGTTTGAAATGTGAGTTCAACTATCTTGGCTTTTGTTTCTTTTAAGCTTTCCTCTAGCTCCCTCATCTTCTTAGACCATTGCCTTGTCATTCTTTCATGACTATCTTTCCAAGCTCTTATCCTTTTCTTAGTTATACTTTCATTCTCACTCACATCACAACTCTTTTCGTGTCTGAAGCCTTGGCTCTTCTACAATGCCTGAGCTTTCGTGACCACTTGCACTGGGGCAGTGGAAGTTACACTTCCAATGGAATCTATTACTAACCCAATCACATTAATGGGAGTGATCTTTGGCCCATTGTTTGGGTTTTTAGGGCAATCTCGTAAGAGGTGCTCCTTCCCACAATCTGGACAAAAGCCTTGAATTGTCACTGATTGGGGCTGCACCAATGTAGGCATAGGGCAATCACAAATGGAGTGATCACCTTGGTATCTATAACAGGATCCTCTAGGTGTTTGGGGTCTGATCTATCTGGGTTGGGGCCTAGAATTAGGATTTGCATACATGACATTAGCATATTCTGGCTCCAAACTAGGTTCACTCAGGTCTTCATAATAGTACGTCCCGTTATGCTCACGTGATTGCATGTAGTAAGCATGTTGATTATCGACATGAGTCAAGTCCAAATTATGATCACTCGGGTCACTTTTTGTAATCAATGGTGATGCTTGCACTAAGGCTCTATCTAAGTTTTCTTCAGTGGCTGCATACTTCATTGGAATCAAATTGGCTGGTGGTGGTGGTTGTTGAACTAACACCAGCTGAGGTCTTTGTTGAGCTTGATAGGGTGGTTGGTAGGGTGGTTGGGGTCTAACATACTGTTGTGGGTACTGATTCTAATATCTCCCTCGTTGTTGATATGGCTGTGGATAATTTTGTCTAACCACTTGCTTGTTATAAGGGGAGTCTTGTGTGGTGTGGTTAGTGTACCTCCTTTCTATGGTGCAATATTGGCTATTAGGATTCTCTTGGGTTGACCCATGATTGGACACACGTTCACCATATGGTGTCCTCCACAAGTATAACACTATTTTGTTGGGGTAAATCTAGGTATCTGTTTGTTAGAGACTCCTAACTTCTCAGGCACCTTCTCTACAAGTTCCTCAATAGGTGTGGATTGTTTGAAAGTGAGGGTAGTAGAGCTATTTGAATCCTTATAGATCTTTGAAAGCTCTAATTCCTCTCGTAGATTATCCTCAATATCTATGCACATGCGTACACACTCTTCTATGGATCTAGGGTATTTTAAGTACACATAAGATCTCACTTTGGTGCTCAACAATCCATCTAGGAAAAACGCCACCTGTTTGGCTAGTACAGGTAACTCTGGAACATGGCATCTCTCTGAATATTGTCTGAACCTTCTTCCTACAAGTCTAACCATTTCTTGAGGTGTCTATTTAAAGCTATGGATCAATGAGGAAGTTTTGTGCCTTATGCCACTCTTAGAAAATTTCATGATGAAGGCTTCTAGTAGTTGGTCTATGTTCTTGACTTGCCTCTCGTGTAGTGGTTGAAACCACGTAAGGGCAGTACTCTTGAGTGTTAGACCAAAAGCATTGTATTGTATGAATAGGTCATCAACTTGCTCAGCTCTCAATCCTTGCCTAGATTTTGCCACATGATTATAAGAGTCCCCTGTACCATCGAAATAATTCTTCATAGAATTGACAAGTTGTGTAGGCTTTAAGGCCCTCGTGTGTTCTCTAGGTCTTGGTAGAGGGAATTCATCTACATTTCTTTGATTTCTTGGGACTCTATGTCTCTTTTTTTGTATTCATTTTGTTTCAGCTCTCGTTCTTTCTCTTCCTATTGGGTTAGCAGAGCTTACTTCCAGCCTATCTCCACTCTTGTCCCTTTGAGCTCCATGAGCTTGGGATGTTCCAGCTCCTTGGTGACCAAAAGAGACATTGGATCTTGGTTGGGGAAAAACAAATTTGCCCTTCCAAGTGTAGGCATGCCTACCAGGCTCGGAGACCACAAAGACCCTCTCTGAAGTATTGTCTAAGTAGGTCACTTTGCCTAGTGTGTCAGGATTTTGAATTCATATATTATAAGCATTTCCAATTCATTATGTTGTTCAGGCTTATACCTCTAGGAAGCCTCCTTTGTCTCTCGGTTTAAGAGTAAATCTATGCTCTTATTGTCCTGGGGAATCCATTCTAGGGTGATAACTCTTAGCCTCTGAAATTATGTTGCCAAATTTTTTTGTCCTATCTGGTTGGTTTGTGACAACATACATGGTCCCTTCTTTATCTATGTATGCACCATTTTTGAACATGACTACTAGATGTTCTAGTCCAATGGGTTGATCTGGGTTTTTAATCTGGACAACAGATCTTCTTAGACCGTCATCATAGACGCGAGCACCTAATCGATTGATCTTGATGTGTTCCAATTGAGTCTTGTAAGGTCCGTCTGGTATTTCTAGGTATGCCACTCCTCAGCTATATGAAATCTCAAAATCACTTGTTTCAAAAGTTAAAACATATGGGTAATCACACAATTGTTGGGACCAAGACCTATCTGTATGATTGATACTAGCTTCAAATGATCTGAGACTTTGTCTATCCCATCCTAGATATCTTCCAAACCTAAGGCTCATAAACCTTGGTGGTTATCCCAATTTTCCTTGTACAACCTCATTGTAGAGTTCTTTGGTATTAGTCACTAATTCTTTCTATTTTCCTTAGGATGTTAGTTCTTGTCCAATAAGTTCTCATCACAAGGAATACTTAAGTTTCTCGCACTTGAAGTTTAATCGCTTGATTTATATACTTTCACCTTAGAGTTTGTCACAAAACTAAGTAATTGATGCTTGCACTTTGAGAAATCAGGGTTCTTGTACTTGATCATGCTTAACATTGCCCTAATTAATCAAAACTTCTATCCATACTTAGCCTAAGCTAGGAATTGACAGAGGGGGTTGAGAATGATCCAACCTCAAGTCACTTATCCCTTACTCATGTTTGAGTGCTCAAGGCAATCATTTTCAAGATTTTAGTATGCTCATGCTCTGAATGGCCTTTGATGCTCTCAAATGGACCTATAAAAGTCCCAAAGTTAGCTCAAGATTTAAATCTATTGACACAACAAACCATTTTCATTCATGTAATTTAGAGACTAATTTGTCCTTTGCCTTTAGAAAAAAATTCCTTAGAGATCCCTCAACTTTCTCACCCCTGTGGAAGATCAATGTCAAAATATCATATCTATAACTCCATGAGCTTTCCAACGAGCCCAAGATCACTAGAAACAGAGTTCGTATCAAGAAGTTATGTCTCTTTATGGTTTTAGGGGTTAAAACAGCCAAACAGGTTTTCTCGAATTACTTTCTTGGAGCATCCCTATGATCCTATAACTTGATATTTATGCCCAAAATTAGCCAGAATTTGCAACTTAAAAACCCTATAAAATTGGCCAAAGTTGGTTGTCAATCGCAATCGATAGGGTTGTCAATCGGGATGGACATAGATGTCTATCATGGCCTGTCAATCGCGATGGATAGAGCCAATCATGATTGGTAGTGTCAATTGCGATGGACAGAGTCGTTCGCGATTGATGGTGTCAATCGTGATAGACAAAAACTTTCGGGTTTTTGTGTGATTACCTATCAATGGTGGGTCATAAAGTGGCAATGGATATGTTTCCCGATGAATTCGAGTGTCAATCCTGATTGCTCTGTCAGTTGTGATGAACAAGAAAGTAAGAAAAAAGTGAAAATTAAAGAAATTACATATGACTCCAACATCACAACTCTACGTTTTACCATCACATGCTTGTCTCGAAGCTCTCTCGCTAGCAACGGTGCCAAATCTGGTGTCACCCTAGCACAATGGCAGATACCAACATGAGGAGATCCACCCCATAAATGTCAATTTGTGTAAACGTGAGGACTAGTATGACGATTGTGAGCAAGTAAAGGCACAAATTGTGTAAGTGAGAAGCATACTGTCATGCACACACATACACACATGCACACAAGGCAAGAACCAAGAGAGGAACAATGGAGTGCTTTCTATTACTCAAGAAGTCTATTAAAATAGGTCAAATCTCTAACAAGCTGACCTCAAAAATGAGCTCTCTAGCTCTTTTTATAGTTTTTTACTAGCTTTTGGCCCTCTCCTAGTGTCCGGCCTAGTTAAAAATTAGGTTCCAAGGCTTATTTGAGGGCAAAATGAAGTCTAAAATTTACGAAAACGGATACATAGGTATACTTAATACTCCTCAAGCTGGAGGACTCCTCGAGTTGCACAAAATGGAGTAGGTATTAATAAAAGAATGCTATCTACAATGGTGTGAAGTGAATAAAATCACTGTTTGGGAAATTTTTCTCCTTGAAAAATCATGTGGCCTACTCTCCAGATATTAGTTGATTCATCTTGAGTTAAATGCTCGACAATGTACAATAGTTGCTTTTATAAGGCGAGTGGAGGGTACTATGATTATATGTACTTTAGAATTGTTAATTGATAGTGAACAGAATAAGTTGGATAGGGTCAAGCTTGATTTGGATCAAGCCAAGCTATCAAAGCCTCCTGAGTCTAAGGTGACTACAACAGTCATTGAGATGAGAAAAAAGTGACAAGTATCCATAGATGAATTGAAATGTGATGTGGGAATGTCTCTTGACAGGAGGATTCAGTTGGAGACGCAAATTCAGATATATACTGTTAATCTAGAGCTTTTAGGGGTTGAGCCAGATGAGAATGACAAGATGCCTAAACTGGAGGTAATATTTAGCTTTATTGACATTGGTTTAAACATTTTTCTAAGGTTCAATACTGTTCATTTGGATTGTTACATACACAGGCTGAATATAAGTTGCATGAGAATCGGCTAAAGAGTGCAAGTCGACATCTATACTTTGTAAAGAACATGTTAAGCATGATGGATTCAAATGAATTGTCACCATTATTGACATTACCTCCCCCCAGAGTTACCATCAGCCCTCTTACTTAGTGTTTCATCCATGTGCATAGCATGTGGTTTGAATATTGAGGAGAGGGTGAGTTTTATAGTGCACCTTATGCCATGCAACCATGCATATCACTATATTTGTTTTGTAGCACATCGTCGTGTGTCAGTCAACTGTTTAGGACCTGAATGTGGTGCTGAAATACCAGAACATGTGCGGCAAACAATCTCTGGATTCATTGATGGTGGAGAGGTAAGTTTGTCGTGTTGATTAATATTAATAATATTACTTTTTATCCATGGTTGTGGCTTCTTGGTTAGTTGTTTGTAAGTAGATATTACTAATTAGGTTGCTACTTGTTACCTATTACTAAGTAGGTGGTTCTTAGTTGCTTGTTACTAAGTATCTATTACTAATTAGATTATTACTAGTTACTGAGTTGTTGATTCTCTGTAACTTGTTAGTATTTATTACTAATTAGCTTGTTACTAGTTAGCTATTACTAGGTTACTAAGTTATTACTAATTATCTTGTTAACAATTAGCTATTACTTAGTAGTTGGTTCCTAGTTAGCCGTTAGTAATTAGCTATTACTATTTAGCTTGTTACCAGTTAGTTATTACTAAGTAGCTAGTCCTTGGTTAGTTGTTTGTAATTAGCTATTACTAATTAGCTTGTTACCAATTAGCTATTACAAAGTAGCTGGTTCTTAGTTAGTTGTTAGTAATCAGCTATTACTACTAAGCTAGTTACTAATTAGCTATTACTAATAAGCTAGTTACTAATGAGCTATTACTAAGTATATGGTTATGATTAGTTGTTTGTAACTAATTAGCATGTTACTAGTTAGCTATTACTAAGTTGCTAACTCTGGGTTACTTGTTAGTAATTATCTATTAATAATTAAATTGTTACCAATTAGCTATTACTAAGTAGCTGGTCGTTAGTTAGCTGTTAGAAATAGTTATTAATATATTAGTTTGTTACCAATTATCTATTAATAATTAGCTATTACTAAGTAGCTATTACTAAGTAACTATTACTAAATAGCTATTACTAAGTAGCTATTACTAAGTAGCTATTACTAAGTAGCTATTACTAATTAGCTATTACTAAGTAGCTATAACTAAGTAGCTAATTCATCATAGCTATTACTAAGTAGCTATTACTAAGTAGCTGGTTCTTAGTTAGCTTATTAGTAAGTTATTATTAATTAGCTTGTTACCAATCACCTATTACTAATTAGCTATTACAAATTAGCTCTACAAATTAATATTTAGTTTGTTAGTACTCAGCTATTACTAAGTAGCTATTACTAATTAGTTATTATGAATTAGCTATTATGAATTAGCTATTATGAATTAGCTATTACTATTTAGCTATTATTGATTAGATATTACTGATTAGTTTATTACTAATTAGCTATTACTAATTAGCTATTACTGATTAGCTATTACTGATTAGCTATTACTGATTAGCTATTACTGATTTGCTATTACTGATTAGCTATTACTGATTAGCTATTACAAATTACCTATTATGAATTAGCTATTACAAATTAGCTCTTATGAATTAGCTATTACTAATTAGGTATTATTAATTTGCTATTACAAATTAGCCATACCAATTAGCTTGTTACTAAGTAGCTATTATGAAGTAACTAGTTCTTGGTTAGTTATTTGTAATTAGCTATTACTAATTAGCTTGTTACTAATTAGCTATTACTAAGTAATTGATTGTTCGATACTTGTTAGAAGTTAGCTATTAGTAATTAGCTTGTTACTAATTCATGATTATTAATTTAGCTATTATTGATTAGCTATTATTGATTAGCTATTATTGATTAGCTATTACTGATTAGCTATTATTGATTAGCTATTACGAATTAGCTATTACAAATTAGCTATTATGATCTAGCTATTACTAATAAGCTATTATTGATTAGCTATTACGAATTAGCTATTACAAATTAGCTATTACGAATTAGCTATTATGAAATAGGTATTAATAAGTAGCTATTACTAATTAGCTATTACTGATTAGTTATTATTGATCGGCTATTAATAAGTAGCTATTAGTAATTAGCTATTACGGATTAGCTACTAATGATTAGCTATTACGAATTATCTTTTATGAATTAGCTATTACTAATTAGCTATGGCAAATTAGATAGTATGAATTAGTTATTACTAATTATCTATTACTAATTAGATTACTAATTGGCTATTACTAATTAGCTATTACTAATTAGCTATTACTAGTTAGCTATTACTAATTAACTATTACTAATTAGCTATTATTAATTTGCTATTACGAATTAGCCATTACTAATTAGCTTGTTACTAAATAGCTATTACAAAGTAGTTAGTTCTTGGTTAGTTGTTCGTGATTAGCTATTACTAATTAGCTTGTTACTAATTAGCTATTACTAAGTAGCTGATTGTTTGACAGTTGTTAGTAGTTAGCTATTACTAATTAGCTTGTTACTAAATCGCGATTACTAAGGATCTAGTTTTTCGTTAGTTCTTTGCAATAAGTCATCCATCAACTATCTCTTTCTTACTCTTTAACCCTCTAGTGGAACACTAATCTAACTGGTTTCATTGTGCTAAGCAGTTGCTCGTACCTCAATAGGAACAATTACCGACAATGCTGATGCTGCATATGATAGGGAGCTTGGGACAAGTGAGAATGTTGGACGTACACCATTTGCTGAAAGTAAGACTTATTCCCAATCTTCATCATCGAAAGAGAGAAAATATTCCATCCTTCCTCCAAACACCGTCTACAATGGATGCTAGTGTGGATCCTTGTCCAATGGACAACATGCGTGATGCTGAGTCCACACGCATTGACTTTCATAGTGGTCTAGATGGAATGATTGAGAATGTTCTTGATCTATTTAGCAGCTCAGATATTCATCTAGCTAGTCACAACTCTATAGTTGATAATGATCCCGTTGTTTTTTCAAACAAAGGTCATCTGCAGAATACAACTTTTGAGCCTAATCAGGGTCCAAATAGAGATGTTCTTCAAATGAATGCTACAAATGAAACCTCCTTGAAGCAAAACTATTGTAACCCAGCCTCAGATTCTGACATTTGTGGATCCCCAACAAAGGCTATAGGTGTTCATGTACAAGAGGATGCCACTCTAGCATAGTTTACGGCAAATGCAAAAAGAAATTTGCAAGTTCTTGTGAAACCACAGAAGAAGCCAAGCCATTTGCACCCAATTACAAGGCGGTAGACTACTCGATCACACGTGAACGAAGGTGCTATACCTGATATAGAGGATCTTTGAAAGAATAGTACTAGTGTTCACCCTCTTACATCATTGTCCTTTGTAATGGTTACTATGCGCACGTGTGGCATCATCCAAATCTATTAGCTATCATCACATTTTGTGATCAGCCTATTTTGTATCGATGTTATTAAAATATTTTGTTGTCTCTGCCTCGTATTATATACCCTGTACATATTTGATAGCTCAATTGTGTCATTGATTATAATGATGTAAACAATTCTTCTTTTGGTATTATATGGACAAAATGGCGTTTGTCCATAACTTAAGCACCAATTTGGAAATAATTTGAAGTTTTAATGCCATCATAAACATTAGGAACACATTTGTATGCATTTTACAATCGGTCCTCTCATGATGCCTTTTTACAATGATATGATTTGGATAGTAGTAAATAGTTTCAAAGTGAGGAAATTGATTTCACTATTTAGTTCTAATGTTCACCTTCTTACAACACCTCTTTGTAATGGTTACTACCCACATGTGACATTGTCAAAATCAATTAGCTCTCATAGGAATTTGTATTTAGCCTATTTTGTAACGATGTTATTGATTGTATTTATCCTATTCTTTACAATTTTTGATAGACTAATAGTGTCATTGATTGTAAGTTCCATGCACAGCTACTGCAAAAGACAGTCTTACATCCTCAGCAAGTCAATGTCAGGCTGCAACAGAAGTTGAGCACAAAGATGCCCAAAAAGGAAAAAAAACTAAATAAAGTATCAGTTTAAACTCAAACTGATCCTAGTTCAACTCAAGCATGTCCTATTTCAACTCAAACTGATCTTATTGCAACAACAATTGAGCAAAAAGTATCAGTTTCAACTCAGACTAATCCTGTACTAGTGTTTACACCAAAAGGCAATCAAGAGCCTAAACAAATACTAGGCAAGTCAAAAAAACGAAAGAGGTTGGATCATGTGATAATGGAACCGGAATTTATTGAGATATAAAGGGACCCTCCAAAGATTCAACGTGGCCTGACAGAGGAGATACAAGAATCGAAACCTATTCACAAGGATTTACAACCTAGGTCTCTGATTCTAGAAGTTGAAGTATTTATGAATATTCGAAGTAAGCAAGCCTTTCCTGACAGTAATGCTTTTCTTCAATGGTTCCTTGAACATTTCAATGTCTGGATTTGGAGTGCCTATGATCTAGACGATGTCAACAAATGTATTGATACAATCTTCCGGGTGTTCAAGAGGAAATTTATGGATATTTGGGGAAGAGATCAGTGTTTTTGGATTTTTCCAATCCATTTCAAGAAACTCGCTCATTTCTGGGACAAGAATGTGGACTACAGGCCTGACAATACATTGATAATTGATAATACTACTTACAGGTTATTTTACAACATTAGAAGATGTTGTCTAATGTTACCAAAGATGACAATCAGTGAAAGACTTAACTATTTGTCAGGAATTCTTTGTGATCAACTTTGGAAATGGTTAATAGCCCCAAATCGTATTGAGTATGGAGATATTATTTCCAAATTAATTCCTCTTGATGAAGAGAGTTTGTCTATATATCATGGAATACATCGAGACCATAATCGAGATTACAGACATAATAAACATAACCATGATTATAGACATAATTGAGATTACAGACAAAAACACTGAGTAATGCCAACTCTAGGGTGGCTATGAATGGTTCTGTTTTTGAACCCTTCAATCTTTATAGATCTATCAGACAGGGTTGTCCCCTTGCTCCTCTTCTGTTTGCTATTTCTAGTGATGATCTTGGATGGTTAGTCAAAGATAAAATTGAACAAGGAATTATTAGAGGTATTTCTATGCCTGGATGAAAGTTAAAGACAGTTATACCTTAAATCCAGTGTTTGCTTCTAATCTCTGGGTTTTGTCACAGGACTCATTATGGACTAGATGGGTGAATGTTGAAGAAGCTTCTCCTTTGCCTGTTAAGATGAATAAGTGCAGGAAAAAAGGCTTTAACTCATGGAATAGCCTTATGTCTGGGCAGGATATTGTGGATCCTTTCTTCATTAATGACATTGCTGATTTGTCTCTTGATTGTAAACAGGTGCTTATGGATCAGAGGGAGCTTCTCCTGAAAGCCACGGAGAAGTGCAACCATTACAAATATTATGGAGAGCACAAATATTATGGAACATCTGGGTTGGAAGAAATAAAAGATGCTTTGGAAATGGTAGTAGGAATCAAATTTACAACTGATGGAAAGAAATGAAGTTTGCTCGACAAGCCTACCTTTCTAGTATCTCTGATGCTCCTATGCATCAAGCCATGTATTCAAAAATCATATGTAATGTTAGATACCGACAGTGGAGAGTCCCTCTCTCTAAGATGTATTGTCCCAAGAGGGCCTACCCCCTGCAAACTTGTACAATATTTCCGAAATTTAATTTAATCTCTATTTTCCATCAGAAAAAGAAAACTTTTAAGTCTATCGGTGGATTCAAACTATTCCGATGGAGCATAAATGGCATTTCCTTCCAAACTCATGCTTCCACCTGCACATCAATTCATCTGTTTCAGGAGTGCATGTTTTGTTCCGAGGGGGGTAAGCTGCCACACTTTTCTTTTTTTCTTTTGAAATGGAGGTTCAGCCTAAGCCTACTCCCCCAGACTTTAATTTTGAAATTGCAACTGTACAAGTGAACAGGCATAGTACCCATGGGACCCCCCGTATCCCACAAAGCAAGTGTAAGACGAGTTACCTAGTGTCTTGCCGTAGCCAGGGATTGAACCCCCACCCCCCCTCAAGAGGCGAAGAGCCAATCCAACTAAACTGAGCCACACTCTTTTTTTTTTTGAGAAAACAAAATGAATATTAATATAGAAGAGTTACAAACTCTGCTAGGGGAAAACCCTCACCAAATACAGATAAGCACTCCACCTTTTCTTTTTAAGACACAAGAAGATTAGAGTAATGATGGTATGTGTAAGTGTACAGAGGGTAGGATCCCACACAAGGGTCCCAAATTACAATAAATGCTCTGCAAATACTGCTTGAGAAGGGGACATACATCTGGGCAGGATACAAGTCAGAGAGATATAAAGGTTCCTGATACACAAGCTCATGTTCATGAGAAAATCATGTCAAATCTGGAACTAGAGTACAATTTAAGTAATGAATCTCTCCACTGGTTGGGGGAGGTGTTATAGAGATGTTTAAACAGTTGAAAATCCTTAGGAGGAGCTATCTTGATAGCAAGAAGACACCTCACTGCAATGTTTTTGAACCCTCTACAGCTCTTGAATTTCTGCAACATGTATCTGACAACATCAGCAAGGTGAACAGGTCTGTGGGAAGTGCATTGAAGAAGCCTCTCTTGCAGCACCTTTTTGTGTGACAGCAATACCTGAAGACAAGCAGGAGATAAGTTAGTGATATCCATTATAGCAGAGTCCTGAATGATCCCACTATTGACAGTGAGGTCATTCGAGCTAGAGTATCCCTTCTTGCAACACTTGTGCTCTTTGATTCCCATTTTGCAATTGTACGACAGAGATAGCCATCCAATCCACATGCTTTCCTGAAGAAAAAAGTTAGAATGAGTAAAGTACTTCTCATTAAAGCAACATGCCTTTTTAACCTCCATCCAAGCCTTCCATAATCTACAACAAACGGAACTGCCTACAACAACAAAAGAGTGAGGAGACACAATAATATCCCATAAAGAATGATCTTTCCAGGATTTATAGTTTTCTATATAAAAATGTTTAGTGTTTCTTTTTATAAGGTTAGACCATATGTCACAAGAATCCACGGATCTAGCTATCTATTTAGTAGCTTTATTAGGGAGGCAGCAGATGTTCCACTTAATTGAACTTCTCAGCACAGAAATGGTTACTCAAGAAACTAGTTCATAATTATCTAGTCAAATCGTGTACTACATAGTGCCAAAAAAAAATTTGTCCAACATCACATGGGTGTTACAAATTCTAGGGCATACTATTATAAACGGCCTCATACACATCACCTATTATGGTAAGCATGTTTGTACAATCGTGGACTGGTGACATGGGTATTTTAATGCATCTTACAAGATGGGAATACATATAAGCTGGTTGTCTTGTTTCTAACAGCCTATAGACATTTTCTTCTAGTCTCTCATAAAATAAACCCACCACATAATATGTTCCTGAAGCTATCAGGTTGTTCCACACATCCATTACAATCTTCGGACTCAACTATTTTCCTTGTGTGCACTTTAATAAATAGAAATCTACACCTTCATCATTATCCTCTTCTGCATTGACTGCAAAGTTTTCATCCACTGCCAATGCATCTGATAGGTAGTTGCCATCACCTTCAAATGTAAAATTGGAAAAGGATGAGTCTTCTGCTTCATCTAACTCACTGATAGGAGTCAAAGTATGGTACGCCCAATTTTGAACGTGGCATTTGTTGATGCATCTTTTCCACTGACCATGGATACAATGAAAGCAATAACATGTTAGTTCTCTGACACCCATGCAATGTCCACCTAATCTTGAATAGCCACGAATCGAATGCAAGGATCGAACTTGAGATATCCCCTTACAATCCCAAGCCTTCTCCTTGTTCACTTCGTCAATCTTCACTTCCAAGAAGACTCATGTGACATCTCTCCCTTTTGACTCTCACAAATGTCCCCTGAGAAATTTCACAACATCTGCAACACACTTCAGCATTGCACCTTCAGGTTTAAGTTGTTCATGGGTTAGCGCCCTTTTTACAACTGCACATACACCATCATGTTCTCCCTTCCCCTGCCCTGACTCAAAGAAGTTCCATATCATAGTCATGCATGTTAGCCCTGGATATCTTCCTACGAAGTAAAATGGACGTTTAGCTTTAAATTGAGAAGCTGCACCATCTGACTATACCCAATGTTGGCTTAATTCAAGATTTAGCTCTCTCAACCATTGCCAATGTAATTGGAAACAATGTTGCACAAGAAGGGTGTCATGCTTCTTGTCATCGGATATGAAGAAGTGGATTACCTTTTTAGGAATACCCTCCAAATGAAAATATGTGATATGCACAAAAATAGTTACCTCTACAGACCACCAATTCATAGATTGTATTTCATTTTGCTCGCGGAATGTATAGTTCTCTGCAAAATCAACCACTGAAACCACAACATCGCCTGGGAATTCAGAGACACACATCTTAAATTGATTCGCTTGCCATATTTGAATGAAATTGTGCTTGATAAATTTCTTTAGAGTTTTCTCAAATAATCCTGTTACAACTTTAGGACTCATCTCCCTCTTTATCAATTCTTTCCTTTTATGAACTTGTCCTTCATACATTGACTCGACATCTTCAAAGATCTTTACAGAAATATGATATTCCTCAATGTTATTCTCTCTCGGACACCACTTAAAATAGACCACTCCGCAATCAGAGCACTCACCCATCACACATTTGTACTGGTGGAATGTGGTACCATTTTGATGTGGACATAGAATACTCTCTATAATGCTACTAATCGATCGAAATGTACTTGCTAAAGCATTGCAACTTGATGTCTCCCCCACTTGACAAATAGAACAATCACATTTACAAAGATAGCTATGCATGACCGAGCTTGATTGACGTAGGAGATTGATTGCATCCTTAAGGTATGACATTTGAACGTTATAAATGCAGCAACATGTGAGTTTGTCTTTCAATCTCTTAACAAAATATGGCTTCAATGATTTGAACTTTCGAAGCTGAATATTCATCATTGGATGCAATTGTTTGAAGCATATAAATAGCTCCATCTACATTACACAAACAAGTGGTTATTAGTAGTCATTAATTAGCTAGTTATCAGTTTGCTATTACTAAGTAGTTGGTAGTTATTTGTTACAAGGTGTTAGATTGTGACTAGTTAGTTCTCAGTAATTAGGTATTACTAACTAGCTTGTTAGTAATTAGCTATTATTAAGTAGCTGGTTCTTGGTTAGCTATTTGTAATTAGCTATTACTAAGTAGCGGGTTCTTAGTTAGTTCTCAGTAATTAGCTATTACTGAGAACAATTAGCTTGTTAGAAATTAGCTATTACTAAGTAGCTAGTTCTTGGTTAGCTGTTTGTAGTTAGCTATTACTAATTAGCTTGTTACTAATCAGATATTACTAAGTAGCTGGATCTCGGTTAGTTGTTTGTAATTAACTATTAGTAATTAGCTTGTTACTAATTAGCTTCTTACTAATTAGCTTGTTACAAATTCTCTTGTTACTAATTAGCTTGTTACTAATTAGCTTGTTACTAATTAGCTTGTTACTAATTAGCTATACTAAGTAGCTGGTTCTTGGTTAGTTGTTTGTAATTAGCTTGTTACTAATTAGATAATACTAAGTAGCTGGATCTTGGTTAGCTATTTGTAATTAGCTATTACTAATTAGCTTGTTACTAATTAGCGTGTTACTAATTAGCTTGTTACTAATTTGCTTGTTACTAATTAGCTTGTTACTAATTAGCTTGTTACTAATTAGTGTGTTACTAATTAGTTATTAGTAATTAGCTTGTTACTAATTAGCTATACTAAGTAGCTAGTTCTTGGTTAGCTGTTTGTAATTAGCTATTACTAATTAGCTTGTTACTAATTAACTTATTACTCATTATCTTGTTACTAATCTAATTAGCTTGTTACTAATTAGCTTGTTACTAACTAGTTTGTTACTCATTAGCTTGTTACTAATTAGTAATTACTAATTATCTTGTTACTAATTACGTATTACTAATTAGCTTGTTACTAATTAGCTATTACTAATTAGCTTGTTAGTAATTGACTATTACTTAGTAGCTTGTTCTTCGTTAGTTTTTTGTAGTTAGCTATTACTAATTAGCTTGTTATTAATTAGCTAGTAGTAATTAGCTTGTTACTAATTAGCTTGTTACTAAGTAGCTTGTTACTAATTAGCTATTACTAATTAGCTTGTACTAATTAGCTTGTTACTAACTAGCTTGTTACTCATTAGCTTGTTACTAACTAGCTTGTTACTCATTAGCTTGTTACTAATTATCTATTACTAATTAGCTTGTTAGTAATTAGCTATTACTAAGTGGCTGGTTCTTGGTTAGATCTTTGTAATTAGCTATTACTAATTAGCTTGTTACCAATAAGCTTGTTACTCATTTGCTTGTTACTAATTAGCTTGTTAGTAATTAGCTATTACTAAGTAGTTGGTTCTCGGTTAGCTGTTTGTAATTAGCTATTACTAATTAGCTTCTACTAATTAGCTATTATGAAGTAGCTTGTTACTAATTAGCTTGATAGTAATTAGCTATTACTAAGTAGCTGGTTATTGGTTAGTTGTTTGTAATCAGCTATTACTAATTAGTTTGTTAGTAATTAGCTATTACTAAGTTGTTGGTTCTCAGTTAGTTGTTTGTAATTAGCTATTACTAATTAGCTTCTACTAATTAAATATTACTAAGTAGCTTGTTACTAATTAGTTTGATAATAATTAGCTATTATTAAGTAGCTGGTTATTGGTTAGTTGTTTGTAATTAGTTATTACTAATTAGTTTGTTACTAATTAGCTATTACTAAGTAGCTGGTTCTTGGTTAGCTATTTGTAATTAGCTATTGCTAATTAGCTTCTTACTAATTAGCTATTAATAAGTAGCTTGTTACTAATTACCTATTACTAAGTAGCTAGTTCTTGGATAATCATTTGAAATTAGCTATTACTAATTAGCTTGCTACTAGTAACTTGTTATTAAGTAGCTGGTTCTTAGTTATTTCTCAGTAATTAGCGACTAATAATCTAATTAGCTTATTATTAACAGTTAATTATTATTAAGTAGCTAGTCGTTGGTTATTTTTTTGTAATTAATTATTACTAATAATCTATTACTAATTAGCTTGTTAGCAATGAGCTATTACTAAGTAATTATCTACTACTAATTAGCTTGTTAGTATAAATATTACTAAGCAGCTAGTTCTTGGTTAGATGTTTGTAATTAGTTATTACTAATTAGCTTCTACTAATTAGCTATTAGTAAGTAGCTGGTTCTTGGTTAGTTGTTTTTAATTAGCTATTACTAATTAGCTTGTTACTAGTTACCTATTACTAAGCAGAGGACATTAAGAAGTAGAGAAGATGTTGAAGTTCGCATTCTGTATATGGATCATGAGGGATCGATTTGTGATCAAAGCCAAGGGATATACACTTTGATATGAAATAGAAACTCCTTTCTCCAATGCATGAAGCTACTCACTTACTAATTAGCTTGTTACTAATTAGCTTGTTACTAAGTAGCTTGTTACTAATTAGCTATTACTAATTAGCTTGTTACTAATTAGCTTGTTACTAACTAGCTTGTTACTCATTAGCTTGTTACTAACTAGCTTGTTACTCATTAGCTTGTTACTAATTAGCTATTACTAATTAGCTTGCTAGTAATTAGCTATTACTAAGTGGCTGGTTCTTGGTTAGCTCTTTATAATTAGCTATTACTAATTATCTTGTTACCAATAAGTTTGTTACTCATTTGCTTGTTACTAATTAGCTTGTTAGTAATTAGCTATTACTAAGTAGTTGGTTCTCGGTTAGCTGTTTATAATTAGCTATTACTAATTAGCTATTATGAAGTAGCTTGTTACTAATTAGCTTGATAGTAATTAGCTATTACTAAGTAGCTGGTTATTGGTTAGTTGTTTGTAATCAGCTATTACTAATTAGTTTGTTAGTAATTAGCTATTACTAAGTTGTTGGTTCTCAGTTAGCTATTTGTAATTAGCTATTTCTAATTAGCTTCTACTAATTAACTATTACTAAGTAGCTTGTTACTAATTAGTTTGATAATAATTAGCTATTATTAAGTAGCTGGTTATTGGTTAGTTGTTTGTAGTTAGTTATTACGAATTAGTTTGTTACTAATTAGCTATTACTAAGTAGCTGGTTCTTGGTTAGCTATTTGTAATTAGCTATTGCTAATTAGCTTCTTACTAATTAGCTATTAATAAGTAGCTTGTTACTAATTACCTATTACTAAGTAGCTAGTTCTTGGATAATCATTTGAAATTAGCTATTACTAATTAGCTTGCTACTAGTAACCTATTACTAAGTAGCTGGTTCTTAGTTAGTTCTCATTAATTAGCGACTAATAATCTAATTAGCTTATTATTAACAGTTAGTTATTATTAAGTAGCTAGTCGTTGGTTATTTGTTTGTAATTAGTTATTACTAATAATCTATTACTAATTAGCTTGTTAGCAATGAGCTATTACTAAGTAATTATCTACTACTAATTAGCTTGTTAGTAATTAAATATTACTAAGCTGCTAGTTCTTGGTTAGATGTTTGTAATTAGTTATTACTAATTAGCTTCTACTAATTAGCTATTACTAAGTAGCTGGTTCTTGGTTAGTTGTTTTTAATTAGCTATTACTAATTAGCTTGTTACTAGTTACCTATTACTAAGTAGTTGGTTCTTAGTTGTTAGTAATTATCTATTACTATTTAGCTTGTTAAGAGTTTGTTATTATTAAGTAGCTACTTCTTGGTTAGTTGTTAGTAATTAGTTATTACTAATTATCTTGTTACCAATTAGTTATTACTAAGTAGTTGGTTCTTGGATGGTTATAAGTAATTAGCTATTACTAGTTAGCTTGTTACTAATTGGCTATTACTATTAGATTGTTATTATAAGTTACTTATTACTGGTTCTTGTATAATTAGCTAAAATCGTGAACTGATGATTGAAAATAGGATTACCTCGTGTTGCCCTACCAATTGCCTTCAAAAAACTATGATTAGACTCAACTATACTTAACCATCCAATCATATCATAGATGACTTTCCTGCTTACTTCCAATACCCTAGAAAGTCTTGAAATATTTATCTGATTTGTTGATGAATATGCATCACTATTTAGAGCCATCATCAATGTTGATCTCTTCGACACAATGTCATCAGAATTCTTTCTCATACTTTTCAGTGTATTCCGAAGATGATGAAAAGGGCACATGTTACATGATCTTTCTTACTTCCCATTGCATCAACAAGTTGCCCAATACATGGACTCTACAACATCCTATTTAGGGCTCCCATTTTATCTTCACAACATAAGTGTCTAGTTTGATTTTGAAAATACTTGAAAATCTTATCCACAATGCCATTCAAGTTGCTTGAACCGCAATTAGCATTACCCTCCACATTAGTGCCCGACCTTGACGTTATTGTGTCTCTATATTTCCTTTTCTTTTCCTTCCAATAACATCTTAATGCTTGCTGATCACTATCCACTACTGGTATTGTATTAACTTCCATCAGTTTGCTTGTCCGAGATTGAACTCCATCAACACACTACAAATGATGAGGAAACCATAAATACAATAACATCTACCACTCATCAATCCACTTTATTATATTGACTTTACATTGAGTATGCTCACCTGATATCATTATGTGCTCCATCACTTACGTATGTAGACTTGTTATACCACTTTTAAACCTACAACAATCATCCAAAACCTCATATGTTAGATACAATGGATGAACAATATGAAACTAAATGGACATTGTTAGGCATCATTTTAAACCTGCAACAATCATCCACACTCTAAAATGTTACTCCTATATAACTTCCCTTTTCTTTAGGGAACAGGAAAAAAGTAGATTAATGAGGGAATTGTACAAAATGTGCAGGGGCCAAGAGCCCACACATCACCATAAAATCAATGTCATCAGTCTTTACAACGAGAAGCTGCACCATCTGACCATACCCAATGTTGGCTTAAGTCACGGTTTAGCTCTCTCAGCCATTGTCAATGTAATTGGAAGCACTGTTGCACAAAAAAGGTGTCCTTCTTGTCATCAAATATGAAGAAGTGGATTACCTTTTTAGGAATGATCTCCAAACCAAAATATGTGATATGCACAAAAATAGTTATCTCTACAAACTGCAGCATACTCTCCAACATGCAACACGCAGAGAAATAGTTATCAATATTCCCCACTCAGGACGCAGCATGCAGAAAAAATGTCTATCGTGATGGAGTCCCTCTCACTGTTCCCCACTCAACATGCAGCACGCAGAAAAACTCCGAGGTGAGATGAGGTACTGCGGTGTACTCTCCAATATGCAGCACACAGAAAAACCCACGTCATGAATGCTTCACGTAGGGAGTTGGAAAAGCATTCCTACTCTGCAACCCACAAAAATCGCATCAAGCTTTGTAATGTCTTTTCTATCCCAAGGATACATGCTGGTGGTGGCTTCCAAAGTCTGTTTGTGGCTCTTAACAGAGTTGATTTTCCACTTCAACTTGGGCTAATAATATCCAATACAGAGCTTTTGGGTCGACCCTATTCTTGGTAGCGTGAAAATTAGGGAACCTGAAGCGCAATGAGCAGAAGCAACAACGAGAACCGATTCTTTAGTGTTGATTAAAGCCTCTGATTTTATGTTGCGCACGTACGTCTTCCATCACCCATCAAGACAATCCTTGAAAGATTCGGTCGTGACTCGTTACAACAGCACATGATCAACAAAACAACAGCCAAGAAAACTTCTACCTTGCACGCTCCATAACCAATGTATGGCTACCAAAGACAACAATTAGCTACGCAGAAAAACTCCCAGGCGAGATGAGGTACTACGGTGGACTCACATGTTGTAGTGAAATGGTAAGGCATTGGGATCGCCATTCATCATCAATAAAAATGTAGAAGAGAAACTCCAATGGGAATCTGAAGGATTGTTAAGAAAAGTCTATGCAATCGAGCGATGTGGCAAGATTTCATGAGCAAAAAAATAATTTCTCTTTTAAATCCTTGATCTTTGTCAAGCAACCCCTTGAATCTCTTTCATTCAGATTTATGCTCAGTCTCCCATTGTTTTTCAAAGATAAGGAACATGAGCCTAAGTTTTTTCTTGATATAGAGTCGTAAGAGTATCCCGATCATCTTTTGTTGTATTGCAAGAACAAATGCAAGAGATAGATCATCTTTTGTTGTATTGCAAGAACAAATGCAAGAGATAGTGACACGTTTCATAGACAAAGCCATCGATGCATGCGCTTGTGCATCTCTGCCATCCCAACAAATTTTCTCTACAGTAGGTGTACAACATGACTAGGAAGGATTGAAATCCTGAATGAGTGTGAGTGAGAGCAAGAAAATAAGCAGAGGACATTAAGAAGTAGAGAAGATGTTGAAGTTCGGATTCTGTATATGGATCATGAGGGATCGATTTGTGATCAAAGCCAAGGGATATACACTTTGATATGAAATAGAAACTCCTTTCTCCAATGCATGAAGCTACTCACTTACTAATTAGCTTGTTACTAATTAGCTTGTTACTAAGTAGCTTGTTACTAATTAGCTATTACTAATTAGCTTGTTACTAATTAGCTTGTTACTAACTAGCTTGTTACTCATTAGCTTGTTACTAACTAGCTTGTTACTCATTAGCTTGTTACTAATTAGCTATTACTAATTAGCTTGCTAGTAATTAGCTATTACTAAGTGGCTGGTTCTTGGTTAGCTCTTTGTAATTAGCTATTACTAATTAGCTTGTTACCAATAAGCTTGTTACTCATTTGCTTGTTACTAATTAGCTTGTTCGTAATTAGCTATTACTAAGTAGTTGGTTCTCGGTTAGCTGTTTCTAATTAGCTATTACTAATTAGCTTCTACTAATTAGCTATTATGAAGTAGCTTGTTACTAATTAGCTTGATAGTAATTAGCTATTACTAAGTAGCTGGTTATTGGTTAGTTGTTTGAAATTAACTATTACTAATTAGTTTGTTAGTAATTAGCTATTACTAAGTTGTTGGTTCTCAGTTAGCTGTTTGTAATTAGCTATTACTAATTAGCTTCTACTAATTAACTATTACTAAGTAGCTTGTTACTAATTAGTTTGATAATACTTAGCTATTATTAAGTAGCTGGTTATTGGTTAGTTGTTTGTAATTAGTTATTACGAATTAGTTTGTTACTAATTAGCTATTACTAAGTAGCTGGTTCTTGGTTAGCTATTTGTAATTAGCTATTGCTAATTAGCTTCTTACTAATTAGCTATTAATAAGTAGCTTGCTACTAATTACCTATTACTAAGTAGCTAGTTCTTGGATAATCATTTGAAATTAGCTATTACTAATTAGCTTGCTACTAGTAACCTATTACTAAGTAGCTGGTTCTTAGTTAGTTCTCAGTAATTAGCGACTAATAATCTAATTAGCTTATTATTAACAGTTAGTTATTATTAAGTAGCTAGTGGTTGGTTATTTGTTTGTAATTAATTATTACTAATTAGCTTGTTAGCAATGAGCTATTACTAAGTAATTATCTACTACTAATTATCTTGTTAGTAATTAAATATTACTAAGCTGCTAGTTCTTGGTTAGATGTTTGTAATTAGTTATTACTAATTAGCTTCTACTAATTAGCTATTACTAAGTAGCTGGTTCTTGGTTAGTTGTTTTTAATTAGCTATTACTAATTAGCTTGTTACTAGTTACCTATTACTAAGTAGTTGGTTCTTAGTTGTTAGTAATTATCTATTACTATTTAGCTTGTTAAGAGTTTGTTATTATTAAGTAGCTACTTCTTGGTTAGTTGTTAGTAATTAGTTATTAGTAATTATCTTGTTACCAATTAGCTATTACTAAGTAGTTGGTTCTTGGATGGTTATAAGTAATTAGCTATTACTAGTTAGCTTGTTACTAATTGGCTATTACTTAAGAGCCAGTTTCTTGGTTAGTTGCTTGTAATAAGCTATTTCGAAATAGCTTGTTACCAGTTAGCTATTACTATTAGCTTGTTACTAGTTAGTTATTACTATTAGATTGTTATTATAAGTTACTTGTTACTGGTTCTTGTATAATTAGCTAAAATCGTGAACTGATGATTGAAAATAGGATTACCTGAGATACGTCAAGAAGGTGAACAAGAAATATTGATTTTTGCTAAGTCGTGTCCTGCTTATATCCTTCTTATTTGGTGACACCTTGCTCTCTATTGTCCAAAACATGATAATCAGATGCTTGACCTCTTGTGTGATACATGTGGTACGTGTTGCCCTACCAGTTGCCTTCAAAAAACTATGATTAGACTCAACTATACTTAACCATCCAATCATATCATAGATGACTTTCCTGCTTACTTCCAATACCCTAGAAAGTCTTGAAATATTTATCTGATTTGTTGATGAATATGCATCACTATTTAGAGCCATCATCAATGTTGATCTCTTCGACACAATGTCATCAGAATTCTTTCCCATACTTTGCAGTGTATTCCGAAGATGATGAAAAGGGCACATGTTACATGATCTTTCTTACTTCCCATTGCATCAACAAGTTGCCCAATACATGGACTCTGCAACATCCTATTTAGGGCTCCCATTTTATCTTCACAACATAAGTGTCTAGTTTGATTTTGAAAATACTTGAAAAATCTTATCCACAATGCCATTCAAGTTGCTTGAACCGCAATTAGCATTACCCTCCACATTAGTGCCCGACCTTGACATTATTGTGTCTCTATATTTCCTTTTCTTTTCCTTCCAATAACATTTTAATGCTTGCTGATCACTATCCACTACTGGTATTGTATTAACTTCCATCGGTTTGCTTGTCCGAGATTGAACTCCATCAACACACTACAAATGATGAGGAAACCATAAATACAATAACATCTACCACTCATCAATCCACTTTATTATATTGACTTTACATTGAGTATGCTCACCTGATATCATTATGTGCTCCATCACTTACGTATGTAGACTTGATATACCACTTTTAAACCTACAACAATCATCCAAAACCTCATACGTTAGATACAATGGATGAACAATATGAAACTAAATGGACATTGTTAGGCATCATTTTAAACCTGCAACAATCATCCACACTCTGAAATGTTACTCCTATATAACTTCCCTTTTTTTTAGGGAACAGGAAAAAAGTAGATTAATGAGGGAATTTTACAAAATGTGCAGGGGCCAAGAGCCCACACATCACCATAAAATCAATGTCATCAGTCTTTACAACGAGAAGCTACACCATCTGACCATACCCAATGTTGGCTTAAGTCACGGTTTAGCTCTCTCAGCCATTGTCAATGTAATTGGAAGCACTGTTGCACAAAAAAGGTATCATGCTTCTTGTCATCAAATATGAAGAAGTGGATTACCTTTTTAGGAATGATCTCCAAACCAAAATATGTGATATGCACAAAAATAGTTATCTCTACAAACTGCGGCATACTCTCCAACATGCAACACGCAGAGAAATAGTTATCAATATTCCCCACTCAGGACGCAGCATGCAGAAAAAATGTCTATCGTGATGGAGTCCCTCTCACTGTTCCCCACTCAACATGCAGCACGCAGAAAAACTCCGAGGTGAGATGAGGTACTGCGGCGTACTCTCCAATATGCAGCACGCAGAAAAACCCACATCATGAACGCTTCACGTAGGGAGTTGCAAAAGCATTCCTACTCTGCAACCCACAAAAATCTCATCAAGCTTTGTAATGTCTTTTCTGTCCCAAGGATACATGCTGGTGGTGGCTTCCAAAGTCTGTTTGTGGCGAGTTGAAGGCTTTGGCCATGTCGTGCAAGTTTTCAATGAGGTGTGGAGTTGTGCATCAAAGTGTTCTAATGCAAAGTCCAGGGGAGCTTGCGTTGGACCATTGCTTTAGACTGTGCGCATTTATGTGGGAACATGAAGTGCGTCTCTTCATATCGTTGAGGGACAGCAAAGCCCTGCTTTACACATTGGGGCGACAGCTGCAGGATTCGAACCTGCGCGGGCGAAGCCCATTTGATTTCTAGTCAAACGCCTTAACCACTCGGCCAAGCTGTCATGTGACTGCGCCTTACGCCGGCTGGCCCTCGGTCGGGAGCTCTCTGAAGCTACAATTCTTGGTCATCGGTTATGTGACTATGATAATTAAAAAAAACAAAGAGAAAAGAGGTATGGGAGATAATAGACATGGAAGTCTAATTTTCATGCCCATGCTTCGTTTTCTTAAAAGCACGATATGCATGCACACGATATGACCTACTAGACATTAGATGTTCTCCCAATCGGCCACTTTTCTTCTACAAGCAAGTGAGATGACATTGTGTGAATGTCACAGAGGGATGGAGTAAGAAAGCTCTCCAACTTCCACACAGAGAGAGAGAGAGGAGAAGAGAACTCTATTGACCTATTCTATTAGAGGCACTACTCAAGCACCCCTAACGTATATTGAGGTAGTAGGGAAGTCCCTTTTCGCCACACTAGTGGTTGAAGAGGTATGGGCACTCCCAAGAGAGCCCCAAAGCCAGGCATCCAAGGATGGCCAAGATAATGCCAACCTCTATCACTTGGAGTGCTAGGAGTTGATGATGTGTGTTCGCAGACATTACAACCAAAATATATCAGAAAACCCCCCCTAGGATTGATGATGTGAAAAAGGATCTCACACTCATGTATAAGGAAATGCCAAGTAAAGTGGAAAGAAATCAATCCATTCAAAAGGAAATAAACCCAAAGCCTTGCAAAAATATTCAAAATTATCCCTAGGTATAGCCTTTTTAAGAACTTCTCAAGCATTATCCTACATGGACACATAAAGCACATTGATCCCTCTATTAGAGAGTCTTCCCTAGAGTAATGAATAGTGCACTCAAAAATCATTGTGAAAGTTTCCATATACTCAACCTCACAACTCTAAGTGCCCATAGTAGGTTTCTTCTTTCTCAACCATGATATGCATGAGCTACCAAGCATAAAGGAAAAATCACTCGTGGAAACATGTGTTTCAAATCAACCAACCCAATCTAAGTTAGAAAAAGCATATAAATCCAGTGATAATGATCCCCTCCCCCCCATTAAAAAAATCCAAGTAGTTTCGTAGCAGTGAAGCAGCAAAAGATGCACTTAACCACCTGCTAATGCTTGACACATAGGCAATGAATAAATCTCCTCATTAGAAACTAAAAATTGCATATCATGTCATGTATGCATAAATAAATCAAGCATACAACTACCTACTAATAAAGAACAACATAATATGCATCTCCAACATCATCAAGACTCAATCCCAAACATGTTTTCCATGGGAGTGGCAATATGAATGATTTAGGACAAGAGGAGTTTCTAGCACATGTGCCACTAATCCCTATAGGAGAAGGCTTAAGTGAAGTGAAGAAACTACATTATGAGGTAGTACTTTTGTGCCTCTTCTTCAACCTTTTCCTGTTTGTGTGCTTCTACCTACCTTAAACTCCAACAATTATATGAGAGCACGCCATCGCTTCATCTATGACATCATTGACACCAATCTGGTCAGTGCGTCTCTTCATATCGTTGAGGGACAGCAAAGCCCTACCTTACACATTGGGGCAACAGCTGCAGGATTCGAACCTGCGTGGGTGAAGCCCATTTGATTTCTAGTCAAACGCCTTAACCACTCGGCCAAGCTGTTGTAACATAATCCTGGTAGGAGATGGTTGAACCACACCCTAAGAGAGAGGATTAGGAAGTAATCCTCAACCATGGCTTTTGGGGCAAGTGGTTAGCCCATCACATTCCTAACCAAGAGGTTGTGAGTTCGAACACAGACTGGTGTCTCATCTTCTTCTTTTGGTTTAGCCAATTCCTGCACCCGTGCAGGTCCCGGGTTCAAAAACCCGTTCATCACTTAAATAAGCCACTGAGCGGCGCCAGCGCGAAAATTCGTTTTGGTCTGCTGTGGAGTTCTTCAAAGCCAACAAGACCTCAACAATTAATTTGCTGCTACGCTTCCACAACAGGCAAATCTTTTCTGACGTCGCGAATAAGAGAACGGCCTGTTCTGTGGGAGAGTATGGGATCGAATCCCAACGCCGTTGTGGACCATCCGTTATTTTGGTGCTTGAGGAGATCCTCAGTACGAAAGCCTGATAATATCTGCCGCCAAATGCTTCTCACGATTGGCGCTTGGTTTTCTGGATAGGCGAGTGCGCTTCAAACCAGAAGTTCTGAGTTCGATCACCCGCGGGCACACACCGGAAACGATTAGATTTCTTTTGCTCCAGCCTTCTTCAGTGCTGATCCGCGACAATACATAGTGCCTGCGAATCGAGATCGTCAACGTCCGTGGGCTCCTTGGATAGACCAGCGCGTCCCGACCGGAAGGTTCTGGGTTCAATTCTCCTCTTGGATAAGGTGGAGGCGCCGTACATAGCAGGTCACTGGTTCGATCCCGCTCTGCGATCACAGCAGAAATGAGTTTATATATTTTGCTCGTGGATGCTTCGTCAGCCGAAAGCTCAGAACAGTAAAATAGCCGCCCCATCTTCTTCCGTGAGCGCCTTCGAGCTTGTGGATAGGCTGAAACGCTTCTAGACAGAAGTCAAGAGTTCGATCCCGTCCTCGACCACAGCATGAAGAATCTTTTGTTAATCTTCTCCTTATGCTACGCCCGCCAAGAGAATGACGATTCGGGATGGCTTGATGCACGCCGAAGAGAAAAGGACTCCACGCATAGGCAGTTGAGAACATGGAAGCATGAAAAAGATGATGAGCTTAGCAAGGTCACCATGAAAGCTTGCCTAGGGCTCTGATACCAATGCAACAAAACAAAGATTACGACCACCACATACTAGAGAGATGACTCTCCTCCCAACCTTATGCCTGTATATATAGCTGCTTGAACTAATGAGGACCACAAATGTAACTAGAGTCCACAAGTGCATGTGCAATCTCCTCCACTCCTTTCATATCCACCACTAGAGTCTATTAGTGGCTGGAGTGATCTCGACCACTACTTTAGTACCTTCCACTAGAGTCCACTAGTGGTTGTTGTACTCACCTCTTGAGTTAAGTCCACTGGACTCAAGTTAACTCACGTTAACTTGAGATAGAAGGCTCTAGAGCTCTTTGGGCAAAACTCTCTTCCCATGCTCCCCATGGGAGTTGAACCCAAGACCTCCTCCTTCACAACCATGAGACTTAACCACTAGGCTAAGTGGATTACTTGAATATGAGAGCACATGACTTATGCTTGAGTCTACTCTTGAGATCTTTGGTCCTACAGACGAGTGACCAAACGGTATCCGATTTCCGATCTGTCTGAAGCCATCGGATCCCTAGATCATAGACTTACTTTATTACATTCTTCCCCCCTTGGGAAAGATTTTCGTCCTCGAAAATAAAGCTATATATATAACTGTAGGCAACCCCCGAGCCTCATGTTCTAAAACTGGAAGAACATGGTCATGTTCTAGAACTGGAAGAACATGTCTCATCTCTGTGGTGGCATCCTTGCCCAAAGGATTCAAAACACTATCTGGTTTTGTACTTTGATAAACGGGACAAAGTACAAACTAGTGAAGAATAATGAGGGTGGATCTAATGACATCCCTGGCTAATTCACAGTTTCTGGATGTGCGATCTAGGCACAAACATGTGAACTAGGTGGATTCAAATTACTAGTCCATTTCTAGGCATAACGGGTGCATGGGCTTAGTAATAAAGGTGGGATTCTTATCCCTCGCAAGACTTTTGAGAATTCTTGATTCACTTGAATTTGTTTTGGAGAACTTGAAGTGTGGTTGTCCCATACATCGAACTTTAGATGTCTGTTCAATGGTTTACTTTTATCTAACAGTTACTTGATTTTTTCACCCGACTAGAGGACTACTCCGTCCCAATGAGTTGAAAAAAATCCTATGTAAACTGTAGGAGAAAGTTTACCATTCCGGTGGAATCAACCATACTAACTTCACCAATTCAAATGCAAAATGAAAATTGCCCAACTTAGGACACTTTTCTCAAAGACTTTTAACTGAAAGTTCTTGGGAATTGTCAATCTAATGAGCAATTCCTAACTTCTTTATTCTAGAGTATACTAGACTCTAGGAAATTATTTATGCTATAACTTGAAGCAAAATCAAATGAATAAGTCTACTTAGACTTATCATCGTTTGAAGATTGAAAAGGTTCTTGTACATAACATCTATCTAGGATGTTCAAGTTAGTTATCTAATTCTAACCGGCTATCCCTAGTCTTTTGCAAAAGGAATCAGATACCATATCTGAGTCAATTCCAAAAGATTTGGAAAGCGGAAAGAGATAACTAAAACTTTGTACAACCAATTCAAACTTCGCACATACATAAACTTGCTATGAGTCAAAGTCTAGTTGACTCAGGACTTTAACTTCTCATCGATCTATTTCAATAAGATATTGAAGCATTGACTTTATCTTTAAGAGAAATAAGGTAGGAGATGGTTGAACCACACCCTAAGAGAGAGGATTAGGAAGTAATCCTCAACCATGGCTTTTGGGGCAAGTGGTTAGCCCATCACATTCCTAACCAAGAGGTTGTGAGTTCAATCCCTTACAGCTGTCATGTGATTGTGTCTTACGCCAGCTGGCCCTCGCTCAGGAGCTCTCTGAAGCTACAATTCTTGGTCATCCGTTATGTGACTATGATAATTAAAAAAACAATGAAAAAAGGGGTATGGGAGACATGAAACTCTAATATGAATGATTTAGGACAAGAGGAGTTTCTAGCACATGTGCCACTATTCCCTATAGGAGAAGGCTTAAGTGAAGTGAAGAAACTACATTATGAGGTAGTATTTTTGTTCACACCACTAGGAACACCAATCTCATTTCTTGCATGGTTCAGTGTTGTAATAGTATCATAATAATCTTTTGCTATTTTGAAAGAACGAATGTGAAGGATGATGGCATTTTTTATGGACAACTCTATCATTGCATGTGCTTGTGCATCTTTGCCATCCCAAAAAATTTGCTCTATAGTAGCTGCAATAGGAACTACAACATGACTAGGAAATTGAAGATCACCATCTTCAACACCATCTAGATCTCCTTTACTCATTGTATTTTCAGGTCTAATAGGATGTTTTTTAACATGATGCATAATGTTCCACTTGCCTTTTGCTACCAATACATGACGCACCATGTATGTCAACAATGGGAAATTAATACCATCAAGCTTTGTTGATATATTTTAGTAGTGACGTGTGTGAGCACACTTAGGACCACCAAGGCACTTTCTTTCCCCTCTTTAGGAGGGTTTTTTCCCTAGCTTGTATATATGCCTATAACCCTAATCGGTCACTTACTTTGGATATTCACTTGGTAACACATTTAGTCTTGTGTGTTGTTTTCCAAGCCTCTTCTTCTTCCTTGGCCTGTTTGTGTGCTTCTACCTACCTTAAACTCCAACAATTAGTATGAGAGCACGTCATCGCTTCATCTACGACATCATTGACACCAATCTGGTCAGTGCGTCTCTTCATATCGTTGAGGAACAGCAAAGCCCTGCTTTACACATTGGGGCGACAGCTGTAGGATTCTAAGGTGCGCGAGCGAAGCCCATTTGATTTCTAGTCAAATGCCTTAACCACTCGGCCAAGCTGTCATGTGACTACGTCTTACGCCGGCTGGCCCTCGCTCGGGAGCTCTCTGAAGCTACAATTCTTGGTCATCGGTTATGTGACTATGATAATTAAAAAAAACAAAGAAAAAAGAGGTATGGGAGACATGGAACTCTAATATGAATGATTTAGGACAAGAGGAGTTTCTAGCACATGTGCCACTATTCCCTATAGGAGAAGGCTTAAGTGAAGTGAAGAAACTACATTATGAGGTAGTATTTTTGTTCACACCACTAGGAACACCAATCTCATTTCTTGCATGGTTCAATGTTGTAATAGTATCATAATAATCTTTTGCTATTTTGAAAGAACGAATGTGAAGGATGATGGCATTTTTTTATGGACAACTCTATCATTGCATGTGCTTGTGCATCTTTGCCATCCCAAAAAATTTGCTCTATAGTAGCTGCAATAGGAACTACAACATGACTAGGAAATTCAAGATCACCATCTTCAACACCATCTAGATCTCCTTTAATCATTGTATTTTCAGGTCTAGTAGGATGTTTTTTAACATGATGCATAATGTTCCACTTGCCTTTTGCTACCAATACATGACGCACCATGTATGTCAACAATGGGTAATTAATAGCATGAAGCTTTGTTGATATATTATAGTAGTGATGTGTGTGAGCACACTTAGGACCACCAAGGCACTTTCTTTCCCCTCTTTAGGAGGGTTTTTTCCCTAACTTGTATATATGTCTATAACCCTAATCGGTCACTTACTTTGGATATTCACTTGGTAACACATTTAGTCTTGTGTGTTGTTTTCCAAGCCTCTTCTTCTTCCTTGTCCTGCTTGTGTGCTTCTACCTACCTTAAACTCCAACAATTAGTATGAGAGCACATCATCGCTTCATCTACGACATCATTGATACCAATCTGGTCAGTGCGTCTCTTCATATCGTTGAGGGACAGCAAAGCCGTGCTTTACACATTGGGGCGACAGTTGCTCGATTCGAACCTGCGCAGGCGAAGCCCATTTGATTTCTAGTCAAACGCCTTAACCACTCGGCCAAGCTTTCATGTGACTGCGTCTTACGCCGGTTGGCCCTCGCTCGGGAGCTCTCTGAAGCTACAATTCTTGGTCATCGGTTATGTGACTATGATAATTAAAAAAAACAAAGAAAAAAGGGGTATGGGAGACATGGAACTCTAATATGAATGATTTAGGAAAGAGGAGTTTCTAGCACATGATTTAGGAAAGAGGAGTTTCTAGGAGAAGGGTAAAGTGAAGTGAAGAAACTACATTATGAGGTAGTATTTTTGTTCACACCACTAGGAACACCAATCTCATTTCTTGCATGGTTCAGCGTTGTAATAGTATCATAATAATCTTTTGCTATTTTGAAAGAACGAATGTGAAGGATGATGGAATTTTTTATGGACAACTCTATCATTGCATGTGCTTGTGCATCTTTGCCATCCCAAAAAATTTGCTCGATAGTAGTTGCAATAGGAACTACAACATGACTAGGAAATTCAAGATCACCATTTTCAACACCATCTAGATCTCCTTTAATCATTGTATTTTCAGGTCTAGTAGGATGTTTTTTAACATGATGCATAATATTCCACTAGCCTTTTGCTACCAATACATGACGCACCATGTATGTCAACAATGGATAATTAATACCATCAAGCTTTGTTGATATATTTTAGTAGTGATGTGTGTGAGCACACTTAGGCCACCAAGGCACTTTCTTTCCCCTCTTTAGGAGGGTTTTTTCCCTAGCTTGTATATATGCCCATAACCCTAATCGGTCACTTACTTTGGATATTCACTTGGTAACACATTTAGTCTTGTGTGTTGTTTTCCAAGCCTCTTCTTCTTCCTTGTCCTGTTTGTGTGCTTCTACCTACCTTAAACTCCAACAATTAGTATGAGAGCACGTCATCGCTTCATCTACGACATCATTGACACCAATCTGGTCAGTGCATCTCTTCATATCGTTGAGGGACAGCAAAGCCCTGCTTTACACATTGAGGCGACAGCTGCAGGATTCGAACCTGCGCGGGCGAAGCCCATTTGACTTCTAGTCAAACGCCTTAACCACTTAGCCAAGCTGTCATGTGACTGCGTCTTACGCCGGCTGGCCCTCACTCGGGAGCTCTCTGAAGCTACAATTCTTGGTCATCGGTTATGTGACTATGATAATTAAGAAAAACAAAGAGAAAAGGGATATGGGAGACATGGAACTCTAATATGAATGATTTAGGACAAGAGGAGTTTCTAGCACATGTTCCACTATTCACTATAGGAGAAGGCTTAAGTGAAGTGAAGAAACTACATTATGAGGTAGTATTTTTGTTCACACCACTAGGAACACCAATCTCATTTCTTGCATGGTTCAGTGTTGTAATAGTATCATAATAATCTTTTGCTATTTTGAAAGAACGAATGTGAAGGATGATGGCATTTTTTATGGACAACTCTATCATTGCATGTGCTTGTGCATCTTTGCCATCCCAAAAAATTTGCTCTATAGTAGCTGGAATAGGAACTACAACATGACTAGGAAATTCAAGATCACCATCTTCAACACCATCTAGATGTCCTTTAATCATTGTATTTTCAGGTCTAGTAGGATGTTTTTTAACATGATGCATAATATTCCACTTGCCTTTTGCTACCAATACATGACGCACCATGTATGTCAAGAATGGGTAATTAATACCATCAAGCTTTGTGGATATATTATAGTAGTGATGTGTGTGAGCACACTTAGGACCACCAAGGCACTTTCTTTCCCCTCTTTAGGAGGGTTTTTTCCCTAGCTTGTATATATGCCTATAACCCTAATGGGTTACTTACTTTGGATATTCACTTGGTAACACATTTAGTCTTGTGTGTTGTTTTCCAAGCCTCTTCTTCTTCCTTGTCCTGTTTGTGTGCTTCTACCTACCTTAAAATCCAACAATTAGTATGAGAGCACGTCATCGCTTCATCTACGACATCATTGACACCAATCTGGTTAGTGCGTCTCTTTATATCGTTGAGGGACAACAAAGCCCTGCTTTACACATTGGGGTGACAGCTGCAGGATTCGAACCTGCACGGGTGAAGCCCATTTGATTTCTAGTCAAACGCCTTACCCACTCGGCCAAGCTGTCATGTGACTGCGTCTTACGCCGGTTGGCCCTCGCTCGGGAGCTCTCTAAAGCTACAATTCTTGGTCATCGGTTATGTGACTATGATAATTAAAAAAAACAAAGAGAAAAGGGGTATGGGAGACATGGAACTCTAATATGAATGATTTAGGACAAGAGGAGTTTCTAGCACATGTTCCACTATTCCCTATAGGAGAAGGCTTAAGTGAAGTGAAGAAACTACATTATGAGGTAGTATTTTTGTTCACACCACTAGGAACACCAATCTCATTTCTTGCATGGTTCAGTGTTGTAATAGTATCATTATAATCTTTTGCTATTTTTAAAGAACGAATGTGAAGGATAATGGCATTTTTTATGGACAACTCTATCATTGCATGTGCTTGTGCATCTTTGCCATCCCAAAACATTTGCTCTATAGTAGCTGCAATAGGAACTACAACATGACTAGGAAATTCAAGATCACCATCTTCAACACCATCTAGATGTCCTTTAATCATTGTATATTCAGGTCTAGTAGGATGTTTTTTAACATGATGCATGATATTCCACTTGCCTTTTGCTACCAATACATGACGCATCATGTATGTCAACAATGGGTAATTAATAACATCAAGCTTTGTTGATATATTTTAGTAGTGATGTGTGTGAGCAAACTTAGGATCACCAAGGCACTTTCTTTCCCCTCTTTAGGAGGGTTTATTCCCTAGCTTGTATATATGCCTATAACCCTAATCGGTCACTTACTTTGGATATTCACTTGGTAACACATTTAGTCTTGTGTGTTGTTTTCCAAGCCTCTTCTTCTTCCTTGCTTCTACCTACCTTAAACTCCAACAATTAGCTTGAGAGCACGTCATCGCTTCATCTATGACATCATTGACACCAATCTGGTCAGTGTGTCTCTTCATATCGTTGAGGGACAGCAAAGCCCTGCTTTACACATTGGGGTGACAGCTGTAGGATTCGAACCTGTGCGGGCGAAGCCCATTTGATTTCTAGTCAAACGCCTTTACCACTCGGCCAAGCTGTCATGTGACTGCATCCTACGCCGGCTGGCCCTCGCTTGGGAGCTCTCTGAAGCTACAATTCTTGGTCATCGGTTATGTGACTATGATAATTAAAAAAAACAAAGAGAAAAGGGGTATGGGAGACATGGAACTCTAATATGAATGATTTAGGACAAGAGGAGTTTCTAGCACATGTGCCACTATTCCCTATAGGAGAACGCTTAAGTGAAGTGAAGAAACTACATTATGAGGTAGTATTTTTGTTCACACCACTAGGAACACCAATCTCATTTCTTGCATGGTTCAGTGTTGTAATAGTATCATAATAATCTTTTGCTATTTTGAAAGAACGAATGTGAAGGATAATGGCATTTTTTATGGACAACTCTATCATTGCATGTGCTTGTGCATCTTTGCCATCCCAAAAAATTTGCTCTATAGTAGCTGCAATAGGAACTACAACATGACTAGGAAATTCAAGATCACCATCTTCAACACCATCTAGATCTCCTTTAATCATTGTATTTTCAGGTCTAGTAGGATGTTTTTTAACATGATGCATAATATTCCACTTGCCTTTTGCTACCAATACATGACGCATCATGTATGTCAACAATGGGTAATTAATACCATCAAGCTTTGTTGATATATTTTAGTAGTGATGTGTGTGAGCACATTTAGGACCAGCAAGGCACTTTCTTTCCCCTCTTTAGGAGGGTTTTTTCCCTAGCTTGTATATATGCCTATAACCCTAATCGTTCACTTACTTTGGATATTCACTTGGTAACACATTTAGTCTTGTGTGTTGTTTTCCAAGCGTCTTCTTCTTCCTTGTCCTATTTGTGTGCTTCTACCTACCTTAAACTCCAACAATTAGTATGAGAGCACGTCATCGCTTCATCTACGACATCATTGACACCAATCTTGTCAGTGTGTCTCTTCATATCGTTGAGGGACAGCAAAGCCCTGCTTTACACATTGGGGCGACAACTGCAGGATTCGAACCTGCACGGGCGAAGCCCATTTGATCTCTAGTCAAACGCCTTAACCACTGGGCCAAGCTGTCATATGACTGCATCTTACACCGGCTGGCCCTCACTCGGGAGCTCTCTGAAGCTACAATTCTTGGTCATCGCTTATGTGACTATGATAATTATAAAAAACAAAGAGAAAAGGGGTATGGGAGACATGAAACTCTAATATGAATGATTTAGGACAAGAGGAGTTTCTAGCACGTGTGCCACTATTCCCTATAGGAGAAGGCTTAAGTGAAGTGAAGAAACTACATTATGAGGTAGTATTTTTGTTCACACCACTAGGAACACCAATCTCATTTCTTGCATGGTTCAGTGTTGTAATACTATCATAATAATCTTTTGCTATTTTGAAAGAATGAATGTGAAGGATAATGGCATTTTTCATGGACAACTCTATCATTGCATGTGCTTGTGCATCTTTGCCATCCCAAAAAATTTGCTCTATAGTAGTTGCAATAGGAACTACAACATGACTAGGAAATTCAAGATCACCCTCTTCAACACCATCTAGATCTCCTTTAATCATTGTATTTTCAGGTCTAGTAGGATTTTTTTTAACATGATGCATAATATTCCACTTGCCTTTTGCTACCAATACATGACGCATCATGTATGTCAACAATGGGTAATTAATACCATCAAGCTTTGTTGATATATTTTAGTAGTGATGTGAGTGAGCACACTTAGGACCACCAAGGCAATTTCTTTCCCCTCTTTAGGAGGGTTTTTTCCCTAGCTTGTATATATGCCTATAACCCTAATCGGTCACTTACTTTGGATTTTCACTTGGTAACACATTTAGTCTTGTGTGTTGTTTTCCAAGCCTCTTCTTCTTCCTTGTCATGTTTGTGTGCTTCTACCTACCTTAATCTCCATTAATTAGTATGAGAGCACATCATCGCTTCATCTACGACATCATTGACACCAATCTGGTCAGTGCGTCTCTTCATATCGTTGAGGGACAACAAAGCCGTGCTTTACACATTGGGGTGACAACTGCAGGATTCGAACCTGCGCGGGTGAAGCCCATTTGATTTCTAGTCAAACGCCTTAACCACTCGGCCAAGCTGTCATGTGATTGCGTCTTATGCCGGCTGGCCCTCGCTCGGGAGCTCTCTGAAGCTACAATTCTTGGTCATCGGGTCTTCTGATTTATGTGACTATGAGAATTAAAAAAAACAAAGAGAAAAGGGGTATGGGAGATAATAGACATGGAAGTCTAATTTTCATGCCCATGCTTCGTTTTCTTAAAAGCTCTATTTCACCGAGTCTAAGTTTCATAAGATGCTATGAGATGATATTGTGTGAATGTCACAGAGGGATGGAGTAAGAAAGCACTCGAACTTCCGGAGAGAGAGAGAGAGAGAGAGGAGAATAGAACTCTATTGACCTATTCTATTAGAGGCACTACTCAAGCGCCCCTAACGTATATTGAGGTAGTAGGGAAGTCCCTTGTCGCCACACTATTGGTTGAAGAGGTTTGAGCACACCCAAGAGAGCCCCAAAGCCAGGCATCCAAGGATGGCCAAGATAATGCCAACCTCTATCACTTGGAGTGCTAGGAGTTGATGTTGTGTGTTCGCAGACATTACAACCAAAATATATCAGAAAATCTCCCCTAGGATTGATGATGTGAAAAAGGATCTCACACTCATGTATAAGGAAATGCCAAGCAAAGTGGAAAGAAATCAATCCATTCAAAAGGAATTAAACCCAAAGCTTTGCAAAAATATTCAAAATTATCCCTAGGTATAGCCTTTTTCAAAACTTCTCAAGCATTATCCTACATGGACACATAAAGCCAATTGATCCCTCTATTAGAGAGTCTTCCCTAGAGTAATGAATAGTGCACTCAAAAATCATTATGAAAGTTGCCATATACTCAACCTCACAACTATAAGTGCCCATAGTAGATTTCTTCTTTCTCAACCATGATATGCATGAGCTACCAAGCATAAAGGAAAAATCACTCGTGGAAACATGTGTTTCAAATCAACCAACCCAATCTAAGTTAGAAAAAGCATATAAGTCTAGTGATAATGATCCCCTCCCCCCCATTAAAAAAATCCAAGTAGTTTCGTACCAGTGAAGCAGCAAAAGATGCACTTAACCACCTGCTAATGCTTGACATGTGGGCAATGAATAAATCTCCTCATTAGAAATTAATAATTGCATATCATGTCATGTATGCATAAATAAATCAAGCATACAATTACCTACTAATAAAGAACAACATAATATGCATCTCCGACATCATCAAGACTCAATCCCAAGCATGTTTTCCATGGGAGTGGCAATAGGTTTGTAATGTTCAAGTCAAAAATGGTACAATGCTTTACTGACATATTTCCCTTGAAAAAAGGCTTTTCCCCCATCCACTTGCAAAAAAAAGAATGCCCAAATAATGATGCAAATATCCCAAATAAGAAGTCTTCAAGGAGTGTAGAAGGGGAATCAAGCAAAAAAAGAAGAAGAAGAAGATCAAAGGCAAAAACAACTCAATAAAGAATAAAACAATGATATTTGAAGACATATCTCTGCAAGAAGCCCCGCAGGGGCGCAACACCCATCTCTGCACAGAGCCCCGCAGGGGCACGCATCAGGCAACAATGCAAAACATCCAGGTCCTGCACGGTGGAAGAAAGCAAACAGGCTCAAAGCAATACAACAGGGTGAGATGTGTGCAACCAGGACAAATCAGAGGACCAAAAGTCAGAAAGGGGTAGAGGTCGAAAAGTTCAAGAGGGTGACTAAGAATAGCACATTCCTAGTCACTGGTGGCGTGCGTGGCAACCCAAATCAACAGGCAAGACAAATGCAGCAGGCTCTAGTGTAGTAGAGCTTGAATCAAGAACAGGCCATCAAAGCTGCATGTCCGTTTAACTACAGACAAAACTGACCAAGGGTAGCGTGCGGAGAAAAGAAGTAATCAGCCGACGAAAAGCTAAAGCCTGTCAAGGGACGACAGAGACGAAGAGGGGGAGAGTGTTGCAGAGCTGAAAAGAGCACAAAGTAGAGAAAAAGACGGGCCCCAAAATTTTTCCGATTTGGACATCATACTTTTGTATCATCATCATTCTTGTAATATATTTCCCGTTGTAAAGGCACTAGAGGAGTCCTCTAGATGCATACCCGCAGAAGATTAGAGATTTACCCATGTAAAATAGTAGGAAATTAGTCTTTTAGTGAATAAAGTGCCGGTCTCTTGTGTGAAAGGACCATTTCTAGGGCACTAGTAGATAAGTCAAATGTGACTCTTTGTAAAAAACTTTTTGCCATTGTGAAGAAGGAGCTCTACAGATTTTCGAGTTTGCCTCTTACATGCTGATTTTGATCTTCATTTCGCTCTTGTATGTGTGTGTTATGCTTGAAATGCATGTGTAGGACTGTTGTCTACCCCTTCCCCTTGGTTTTGAACTGCTGTAGTGCGTGTGCAAGCTAGGAGGAGTTGTGGCGCGGGTGTTGGTGTCTCCCGTCATTCACTGTTTTTGCCATAACTTGAAGCAGACTGGTCAGAATCGATTGAAACCACTACCGTTGGATGCGTCTCGTCGAGAGCTTCGAAACGAGTACCCTATTGCCTATATTCGGAGTTCTGGGCTGGGAGAAAACCTCAAAATACTAAAAACTGCTGTAAGAGGCTTGCTGCAAACACTTTCAGTATTTCAGTGGGTGTGAGAGGTGGTAGTCTTTTCTCATGCATGCTAGCTAAACCACTTCATTTTCCATCACATGTGCACACGTCTTCATACACTTGGTACGTCGTTCCTTCGGATTGACAATTAGATGTGTGTTAAGTACCCACTATACGCACTTGTGTGGCAATTGAGGTACAGTCTCATTGGCGCAAGTCCTTGAGTCTTCTTGGCTCAAGTACACACGTTTTTGGCACCGTTGCCGGGGAACACTCAACCAAGGTGCCTTCGTGATGGTTATAGATCGAGTGTGATAGAATCGTACTTGTAGAGGTAAAATTGTCCGGTGGCAAGTAGTCAGTCACTTCAGCACTTGTTACTTCACATCTCCAAGGTGTGTGTGATAAGTTTTAGGTTTAGGTTTAGGAGGGGGGAAGAGAAGGAGGAGTTAGGGTTAGGTTAGAAGTAGAGGAGTAGTGAGGAGAGGAGAAGTTGGAATAGGAAAAAATCACCAAAAAATCCCAAAACACATGATTAAGGGCATGCGCAGTATCGCGGGGGGGGAAAACTGATATCATTACAGAACTTTTGAGTGATACAGAGGCCTAGGAGAGAAGAGGGCAGTAAGGAGAGCAAGGGGGTGTAAAAATTTTGAAAATATCTTGCATTTTGGCTTGAGTATCGCGATCGGTTGAGGTTTGGTATCGCGATACCAAAACTCCCTTGTATCGCGATACTCGCCGAGGTATCGTATCGCTTGATACCGGACTTGGTATCGCGATACCATTTTGGTATCGTGACCCCGAGTTGGTATCGCGATCGTACAATCTTCCGAGGTATCGTATCGCTTGATACCGGACTTGGTATCGCGATACCATTTTGGTATCGTGACCCCGAGTTGGTATCGCGATCGTACAATCTTCCGAGGTATCGTATCGCTTGATACTGGACTTGGTATCGCGATACCATTTTGGTATCATGACCCCGAGTTGGTATCGCGATCGTACAATCTTCCGAGGTATCGTATCGCTTGATACCGGACTTGGTATCGCGATACCATTTTGGTATCGTGTCGCTAAGTTGGTATCGCGATCTCACCTTGCTAAGTTGGTATCGTATAGTTATTAGCAGTATCGTATCGTGTCCTTCTTTGATATCGTATCGCCTTGAATCTTCGTATCGTATCGTCTGACCCCACCGGTATCGTATCGTGTCACTTCCTTGTGAAGTATCGCGACACCACACTGGGTATTGTATCGCAAGGGTACTGGTATCGGTATCGTGCAGGTGTCCAGTATCGTATCGTCTACTTTTCAGGACAGTATCGCGATACTGTCATCAGTATCGTATCGTCTCGCACACATGGTATCGTATCGCCTTCTCCTCGAGATCGGTATCGCGATACCACACTGATATCGTATCGTCATATATTCCAGTATCGTATCGCCTGAAACTTTTGAGATCGTATCGTGATAATCCTAGTATCGTATCGTCTGCTCTCCGAGGTAGTATCGCGACACCAGATTGGTATCGTATCGTTGGGACCTCTGGTATTGTATCGTGATCAAAGCAGTATCACCGAGAGCAGTATCGTCAGGAAGTGGTATCGTCCAGATTGACCCTTTCTTTTTGTCAGGCACTTTAAGTCATAAGGAGAGCTACCCAAGGAGAACCTCTGAGGCATAGAGAGAGACTTGGGGGGGTGAATGAACTTGAGATCAGGAAGAGTGCTAAGTAGTAGAAGAAGTGTCATATCTTCGGTAGGAAGCGCTGCCCAGGCTAGTCACCACTCCATCTACTCAGAAACCTCTAGTGATTCGGAAGGGGAATTACACATGGCTTCGGAAGACATGCAAGGTCCAACGCCAAATAGGAATTTCATGTCTACTGTTGAAGGGGATTACCGTACCTCCTTACAATATGTGTCCACCAATGCCCAGGAGATCCCAATCTACCTGGATGGGTTAAACAGATCCGTTGCAAGGATGGTAACTTCCCAGAATGCCACAATTGTGCCCCGACCTGCTGTCAAGTACGAAGGAGGAGCATATGTAGACAAGATTGGTCATATCTATATTGTGACTGAATTTCCTGAGAGGATCAATGAAAGAGGAGAGTTTGTGGACCCCAACAACTCCGAAAGAACACACCCTGAAGAGTCTGTGTCTACCCCGAGGGGCAGGTCTCAAGTGTCACGGGTTTTGAGAGGAGATTTGATACCTCAAGATGATTACCTGTTGGAAGTCTATATGATCCATGGATCAGACCTGTTGCTTCAAACTGACTTACCGGCTCCAGGGAGAGAAGAAAGCCCCATGACATTTTATGAGTTGAAAGACCCAGATGATAAAACTAGACTTACTTACTTGGATAAGGATCAAAGGAGATATTGGCCTGTGAGTGCCCTAGATAGGGCTCGGTTGAGATACATGGGTACGCCTGTATTTCCTCAGAGAGATCAGGCAACTACTTCACAAAATCCTTTTGGGAATCAACATGAAACGGAGCAGACCACATCAGGCCAGACCAGTCAACGAAGTGTGCCCAACCATACTCATGTACAGTTTGCAACTCCAGGAGTGCACACACACAATCAGGCCCATGCAGGGATAGGGAATAGGTACCGACCACCAGCAAGACCACAACCACCGGTAGGAAGACAGCCTGGAGTACCACCATTACGACCAGCTATCCCAGTCTTCCCTGTGATGCCCAGACCACCTGAACCAATGAGAAGGCTGAGACCTATCCAAGTAGCTAAATGTGTAAGAAACCATTACGATGGGCTGGGAGAGCCCTATGATCATATCGCAGAATTTAAACAAGTTCTAAGAGCGGAGCAAGTAGAGGACTTCTTTGTGCAGTATGAGTCTTTTGGGCTCACCCTCACAGGGACTGCTCTAACTTGGTTCCAACCTTTAGATCCCAATCAATTTGGAAACATGGAACAATTCTTTCAAGAATTCATTGGAGAATTCACAAAGAGAGGGATTAAACACAATTCTGCATCTTTAATCCATAGCTTTAAACAAAACCCTAATGAAACCGTGAAGACTGCTGCCCGAAGATTCAATCAATATGTGGATAGATGCCCAGTAGTTGAGAGACCCACTCAACAAAAGATGATTTCACTATTTCTAGATGGACTCACCAACGGAACCCTAAGAACACTGGTGTATGTGAAGAGATTACAAACACTGAGTGAGTGTCTTCAAGAGTGCATTGATTTGGAAGACAACCTCGCCGAGGATCTCAAAGGTACAACCGACCTCACTAAAACAGAAGATTTAAGGAGTACTATCACGTCCAACTCCAGTAACATGGAAGAATTAGCAGAATTATTAGCAAAAAAACTAGGAGTCCAGGGACAGAGAGCTTACCAAAACCCAGCACAAAGAGTGCATGTGCTACGGAGATGTAATTTATGTGGAGGAGAGCACCCCACACACTTGTGTGTCCGAGGAGGGACCGGTGCACAACCTACGTATCCATACTACAGACCGCAACCACAAGGGACTTCTTCATACTGCCACATCGAGCAAAAATATACCAATCACACAACTGAAAACTGTCCCTTCAATAGGCAAGCACGGCCTATCCAGCCACCTCAATACCGACCATATGGATATCAACCGAGAGAGCCTGGTAGGGAGATGCCTAGATACAATCCTTATCCAACACCAATAGGAGCACCAAGACAATATGAGCAAGCACCGTACCCACCACCACAACCAGTTTTGGGACCCCAGCTATCACAACCTCAACAAGTAGTACCAGTGAAGTATGCTCAAACAGAAGAAAACTTAGAGAGAGCCATAGTATCAGCATCAATAAGGACCAATGTGGAATCAACCAACCCAGGGTATGAACCTCCACAAGGAGAGTACTATCCATATGAAGCCAACATGATGGAATATGAACCAACATATGACACGGCTTATTATGGTTATGAGGGCTATGATCAGACATATGGAGCAGAAACCGCTACCTTAATGTATACGGCTCCTAAAGCACAACAACCCATGAGACCTCCTGTTAGACCACCAGTGCAGAGAGGACCATGCTATAGATGCGGAGGGGATCACTTCATTAGGGAATGCCCTCGACCTTATAATCCACCACCACCTAGAGTTTGGGAAGGGTATTGCAGTGATTGTGGAAAGGAACACCTTTTTAGAGATTGCCCTAAGAACCCAGCCAAATCCCAAGACACCGCACCTATCAATGTGATTGAGGTCATTGAAGGATCCGGAAGTGATAAGGAATACACGGTGCCACTAAAGGCCATTACGAGAGCCCAAACGAAGCAACAAAAAGAACAGTACCCGGAAGAGGAACAGAAAAGCAACAAAAAAATAAGCCCTTCAATTCAGATAGTGGAAGATTCTGAGGACCCATGTGAAAATTCCCGGAACATGAAAGTTCAGAAATGGAAGGAAAGACGAGAGAAACTCAAGGACAAATGGGCAAAAAACAAGACTATAAACAGTAAAAAGCAAACCAAAAACCAGAATAAGCACGAGGAACAAGGGAATCCTAAGGAGACCCCTGAGCTACCCCGACCTAGCTCAGATAAGGAGAAGCCAGGATCAATTCTAGCAGACCCAAAGCCAGACGACTTAGACATGTGGTTAAAAGCCTACCAAGCTAGAATCAAGATGGGCCCAAGCGTGGAACAACATGAAAAAATCTACCCTAAAGGGGAATTAGAAAAAGAAAGACTGACCATATGCAGGAAACTCATAGAAGTAGCACAAGCAACCCTAGAAAAGCCTATCCCAATTCTACCAGAGACCAGGATTGCACATAGTCTGTATGAAGAATGCTTAGAGTCCAATAACAAAGAACCTAGGAAAGAAGATGACCAAAGCGGCCAGATAACAACCCAAGAGGAATCGATGTCAATAATCCCAGATTTAGAGGCAGAATGGCCAAAAGACTTATGGAACAGAATACGAGAGGAGCAATGGAAGAAGAACGGAGATAATACACCTCCTTTTGAAGAAATAGATGGGGAAGATTGTCAACTTCACCCCAACTTGGAGGAAGTGTATGAAGAAGTATCAAGACTTGACAGAGGAAGAGATGAAACCATAAGCATTTCAACGTTGCCTAATTACATGGGAGAATACGAAAGGGAGTCAGTAATAATCCGAGCACCCACAGTGCATGGAAAGGGAAAGGAAAAGGTAGAAGAGAGTTCACACAATCTAACAGAATTAAAGAAAACAAAAGTACGATGCAAATTGACGGTGGAAGAATTGCTTTGACTTAAACCACAATTATGGAAGCAAATGGCAAACCAATTAGAACCACAGCCAGAGATAGGGGGACCGACAGAAAAGGAGAAGGAAAATAACTCCACAATACAAGTTCCTGTGGACAAAGTGGGAGAGTTTAGTGAAGGGGATGAGGGTAATACTTGTCTACCAGTCACACACAATGGGTACATGACCAAGGCTATTCTAGATACGGGAGCCGGGGTAGGAATTGCCACTAAGGAAATCTAGGAAAAATGGGTAAAACCTGCCTTACGACCCACACGCATGAAACTCCAATTAGCAGACGGTCATGTAGAAAAACCCTTAGGAATATTGGAAAGGATCAAACTAACCACTTGCGGTGTAGAATTCGAACACACCCTAGCCATCTGTAAATTCGAGAAAGCAAACAACTACGAGATGATATTAGGACGACCCTTCATGAGACAAATGCGGGTAGTACAGGATTGGGGAAGAGATTCGTTATACCTGCAACATCAAGGAAACACCACCAAAATAAATTTGCACACATTTGCTTATCGAGATGTCCCTCCACTACAATGGAATCCAGTACATCGAGAAGAAGATGACTTATCCATTCACAGTGCTGGATCAAGTGATCAATCTTGGATGCATGAAGATGCCCAATTGTGGATGTGTAAGGAATCCAAGAGAGAAGAGAGCAAAAGGCAACCATGGCCGATAGGACATCCTAACCATAGATCCGTAGAGGACCCCACTTACACACCTCAAATTTTCTCTGATGAGATCTTTGAGCCACATGGATGGATGGATATATTGGCAACCCTAGATGTATGTGTAAACGAGGAAGTTTTGACGGTGAATGAATGCATAGATGAAGAAGGTTACGATGTGAACTTCTATATGGTTGTTCTTCAAGAAGTAGAAGAAGGGGAAACCCTGGAAAAAGAATGGAAAGAGGAATATGAAAGTATAGAGATGGAACCTGAAATTGATTCCGAAGAAAGCTGCTTAAATACTATTCAGGACCAGAAGGAACATGAACCAACAAAGATGTTAGCAATTGAAACTGCTACGGCGATACACAGGCAAGAGGAGAACAGGAGTAAGGTAGGGCCGGACCCAGATCTTTTCGAAGTTCCTGAACACTTTAAAAAATACGAAGTGGAGGAAATAAAAGTGGCTATTCAAATGCCTCGACGAGAGGCACGAGACGGAGAGGCGTATGACAACAAGGAACAAACGAAAAAAATTGTCGTGACAGTTGAGGAAGGAGAAGAAAGATGCACCTATATTGGTAAAGATGTGTCTGAAGCAGAGGAAGAAGAACTCATATACCTTATTCGGGAGTACCGAGACGTATTCGCATGGATCTACAAGGATCTCAAAGGGGTAGAACCCACTATTTGTTCCCATCGAATACCAATGACAGCGGATGCAAAACCCTCCAAACAACGTCCTTATACATACAATGAAGTCTACGCGGCAAAGATTAAGGAAGAAATAGACAAACTACTAGCGGCAGGATTCATATATGAGATAGAACATACCGAGTGGGTATCGCCACTAGTAGTAGTGCCTAAGAAAAATGGAAAATTGAGAGTGTGTATAAATTTGAAGAAGGTGAATGCAGCCACTATACGTGACAGCTACCCACTACCTATCACGGACCATTTATTAGAGAGAGTAGCAGGTAAGGAGGTCTATAGTTTCCTAGATGGATTCTCCGGATACAATCAGGTAGCTATTGCGACCGAGGATCAACATAAGATAGCATTCGCCACTGAATGGGGAGTGTATGCATTTAGAGTGATGCCCTTTGGACTCACTAATGCTCCAGCTACCTTCCAGAGATTGATGTGTCATGTTTTCAAGGAATTTTTGAAAAAAAGCATGGAAGTATATGTAGATGACCTGTGCACTTACTCCAATCAAAGACCCGATCACATTCCCGAGTTGAGGAAGATATTCAACAAGTGTAGACAGTACAGAGTCTGCTTAAACCCGGAGAAATGTGTCTTCATGGTAAGGCAAGGGAAAATTCTAGGACACATAGTTTCAAGAAATGGAATATCTACAGATGAGGACAAGATTAAAGTCATCCTAGACTTACCTAGACCCAAGAATGCAAAGGAAGTGCAAGCTTTTATGGGACATTGTGGATACTACCGTAGGTTCATTCACATGTATGCCATAATAGCAAAACCCTTGTATGGTCTCTTGACTCAATTTACTTGGACAGAAGAGTGCGAAAAGGCATTCACCGAGTTGAAAAAGAGACTTAGTGCTGCCCCAATTCTGAAATCACCCAATTGGAGCAAGCCTTTTCATATTCATGTTGACGCTTCTAACTATGCCATTTGATGCATCTTAGCCCAGCCGGCTGATGAAGGCAAGCTTGATCATCCAATTGCTTATGCGAGTAGACAACTGAATCAAGCAGAAAGAAATTATACCACTACGGAACGAGAAGGTTTAGGAATGGTATACGCAGTGAAGAAATTCAGACATTATCTTCTAGCCAACAAGTTCAAATTCTTCATAGACCATCAAGCTTTGTTGTACTTAGTCAATAAGCCTTGTAACACGGGAAGGTTGGTACGATGGTTTCTACTACTAATGGAGTTTGACTTTGAAGTAATAGTGAAAAAGGGGAACACACATGTGAGAGCAGACCACCTTTCGAGGCTAACACACGGAGAGCCACCAAGTGGAGTACCCGACGATCTACCAGATGCTTATTTGTTCAATCTAGAAGTTTGCCCAAAGTGGGCAGAGAAATTGATCCCTATACTCACTCATGGCCCTCAACACTCAATCAATAGGAATAGCAAGAAAGAAATTCTTCAATCGAGGAACTTACACATTGTGTCAGGAAGTGTATACTACAAGGAACCCAACGGAGTGTTACTCAGATGTGTTGATGAGGATGAACAAACGCAATTAATTGAGCAAGCACATGTGAATAAATGGAGAACACACCAAGGGACTCATGGAACCATCCGAGAACTGAAAAGATTAGGAGTTTATTGGCCTGACATGCCCAAGAATGTTCACGACCACGTGAGTAATTGTGCAGAATGCCGAGAGACGGTTCCCGAAGATCATATGTCTCTACCTTTTTCGACCATAGCACCCAATTGGAGTACAAATTTAGTGAAATTCTTAAAAACTCAAGAACATGAGTTAGGAACTAGGTTAGCAAGAAAGCGATCCTTAGAGGAAATGAGCAAGGACTACATTCTCAAAGGAAAACAATTGTTTAAACGAGGGAAAGATAACCAACTCAGATTATGTGTGCATGAAGGAGAATATCTACCCATATTAGAAATGACACATGCAGGTGCTGCAGGAGGTCATTTTTTGGCTGAAAGAACTGTTAAAATGATTCTCTTTGCGGGCTTGTGGTGGCCAACTCTACACATGGATGCTGAAACGTATGTACGAAGTTGTGAGACTTGTCAGAGAACTAAATACCCAATTCGGAGGGATGACATGCCATTGAGACCCATGATATGCACGAGAGCTTTCACCAAATGGGGTATAGACTTCATTGGACCTATCAATCCACCTGCCAAAGGATCACATGCGGAGTACATCATAGTAGCCACTGACTACTTGACTAAATGGGTAGAAGCAAAAGCCACTAGAAACAATGATGCTCAAACTACCGCAAAATTTCTCTTTGAGCATATCTTCACCCGCTTTGGCTTGCCCATTGAGATTGTCAGCGATCGGGGAACGCACTTCCTCAATGAGGTAATTGAGTCATTAATGAACGAGTTCTTAGTGATTCATAAAAAATCAGCACCATACCACCCCAAGCCAATGGACAAGCTGAAAGCTCTAACAAAGTACTGTGCACGGTGTTGACTAAGCTTGTCAATAATGGAAGGTCTGATTGGGACAAACAATTGCATCATGCAATTTGGGCATTCCGAGTTGCATATAAAACAGCCCTTGGAACTACACCTTTCAATTTAGTGTATGGGCAAAATGCAATTTTGCCAATTGACTTCTTAGTGCCAACATTGAAAGTGGCACAGCAATATGAATGGAACGGTCATGAATTATCCCAACAACTAGATCAAATAGAGAAGTTACATGAGACAAGATTGCAAGCAGTGGCAGGCATTTATGCTGCTAAACGGAGACAAAAGGCATATTATGATGCACATATAAGAGACAAGGGACTTAAAGAAGGAGATTTAGTCTTAGTGTACACCCTAAAACAACATGCCAAGAAGTTACAAAAACGCGGATACGGACCTTTGATCATAAATCGAATCTCTACTGGTGGTGCAGTCAATCTCGCCACGCTAGACGGAGACATTCTCCCCAACTACATCAGTGGATGTAGAGTGAGACGATTCATGGAGCCATTGACTGATCAAATACTAGCACGATTGGTAGGTGCCCAAAATCGGAAAAAGGAGGAAGAGCGAATTAGAGAGGAAGCTCGACAAGAAGCATTAGAGCGCATTAGGAAACGGAAAGAATGGATGAGACAAAGAGATGAACGCTACCTCCAAGGAGAAGAGCCCACCCCTATGGCAAATTACCAAGTCGAAAATCATGATACAATGGGTATGTGTAAAACGCAACCTTACCTAAACCTAGGGATTGGCAAGACAGAGTACCAATTGATAGATGAATTGATAGACTCAGGAGCAGGACTTAGCTGCATGCGAAAGAGAATAGCAAAAGAGCTGCAATTAGATTTGAATCCCACAAAAGCCCGATTAATAGGAATTGGAGGTCACACCCTAGAATGTATTGGAACCACGAATGTGTCCCTCCACCTAGGAAATTCCTCCATGGAACAGAGAGTTCTAGTGTGCGAGGATGAAGATTTGATAGAAGATTTCATTCTAGGACACGACTGGATCATAGAGACTGAGGCGTGTATCCATCTAGCTCAAGGCTATATTTCGGCTAAGATAGGGCATAAGGAGATTTTCAGCTTACTTGAAGAGAAACCTTGTATTCAAACAAATATCATACAAAGATCAGCGGAAGTTCAGAAAACGACTTTAGAAAGTATCAACAATCCTCAAAATTCTGAAACCAAATGCATAGAAGCTGAAACTTCAATCCTAGCGACGTCAGCAGTAGAATCAAAGTCATCCAATGCAGTTGAGGGAAAGCCAACCGTTACGGAGACTTTCTCTCCCACACCTGCTCAAAACATCAAAAGATCGCACTATTGGAAACCAACAAGCAGATACTCAGATCAAGGCCCACCCAAATATAAGTGGGTACGCAGGGATCAAAAGCAGAGTCGAGAAACGTCTGCACCCACTCTTAAGAAGGAAACAGGAATCACCAAACCAGCTTCACAGAAGTACATACCAGAAGAAACAGTGCAAGTATGGATCCCTAAGACCTTGCTTGAAGCTCAAAGATCGCGACTTCAGGTATGGATTCCCAAAAAGCTCACACAAGCAGCTAAACAGGCTTTAAAAACAAAGGAAGAGGTACTACATCAGACAAGGCGAAAGCCAACAACACATAAGAGTCATTCGGGAAACTGGAAAAGCCATGTCAATTTCACTCGGACAATGGAGGAAGCAAACAGAACACAAGAAGCTGTAAGGACAAAGAAAATGAAACGATCTCTCTTAGTGTTCACGAAATGGATCTGGAAACCAAAGCAACCACGAGGAGCAGAGGATCGAAGAGATAAAGCTTCCCATTGCACTCATGAAGTTTCTAATGCACCTCAAGTAAGCACGATAGGGCCACCATACCAGGCCAAGCATTCGGCACAAGATGTACCTTACCAAACTAGTGGTGCACATTCTCCAAACAAGAGTAGATCTTAGCTTCATTTTAAATAGGAATGGACCTACTATGTATATAAATAAATGCTTCGGCTACACTGACTTTTATTTTCTTTCAGCAACAAAAAAAACCAAATTGAAAAAATGTATGGTAAGAGATCTCACTCATGGATTAATGGAGAGACGGGGTGATGATGACAATAATCACTACAATGCACTACATCATTGTATACAGTTATGTGACGCTAATGCACTTTTACGTACAAGTGCAGATGGCTTCCGAAGATTCTGAAGAAACCGTACAGGAGGAAATGATGGATTTTCCTCCCCAGAGTATCACAAAGGCCAAGGGACACTGGTTCCACGAAGACCAGCCTGCAAGGGACTACCTGTTCCTTGCAACAATCAAAATCATGGACACAGATCATCTGTTTCCAATAATGTCCCAGGATTTTAGAGTGCAACATACACTTCCTTCTGTTGAAGAAACCATGAAGAAAGCAGGCATACATAAATATTTTGAACTGCCAATCTATAAGCCTGATTTTCAAAGATGCACTCAAGTCATGAATACACTACAGCCAGCACTACAGGATCCTTTGGTACCAGAAGCTAGAGTAATGGATAAAGCAGGCGAATGGGTGATCATTCAATTCACACATGAGCTAATCAAGGAAGCCTTTGGATGGGAGAAGGATGGGGTCACAATAGTGAAAGAAGAAAGTAAAGGTGCAAAGACCCGAACCTTCGTCGACATCAACCGTGTGGACATAGAGGATGAGGTCCGATTGATCCACCAACACTTTTGTTTCCCGATACACGGCTCCACAAAAGATCATTGTGCAATTATTGTCCCATGCCATCAAGCAAATTGGGAATCAAATCAATTTGACTCCATATGTTCAAGAAAGATTGTTCGAGGCCAAGAAGCAATGGAAGAATAAAAAGTTCCTAAATGGCAGTGTGGCACTAACCATCCTGATCTACCATGCCTTAGGAATGAGGGAACATTTACAAGAGATGCCATCATCAACCGTCCTGGCTCAATATGCAAAAGTTGCTTTTTTTCAAGACCATTTTGCACAAATCCACGGAGCTAAAATGCATACACGTCTTCATGTAAATCACCATTGGAAATGCATTTTACGATCCAACTGATGTATACTCCAACCATGATGAGCTGGAAGTGCACAAATTCCACAAATGATGGTCATTTAACATGTGGAATCCCTCATCAAAATTGATTCCCTCCTCTTGAACATCACCTTCGCTAAGAATACTAGCCTTATTCCTATGACTTGTTCCATCACGTTTACATTTCATCTTGTATACCTATTTAGTGCTAGTGACCTTTTCTTCTCTAGGCAAATCACATAAAGACCAAGCACCATTCTCAATAGCAACATCATATTCTCATTTCGTAGCATCCATCTAATTTTTTAAATTTATTGCTTCATCAATAGAAACATGTTCCTTTTGATAAAAAATACTAGAGATGGCCATTGCATAATAATATGATGCAAAATAAGAACTATGAGAGCATGAAGGAGTATGATATGACAAAGGTGCATCTAATTTGCTATTTCTCAATGTTGGCACCAGCCATTTAGGCATAATTTTTGCCTCTTCTATGTCAGCCTCTCATGAATAAGTGCGTCGTGTAAATCGGCGTAAAAAATGGAATGATCCTAATGACAATTTGAAACTTGTATAGTTTGAAAAATTGTCTCAGTGGGACTAGCACTTCACTTTCCAATTGTGAAAAGAGGTAGCAAATTATCATGACATCCTTTGAACTAACTAATGTCTCCTTGATACATGAACGTAAGGGCTGAATTGAAACTTCCAAAGAAATAACATCATGGTTAACCAGAATATGTTTATTTTGTGGATAATAGATACATTAGCATTTGCTTTGAGAATTGTGCCCAACCAAAATACATTTCACTACCTTATCATCCAATTTTTTGCATTTTTGTTCAAGCCCTTATGCTTGTGCTAGATAACCAAGAACACGCTAATGAGCAACATATCACTTGCGTCCATGCCAAGCCTCAAATGGAGTGATACACTACAATTCTTTGGTGGCACACATATTAAGAATATAATCCACACACAAAACAACCTAAACCAAAAAACTATGTGGTAAAACCTTACTTTTGACCATACACATCCCCATTTCCATCAAAAACTTATTCTTTCTCTTAGCAAACCCATTCTTTTGAGGTGTATAGGACACTATACATTGATATTTTATCCCACACTTAGCTAGAATGCATTAAACTCAAAAGACATATCCACCCCGATCAGAATGGAGGGTGCCCATTTTACATGCCAAAAGATTTTGAACCATAACCAAGAATAATTTAGAACACATAAATGCATAGTTATTTTAAACACATAAACACTTTGGATTTTAGTTTCAATGGATAAACCCATGCATGTTTAGAAAAGTCAGTAGTGAAAGTCACAAAGTATAGGTAATTCCCAATGAAGATGTCTATGTAGGACCACATACATCTCTATGAACAAGGTGAAATATATATGCAATTGTACTAAACCATCTTTAGGAAGAAAGAATACTGCATTTTAACCAAATAAAGCCTTCAAAGGCATGTTTAGAGGGTTCCTCAAGTTTTGCTAGAAATAATACCATTTGAAATTTTTGTAGGCAAAGAAAACTAGAAAAACTCAGATGACTAAAGCATGCATGTCTTCTTAGGTTTTGCATAATTTGTGAGATTATAAATCACAGGGCATAAAATGCTAGTAGTCATGATAATATCACCATTCAAGATGTCATGAACTGTACATCTATCACCAACAAATTCGAAAATCAATCCAATCATGGCTATTGCTAAAATTGATAATAGTTTTTTTTTAATCCTTAGAACATATAAGGCATCTCACAATAGGAACGAATACCATTAACAATAATATGAATGATTTTTTCAACTCCCATGATAGTATAAGAGGAGTTTCTAGCACATGTGCTAGTATTCCCTAGGAGAAGGCTTAAGTGAAGTGCAAAAACTACACTATGGGATAATATGTTTGTTCACACCACTATCAAAGTACCAAACATCCATGTTTACTACTACTAATGAGTAGATGGATCCTAAATATAATGAGTAGTAAATGCTCATTCTTCATTCTGAAAAAGATTAGGAGACTCTCTTTTATGTGAAGAGGCATCTACAACAACCATTCTAGCCTCTTTCTTCTTTGCCTTCTTTGGACCAAGTTTAGGACAACTCTTTATGATATGATCATTTTCCTTACATTAAGTTGCAAAATTGTTCCTAACTTTCTATTTTCTTTTCATCTTTGTCTTCCTTCTTTGATTGTGCAACATTAGCAATTTTTTTCTTACTAGTAGAGGATATCCATTTACCTTTGCCCTTTTGACTACCTAAGAAAGCTTATATGACTAACATGTTCCACCTCAAATAGAGACTAACTATTCAAATGCTAAGGCATTTACATTGCCTTTCGACATCAACCAAAAAGTAGAAGAAAAACTCTAATAAGAATCTATAAGATGGTTAAGAACATTCTCTATAAGTGGACTATCTCACAAGATTTCATTAGCGAAATTCAATTTCTCTTTCAAATCCTTGATCTTTGTAAAAAAACTTTCCATTCACTCTCCTTCATTCATATGCTCTCTCTCCGTTTGTTTTTTCAAATATAAGGAACACCAATCTTATTTCTTGCATGGTTCAGTGTTGTAATAGTATCATAATAATCTTTTGCTATTTTGAAAGGACAAATGTGAGGGATAATGGCATTTTTTATGGAAAAATCTATCATTGCACGTGCTTTTGCATCTCTACCATCCCAACAAAGTTTCTCTATAGTAGCTGCAATAGGAACTACAACATGACTCGGAAATTTAAGATCACCATCTTCAACATCATTTAGATCACCTTTAATCGTTGTAATTGTAGGTCTAGTAGGACTTTTTTTAACATGATGCATAATATTCTAGCCTTTTTCTACCAATACATGACACATCATGTATCCCAACAATGGGTAACTAATAACATCAAAACTTTGTTGATATATTTTAGTAGTGATGTGTGTGAGCACACTTAGGACCACCAAGACATTTTTTTCCCCTCTTTAGAGTAGTTTTTTCCCCAGATTGTATATACGCCTATAACCCTAACATGTTACTTATCTTTGGATATTCAATTGGTAACACATTTAGTATTGTGTGTTGTTTTCCAAGCCTCTTCTTCTTCCTTGTCTTGTTTGTGTGCTTCTACCTACCTTAAACTCCAACAATTAGTACCAGAGTAGGTCGTCGCTTCATCTACGGCATCATTGACACCAATCTGGTCAGAGTCTTAGAATCACACAAAAATTGGTGAGCATGGAACTTCTTGATGTGATGTTTACCCTTTTCTAGAACAACACCCAATTTGGCACCGTTGTTGGGGACAAGCTCTAGGACGAACGTGTGATGGTAAGAGTATCGTGAGAATTGGTGTTGGAAGGTAGTCAATTTCACTTTTGTTGTTGTTTTTGTGTTGTTTTTGTCTTCTTTCACCTCCCCTACACTCATCTTTCATTCTCGCATCATCTTCTTTCATCTCAAAAAAATCCAAAAATTCACCATATCCACCTTCTCTCCTCATTTTACTCATTTGCAAGAGAGCAAGAGAGAGAGAGAGAGAGAGAGAGAGAGAGAGTTTGTGAGCAAGAGCATGTGCATGTGTTTTTTAGTTTCTGATTTTCTACCATATCTGTTGAATGTCTCACACCATCATGATGGTTGGAGAAGTTCGAGGTTTTGATTTTGCATCATATGCATGGTGTAGAGCATGCTAGTGCTTACAAGAATCCATTGGTGTATTAAAAAAAAATTGTGTTTTGGTGAACCATTGCGACGGTGCATCACCATCACAAGGAGGCATCACCATGGTGATTGGCTCATGCCATCGCTACAAGACCAAACCATCACGATGGGCTCATGCCATCGCGACGGTTTGTGACCATTGGGATGGGCCAAGGCCATCACGATGACTCAGATACACCATCATGATGATCATCCCAACCTACACCATCGCAATTGGTTGAGGCCATCACGACACTTCGAGACCATCGTGTCTTTGGGCCATCACGATTGGCCAACACCATCGTGATGACCTTAACAACGGCTCATCCCCATTGCAATTGTGTCAAACCATCACGACGGTCTGACTGAAACTCAAATTTAGGGTTTGAGTTCTTAGCAAATTTAAGGCTAATTTGGGTGATTTTTAAGAAAATTTGTCATTATTAAGACCCCTAGCATATGTTTGAAGAAGTCCCATTTGCTCATCAACAAAAATTGATCTAAACTTGATTTCTTTCATACATTTTTAAGAGCATCCAAGGCAAGGCAAGGCAAAGCTTGGGAAGCATGTCTTCTTGGACATAAGAGCAATCAACAAGGCATCAGACTTGAGGTTGGAAGAACCCTCAACCCCCTCAGTCAATTACTAGTTCACGCTAAGTGCGAGTAGTGTTACTAATTGAATTAGGGTTAGGATAGGTACGATTCAAGTACAAGAAACGTTAATCACTCAACTTCAAGCTCAAATTGAGACACCTAGATAATAACCCTAAAGGAAAAGGATTTAAATATAATGGGGTGACAACTTAAACACAAAACAAAAGAATGTTTCTTGACGTACATAATATGGACAAGACAAGAGATTGAAAAGAGTAAAAAAAAACCAAGTGATTGAGAACAAAGAATTTGTGCGATGACTAATCACCTTGAGTAGGTTTGAACCACAACACAATCTTGGGCTCAACAACTTAGCGGTTACCCTTATGATTTGAGCTCAGAAACAAGCGAGTTGAAGATGTCTCATAACATGGAGAGATCAGAGAGGAGGACAAATTTAGCTTACCTAGAAGGACCTAAAGGAACTTAAAAAACTAAGCAAGAATACGTCTGAACCAACCACTTATGTGCTCACATCTATGAGGATGGTTTGAGTAAGTCGGTTGTTCAATTGAGAAACCCCGACCAACCATTCGATTGGAACATCCTATGGTTAAATTTGAGAGGGATGCATACATAGACAAGGAGGGAACAATGTACATTATTTCCAATCAACCCAACTACACTAATGAATTCAGGGTAGTAGTTCCAGAGGTGGAGGTAGGGACCCAAGAACAAGAACCATTAGAGGGTGAACTTAGGACTCCAAGAGGGAAATCAGTGTTGACACAGAAGCTTAATCTAGAATAGATCCCTCAAGATAACAAAAGTATTGAGTTATTTCTCAATAGTTATATGAATGAGGCATTCTGAAGGTATAGATCTGATCAGCCAAGAAAAATGGGAACAATCATGACCTATGAATTCAAGGACCCTGAGATACCTAGAAAAGTAGTGCGATTAGACAACACATCAGAATGAGTGTTTGTACTCTTTGAACATGGGAGACATGCCTATACATGGAAGGGAGAATTGGTCTTTCCCCCACTTGAAGCTAATGTGGCCTCTAGACACCAAGGAGTAGGAACTTCCATGTCTCATGGTTCCCAAAGAGAAAAAGGCAAGGAGAGGCCTGAAGTGATCTTTGCTCACACCCTAGGAAGAGACCGATCAAGTAGTTTGGTACCAGTGAAGCAACAAAAGATGCACTTAACCACCTGCTAATGCTTGACACATGGGCAATGAATAAATCTCCTCATTAGAAACTAAAAACTGCATATCATGTCATGTATGCATAAATAAATCAAGCATACAAATACCTACTAATAAAGAACAACATAATATGCACAAATTCTACAAATGATGGTCATTTAACATGTGGAATGCCTCATCAAAATTGATTCCCTCCTCTTGAACATCACCTTCGCCAAGAATCCTAGCCTTATTCCTATGACTTGTTCCATCACGTTTACATTTCATCTTGTATACCTATTTAGTGCTAGTGCCCTTTTCTTCTCGAGGCAAATCACATAAAGACCAAGCACCGTTCTCAATAGCAACACCATATTCTCATTTCATAGCAGCCATCTAATTTTTTTTAATTTGTTGCTTCATCTATAGAAACATGTTCCTTTTGATAAAAAAATATTAGAGATGGCCATTGCATAATAATATGATGCAAAATAAGAACTATGAGAGCATGAACAAGTATGATATGACAAAGGTGCATCTAATTTGCTATTTCTCGCATAGTTTTTGCCTCTTCTACATCAGCCTCTCATGAATAAGTGTGTCATGTAAATCGGCATAAAAAATGGAATGATCCTAATGACCATTTGAAACTTGTATAGTTTGACAAATTGTCTCAGTAGGACTAGCACTTCACTTTCCAATTGTCAAAAGAGGTAGCAAATTATCATGACATCCTTTGAACTAACTAATGTCTCCTTGATACATGAACGTAAGGGCAGAATTGACACTTCCAAAGAAATAACATTAGCATAGATAATAGATAATAGATACATTAGCATTTGCTTTGAGAATTGTGCCCAACCAAAATACATTTCACTACCTTATCATCCAATTTTTTGCATTGTTGTTCAAGCACTAATGCTTGTGCTAGATAACCAAGAACACGCTAATGAGCAACATATCACTTGCATCCATGCCAAGCCTCAATTGGAGTGATAGACTACAATTCTTTGGTGGGACACCTATTAAGAATGTATTCTACACAAAACAACCTAATCCAAAAAACTATGCGGTAGAACCTTTCATTTGACCGTACACGTCTTATTTCCATCAGAAACTTATTCTTTCTCTTAGCAACTCCATTCTTTTGAGGTGTATAGGACACTATACATTGATATTTTATCCTGCACTTAGCTAGAAACTCATTACATTCAAAAGACATATAGTCAACACCTCGATCAGAATGGAGGGTGCCCATTTTACATGCCAAAAAATTTTGAACCATAACCAAATTTAGAACACATAAGTGCATAGTTCTTTGAAACACAAACACTTTAGACCTTAGTTTCAATGGATAAACCAATGCATGTTTAGAAAAGTCACTAGTGAAAGTCACAAAGTATAGGTAATTCCCAATGAAGATGTCTATGTAGGACCACATACATCACTATGAACAAGGTGAAATATATATGTAGCTCTAACTAAACCATCTTTTGGGAAGGAAGAATATTGCACTTTACCCAAAATAAAGCCTTCAAAGGCATGGTTAGAGGCATCCTTGAGTTTTGATAGAAATGATACCATTTGAAACTTTTGTAGGCAAAGAAAACTAGAAAAACTTAGATGACTAAAGCATGCATGCCTTCTTAGGTTTTCCATAATTTGTGAGATTATACATCGAAAGGCATAAAATGATAGTATTCATGATAATATCACCATTCAAGAGGTCATGAATTGTACATCTACCACCAATAAATTTTAAAATAAATCCAATCATTGTTGGAGTTAGACGTCTGCGGAAGCACGCGAACAGCACAAGGAAGAAGAAGAAGCTTGGAGCACAAACACACAATACTGAATGTATTACTAGAGAATGTACAAAGATAAGTAGCCCATTAGGGCAATAGGCATATATACAAGCCGGGGGAAAAAAACCTCCTAAAGAGGGAAAAAAGTGCCCCGGCGGTCCTAGTGTGTTCAGACACATCACTACCTAAATATATCAACAAATCCCCCCTGGGAGTGATGCGGTGAACAAGGAGCTGGCACTCATGTATAAGGAAGTGCCAAGCTATGTGGAAATCACTCCACAAAAGGAAGTAAGCCCAAAGCTTTGCAGAAAGCTTCAAACTTCTCCCATCGACTGTATCTCAAAAAGTTGAACGGAACTGCCCAGACGAGTTCTGCTAGACCTGTAGCAGACTTTGAGACACTTAAACTGGCGAACAAAAATTGGTATATACCTTTGGCACAAAAAGACGAAATAGCCTGCACAAGCACTGCGATAATGCATTCGGAGGCCGAAACGAGCTCAGATCGCGATTTCGGCACCACTAAGCGAAGCTTCTTTTATCTCGGAAACACACTGAGTATGCTCACCAAATTCGTGCGATTCTGAGACTGCAAATGGAGGAGCGTCGACGGCACCCTAGATGAAGCGACGACCTGCTCTGATACCAATTGTTGGAGTTAGACGTCTGCGGAAGCACGCGAACAGCACAAGGAAGAAGAAGAAGCTTGGAGCACAAACACACAATACTGAATGTATTACTAGAGAATGTACAAAGATAAGTAGCCCATTAGGGCAATAGGCGTATATACAAGCCGGGGGAAAAAAACCTCTTAAAGAGGGAAAAAAGTGCCCCGACGGTCCAAGTGTGTTCACAAACATCACTACCTAAATATATCAACAATCATGGCTATTGCTAAAATTGATAATAGTTTCTTTTTTAATTCTTGGAACATATAAGGCATCTCACAATAGGAAGGAAGAACCATTAACAATAATATGAATGATTTTTCCAACTCTCATGATAGGACAAGAGGAGTTTCTAGCACATGTGCCATGCCAGTATTCCCTATAGGAGAAGGCTTAAGTGAAGTGAAGAAACTACATTATGAGGTAGTACTTTTGTTCACACCACTAGGAACACCAATCTCATTTCTTGCATGGTTCAGTGTTGTAATAGTATCATAATAATTTTTTGTTATTTTGAAAGAACGAATGTGAAGGATAATGGCATTTTTTACGAACAACTCTATCATTGCATGTGCTTGTGCATCTTTGCCATCCCAAAAAATTTTCTCGATAGTAGCTGCAATAGGAACTACAACACGACTAGGAAATTGAAGATCACCATCTTCAACACCATCTAGATCACCTTTAATCATTGTATTTTCACGTCTAGTAGGATATGTTTTAACATGATGCATAATATTCCACTTGCCTTTTGCTACCAATACATGACGCATCATGTATGTCAACAATGGGTAATTAATACCATCAAGCTTTGTTGATATATTTTAGTAGTGATGTGTGTGAGCACACTTAGGACCACCAAGGCACTTTCTTTCCCCTCTTTAGGAGGGTTTTTTCCCTAGCTTGTATATATGCCTATAACCCTAATCGGTCACTTACTTTGGATATTCACTTGGTAACACATTTAGTATTGTGTGTTATTTTTCAAGCCTCTTCTATGAGAGCAGGTCATCGCTTCATCTACGACATCATTGACACCAATCGGGTCAGTGCGTCTCTTCATATCGTTGAGGGATAGCAAAGCCCTGCTTTACACATTGGGGCGACAACTACAGGATTCGAACCTGCACGGGCGAAGCCCATTTGATTTCTAGTCAAACGCCTTAACCACTCGGCCAAGCTGTCATGTGACTGCGTCTTACACCGGCTGGCCCTCGCTCGGGAGCTCTCTGAAGCTACAATTCTTGGTCATCGGGTCTTTTGATTTATGTGACTATGATAATAAAAAAAAAAAGAGAAAAGGGGTATGGGAGATAATAGACATGGAAGTCTAATTTTCATGCCCATGCTTCATTTTCTTAAAAGCCCATGCACATGAGAAGCTCTATTTCACCGAGTCTAAGTTTCATAAGATGCCATGAGTCTATGCAATACATAAACATTGTAGGGCATGGACATGGAGATTCTCATGCCTATTCTACACATGGATTGTTCTTTTGGGAAAGATGTTACGATTCAAGGGATGTTTGGATCCAAACATACTTTCCTTGAGGGACTTGAAGTACACTAGAATGTCTCTCCCCATTTTACTCGCCAATATGACCTACTAGTCTCTAGTGTAAGGCTGAGAAGAGGCTCAATCGGCATTAGATGTTCTCCCAAGCCACTTTTCTTCTACAAGCAAGTGAGATGATATTGTGTGAATGTCACAGAGGGATGGAGGTAAGGAAATGCCAAGCAAAGTGGAAAGAAATCAATCCATTCAAAAGGAATTAAACCAAAGCTTTGCAAAAATATTCAAAATTATCCCTAGGTGGAGCCTTTTTCAAAACTTCTCAAGCATTATCCTACATGGAAACATAAAGCAAATTGATCTCCCTTTTAGAGAGTCTTCCCTAGAGTTGTGAATAGTGCACTCAAAAATCATTGTGAAAGTTGCCATATACTCAACCTCACAACTATAAGTGCCCATAGTAGGTTTCTTCTTTCTCAACCATGATATGCATGAGCTACCAAGCATAAAGGAAAAATCACTCGTGGAGACATGTGTTTCAAATCAACCAACCCAATCTAAGTTAGAAAAAGCATATAAGTCCAGTGATAATGATCCCCTCCCCCCCATTAAAACAATCCAAGTAGTTTGGTACCAGTGAAGCAACAAAAGATGCACTTAACCACCTGCTAATGCTTGACACATGGGCAATGAAAAGTCTCCTCATTAGAAACTAAAAATTGAATATCATGTCATGTATGCATAAATAAATCAAGCATACAACTACCTACTAATAAAGAACAACATAATATGCATCTCCGACATCATCAAGAATCAATCCCAAACATGTTTTCCATGGGAGTGGCAATAGGTTTGTAATCTTCAAGTCAAAAATGATACAATGATTTACGGACAAATTTCCCTTGAAAAAAGGCTTTTCCCCCATCCACTTGCATAAAAAAGAATGCCCAAATAATGATGCAAATATCCCAGATAAGAAGTCTTCAAGGAGGCATGCACTTCAGCCTCAAATTCATCAATATGCTTCTCATTAGGGCCAATGAGCAGTAAAACATCAACATATACAACAAGGATCATAAGTACATCATCGGCATGCTTGACTTCTAAGATTCTCTAAGTTGGACTCTTATCAAATCCATGTGCTAGCAAGTAGGTGCATATCTTTCCATACCAAGCATGTGGTGCTTGCTTCAAACCATACGATTCCTTTTTCAAACTGCACACTTTTTTTCGTGCCCATTTTGCACAAATCCACGAAGCTAAAATGCATACAGATCTTCATGTAAATCACCATTGAGAAATGCATTTTACGATCCAAATGATGTATACTCCAACCATGATGAGCTGCAAGTGCAAAAATTCTACAAATGATGGTCATTTAACATGTGGAATGCCTCATCAAAATTGATTCCCTCCTCTTGAACATCACCTTCACCAAGAATCCTAGCCTTATTCCTATGACTTGTTCCATCACATTTACATTTCATCTTGTATACCTATTTAGTGCTAGTGCCCTTTTCTTCTCGAGGCAAATCACATAAAGACCAAGCACCATCCTCAATAGCAACATCGTATTCTCATTTCATAGCAGCCATCTAATTTTTTTAATTTATTGCTTCATCAATAGAAACATGTTCCTTTTGATGAAAAATACTAGAGATGGCCATTGCATAATAATATGATACAAAATAAGAACTATGAGAGCATGAAGGAGTATGACATGAAAAAGGTGCATCTAATTTGCTATTTCTCAATGTTGGCACCAGCCATTTAGGGATAGGTTTTGCTTTTTGTTATCATAGGCCTCTCCTATTTTTGCTTCTCATTTAGGCATTCTTATCATGACTTTCCTCTCCTCTATCTCGTACTTGTTAAAGTTTTCAGGCACCTCAAATAAGGATTCTTCTTCTTCAATTGGGAGTTCTCTCTTCTTTCTTTTCTTGCCTGCACTCTTGGTGGTTACCTGTGTTGTTAATCTCACATAGTTCATAAGTTCTCCTTGTTCTGGAGGGTGAGCTTTTACTTTATATAGATATTCTTTTTCTGATGCATAAAAAGGATCCATAATAATTGATTGTAGATTTGAGTCATTTGCTTCTTCAAGTACATCAGTGCTAGGCTCACATTCCTCAATAACCAAATCACACATTATTGGTGTTTCTCTAAGGGTTGCCCATAATTTTTCTCATGCTATGGCATCCTTTTCCCTTCATAAAAAAAACCCCTTTTTTGTAATTAGGAGATGTCCATATGAACACTCTCCTAAAACCCCTTTTTGATATTTCCTCTAGTCTAAAGTATTGAAGCCTTCTCCATGAAGTAGCTTTTTGGCACATATCCAAAAATCCCACGTAGAAACTCTCCACGCGCTCTCTCTCTCTAGGTGGTTATTTTTTGAAATTCCCATATCACATGAAGATTCTCTTTTTGATTTAGCACATGTGGTCTTTTGGCCACATGTTTTATTCACATATGCCTCTCTTCTTCTCTATATAAAGAAGAGCCTCGTTTGTAAAAGGGAGGTCCCTTGGCCATGGCCTTGGCCTCCATTTTTGTTAATGGAAGAAGGTGTCATTTGTTACTCTCTTGCCTCCTTGTGTGCAATGGCGTTGGTCTTGGTGTATGGATTTGCATGTGTGTGTGCATGGTTTGGAGGATGTTCCCCTTTGCTCCTTGTGATGTTGGCCATTGTTGCCATTGCTCCATGAGCGTGGGTGAACCTCTCCTCTCATTCTTTGCCCCAACTTGGAGAAACTTCTCACTTCCATGTGAGGCGGTTAGGGTTTGTTGCTCCCCTTTTCTCAACAATTTGGCGCCGTTGCCGGGGATGTCGGCCTTTAGCCGTTGGTTTTTCCAAGTTTGCATGTCCATACTTCGTGAGATGCACCTTGACACTTGGAGGAGGATGAATACGTGTGGCCTTCGGTTGGCCTAGGGTACCTCTCTTCTTTTAATTTTTGAGTAATTTTAAGTTCATTTCTGTTTGATGCATAAAAACACCCCTAACCCCCTTCTCTCTCTCACTTTCTCATATACACACTCCCACACACACATTGGGCATCATTTTCCACCTCTGCCACTCCCTTTTAGTGATGGCCTTGGGTAGAGGGATGAGGGGTAGCGCTTCTTTGACCCCATCCTTCTGTTCAATTTTCAAAAAAAAAAAAAAGATTCCCACAAAACAAGAAGCTCTGGAAGTTTGGAGTTTTAAATCTGACGAACCCACTCCCTCCATTCGAATTTGCCAAAAAATTTTTTTTTTGGAATACTCTAACAACTGCATTTACGAAACTGCAAATGGGGAACATGGGAGGATTCAAATGCATTTACTCTCTCCTTGGATGCCATCTACGTGGCAAATTCGTGAAGCGTACAGATTTTTTGGGTTTTCGAAAGACCAACTGTCTCGGTGTAAATGTGAGCAGTGGAGCATGCCTCCACTTGCGTGAGTTGGACGTCTGCATCTAATGGGAGATGTCCGAGCTCTGAATCTCCTCCCTCTCCCAATCGCTGATGCGCTGAGGTGAGCTCCAAGCGAGCTCCCTCTTGCCTCTTCCTCTGTCGGGGTCGAGCTCCGGGTGAGCTCCCCCCTTGTTCAGCTGTCCTCTGTCGGGGTTGAATTCCAGGTGAGCTTCCTTGTTGCACATTTTCTCCTCGAAGTGATCTGCGAAGGCCAATCTAGGGCAGATGTTCATCCCCATTGGCTCCTCCTGTCGGCCCGACACTTCTCCGTGCCCTCGTCCATGGCGGATATGCACCCTGTCGTGCCCCCTTTTGGTTGTCCCTATCCGACAGTTGGATAATCGACGCACCCCTCCTCGAGGTCGAGCTCAACTCTTGCTCCCCTTTCTCGCCGAATGAATCTCGCCATGGGCTTGTCGCATCCTCCTGTGCAGGTACGTGCTCTTCTTGCTTGCCATCAGGCCTGAAGAAGATCCTGGTGGCAGTTTAACTCCATGACCCTATCTCAACACAAGGGTCCTACAGATGATGGCAGATCGAACCCTCTTCTCCTGGCCGCCTGTTGCCATACCTTTAGGATTGGGCTTTGCAAGGCTTTGCTTCGCGTTATGTGCCTACTGTGTTATTTTGGTTCAAACTCTATGTGTTGGGCTTGCTGTTCTGTGGGGAATTGAGCCATGGCTTCCCTTTCACTTGAAGATTTGGCCGATGCAAGAACCCTATTCTCAGGCCAGTTTGGTGGAGGTCGTGCCCTCATGGCTCTACCTTTACTTCCCCTACACTACCGTGTGCTTCGGTGTCTCATGTCTCTCCTCCCTGAACCATTTCTGGGGTAGTACCATCCTGCTTTCCCTCTGTGTGGAGCTTTCTACACCTTGGGAGGATGTGCTGTGGATCGGCTCGTCCCCACATCCATCATGGCTGGGGCACTGGGGTCAAAGCCTTGCTCCACTGTATGGATTTGTACTTTTTCAGTTGAGATGGCTACTGTTGATTTTCTTGCAGGTTCTCTGTCTGGTGCTGCTCTCATGGATAATATCTTTCGCTCTCCAACCCTTAGAACATTACACTCTGGATTCTTGGGTTTCCCCTTGCGTTAGCGCCATTGAAGGAGCTCTAAGGAGAGTTGGTGCACCTTCAAGATATTCTCTTGCTAAGTTCATTCTGCATCTTCCCTTCCTCCTTGCTTCTATTATGGAGATATGTGCACTACCTTGTCTTTTGCTTCCCCGTTACCTATTACTTGTGGGGCAAAGTCGAGCAATCCTTGGAGTCCTTGGCGATCCATTTCCCCTACCTTGGCTGGTGGACTTTTTGTGCCCGGACAGTTGCATCTTGGTGGTTGACTCGAAGACCTGAGTGATTGTTTTTTGCCAGGGAAGAAATTCTCTGGTTTTACAATGAACACACACTGAACTTAGCATTGATTCTTCCGGACTCCTATAGAGGCTCTCTTGTGAATGATGGCTCGCATTCCAGATGTGTTTGATCCAGTCATCATCTTAGCCTTGAGACTAGTAATTGCTGGATTAAATGAATTAAGTGTTTCATTTCAGGCCTACACCTATTGAAATGCTGCATTAATTGTTCTTCCCCCTATTAGATGATGTGACACTATAATTTGCAGGAATTTCTCTTGATGATTCGAAGGTTTTGTAACCCTTGACCAAGCATGTCTACTGAGCAAAGAATACAACCGAATTTTTTGTTCACTTTCTGCTCAGTGGTTGTCCACATACCTAAATGATTTAGATAAAGTGCTTGTGACATGGCAAAAATATAAGGGACCCCTACTTGGGTTCTTGGTACTTTAAGTGCTGGATGGGAGGAGTTGCTAGCTCTCCATGTGGACTTGTCTCTCGAAGAACCAGTCCTATAGGATTTGATGTCCCTGAAGTGGAAACTAAATTTGAAGTGAATGTTTATCTCATCATTAGATGCAGTCTACTTGCTCTTTTTCATGACATTTCAGGTTTGGGAGCTTTTGAGGAGACATTTCCAGCCTAACCAAAGACTACATAATGGGAGGAATGCTGGGCTGACTGCCCCCTAAGGGGATTGTGTCGCTCAGTTCTATAGACTGAACACTTGCTGCTTGAAGCCTTGCAGACTGAAGAATTGCAAATTTTGAAGACTTGAAGATTTTCAGACTTGAAAGACTCTACCTTGGGTTGGTTCAGCTATGTATGTTCTTCTCTTAGCTTTGTCGAGGATGACAAAGTCTAGGAGGGGGAGGAGTGTTGCTCTAAGGGTTGCCCATAATTTTTCTCATGCTATGGCATCCTTTTCCCTTCATAAAAAAAACCCCTTTTTTGTAATTAGGAGATGTCCATACGAACACTCTCCTAAAACCCCTTTTTGATATTTCCTCTAGTCTAAAGTATTGAAGCCTTCTCCATGAAGTAGCTTTTTGGCACATATCCAAAAATCCCACGTAGAAACTCTCCACGCGCGCTCTCTCTCTAGGTGGTTATTTTTTGAAATTCCCATATCACATGAAGATTCTCTTTTTGATTTAGCACATGTGGTCTTTTGACCACATGTTTTATTCACATATGCCTCTCTTCTTCTCTATATAAAGAAGAGCCTCATTTGTAAAAGGGAGGTCCCTTGGCCATGGCCTTGGCCTCCATTTTTGTTAATGGAAGAAGGTGTCATTTGTTACTCTCTTGCCTCCTTGTGTGCAATGGCGTTGGTCTTGGTGTATGGATTTGCATGTGTGTGTGCATGGTTGGGAGGATGTTCCCCTTTGCTCCTTGTGACGTTGGCCATTGTTGCCATTGCTTCATGAGCGTGGGTGAACCTCTCCTCTCATTCTTTGCCCCAACTTGGAGAAACTTCTCACTTCCATGTGAGGCGGTTAGGGTTTGTTGCTCCCCTTTTCTCAACAATTGGTTCTATTGTGAAAACCAAAATGTCATAGCCATCTTTGTCATAGTGTGGTGTCCATTGTTCTTCATTGATGGATACATCCATTGTTGCTAGAATTTTTGCCCAACCATGAGGTTCAAACTCTTCATCTGGAAATACTACAGGTGCATAGGCTAGGTCTCGAATTGATCTATGAGTTTCATTTGCACCTACCTCTCTAGCATTCTCTCTTTTCTCTTCTTCTACTCCAACTTTGGACATCCATAAGTGAGTGTCCTCATGCATCCAAGATGATCCTCATCCTATGGAATGCATTGACTCCGTATCATCTGTGGCTCTATGAATGGGATTCCACTATATAGGGGACACATCTCTATGAGAGTAATCCTTAGATTGACTTTGGTTGTAACTCCTAAGTGTTGCAGATACAAGGAATTGGTTCCCCAATCATGTACTACTTGCAACTGCCTCATGAATGGTCTTCCCAAAATCATCTCATAGGCCTAATTTTTGCTAATATTGCATATGGCCAAAGTGTGCTCAAACTCTACACCACGAGTAGTGAGAGTTATCCCTTCTAGAAATCCTAAAGGTCTCTCTATGTGACCATCGGCCATTTGCAATTTCATTCTCATTGGCTTGAGTGCTAGTTTCCTAATGCTTCCCTAGGGAAGTGGTAGCGATTGCAACTCTTGCACGTGAGTCCAAAATAGCCTTGGTGGTGTAACCTTGGTGAGTGATAGGAAGATAGGTGTTTCCTTCTTCTCCTTCGCTCATGTCTCCTATCTTTTCCAAGGGTATTACAGGAACTGTTCTATGTGATCCTACCTAGGAATGAGGTCTCGCTACTTCAGGCACTTGGTCAGCTACATGTTTCCATAATTCTAGCTTAACCTTGAGTAGCTCTTCTAAAGTGAGATTGCACTACACTTTAGTGTTGACTGAGTCTTCGCTCCTTATCATGACCGTGGGTGCTCTCATGTAGGTGGAATTTGCTTCCCATGGGCCTGTGAAATGACGCAATTCTTGTATGGAATTAGACTCAAAGTTTAATTGCTCACTAGACTGGGCGTCCTCTTGTTCTCCATAAATACAAGGAATATCTTATGGCAATTGATCATGCAATTCATCCACAAGTTCAATGGGAGGGGGATTTTCACTTTCTTTTGCCCATTTCTCTTCTTGAATTTCTCTTAGAAATCCTTGGGAATATTGATGCATAGAAGAAAAGGTGTCTGCTTCAGTGGAATTAGGCACATAAGCTTCCTTGGGAGGAATTCTTATTCTTTCACTTGACTTAACCTTACCCTGGAGGGTGGCATTCTTCCCAAATAATGCAATTAAACTCTCCAATCTTCCTAATAGTCCATCAAAATGCAACTTTGTCTAAAATGAACTAGAGTAATTGAAGAGGCGATTGGCTTCAAACATGGTCTGAGCCAACTTTACCATCTTAGCACAAAGCTTTGTTCTTTCTATATCTAGATCAGCTCTAGGGTAGCATTTCTCATAATTTGATACGTTTGGCCCTTCTTGGATTCTAGCCTGATAGGCTTTGCCTAGATCTTTGGGAGTGGGATCTGCTAAGATGGATCCTACTCTAGGTGGTGGTGGGGTTGTATGAGGTGGATTAGAATGTGGCAGATTGGAAGAGGATGGGGATGTTGGTGGTGGTGGTGGTATGAGACAGTGCGTTTGAGATGTGAGTTCACCTATCTTCGCTTTTGTTTCCTTTAAGATTTCCTCCAGCTCGCTCATCTTTTTAGACCATTGCCTTTTCATTCTTTTGTCACTATCTTTCGAAGCTCTTGTCCTTTTCTTAGTTATACTTTCAGTCTCACTAACGTCACAACTCTTTTCGTGTCCGAAGCCTTGGCTCTTCTACAATGCCTGAGCTTTTGTGACCCCTTTGCACGGGGGCAGTGGAAGTTACACTTCCAAAGGAATCTATTACTAACCCAATCACATTAATGGGATTGATCTTGGGCCCATTTTTTGGGTTTTTAGGGCAATCCCATAAGAGGTTCTCCTTCCCACAATTTGGACAGAAGCCGTGCATTGTCATTGGTTGGGGCTACATTGGTGTAGACATAGGGCAATCACAAATGACATGATCACCTTGGCATCTATAACACAATCCTCTAGGTGTTTGGGGTTTGATCTGTCTAGGTTGGGGCCTAGAATTAGGATTTGCATACATGACATTAGCGTATTCTGGCTCCAAACTAGGTTCACCCGGGTCTTCATAATAGTACGTCTTGTTATGCTCACGTGATTGCATGTATAAAGCATGTGGATTATCGACATGAGTCAAGTCAAAACTATGATCACTTGGGTCACTTTCTGTAATAAATGGTGATGCTGACACTAAGGCTCTCTTTAAGTTTTCTTCAGCAGCTGCATACTTCCCTTGAACCACATTGGTTGGTGGTGGTTGTTGAACTAACGCTGGCTAAGGTTTTTGTTGAGCCTAAAAGGGTGGTTGGGGTCTACCATATTGTTGTGGGTACTGAATCTAATATCTCCCTTGTTGTCGATATAGCTTTGGATAATTTTGTCTAACCGCTTGCTTGTTATAAGGGTATTCTTGTGCTTTGTGGTTAGTGTACCTCCTTTCTATGGTGCAATATTGGCTATTAGGATTCGCTTGGGGTTGTCCCATGATTGGGCACACGTTCGCCATATGGTGTCCTCCACAAATTTGGCACCGTTGCTAGGGACAAGCCCTAGGCCGAATGTGTGATGGTAAGAGTATCGTGTGAATTGGTGTTGGAAGGTAATTAATTTCACTTTTGCTATTGTTTTTGTGTTCTTTTTGTCTTCTTTCACCTCCCCTACACTCATCTTTCATTCTTGCATCATCTTCTTTCATCTCAAAAAAATCCAAAAATTCACCATATCCACCTTCTCTCCTCATTTTACTCATTTGCAAGAGAGCAAGAGAGAGAGAGTTTGTGAGCAAGAGCATGTGAATGTGTTTTTTAGTTTTTTTGCAGGAAAGTGCTCCAGTACAAGAACACAGCTCTAAAAAGGTAAATTTTTTTATTTTCTACCATATCTATTGAATGCCTCAGACCATTGTGATGGTCTGAGAAGTTCACGGTTTTGATTTTGCATCATATGCATGGTGTAGAGCATGCTAGCGCTTACAAGAATCCACAGGTGTATTTGAAATTTTTTTCTTTTGGTGAACCATCACGACAGTGCATCACCATCACAAGGAGGCATCACCATCACAAGGAGGCATCACCATCACGATTGGCTCCTGCCATTGCGACGAGGCCAAGCCATCACGATGGGCTCATGCCATCGTGATGGTTCATGACCATCGGGATGGGCCAAGGCCATCACGATGACTCAGATACACCATCGGGATGATCATCCCAACCTGCACCCTTGCAATTGATTGAGACCATCATGACACTTCGAGACCATCGTGTCTTTGGGTCATCGTGATTGGCCGACACCATCGTGATGACCTTCACGATGGTTCATCCCCATCGCAATTGTGTCATACCGTTGCGACGGTCTAATTGAAACTCAAATTTAGGGTTTGCATTTTCAAGAAATTTAAGGCTAATTTGGGTGATTTTTAAGCAAATTTTTCATTATTAAGACCCCTCGAAGTCCCATTTGGTCATCAACAAAAGTTTGATCTAAACTTGATCTCTTTCATAGGTTTTTAAGAGCATCCAGGGCAAGGCAAGGCAAAGCTCCGGAAGCATGTCTTCTTGGAGATCAAAGCAATCAACGAGGCATCGGAATTGAGGTTGGGAGAACTCTCAACCCCCTCAGTCAATTAGTAGTTCAGGCTAAGTGCGAGTAGTGTTATTAATTGAATTAGGGTCAAGATAGGTACAATTCAAGTACAAAAAATGTTAATCACTCAACTTCAAGCTCAAATTGAGACACCTAGATGATAACCCTAAAGGAAAAGGATTTAAATATAGTGGGGTGACAACTTAAACACAAAACAAAAGAATGGCTCTTGACGTACATAATTGGACAAGACAAGAGATTGAAAGAGTAAAAATGAACCAAGTGATTGAGAACAAAGAATTTGTGCAATGACTAATCACCTCGAGTGCTAGAGGGAAATAGATTCATGAGCCTTAGATAAGGAAAGCACATAGGAAAGACAGATTGATGTAGTGTTAGGTCATCCAAAGCGAGTGTTAGAACCACAACACGATCTTGGGCTCAACAACTTAGTAGTTACCCTTATGATTTGAGCTTAGAAACAAGAGAGTTAGAGATGTCTTATAACATGGAGAGATCAGAGAGCGGGACAAATTTAGCTTACCTAGAAAGACCTAAAGGAACTTAAAAAACTTAGTTAGAATACGTCTGAACCAACCAATTATTTGCTCACATCTATGAGGATGTTTGAGGAGATCCATTGTTCAATTTAGAAACCCATACCAACCCATTGGATTGGAACATCCTATGGTTAAATTTGAGAGAGATGCATACATAGACAAGGAGGGAACAATGTACATTATTTCCAATCAACCTAACTACACTAATGAATTTGGGGTAGTAGTTCCAGAGGTGGAGGTAGGAACCCAAGAACAAGAACCATTAGAGGGTGAACCTAGGACACTAAGAGGGAAATGAGTGTTGACATGGAAGCTTAACCTAGAATAGATCCCTCAAGATAATAAAAGTATTGATTTATTTCTCAATAGGTATACAAATGAGGAATTCTGGAGGTATAGATCTTAACAACCAAGAAAAATAGGAACAATCATGACCTATGAATTCAAGGACCGTGAGATACCTAGAAAAGTTGTGCATTTAGACAACACATCAAAATGAGTGTTCGTAGTGTTTGAACATGGGAGACATGCCTATACATGGAAGGGAGAATTGGTCTTTCCCCCACTTCAAGCTAATGTGGCCTCTAGACACCAAGGAGTAGGAACATCCATGTCTCATGGTTCCCAAAGAGAAAAAGGCAAGGAGAAGCCTGAAGTGACCTTCACTCACACCCTAGGAAGAGACTAACCAGCAGTGGAACCTGATGAAACAGAGAGACTGAGAGAACCAAGACCATAAGGTGGTAGAGATGACTTTCCTCTACCTAGACCCCAAGAGCATCCAAGAATATTGAGACCCAAGCAGTTAGTGAGATTGATGAAAAATGATGGGACAAAAGATCCTTATGACCATGTTGTTGAGTTCAAACAAGTGTTTGCGAGCCGAACAAGTGGATGATATGTTCACCCAATACAATGCATTTAGACTCACACTAAAAAACACGACCTTAATCTGGTTCCAAAGTTTACAACAAAGACAATTTAGGGACATTCATCACTTATTAGAATCATTCATCATTGAATTCTCTAAAAGTGGAATCAGGCACAATACTTCTTTGTTAATCCACAATTTTAATCATCTCCACTTATCATAGAGAATGATCCTAACTCAAATATTTTTTATTCCACCCACATACTACACTGAGTTGTCAGAGCATATGGAAGCATACCAATATGAGAGCCCACCCTTGGAACCTAGCTGGGAGCCAGACTATGCAAATGTCATGTATGCCAACCCCAGTGCATAGCCCCGAATGAGACAAACAAGACCATAGGGCTCTAAAGGATGATGCTTTAGGTGTCAAGGAGATCATTACATAAGAGAATGCCCACATCCTCCACTAGTAGGACAACCTCAGTATTATTACTTCCAAGGTTTTTGCATTATACAGGAATGCCCTAAAAACCTTGCCAATGCCTCCAAAGTAACATCCATAGATGTGATCAACATTCTGAATGCTTCAAATGGATCCACATCGACCTATGTACCTATCCAAGAGGTACCTAGATTCCAAGCAGTGCTAAAAAATCAATAGCCAAACTTAGATAAACTAGTTTAGAGTAGTGAAATTAGAGAATCAAGCGGAAGGAAAACCAGATCTTGGAAGGATTCATGAGAGATACTCAAAAGAAAATGGAGTAGCAAGATAAATGAACTAGACGGAAGCTTAAAAGAGACTAGAGCCAAAATTTTAGAATTGGCATAGTAAGAGTCAAAATAGGAAAATGAAACCCCAAAACCAAGATCAGTTCTACTTGAACCCATACTAGTGAACTTGGATATGATGTCTAAAACATACCAAGGATGACTAAGAGAAGGATCTCAAGTGGGAGAGTCGAGTAAGAATTGTCCAAGGGCAGACCTAGAAATTGAGAGAACTAAGCTATACATGAAAATGGTAGAATTAGTGTAGACAATGTTCGAGGCATCTCAATATGTTAATTGGAGTAACCTAGAAAAGCTAGAGCTACACTTTCAAGGATTACTAGAGAGGTTAGAACACTTGATTTCCATGAATGAGAAGAATAATCTTGATATGACTTATCATGTCCCGAAGGCGCAGGAAGACACCATACCTTCCTTCGCACAAGTGCCTAATACCATGAATTGGGAGAATCTTTCTTCAATACATAAGTACTCACAAGGATTTCTTAGAGGGATTCAAGAAGAGAAATGGAAGAGGGAACAAGAATCTCAACCACCTATTCAAAACATAAATGATATGCATTCCCCAAGACATACCCTCTATATATGATGAACGAGAGGAGCAACAACCTAGTGAATAAACCAATTTTGAATCTAATTCTTTGTAGGAATTACCCCAGTTCATCCGTCCTTCGGAAGCAAAGTCAATTAGTATGAGAGCACCTACCATACTCGTAAGAAATGAAGAATTAATTGTTCCTGGGAATATAAATGTAATAAGGAACACTAAAGTGCAGTGTCACCTAAATTTAGAGGAATCGATAAAGGCTAAACCTGAGTTGTGGAAGCATGTAGCAAACCAATTACCATATATCCCCAATCCCCACTCTCAAACAGCTTCACACAAGAGAGTACCACAAATACTCATTGACATGATTGGAGACATGCGCGAAGGAGAGGAAAGAAATACCTATTTGCCTATCTCCTACAAGGGCTACACCACCAAAGAGATAGTAGAAATATGAACTAGAAGATAGAAGAATAATGGTAAGAATGCCTAAGAGAGAGACAAGTACCAGAAAAGCATATGACAATCGAGAAAAGAGTAAGAAGATCATAGTGACAGTCAAAGAAGGTGAAGCAAAAAGTACATATATAGGGCATGATTTAATAGAGGAAGAGGAAGCAGAATTGATAGACCTATTGAGAGAGTATAGAGACGTATTTTCATGGAGTTATAAAAGTTTGAAAGGAGTAGACACTGACATATGATTCCATAGAATTCCCATGACTCAAGAAGCAAAGCCCTCAAAACAAAAAACCATACACTTATAATAATAAATATGTAGTCAAGATTAAGGAAGAGATAGACTTGATAGAAGATGGATTCAAGAAAATCTTACATACACAAAACCCTATGCTCTCCCTCACAAGAAAAGTATCAACAAAGAATCCAAGAAGAAGCAAGGGTGAGAACTTAGCATAGACATCAAAAGAAGATCAACTCACCTGTTCGACAATAGTAAGAAGACAATCATCAAGGGTATGGGTTCGGAAACCACAAGCACCAGTAGCCCCCAAAGAAACAAACAACCAACCAGGAGGGATACAAAATTTGAGACACCATCAGAAGATGATGCACTTAGAAGTGATTTGTACATGGTTGAACACTGTTCTAAAATGGATCCCTATAAGGAGGAATGATCGGTTGTCATTCAACCATCAATTGATGGCAACATTTCAAGATCCAATGAATACCTCAAAACAAAGATTGCATCAAGTCTACAAGTAACATAGGAAGCCTTGACGTGTGAAAACCATGTGCCTTTGGCATAACCCTATCTTTTGCACCATTTATGTCATGCATTTCTAGAGTATGCATTAATATAGGGCCACATTACACAGTCGTGCATAGACACAATTGAGAATCCTAGGCACATGACACATTTGACATATGTTCACTATTTTATTGATACTAACCTTTCTTCTTGTTTTGTGACACTACTCAAACAAAAGAGGAAAACAAGGAAAAAAAGAAGAAAAAAAGAGAAAAAGAAACCAAAAGGGGCAGGGACAGAACCATGCATGTGAAGAATTTCATTAGCGGACCATCAACAAGGACATCCGTCAACAATGAAAGACAAGATAGTGGTCAACAACCATGAGGGGAGTACAACACAAAGGGATGAATATCGATCAACCTTTCACCATGGTAAGGATACCCTACCTTGGCAACATTGTAACAATGATAGATTAGGAAACCTCTTCGTCAACATATCCTTGAGCACTCAACTCAAGCCCAAATTCTTTGCACCATAATTCTTACAATGCATTACCCAAGTAAGCATGCATAGGGCCACATTACAAGGCCGTGCACAAGGCACATATTTTCTTCAACCCATGCACTAACTCACTTTCCCATAATTCATTATGGTTTATGAGTACTTGCCATGAATACTGTGGAAGCCATGTTTGAAAGATATATAGGACATCAAGGTTACAACATCAATAGCTATGAAGCAATTCACAATCGACAGCTGCTCAACACCAACATTTACAACCTCTTTTGAGCAACTTAGAATTTTGGGAAGCTCATGATTACACCGTCATGCTGGAATCCAAGGAAGTAGTACATACAAAGGGATTCAACCTTGCAAAGGCTAGCAACACCACAATGAAGAACTTGACAATAGACCTCGCTACATTTGGAAGACCCACCACTCTTGCTGATACATGATGGACACTACCTCTCAAAGTACTACATGGAACACCCACTCCAACAAGGGTCTATCAGGGACGACAAACTCGAGGGGGGGGGGAGTGTTGACACTCAAGGTCAAGCACAAGGTGCAAGAATACATCAAAGAAGTGGACACACAAGAAGAGGGAGCGTCTAGGGAGCTCCAAGAAGTATACCTTAAATTGTCAGAAGAAATCCATATTAAAACTGTGATTTTGATCACTAAAATCCATTGTAAATCCCCATTTACATTTTTGTAACTCCATTTTGTCCAAGACAAGGAATCCTCAAGCTTGAGGAGTATTAGAAGCATCTATCTACCGATTTTCATAATTTCTGTTTCAGCCCTCAAATGAGCCCGAGAACCTAATTTTTAACTAGGCCAGACATTAGGTCTGGACAGTGCCAAAAACCAGTGAAAAACTATAAAAAGAGCTAGAGATCTCATTTTTGAGGTTAGCTTTTTGGTAGCTTGTTAGAGAGTCTGCTTGGGAGAGATTGAAGCTTTTGTAAGAGAGCTCTTGTGCAATTGAAGCTTTCCATTGTTCCTCTCTTTGATCTTGCCTTATGTGGCTGTTTGCGTGTGCGTGCATGTATGTGCTTGTCACTCACATTTGCTCACCACAAATGCTCATGATCGTCATATCCTTCTCATGTCTCCATAGATTGACAAGTAAAGGAGGTGGTACTCATGCTTGAGCTAAAATCTCACTAGCAAAATTAGACCTATTTTTGTTGATGTGTGCAATCCAAAAGTGTCATCCATGAGATCATAGAGCATCGTATTTGTTATATTGGACAACACATAAAATGGATTGCATTATGATGGTCAACTATTCATAATATTAACACATTATTAATTTGAAATGTTTGTGAGCATTACCTCCCAAGCACACCCATTTGTGAGTTCCTCCTCTTCTTCACATATATCCTCACCTATTGTCTTTGCTTGCAAAACAATTGCATCCATCCATATACTTGTTGGAAAGGCTGGAAGAGGTCAAAGAATTTTTGGAAGAGGAAAAAAGCAAGTGAAGTGATTCTTTTGAAATTGGGCTCTTCTTATGTGTTTGCATCCTTAGCAAACTCACACGTCTCCAACCACTTTTGCATGGGCTAGGAGTTAATGATGCAAAACTTCATTTCCTTCTTTTTGAAAACTACGCCCAATTTTCTTTGGCTCCCTTGACCCTAGGGCTCATTGCCTACGAGACTAACATCTTCATCTTCGCTCCACAAGCGAGGCACTTTTGGGTCTCACATGCATATAAGATTTTTTATGAATACCAAAGACTCTTGTATGAGCCACCTCTATGCCATGATACCCTTTTGTTGGAGGAGATGATGGATAGATTCTAGAAATGAAGTGGTGCTGCAAAATCCTGCTTCACACTAGCCAAAACACGTTGTAGAGAGTATAGTAGACACCTTGAGCTTCCCAACTATCATAAATAATCACCTATGTGCTTTGGAACATGATCCTCTAATCAATGGATCGAAATAGATGAGTAGAAAGTTCAACCAAGAGCTAAGACTTTCTATTTTGGTCTGTGCACTTGTTCAGTAAAATGAAGAGTGCTCTCAACCTATTATCAATTGACTAAATTCATTATGGTAGAATCAAATTAACTTAGATAGCTACCAATCATGAGTTATTTCAATAAAAAAGATCAATTTTACACTGAGAATGAAATTTAGCAAGTTGAAAGACTATCCCGACATTTTTGGGGTGCTATAGTATACAGACCAGTGAGCAGTAATGTGAAGACATATCAATATTAACAAAGACAACGACAATGAAACTTTGTAACTATGAAGTAGACAGTGTGATAAATCTATAGCACTTTAAATCACATGAAATGATCAACTATGCACTGAGAACAAGCTCTAAGAAGTTCACTATTCTAAGATGATCATAGCAAGGAAGAGAAGTAGAGATATGATCAATTTGTATGTATGAGATCACATAGAATTACAATGACATTGACAATGTATAATTGCACAATGTGAGGGTAGTGATAGAGCTATGAAGTGAGCTCTCTAATCACAAGAAACCCGTCTCAATTGATCTCCAAATCGGGCTCCATGCACGTGAGATTTCGATCTGCTTTTATAGCTAGAGTTGGAGCCAAGTTTTGAGTTCAAATTCAAGCTCTCACCATAAAGTGAGTCCTAAAATTTAGGCTTTATTTTCTCATCTATCAACTACCAAGAATTTGAGATTTGATTCCTCCTAACTCGTGGGATCAATGTGATTAACATATGTACTTTTACAAGGATAAAAGTAATTGGCTTTTACAAGGGAGTAGTACATATGTGACTATATGGGATAAATGCTAATTGCCCAAGTATGTAGGCTTGGATTCATTTGCACCAAAAACTCCCCCTCCATCCTAACATGCTTGGTCTTCATTCCTTGAGCAAAACCCTTTGCTACTAGCCTTGCTTTATACCTGTTGATCGAACTGTCTGAGTTTTTTTTATTTTGTAAATCCACCTAGATCCTATTATCTTCATGCTTGGTTTATTGGAAACAAATCCCAAGTGTTGTTTTCCTAAACTGCTTCAATTTCTTCCTGCATAGCTTCTCTCCATTCATTCTTCTTATTGGCTTCTTCAAATGAAGAAGGCTCTTCTGACATAGAATCTTTAGTCATGTATATAGAATGCTTGTTACTAGTGATGTGTCATAGCCATACCTTATGGGTTTTTTGCTCTCCCTTTGAGATCTAGAGTACTTGATTGGATGACTCTGGAATGTCTTCCAATTGTTTGAGTTTTTTTTTTACCTTGGAATTCCAAGCTTTGAAGTCAATTTGCTCTTCATCTTCTAAGTTGACATCTTCTGACATTTGTGGTTCTTCATGAGTCAAAGTTGCAAAATCACTTTTCAATTCATAGGCTAGCTTAATTTACCTACAAACATCTTCAAACCATGAATTATTTTCATCAAACACCACATCCCTACTAACTGTAAATCCTTTGCTAGTGGGATTGTACAACCTATATCCCTTCTGGTTTTGGTCATAACCAATGAATATACACATTTTAGCTTTTGAATCAAGCTTCCTTCTAATCTATGAGGGTATATGTGCATATGCAATTTACAATGATCTAATGAGGGTCTCCTACCATTCCATGCCTCATAAGGTATCATTCCATCCAAGGATTTGGTTGGAAGCCTATTAATTAATTATGTGGCTGTGGAAACAACCTCTATCCATAGGTAATTTGGAAGTTTCTTTTCATTCAACATTGATCTTGCAGCCTCTACTATTAGTCTATTCCTCCTCTCTCCCACTCCATTCTATTCAGGATTGTATCTTGTTGTGACCTCTCTCTTTATACCTTTGTACTGTAAGAATGAGTCAAATTCATGTAAGAAATACTCACCACTGTGAAGAGATGGATAGGTATGTGTTGAAGATGAAGAGGTGTTGCAAAATCTTTGCTCTACACCAGCCAAATGAACTCCAGGAGTAGATGGTGGGCCCTTTTAGCTTGCCAATGGATGTATTAGACACCCTATGTACCTTGGAAGATCACTCTCAAAAAGATAGATCAAAACAGATAAGTTGGAGTTAGCTCAGAGGTGAAAACTTGCTATTCTTGGTTGATACACCTGTCCAGTGTTTTACATAACTCTCTAAGCACAGCAGCAATTAGATTAATTCCTCTTGGGGAAGGCTAGGTAGCTTAAAGAGCTAACTTTAGAGAGTAATCTCATCAAAAATAACAAACCACACACTGAGAATGACTTTTAACAAGTGATGACATCATCCCGATTTTCACGGGCTGTTACAGAAATAGACCAGTGAGTAGAAAAATTAACATAACTCAAGATGTAAGAATCCAATGATCATGAAAATTTGTATGCTTATACTAGACAGTAAGCTGAATCCAACAAGCTTGAAATCACTGAATTTGGATGAGTAAACACTGAGAAATGACTCTGACAAGATGACTGAAAAAGTCGGGTACCTGACAGAGAAGTGAAGATGAACATACCCTGTTGACTTCAAATGAACATAACTGAAGATTCCAACATCCAAATGACATGAAAATTTGTGAGCATATAGTAGACTTATAGAGCTAACTTTACCAAGTTAAATCACTGAAAATGATGAACCAAGTGCAGAGAAACAATCTCTGCAAGCTGACTGAGAAAAACTGAAGTAATGGCAGTGAGTAGTACACATCACAAGAACATGGAAAGATGAATTCAAATAATCATGAAAATGAAAGTATATTGCTTGTACAATACAATGACTTACTGATACATATGTGTGCCTTGTAATCACACCTTGATATGGCATAAAGCTCAGCTCTTGGAGGTCTTCACATAGGTCTCTCTAACCACGACTAAAACTGCCATCTATTTATAGTTGAGTTTGGGAGGCTAACTTCCCTCAATCACTCTCCAATCAATCAATGATTGATTTGATTCTCTACCTACCACAAATCACAAATTCGTGGCTCCTCTTTCCATTCTTGATCATGTGGGCTCAACCACTTAAGATTCTCTTACTTTTACATTAAGTAAACTCTTCAAAAGTTACAAGAGGTAGTTCACAAGTGAACTTTACATAGTCTTCATTTTCAAGCTTCTTTAATGACTTTGTGAGACTCAAGCCAATACTTAGGCTTGTCATAGACTTGCTCCAACAGCTCCCCCTCAAGCCAAGTATGCTTGAGGTCTTCAATCTTCCAAGATTACCTGCAAACCAATCATAGCCTTGAATTTGCAAAGCTTTGTACCATCCAATGCTTTAGTTAGAATATCTGCACATTGTTGATGAGTGGACACATATGATATTTGAATCTCCTTGCTTAGGATCTTCTCTCGTACATAATGATAATGAACTTCAATATGTTTAGTCCTTGCATGAAAAATAGGATTAGCAGCCAAGTGAATAGAACTCATATTGTCACCAAAAATAGTTGGAGTTCCAAACTCCAATCCAAGATCTTTGAACAATGTCTTCATCCACATAGCTTCCTGTGTAGCTATGGCAAGACCTCTATATTCAGCTAGAGAGAGCAACTGTGGGTTTCTTCTTGGATGACCATGAAATAAGCTTTGAACCTGCAAAGGTAAGATAACCTGAAGTGCTCCTTCTATCTTCCTTGGAGCCAGCCCAATCTGCATCAGAAAATAGCTTCAAACCTAAATCAGATACATAAGGATAGTAAAGTCCTTCATTTATGGTTCCTTTGAGATATTTGAGTATCCTTTTGGCAGCATCCATATGTGGTTTCCTTGGTGTGTGCATAAATTGGCTTAGCACACTCACACTGTAACATATATCTACTCTTGTCAATGTGGCATAGTTGAGACTACCCACTAGACTTTGATATGATGTGATGTCCTCTATGAGTTCACCTTCATGTGAGCTCAATTTGTGATTAACCTCCATTGGAGTACCTGCAATCTTACAATCTTGCATCTTGAATTTTGCCAACATGTCCTTAATGTACTTTCTTTGAGTGAGAAACAAACCATGATCTTTGTGGACAACTTCCAAACCTAGGAAGTAGGTAAGTGAACCCAAATCACTTATCTTGAACTCTTCTCTCATCTGATCTTTGATCTTCTTCATACCATCTGCATCATTTCCTGTCAATATAATATCATCTACATATACACATAGGTAGATGACCTCGGAATTACTCTTTTTAATAAAGAGTGAAGGATCTGCTTTGCTTGGTTGAAAGCCTTTGTCCTGCAAGAATGAAACAAGCCTGAAATTCCAAGCTCTTGGAGCTTGCTTGAGACCATACAATGCTTTGTTAAGTTTACACACATAATCAGGATAAACTTGACTCTCAAAACCAGGTGGTTGTGCCATATATACCTCTTCTGTTATCCAACCATTCAAGAATGCATTCTTCACATCTAGTTGAAGTATCTTCCAATTCTTGGAAGAGGCAATACTAAGCAAAACCCTAATAGTAGGCATCTTTGCCACAGGAGAGAATGTCTCCTCATAATCAATTCCCTGAGTTTGTGCAAAGCCTTTTGCTACAAGCCTTGCCTTATACCTGTTAATGGAACCATCAGAATTCTTCTTGAGTTTATAGACCCATCTTGAGCCTATTACCTTCATGGATGAAGTCTTGGGCACCAAATCCCAAGTGTTGTTTTCCTCAAGTGCTTCAATCTCTTCCTTCATTGCATGCTTCCATTCTGTTTTTGCTTTGGCCTCTTCAAATGATGATGGCTCCTCTTGGTTTATGTCCTGTGCTATGTAGATAGAATGTTTAGTTACTAATGAGGTGTCAAACCCATACCTTTCTGGTTTTTTCTTTTCCCTCATAGATCTTCTTAGGCCATGATGTGATGATTCTGCCTCATGTCCAAGTTCCTGCAATTTTGCTTTACCTTTAGACTTCCATGCTTTGATCTTTTCCATCTGACATTCTTCATCATCCTCTGAGGTGTCTTGTTCTTCAATCTTTGATTGTTCTCTACCAAGCTTTGGAAAATCTTCTTCAAGATCATATGGTAAATTGATCTTCCTGCATGAATCTTCATACCATGAATTGTTCTCATCAAAAACTACATCTCTGCTTACCAAGAATCCTTTGTTGGTAGGGTTGTATAACCTGTAGCCCTTTTGATTGTTGTCATATCCAATAAATACACACCTTTCTGCTTTTGGATCCATCTTGCCTCTAACCTGTGAAGGAACATGAGCAAAAGCAATACATCCAAAAATTTTACAATGATCTAAACTTGGTCTTCTTCCATTCCAAGCCTCATATGGAGTCATCCCATCAAGGGATTTTGAAGGCAACCTGTTAATCAAGTAAGTGGCTGTAGATACAGCCTCAGCCCATAAGTAATTAGGTAAATGCTTTTCATTTAACATAGACCTTGCAGCTTCAACAATTGTCCTATTCCTCCTTTCTGCCACTCCATTTTGCTCAGGAGTGTACCTTGTAGTTACCTCTCTTTTGATTCCTCTTTCTTGAAGAAAAGAATCAAACTCATGGGAGAAGTATTCTCCCCCTCCATCTGACCTTAGCCTTTTTAGTGATTTACCTGTTTGATTCTCCACAAGAGCCAAATATCTTTTGAAACATGAAAAAACTTCATCTTTGTGTTTCATAAAGAATAGGATAGTCCATCTGCTGCAATCATCAATAAAGGAAACATAATACCTTGATCCTGATATTGAAGCTTCCTTGCTTGGTCCCCATACATCTGTATGAACCAACTCCAAGAGATCTCCATGCATATAACCTTTCTTCATGAATGGTAACCTGTGAGACTTTCCAAACTGACATGCACTACACTTATAAATCATATGTTGTTTTGACAAGTTAGGGAGTCCAAGTACACTTTGGTCCCTGCAAATTTGCTTTAATGACCTTTCACCAATATGTGCTAACCTTTTGTGCCATACTTCCAATTCTGTGAGTGTCTGACTGCCATAATTAAAGAGAGAAATGTTTCTAGTGTCCTGTAATTCAAATGTGAACAATCTACCTGTCTTTTCACCTTTTGCAATTCTTCTGAATCCTTGACTTGGATCTTCAACAAATGCTCCTGCCTTTGTGAACCTGACTTGCAACCCTTTCTCTACTATCTGCCCAACACTTATCAAATTCTTTGTAATGGTAGGGACATAGAGTACCTTACTGAGTAGGTTGATGTTTCCATCAGGTGCTTTGACATTGCCTATTTTCTCCACAGGATGTTTTGTATCATCTCCTGTTTGTACCTCATGCTTATTCCTTGGATCTTCTAAATCTGATAGGAGTGCCACATTTCCTGCCACATGATTTGAACAACCTGAATCTATGTAGAAAATATGCTCATCAGATTTACCTTGTGGCATAGCCATGTTCATGATCAATAATGAATCCTCTTTGTTTGAGTCTTCTGTGTAGTTATTGTAGTCTCTCCTTCCTTTGTAGCCTCCTTGATAGTTTGAATGATTGTAGTTGTTGTAGTTGCCATGGTAGTTGTTGAACCTTCCTCTTGAGTAGCCATAACTTCCTCTATTGTATCCTCTGCCTCTTTGATTCCTGGAATTCCTAAAGCAATTTTCAGTTGTATGATTAGTTAATCCACAAATAGAACATGAGTTGGAGTCTTGGGATCTCCCCCTGCCTTGTCTACCTCCTCTTCCTCTACCTCTGCCATGTCTTCCTCTACCTGCATAGTTAGCTTGATATGTACCTGCTTCATCATCCACTTTCTTTGCCTTTCCTTTGTTATCTTTAGACTTGCTTTTATCCGTGTATAAAGCTGAAGATTGATTACCTTTAGAGCTTTCTCCATTTTTGATAAGCTTTGCCTCTTGAGTAAGTAATTGTCCAATGAGTGTGTTGAAATCAGGTACATGCATGTCCATGTACAAATCCATAGCTGTGGTGAATGCTTCCCACTTGTCATCTGCCTTCAAGCCATTGATGACCTACCTTACAATTTGCTCTTCATCTATTACCTCTCCAATGCTTCCCAACTGATCTGCTATGTCCTTGAGCTTTGTGACAAAATTAGTCACATTTTGTTTGGGAGCCTTCTTGAGAGTTGTGAAATCCAGCCATAGTTGATGCTTCCTAGCTTTAGTACTTGAAGCAAAGAAAGCTTCAAGTGCATCCCACACTTCCTGAGATGTCTTACAACTTCTAATGTGAGGCAACAAAAAATCTGAGATAGAGTTGAAGAGATAAGACCTTGCAAGTGCATCCTTGGAGCACCATGTGCTCAATCTTTCTTGCTCTTCTTGTGTTGGTTGACTTTTGTTCCTGAATCTTGGCATAACTTCATCTCCAGCCACATAACCATATAAACTTCTACCTTGGAGATAAGCTTCCATTCTTAATGACCAAGCTGAGTAGTTACCTCTGTCCAATTTGTCAATTGATGAAGGAAATCCATCTGCCATGTTGTCCAACCTTGCTCTGATACCACTGTGAAGAGATGGATAGGTATGTGTTGAAGATGAAGAGGTGTTGCAAAATCTTTGCTCTACACCAGCCAAATGAACTCCAGGAGTAGATGGTGGGCCCTTTTAGCTTGCCAATGGATGTATTAGACACCCTATGTACCTTGGAAGATCACTCTCAAAAAGATAGATCAAAACAGATAAGTTGGAGTTAGCTCAGAGGTGAAAACTTGCTATTCTTGGTTGATACACCTGTCCAGTGTTTTACATAATTCTCTGAGCACAGCAGCAATTAGATTAATTCCTCTTGGGGAATCTAGGTAGCTTAAAGATCTAACTTTAGAGAGTAATCTCATCAAAAATAACAAACCACACACTGAGAATGACTTTTAACAAGTGATGACATCATCCCGATTTTCACGGGCTGCTACAGAAATAGACCAGTGAGTAGAAAAATTAACATAACTCAAGATGTAAGAATCCAATGATCATGAAAATTTGTATGCTTATACTAGACAGTAAGCTGAATCCAACAAGCTTGAAATCACTGAATTTGGATGAGTAAACACTGAGAAATGACTCTGACAAGATGACTGAAAAAGTCGGGTACCTGACAGAGAAGTGAAGATGAACATACCCTGTTGACTTCAAATGAAAATAACTGAAGATTCCAACATCCAAATGACATGAAAATTTGTGAGCATATAGTAGACTTATAGAGCTAACTTTACCAAGTTAAATCACTGAAAATGATGAACCAAGTGCAGAGAAACAATCTCTGCAAGCTGACTGAGAAAAACTGAAGTAATGGCAGTGAGTAGTACACATCACAAGAACATGGAAAGATGAATTCAAATAATCATGAAAATGAAAGTATATTGCTTGTACAATACAATGACATACTGATACATATGTGTGCCTTGTAATCACACCTTGATATGGCATAAAGCTCAGCTCTTGGAGGTCTTCACATAGGTCTCTCTAACCACGACTAAAACTGCCATCTATTTATAGTTGAGTTTGGGAGGCTAACTTCCCTCAATCACTCTCCAATCAATCAATGATTGATTTGATTCTCTACCTACCACAAATCACAAATTCGTGGCTCCTCTTTCCATTCTTGATCATGTGGGCTCAACCACTTAATATTCTCTTACTTTTACATTAAGTAAACTCTTCAAAAGTTACAAGAGGTAGTTCACAAGTGAACTTTACATAGTCTTCATTTTGAAGCTTCTTTAATGACTTTGTGAGACTCAAGCCAATACTTAGGCTTGTCATAGACTTGCTCCAACAACCACATCCATCAAATCTGATCCTCTTCAAGCTTCTACCTGTTTGGTTCTCAACCAATGCCAAATAATTATTGAAACAAGTGAAGACTTCATCTTTATGCTTCATGAAGTAAAGGATTGTCCATCTACTATAATCATCTATGAATGAATCATAATACCTTGATTCTAAAACATTGATGGTTCTCTGCTAGGACCCCACACATCTGTGTGCACAAGCTCCAAGTAGTCTTCATACATGTATCCTTTTCTATTGAATGGTTGCCTGTGAGATTTTCCAAATTGGCATGCTCCACATTTGTAAATCATATGTTGCTTGGACACATTTGGAATGCCAAGAACACTTTGATCATGTGATGTTCGAGTAGTAGACCTCCATGCAGATTTTCTTCTCTTTGAGTAGGTTAATTTAGAAGCATTGTCCTCACTTTCTCTCTTTGGTTCATCTCTCATGGGAAAGGTGATCATATCATCATGCAACACATCCTTATTTACAGGAAATTCTAGATTAGGGAATTCGTAGGACTTGCACTCTATTGATTCGTTTTCTGACTTCTTTTTTAAGCTTTCTTCCTTGGGTTTGATAACCTCATGAACGTGAGAAGTCTTTCTTCTAGCAAGCTAGAGATTTCCATATGGTCTATTTTGGCTGATATGTATCCTTGTGCTAGATGAATGCTCACTTCATTCTCAATGATCCAATCTTGCCCTAGGATCAGATTTTCAATTAGGTCTTCGTCCTTACATACCAAAACTCTTTGCTCCATAGTGGAATTTCCTAGGTGAAGGGATACTTGGGCTCCTCTAACACATTCTATAACTCGGACTCCAATGCCTATCATGCATGCTTTAGTGGGACTTATGGTTGTTGGAAGATGTGTGATTAACGTCCTTTGTATATAGCTTAGGGTTGCTCCTGAGTCGATCAGAGCATCTATTAACTAGTAATCTTTGGTTCCAATTCCTAGGTTTAAGTATGGTTGCGAGATACTCAGGCTTCCATTACTAGCATTAGTGACTTGGTAGTTGGCCATAGATATAGGTTCTTCTCCCTGTAAATATCATTCATCCCTTTGTCGTATCCACTCTTTCCATTTCTTAATTCGCTCTAAGGCTTCTTGGCGTGCTTCTTCTCGATCCTCTCCTCTTCCTTTGGATTTTGTGCTCCTATGAGTCGTGCTAACATTTGATCCATCAATGGCTCCATATATCATTTCACTCGACATCCACTTATGTAGTTAGGAAGTATTTCTCCATCTAAGGTAGCTAGATTGACTGCTCCGCTCATTGAGATTCTTTTGATCAGTAAGGGCCCATATAGGCGTTGTTGCAGTTTCTTGGCATGTTGCTTTAACGTATATACAAGGACTAAATCTCCTTCCTTTAAGCCCTTGTCTTTGATATGAGCATCATAATATGCTTTTTGTCTTCTTTTAGCAGCATAAATTCCCATGATTGCTTGTAGTCTTGTTTCATGTAATTTCTCAATTTGATCTAGTTGCTTGGATAGCTCATGTCTCGTCCACTCATACTATTGTGCACTCGTAGAGTAGGTACCAAAAAATCAATTGGAAAGATTGCATTTTGTCCCTAGACCAAGTTAAATGGAGTAGTTCCAATGGCTGTCTTGTATGCCACATGGAAGGCCCAAATTGCATGATGGAATTGTTTGTCCCAATCTCACCTTCCATTGTTGACTATCTTTGTCAACATTGTACGCAACAATTTATTGGAACTCTCTACTTGACCATTGGCTTGAGGGTGATAGGGGGCTGATTTTTCATGAATCACTAGGAATTCATTCATCAAGGACTCTATTACCTCATTAATGAAGTGCATTCCTCTATCACTTACTATCTCTATAGGTAGTTCAAAGCATGTAAAGATGTTCTCAAAGAGAAACTTTTCCATGGTTTGAGCATTGTTCTTTCTTGTTGTTTTTGCTTCTACCCATTTAGTTAGGTAATCTATTGCCACTATTATGTACTCAATGTGTGATCCTTTGGCTGGTTGGTTAATAGGTCCTATGAAATCAATACCCCATTTTGAAAAGGCTCTCGCACAAACCATGGGTTTTAGAGGCATATCATCTCTCCTAATGGGGTATTTAGTTCTTTGGCATACCTCACAACTCCGTACATAGGTGCGTGCATCCATATGTAGAGTTGGCCACCACAAGCCTGCAAAGAGAATCATTTTTACGGTTCTTTTGGCTCAAAAATATCCTCCTGCGGCACCTGCATGTGCCATCTCTAAGATAGGTAAGTACTCTCCTTCATGCATGCATAGTCGTAGTTGATTGTCCTTTCCTCTTTTGAATAGTTATCTCCCAAGTATAACATAGTCTTTGCTCATTTCTTCTAGGGATCGCTTTCTAGCTAGACTTGCTCCTTCCTCATGCTCGCGTGTTTTTAAGTACTTCACCAATGTCCTACTCCACTATGGTGCTATTGTAGTGAATTGTAATGATGTATGGTCTTCTAGAGTATCTTCTTGGCATTCTCAGCAATTGCTAATGTTTTCATGAACATCCTTAGGCATATTTGGCCAATAAACTCCTAATCGTTTTAATTCTCTCAGTGTTTCATGAGTTCCCTTATGCATTCTCCATCGATTCATGTGAGCTTGTTCAATTAAACTCTTCCGTTCAGCTTCTTCTACGCACCTTAGCAATACACCATTGGAATCTTTAAAATACACACTTCCCGCCACAATGTGCAAGTTAAGTGATTGTAGAAATCCTTTCCTAGTATCCTTGTTGATTTGATGTTGTGGTCCATGTGTAAGTATTGGAATTAACTTTTTTTCCCACTTAGGACATACTTCCAAGTTGAACAAATAAGTATCTCGGATGTCATCCGCTACTCCATTGGGTGGTTCTTTGTGTGTTAACCTAGGCAGATGATTGGCTCTCACATGGGTATTTCCTTTTTTTACCACTACCTCAAAGTGGAAATCCATCAGCAACTGAAGCCATCTTACTAGTCTTCCCGTATTAGAGAGCTCATTGACTAGGTACAATAGGGCCTGATGGTCGATGAAGAACTTGAACTTGTTGGCTAGAAGGTAGTGTAACTGCATAAAGCATTCCTAAACCTTCTCGTTTCATAGTCATATAGTTTCTTTCCACTTGGTTTAATGGTCTGCTCGCATATGCAATAGGGCGGTCTAATTTTCCTTCATCTACAGGTTGAGCTAGGATGCATCCTATCGCATAGTTGGAGGAATCTACATGGATATGGAATGGCTTATTCCAATTGGGTATCTTCAAAATAGGTATTGTACTTAGTCTTCTTTTCAATTCGTTAAATGCTTTCTCACACTCATCCGTCCATGTAAATTGGGTTAATAATTCATATAGTGGTTTGGCAATTATGGCATACATGTGAATAAATCTACAATAGTATCCACAATGACCCATAAAAGCTTGCACTTCCTTAGCATTTTTTGGTCTTGGAAGCTCTAGGATCACCTTTACCTTATCCTCGTCAGTGGAAATTCCATTCCTGGATACGATGTGTCCTAGGGTCTTTCCTTATCTCACCATAAAGATGCATTTCTCAAGATTCAGGCACACTCGATACTGTTGACACTTCTCAAATATCCTTCGTAATTCCAGAATGTGTTCATGTCTCTCACCTGAGTATGTACATAAGTCATCTAAGTATACTTCCATGCTCTTCCTTAAAAACTCTTTAAAGTCATGACACATCAACCTTTGGAAAGTAGCAGGGGCATTTGTGAGTCCAAATGGCATCACTCTAAAAGCATAGACTCCCCATTGAGTCGTGAGTGCAGTCTTATGTTGGTCCTCTATAGCAATGGCTACTTGGCTTTACCCAGAGAATCCATCTAGGAAGCTATAGACTTCCTTTCCTGCAACTCTTTCCAAGAGATGATCAATGATAGGTAATGGGTAGCTATCATAGATTGTGGCTGCATTTACTTTCTTCAGATTAATGCACACTCTTAATTTCCCATTTTTCTTGGGTACGACTGCTAATAGCTTGCCTATCTCCTCCTTAATTTTTGCTAAATAGACATCGTTATAAGTATAAGGGTGTTGCTTCGATGGTCTTGCATCAGGTGTCATTGGGATTCGATGAGAACAAATGGATGGATCTATGCCTTTGAGGTCCTTGTAGATCCATGCGAACACGTCTCTATACTCTCGAATTAGGCTTATCAATTCCTCCTGTGGAGACACATCTTTTTCGATGTATGTACACATTTCTTCTCCATCTTCCATGGTCACTATTACTTTCTTCATTGTTCCTTGTTGTCATATGCTTCTCCTTCTCTTGCTTCTCTTTTGGGCATTTGAATAGCAATTTTCCTCTCTTCTACTTCATATCTTTTGAAGTGCTCCGGGACTTCAAAAAGATCTGGGGTTGGTTCAGCCTTATCTAACATCTCTTCATTATTTGGTCTTGTCTAGACCGCTTCTATTGCTAAGACTTGGGCATTCCTCGTTTATCATTGGTTTGAATTGCTTCTAAATATCGCTCCTCTGAATCAAATTCTGGTTCCATTTCTATGCTTTCATACTCTTCCCTCCATTCCTTCTCTAATAATTCTCTTGCCTCTACTTCCTGAAGGACTACCATGTAAAAACTTACATCATAATCTTCTTCGTCTATACATTCATTCATGGTTAGTACCTCCTCATTTACACACACATCTAATGTGGCTAGAATCTCCATCCAACTGTTTGGTTCAAATGCTTCATCCGGGAAAGCTTGAGGAATATACATAGGATCATCTATTGGCTAGTAGTTTTGATGTCCAATGGGCCATATTTGAGTTCTTTTCTCTTCCCACTTTGCTTCCTTACACATCCATAGTTGAACATCTTCGTGCATCCATGATTGGTCACTTGAACCCGCACCATGAATTGACAAATCATCCTCTTCCTTGTGTATGGGGTTCCATTGTAGTGGGGGTATGTCCTATACAAAAATGTATGTAAATTTATATTGGTGATAGTTCCCTTATGTTGTAGGCATAATGCATCTCTTCCCCAGTCCTGTACTACCTTGAGTTGTCTCATGAAGGGTCATCCCAATATCATCTCATAGCAAATTGGCATATGGGTAGAGTGTGCTCGTATTCTACTCTGTAGGTAGTCAACTTAATCTTCTCCAGTATTCCTAGGGCTCTCTCTACATGGCCATCTGCTAATTGAAGCTTCATACGTGTCATACGTGTTGGTCGTAGGGCTGGTGTTGGCAACAGTCAAGGTACCCAAGGACTCACAAGATAAGGAAGTCAAAGAAGGGATTCAGAGCGAAGAGAAAGCACAAGCAGACAAAGTAGTCAACGAAGATCTGGCAAGTAGGCCGTCCAAATTTTTCCATGAAGTAGTACTTCCTAAATAGTGAATTTAGTCACTCTACATCATTGTAAAAACCATTTCACCTTTTTGTAGCTCCATTTTGTGCAAGCCAAGGAGTCCTTGAGATTGAGGAGCATTAGAAGTATCTACCTATCAATTTTCATATTTTTTAGACTCCGTTTGAGCCCTCAAATAGGCCCTAGAACCTAATTTTTAACTAGGCCGGACACTAGGTCTGGACAAGGCCAAAGCTAGTCAAAAACTATAAATAGAGCTAGAGAGCTCATTTTTGGGCAGATTGTAATAGATTTGAACTTGTAAGAGCACTTTTGAAGTAATCTAAAGAACTCCATTGTCTTTCTCTTTGTCTTGCCGTGTGTGCACGTGTGTGTGTATGTGTGTGCATGTTAGTGTGCTTCTCACTCACGCACTTGTGCCATCACTTGTTCGAGGTCTTCATACCATCCTCACATCTTCCGGGATTGACATTAAAGGAGGTGCTACTCATCACTGAGCTACACCAAATTTTGGCGCCGTTGCCGGGGATGGAGCCTTGAGGACGAGCGTGTGATGGTAAGACGTAGAGTTGTGACGTTGGCATTGTAGGTAATTTCTTTACTTTTTCTTACTTTTCTCTTTCTTACTTCACCATCATCATCCTCACCATATCCGATCTCCATCTCCATCATCGCGAAAATTTCAGTTTTTTTATCATATCTCCTTTCCCCTCCCATTTCCCTCATTTCACTTGTGAGAGAGAGCAAGAGAGCGATTTGTGTGCACTCTTTTTGCATGTTTCTTGAGTTTTCTTGCAGGATCTGGCTATCCCACCATCTCCAGTAGGCTATGCAGGTACGGAAAAGCTCAGCCCTGTCTCTGTGTCGCAGACCCCTGTCGATCGCGACCGACAGAAAAATTGCTTATTTGGTAAAACAATGTACACCACAAGGACACACAAGATGAGCACACTCTAAATCACCAAACACAGTAAAAAAAAATCCGAGTTCCTCTGTCAATCGCGACCGACAGCCCTGTTAATCGTGATTGACAGGCCCCACGACCGATCGACTCCCACGTAGGATTCAGTCAATCGCGATCGACACCGTCGATCGCGACTGACTGAAATTTGACGATTGACACCAAAACTCGCATTGCCACGTTTCCATTGCAATAGATAGACCTATGATCGACTGAAATTACGCCGAAATTCGCGCAAAAAGTGTCGATTGCGATTGACACCATCGATCGCGATTGACACCATCGATCGCGATTGACAGGACTCACGACCGACTCTGTCGATCGCGATTGACACTGTCAATTGCGACTGACGTGTCGATCACGACCGACAGCCACGACGGACACCTCTATCAATTGAGATTGACACACCTGTTGATCACAATTGACAGGCATTTTCGGCCAAATTTTAGGGTTTTGTTATTCCAAGATTTGGGGATAATTTTGGGCATATTTGTCTATCAATTAGCATTGTGTGATGTCCCTACACGTATACTTTGAGGAAAATCCTGTGAACTGTTAGCCTGTGTGAACCCTGTTTTACCCCCAGAACCCTGAACTGGCATAACTTTCTCATACGAAATTCGTTCGGAGTGATCTTGGGCTTGTTGGAAAGCTCGTGGGGAGTACTAGCAAAACTTCTACTGGTTATGGTAAAATTAATGTCAGGATTATTAGACATAGTATTTTTAAGTGGACCATATCCAGGGGGAGGAAAACTCAAGGATCTCTAGAATTGTGTTCCATAGAGACATGGTGCAAATTGACATGTGAATTACATGAATGGAAGTGATTTTTTGTGTCATTTGAATCTAAGTCTTGAGCTAACTTTGGGACTTTTACAGGTCCACTGAGAGCACTAGAAGGCATCTAAAGCAAGGGCATTCTGCAAGCTTGAGAACGGGGTTCTTGAGCACTAAAGATCAAAGGATCAATAAGTGAGGTTGGATACTCTCAACTCCCTCTGTCAATTCCTAGCTTAGGCTAAGTGCGAATAGTGTTAGAAGTAAGTCAGGGCAACGATAGGCATCTATCAAGTTGAAGACTTCCTAAATACTCAAGTTCAAGCTAAAACATAATCTCTATGCGATCGATAACTTTACAAGAAAGGAACGTAACATGGAACGATCAACGGAAACAACGGAAATTAACTTAAGTATTTGTGACGATGTGATATCAGACAAGATCATAAACATGATAATCAACTAAAAAAGAACCAAGTGACTGATACAAATTGATCGGCAACGAGGCTGTACCTTGGGTAAAAATTGGGATTGCCCAGTTAGGCATATGAACCTTAGATCAGGAGGACACCTAGGGAGAGATAGACAGAGTCTTAGGTCTTCAGAGGCTAGTGTCAATCATACTGCTAGGTCTTGGGCCCAGTAGTTAAGCCATCATTCTCACTACCCTAGCTCTGAGACTAGCGAGTCTGAGATGTCCCACGGTATGGAGAGACCTACAGTAAGTTCAGGTGTGCCATACTTACATAGGGTAGAAGGCCCTTACAAGACTCAACTGGAATACCTTAGGACCAACCGATTAGGTGCTTGAATCTATGAGGACGGCCTAAGAAGGTCCGTGGTCCAAATTAAAAATCCTGACCAACCCATTGGACTCGAACGTCCAACAGTCAAATTTGAAAATGGAGCATACTTGGACAAAGAAGGAACCATATATGTAGTCACCAGTCACCCAGACAGGACAGATGATTTCGGAAATGTGATCCTAGAAATGGACTTAGGTGACCTAGAGCAAGGGAACATGGGTGTAGAACCTAAAACTCCTCAAGGCAAATCAGTTCTCACTAGAATCCTCACACCACAATGGATCCCCCAGGACAACAAGAGCATAGACCTGCTCTTGAACCGAGAGACCGATGAAGCCTTTTGGAGGTATAAGCTTGTTCAACCTAATGAGATAGGAGGGATCACGATCTATGAATTCAAAGATCCTGATAGCCTAGGCAAAGTGACCTATTTAGACAACACTTCGGAAAGAATATTTGTGGTCACAGAGCATGGTAGGCATGCCTACACTTGGAAGGGAGAATTTATTTTTCCCCAACCAAGATCTAATGTCTCTTTTGGCCACCAAGGAGCCGGAACATCCCAAGCTCATGGAGCTCAAAGGGACAGAAGTAGAGATAGACCTAAGGTAAGCTTTGCCAACCCAATAGGAAGAGAACGAACGCGAGCAGAGACGGATAGAGAAGAAACAGAGAGAACTAGAGTTCCAAGGAACCTAAGAAATGCTGATGATTTTCCTTTGCCAAGGCCGAGGAAACACACCAGAACCTTGAGACCTACACAGTTGGTTAAGTCCATGAAGAATTACTTTGATGGCACTGGGGACCCATACGATCATGTGGCCAAATTTAGGCAAGTCTTGAGAGCTGAACAAGTGGAGGACTTATTCACACAATACAATGCCTTTGGTCTAACTCTTAGGAACACCGCTCTTACGTGGTTTCAACCACTAAATGAAAGACACTTCAGGAACATAGAACAACTTCTAGAGGCTTTCATTATTGAATTCTCTAAGAGTGGCATAAGGCATAACACTTCCTCACTGATTCATAGCTTCAAGCAAACCCCTCAAGAGATGGTCAGACTTGTAGGAAGAAGGTTTAGGCAATATCTAGAGAGATGTCCGATTCCTGAGCTATCCACTCTAGCCAAACAAGTGGCTTTATTCCTAGATGGACTGCTAAGTACAAAGTTGAGATCATACGTGTACTTAAAGGACCCGAGGACCATAGAAGAGTGTGTACGCATGTGCATCGACATCGAGGATAACCTAGGGGAGGAGTTAGAGCTTTCAAAAATCTACAAAGATTCAGATAATTCTTCTAGCCTCTCTTCCTCACAATCCACATCTATTGAGGAACTCGCTGAGAAAGTAGCTCAAAATCTAGGTGTCTCTAGCAAACAAATCCCAAGATTTGCCCCAGTTAAGCGGTGCTATACTTGTGGAGGTGACCATATGGCGAACGTATGTCCCATCATGGCTCAACCCCAAGTGAATCCCAGTAGCCAATACTGCACCATAGAACGGAGATACACTAATCACACAGCACAAGATTGCCCATACAATAAGCAAGCGGTTAGGAAAATTTACCCTCAACCATATCCACAACAGGGCAGATACCAGAACCAGTACCCACCACAACAGTATGCTAGGCCTCAACAGACTTACCAACCACAGTATCAGGCCCAACAGAGACCTCAACCAGTGCTAGCCCAACAACCTCCTGCTCCAACCAATGTGATCCCAATAAAGTATGCAGCTGCAGAAGAGAACCTGAATAGAGCCATAGTGCCAGTGACACCATTGCTTTCAAAAAGTGACCCCAGTGACCATAGCTTTGATTCTACACATAATGTTAGCCCCCAGGCTTACTACATGAAGTCTCCTGAACATGGTGAGTCCTACTATAGTGAAGAACCGAGTGAACCTAGTTGGGACCCAGAGTATGCAAATGTCATGTACGCAAATCCCAACTCTAGACCTCAACCTAGGCAAGTAAGACCCCTAGTCCCTAGAGGACCATGCTACAGATGTCAGGGTGATCACCTCATTCATGATTGCCCAATGCCTGCACCTACACAACCCCAATCAGTAATAATACAGGGCTTTTGTCAAGATTGTGAAAAAGAGCATCTCTTACGAGATTGCCCAAAGAATCCCAATAATATGCCAAAAATCACTCCTATTAACGTTATTGGGTTAGTTTTAGACTCAACAGGAAGTGTTACTTCCACTGCACCAGTGCAAGTGGTCACTAGAGCCCAGGCTTTGCAGTAAAACTCAGGAGTAGGCCAAGAAAAGAGTGCCGAAGTTAGTGAAACTGAAAGCATAACCAAGAAGAGAACTAGAGCCTGGAGAGATAGCCGTGAGAGAATGAAAAGACAATGGGCAAAGAAGATGAGTGAACTCGAGGAAAGCCTAAGAGAAACGAGAGCCAGGATAATTGAACTTACATCTCAAACTCACTCTCACACTACCCCACCACCACCATTCCCATCTCCATCCGATCCACCACCTTCCAACCTGCCTCATACAATCCCACCACCCCCTAGAGTAGGATCAGTCCTAGCAGATCCCACTCCCGAGGACCTTAACATGATGCTTAAAGCATATCAGGCCAAGATCCAAGAAGGGCCAAACGTAAGGGATCATGAAAATGTTACCCTAGAGCCGAACTAGAGCTTGAATGAACTAAAATTTGTGCGAAGATGGTGGAATTGGCTCAAACCATGTTTGAAGCCAGTTGCCTCTTTAACATCTCTAGTTCAGCTAAGACGCAGTTGCACTTTGATGGACTGCTAGAAAGATTGGAGAGGCTGATTGCACAATCAGAAAAGGAACCCACCCCTCCAAGTAAGGGTAAGGCAAGTAAAAGAGTAAGCCTTCCTGCCCAGGAAGCCTATGTACCCAACTCCACAGAGCCAAACACATCCTCTTCTATGAATAGGTACACACCAGAGTTCTTGCGAGAGATTCAAGAAGAGAAATGGTCTAAAGAGAGTGAGGTCCCTCCTCCCATTGAACTTGTGGATGATGCACATGACCAATTCCCACAAGATATTCCTTCCATTTATGGGCAAGAAAGTACCCAATCTCAGGAGAAATTAGACTTCGAGTCTAACTCCTTACAGGAATTGCCCCATTTCACAGGCCCATGGGAAGCAAAGTCTACTTGTATGAGAGCACCCACGGTCATGGTACGAAATGAAAACTCATTCATACCTAGGAATATGGAGGTAGTGAAAAACACTAAAGTGCAGTGCAACCTCACTTTAGAAGAGCTACTCAAAGTTAGGCCAGAGCTATGGAAACATGTAGCCAAACAAGTACTAGAGATAGCTAAACCGCATTCCTAGGTAGGTTCTCATAGAGCAGTGCCAGAAATTCCTCTGGACAAGATAGGAGACATGAGTGAAGGAGAAGAAGGAAACACCTATCTTCCCATTACCCATCAGGGGTACACCACCAAGGCAATTTCGGACTCAGGTGCAGGAGTTGCCATTGTTACCACTTCCCTATGGAAGCGATGGGGCAAGCCAGCACTCAGGCCTAGGAGGATGAAATTGCAGATGGCCAATGGTCACATTGAGAGACCCTTAGGACTGCTTGAAGGAATAACTCTTACCACTTGTGGTGTAGAGTTTGAGCATACATTTGCTATCTGTGACTTTAGCAAGAACCATGCCTATGAGATGATTTTGGGAAGACCATTTATGCAACAGTTGCAAGTGGTACAGGATTGGGGAACCAATTCCTTGTATTTGCAACACTTAGGTGTTACGACCAAAGTGAATCTCAAAGATTACTCCCATAGAGATGTCCCTCCTATCCAATGGAATCCCATCCATAGAGCTAAAGATGATACTGAGTCAGTGCATTCCATAGGATCGTGATCCTCATGGGTGCATGAAGACACACACCTATGGATGTGTAAAGTAGCAGTAGAAGAAGAGAAGAGAGAAAAATCCAGAGAGGTAGGTGCGAAAGAAACCCATAGATCAATTCAAGACCCAGCCTATGCACTTGTAGTATTTCCTGACGAAGAATTCAAGCCTCATGGTTGGGCTGAAATTTTAGCAACAATGGATGTAGCCATCAATGAAGAACAATGGACACCCCACTGTGATGAGGATATGATGCACTTACATAGGGCATGACCTGACAGAGGAAGAAGAGCATGAGCTAATAGCCTTGCTGAGAGAATACAGAGATGTATTCGGTTGGAGTTACAAGGATTTAAAAGGTGTCGACACTGACATATGCTCACACACTATCCCCATGACCTCAGATGCACTTACATAGGGCATGACCTGACAGAGGAAGAAGAGCATGAGCTAATAGCCTTGCTGAGAGAATACAGAGATGTATTCGGTTGGAGTTACAAGGATTTAAAAGGTGTCGACCTTGACATATGCTCACACACTATCCCCATGACCTCAGATGCCAAACCCTCTAAGCAAAAGCCATAGACATACAATGATAATTATGCTGCCAAGATCAAAGAAGAGATAGATCGTCTGGTGGAAGCTGGATTTCTTTATGAAATTGAGCACACTGAGTGGGTATCCCCCATTGTAGTTGTGCCCAAGAAGAATGGAAAGCTACGTGTGTGCATTAACTTGAAAAAGGTTAATGCCGCCACTATTCGAGATAACTATCCGCTTCCTATCACTGAGCATCTACTAGAAAGAGTAGTAGGCAAGGAAGTGTATAGCTTCCTTGATGGATTTTCGGGCTACAATCAGGTAGCCATAGCTCTAGAAGATCAGCATAAGACAAATTTTGCCACAGAGTGGAGCATATTCGCATTTAGGGTAATGCCATTTGGACTTACCAATGCGCCTGCCACCTTCCAGAGGCTGATGTGTCATGTATTTAAAGAGTTCTTGAGGAATAATTTGGAAGTCTATGTTGATGATCTATGTGCTCATTCTAACATTAGACAAACACATATACCGGAACTCAAGCAAATCTTTGACAAATGTAGAGAATATCAAGTCTGCCTAAACCCCAAAAAGTGTGTTTTCATGGTCAGGCAAGGCAAGATTCTAGGACACATCGTGTCAAAGAATGGCATATCTACGGACGAAGAAAAAGTGAAAGCTATAACAGAGCTACCTAGGCCAAAGAATGTCAAGGAATTACAAGCTTTCATGGGGCATTGTGGTTATTATCAACGCTTCATACACATGTACGCCATCATTGCCAAGCCTTTGTATGGACTTTTGACTAACTTTGAGTGGACTGATGAATGTGAAAACTCTTTCAACGAGCTCAAAAGAAGACTGTGTTCAGCACCAATCTTGACCACACCAGATTGGAATAAGCCCTTTCATGTTCATGTAGATGCATCCAATTATGCTATTGGATGTGTACTCGCACAACCTACTAGTGAAGGTAATATGGATCTTCCAATTGCCTATGCTAGTAGATAGTTGAATGCAGCTGAACGAAACTGTACCACCACTGAACGAGAAGGATTAGGCATGGTATATGCAGTTAAAAAGTTTAGAAACTATTTGCTTGCAAGCAAGTTTAATTTTTTTAGTGATCATCAAACACTATTATACTTGGTAAACAAGCCATGCAATACAGGTAGATTAGTAAGATGGTTCCTCTTACTGATGGAATATGACTTTGAGGTTGTGGTGAGGAAAGGGAAGACTCATTTGAGAGCGGACCACCTCTCAAGTCTCACATCCGGAGAAGCACCGCAAGGAGTATCAGATGACCTTCCTGATGCTTACTTGTTTAATTTGGAAGTTGTACCTCAGTGGGCTAAGACATTAGTGCCAGTATTGACATATGGTCCTAAACATCCAGTAATAAACACTCAAGAAAAGGGTTCACATGCTGAATATATCATTGTGGCCACAGACTATCTAACCAAGTGGGTAGAGGTAAAAGCTACGACAAAGAATGATGCTCAGACGACCGCTAAGTTCTTATTTGAGAATGTGTTCACTAGATACGGGCTACCTATAGAGCTAGTTAGTGATAGAGGGACTCACTTCTTGAATGAAGTTATTGAAAATCTGCTCCAAGAGTTCTTGGTAGTACACAAGAAGTCTGCCCCCTATCACCCACAAGCTAATGGGCAAGCCGAAAGCACAAATAAGATTCTATGCAATGTGCTGACTAAATTGGTAAATACTAAACGCTCTGATTGGGACAAACAACTACACCATGCTGTTTGGGCATACCGAGTAGCCTATAAAACGGTACTCCAAGCCACTCCTTTTCAGATGGTGTTTGGCCAAAATGCAGTGCTACCATTGGACTTCTTGATACCTACACTAAAGGTAGCACAGGAGCATGAGTGGACAGGTCATGAACTCTCTTCGAGGATTTTTGATCTTGAACGACTAGGTGAGACAAGACTAAGAGCTGCAGAAGGTATATATGCTGCTAAGAAAAGACAAAAGGCATACTTTGATGCCCATGTTAGGATAAAGGATTGAAGGCCGGAGACTTAGTTTTGGTGTATACCCTAAAACAACATGCAAGAAAGCTAGAAAAGCGTGGCTATGGACCTATGATCATTAATAGAATCTCAACTAGTGGAGTAGTCCAATTAGCTACACTCAAAGGTGATGTTCTCCCTAGTTACATAAGTGGATGCAGAGTCAAGTTATATCAAGAACCCCTGACTGAAGAGATGCTAAATAGACTCAACATTGCCAAGAAATGCAAGGAAGAAGAAAAACGAATTCAAGAAGAGGCACAGGCAGAAGCTTTGGAACGCATCCGAAGAATGAAGTTGAGAAGACAGGGTAGAGATCAGCCTAGGACAGATGACTATGTGCACCCAGAATATCATATGGCTATGTGTGAAGTTTCAGGCATTAGCTCTCATAGAATAATTGATCGACGTCCTTTTGTAACCTTAGAGATAGGACAAGGAATGAGTGCAAGGACTGTAAATGCATTGGTTGACTCAGGTGCAACCACTAGTGCGGTTAAATTTTCTTACTGTCAAAAGTTGAACTTAAGTATCAATCCCATTTAAGCATATCTCATAGGATTGGGAGGCGTGGAGACCCCTTGCATGGGCGAGGTGAAACTTCCCCTCTATATTCAAGATGTTTTACAGATAGTTAAAGTACTAGTGTGTCAAGATGAGGATCTCACTGAACCCCTTGTCTTGGGTCAAGATTGGATCTATGATGATGCAGTCAACCTAAACCTAAGAAGTGGACTTCTTCAGGTATGGGTAAATCAGAGTCGAATTATAGTTGAGTTAGACAATGGAGCACTCAAGGAACTAGGAAAGGCACACACTCCTGGTCCTTCCAGGAGTACACATGAAGATGACCATGTTATTCTTGTCCGAAACTATGTGATGCAGAGGGATGATTATCTCAACAAAGAAGTCAAGGATGCGATGGAACTCCCTTCTTTCCAAAAACCATAGGGACACAACAACCAAAGGTGGATCAAACGCAGAGGAAGCAGAGGACTTATGCTCGCAGCCAAAAGAAAATACAAAGCATAGTGTCTCAACCATCAAAACAAGTGTGGGTGTAGAAAGGCGAGCATCCTATTGCGATCAAGCCACAACAATTGGCTCAACTTCCTAGTAGTGATCAACAATAGGACACTAATAAGAAGTCTTCCAAAAATTCTCCTGTGAAAGTGAAGTCTATCTGGGTACCCAAGAAGCCGATAAAGGCTAGCCCACAATTAAAACAAATCTGGGTGCCTGAGGCTTGCTTGCGGGCTCAAATAGCCACACACAGAACACACCCCGTACAACATAGTTCACTCACTCGAACATCTGATACCCATTCTTATACATCACGCACGAACACATATTCACCCATGAGCACGAGTAGAATCACTTGTAAATGGGTCCCTAAAAAGCCTCATTTCCAAGCAGACACTCTCACAAAGCCCTCGAGAGTCTCCATCGAACAAAAACCGAAAGCCATCCACTGTGTTTGGCTGCCCAAAGCTTGTAATAACCCCCCCAACCCCACCTGTAAATTCACCTCCACCTACTTTTACTGCATCATTCTTACACTACATCTTTCCATTTAGCTCCTAGGACTATCCAGTCACTAACTACACACACGATCACCGAGCACTTAGTGGCCTACTAACCGCTCACTAACCTCATGTTAATGTTGTAACAGGGACAAAAATTGTTCTATCTTGTCCTTTACAATGTTAACACATGCTTCTATATTCTCACAGAGCTAGCAAACAAGAAGTAAAATGGCCGAGGCAGGAACTAGCTCTCAGGCAGGCACCAGCCCTCAGATTGTGGACATTGAAAGCCTCCTCATTGAGGAAGAGTTTAAAGCAACTGGCAGCTCAGCAAGATTCACCAAAAGAAGTTACAACCGCAACAGACATATCTGAAGAAGTAGCAGAACTCAGAGCACAACTGGCAGAACTACAAAATAAAGTTCTTCAATATGAGCGTCAACCCTCTCCCCTCGTGGAGCCGGAACCTGAAGACCTAGTTCCAATTGAAGTTGAGGAAATCTTTGAAGACCCATACGTACCGATGCCTACACTAGGGGGTAAGCAAACATAAGAAGGAATGGACACAATTGAGATCGAATCTCTTGAATGGATGCAGAGGTTAGAGAAGGTGGCTACAACCCACGATGAGAGGGTGGCAGTACAGATACAATCGATGTCCCAATTGGAAGAAATCGTGATCAAATCCGATTACTTCAGAAACCTCTCCCATCATAGGTGGATTGGCACGTCCGATGATTTGTATGTTCCATTCTGTGTCTTAATGGCAGATTATAATGTTGAAATAAAGTAGCGCACAACAAAAGAACCAACCTCGGCGACACAGTTTGCACCAGAAGACATCCCTGCAAGTGCCATGCATGGGAATATATTTCAACCTACCTGAAGGATCCGTCTACTTGAAACATACCCTGAGATGGTACACACTTGGAATAACATGCCATTATACATCAAGTATAACCCATGATACTGCCCTCTCTTTCGAAGAAGGTCTTGGCCAGAGTACACTAAAACAATTTTGACGGTTAAAGGATGTGAAAAGTGGCTAAACTATGTGTACTTAGCACCCCCTCATGGCCAACCCATGGTCAACTACATGATTTCAACCATCGGACACTAGGCAGTCAGATTCAAGAATATAACAGATGTCATGGCACAGATGTGCCTCAAAATCTTTGAGCTAATGCTGGTTACATTCAGGACCTTTAAGAATGTCAAGGAACCTCATCTTTCGGCTCTCAGATTTAATGAAGGAAATCAAGACCTTGTTTATGATATGAGCACCACACCATCTATCAATGTCGTCTATGCATGGCATGCTCGTATCAAGTATCTCCCAGCCTGCTTCAAGCAAACGTTTGTGGAAATGTTTATCACTGGGTTCTGGGAATATCATTCAGAGATATTCATTCCCAGACCATCTCATTTATTACAGTTATTTGCTATGGAACATGCTCTACATTCAGAAAAGTTACGTATGCCACATCCGGAAGTTCCTGGGCCAGTAGACTGGGATGCCCTACTCACCGATTTGGCAAAAGAAGTGAGATTATCAGAACATCACTTGGCGACCGATGTCGTGAATTACTATATCCAACGATCCACTCAACAAGGGTCTGTCAGAGACGACAGAAAGAGAGGGGGGGGTGTTGGCAGCAGTCAAGGTACCCAAGGACTCACAAGACAAGGAAGTCAAAGAAGGGATTCAGAGCGAAGAGAAAGCACAAGCAGACAAAGTAGTCAATGAAGATCTGGCAAGTAGGCCGTCCAAATTTTTCCATGAAGTAATACTTCCTAAATAGTGAATTTAGTCACTCTACATCATTGTAAAAAACATTTCACCTTTTTTTAGCTCCATTTTGTGCAAGCCAAGGAGTCCTTGAGCTTGAGGAGCATTAGAAGTATCTACCTATCAATTTTCATATTTTTTAGACTCCGTTTGAGCCCTCAAATAGGCCCTAGAACCTAATTTTTAACTAGGCCAGACACTAGGTCTGGATAGGGCCAAAGCTAGTTAAAAACTATAAATAGAGCTAGAGAGCTCATTTTTGGGTAGATTGTAATAGATTTGAACTTGTAAGAGCACTTTTGAAGTAATCTAAAGAACTCCATTGTCTTTCTCTTTGTCTTGCCGTGTGTGCGTGTGTGTGTGTATGTGTGTGCATGTTAGTGTGCTTCTCACTCACGCACTTGTGCCATCACTTGTTCGAGGTCTTCATACCATCCTCACGTCTTCCCGGATTGACATTAAAGGAGGTGCTACTCATCACTGAGCTACAGCTGGCTTTCCCCATTTTTCCCAAATTTCCTTGGTGGCTATGCCTACACCTGCTCCAGTGTCTAAAATGGCTTTGGTCATGTATCCATTATATGTGACGAGTAAGCATGTGTTTCCCTCATCTCCCGCACTGAATTCTCCAACTTTGTCAATCGGGATTTGTATGGTAGAAGTGGCTTCAATTTCTCTATCTTTCTTGTTATTCTCCTCATTTTCTAATTTCAACTGCCCTGCCAACTATTTCCATAAATGTGGTTTGGCTCGTAGTAATTCTTCCACGGTCAACTGACATTGTACCTTGGTCTTCTTGAGTTATGCTAGATTGTGAGAGGTCTTCCTTGAAGACTCATTTTCCTTGCCTCGGATACTCGGATCATGGAAAACTATCGGCCTTTTCTCGTATTCCCCCATATAGTTTGGTAAGGTGGAAATGCTATGTGTTTCCTCCCTATTTCGGTCTAACATAGAGACCTCTTCATATACTTTATCCAAATTTGGAGTCAACTGGTTTTCTTCAATGTTCAACTCCTCAAGTCGGGCTTCCTGAATCTTAACCCATACTCTGGTCCATAGGGATTATCATATCCTTCATAACCATAGTATAGTGGGTCATAAGTTTGGTCATACTCCATCACACTGATGTCATAGGGATACTACTCTCCTTGGGTTTGCTCGTATCCCTGATTTGTTGTTTTTGTACTAGTTAAAGGTGTGGTTGGTACTAGGGCTCTTTCCATGTTTTCCTCTGGTTGAGTATATTTAACTAGCACCATTCTGTGGAAGGGGTGGTTGTTGTCCTAATACTGGCTGCAGTTGTCCATATCCCCCTTTTTCATATGGTCTAGGTGCTCCTTGTGGGCCTGGATAGGGGTTGTATCTTGGGATCCCTCTTCCTTGTTCTCTAGGAGGGTATCCATAAGGCCTATACTGAGGTTGATTCATGGGCCTTGATTGCATGTTGAAAGGACAATTTTCAATAGTATGGTTAGTGTATTTTTGCTCTATATGGCAGTACAAGTTGGGTCCTTGAGGTGGCTGCCTATTGTATGGGTAAGCTTGAGGCATGCCTATTCCTCCTCTTGTACACATGTGAGATGGGTGATCTCCACCACATAGGCCGCATCTCTGAAGTATCGGCATTCGCATTGGTGGGTTCTGGTAATTTCTCTATCCATGGACTCCTAACTTCTTGGCTACCAGATCTGCTAGCTCCTCCACATTATTAGAACTTGTCGTCACTGTACTCCTAGAGTCCTCTGAATTAGTAGGGCTTGGTATACTTTTGAGGTCATCGGCTAGGTTGTCTTCTAGGTCAATGCATTCCTGGAGACACTTACTCAATGTTTGGAGCCGTTTTACGTAAACTAGGGTTCTCAGTGTTCCATTAGTCAGTCCATCCAAGAATAATGTTATCATTTTTTGCTAGGAGGGTCTTTCTGTTGCTGGGCATGTATCGACATATTGGTTAAATCTTCGGGCAACTGTTTTTAAAGTTTCAGTTGGGTTTTGTTTGAAACTGTGAATTAAGGATGACGAGTTGTGCTTAATCCCTCTCTTAGTGAACACATGTGGTTAACATGTCTCTACCCGGCTGAGCACATGGTACTTGTATTGCTCCTCTCATCCTCTTGGAAGGGGGTCCTGTGGATGTTTGGCCCTTGAATTGTTGTACTCTATTCCACATGAAAGCCCTCTAGATTGGAATGTCGTGAGCTAAACATCTATAAATGATCTTGATCAATGCACAACACACATACAAAATTGACTTATATGGCCATCACTTGTGTGCCAAGTGTATCTGATCAATGATCCAATGAGTCAAGTTAATTGTTAAGTTTTGAGTCTTTGCAAGATACAAGTTGAACCATTTCTTGGGCAGCATAGTGAATCTATCTTGGGCAGGGAAGGCAAAGTGTTGCATGCACATCCTCAAGTGAACTTCAATGTTTGGCATCATGACCACCATGTCCTTGAGCTTGGTAAGGTTTCGATTCTTCATGTTGCTATGTACTAGAACCTCCTTCTCTGTGGGTATTGCATTCCTCGCATATCTAGAGCCTCCCACACTAAGTTATTGGTTAACTTAAACCTCTTCAACTCATTTCCCCCAGTTAGAGATGGGATCACAAAAGTGCTTGATGCTTGGGGGTGCTTGCTAGTAGTCAGGGTGTTGATGAGATAATAGCATCTCATGAAATTGGGTTTTGGAAGCTGAGCACTGAAATATGCATCCAATCCTGCTTTTCACCACACTGGGCATAGTGCTTCTGCATTCTATAACTTTTCATTTGCCTACAACATGGTATGGCTGCTCGAGGGGTCTTGTATCGGGATAATCTGCATAGCTTGCGATTCCTCCAGTCTTTTAGTTGTCTTTAGCATGATAGGTAAAGTCTCCATATCGATCACTTGGTGACTTGCGCCTGCTTGAGAACTAGTTCCCGCTACGTTAGCCATGATATCACTGGTAATATTTGATGCTTATCTACTGGAAGAAGAAAATCACATTAGCATTGCGTAGGAAACATGATAATACCGTGTTCCCTCTACAATACCAACATGTTTTTTATTGAGGTTAGAGGTTATTCAAGTGGTGTATTGTGTGTGTGAGTGAGAGTTAGGAGGTCAGTAATGTTCCTATATGCATACTCTGACTGTGCAATGTACTCAAATGCATCTATGTCTGTGCACAGTAGTTTATAGGGTTGGGTTAGGGGGTTTATTACAGACTTTAACTCTCCAAATTTTTTTTGTGAGATGGCATCTTCTGGCAATGATGACATGTAAAGGTCTCTAGACTAGTTCATCGTGGATTTGGGACTTTCTGGTTACCCATTTCTAGATAATCCTAGGTGTGATTTGAGTTGTGGAGGTGGTGAGTGCATATGTTTGCCATGAAGTATATGATATGAGTGATTGTGAGTGGCTATTCAAGCTTTTAAGCGAATGTGAAGCTACTTCATCATGTAATCAGGTCTTGGGCACCCAAATTTCTCATGCACTGGGGTTAGCCTTCATTGACTGCTTTGGGACCCAAATAGAAATGGTCCATTTTGGGAGATTCTTGGAATACTCTTTCTTTGTAGTCCTTGCTCGAGTAGTTGGTTTGTTGCATCGTTTGGGTATGGCCTCTCCAGCAGGGGGTTGTTCACCCTTACGGATCCAAATCTGCTTCATCATTTGATTCATCTTGCTTCGCTCACTCCATTGACTATGAGCATGGACCATCTGCTTCCTCTACTTCTTGTGCTCCTTTGTCTATCTCTTTCGATCACCTTTGGAAAAGAAGGGAATTCCCTCAGATCCTTGATTACTTTGTTGAGTACATCCTCCTTTTGCATCATAGAATTTTGGACAAGAACAACATCTTTATCTTCATGTGTATGCTTGGAAGGACCACAATTTGGTGCCTTTCCTAACTCCTTGAGTGCATGATTTTCTAGCTCAGTTGTGATGCGGTTTTGATCTAGCCAAACCTAAAGAATTCCACTTCTTAGGTTCAGGTTGACTACATGATCATAGATACAATCTTGAACCAAGACAAGAGGTTATATGAGATCATCATCTTGACACACTAGCACCCTCACTGTCATAAGAGCATCTTGGATGTAGAGGGGAAACTCCATCTTGCCCATGCTTCTATAGGATTGAAACTTAACTGCAATTCTTGACAATAAGAAAGTCTAACTACACTAGTGGTTGCTCCTAAGTCAATCAAAGATCTTACAGTCCTTGCATTGTTTCCTTATCCTACCTCTAGGTTCACAAAAGGACGTCATGGGATATCTTGGATCTTCATAATCATCTAACCTAGGCTGATCTCTACCCTGTCTTCTCAATTTCATTTGTCAGATGTTTTCTAAGGCTTCTGTGCTTCCTCTCGAATTCGTCTTTCTTCTTCCTTACCTTTCTTTGCAATATTGAGTCGCCTAAGCATTTCCTCTGTGAGGGATTCTTGATATGACTTCACTCTGTATCCACTGATGTAACTAGGTAGGATATCACTCAAGAATAGCCAATTGAACTGCTCCACTCGTTGAGATCATATTGATGATCATAGGTCCATAGTCACACTTCTCTAACTTCCGTGCATGTTGTTTCAATGTGTATACCAAGATTAAGTCTCCGGCTTTCAGGCTTTTATCTTTCACATGGGCATCCAAGTATGCCTTTTATCTTCTCTTGGCTACATAAATCCCTGTTGCTGCTCAAAACCTTGTTTCACCTAGTCTTTCAAGATCAAAGATTCTAGATGAGAGCTCATGGCCGGTCCATTGATTCTCTTGCGCTACTCTCAGAGTGGGTATCAGGAAGTCTAATGGTAGCACTACATTTTGGCCAAATACCATCTGAAAGGGTGTGGCTTGGAGCACCATTTTATAGGAAACTCGATATGCCCAAACAACATGGTGTAGCTATTTGTCCCAATCAGAGCGATTATTATTGACCAATTTTGTCAACGCATTACATAGAATCTTGTTTGTGCTCTCGGCATGGCCATCGGCTTGTGGGTGATATGGAGCTCACTTCTTCTAAACCACCATGAAATCTTGTAACAAGTGTTCAATGACCTCATTCAAGAAGTGGGTGTCATGATCACTCACCAATTCTATTGGCAATCCATATCTTGTAAACACATTCTCAAATAGAAACTTGGTTGTAGTCTAAGCATCATTCTTTCTTGTCGCCTTCACTTTCGCCCATTTAGTCATATAATCAGTGGCAACAATGATGTACTCAATATGTGAACTCTTAGTTGGGGGATTAATAGGACCGAAAAAGTCTATTCCCCACTTAGAGAATGCACATCCACCCATCATAGGTTTCAATGGATTCTCATCTTTGCATACCAAATATTGAGTTCACTGACAAATATCACACCACTTCACATAGGTGTGTGCATCCATGCGAAGAGTTGGCCACCAAAAACCTGCAAATGAAATTGCCTTGATCACTCAATTTGGTCCAAAATGTCCTCTTGCTACATCTTGGTGAGCACTCTTCAAGATCTTGAGATATTCCCTACACATAGTCTTAGGTATCCATCCTTTCCACGCTTGTATAGATTATCACCAACGATTGCATAATCTAGGGCTTCTTATTCTAAACTCTATCGTCTGCTCAATGTCATTTCTTGAGGGAATGTTTTCGTCCTCAAAAAACTTACCAATGGCTCACTCCAATCTGGTACTATAGAGACTTGATAGAGAGCGGCATGTTCCACTGGTGGTCTGACAACACAGATTGCACATTCCTTACACGTTCGATGGACATCTACCTCCATTGTTGGCCAATATACCCCCAACCTTTGCAAAGTCTGTAGAGTTTGATGTTTTGAGTGATGTTGTTGCAGTGCACCTACATGTGCTATTTGCAACCACTTTGCATGTTCATCTTCATCTACACAGCAAGCCAATATGCCTTGATTGGTGTGCTTGTACATGCTGCCTACCATTATGTGATATTTCTGAGACCTCACCACTTCTTTATGTTTGGTTCTCAATACAGGATGTTTGGGTCCAAATGTGAGAATAGGCACTATATTTTTATCCCATTCAGGCACTATCTCTAGATTGAACAAGTAAGCATCAAAAAGGTCATCAGACACTCCTTGAGGGGACTCTCCTGATGTTGAGGTTGTAGCAAGGAATGACCAAAATCCTCACCACCTTGCATGGAAGCAAGAAGGAAGGCTCAAGAATGACTCTCCTCTCATCCACCTCTACCTCCCACATGTTCAAGCCATTGGCAACAGCCCCATGCTTTGCCACATGCTTGAAAACAAGGAGAATAGGGAGTCGAGGATCCTTGTCCATGAGGAAAATACAAGCAAAAGCAACTACTCTACTCACACGAAGGAGAGACATGCATGGCACACACACACCACTCTCACACACTCACAAGACACAATACACATAAATGTAAATAGTCTTCTTGGAGTAAATGAGAGCATCTTCCATTGAGAAGAGATATTACATGAGAGCACGTCGACCAAAAGCTCCCCTCTTTACAAAAATGAGCTCATATTTATAGGCTAAGCTCATTTCCCCATGTGCCTCTTTGAAAAGTCAAAAAGGTGATTCTTTTCTCTAACTGCCAATCTTCTAGGATATTCCAAGATCAAATATGTAACTACCAAATCCCAATGAAGGGCATGCGTGAGAATATTTCTACGTGGGATTTTCTAGAGAGCCAAAAAGGTGAAATATGAGAGACCTCTTTACTATGGTATATAAGAGAATATTAAAAAGTGCTCTAGGAGAGTGTTCATATGTGACACTCACATATATACCAAAAAGATTATTTCTCATGGTCTAGAGAGGGTTCCCATGCACCATTGAGGGTGTGTGCATACCCTACAACCCAACACTCTCCCCCCCCCTAGACTTTGTTGTCCTCGACAAAGCTAAGAGAAGAGGATCATACATAACAAAATTGTTCCAAGTTGGAGTCAAGTCTGGAAACTCTTCAGATCTTCAAAATTTTGCAATTCTTAAGTCTGCAAAGCTTTAGTCAACAGTCTTCAATCTTTTCTTCAATCTGCAAATCTTCAATCTTCCAAGCTTCAAGCTGCAAATCTTCAATCTTCAAAGCTGAGCGACACAATCCCCTTGGGGGGCGGTCAGCCCGGCATTCCTCCCACTATGCAGTCTTTGGTAAGGCTGGAAATGCCTTCACCAGAAGCTTCCAAACCTGAAATGACATACAAAAGAGCAAGTAAACTGCATCTAGTAATGAGATAAACATTCACTTCAAATTTAGTTTCCACTTCAGGGAGCATCCATTGCTACAAGACTTCCTCTACTACAGAGAGGTCTGCATGAAAATCTTCTTGCTCCTGAGATCCAACAAAAAACGATAGCCCCCAAAAAAACAAGGAGCCCAGTCAAGCAAGGAGTGCCTATCTCTTATGTCTCAATGATTCAATACTTTGTTATTTTCAAGAGGGAGTGTGACATTTTGCAATGTAAAGCATGAGATGAATGTAGCCTATGGTCTTGCCATCATTTATACTATTCTCCTAGTCAACAAGTTTGCAAATTAATATGAGTATTATGTGCTCACAAAATGATTAGGCAATAGTGCAATATTACAAATCAAGGCATTCATGAAATTCGCACAGCTTATCCAAAGCTATTCCTGCAAAGAACAGTAGCAAATCATCTAAGTGTGTTGGCCTGTAATGTGAAATAATCCTTAGATGAGCAATGTGGAACTAGAGAGTTACTTCCCTAGCAAAAAACAATTGCTCATTCCTTGGAATGAGATGACCTCCGAACATTGTTTAGATTCTTTACCATGCTAAAAATCTTAATTGTGTTAGCACAAAAAAAAACATGAGATAAACATTGCTCTTGTAGTGCATCTCATGATCATGCATTGGCCTGTATATGTGATCATGAAAGATACAAGAGTAGTATCATCAGACAAAGGAGTCATTCACAATTTCATAGCATAGAGTAAATCATTCGATCATTGCTTAATCATACAAATCAAGATAGACTGAGGCCAAGTTCATGTAGAATCCTCATTAGTGGGGTCATCCCAAAGAACACTACTCCCATACTGCGCTGCTTTAGAGGATCTTCAACCCTAACCTGAGAGTGATCAGTACCGAACATGCACCTAAAAACGTGCATAACTTCAAGAAATTTTGGTCAAGATATTTTCTTGCAACATAAAGCAGATACTGGCAATGCCAATGTTAGTTAGAATTTGTGAACTGAGAGCCCAATTGGTGTGAAAACTTGAGCCATAGAATGATATAAGCAATCAAGTGACTCAACACACTGTGATGAAGTATTAAACAACATTACTATCTAGAAGTGAATTCAGAACATTTATCATCTAGGCAGAAAGTTAACAAAAAATAGTTCTGCTGGTAGTCTAGATGGAGCTTTGGAGCCTATCCTCACATGGCAATCACAAAAAACTCAAAACCCATGTTAGTGTACCACATCAAGCCACACACATTTTATTTTTAAAAGAGCACCCTCTGCATCTGTATGCTAACTCGGTGATTCCATCAACCCACATTATCCTTTTATATGGAAACAGATGCCAAAGAACTGCAATCAATCTTAGTTTCTTAAGAGTTGCGATCACAAAGAAGCTGGGAGAGTAGTCAAATTGAGATGTATTGAAGACTCTATATTCTCAATTAACTGGTCTAGTCGGATCCTATGTCTCTAGCATTAATTAGGGCTTCAATCTAGGTACAAACCCCATGTATACTATACTTTCAAGTTGCATATCTGACACATAATGTCAAGAGGCCTCAACCTAAAACCTGAAGTTGGTTGGAACAATCCTTTGGGTCTCTAACACTTCAAGACTTGCCGAATGGAGGTAGGTATCAACTATCATGCAAATCTAGGCATAGTGCTATGCGGGGTAGATACCATGACACCTCATCACTATGATCCTTACTTTCTCATGAAAGGTAGTGCTGGACTAGTGAAAGTAGTGGAATCCTAGACATAGATCAACTCATAATGAAAGAATGTAAAAACTTTTATGTAATTTGAAGCACAAAGTCTGTAAAACTTAAGCCTCATTTATCACACAGGCCTTCGATGCATTTACTCGAGCACATGCATTAGATGTCAATAGTGTATAGTGTGAAGGGTAGTATGAGCAGCAACATTCATTAGTCCATCATTAAGCCAAGCGAAGGAGATCACCAGGGATGGTTAAACAAGTAGGAGCATTGAGGCCCGAGGTCCAGACAACCCCCATCCCATAGGGATAAGCATATTGTGTTTCTTAATCTTTTGTAGACAGGGACAAGATGATAATCAAACACGTACGCATCACATAGCTCTGAGTAGTATGGCAGAAGCATGCACATCCCTAAGTTACCATAGCTACTATATGCCAGATCTGGAAACATGAAAATACTGGAAGGCAAAGAACCACTTGTATACAGAAGCCCAGTAAATTATATTGTGAGACAAAAAGGATTGCCAGTTATTATTTTGGACATATACTATAGCAACAAACAACACATTTTTTCATGAGATTCTCCCTAAAATAGGAGGGCCGTGGTCACAACTCCCAAATATGGCAGTCACACAAACCCCTAGCAGTGTATATCACTTCCATCCATGTTCCTTCAAGAGCTCAGAGATCCCAAACGTACATGCAGATGTTGTGATCCATGGGTTCTTGCCCTTTTCTTTCGGGAGTAGCAGGATCATCTTCATGTTCCACCAAGTGTAGCTTGTAGGGGATGTCTCCCTAATGCCCCTAAAGGAATCAAGAGCATGGCATACACAAAACAGATGGTTGCAATCATTCTTTACATGTGTATCACTGATGTTAAAGAGTGAATTATTTTCCTCCTCATGGGCTGTCATGATGGTATCACGAACAATTTGTTGCCTCCATAGATACAGAAGTTCATGCAGATTAGCAAGTGACCATGTATGACTCGACTTTAAAACAGAGGAATGATACCTCTCAAAAAAAACATGGGAATGGCCACACCCCTCATCGGTGGTCAATTATCCATGCATCTAGGCGTGTGATAGTCGGTGGTTCTGTCATATGTTGAAATACAAAAAGACTTGCCAAAGCACAAAACCTATACCGACAACATTTGCAACAGAAAGGGCCATAATGGGAACACCAAACCAAGTTTTGACCTTGACTGTATCATGCATATAGACAGGGGGAAGCTCATAAAGAAGTGCCAAAAACACATCAATAGGGTAGATAGCTCCCAATGAACCATGCATCAAGCGAGAGAGAAAAGCTCCATCTTCAAAAGATAGGGAAGCAAGTGATCTCCTACACCCAATAGTTGAGAAAGAACCTTTGTGTGGAATAAGACACAAGACTTCACATCCGCCAAGCAAACACGTCGGAATAATGGGTGTGAGCATTACATGGTGTTCTGCCATAGATAAAAAAGGGGAGCATGGAGCTTGAATTATAAAAAAAAATGGCAACCGAAGAAGGGAGAAGCATAGATCTTTCCCGAGTACCACTCTGAATTCAATAGTTGCATACATCCAACCTTTGTATGAGCAGCAATGGAAAGAATCTTGGCAACCATGCAGCACAAGAAGGAGAAAGGCGGACGACCTATAAGCTGAAAGTATCGAGGAAGGAGGGGAAGCCAAGGGATTGACCCCAAGCCTGTCATGGAAGGGGAGCATCAAAGACTTTGATCCCGACAAGCAGCGTTGCTCGAACATGTGAGAAAAAAACCCTCATGGAGAGTCACAAGAAAAGAAATCTTTGGGGTAGACAGAGATGCATAGAGCTAGGATCAATCCATTTCTCCCCCGTAGGAGCCATGCATGCCTCAACAAGAAGTAATGCTACAGTAACACATAGGCACATGAGCTGCCCAACCAGAGCTCCACCCAGGCGCAACCTGAAGGTGGACGCAAAAATTGCCTTGCTTGATACTCAACAAATGCATCAGAGGGAGAACCGGAAGCTCCACCTTGTCATAGCCATAGCAGAGGCTGTGGGACGATGAAGCACGACCAAGAACTCAGGAGCTAGAGGGGGTAAAGCACTACTCGTTGTGAATGAAAAAGGGTAGCGATCCATGGGGGAGTGGGGATTCCAAACTCCTAACTCATGTGTGTACGGTGGTCTGCCATAACTTTCTCTCATGCCAACTATACCCATGATTTAATGAAAAACCAGAGGGAGAAGGATGTTATGGCAAAAGGAGCCTCCATTATTTGCACGCATTTGAAGCTATTGATTTCAAGTGCATAAAAATAGATGTTCCAATTTATCTTCCTTTTCCCCTTTTTCCTTTTTTTCGTGTTTTTCTTAAAAATGAGAAAAGGGAGGGAAAATGGCGACGAAACTACCCACCCATCATCCCAAAGCATATCTGAGAAGTGATGATGATGGATAATGATGCCACATGAGTGTGTATGTGAGGAAGAGAGAAAGGGAGATTAGGGGGGGGTTCTTGTGCATCATTCGAAATGAACTGAAAGTACACTAAAAAAGCAAGAAAAGGGGGAGCAAATGGTTCCATGGAAGGGTGAAAGTGCCATGCACAAACTCAAATCCTACGCAATTGAGCAAAAACAATTGCAACACAATACTTTACCACATGTTCTTGAGCTCTCCAAGTGATGAAAGGCCGACCATCCCCGGCAACGGTGCCAAAAAGTGTTGAGGTTGTAGTAAGGAATGACCAAAACCCTCACCACCTTGCATGGAAGCAAGAATGAATGCTCAAGAATGACTCTCCTCTCATCCACCCCTACCTCCCAGATGTTCAAGCCATTGGCAACAGCCCCATGCTTTGCCACATGCTTGAAAACAAGGAGAATAGGGAGTCGAGGATCCTTGTCCATGAGGAAAATACAAGCAAAAGCAACTACTCTACTCACACAAAGGAGAGACATGCATGGCACACACACACCACTCTCACACACTCACAAGACAATACATGTAAATGTAAATAGACTTCTTGGAGTAAAGGAGAGCATCTTCCATTGAAAAGAGATATAACATGAGAGAACGTCGACCAAAAGCTCCCCTCTTTACAATAATGAGCTCATATTTATAGGCTAAGCTCAATTCCCCACGTGCCTCTTTGAAAAGTCAAAAAGGTGATTCTCTCTCTAACTGCCAATCTTCTAGGATATTCCAAGATCAAATATGTAACTACCAAATCCCAATGAAGGGCATGCATGAGAATATTTCTACGTGGGATTTTCTAGAGAGCCAAAAAGGTGAAATATGAGAGACCTCTTTACTATGGTATATAAGATAATATTAAAAAGTGCTCTCTAGGAGAGTGTTCATATGTGACACTCACATATATACAAAAAAGAATACTTCTCATGGTCTAGAGAGGGTTCCCATGCACCATTGAGGGTGTGTGCATACCCTACAACCCAACACCTAAACTTAGTTTAGAAAGGTGATCCACCCAGAGCTGAGTCCTCCTTTTCCTAACTACTACTTCAAATTCATATTCCATTAGTAAGAGGAACCATCTTACTAATATGCCAGTATTACATGGCTTTTTCACTAGATAGAGCAGTGCTTGCTGGTCTGTAAAAAATTTAAACTTATTTGCATGCAAATAATGTCTAAACATTTTACTCGCATACACCATGCCTAACCCTTCTCTTTCAGTAGTAGTATAATTTCATTTAACCGCATTCAATTGTCTACTGGGGTAAGCTATTGGAAGATCCATATTACCTTCACGAGTAGGTTGTTCTAGTACACACCCAATACCATAATTAGATATGTCCACATGGACATGGAATGGTTTGTTCCAATATGGACTAGTCAAGATTGGCGTTGAACACAATCATCTTTTAAGCTCATTAAAGGAGTTTTCACATTCATTTGTCCACTCAAAGTTAGTCGAAAGGGAGTATAGAGGCTTTGCAATGATCACATACATATGAATGAAACATCGATAATAATTGCAATGCCCCATGAAATCTTATACGTCTTTTCCATTCTTTGGCCTAGGTAGCTGTGAATAGCTCTAACTTTCTCCTCATCCATGGATATGCCATTCTTTGACACTATGTGTCCTAGAATCTTGCCTTGCCTGACCATAAAAACACACTTTTTTGGGGTCAAGGAGACGATATTCTCTACATTTGTCAAAGATTTGTCTTAACTCAAGTATGCGGGTTTGTCTAATGTTGGAATGAGCACAGAGGTCATCAACATAGACTTCCAAGTTTTTAAGCAAGAACTCTTTAAAGACATGGCACATCAGCATCTAAAAGGTGGCTGGTGCATTGGTAAACCCAAATGGCATTACCCAAAAAGCGAATATGCCCCACTCTGTGGCAAAAGCCACCTTATGTTGATCTTTTGGAGCAATGGCCACTTGATTGTAGCCAAAGAAGCCATCAAGGAAGCTATATACTTCCTTTCATGTCACTCTTTCTTATAAATGTTTAGTAATAGGAAGCGGATAAGTATCTTTGATAGTGGCTGCGTTAACTTTCTTGAAGTTAATGCAAACATGTATAATAGGGGATACCACTATAATAGGGGATACCCATTTAGTGTGCTCAATTTCATAGATAAATCCATATTCTACTAAACAATCTATCTCTTCCTTGATCTTGGCAGCGTAATTGTTATTATATGTGTATGGTGTCTGCTGAGAGGGTTTGACTTCTGAGGTCATGGGAATATGAGCATATGTCAGTTTCTACTCCTTTTAATTCCTTACAACTCCCAGCAAACACATCTTTGTATTCTCTTAGCAAGGCTATCAACTCTTGCTCCTCATCCTCTGTCAAATCATGCCCTATGTATGTACATCGTTCTTCACTTTCCTCTATGGTAACAATAATCTTTCTTTGTTGTTTCTTTGTTATCATAGGCCTCTCCTATTTGTGCTTCTCATTTAGGCATTCTTATCATGACTTTCCTCTCCTCTATCTCATACTTCTTAAAGTTTTCAAGCACCTCAAATAAGGATTCTTCTTCTTCAAGTGGGAGTTCTCTCTTCTTTCTTTTTCTTGCCTTCACTCTTGGTGGTTACCTGTGTGGTTAATCTCACATACTTTATAAGTTCTCCTTGTTCTAGAGGGTGAGCTTTTACTTCATATAGATATTCCTCTTGTGATGCATAAAAAGGATCAATAATAATTGACTCTATATTTGAGTCATTTGCTTCTTCAAGTACATCAGTGCTAGGCTCACATTCCTCAATAACCAAATCACACATTATTGGTTCTATTGTGAAAACCAAAATGTCATAGCCATCTTTGTCATAATGTGGTGTCCATTGTTCTTCATTGATGGCTACATCCACTGTTGCTAGAATTTTTTCCCAACCATGAGGTTCAAATGATTCATCTGGAAATACTACAGTTGCATAGGTTGGGTCTCAAATTGATCTATGAGTTTCATTTGCACCTACCTCTCTAGCATTCTCTCTTTTCTCTTCTTCTACTGCAACTTTGCACATCCATAAGTGAGTGTCCTCATGCATCCAAGATGACCCTTATCCTATAGAATGCATTGACTCCGTATCATTTGTGGCTCTATGAATGGGATTCCACTATATAGGGGGCACATCTCTATGAGAGTAATCCTTAGATTGACTTTGGTTGTAACTCTTAAGTGTTGCAGATACAAGGAATTGGTTCCCCAATCATGTACTACTTGCAACTGCCTCATGAATGGTCTTCCCAAAATCATCTCATAGGCCTAATTTTTGCTAAAATTGCATATGGCAAAAGTGTGCTCAAACTCTACACCACGAGTAGTGAGAGTTATCCCTTCTAGCAAACTAAAGGTCTCTCTATGTGACCATCGGCCATTTGCAATTTCATTCTCATTGGCTTGACTGCTGGTTTCCTAATGCTTCCCTAAGGAAGTGGTAGCGATTGCAACTCCTGCACGTGAGCCCAAAATAACCTTGGTGGTGTAACCTTGGTGAGTGATAGGAAGGTAGGTGTTTCCTTCTTCTCCTTCGCTCATGTCTCCTATCTTTTCCAAGGGTATTTCAGGAACTGTTCTATGTGATCCTACCTAGGAATGAGGTCTCGCTACTTCAGGCACTTGGTCAGCTACATGTTTCCACAATTCTAGCTTAACCTTGAGTAGCTCTTCTAAAGTGAGATTGCACTGCACTTTAGTGTTCTTCACTACTTCTATATTCCTAGGTATGACTGAGTTTTCGCTCCTTATCATGATCGTGGGTGCTCTCATGCAGGTGAACTTTGCTTCCCATGGGCATGTGAAATAATGCAATTCTTGTATGGAATTAAACTCAAAGTCTAATTGCTCACTAGACTGGGCGTCCTCTTGTTCTCCATAAATAGAAGGAATATTTTATGGCAATTGATCATGCAAGTCATCCACAAGTTCAATGGGAGGGGGATTTTCACTTTCTTTTGCCCATTTCTCTTCTTGAATTTCTCTTAGAAATCCTTGGTATATTGATGCATAGAAGAAAAAGTGTCTGGTTCAGTGGAATTAGGCACATAAGCTTCCTTGGGAGGAATTCTTATTCTTTCACTTGACTTGTCCTTACCCTGGAGGGTGACATTCTTCCTAGATAATGCAATTAAACTCTCCAATCTTTCTAATAGTCCATCAAAATGCAATTTTGTCTTAACTGAACTAGAGTAGTTGAAGAGGCGATTGGCTTCAAACATGGTCTAAGCCAACTCTACCATCTTAGCACACAGCTTTGTTCTTTCTATCTCTAGATCAGCTCTAGGGTAACATTTCTCATGATTTGATACGTTTCGCACTTCTTGGATTCTAGCTTGATAGGCTTTAACCATCATGCCTAGATCTTTGGGAGTGGGATCTGCTAAGATGGATCCTACTCTAGGTGGTGGTGGGTTTGTATGAGGTGGATTAGAATTTGGCAGATTGGAAGAGGATGGGGATGTTGGTGGTGGTGGTATGAGAGAGTGCGTTTGAGATGTGAGTTCACCTATCTTGGCTTTTGTTTCCTTTAAGATTTCCTCCAGCTCGCTCATCTTCTTAGACCATTGCCTTTTCATTCTTTTGTGACTATCTTTCCAAGCTCTTGTCCTTTTCTTAGTTATACTTTCAGTCTCACTAACATCATAATTGTTTTCGTGTCCGATGCCTTGGCTCTTCTACAATGCCTGAGCTTTCATGACCACTTGCACCAGGGCAATGGAAGTTACACTTCCAGTGGAATCTATTACTAACCCAATCACATTAATGGGAGTGATCTTGGGCCCATTGTTTGGGTTTTTAGGGCAATCTCGTAAGAGGTGCTCCTTCCAACAATTTGGACAAAAGCCTTGCATTGTCACTGATTGGGGCTGCATCGGTGTAGACATAGGGCAATCACAAATGACATGATCACCTTGGCATCTATAACACGATCCTCTAGGTGTTTGGGGTTTGATCTGTCTAGGTTGGGGCCTAGAATTAGGATTCGCATACATGACATTAGTGTCTTCATAATAGTACGTCTTGTTATGCTCATGTGATTCTGGCTCCAAACTAGGTTCACTCGGGTCTTCATAATAGTACGTCTTGTTATGCTCATGTGATTGCATGTAGTAAGCATGTGGATTATCGACATGATTCAAGTCAAAACTATGATCACTTGGGTCACTTTCTATAATAAATGGTGATGCTGACACTAAGGCTCTATTTAACTTTTCTTCAGCAGCTGCATACTTCCCTTGAGCCACATTGGTTGGTGGTGGTTGTTGAACTAACACTGGATAAGGTTTTTCTTGAGCCTAATAGGGTGGTTGGTAGGGTGGTTGGGGTCTACCATATTGTTGTGGGTACTGAATCTAATATCTCCCTCGTTGTCGATATAGCTGTGGATAATTTTGTCTAACCGCTTGCTTGTTATAAGGGTAGTCTTGTGCTTTGTGATTAGTGTACCTCCTTTCTATGGTGCAATATTGGCTATTAGGATTTTCTTGGGGTTGTCCCATGATTGGGCACACGTTCGCCATATGGTGTCCTCCACAAGTATAACACTGTTTCATTGGGGCAAATCTAGGTCTTTGTTTGCAAGAGACTCCTAATTTCTTAGCTACCTTCTCTGCAAGTTCCTCAATAGATGTGGATTGTTTGGAAGTGAGGCTAGTAGAGCTATCTGAATCTTTATAGGTCTTTGAAAGCTCTAATTCCTCTCCTAGTTATCCTCAATATCTATGCATATGCGTACACACTCTTCTATGGATCTAGGGTCTTTTAAGTACACATAGGATCTCAATTTTGTGCTCAACAAACCATCTAGGAACAACGCCACCTATTTGGCTGGTGTATGTAACTCTGGAACAACACATCTCTCTAAATATTGTCTGAACCTTCTTCCTACAAGTCTAACCATTTCTTGAGGTGTCTGTTTAAAGTTATGGATCAATGAGGAAGTGTTGTGCCTTATGCCACTCTTAGAGGATTCCATGATGAAGGCTTCTAGTAGTTGGTCTATGATCTTGAATTGCCTCTCGTGTAGTGGTTGAAACCACATAAGGGCAGTGTTCTTGAGTGTTAGACCAAAAGCATGGTAATGTCTAAATAGGTCATCAACTTGCTCAACTCTCAATACTTGCCTAAATTATGTCACATGATCATAAGAGTCTCTTGTACCATCGAAATAATTCTTCATAGAATTGACTAGTTGTGTAGGCCTTAAGGTCCTCGTGTGTTCTCTAGGTCTTGGTAGAGGGAATTCATCTACATTTCTTTGATTTCTTGGGTCTCTATGTCTCTTGTTTTCTATTCGTTCCGTTTCAATTCTTGTTCTTTCTCTTCCTATTGGGTTAGCAAAGCTTACTTCGGGCCTATCTCTACTCATGTCCCTTTCAGCTCCATGAGCTTGGGATATTCCAACTCCTTGGTGACCAAAAGAGACATTGGATCTTGGTTGGGGAAAAAAAAATTCACCCTTCCAAGTGTAGGCATGCCTACCATGCTCTAAGACCACAAAGACCTCTCTAAAGTATTCTCTAAGTAGGTCACTTTGCCCGGGATGTGAGGATCTTTGAATTCATATATTATAAGCATTCCCAATTCATTATGTTGGTTGGGCTTATACCTCTAGAAAGCCTCCTTCGTCTCTCGGTTGAAGAGTAAATCTATGCTCTTATTCTCCTGCGGAATCCATTCTGTTATTCCCATAGCACTTCTCTTTTCACCCAAGGTGTGAGGATAATATGTGCTTTTGATAACCTTCATATGTGCTTTTGATAGTTTGTGCTTTTGATAATCTGTGTCAGAATAATATTCTACTTCGGATCAAAGCGATTTTACCTTGGATCAAGAAATCCTTCTTAAGTCCTCTTACTTGCTTGCTTGGTCATAATCACATCTTAAATTATGTAAAGTGCATTACAACTTTGCCTATCATCATCATCATCATCATCCTAGTTTTTTCGTACCACTATCAAAGTACCACTAGTTTTTTTGAGTGGCGAGTACACCAACCACTAGTGGACTCTAGTGGAAGGTACTCATGGAGTGGTTGAGATCACTCCAACCACTAGTACACTCTACTAGAAGATATTAAAGGAGTGGAGGAGATTACACATGCATTTGTGGACTCTAGTTACATTTGTGGTCCTCGTTGATTCGAGAAGCTATATATAGCTTTATTTTTTAAGACAAAAATCTTTCCAAAGGGGGAAAGGATGTATTAAAGTAATTCTATGATCTAAGGGTCAGGCTATTTCAAACAGATATGAAATCAGACACCATTTGGTCAGTGGTGTGTATGACCAAAGATCTCGAGATTAAACTTACGTATAAGTTCATCTACTCTCTTAAACAAGTGATCCAATTAGCCTAGTGGTTAAGTGTCAAGATTGTGAAGAGCAGGTCTTGGGTTCAATCCTGATGGGGAGCCTGGGGAGAGAGTTTTTACGCAAAGAGATCTAGAGCCTTATAACTCAAGTTTACATAAGTTAAGTTAACTCCAGGGAGACTTTGCATTGACACGGAGAGCATGTCGAAAAGGACCTCTACACGCTCGAGAGCAACAATGCCACTCATGAGTGGCTGATCCGTGAAAACGGCGATGCTAGAAGCTAAGCTAAATTGGCAATGAAGAAAGCTTTGATATGAAGAATGGAGAAAATGATGATGAAGCACACTCCAAGGTCATCATAAAAGCTCTGATACCAATGCAACAACCTGAGGATTACGATCATCACGTGCTAGTGAGATGACTCTCCTCCCATCCTTATGCTTGTATATATAGCTGCTTGAATCAATGAGGATCACAAGTGTAGCTAGAGTCCACAAGTGCATGTGCAATCTCCTCCACTCCTTTCATATCTTCCACTAGAGTCAACTAGTGGTTGGAGTGATCCTGACCACTACTTTAGTACCTTCCACTAGAGTCTACTAGTGGTTGGTGTACTTGCCTCTTGAGTTGAGTCTCACTGGACTCAAGTTAACTCATGTTAACTTGAGTTAGAAGGCTCTAGAGAGTCTTGAGCAAAAGTCTCTCCCCATGTTCCCCATGGGGGTTGAACCCAAGACCTCCTCCTTCACAACATTGAGACTTAACCACTAGGCTAATGGATCACTTGTTTAAGAGAGCACATGAACTTATGCTTAAGTCTAGTCTTGAGATCTTTGGCCATACACATGAGTGACCAAACGGTGTCCGATTTCAGATCTATCGAAACCGATCGGACCCTGAGATCATAGACCTACTTTATTACAATTTGGTCACTCGTGTGTATGACCAAAGATCTCGAGACTAAACTTAAGTATAAGCTCATCTACTCTCTTAAACAAGTGATCCAATTAGCCTAGTGGTTAAGTCTCAAGATTGTGAAGGAGGAGGTCTTGGGTTCAATCCCGATGGGGAGCCTGGGGAGAGAGTTTTTACGCAAAGAGATCTAGAGCCTTATAACTCAAGTTAACATGAGTTATGTTAACTCCAAGGACACTTTGCATTGATATTTTCATTTTCCTTACAGTAGTTGCAAAATTGTTGCTACTTTTCTATCTTCCTGTTATCTTTGTCTTCCTTCTTTCACTATTTAACATTAGCATATTTTTGCTTACTAGTAGAGGAGGTCCATTTACCTTTGCACTTTTGACTACATAAGAAAGCTTGATTCATAGCACACATGATTGACATGTTCTACCTCAAACAGAGACTAAGTATTAAAATGTTAAGCCATTTGGATTGCATTTCATCATCAACCAAGAGTAGAACAAAAAAAAAAGCCCATTTGCCTTTCTCTCTCTCTCTCTCTCTCTCGGTATTATTGGTATGAGAATGAGGACATCTTCCCCACGCCGGCTCACTAGTTCCAAACTGTGTGCATTCATGTGTAAGGCTCAAAAGAGGCCTTCGACTAAATCTTTTTTAGAAAGTCAATCGGCATTAGATGTTCTCCCAAGCCACTTTTCTTCTACAAGCAAGTGAGATGATATTGTGTGAGTGTCATAGAGGCATGGACTAAGAAGGCTCTCGAACTTCCGGAGAGACAGGAGAAGAGAACTCTATTGACCTATTCTATTAGAGGCACTATTCAAGCACCCCTAACGTATATTGAGGTACTAGGGAAGTCCCTTGTCGCCACACTATTGGTTGAAGAGGTTTGGGCACACCCAAGAGAGCCCCAAAGCCAGGCATCCAAGGACGGCCAAGATAATGCCAACCTCTATCACTTGAAGTGCTAGGAGTTGATGATGTGTGTTCACAGACATTACAACCAAAATATATCAAAAAATCCCCCCTAGGATTGATGATGTGAAAAAGGAGCTCACACTCATGTATAAGGAAATGTCAAGCAAAGTGGAAAGAAATCAATCCATTCAAAAGGAATTAAACCCAAAGCTTTGCAAAAGTATTCAAAATTATCCCTAGGTAGAGCCTTTTTGAAAACTTCTCAAACATTATCCTACATGGACACATAAACCAAATTGATCTCTCTGTTAGAAACCCTTCCCTGGTGTAATGAATAGTGCACTCAAAAATCGTTGTGAAAGTTTCCATATACTCAACCTCACAACTATAAGTGCTCATAGTAGGTTTCTTCTCTCTCAACCATTATATGCATGAGCTACCAAGCATAAAGGAAAACTCACTGGTGGACACATGTGTGTCAAATCAACCAACCCAATCTAAGTTAGAAAAAGCATATAAGTTCGGTGATAATGACCCCCCATTAAAACAATCCAAGTAGTCTAGTACCACTCAAGCAACAAAAGAACGTAACCACTTGCCAATGCTTGACACATGGGCAATGAATAAACCTCCTCATCAGAAACTAAAAATTGAATATCATGTCACGTATGCATAAATAAATCAAGCATACAACAACCTACTAATAGAGAACAACATAATATGCATCTCCGACATCATGAAGGCTCAACCCTAAACATGTTTTCCATGGGACTGGCAATAGGTTTGTAATCTTCAAGTAAAAAATGATACAATAACTTACCGACATATTTCCCTTTGCATAAAAAAAGAATGCCGAAATAATGATGGAAATATCCTAAATAAGAAGTCTTCAAGGAGGCATACACATCATCCTTAAATTCAGTAACATGCTTCTCATTAGGGCCAATGACCAATAAAACATCAACATATACAACAAGGATCATAAGTACATCATCCGCATGCTTGACTTCTAAGATGCTGTGAGTTGGAGTCTTCTCAAATCCATGTGCTAGAAAGTAGGCACATATTTTTCCATACCAAGCATGTGGTGCTTGCTTCAAACCATACGATTCCTTTTTCAAACCGCACACTTTTTTCATGCCCTTTTTGCACAAATCCATGGAGCTAAAATGCATACATGTCTTCATGTAAATCACCATTTAGAAATGCATTTTACGATCCAACTCATGTATACTCCAACCATGATAAGCTGCAAGTGCACAAATTCTACAAATGATGGTCATTTAACATGTGGAATGTCTCATCAAAATTGATTCCTTCCTCTTGAACATCACCTTAGCCAAGAATTCTAGCCTTATTCTTATGAATTGTTCCATCAGGTTTACATTTCATCTTGTATACCCATTTAGTGCTAGTGCACTTTTCTTCCGGAGGCAAATAATATAAACACCAAGCACCGTTCTCAATAGCAGCCATCCAATTTTTTAAATTTAGTGCTTGATCAAAAGAAACATGTTCCCTTTGATAAAAAATAACAGAGATGGCCATTGCATAATAATATGATGCAAAATAAGCACTATGAGAGCATAAACGAGTATGATATGACAAAGGTGCATCTAATTTGCTATTTCTCAATGTTGGCACCAGCCATTTAGGCATAGTTTTTGCCTCTTCTATGTCTGCCTCTCATGAATAAGTGCATCATGAAATCGGCATAAAAAAATGGAATGCTTCTAGTTATCATTTGAAACTTGTACAGTTTGACAAATTGTCGCTTCACTTTCCAGTTGTGGAAAGAGGTAGCAAATTATCATGACATCCTTTGAACTAACTAATGTCTCCTTGATACATGAACGTAAGGGTTGAGTTGGAACTTCCAAAGAAATAAAATCATGGTTAACCACAATATGTTTATTTTGTGGATAATAAATACAATAGCCTTTGCTTTGAGAATTGTGCCCAACCAAAATACATTTCACTAACTTATCATCCAATTTCTTGCATTGTTGTTCAAGCAGTAATGCTTGTGCTAGATAACCAAGAACACGCTAATGAGCAACATATCACTTGCGTCCATGCCTCAATTGGAGTGATAGACTACAATTGATCTTTGGTGGGACACCTATTAAGAATATATTCCACACACAAAACAACCTAAACCAAAAAACTATGTGGTAAAACCTTACTTTTGACCATACACGTCCCTATTTCCATCACAAAATTATTCTTTCTCTTAGCAGCTCCATTCTTTTGAGGTGTATAGGACACTATACATTGATATTTTATCCCACACTTAGCTAGAAATGCATTAAATTCAAAAGACATGTACTATCCACCTCGATCAGAATGGAGGGTGCCCATTTTACATGCCAAAAAATGTTGAACCATAACCAAGAATAGTTTAGAACACATAAATGCATAGTTTTTTAAAACACATAAACGCTTTAGCATTTAGTTTCACTGGATAAACCCATGCATGTTTAGAAAAGTCACTAGTGAAAGACACAAAGTATAGGTAATTCACAATGAAGATGTCTAGTAGGACCACATACATCTCTATGAACAAGGTGAAATATATATGCAGCTCTAACTAAACCATCTTTGGGAAGGAAGAATATTGCATTTTACCCAAAATAAAGCCTTCAAAGGCATGTTTAGAGGGTTCCTCAAGTTTGTTTTGACTCTCTCTCTCTCCCCTGAAATTTCTCCCTCTAGTTTGTTTTCTCCCTCTTCCAATAATAACTTCTAAGATCTCTCTCTCTCTCTCCCCTCAAATTTCTCCTCTAGTTTGTTTTATCCCTCTTCCAATAATAACTTCTAAGATCTCTCTCTCTCTCTCTCTCTCTCTCTCTCTCCCTCCCCAGTTTTTTCCCTCTAGTTTGTTTTCTTCCTCTTCCAATAATAACTTCTAAGATTTCTCTCTCTCTCTCTCTAGTTTGTTTTATCCCTCTTCCAATAATAACTTCTAAGATCTCTCTCTCTCTCTCTCTCTCTCTCTCTCTCTCTCTCCCTCCCTATCTTTTGAGAATCTCGCTCCAATTTGAGACCTATATGACTTGAGAAATAGTTTTCTCCTTCAAGGTCTAAGCTTGGAAGAATTTCATCTTGCAAGTCTATCTATTTTATTCCTATTTTCATAATGACTTTTTGTGGAGTTTGAGGTCTGCAAACGCACATGAATAATGCCAATGGAGAAACTTTGAGAACAACAAGTACTAAGTATATACCAAGTGAATGTAAAACGTTAAGTGACCCATTAGGGTTATAGGCAAATATAGAAGGAAGGGAAAAAAACCTCCTAGAGAGGGGAAAAAGTACCCAAGTGTTCCCAAGTGTGTTCACTGACATTACAACCAAAATATATCAAAAAATCCCCACTAGGATTGATGCTGTGAAAAAGGAGCTCACACTAATGTATAAGGAAATGTCAAGCAATGTGGAAAGAAACGAATCCACAAAAGGAATTAAACCCAAAGCTTTGAAAAAATATTCAAAATAATCCCTAGGTAGAGTCTTTTTGAAAACTTCTCGAACATTATCCTCCATGGACACATAAACCAAACTGATCTCTCTATTACAGAGTCTTCCCTAGCATTATGAATAGTGCACTCAAAAAGCATTGTGAAAGTTGCCATATACTCAACCTCATAACTATAAGTGCCAATAGTAGGTTTCTTCTTTCTCAACCATGTTATGCATGAGCTACCAAGCATAGAGGAAAAATCACTAGTGGACATGTGTATCAAATCAACCAACCCAATCTAAGTCAGAAAAAACATATAAGTCTGGTGATAATGACCCCCCCCATTAGAACAATCCAAGTAGTCTGGTACCACTCAAGCAACATGCACTTAACCACCTGCTAATGCTTGACACATGGACAATGCATAAACCTCCTCATTAGAAACTAAAAAATTGAATATCATTTCAAGTATGCATAAATAAATCAAGCATACACAAACCTACTAATAGAGAAAAACAAAATATGCATCTCTGACATCATGAAGACTCAATCCTAAACATGTTTCCATGGGAGTGGCAATAGGTTTGTAATCTTCAAGGCAAAAATGATACAATAATTTTTAGACATATTTCCCTTGAAACAAAGCTTTTCCCCCATCCACTTGCATAAAAACGAATGCCCAAATAATGATGCAAATACCCCAAATAAGAAGTCTCCAAGGAGGCATGCACATTAACCTTAAATAATATGCTTCTCATTAGGGCCAATGAGTAGTAAAACATCAACATATACACAAGGATCATAAGTACATCATCCGCTAGGAATTTCTAGGTAAGCTAAATTTGTCCTGCTCTCTGATCTCTCCATGTTATAAGACATCTCCGACTCACTTGCTCTGAGCTCAAATCATAAGGGTAACCACTAAGTTGTTGAGCCCAAGATCATGCTGTGGTTCTAACACTCTCTTCGGATGACCTAGCAGTACATTGATTGCCTTTCCTATTTGCTTTTTTGATCTAAGGTTCATGAATCTATTTCCCTCTAGCACTCGAGGTGATTAGTCATCGCACAAATTCTTTGTTCTCAATCACTTTGTTAGTTTTTACTCTTTTTAATCTCCTGTCTTGTCCAATTATGTACGTAAAGAAACGTTCTTTTGTTTTGTGTTTAAGTTGTCACCCCATTATATTTAAATCTTTTTCCTTTAGGTTTATCATCTAGGTGTCTCAATTTGAGCTTGAACTTGAGTGATTAACGTTTCTTGTACTTGAATTGTACCTATCCTGACCCTCATTCAATCAATAACACTACACACACTTAGCCTCAACTAGTAGCTGACTGAGGGGGTTGAGAGTTCTTCCAACCTCAAGTCATATGCCTTCTTGATTGATCTTATGTCCAAGAAGACATGCTTCCCAAGCTTTGCCTTGCCTTTCCTTTGATGATCTTAAAAACCTATGAAAGAAATCAAGTTTAGATCAAACTTTTGTTAATGAGCAAATGGGACTTCTTCAAACTATACTAGGGGTCTTCATAATGACAAATTTGCTTAAAAATCACCCAAATTGGACTTAAATTTAATGAATAGTTGGGATGGTCTTATCCAATCGTGATGGTGTGACACAATTGTGATGGCTCCATGTATTGTTATGATGGTGTGGTGGGGATTGTCATGATTAGGTGTAACTTACAAGTCATTGTGATGGTCTTGAACCGTCACAATGGTGTGCAATGATCACAATGTGATGGCATAATCTTATCATGATAGCACAAGCCGATCGTAATGGTGTGGATGATCGTTGCGATGGTCTAAGGTCGTGTGAGCCATCATGATGGTGTGGTGTAGCTGTGATGGTCTAAGGTCATTATGATGGCACTGGCCAATCGCAATGGCCCAAAGACACGATGGTCTTGAAGTGTCGTGATGGTATGAACCAATCGCAATGGTGTAGGTTGGGATGATCATCGTGATGGTGTATCCGAGTCAACCGGATGGCCTCGGCCCATCGTGATGGTCATGAGCCATCACAATGGCATGAGCCCATTGTGATGGTTTGTTCTTGCCACGATTTGAGGTACATTAAGGGTACACTCAAAGAAGGTTTGTATTATGGTTTTACATAAGATACAAACATCAAGAATATAGTGATACAGATTGGGCAGGTAATCCTGATGACAGGAGATCAACTTATGGATACTTGTGTTATGTGGGAGATAAGTTAATTTCATGGTGTTCAAAGAAGCAACACACAGTTGCTTTATTATCCACAGAGGCTGAGTACAAAGATATGGTTGAAGCTGCAAAGGAAGTGATATGGCTTAAGACTCTTATGAAGAGTTTTGACATCATCCAAAGTACACCCACTATTCATGGAGATAACATGAGTTCATTGTATTTAGCTGCTAATCTTGTTTTTCATGCCAGGACTAAACATATTGAGATTCAGTATCACTTTCTAAGAGAGAAGGTGATGGATAAGGAGATTGAAGTAATACGTACTTCAAGAAAAGATCAGATAGCTGATATGCTAACAAAGAGCTTGGATGGACCAAAGCTATAGAGATTCAAAGACATGGTAGGTATAAAGAAGATAGAGAAAACCTCAATTGATGATTGAGGGGGCGCTGTTCGTGCAGGGAAATCAACAATTGAAGTTTTGATGAAGGTTCAAACTCAAGGACTGAAGAAAAAGATCCAGATATGAAGCATGAAGAAAGTACATGTTCAGAGAATGAAGATGTGTATACATATGTACATTAATTCAGAGATAGTTCACTTATACTTTTGTATGGTCATGAGCTTGTAAATATTTTCCTATATATACAAAGAAAAATGTCGGGGCAAATATGAGAGAGCATGTGAATAGAGAAATTAGAAGTTGCATGAGTCAATAGACACTTTAGAAGTGATTAAGATCTCTCTCATCACTCAGATGTAAAGTTTTCCAGAAATGAAGAAAAGTTGCACCCGATATTTCTAAGTGTTCTCCTTCTGTGTTGAATCTTTTGTGGAATGATTTTGTACAAGTCTAAGTCTACAGTTGATTGACCTCTGTACAAATTTTCAGCTTCTAATTGTGATCATGCTGAGAGAATTGAGTGTAGGAACATTTACATGTGTGAATGTAAAGAAAAGAAGTTGCAGGAGGCGCAAAATTCAATGCTAATGTTAGAGAATGTTCTTAACTATCTTATAGATTCTTATTAGAGTTTTGCTTCTACTTTCGGTTGATGATGAAAGGCAATGCAAATGCCTTAGCATTTGAATAGTTAGTCTCTATTTGAGGTAGAGCATGTTAGTCATGTGTGCTATGAATCAAGCTTTCTTAGGTAGTCAAAAGGGCAAAGGTAAACAGATATCCTCTGCTAGTAAGAAAAAATCTCCTAATGTTGCACAATCAAAGAAGGAAGACAAAGATGATAAGAAAATAGAAAGTTAGGAAAAATTTTGCAACTTAATGTAAGGAAAATGATCATATCATAAAGAGTTGTCCTAAACTTGGTCAAAATTATCAGATACCCTACCAGAGACAACCTAAACCCCAACCGGTGCTAGGCCAGCAACCCCCACCTCCTGCAAATGTAATCTCTGTCAAATAGGTTGTGGTAGAAGAGAACCTCAATAGAGCATTAGTTCCCTCATCTCCACTAATCACAAAGAATGATCCTAACTCAAATATTTTTTATTCCACCCATGTAGATAGCCCACCCACATACTATAGTGAGTTGCCAGAGCATATGGAAGCATACCAATATGAGAGCCCACCCTTGGAACCTACTGGGAGCCAGACTATGCTAATGTCATGTATGCCAACCCCAACACACAACCTTGAACGAGACAAACAAGACCATATGGATCTAAAGGACCATGCTTTATGTGTTAAGGAGATCATTACATAAGAGAATGCCCACATCCTCCACTAGCAGGACAACCTCAGTATTATAACTTCCAAGGTTTTTGAAGTGATTGTGGTAAAGAGCATGTTATATAGGAATGCCCCAAAAACCTTGCCAATGCCTCCAAAGTAACATCCATTGATGTGATCGACATTGTGCATGCTTCAAATGGATCCACATCGACCTATGTACCTATCCCAAAAATACCTAGAGTCCAAGCAATGCTCAAAAATCAACAGCCAAAACTAGTTTAGAGTAGTGAAATTGGAGAATCAAGTGGAAGAAAAACCAGATCTTGGAAGGATTCATCAGAGAGACTCAAAAGAAAATGGAGTAAGAAGGTAAGTGAACTAGAAGAAAGCTTAAAAGAGGCTAGAGCCAATATTTTAGAATTGGGATGGTAAGATTCAAAACAAGAAAATTGAACCCCAAAACCAAGATCAGTTCTAGTTGAACCCATACCATAAAACCTCGATATGATGTCTAAAACATACCAAGAATGACTAAGAGAAGGATCTCAAGTGGGAGAGTCGAGTAAGATTTATCTCACGGCATACCTAGAAATTGACAGAACTAAGTTCTGCATGAAAATGGTAGAATTAGTGTTGGCAATGTTTGAAGCATCTCAGTATGTTAATTGGAGTAACCTAGCAGAACTAGAGCTACACTTTCAAGGATTATTAGAGAGGTTAGAACACTTGATTTCCATGAATGAGAAGAATAATCTTGATAGGACTTATCATGTCCCTAAGGCACAAGAAGACACCACACCTTCCTTGTCACAAGTGCCTAATACCACGAACTGGGAGGATCTTTCTTCAATACATAAGTACTCACAAGGATTTCTTAGAGAGATTCAAGAAGAGAAATGGAAGAGGGAACAAGAATCTCAACCCCCTATTCAAGAAAAAGATGATATGCAAGAACAATTTCCCCAAGACATACCCTCTATATATGATGAACGAGAGGAGCAACAACCTTGTGCACAGGCTGATTTTGAATATAATTCTTTGCAAGAATTACCCCATTTCATCCGTCCTTGGGGAATGAAGCCAATTAGTATGAGAGCACCTACCACACTCATAAGAAATGAAGAATTAATTGTTCCTAGGAATATAGATGTAATAAGGAACACTAAGGTGCAATGTCACCTAACATTACGAATTGATAAAGGCTAAAGCTGAGTTGTGGAATCATGTAGCAAACAAATTACCATATATCCCTGATCCCCACTCTCAAACAACTTCACACAAGAGAGTACAAAAAATACTCCTTGAAAGGATTGGAGACATGACCAAAGGAGAGGAAGGAAATACCTATTTGCCTATCTCCTACAAGGGTTACACGACCAAAGAGATCGAAGAAATATGAAATAGAAGATAGAAGAATAATGGTAACAATGCCTAAGAGAGAAACAAGTACCGGAAAAGCATATGACAATCGAGAAAAGACTAAGAAGGTCATAGTGATAGTCAAAGAAGGGGAACAAAAATGTACATATATAGGGCATGATTTAACAGAGGAAGAGGAAGCAGAATTGTTGAGCCCATAAAAGTCAGATTGCTCAAAGTCAACCATAGTCAAAGTCAAAGTGGTCAAAGTGAACATGTTCAAGTTCAAGGTTAACATGGGCAAAGTCAAAGCGTTCAGGTGTCAAGGTGCATAGGTAGTGCACAAATAATTGCTCACAAAGGTTATATTTTGGAGAAAGTCAGTTGGAGGTTGTAGAGTGCCTTTTTGTAATTTCTCTAAGGTTCAAAGTGTTTTAAAGTATTTGGAAGGTTCAGGTGAACCCTCTCTTAGGTGCACATTTGAAGAATTAGAAGGCAAAATGTGAAGGTATGTGAAGCGGCAGCGTACGCAGAAGTGAAAGTATGGCCCCCCATTTAAAATTTTGTATTGTCCTAAAGTCACTACAAGACAAAACAAGGATTCGTTGGCTGCTGGGCACACCTTGGGGACAATCTTGGGACATACAAGTAAGGGCCAAGATGCTATGGGAGTTAGGAGCAAACCGAGACTGAAGGAAGGAGTATTCTTGGTTGGACCAAGCTATTGTGAGATATTCTAGAGCAAGAGAGAGGAGTGACATATTTAGAGAGAGTGCACGCGACATAGAGAGCCATTGCAGGGTGCAAGAAGAGTGACTTAGATTGTATGTAGAGAAGGTGAAGGAAGGAATAGTAAGAGTTCCAAAGTCCCATTGAAGGTGCGCATTGATAGAAGGTGTCCATCCCTCCCCTTATTGGAAGCTTGGTGCAAGGTGTGCACAAGGTCAAGCTTGGAGAAGGTGGAGGTTTGGGACAGAGGTCGGCGACAGATTCTAAGTACTTTGTAATCTTGTTTCATGAACATTATTTAGTCTTTGATATATTCCACAGAGCATTTGGCTTATGTACGAGCTTGTATTCTTCTCTTCCTAATTGATCAGAAGCTTTCGATGTCAATAATTCTCTTGTTCTCACTCTCCATTCTCCTACAAACACTCAAGCCCCTTTCTACATAAGAATCCCCCAACAAAACTTGGCACGCCCGGTGGGACACTAAGGAGGCTTGAGCATAGGAGAAGCAATATTGCAATGTGGAGAAGCATTATTCAAGTGCCGATAGTGCTATAGTACTACCTCTTTGGGTTAAGAGGTAAATCTTCTCATTGATTATCTTAGCCTAAGAGGATTATGAACAACTCATGACCACAACCCGATCTCAAACATTGAGGATCACATGCAAAGCAACAAGAAGGAAGGTTGTTAGAAGATCCCCTAGTCCACTATCATCAACATCATGAGTAAAGAACATGGCAGTTTAGGTAGATTTGGAAACTCTACTTTCTAAATTAAATATAAAATTTCCATCTTTCAAAGGATTAGCTAAGGAAGATCCAGAAGAGCACATTAGGAGATTCTTAGCATTATGCAAAACAAGAGGTTTGATGGGAAGAGAGGATGCCTTTTGATCCTCTTTCGTGCCACATTAGAGGGGCTAGCAGATAAATGGTTCAGCCAATTTGTTGAAAACCATTTCACCACGTGGGATTTAATGAAAGGGGCATTCAAAACTCAATTCCAATATGGGAACACTACAGAGATAATCATAGAGGAGTTAGAAAACTTGAGACTAGGTCCTAGTGAAACGTTTTCAGAGTTTGTAACTAGGGCCAAGGCACTAATGGCTAAGTTCCCAGATCCTCCACATGATTTCTTTATTAAGAAATGGTTATCTAAACCACTTCCGGTGACTACACAATGTAAAATCAAAGAATTAGTGTTGCCAACATCCTCCATAGAAGAGTTCATCAATACAGCTACACGATTAGAACAAATAAGACAACAATATCGAGCAAGTTCTTCTCAACTACCCTATTCTATAGAAATTGAGGATCTAGTGATTCAATTAAGGAAAGAGCTGGAGAACTTAAAAAGAAATAAACCTCAAAAGGAAGAAGAAAATGCAGTAACCTTGTTAAGGTGAGAAATCAAGGCCCTCAAACTAGAACAGGAAGAGGAAGCCCAAGCAGAAGAAATAACTCAACTTCGATAGGAATTACAGGAACTTAAGGGAGGTGGCATCAAAAGTGGACTATGGTGCACCATGTGCAGCAAGTAGCATCATGTGGTAAGTGCATGTCCAGCTATGCAGGAGAGCTAGCTATGCAGGAGAGCTGGCCATGAGGCCCAAGAATGTGAGTCAAGAGGTATGCCTGCAACAACATATTGGACACAAGGAGGAGCCCAACCACCAGCTAATGTGATGGCAGCTGCACCTAATCAAGGTAACAATTACTACCCTAGACATAGGGATAACTTTGGAAATGGGCCAAGGAGGCCAATTATCTATTTCATATGTGGAGAATGTGGGCATTACCAAAGTAGGTGTGTTGTGTGTGTCTAGTTGTACCACCATCTCCAGTAGCTTGCGCAGGTACGATAGAACTCTGCACAGGTCCCGAGACGACGACCTCTGTCTATCACGACAGACAAAAAAACTTAATATTTTTTGAATGCATGTTTGGCATGATAACCTACACCATGAGAGCACTCCAAATCACTTAAAAATTCTAAAAAATTTGCGTTTTTTCAGTCTATCGCGACAAACAGCGTCTATCGCGACAGACAGCACCCCACGACAGAGGCCGTCTATCGCGATAGACACCATCTATCGTGACAGACAAGCCCACGACAAACGATAGACACCGTCTATCGCGAGAGACACCGTCTATCGTGACAAACAAGACCCCACAACAGACCCCATCTATTGCGACAGACACCGTCTATCGTGACAGACCAAAAAGCACGACAGATGACAGATTCAGTCTATCGTGATAGACACCGTCTATCGTGACAAATAGGACCCCGCGACAGACCCCATCTATCGCGCCAGACACTGTCTATCGCGACAGACCAAACCACGACAGACGATAGACCTCGTCTATCGTGATAGACACCGTCTATCACGACAGATCAAACCACTACAGACGATAGACCTCGTCTATCGCGACAGACACCGTCTATCGCGACAGACAGGGCTCACGATAGACGACAGACAGAGTCTATCGAGACAGACACCCATCTATCGCGACAGACAAGACCCCATGATAGACCCCGTCTATCGCGACAGACAGCCCCACGCAACAGCTCGTGTCTATCGCGACAGACATCGTCTATCGCGATAGACAGATATTTTCGACAAAAAATAAAGGGGTAATTTTTTGAAAATTTAGTCTAAATTTTGGGCATATTTGCATACTCAATTACTCCTACACTTACAAAGGCCTTAGAAAAATACACTAAACTCCTGAAAGGATCTGTTTGTCTATTTAACCCCCTAGACCCTGAACTGTCATAACTTTTTCATATGAAATCCGCTTTTTGAGCTCTAGGGCTTGTCGAAAAGCTTGTGGCATATGCTACATGTGGCGTTGATTTTCAGATAGGATATTTTGAAGTTGACCCTCCGAGGCATAGGTACACCAAGGGAGTTCTAGAGAAAATTTTTGGGCAATAGAAAAGGGGGAAAAAAGGGTCATTAAAAGTGTTTGAAATAAATTGTCTGTCAATTGAAGGTAAAAAGTTGAGCTAAACCAAGGATTTTTACAGGATCATCGAGAGCTTTTGGAGAACGCAAAGCAAGTGCCAATGTGTGCAGGCTTGGGAACACGTTTCCTGGGCAGTCAAGCATAGCAAGGAGGAGCGACTCGAGGTTGGAACATCTCTTAACCCCCTCAGTCCATTCTTAGCATAGGCTAAGTGCGAGTAGTGTCAAGGGACAAATTAAAGGAACATCAAGTACGACACACTTAAGTGCTCCTGACGATGCTAAATTAAAGACAAGAACACACATACAAAGGAACTTGAAAGGAACAAGTGATTGGTATCAGAGAATTAGTAACGTGGTTGTACAAGGATCATTGGGATTAATTGGAAAGGCATATGAACCTTAGATTGGGAAGACACCTAGGGAGAGACCATCATAGTATTAGATCATCCAAAGCTAGCGTCAACCATACAGCCAGATCTTGGGCCCAGCAGTTGAGTGATTACCCCTACGCCTTAGACTCAGAAACTAGTGACTCTGAGATGTCTTATAACATGGAAAGACCTGTAGGTAGCTCAGGAGTGGCATACCTAGAAAGACCTGAAGGGCCCTACAAAACTCAATTGGAGTACATTAGGACCAACCGCTTAGGTGCATGCATCTATGAGAATGGTCTACGAAGATTTTTTGTCTTAATTAGAAACCCGGATCAGCCCATTGGATTAGAACACCCTGTCATCAAGTTTGAAAATGGATCCTACATAGACAAAGAAGGAACAATATATGTGGTCACTAGCCAACTAGAAAGAACAGATGAATTTGGCAACATAATCTCAGAGGTTGAAATAGGTGACATAGAGCAAGGGAACTTAGGAAAAGAACCAAAAACCCCTCGTGCCAAGTCGGTTCTGACGAGAATAATCACTCCAGAGTTGGTTCCCCAGGATAATAGGAGCATAGATTTGCTCTTGAACCGAGAGACGGATGCGGCTTTTTGGAGATATAAGCTTGAAAAGCCCAACGAAGTGGGAGCAATCACCATCTATGAATTCAAAGATCCTGATACCCCAGGCAAACTGACCTACTTAGATGATACTTCGGAGAGGATCTTTGTGGTCTCAGAGCATGGAAGACACGCATACACTTGGAAGGGTGACTTTGTTTTTCCCCAACCTCGATCCACTGTGTCTTATGGTCACCCAAGAGCGGGAACATCTCAGGCTCATGGAACACAAAGAGAGAGGAGTAGAGATAGACCCGAGGTGAGTTTTGGTAATCCACTTGGAAGAGAGAGATCGAGGACAGAGACTGATAGAGTGGAGAGGGAAAGACAGTGGGACCCAAGGAATCTAAGAAATGCAGACAAATTCCCTTTACCAAGGCCTAGAGAACATGCTAGAACCTTGCAACCTACACAATTGGTTAAGTCCATGAAGAATTGCTTCGATGGCACAGGAGACCCGTATGACCATGTAGCAGAGTTTAGGCAAGTTTTGAGAGCCGAACAAGTGGAAGACTTGTTCACTCAATACAATGCTTTCGGCCTAACACTCAAGAACATTGCATTGACTTGGTTTCAACCACTTCACCAAGATCAGTACAGAAGTATAGACCAACTTCTTGAAGCATTCATCACAGAGTTTTCCAAAAGTGGCATTAGGCATAACACATCTTTCTTGATATACAGCTTCAAGCAAACACCTCAAGAGACAGTGAGGCTCACAGGAAGAAGGTTTAGGCAATACCTAGAGAGATGCCATGCTCCAGAGTTACCCACTCCGGCCAAACAAGTGGCCTTATTTCTGGACGGATTATTAAGTACCAAACTGAGATCATACGTGTACTTAAAGGACCCTAGATCCATTCTAGTAGCCTCATTTCCTCACAATCCACATCAATTGAGGATCTAGCAGAAAAGGTAGCTTAGAAATTAGGTGTCTCTAGCAAGCGAATTCCTAGATTTGCCCCAAAAAAACGATGCTACACTTCTGGAGGAGACCATATGGCTAATGTGTGCCCTATCATGGCTCAACCCCAAGTTAATCCCAACAACCAGTACTACACCATAGAAAGGAGATACACCAATCACATAGCACAAGACTACCCATATAACAAACAAGCTGTTAGACAAAATTATCCTCAACCATATCCACAACAAGGAAAGTACCCTAATCAGTACCCACAACAACAGTATGCTAGGCCCCAGCAAACCTATCAACCACCCTATCAAGGGCAACAAAGACCGCAACCAGTCTTAGCGCAGAAACCCCTTGCCCCCACCAATGTGATTCCAGTGAAGTATGCAGCTGTAGAAGAAAATCTAAATAGAGCTTTAGTGCCAGTGACACCATCACTTTTAGAAAGTGATCCAAGTGATCATAGTTTTGACTCTACCCATATTGATAGCCCACAGGCTTACTACATATTGCAATCACCCGAGCATAATGAGTCATACTATTATGAAGAACCGAGTGAGTCCAGCTGGGAGCCAGAATATGCAAATGTCATGTAGACAAACCCCAACTCTAGACCTCAACCTAGGCAGATAAGGCCTCCATTTCCTAGAGGACCATGCTTCCGATGTCAGGGAGATCACCTTGTTTGTGATTGCCCTCTACCTCCACCCACACAAACCCAACTTGTGACAATTCAAGGCTTTTGTCCAGATTGTGGAAAGGAGCATTTGTTACGAGAGTGTCCCAAGAATCCCGCCAATATGCCAAAAATCACTCCTATCAATGTCATTGGGCTAGTGGTAGACTCCACGGGAAGTGTGACTTCCACGGCTCCAGTACAAGTCATCAGGAGAGCTCAGGCACTTAAGAAAAAACAAGACATAGGCCAGGAAAAGAATGCGGAGGTTAGCAAGAGTGAGAGCCAGAATAAGAAGAGGACAAGAGCTTGGAGAGATAGCCGTGAACGTATGAAAAGGCAATGGGCAAAGAAGATGAGTGAACTCGAGGAAAGTCTACGAGAAACCAAAGCCAAAATCATAGAGATCACATCTCAAACGCACTCTCACACATCAACCCTACTACCATCCCCATCACCTTCTATTCCTCAACCTTCTAACCCACCACACATAACCCACCCACCACTCAGAGTAGGATCAGTCTTGGCAGATCCCACTCCCGAGGACATAGATATGATGCTTAGAGCATATCAGGCCAGGATCTAGGCAGGGCCAAATGTAACGGATCATGAAAGATGTTACCCTAGAGCTGACCTAGAGCTTGAACGAACCAAGTTGTGTGCCAAGATGGTGGAATTGGCTCAAGCCATGTTTGAGGCCAGTCGCCTCTTCAATTTCTCTAGCTCCACTAGAACACCATTGCATTTTGATGGTCTATTGGATAGATTGGAGACAATAATTGCAAAGTCTGGAAAAGGAGCCAACTCCCAGGCTAAGGAGAAGGCAAGTGATAGAATAAGCATTCCTCCCAAGGACGCTTATGTGCCTAACTCCACTGAACTAGACACCTCTTCTTCTATGAATCGATACTCACCAGAATTCTTGCGAGAGATTCAAGAAGAGAAATGGGCTAAAGAGAGTGAAGTTCCTCTTCCCATCGAACTTGTGGATGACACACATGATCAATTCCCACAAGACCTTCCTTCCACTTATGGAGAGCAAGAGAGTGCCCAATCTCAAGAGAGATTAGAATTCAAGTCTAATTCTTTATAGGAACTACCCCATTTCACAGGCCCATGGGGAGCAAAGTCCACTTGTATGAGAGCACCGACGGTCATGATAAGAAAAGAAGAATCAATCATTACTAGGAACACAGAGGTAGTAAAGAATACTAAAGTGCAGTGCAATCTCACTTTAGAAGAGCTACTCAAGGTCAAGCCTGAATTGTGGAAACATGTAGCCAAGCAAGTGCCAGACATGTCAAAACCTCGTTCCCAAGTAGGATCTCATAGAACAGTACTAGAAATACCTTTGGACAAGATAGGAGACATGAGCGAAGGAGAAGAAGGAAACACCTATCTCCCTATCACTCATCAGGGTTACACAACCAAGGCCATTTTGGACTCAGGTGCAGGAGTCACAATTGCTACCACTTCCTTATGGAAACGTTGGGGCAAGCCAGCACCTAGGCCAACAAGAATGAAGTTGCAAATGGCTGACGGTCACATAGAAAGACCCTTAGGGCTACTAGAAGGGATAACTCTTACTACTTGTGGTGTGGAGTTTGAGCACACATTTGCTATCTGTGACTTTAGCAAAAATCAAGCCTATGAGATGATTCTGGGAAGACCCTTCTTGAGGCAGTTGCAGGTGGTACAAGATTTGGGGACCAATTCTTTGTATTTGCAACACTTGGGTGTCACTACCAAAGTAAATCTCAAAGACTTCTCTCATAGAGATGTGCCCCCTATACAATGGAATCCCGTCCATAGAGCTAAAGATGATGTAGCTCAAGTGTAAGCACCACCTCCTTTACTTGTCAATCCGCGGAGACGTGAGGACCGATATGAAGACCACGAGCAAGTGAAGGCACAAGTGTGTGAGTGAAAGCACACCAACATGCACACACATACACACACACACAAGGTAAGATCAAAGAGAGGAACAATGGAAAGCTTTGATTGCAAAAGAGTTCTCTTACAAAAGCTCTATTCTCTAACAAGCTAGCCTCAAAAATGAGCTCTCTAGCTCTTTTTATAGTTTTTGGACTAGTTTTGGCCCTGTCCAGACCTAGTGTCCGGCCTAGTTAAAAATTAGGTTCCAGGGCTTATTTGAGGGCTCACACGAAGTCTAAAAATTATGAAAATTGGTAGGATGATACTTCTAATACTCCTCAAGCTCGAGGACTCCTCGGCTTGAACAAAATGGAGTTACGAAAATAGAAAATGGTATTTACAATGGTTTTTAGTGATGGAAATCACTATTTTTGTAGGGGATTCTTCTAAAAATTTGACATCTACTTCTTGGAGCTCCCTACTTGATCCTTCTTCTTGTGTGTGTCCACCTTTCTGATGTGCTTCCATGCTTGTGCTTGACCTTGAGTTCCAACACTCCCCCCCTCTCAAGTCTGTCGTCCCTGACAGACCCTTGTTGTAGTGGTTGTTCCAAGTAGTGCTTTGAGAGGGAGTGTCCCTTCACAAAAGTCGTCTGGCTTCTAGATCTGGCAGGGTTGGTTGTCCGGTTCTTCATTTGTCACTGCGAGCCTTTGCAAGTTGTAGTGCCTTGGTATGTACTTCTTCATTGGATTCCAGCATGACTGTGACATTATGAGTCTCCGTTGATGTCCTCTAGATCTTCCAAAGTTGATGTTCATAGTAGTCATGCTAAGTACTCATAACCCATAGTGGATGATGGGTAAGTGTGTTCGTGCATGGGTTGAGGAAAATATTTGCCTTGTGCACGGCCTTGTAATGTAGCCCTATGCATGCTTACTTGGAAAATGCATCCGAAGAAGTATGGTGCAAAAATTGGAGTTCTTGAGCTAAGTGCTCAAGGGTATGTCGACGAAGAGGTTTCCTAAGCTATCATGGTTATGATGTTTCCAAAGTAAATATACATACCATGGAGAAGGTCGATCGATGTTCATCTCTTCGTGTTGTACACTTGGCCTTTGGGATGGAACATTGTTGATGAATGTTCGTGTTGATGGTCCACTGATGAGATCTTTTGAATGGCTGATCCTGTCTCCTCTTTTCAAAGCATCATTTGCCAAATACAAAGAATTGAATTTCTTTATATTTCTTGACAAACAACATTCGATAACTACACCAAGCTTAGTTTCACATATTCTCTCTAGCTCACCATAAGCAGGAATCTTCTCATCCAGTATACATACAAAGATTTGCAGGGTACCAGAACTACCCCTTGTAGATATCTCCCTAGATGCTCTCATACATGCAGTAGTCAAGCATCACTCAAGTTGCGGACCTTCCAGCTCTTCACTCCTACCATGGTAAGAGGAAACCATAGTTGTGGATGCCATGTTCATGCCAAGTTCTTGACATCTACCAGATAAGGCAGCAATTATATCATCTGCTAGCCGAGACACACTTCTATCAAAACTGATAACTGCCCAGTAATCAATGGTTCCATCTTCAACTAAGCATGACTCATTCACGTTCCATGGACCAAACCTGGGAATAAACTCTCTCTCTCTCTCTCTCTCTTCTCTCTTTTTCTTTCCTCTTTTTTTTCCTCTTTTTTTTTGGTGAAAAAATAATTGACATATGTCAATGTGCTCTTGTGCATGGGACTCTCAAATGTGTCTATGCACAGCCATGTAATGTGGCCCTATATTAATGCATACTTTGGAAATGCATGACCTGAATGGTGCAAAAGACAGGGTTGTGCAAGAAGCACATGGTTGTCGCTCGTTGAGGCTTTCGATGTTACTTGTAGATGTTGACGCCGGCTTTGGTGGAGGTATCCATTGGATCTTGAAATGATGTAATCCTCCTTATTGGGGTCCATCTTAGAACAGCATTTGGCATTGTAGAGATCACTTCAAGCATCTTCATCTTTGGATGGTTTCTTAAATTTTGTATCCCACGTGGTTGGTTCCTTGGTTTTGTGGGGGCTACTAGTGCTTTTGGCTTCCATACCCATACCCTTGTGGCTGGTCCTCTAACCCTTGTTGAAGAGGCGAGTTGATCTGGTTGTGGTCTTGGTGTTTGGTTATGACCCTTGCTCCACCTTGGCTTCTTTGTTGCGACTTTTCTCATGTGGGAGAGCATAGATTGTTGTGCATGTAAGAGCTTCTTGGGTACCCATATTTGCAATTGTCCTTGTTGAGCTGCAACTAATTTCTTAGGCACCCAAACTTGTCAGATATCTTGTGGTTGAGTTTGTCCTAGCTTCTTCAGTCGTCTTCTGGCCTAGTGGGAGTCCGTGGAGGGGAATTGTGGGGTTAAGGCCGGTGGTTGCTCTCCTTTTCGTACCCAGATTTGCTTCATGCCCGACACTACTTTCCTTTGGAAATCCCGTTGTCTATTTGATATAGCAGTTGTCCTATTCTGTTGTGCTTGCCTTGTTGGTTGAGTTGTAGTGGCGGTATTAGTCCTTGCACTAGAGGAAGAGTCCGCTTGTCCTTGAGCCTGTTCTTCCATGATTGAGTTCTCCTGCAACATAGAGTGTTTGACGCATACAACATCTCTTTTGCTAAGATTAGTCCTAGGAGAACTACAAGATGTGACATCTGTATTTGTGAGCATGCCATTTTCTAGTTCTAATGTAAAGCATTGTCCCTAGACCCAAACTTGAAGAAGTTGACTTCTTAGGTTCAAGTTGAATGCATTGTCATAAATCCAATCTTGTCCTAAGACAAGTGGTTCTGTAAAGTTTTCATCTTGACACACTAGCACTTTGACTTTCATTGGAACATCTTGAAGGTAGATGGGAAGTTCCACCTCGCCCAAACAAGGGGTTTCCACACCTCCCAATCCTATGAGATAAGCTTCTATGGGATTGATGTCCAACTGCAAGTCTTGGGAGTAGGAAAGTCTAACTGCACTACTTGCTGCACCTGAGTCAATCAATGCTTTCACAATCCTTGCACCCTTTCCTTGTCCTATCTCTATGGTCACAAAGGGACGTCGGTCAATGACATGAGAAGTCGCTATGCCTGATTTTTGGCACATATCCATGTGATATTTTGGGGTGTTTGAGTTGACATCTAGACCTAGTCACCTTAACTTATTTCGCCTAATACGCTCTCTAGCCTCTGCCTATGCTTCTTCCTTGACCCTTAACTCCTCTTCTTTTCGCTTCTTAGCAGTGTTGAGTCTTGTAAGCATATCCTCTGTAAGAGGTTCTTGGTATAACTTGACTCTACATCCACTAATATAGTTTGGCAAGATGTTACCTTCTAAAGTAGCCAATTGAACCGCACCGCTAGTGGAAATTCGATGAATGATCATGGGTCCATATCCTCTTTTTTCCAACTTACGGGCATGTTCCTTTAGGGTATAGACCAGCACTAGGTCTCCCTCTTTCAATCCTTTATCTTTGATATGTGCATCAAAGTATGCCTTTTGTCTTTTCTTTGCAGCATAGATGCCTGCTGCCGCTCGTAGCCTCCTCTCACCTAAGCGTTCTAGATCAAAGATCTTGGAGGACAATTCATGTCCATTCCACTCATGTTCTTGTGCTACTTTTAAAGCTGGGATGAGAAAGTCCAATGGTAGCACAACATTTTGTCTGAAGACCATCTGAAATGGGGTGGCGTTGAGTACCGTTTTGTAGGCAACTCGATAAGCCCAAACAACATGATGAAGTTTTTTGTCCCAATCAGAGTGTTTATTATTTACCAGTTTTGTCAATACGTTACAGAGGATCTTATTGGTGCTCTCGGCTTGTCCCTTAGCTTGTGGGTGATAGGGGGCAGACTTCTTATGTATTACCAAGAATTCTTGGAGAAGATTTTCAATGACTTCATTCAAGAAGTGTGTGCCTCTATCGCTCACTAACTCTATTGGTAGCCCATATCTTGTGAACACATTCTCGAATAAGAACTTAGCCGTAGTCTAAGCATCATTCTTTGTTGTGGCTTTCACTTCTACCCACTTGGTAAGGTAATCTGTGGCTACAATAATCTACTCTACATGGGAGTTTCTAGCTGGGGTGTTTATAGGACCTACAAAGTCTATACCCCATTTCGAGAATGCACGTCCTCCCATCATTGGCCTCAAAGGCATCTCATCTTTTCTAACTGGATATTGTGCACATTGGCATGTGCCACATTTCTTCACATAGGTATGTGCATCCATATGGAGAGTGGGCCACCAAAGTCTTGAGAATAGAATGGTCTTGATGACTCGGTCAGGACCAAAATGTCCGCCTGCAACACCACTGTGTGCAGTCTCTAAGGCTTTCAAATAGTCTGATTCATGAACACACAGTCTTAAGTAACCATCTTTGCCTCTTCGGTATAGGTTGTCTCCTACTAAGGCATAGCCTTGAGCCTCTTGCTCCATGCTTCGTCTTCTTGCTAGGCTAGCCTCTTTGGGTAATCTTCCCGATCTCATAAACTCTACCAATGGAGCACTCCAATCAGGAATTAATGACACTTGATAAAGGGTGGCATGCTCTACTGGTGGTCTCTCTCTGCACATTGGACAATTCTTAATCCACTCATGTATTTCTTTGTCCATGCTAGGCCAATACACTCCTAAACGTTTTAGATTTTGTAATGTGCGTTGTTTAGAATAATGATTTCCTAGCAATCCTTCATGAGCTTGTTGCAACCAACTACTATGTTCATCGTCAACAATGCAACAAGCTAGTACACCCTCCGTATCTTGTTTGTACATGCTTCTTGCCAATATGTGATATTTTTGTGATTTTACAATTTCTTCTTGTGATGTTTTCACATTCTTATTTGTAGGGCCGAAGGTTAGGACTGGTACCAACTTATTTGCCCATTTAGGAACAACTTCTAAATTGAACAGATAAGCATCGGGTAATTCATCAGACACTCCTTGCGGTGACTCTCTTGAAGTGATTCGAGAAAGGTGATCTGCCCGAAGGTGGGTTCTACCTTTCCTGACAACAACTTCAAAGTCATATTCCATTAGTAAGAGGAACCATCTTACTAAGCGTTCAGTATTGCAAGGTTTATTGACCAAATATAACAAAGCTTGATGATCAGTGAAAAACTTGAACTTGTTGGCCAATAAATAGTGTCTAAAATTCTTCACAGCATATACCATGCCTAAGCCCTCTCGCTCAGTTGTGGTATAGTTTCGTTCAGCTACGAGGAGCTGTCTACTAGCATATGCTATGGGCAAATCTAAGTTTCCTTCACCTGTGGGTTGTGCTAGCACACATCATATGGCATGATTGGATGCATCCACATGGACATGGAATGGTGTATTCCAATCAGGAGTGGTCAGTATTGGTGTTGTGCACAAACATTTCTTCAGTTCATTGAAAGAATTCTCGCATTCGTCGTTCCACTCAAAATTAGACAACAAGGCATAAAGGGGTCTAGCTATGATCGCGTACATGTGGATAAACCTACAGTAGTATCCACAATGGCCCATAAAGGCTTGTACCTCTTTAACATTCCTTGGCCTTGGTAGCTCCGCTATGGCTCGTACCTTATCTTCATCTGTTGAGATTCCATTCTTAGAAACAATATGACGTAAGATTTTACCTTGATGCACCATGAACACACACTTTTCTGGGTTTAGACACACTCGATATTCTCTACACTTGTTGAAGATTTGTCTGAGCTCAGGGATGTGGTATCTTCTTTCTTGGGAGTGAGCACATAAATCGTCCACATATACTTCTAAGCACTTTCACAAGAACTCTTTGAAGACATGACACGTGAGCCTTTGGAATGTTGCAGGTGCATTGGTGAGCCCAAATGGCATCACACGAAATGCAAAGATTCCCCACTCTGTGGCAAAAGCTGTTTTGTGTTGATCTTCTGGGGCAATGGCTACTTGATTGTAACCTGAAAATCCATCAAGGAAGCTATAAACTTCCTTGCCTGCAACACGCTCCAATAGGTGTTCCGTGATTGGAAGTGGATAACTATCTCTGATTATAGCGGCATTAACTTTTTTAAGGTTAATACACACTCGCAACTTCCCGTTCTTCTTGGGCACCACTACAATGGGGGACACCCATTCAGTATGCTCGATTTCATAGATGAATCCAGCTTCAATCAGCCTATCAATTTCTTCTTTTATTTTGGCTGCATATGTATCATTATGGTGTAGGGCTTCTGTTTGGTGGGCTTGGCATCAGCAGTCATGGGGATAGTATGAGAGCAAATTCTTGGATCTACCCCTTTCAAGTCTCTATAGTGCCACGCAAACACATCCCTATATTCCCTTAATAGAGCTACGAGCTCCATTTCTTCTCTTTCACTTAGGTCATCGCCTATATATGTGCATCTCTCTTCGTTCTCTTCAATGGTCAAAACAATTTTCTTGGTCTTTTCTTTATTATCATATGATTCCGATGATGGCCTCTCTCTTAGGCATTCGTACCAAAATTTTGCGGTCATCAACTTCATATTTCTTGAAGTTTTCTGGTACTTCAAACAATGATTCCTCCTCTTCTTGTTTCACTGCTTTTCTTTTCTTCTTCTTTTGACTGCTCTCATTTCCATCCTTTGAATTTACCATTTTAATACTTGTGAGAGGTTCTTCTTCTTTCTGGGTGAACACTCCTATATCTTCTAGATAGTGCTGCTCTGAGTTGAAACAACTATCCATCACAATGGACTCTATATCATCGTCATTCTCTTCTTCTTCTATGACATCACTAGGGTCACATTCTTCTAGCAAGGGCTGACACATGAACACTGAGATATCATAACTCTCCTCATCACAATGAGGTGTCTACTGTTCCTCATTGACAACAATGTCCATGGTAGCTAAGATTTCTGGCAAGCCATGAGGCTCAAATTCCTCATCTAGAAAGATCATTGGTGTATAGGCTGGGTCTTTAATTGGTCTATCTTCTTGAGAAGTTCCTTCTTCTCTCGCCTTCAAGCGTTTTTCCTCTTCCTCTGCGACCTTGCACATCCACAAATGAGTATCTTAATGCAGCCAGGATGGATCAGGAGAACTTCCAGAATGCACAGAGATTGAATCTTCTGTTGCTTTATGAATAGGGTTCCACTGTAGGGGTGGTACATCTCTGAAGGAGTAATCCTTCAAATTGACCTTGGTGGTGACCCCTAAGTGTTGTAAGTACAAGGAGTTGGTTCCCCAATCCTGTACTATTTGCAATTGTCGTAGGAAGGGTCTTCCTAGGATCATCTCATAAACATTATTTTTCTCAAAGTCACATATAGAAAATGTGTGCTCAAACTCTACCGCACAGGTGGTTAGAGTTATCCCTTCGAGCCTAGAGGTCTTTCAAAATGACCGTCTGCCATTTGAAGCTTCATTCTAGTTGGTCTTAATGTGGGTTGTCCCCATTGCTTCCACAAGGAGGTGGTTGCAATAGCAACTCCAGCACCTGAATCTATGATTGCTTTGGTCGTGTAACCTTTTTAGGTGATTGGAAGATAAGTATTACCTTCTTCACCCTCACACATGTCCCCTATTTTGTCTAGAGGTATCTCTGGAACTTTCTGTTTAGAGCCTGCTTTTGGCATATTGGACTCAAGTTCTGGAACCTGATCCCTCACATGGTTCCATAGCTCAGGTTTTGCTTTGAGCAGCTCTTCTACAGTGAGATGACACTGAACCTTAGTGTTCTTCACGACATCGGTGTTCCTTGGAGCCACTCAGTCTTCATGTTTGACTAGTATTGTGGGAGCTCTGATCTGAAGAGACTCAGATTTCCATGGGCCTGGAAATTGAGGCAGTTCTTCTAAGGTATTAGATTCAAAATCTAATCTTTCGTCTTCTTGTTGTTCTACTTCATCTCCATAAATAGATGGAATGTCTAACAGCAAAGTTCTTATTTGAAAATGTGTTCACTAGATACGGATTTCCAATAGAATTAGTGAGTGATAGAGGCTACACACTTCTTGAATGAAGTCATAGAAAACCTTCTCCAAGAATTCTTGGTGATACATAAGAAGTCTACCCCCTATCATCCACAAGCTAATGGACAGGCTGAGAGCACAAATAAGATTCTATGCAATGTTGATAAAATTGGTTAATAATAAACACTCTGATTGGGACAAACAGCTACATCATGTTGTTTGGGCATACAGAGTTGCCTATAAAACGGTACTCCAAGCCACACCCTTTCAAATGGTGTTCGGCCAAAATGCAGTGCTACCATTGGATTTTCTGATACCTACATTGAAAGTAGCACAAGAGCATGACTGGACAGGCCATGAGCTATCCTCTAGAATCTTCGATCTTGAACGATTAGGTGAAACACGATTGATAGCTGTAGCAGGAATTTATGCAACCAAGAAGAGACAAAAAGCATATTTCGATGCACATGTGAAGGATAAGGGCTTGAAAGCGGGAGACCTAGTCGTAGTCTACACCTTGAAGCAACATGCACGGAAGTTAGAGAAGAGAGGCTATGGACCAATGATTATCAATAGGATCTCCACAAGTGGAGCGATTCAACTAGCCAGTTTAGAAGGCGATATTCTACCAAGTTACATAAGTGGATGCAGAGTCAAGTTATGTCAGGAACCCCTCACGGAGGAGATGTTAAATCGACTCAATACTGCAAAGAAACGTAAGGAAGAGGAAAAACGAATTAGGGAAGAAGATAGGCAGAAGCTCTAGAACGCATCCGATGAATGAAATTGAGAAGACATGGTAGAGATCAGCCTATGCTTGACTCTTAAGAATCTATAGGTTATCACATGGCCATGTGCGAGGCTTCAGGCAAATGTTCCCATAGGATAGTCGATCGGCGACCTTTTGTGAACCTAGAAGTAGGACAAGGAGAGAATGCAAGGACCGTGAGAGCTTTAATTGACTCAGGAGCAACCACTAGTGCAGTTCGACTTTCTTACTGCCAAGAATTGCAATTGAAGGTAAATCCTATAGAGGCATATCTCATAGGGTTGGGAGGCGTGGAAACCCCATGCATGGGAGAGGTGGAATGTCCCCTCTACATTCAAGAGGTCCTAATGGCAGAAAAAGTGATAGTATGTGAAGATGAGGATCTTACCGAACCTCTTGTCTTGGGCCAAGACTGGATCTATGATCATGCACTCAACCTCAACCTAAGTAGTGGACTTCTTCAGGCTTGGGTAGGCCAAAACCGCATCACAATGGAATTAGAAAATCAAGCACTTAGGCCACTAGAAGAGGCACCAAATCTTGGTCCCTCCAAGAACCCAGATGAAGATAATGATGCTATTCTTGTCCAAAGTTCTATGGTGCAGAAGATTGTCACTCTTGACAAAAGTGCAGAAGTCAAAGAGGAGTTCCCTTCTTTTCCAAAGAGGATTGGAGGAAAGCAAGCAGGACAACATACTTCACAAAGAAGGTCGATAATCAAGAAGCATGAGCTATGAACAGTGCAATGTAAAATACCGCTTGGCATGACTCAGATCTGGGTACGCAAGGGTGAACAACCCTCAGCTTTGGAGACAGGATCCCAAAGAAGCACCAAACGAGCTACAGTGTCCAAGAGTAAGACAAAGGAGTATCCTAGGCATCAATCTAGACGAACCAATTCGATTTGGGTTCCAAAGCAATCAATAAAGGCTATCGCAAATGCTAGACAAATATGGGTGCCCAAGACTTGCTTACGAGCTCAAATAACTTCAAGTCCAATTACAAGATCGAACGAACACTCACAAGTCCTATTGGCTCCCATCCAAAGGCAAATGTCTACACTCCACACCACCACACCTTCGGTCACACCTAGGAATGTTGGAAATGTGTACCCAAAAGGTCCCAAACCCCACACAATCCAGTCCACAAACCTTTACGTGCCATCACCAATAAAAGCTACAATTCCACCATCAAAGTTTGGAGACTTAAACCCCATATCAAATTGCGTGACCCAATTTTGTAAATCAGTCCCCTTTGATGTAGGTGCATTCTAAGTACATTGCACATCCAAAGCATGCATCCAAGATGAACACTAACCTACTAACCAACATTCTCACACATCACAAACACTCCACCCACTAACCCCTAACCACTTAAAATGTCATGTTAGTATTGTGGAGGGAACACCATAACATCATGTTTCCTATGCAATGCTAATGTGCCTCTCTTCTTCTAGCAGATAAGCATCACCAGCTACACGTAGTCTCATGGCAGAAGCAGCAAGTCCGAGCTCACAGGCAGGAGTAAGTACTGCAGGGATTGATGTGGATAGTCTACCTATTGATGTGCCTCCAACTGAACGACCCATAGAGTTGCAACACCTCCAACAAATACCTATACCTGATCCTCCCACAGGAATAATAGAGAGGGTCCATGCCAATTCTCATTGGTTCAGTGGCATGCCAGGATCCTTGGGAGAGGCCAAGTATATATGGGAGTCCAAGTGTGAGCATGATAAGCAATGGGTCAGATTCCAGTTCTTTTCCAAGGAGTTTGAAACTCTCCAAAACACACAAGATCTGCAGACCATATGTGAGCGTGTAGGATTGGTCGAGTATTTTGCAGCACCCTTACCCAAACCAGACCTCTTACGATGTTACTAGTTGGTCTCAACATTACAGGCTAATGAAGAAAAAGACAAACCTGGCACATTGGTTCTTCCATCCTTGTTGGGAAACAATGAGTTGAAAAGGTTCGAACTCACATTGGAATTGGTGAGCTCTACATTCAACATGCACGGCACGCATGTGCCCTCTAAGAAGGATCCTCTTATCCCCACTAATATGAAGAACAGGAAGCTACAAAAGTTGAAAGATATGGCGGCACTCACACCGAATGTGTCCATTCCCCTTCGCATGTGCATGCAACATTTTGTGTTTCCTGGTCAAGATCGGTACACTCAACCCCACAAGCGGATTTGGTTTGCTCTGCACTTGGTAGAGACAGGTGCATTACCAATTAAGCTTCTTGTATGGATTATAGAGCAGATGTATGAAGCAAACAAAAGTTCACATAGAAAGCTAGTGGTGAATGGATGTTGTGCAATCACACGCATCATCTACAAGTGCTTAGCATATGATGTATCTATTGAACGTGCTTTAACGTGGTCACAACTACAAATGTTCAAGAGACTCAAATGTGCCACACATCAATCCAAGTGCATGAGGGGCTCTATTCCTTGTGTCCAAACACGCGAAGTTCTAACGACCCCGGAAGTCTCACCACGAGGGGATGGCAATGTGCCTCCCTCTACCATTCGCATACCAAGATCTGGATCTGAAGGCACATCACAAGCTGCCCCCTCGGCTCCTCCTGTTCCTCCTGAATTCGAATTTCCTGCGAGTGGAGATGCTGAAGGGATGAGTACCTTCAACTTTGAATCATTCTTGCAGAATACACAACTCTCTAATGTAGAGTTCTTTTCAGATACAGAAGAACAGGGCACCTCTTCCCAAAGAAGGAGGAAACCCACAGAAGGCCGCCATGTACATTGGGATGAGGAGCAGCAGAGAACTTTGTCGCAACAACTAGAACACTTGGAGGCAGAAGAAGAAGAAGAAGTAGAAGAAACAACTGAAGCCCTAGCTTATACAGCAAAAATCCAAAGGCTATATCAAATAATGGAACGAGTGCGGTCACAACGGTTGCTCACCAAACAGAGCAGTCGGGTGCTCATGGCTCAGCTATTGGAAGAAGTCGGAGTCGACTCAGAACACAATGAAGGTCTCTTATTGATGGCAGAAACATATGGGGTAGTAGAAGCAGTTCAAACAGCGATTAAGAGGCCTCCGATTCAATATGATCCATGAAGATTCCAGACATGACCACGGTCTGGTAAGAACATCCAGATTCCCATTACTACAGGGGAAGGACCTATTATTACATCCAAACCCATTGAGACAACCACCCAAACAGCAAGAAGCACTGGCCAAGAGATCCCTGTCACCCAAGATGAGTCAACCGAAGCATTACCACTGACCCCTCCCCCATCACCTCCTTGTGTAAATATCATCTCGACTACCCAACCCATAGAACAAGCCTTCATCTTCCGTAGTCCAACCTCTAGTTCTACTTTGTTCCCCTCCTTTGAAAACCCCCTATATAATACCGCCACCGTCATAACTGAGTCCTTCATAGAGCTTGCCCTAGGATAACCATCCCCCATGCCCTCAGCCATAGGCCATCCTGACTCTAGATCCATTTTCTTCGGATTCCCAGCCACCACATCCCCTTTTATGGCTTTCTCACCTTGTTGCAGAGCTAAAGAAGTACAAAGCAGAGAGAAAAAGACGGGCCCCAAAATTTTTCCGATTTGGACATCAAACTTTTGTATCATATTCATTCTTGTAATATATTTCCATTGTAAATGCACTAGAGGAGTCCTCTAGATGCATCCCCACAGAAGATTAGAGATCTACCCATGTAAAATAGTAAGAAATTAGTCTTTTAGTGAATAAAGTGCCGGTCTCTTGTGTGAAAGGACCAAACTTAGGGCTCATGTATATAAGTCACTTTGTGACTCTTTGTAAAAGACTTCTGGCCATTGTGAAGAAGGAGCTCTTCAAATTTTCGAGTTTGCCTCTTTCTTGCTGATTTTGATCTTCATTTCGCTCTTGTATGTGTGTGTGATGCTTGTAATGCATGTGTAGGACTGTTTTCTACCCCTTCCCCTTGATTTTGAGCTGCTGTAGTGCGTGCGTAAGCTAGGAGAAGTTGTGGCGCGGGTATTTGTGATTCCCGACATTCACTGTTTTTGCCATAACTTGAAGGAGAGTGGTCAGAATTGAGTGAAACCACCACCATTGGATGCGTCTCGTCGAGAGCTTCGAAACGAGTACCGTATTGCCTATATTCGGAGTTCTGGGCTGGGAGAAAACCTCAAAATACCAAAACTGCTGTGAGAGGCTTGCGGCAAACACTTTCAGTATTTCAGTGAGTGTGAGAGGTAGTAGTCTTTTCTCATGCATGCTAGCTAAACCACTTCATTTTCCATCACGTGTGCACACGTCTTCATACACTTGGTAAGTCGCTCCTTAGGATTGACATTTAAATGTGTGTTAATGTACCCACTATATGCACTTGTGTGGCAATTGAGGTATAGTCTCATTGGCACAAGTCCTTGAGTCATCTCGGCTCAAGTACACACGTTTTTGGCGCCGTTGCCGGGGAACACTCAACCAAGGTGCCTTCGTGATGGTTATAGATCGAGTGTGATCGAATCGTACTTGTAGAGGTGAAATTGTCCTTTGGCAAGTAGTCAGTCACTTCAGCACTTGTTACTTCACATCCCTGAGGTGTGTGTGATAAGTTTCAGGTTTAGGAGTAGTAAGAGGAGAGTAGGAGTAGTTAGAGAGTAGACCAAGTCATTAGGGTAGAGTTTAGTTTTGTTCAGAAAAGTCTCCTTTTTGTAAGCAAGAAAATCCCAACTATAAAAGCCAAAAAATTCATTTTGCAAATCACTTGTTTCTGAGCAAGTATCATGGGAGAGCTATCGAGTATCGTGAGCTGCCGAGTATCGTGTCTGAGCTTGTGGAGCGGCTTGAAGCAAGAAAAGGGTGCTAGAAGAGTGAGAAAGAGCATCAAAGGTGAGACACTCAGTTGCTAGATCTTTTTGATCATTCAAATAGTCCAATATCAGAGTGAAACGATCTGCGCCAGGTATCGTCTGAGATCCACAGGGGGTAAAAGGAGTGCTTTGATTGATACAGTGAGTGAGGAGAGGAGAGAGGAACTAGGAGATCAAGGGGTCCAAATCAAAACTTCAAAAACATTTTTCAAAATTTGTCTAAGGGTCAAGTATCGTTTTACTCCTGCGGTCGAGTATCGCGATACTTAGCAAGTATCGTTTTGCTCCTGTGGTCGAGTATCGTGATATTTCCCTTCGATCGTGTATCGTTTCATACCAATTGTTGGTCGTGTATCGTTTGGGTCAAGTATCGTGTATCGCTTCTCAGATATCGCGATACTTACCAACTATCGTGTATCGTCGATCGTTTCAATTCAGAGATCGTGTATCGTAGGATCCCAAGTATCGTATATCGTTTTCAGCCAAGTATCGTTTGGCCCAGAGATCGCTTAGATCAAAGATCGCGATACTTCCCACAGATCGAGTGTCGCCTGTTCCAAGTATCGAATATCGTCGGGATTGAAATATCGTGTATCGTTTCCCCCCAAGTAACAAGTATCGTTTCCTTCGAATATCGTGTATCGTGTTGACCCAAGTATCGGGTATCGTCTGAACACAGAAATCGTGTATCGTGGAGTTTTGGGAGACAAGTATCGTGTTCTGAAAAAATTCTTTTTTAGCCATTTTTCCCAGCCAAAGGCTTCTAGAAATTATTGACCTGTTGTGAAGAGTACCAAAGGCCCAAGGGTAGCGCAGACCGAACAGAGTTTAGAAGTGGATGAACCTAAGATCCGGAAGAACCCTAGGAAGCCGAAGAAGTGTAATTTCTTCTGTAGGAAGTGTAGCAGAACCGAGTAACCGTTCACATTATTCCGAGACCTCCAGTGAGTCAGAGGAAGAAATTCCCATGGCTTCAGAGGATATGCAGAACACGGTACCCATGATTGGCATGATGTCAATCATTGAGGGAGAGTACAGAACCTCTTTGGAGTATGTGAACACCAACCACAATGAGGTCCCCATTTATCTGGATGGTCTAAACAGATCTGTGGCCAGGTTAAAGAAAGCTTCAGAGGCTTACATAGTGCCTAGACCCGCAGTCAAATACGTAGGAGGACTTTACATGGACAAAAGGGATATACAATATGTTGTCACAGAACACCCAGAGAACATTAACGAAATTGGTGAAGAAAACAATGCTTCAAACTTAACTGGAGGAGGGAATGAAGAGCAAGTAACCACGCCTAGAGGAAGATCTACAGTTACGAGGATATGGAGAGGAGATCTGATTCCCCAGGATGACACCTTAATAGATGTATATTTGATCAATGGGATGGAGCATCTCCTTAGAGCACATTCCTCAATTTGGGAAGCTGCTCCTAATCCAGTCACCATTTATGAATTGCAAGATCCTGATTTTTCCACCATTATCACTTATCTGGATAAAAATCAGAGAAGATATTGGCCCATAACAGAAGCGGAAAGAGCGGAATTGAAATATCAAAACATCCCAGTGTTCCCACCTAGAGACCAAGCCACTACATCAAGAAACCCACTGGGAACTTCCCATAATGATTCATACCAACAGTCAGGCCAAACCCAACAAACACAACAAACACAACAAACTCAAATCCCAGTCAGACCTCCTGTACAGTTCGCAATACCTGTAAACAACCCTAACTACCGACCTCAACCAACCTTTGACCCAAGACATGGAGTTCATGCTCCAGTCAGACCGCCGGTAGTAAGAGGACCAGGCATACCTATATGAAGACCTATTTTCCCAGTGATGCCTAGACAACCCGAAGCAGGAAGATGACTAAGGCCAATCCAAGTTGCCAAATGTATGAGAAATCACTATGATGGCTCAAGTGAACCTTACAACCATATAGCAGAATTTAAACAAGTAATCAGAGCCGAACAGGTAGAAGACTTTTTGATTCAATATGAGTCCTTTGGTCTTACCTTGTCAGACACAGCATTGGCATGGTTTCAGCCATTGGACCCTAATACCTTTCAGAACATGGAGCAAGTATACCAAGAAATGATTGAAGAATTTACTAAATCAGGAATCAAAAACAATTCTTCATCATTAATCCATAGCTTCAAGCAAGTCCCTACCGAGTCAGTGAGATTAGCTGCCAGAAGATTCAAGCAATATGTAGACAAATGCCCAGTGGAAGAGAGGCCAACACAAAATAAAATGGTGTCATTATTTTTGGAAGGACTATTGAACGGATCCTTGAGATCATTGGTGTATGTAAAAAGGGTTCAGACCTTGCAAGAATGCATGAAGGAATGCATAGATTTAGAAGATAACCTTGCAGAGGATCTGAAAATACCTCAAGGAAGCTCTAAAACCAAAGATTCAAACAGTAACGCATCCATACCTAAAAACAACGTAGAGGAAATAGCCGAATTGTTAGCGAAAAAATTGAATGTTCAAGGACAGAGGAACTACCCCAATAACCCAATGAGAGTACCCATGCTTAGAAGGTGTATGCATTGCGGAGGTGATCATCCTTCTCATTTGTGTACTAGGGGAGTAGTCCCACCGCCGGCTTATGGTTATAATAGACCCACTGTCCCAGGACCTCTACAATATTGCAGTGTGGAACAAAAATACACAAATCATAGCACAGAAAATTGTCCCTACAATAGGCAAGCAAGACCTGCACAGCAATACACGAGACCGTACGGATACCCTCAGAATCATCAGGGGGGTGAAGCTTTTAGGTATCCCTCTTATCAGCCACAGGCCCCAGCACCGCGACCATATGCTTATCAGGGATACATACAACCACAGCCAGTACTTGGACAACAACCGCTCCATCCTCAGAACGTTGTCCCAGTCAAGATTGTCCAACCTGAAGAAAACCTAGAGAGAGCTATAGTGCCAGCCACACCTTTGACTAGTAGTGAACCATATGACTCATTTTATGACCCTAGTCAAGGAACATACCCTAATTATGAAGGCTCAATGATGGAATATGGACAATTGTATGAACCATATGCCTATGGCATGGAAGCACCAGATAGTTCATACAGTTATGAGCAGGATTATGTGTCATTAATGTACACAGCTCCTAGAGCAACCATACCACCCCGACCCATGAACAGATCGCATGTACCCAGAGGACCATGTTACAGGTGTGGAGGTGATCACTATATCAGGGAATGCACATTGCCAAACCCACCCCCACCACAACGAGTCTGGGAAGGCTACTGTAGTGATTGTGGTAAGGAACATCTTTTCAGAGACTGCCCAAAGAATCCCAACAAGGTTACATCGAATGTACAAATCAACGTAATAGAGGTAATTGAATCATCAGGGAGTGATAAAGAGTACACAGTACCATTGAAAGCAATAACGAGAGCCAAGGCCAGAGAGACCCCTGATAAAACGGATGAGAACAATCAAAGCGACAAGGAGAGGGACACACCCATCCCTCAAAGAGTTGAAGACTCAGAAGAACCAGAGAAAAATACTGTAAGTAAAAGGTCCCAGAGATGGAAGCACCGAAGAGAGAGGCTAAAAGAAAAGGAATTACGGTAGAAAAAGGAAAATGAAAGGAACGAACAAAATTCAAAAGAAGAGCAACGAAAGAAGGAAGAAATTAAAAATGAACAATACAAAAAGGAAGAGGTAGGATCAGTGTTAGCAGATCCTATGCCTGAAGAATTAGCCATGTGGATTCAGGCATACAAGGCAAGAATCAGAGCAGGACCTACCATAGAGCAACACGAGAGAGAATATCCAAGAGGCGACTTAGAAAAAGAAAGGCTAGAAATCTGCAAAAAATTGATAGAAGTTGCACAACAAACCTTAGAAAAACCTGCATCACCTTTACCCAATACCCGAATTTCTGAAGGAGAATTCCAAGAGTGTGTAAACACTCATGAAACACCCGAAGTAAATAGACCACAGAATGACGAACGTGGTGTTGAGAGAAAGGAAGGATCCATAGTCCCGGAAGTAGAAGGAGAATGGACTAAGGATCTATGGGCACGAGTTCAAGAGGACAAATGGAAGAAGGTGGAAGGAATGGAACCGCCCTTTGAAGAATTAGAAGCAGAAAATGAAATGGAGGGTTCAATACTTGAACTAAATTCCGAAGAAATTTTTCCAATGGATGCAAGTGACAAAGGAGAGGAAGATGTAAAGGAAGTGCCCAACTACACCGGGGAGTACGAGCACAATTCAGAATTGTATTGCATTCCCTCAATGAGGAAACGAGAAACGAACCCATCAGTCCAAACATCGGAGATCATACAACGCCTTAGAGAGGTAAAAATCCCATGTACCCTAACATTTGAAGAACTGTTAAAGGTAAAACCACATTTAAAAGAGAAATTAATCAATCAATGGGAAGTCAAGGAGGAAAAGAAAGAGATAGCTGACGAAGTAAACACAGTGAGAATTCCAGTGGATAAAGTAGGAGACTTTAGTGAGGGAGATGAAGGAAATACCTGCCTTCCAATCACCTATAGGGGTTACACTACCAAAGCCATACTAGATTCAGGAGCTGGTGTTGGCATTGCTACCAAAGAAATTTGGGAGAAATGGGGAAAACCAGCATTAAGACCAACACGCATGAAAATACAAATGGCAGATGGACATACGGAAAGACCCTTAGGATTGTTGGAACGAGTAGTCTTCACTACGTGTGGAGCGGAATTCGAACATACTTTAGCAATTTGTCACTTTTGAAAGGCCAAGCAATTATGAAATGATCTTGGGAAGGCCTTTCATGAGACAGCTAAAGGTCGTACAAGATTGGGGAAAAGACGCGGTTTACCTACAACACGCAGGAACCACCACTAGAATAAACCTACATACGTACACTTATCAAGATGTTCCACCCCTACAATGGAATCAAATTCATAAGGAGGAAGATAATCAATCGGTTCATAGTGCAGGTTCTAGTGATCAATCCTGGATGAACGAGGACACTCATCTGTGGATATGTCAAGCTGCAAAGAAGGAAGAGGAGAGAAGAAAAGGATGGCAGCAGAAACACGGAATAGCGAGGTCTGTACAAGATCCAGCTTATATGCCACAAGTATTTCCGGATGAAGAATTTGAACCTCACGGTTGGATGGAAATTTTAGCTACCCTCGACGTCTGTGTAAACGAAGAAGTAGTGACCATGAACGAATGTATCGATGAGGAGGGTTATGATGTTAGCCTGTATATGGTAGTCCTTCAGGAGGCTGAAGAAGGAGAAGTGATCGAGAAAGACTGGAAGGAGGACTACGAGAGCATTGAAATGGAGCCCGAACCCATGGATCTAGGGAATAGTACCACCAACATAAATATCACCGCCGATGGAAAACACAAGGAACTCACACAAAAAGGGGAATTAGAAGTGGAAAGAGAATCAGAAGATGAAGAAAACAAACCCCAAGACCAATTTGAGGTACCAGCTCACTTTAAAAAATATGAAGTGGAGGAGAGAAAAATTGCTATTCAAATGCCGAAAAGAGAAGCACAGCCTGGAATAGCATATGATAATAAGGAACAAACCAAAAAAATAGTTGTAACTATGGAAGGAGGAGAGGAACGATGTACTTTCATAGGACAAGATGTCTCATTAGAAGAAGAGCAAGAGTTAATTCGTCTCATAAGAGAATATCGGGATGTCTTTGCTTGGACCTATAAGGATTTGAAAGGAGTAGATCCATCTATATGTGCGCATAGAATCCCCATGACATCCGAAGCCAAACCTTCTAAACAAAGACCATATACTTATAATGATGTGTATTCAGCCAAGATAAAAGAGGAAATAGACAAGTTACTAGATGCTGGATTCATCTATGAAATTGAGCACACGGAATGGGTGTCACCTCTGGTGGTTGTACCAAAAAAGAATGGAAAGTTAAGAGTGTGCATCAATTTGAAGAAAGTGAACGCCGCAACCATAAGGGATAGTTATCCCTTACCAATTACGGATCATCTCTTGGAAAGGGTAGCAGGGAAGGAAGTTTATAGTTTTCTGGATGGCTTTTCAGGGTATAATCAGGTAGCCATTGCTCCTGAGGACCAACATAAGACAGCTTTCGCAACTGAATGGGGGGTATACGCCTTTAGAGTCATGCCTTTTGGTTTAACGAATGCCCCAGCTACCTTCCAAAGATTGATGTGTCATGTGTTCAAGGAATTTCTGAGAAAAAGTATGGAGGTATACGTGGATGATCTTTGTACATATTCAGCTATACGATCAGAGCACATCCCTAAACTAGAAAAGATTTTTGCTAAATGTCGACAATATCGAGTATGCCTCAATCCTGAAAAATGTGTCTTCATGGTTCGGCAAGGAAAAATCTTAGGACATATTGTCTCTAAGAATGGGATTTCAACCGATGAAGACAAAATCAAAGTAATTTTGGATTTACCAAGACCAAGGACTGCTTAAGAAGTTCAAGCATTTATGGGACATTGTGGATACTATCGAAGATTCATACATATGTACGCCATAATCGCTAGACCTCTTTATGCATTATTGACTCTGTTTAAATGGACCGAAGAATGCGAAAAAGCTTTTAATGAGTTAAAGAATCGATTGAGTTCAGCACCCATCCTTCGAGTCCCCAACTGGAATAAACCGTTTCACATTCATGTGGATGCTTCCAAGTTTGCCATTGGTTGCATCTTAGCTCAACCAGCTGACACAGGAAAATTAGACCACCCTATAGCCTATGCTAGTAGACAGTTAAATCAAGCGGAACGCAATTATACTACCACGGAGAGAGAAGGCCTAGGGATGGTATATGCAGTCAAAAAATTCAGACATTACCTACTGGCAAACAAATTCAAATTCTTCATTGATCATCAAGCCCTATTGTACCTAGTCAACAAGCCTTGTAATACAGGACGACTAGTACGATGGTTTTTATTGCTAATGGAATTTGATTTTGAGGTAATAGTCAAAGAAGGAAACACCCACATAAGAGCAGACCACTTATCTCGAATGACCCATGGAGAACCACCCATAGGAGTACCAGATGATCTGCCAGATACTTACCTTTTTAACCTGGAAGTATGTCCAAAGTGGGCTGAGAAATTGATCCCTATACTCACTCATGGGCCTCAACACTCAATTAATAGGAATAGCAAAAAGGAAATTCTTCAATCGAGGAATTTACACATTGTGTCAGGAAGTGTATACTACAAGGAACCCAACGGAGTGTTACTCAGATGTGTTGATGAGGATGAACAAACGCAACTAATTGAGCAAGCCCATGTGAACAAATGGAGAACACACAAAGGATCATGGAACTATTCGAGAACTGAAAAGATTAGGAGTATATTGGCCTGACATGCCCAAGAGTGTTCACGACCACGTAAGTAATTGTGCAGAATGCCAAGAGACGGTTCCCGAAGATCATATGTCTCTACCTTTTTCGACCATAGCACCCAATTGGAGTACAACATTAGTGAAATTCTTAAAAACTCAAGAACATGAGTTAGGAACTAGCTTGGCAAGAAAGCGATCCTTAGAGGAAATGAGTAAGGACTACATTCTCATAGGAAAACAATTGTTCAAACGAGGGAAGGATAACCAACTAAGATTATGTGTGCATGAAGGAGAATATCTACCCATATTAGAAATGGCACATGCGGGTGCTGCAGGAGGTCATTTTTCGGCTGAAAGAACTGTTAAAATGATTCTCTTTGCAGGCTTGTGGTGGCCAACTCTACATATGGATGCTGAAACGTATGTACGAAGTTATGAGACTTGTCAGAGAACTAAATACCCAATTCGGAGAGATGACATGCCATTAAGACCAATGATATGCGCAAGAGCTTTCACAAAATGGGGAATAGACTTCATAGGGCCTATTAACCCACCAGCAAAAGGTTCACACGCCGAATATATAATTGTAGCCACAGATTACCTGACCAAATGGGTTGAAGCAAAAGCAACAAAGAAAAATGACGCAAGAACCACAGCCAAGTTTCTCTTCGAGAACGTGTTCACTAGATTTGGACTACCTATAGAAATTGTGAGTGATAGAGGTACGCACTTTGTTAATGAAGTGATAGAAGCCTTATTGAATGAATTCTTAGTAATTCATAAGAAATCAGCCCCTTATCACCCACAAGCAAATGGACAAGCAAAAAGTTCAAATAAAATCTTGTGTACGGTTCTCACCAAAATCCTTAACAATGGTAGATCTGATTGGGATAAGCAGTAACATCATGCTTTATGGGCATTTCGAGTAGCCTATAAAACCGCCATAGGCACTACTCCTTTCAATTTAGTGTATGGGCAAAATGCAATTTTGCCAATTGACTTCTTAGTGCCTACATTGAAAGTGGCCTAGCAATATGTGTGGAACGGTCATGAATTATCCCAACAAATAGATCAAATTGAGAAGTTACATGAGACTAGATTGCAAGCAGTAGCAGGCATTTATGCTGCTAAACGGAGACAAAAGGCATATTATGATGCACATATAAAAGACAAGGGACTTAAAGAAGGCGACTTATTTCTAGTATACACTTTGAAACAACATGCTAAGAAATTACAGAAGAGAGGATATGGTCCGTTAATCATTAATCGTATATCTACAAGTGGAGCCATTAGCTTAGCAACCTTAGATGGGAATGTATTACCAAACTACATCAGTGGGTGTCGAGTGAAAAAATATCTAGAACCATTAACCGAAGAAACTTTGTCTCGATTAATCAAAGGCAAGAGTAGACGTATAGAAGAGGAAAGAATACGCGAGGAAGCGAGACAGGAAGCATTGGAAAGAATAAAGAAACGGAAAGAGTGGATGAGAGAGCGAGATGAGAGATATCGGCTAGGAGAAGAACTCATCCCAATGGCTAATTTTAGAACCACTCAAAACCTAGGATCACAGAGAACACAACCATATTTAAATTTGGGAGCAGGAAAAACGGAGTACCACTTGGTGAATGCTCTCATTGACACAGGAGCCGCTGTAAGCTGCATCAAGCTTTCTTTGACCCAAAAACTCAAGGAGACAGTACGCCCATCGATGGCCCAGTTGATAGGAATAGGAGGAACAATTACTCAATGCATAGGTGAGATCACCTTACCTTTACATCTTGGTAACAACACTATGGAACAAAAGCTGTTGGTGTGTCATGACCAAGATTTACTTGAAGAGGTAGTGTTAGGTCAAGACTGGATTTACGAATACGAGGTGACCATTCAATTGGCGTTAGGATACATCTCAGCCAGGATAGGACATCGTGAAGTATTCAGTCTGCTAGATGAACGACCACTCAAATCTGTGAGCATGGAGCAAACAGTTCATTCTAATGAACAAAGCCCTGAATGTATGATCACTAGCACTATAGAGACACCTTCATCGAGTACTATATATGCGGACACTTCGAATTCTGTTTGCACACCTTGTTCTAGTCTAGCAAGTCATGAGAGTGTCAATCTATCTGAAACACACCTCACCGAAGCACAATGCATAAGGGATACTAGTCCTCTGAGTAATTCAAAATCTGTACCCATTAAAATATACCCTATTCCATACTCTAACCAAGCGTGGATAAAGAAAGATCAAGTAGAGGAGTATCTTCGACGACAGAAGCACAACCGGCATCAGAACAAACAATCAAGGGAGAAATCAACTCAGTCTGAACAACGAAGTCATCGACAAGTTGCTTCAGGATAGTCAAGCACATTTTCCTCACGGAGAAATAGGAGAGCACTTGTACATATATTAAGAAAAATACTCCAAAAAATTTAATAACCGCTTCGGCTATAAACTAACTTTTCTGTTTTCCTTTTTCAGATGAAAATATAAAAAATACATGAAAATGTGAAAAATCCAGGTATTACCTTTCTCACACACACGAGAAAGGGACGACACCGTTCACTCGGAGCAATATCGAGCTTAGGACAAACAAATAAAGGAGGATTTCTGAGAATATATGGCCACTAATTCATACTCTATATTGAGTGCAGATGGCATCTACTGATTCAGAATCTACACAGCAAGAAGAAGTCCAACTTTTCCCAGTCGAGGCCATTACAAAAGCTAGAGGTCACTGGTTCCGGGATGATCAACCAGTGGCAGAACTCATCTTCATGGCAACAATTAAAATTATGGACACAGATCATTATTTTCCTATCATGTCACAGGACTTCAAAACGATCATACAAGGGCTACCTCATATTGAGGATGTATGGACACAAGCAGGCATAGAGGCATTTCTCAAATTGCCTATATATGTTCCAGACTTTCAAAGATGTGCACAAGTCATGAATACCATGCAACCTGCCGCGACAAAGATCTCAGTTCCCGAAGCCCGAGTATTGGATAAAGTAGGGACATGGAAGACCATCCAATTCACACATGAGTTAATCAATAAAGCTTTTGGATGGAATCAAGCTGGAGTTACTAGTGTCAAAGACGAGTGCCATGATCCCAAGAAGAGATCATTTTTGGAGATAAACAGAATTGACATAGAAGATGTTGTGCGATTGGTGCATCAGCACTTTTGTTTCCCCAGCATGCACAGATACACAGCTCCACAGAAGATAGTCGTCCAACTATTATCACATGCCATGCGACAAATAGGAAACAAGATCAATTTAACAAGCTATGTTCAGGAAAGGTTATTTGAAGCCCAGAAGAAGTGGGGACAGAAGAAGTTTTTGAATGGTAGTTCCGCTCTCACATTACTGATATATGAAGCTCTAGAAATGAAGAGTTGTTTGAGAGAGATGCCAACCTCAGAAGGGCTCGCAAGATACGCAAAATCAGCTACGGTCCCTAAGAAGAAGAAAGCAGGGGTTATGGTGGAAGAAGTTGGAACCAGCAAACCGAAACCCATGAGGGGTACAAAGCGCCTACGGGAGGAGGAAGCCCAAGCTACACCACAATCAAAGAGAACTCATCTCTTACCGAAGATCACGACGGCTCAAACGCCGATTACAACGAGAGATCTGTCCGCTGCCCTCGAAGAGACACATCAGTATATGCAAGGGCAGGTGAACTTAAATATTCAAGGTCATCATTATAGACAGGCGAGTCAAGAGAAACAAAAACAGAGTCCAGAGAAGACACCAAAACAAACTAGAAGATACAAGGAACTAGGGATCGAGGACTCTAGTACAAATACGGACTCCAGCCCTGAAAAAGATACTTTAGATACTGATATACGGACAGAAACACAAGAAGATGAATGGAATGAAGTCGATCAAGTGGAAGTGACGCCACAAAATCAGGAAGAAAAGGAAAAGAGAGTCGAAGGATCTATGGAACCGGAGCATGTCATTCAATTAAATGACACTACAAAGATAAGCATCAAAGAAGATACAACCAGTGTTGCACATGTAAAACACCCTATTAAACAGGAAGAACAAACTCCAGTAGGTAAGGAAACAGAGGCATTACCAATAAAAGAACAAATGGTAATTGAGGTACCGGATGACACACCTCAAGAAGATAAAGCAAACATGCGGGCTGAGCCAAGGATCCAGCTTCAAATTAGGCAGCCCCATGACATTACATTACATGTGGCTCAGGGCAAAGATGTCAATACCGGAGAAGAACCGAGTATACCAAAAACATGGCTAAATGTGGATGTTACTCAGCTGAAGCCTGTAGTGAAGCAGATGATTCAGACAGCCATGGATACACAACAACAAATGATGGACATAGATGCAGATTATGATAAGGCCATGAGAGAAAAAAATCAATTCCAGCTCATGAGCGAACAGCTGTCATCACAACTCATTGAAGCACAAAAGGCGCTCACGATCAAAAGCAATGAGTTGCTCGAAACAAAAACGCAATATGAATCCTTAGTGACTCAACACCACCAACTCCAGGCACAGCTCGTGAATTTACAAAAATTACATGATGTAAGCGAGGCAGACAAAGAGAGAATGAGAGCTAGGAGTACTTTGCTACAGACACAGCTAAAAGTATATATGGAAGAAAATGACACATTGAGAAACAGGAATAAGGAATTAATGAAGTCATTATTATATGATCAACCGATCGAGCAACAGGAAACCTCAGACACCAAAGAACAAGAATTAAAAGAGCAGATAGCACAACATGCAGATTTGCTGCGACAAGAGCAAGAAGTAAGAGAAGAATCAGAACGGAAGTACACTCAGGAAATATGTGAACTAAAAAAGCAGTTAAATATAGCACAGGGAAAACTCGTGAAAAGCTACAGTGAAAACATGGATCATGTAGCCGACATTGGTAAAGAATTGTTGGCCACTAAAGAAACACTAAGAGAAGCCATGCAAGAGATAAAAGAAAAAGATGAATGCATAGAACGGTTGAAGACTCAGATGAAAGAGAAAGCACTGATCGGGACACCAGTAGTGTCAGATAAGGAACATCCTACTGACGAGGTAGAGGTAAGCCCTCTATCTCACCCGATCTATAATTCTCCAATACGTGAGCAGATGGCGGATATACATGATGATCATCCTATGCCATATACTGCAGAAATAAGTCAGAAGGAACGGGCACTAGTGGTGTCCCGGTTAACAGAAAATTTTGAGAATGAAGTGGTAAAAGTCATGAAAGAGGCCAAGATCAAAGGTAAAGACCTGGACAAAATCATGAAGCCCTTCAATATTCCATATGGACTCTTGAAAGAAAAGACAAGACGTCATATAATGAAGATTACACACAAGAGTCCAGATGAGCAGCTGAACTTCAAACATGACACATTCGAATATACGCAAACAGAGTTTGAAGCTGCGCAACCAGTGTGGCGACGAAAATTTTTGGAGAAACATTCCACACTACGAGTGCATTGGCAAGCAGCGCCATATGCATTCCAGGTAAACCCTTCATTTTGTCCACTACCACGCAGAAGGGATACCAGGGAATTTTTGGACCTGCAAAGAAGCGGTACTATAAATAAACACTGGCTCAATTATCCTATGCTTCCGAGCCCGCCACATAACTATTTGCCAACGGAGGATTATATGGTCAAAACCATAGAATTTTGGCTACAGAATTACGCAACAGTACCTGATTTAGCTGTAAAAATGACAAACAAAATACTTAGCATGATCCTCACAGTTTTGAAAGTATTCAAGCACGCGGCTTACACCTTTTTGAACTTCATCGGTATTAATCAGGGCACGGAGATCCTCATCTTTGATCTCTCAGTTATGCCTAGCCGCCCAACAATAATGGCTTATTATTCTAGAATTATGTTCTTGCCAAGTGTATATATGCAGACTTCCGAAGAAGCTTTCTTTACAGGATTTTTTGAGACGGATTCAGAAATTTTTTTGAAGATGTCATCTAATTTAAATGCCAGAATAGTGGCATATGAACTCAGCTTCTTCGCAAATCACAGACAGCCACCCAATGACGGTGTGAAGGCAGAACAATGGAAACAACTCATGATACGTGAAGCAAATCAGCTAAATAATACAGAGCAAAGAGTTTATCAAACATATGCCCGTCGCTTATCAAAGCCTGTCGGGGACGACAGAGTCCAGGAGGGGGGCAGAAGTGTTGAGGGAGAATCGAGTAAGAAGAAGAAAAGAAGAAGACAACGAAAGAAGCACCTTCACTAAAAAGCAATATCTGAAGATATATCTCTGCAAGAAGCCCCACAGGGGCGCATTACCCATCTCTGCACAGAGCCCCGCAGGGGCACGCATCAGGCAAAAAGGCAAAGCATCCAGGTCATGCACGGTGGAAAAAAGCAAACAGCCTCAAAGCAATACAACAGGGTCAGATGTGTGCAACCAGGACAAATCAGAGGACCAAAAGTTAGAAAGGGGTAGAGGCTGAAAAGTTTAAGAGGGTGACTAAGAACAGCACATTCCTAGTCACTGGTGGCGTGCGTGGCAACCCAAGTCAACAGGCAAGACAAGTGCAACAGGCTCTCGAGTAGTAGAGCTTGAATCAAGAAGGCCATCAAATCTGCATGTCTGTTTAACAACAGGCAACACTGACCAAGGGATGCGTGCCGAGAAAAGAAGTAAACAGACGAGGAACAGCTACAGCCTGTCAAGGGACGACAAAGACGAAGAGGGGGAGAGTGTTGCAGAGCTAAAGAAGTACAAAGCAGAGAGAAAAAGACGGGCCCCAAAATTTTTCCGATTTGGACATCAAACTTTTGTATCATATTCATTCTTGTAATATATTTCCATTGTAAATGCACTAGAGGAATCCTCTAGATGCATCCCCACAGAAGATTAGAGATCTACCCATGTAAAATAGTAAGAAATTAGTCTTTTAGTGAATAAAGTGCCGGTCTCTTGTGTGAAAGGACCAAACTTAGGGCTCATGTATATAAGTCACTTTGTGACTCTTTGTAAAAGACTTCTGGCCATTGTGAAGAAAGAGCTCTTCAAATTTTCGAGTTTGCCTCTTTCTTGCTGATTTTGATCTTCATTTCGCTCTTGTATGTGTGTGTGATGCTTGTAATGCATGTGTAGGACTGTTGTCTACCCCTTCCCCTTGATTTTGAGCTGCTGTAGTGCGTGCGTAAGCTAGGAGAAGTTGTGGCGCGGGTATTTGTGATTCCCGACATTCACTGTTTTTGCCATAACTTGAAGCAGAGTGGTCAGAATTGAGTGAAACCACCACCATTGGATGCGTCTCGTCGAGAGCTTCGAAACGAGTACCCTATTGCTTATATTCGGAGTTTTGAGCTGGGAGAAAACCTCAAAATACCAAAACTGTTGTGAGAGGCTTGCGGCAAACACTTTCAGTATTTCAGTGAGTGTGAGAGGTAGTAGTCTTTTCTCATGCATGCTAGCTAAACCACTTCATTTTCCATCACGTGTGCACACGTCTTCATACACTTGGTAAGTCGCTCCTTAGGATTGACATTTAAATGTGTGTTAAAGTACCCACTATATGCACTTGTGTGGCAATTGAGGTATAGTCTCATTGGCACAAGTCCTTGAGTCGTCTCGGCTCAAGTACACACACCTCCAAGTTCTCATTTTCCACCCCCCATTCCACCATTCCTCCAACCCGCCCATGATTACTTTTGTAGAATGTATCAAGCCACCACCCAACCCTTCTCATCAATCCCATCCCCACCATCCTCACAACACTTATTCACCACTCTCACACACACACCACCTACCATTACAATATACATGGTAGACACCACACTTGCATCCACTCTTGAAAGCATGGACATTTCGCCACCCACAGCACCTCCCCCACCCCCCACACTTCCACCTTCTCCCATTCACCCTCCACCAATTTCACCCACACACACATCTCCAATAGACACATCATTCACTCTTCCCATTCCCCAATCCCCTCCCCTTGCATCTTCCATTGTACAAACCACACCTTCATCCATAGGCAATGCATTGGACACCATGCTCGCATGTACATCACAGTTAAGGACAGAGTATAATCAGCTCCAGCAACATAACATACGATTACAAAAGCACTCGGAGGTGCTCCAACATTGTCTTGCTGCACTAGAAGAGGAGAATGCTCGCCTCCATACACAATTCCAAACTTTACAAGAGGCTCATAGCATATTGGAAGTACAGCTACAGAACAGAGACGAGGAAGCAATACAAGTGGTAGAAGGCCATCTACAAACACAGCTAGAACGCAACTCAAAGCTTCTGTGAAATATGGCCCTACTCAAGCGCCTCCTTGCAGCTGCTCATGAAGAGAATCGACGCCTGCAACTACATAATCAGGAAAACTTAGAGGCTGCCATCAAAAGCACACCTGGGGCACCCATGAGTCCCTCCAAATTTCAAGCTATGACCCCAGAAAGCATCAAAATCATTCTTGAAGACTATGCCACTTTACTCGAGGCACATGACGAGTTATCAGAGGAACTAGGTCAATTGAAACTGACAAGACAAAAGGAAATGCTAGCAGGCCCCCAAGCCACTGCCTCAACTGCTTCACTTGTCACTAACTCGGAGGCCCTACAAGATCTCCAGTTATAGAATTGCAGGCACGTCTACTACAGTATGAAAGACCACCTTCCCCACATGACGCTGCCATCGACGAAGAAATTATACAGATTCCTCTGGAACAGACATTTGAAGAGGATTATGAGCCGCAGCCCATCCCAAGGGGACGACAAACAGAAGAAGGCCAAGACACTTTTGAAGCACCACAACCTCCGTGGTTAAAACAGGTCGAAGAAATTGGAAGTTCTCATGAAGAGCGCACAGTGGTGCAAAATCAGGCCTTGAGAGTCATACAAGAAACAGTATTATAATCTAGTTACTTCAAGAACTTGTCATCTAGACGTCTCATCATATCATTAGAAGTGCAATATAGGCCTTACTATGTTATTCTGGCATATTACAATTCGGAAATACAGAGAGTCACAGGGAAAATTCCTTCCTTCGAAACATAGTTCCAACCAGAAGACCTTCCTCCAGAAGCACAGAAAAGCAGAATCTTTCAACCAACATGGCGGCAAAAGCTTTTAGAGACATATCCTGAAATGCTCCGCACATGGAACCACGCTCCTTTACATTTACTGTACAATCCATGTTATGGCCCCTTTCCACAATGCAGATCATGGAAGGCATTCAACATAAAGGTACACAATAATGCTCAATGTAAGGAGTGGCTCAATTATCCGTACATCGCGCCACCACAGGACCACCGTCAGTCGCATACATGATGGCAACAATTCGACATTGGATGCCTCGACTGAAGCCCATGCCAGATGTTGCAGCCCAAATGATGCTCAAAATTTTGGACATGATGCAAGTAGTGCTCAAAACTTTTAGAAATGCAGAAGCACCACAGGTACGTCTACCGGGGTTTACTAATGGAAATTACGATTTGGTGTACAACATGAGCACCACCCCCAGCATTCGTGTGGCTTACGCTTGGCATGCATGCATCAAATACCTCCCCGCATGCTATAAACAGACATTTGAAGACATGTTCAGATCGAGTTTTTGGGAGTATCACTCGGAGGTCTTCGCATTGAAGCCTACACACCTGCTTCATCTCTTTGTATGTGAACAAACTATGTACTCCAAGTACTACACGACACCGCAAACCGATGTCCCAGTTGCAATCAACTGGGATGCGCTACAAGCTGATCTAGCACGAGGATTACGGATCGGAGAACATGAGCTCACCACCAACATGATACAATACTATATTGATCACCCTATAGAAAAGAGGTCTGTCAGGGGTGACAGACGCTAGGAAGGGGGGAGTGTTGGCATACAAGTCATATGAAGAGCATACAGGCACAACGGAGCAGTCATGCACAATACGGCCACAAGGCCTAATCATTTTTTTTCCATGAACTATTTCCAACCTTAGTGATTTTCATCACTTCACACACATTGTCAATCCCGTTTTTGGTAGAATAGACTCCATTTTGTTCAAGCCGAGGAGTCCTCGAGCTTGAGGAGTATTAGAATTAGCTACATACCAATTTTCATAATTTTTAGACTCCGTTTGAGCCCTCAAATAGGCTCTAGAACATAATTTTTAACTAGGTCGGACACTAGGTCTGGACAAGGCCAAAGCTAGTCAGAAAACTATAAAAAGAGCTAGAGAACTCATTTTTTGGGGGGAGATTGTCTATGAATTGAGCTTATGTAAGAGATGTTTTGACTAATGCAAAGAACTCCATGGTTCCTCTCTTTGTCCTTGCCTTGTGTGCACGTGTGTGTGTATGTGTGTGCATGTTTGTGTGCTTCTCACTCACACACTTGTGCAATCACTTGCTCATAGTCTTCATACTAGTCCTAACGTCTCCATGGATTGACAATTATGAGGTGGATCTCCTCACGTTGGTACTCACCATTGTGCTATAGTGACATATGCATACACACATGCATATGCATACACATGCATATGCATACACACATGCATATGCATACACACATGCATATGCATACACACATGCATATGCATACACACATGCATATGCATACACACAATGCATATGCATACACAATGCATATGCATACACACATACACACAGCATATGCATACACACATGCATATGCATACACACATGCATATGCATACACACATGCATATGCATACACACATGGATATGCATACACACATACACATGCATATGCATATGCATACATATGCATATGCATACACACATGCATATGCATACGAACATGCATATACATATGCATACACATGCATATGCATACACACATGGGATCTTCACATTGGATCAAATGGGATCTCCACGTACACCTTGGGGAGCGCATGACCATGATGACTCCAAAATATATCACATACGTAATGGAGCTCGAGTCATGGATGCAGCCTGGAAGTCAATGCGTCAGCGCATTCAACAACTTTGCTCCATAGAGTTTGGACATTCTGTAATGTTAAAATGGAGCGAACAGGATAGGGATTCCAAAAATTATATCACACAATCAATATATGAAGAGCACAGGCGAGCACCTGGGAATCCTACTGTGAGTTCGGAATCAGCATATGGCATGCGAGGTGATGTCTCATCGACGGTCAGAAGCTCGTGATGCTTTTAGAGTAGGCTTACCGAAGCCTGTGTGGTTAGATGTTGAAGAGTGGGAATTGATTCAGGATGAGCAGCAACATACTCCTCATCGATATCGTCAATAGAGAGATGCGGCGGCCACACGTTTGGATATGGTTGGAACATCACATTTAGGTAGCAGCGGATATGACAGTATGGGCTACCAATTTGTAATTATCATGTTAATTATTGAATTTTTTTGTGTTCAGCACATCATGTATGTTCATCTAACATTTTGCATATTTATTATAGGAGTTGGCAATGGGTCGTCCTCCGACGTGAATCAAAGAATCTTATGGATATCGTCATGGATTGGCTGCACTGTTGCAAGACTTAGAGGGACGCGGTGCAATCATTTCATGGGAGAATCTATGACTAGGTAAACGTATAGCTTGGTTTCGTATTTTTAGTTGTTGTTTACAATTTTCATGTCAATTTGTCTCATTTTACACATATGCTTTGTTGCAGGATTGCAGGTGTAAATGTTTTGATCCCCTTACGTATATGTTGGTAGTGCTTTGCCACAATTTTCTATTACACTCCTATGTGGCAATGATGTACCATAATTTTGTATTCGATTCCTATATGGAAGTGCTTTGTCACATTGCCACAATTTTGTATTACATTCTTATGTGGCAATGATGTACCATAATTTTGTATTTGATTCCTATAAGGAAGTGCTTTGTCACACTCTTCTACATCCTTCATTTATGGAATATACAACTTTTTGTACATGATTCATGGTTCATTTTTGCTCATATAAAATCATGTTTTGGTTGCCATTAGAGTACATAACACATGTACTCGGTTTAGAGTTGGGCAAAGTGTATTGTCTTTTGCTAAACAACATCATGATGTAGCAAAAGACAACACACTTTGCCCAAAAAAAATTGTGCAGATATGGTCGTCAGTATGGGCATCGGTATGCCTAGAAGAGTTGTCGATATGGGCATCGGTACACCCAGTAGAGTCATCGGTATAAGCACCGGTATGAGCGTCGGTATTACCGACGCTGATACCGACGCTCATACCGATGCCCATACCGATGACTATACACGCGTTATGTTTCCAACGCCCATATCGACCGCGACACCGACGTCGTGAAAAAATTATGCCCATTCATTTTCCTCGGTAGCAGCCTCGGTATACCCTCGATATATTGTGGTGAGAAGTCAAACAAGGAGACAACAAACAGATCAAGTAAATTATGGAGAGCATTTTGAGATTCCTAATATTTCAACTCTTGATTCAGATGAGAATGAATAAGCTAGTGTTCAAGATGCACTACAAAGTGATATGACTATCAGAGGTCCCAAAGATTCAGACCTTCAATTGTTTAAAGGACAACTTAAGCATATATTTGATGTAAATGACTTGGGGAATTTACCTTATTATCTTGGGATTGAGTTCAAGTACAAAGGTGAGTGTGTCTACATGACACAATAGAAATACATTGAGAAATTATTGGAAAGATTTAAGATGAAAATTTCCAAGCCTATGCAGACACCTATGGATGTCAATGTGTCATTATAGTCAAAAGCAAATTTAGAACCATTTGATGCTACAATATATAGTCAAGTAGACGATTTCTTAATGTATCTATGTAATACATGTCTCGACATTCAGTTTGAAGTTTCTCAAGTATCTAGGTTCATGCACAATCAACTTAAGATTAATTGGAAATCAATTAAGAGATATTTGTAGATATTAGAAGTTTTACAAGTTATTGAAACTTGTACCATTTTGACATTGAAAGGGGGATTGTTGGAAACAATGTCCATATTGGTCCAAAATCCTCAGTTAAGGTCACCATAAGGAATCTTTTTTAGAGAATCCTTCACAAAGAAAATGAGTTGAGATCGTGGATAAAGCATAATCCTCTCAACCCAACGACATGTGTTCAATCCTCACGAACAGCAACATAACAACGTGAAGTTTTTATGGGAAAAAACTCTTCATCAAGGCAGACTTGCATGCTATTGTGGGTTTTTTGCGATCATGTGTTTCATGCTTTAGGAGCATGCTTTAGCAAAGGAATCAAATACTATATAAAGAGGCATAAGCTTATTGTTGGATCATCTCTATCAAATGTTCAACACTACGGATGAGATATTGGAGGTCCTCTATGTGAGGAAGAGTTGCTACACTCCTGGTGGAGTTGTGTTGTACATCATTAGAGACATTTGGAGGAGTTTGTTTCAGCCAACATACTATGAGTAACAAGTCTAAATTTATCCTCACTTGTTCATTCACTAGTTTTTAATTTAGAAAGTCAGAATTTAGGTTTGCTATAAAACAGTTCTAAACTATTCATATTCTCCATATACTCACACACACACACACTCTCTCTCTTTGACATTGGAATATAGATAGTATAGGTGAGCATCGTTTCTTACCATTACACTTTGAAGATCCTTTCTATCCTCTCTCTAGCTCTCACTCATCATCTTTTTGAGTATTAAGGTGTGTATGCCAAGGTTCATGTGTTGGAAGATCTTGTAAACCTATGATTAATTATTGTTATTGAGGCATCACACACTCATTATTTGCAGAGCATTCGTGAGTCCAAAAGGCATCACACAAAATGCAAATATGACCCACTCTGTGGGAAAAGCCATCTTATGTTGGTGTTCCAAGGTGATAGCTACTTGGTTGTAGCCTGAAAATCTATCTAGGAAGTTTTACACTTCCTTCCCTGCCACACATTCCAATAAGTGTTCTATGATGGGAAGCACATAACTATCTCTAATAGTGGCTACATTAACCTTCTTCAAGTTAATGCACACTCATAGTTTTCTATTCTTTTTGGGCACTACCACAATGGGGGATACCCATTTGATATGCTCATATTCATAGATAAATCCAACTTTAATCAAACGACCTATCTCTTCTTTGATCTTGGCTACATAATTATCATTATATGTATATGGATTCTGTTTAGTTGGTTTGGCAAACAATGACATGAGAATTGTATGTGAACAAATATTTGGATCGAATCCTTTCAAATCTTTGTAGCTCCATGCAAACACATCTCTATACTCTCTTAACAATGCTATCAACTCTATCTTCTTCGTCAATCAACTCAAGTCCTATGTACGTACATCGTTCTTCATTCTCTTCTATGGTCACCACAATCTTTTTTATCTCCTTTTTGTTGTCATAAGCCACTCCTATGAGTGCTTCCCTATTAGGCATCATGATCATCGCCTTTGGATCTTCTATTTCATATTTCTTGAAGTTCTCTAGGACTTCAAAAAGAGTCTCTTCCTCCACATCCTAGCTATGTGATTGACACTCGCTTTAGAAGATCTGATGCTTTGTCTATTGTGGCCTAGGTTTCTACTTGATCTAAGGTTCATAAGCATATCTGATTAATCCAATGTTTCCCAAGTACAATTGCATTGCAAGGGTCTTTTGTGACAGTCACTTGTTCCTTTATAAATTTCTTTGGTGTAATCTTTTCTGGAAAATATCATCATTAGGAATACTTGAGGTTTATCGTAACTTGGTAGGTGTTTGATCCACTTAAGTTCTTTCCCCTTAGGGTTTGCCATAATACTATTCTAAATTACTTGAACTAGAGTAATTGGGGTTTCTTGTACTTGTATCGTTCCTATCATACCCCTAATTAATCAATACCACTAACTGAACTTAGCTTGAGCTACAAAATTGACTAAGGGGATTTAGTGTTCTTCCAACCTCAAGTCTGTTGCTTTGAAGAGTGCTCCAATGCCTAGGAAGTAAGATCCCCAAGCACGATTCAACTGTTCAAAAGCCTTTGTCTTGCCGCATAATTTCGAAATACTCCAAGAGCCTCAAAAAATTACCAAAATCTAGCTCAAAGCATGCAAAAAATCAAAAACCCTAATTTCAACAAAAAATGTGTGTCTATCACAATTGATAGGGCTATCAATTGCGATGGACAGTGCTCTCTATTGTGGCATGTCAATTGTGATGGACAGATGTAGCCCAAGCATGAGCACCACCTCCTTTACTTGTCAATCCGCAAAGACATGAGGAGGATATGAAGATTGTGAGCAATTATGGTGAGTAAATGTGAGTGACAAGCACATACATGCACGCACACACACATGCGCACAAGGTAAGATAACAAAGATAGGAACAATTGAAGCTTCTCTTAGCGAGCTCAAGAAAGTTTATGATGCTCAAGAATAACTTCACTCTCGAACTAGCTAACCTAAAAAATGAGCTCTCTAGCTCTTTTAAATGGAATAAAAAAATTATGAAAATTGATACATAGGTACTTCTAATACTCCTAAAGCTCAAGGACTCCTCGATTTGAACAAAATGGAGCTGCAGAAATGTGAAATGATATTTACAATGGTTTTTAGTGATCAAAATCATTGTTTTTATATGGATTTCTTCTGAAAAATTGACATCTACTTCTTGGAACTCCCTACATGCTCCCTCTTCTTGTGTATCCACTTCTTTGGTGCATTCTCACACCTTGTGCTTGACCTTGAGTGCCAACAACAGATCAAGGTCTATCTATCATCTATCACACGATGGACAGCTATCAATCGTGATGGATATGTGTTAATCGCGATGGACTGATGTGGTGATGGATCCTATCAATCGTGGCCTATCAATAGTGATGGACACATTTAATCATAAAAGGTTGTCTATCTTATGTGTTTGTCTATCAGGATGGACATAATATCCATCACTATGGACACTTTGTTTTTCCTCTGCATGATGGACAACTATCTCTCGTGATGGACAGAGGTGTCTATCACAATAGACAAAAAAATGAACCTTTTCAAAATCTTTTATATCTATGTGATGTCCAAGGTGCCTACATTATAGTGGTGCACTTAGTTTTACAAAACAAGCACTTTTTTGTCTATCGCGATTGATAGAGGGTATGCCTCAAGGCATATGTAGAGAATTTCTATACCTGTTGGAGTTGTTGCAATTGCTATGGATGCTGATACTTGCAACGAAGCTCAAGAAACATGCAAAAACAATGCACACAAATTTGCTCTCTCTTTCTCTCTCTCTCACTCTTGCTCTCACAAGTGAAATGAGGAAGGTGAGGTAGAGGTGGGTATATGGTCAAAAACTAAAAACTCAATGAAGAAGGAGATGGAAGTGGAGGTGGGAGACGGTGAGGAAGGTGATGATGATGTAAAAATTAAGAAAAAGTAAAGAAATTACCTAATTACTTACCATTCCAATGCAAAATCTCTACATCTTACCATCAAGTGCTTGTCCTCAAAGCTCGATCCCTGACAATGATGCCAAGTTTGGTGTCACTCTAGCACAATGATAAGCATCAATGTGAGGAGATCCACCTCATAATTGTCAATCCTAGAAGACGTGAGGATCGTATGATGACCATGAGCTAGTGAGAAGCAAAAAGCATGCCAACATGCACACATATACACAAACATACATGAAAAGACAAAGATATTGAGCAATGGAATGTTTCATTAGCCAAAACTATGATTACAAAGTATTTTTCTCACTTGAATTCCCAAAAAATGCTCTCCAAAAGATGAGCTCTCTAGCTCCTTTTATAGTTGTTCACTAGCTTTGGTCCTGTCCAGACCTAGTGTTTGGCCTAGTTAAAAAATAGGTTCCTATGCCTATTTGGAGGCTCAAAAATGGAGTTAGGATGATAAAAAATAGAGTTAGGATGATAAAAAAAATAGAGTTTACAATGATGTGTAGAAGTAAGATTTTGGAAATTTAATAGGCCTAGCTGTCATATCTTCTTTGACTTCCTTGCTTCCTTGGTTCTGCTTGTCCTTTGCTATATCTTGACTCTCTTTGATTGGTCTATCTCATGCTACCTTGCCTTGTCAAGCCAACTGGATCTCCTTGGCTTCTGCCAACAAGAGGTTTGGGCATAGCCAATAGAGCCTCAAAGTGAGGGATCCAAAGATCCAAGGAATTTCAAGGATGACCAAGATAATGTCGAGCTCTATCACTTGGAGTGCTAGGAGTTGATTGGGTGTAGGTGTGAGTCACCACATGAGATGCTTTGACTATCAGTCTATGTTTCATAAGTCATTGGAGCCATGGCGTTTTGGGTGCCATACACACACAAAAAAAAAAAGAGAAAGGACAATTTGTTCATTGGGAACTTGGCTTGTACATACATTTATTGTAATAAACGGAAGACTCTTACATCAAAGGTTATGAAGTCTAAATGGATAATGGAATCCGGTATAAGAAATAAATCCCCCTTATTTTTTCAAGGACCTACTTCATATCGTGAAGTTATCTTCTTGCTTCTCCAAAGTTCAACTACTTGAACTTTTGTTCTTATTGGTTTTGTAGCCCCTTTCTTGGCACCACTAGTGCATGGACCTAGCAGAATGTGTGGATTGTTTTATTATTCAAAGACTATGAGAACTTTCTTCAAATTGACTTGATTCTTTTTTAAAAATGCAGTATAGCTCAAGTTGAGCAAAAGATCTAGCTTAGATGTCTTTACTATGGTCCAATTTTGACCAACATTCATTGAACTTTTATGCGATTTGGATGACCATTGTTTCAAATTGGGTTTTAAACTCCTGAGAAGAATAAAGGAGAAAAGTGTTCCTTACATCTTTGGGCAATCTTTACCTCAAATCGACCAAAACAAATCCTAATTGATTTTTCCCCAACTTGGTACACTTTTCTCAAACATAACTTCTTTGGAATTGTCAAATTTGTGAATGATTCGTAACTCTCTTCTCTTCATGAGTTTTCCCGACTCTTTTAGAGAATTATGAGATCCTTCAATATCGATCATAATCTCTCATAAGCACTTTCTTGAAGAAAAATAAACTCCATGAGATTCAAAGCTTCAACTCTTCATAGATATGTTCAACTCAATGTTTCTAAGCATTTTATCCATCTTTAAGAGAATAAAAAATTATTCTCAAAAAAATTCTTGGAGTGAAGGTAAACTATCATCAAACCATTAAGCCCTGGTGTGGTATGAAACATTGGTGTCTCAAGCCTAACATATTCTTCCTTCACATGTCCCAACATATTCACGAACTTCTCGTTGTAATTCATAAATCTCATGTATTAACTGAGATCCAATACTTGGATCTTTTTGCATTCGTAAAGAATTTGTTCATCCTTGGATATGGTAGGAGAGGTGGTTAAGCTAATGAAATAAGAAAAAAATTATATCTCATTTAAGTATTTTTTATTAGGAACCATTGCATCTCCTAAAGATAACTTTTCTAGATCTCATCTTCACATGCAAATATTTTGAATGAGGCCACAAAATAACTATCAACTTCTTTTAAGAAAAAGGTGTTTTCAAATTTTCATGATTCCGAGGCATTGTACCATTTACGCAGGTGCAAAGTACACTTAATACATGATTATTGAACTTCAACCTCAATTTGTGTTCAAGTTCAAATAATTGTATTTGATTTTCGTCATTCCCTTTGATGGAATCAAGTGAGAACTTCTATATCAAAGTGTTCATGGAACTTTGAAACTATGTTGAGTACCATTGTACTAAGGATACATGAGAAATTACACAAGAGAAGTACAAAATCTTTGAAGATCTTTGAGATTTCTAAAAGAAATCTTATTAAGAAATTTTTCAAATGAATTTATCTTATTATCTCTAATACTTAGAGAAATCATTAAATATTCTATTTTCTCACGTGTACATGACTTCTTGGCCACTGATATGGTAAGAAAAGTTAACTCTCTTAGTAAATCTTCCTAACTTGTTTCCTTATTTTTGTTTACATTTTACTAACCAAGACACACTTTCTGACTTAATCTAAAATTTACATCAAGTATTTGACACCTAAGTATCACCTCGCGAAGGAGTGTCTGGATATTTGGCTCACAAAATTTTAGCTTACATGAATTTTAAAATATCTAGTTTCACTTCTTCTTGAATTTCATGCTTCAACTCAAAAGTAAGCTAACTACTAGAAATATAAATTCACTTATTTATTTTCATATCTTTAGTTAACAAGTGAGTTTTGTTAATGAAAATGCATGTTCTTGCATCCCATAAACGATTCAAGCATTTCTTTTGTCTAAGCATGCTTGAATTCATGCACCTTATGCACTAATGTCCCTTTGTAAATAAACATGCTATGCATGCTTTCCCTTCATTTATCATCATACTAATGCACATGCATTGTGCATCTATAAATTTTTCCTAATGGAAGAGAAGATTTTAATCTTCATAAAGGAAATCTTTACATTTAAACTTCTGCATGTGAGAATCATTCTTTTGGAAAGAGATGCAAGGATGTATAAAAGTACATGAGATGTTTGATGTTCTTTCAATGTATTTTTCCTTTTCAATGCATGTATACAAATCATTCTTTTGGAAAGAGATGCAAGGATGTATAAAAGTACATGAGATGTTTGATGTTCTTTCAATGTATTTGTCCTTTTCAATGCATGTATACTAGTCTATCATTAACTTCTTATGTCCTCTTAGAAAGTACAAACATTGAAGTCTTTACTAAGATTCAATTATGATTCCATGCATATACAATGAAAGCTCTAGAAAACATAAGCAAGGATATGTGCATCTTCTAAGATTGAACAAGTTCTACACTACTTATATAAAAGTGATTTTTAATTCAATAATCTATTCCAACTTGCTAAGCTTATCCTCTACAAAAATGAGTTGGATACTCTATTGAAGTGAATCTCAAGGATTATAAAGTAGGAATAAAGAATTGAAACTATGTGTAACCGATTCAATCATCTAATACAATAAAACTAATTTGAGTCAAACTCCATGAGACTCTAAAGTTTAACACTTCATAGATGTGTTCAAGTCAAGGTGTTTAAGCATTTTATTATTCTTTAAGAGAATTAAACATGATTCTCAAAAAGATTCTATGAGTGAATGTAAATTATCATCAAAGCATTAAGCCCTAATGTGGTATAAAACATTGGTGGCTCGAGCCATTGAGTGTCTATTGATTATGTTTCATATTGGCTTAAAACAATAATGTTCTGATTATCTCAATGAGTAAGTTAATCTTTGATTTTCTTTACAAATTCTCTTAAGAATCCTTTCTAGAATGCTATTCTGATGCATAATATTGATTCAAGGGAGTGATTCATGGAGTTTTACTGTCAATTGGGTGTTTTGGTTGAAGGGACCTTCCTAACTCTTCCTCGTTGGAAATGTGTGCAAAATGTTTTATATAGATATTTTACTTTGAAGTCTTATCATTCAACTAAGGCCGTCCTTTTCCTAATTGAAGTCATAGTGATGATCGTGGAAGTCACTTACTTTTTAATTTTCTAACTTCCTCGTTGGTTGGTAGTCGAAGTGTTTTTTCATGTCATATATATGATCATTGTATACTAAAACTTCTTCTTAGAAGTTTAAATCCTTTTTGGCAACTCCATCTCACTTCAAGGATCTATTGAAATGATTTATAGACTAAAAGATACCTACCATCTCAAATTTTGATGTCTTGTTCCAAATTTTCTACACCCATGTGAATATAAAGTTTGGTCTTCTTTGCCACCCTACTTTATAATCAACACTAATTTGGATGGTGTTTATTGTAACGTCCAAAAACTACACTTCACCTATCTATATATTTTCTTTTAGTCAAACCCTTAAAGGAATCTTTAGGAAAGATTTATGTTGTATTCTTGATAGGCTTCTACTAATTCCATCACCAAATCATTCCATGATCTTGTGCTTGACCTATGCTTTGTCTTGGAAGCTTCAAACCTTTTGATGGAATAAACGGTCATCATTCTTTCACTTATGTCCTTCAAAGATAACCAATTTAGTTCTAAGCAACTTAAATTTCTTATATTCAAGATCTATTGGTTCTTTCTTAACCAACTTGTAGTGACATGATTTTATCGTTGTCTTTAGATTCATTTATGTCTCAAGCTCTGAGTAGCAACCCTAGATATCTCTATTGCTTAAGTCTAAGCATCCACTAATTCTTTTGGATTTCATCTCTAGGAAATTTCCTTATGGAAAGGTAAACATAGCTTTCACATTCCTTATACTTAATTACCCTTAGCAAAGTTACATACTAGATACTTAGACCTTTAAACCTTTTGTCTTTCTTATTTCCCATTGGAGGACTATAAGATTTGGCATGCTTTGTCAAAAAATTTTCTTGCAACCACCTTCCTAGAGTGTTTTATAATGTTAATGAAATCCCAATTTGCATTAACCATAACATGCCATCAAGTTGCTTTCTAGGCAACTTACTACTTGTTTAACATCTATAACATGGAAGGTGTTTTTTCTTACATTGTCTAGCCTATCATCTTCATCCATGATTATAATGGAATAACATATTCATGAACTTCTACTTGTACATGGTAAACCTCATAGATTAAATGAGATCCAATACTTGGAGTTTTTTTGGATTCCTAAACAATCAGTTCATCCTTGAATATGGTAGGGAAGTGGTTTAGCTCATGAAATAAGAAAACATTTCTATCTCATTTAAGTTCTTTGTATTATGAACTATTGCCTCTCATAAAGATAATGTGTTTGATTTTCATCTTGAGATGCAAATATGTTGAATGAGGCCAGAAAACAACTATAGATTCTTCTAAGGAAAAGGTGACTTTAAAGCTTCATGATTCCTAGACATTGCACCATTGCCCTAGGTGCAAAGTACAGTTAATGCATGCTTATTGAACTCCAAGATCAATTCTTGTTGAATTTCAAATATTTGTATTTGATTTCCATCATTCACTTGGATGGAATCAAGTGAGAGCTTCTATATCAAAGTGTTCATGAAACTTTGACACTATGTTGAGTACCCTCCTACTAAGGATACATGAGACATTACACAAGGAAAAGTGAAATCTCTTTTAAACTTTTTGAGAATTCTCAAAGAAACCTTATTTAGAACTTCTCTTGAATGAAGTGATCTACTATATTTAATACTTAAATAATTGAATATTCTAGATTCTCATGTATACATGACTTCTTGGCCATTGATATGGAAAGATAAATAGGACATACTTTCTTACTTGATGTAAACTTGACATTAAGTATTTAATACCCAATTCTCTTATTGGGAAGGAATTTCTAGATGCTTGACTTGCGAAGTTTTAGCTAGCATCACTTTTCAAATATCTAGTTTCATTTTTTCTTGAATTTCATGTGTTAACTTAAGACTAAGCTAACTACTAGAAATATACATTCACTTGTTTATTTTCATATCCTTAGTTAACAAGAGAATGTTATTCATGCAAATCCATGTTCTTGCATACTATAAATGGTTCAAGCATTCTTTTCTCTAAGCATGCTCGACATTCATGCACCTCATGCACTTATGTCCCTTTGTACATGCAAGAGATTGTTGATTATGACCACCATGTGCTAGACAGATGACTCTCCTCCCAACCATATGCATCTATATAGTTCTCTCCAAGGAAATGCCTTCTTGGGAAGGTGGATTCTAACCATCCACATGTCAGCCATGTAACTGCATGTGCACCAAGTGACCCATTTAACTAGAATTAACTCAAGTGGATGCTTCTAGAAGGTTTTAGAGCTCTTTGGGCAAAACTCTCTTCCCATGATCCCTTGGGGGTTGAACCCAAGACCTCAATCCTTCACATCCTTGAGACTAAACCACTAGGCTAAGTGGATCTCTTGTTTACAAGAGCAATGATCATGATCTCATGCTCAAGTCTAGTATCGAGATCTTTGTTCATACACATGGGTGACCAAATGGTGTCTGATTTCAAATCTGTCTAAACTAGCCATGCCCTTAGATCATAGAAATAGTTTATTATAGTGCAAGTTTAATTTTAGGATGCTGCAAAATATTTTTGAGACATCTTTTAATGATACGCAACCATACAAGATCATTTTCCTTGAATTCCTTGGCTAATCATTTTCTATTGACATTATGTGTATAACGTTATTGACTTTTCCTAATGTTCTCGTGAACATTGTGAAGTATAGAAATGTGACCTTGAGAAATAGAATCAGCCATCAGAATGTCAGTTTGAGTGAGTGACATGGGAGTGGGAAGCTTTTTACTATAAACAATCTCAAAAGGTGCATGACCAGTAGTGGTGTGTGTGGTGTTATTGTAAGAAAATTGAAGCAATGGCAACTTTTCATCCCAATTAGTTTGACTATCTAATGAATAACAATGCAATAAATCAAGAATAGTACTCTTTATAGCCTCACTTTCTCCATTACTTTTGGGATGAAATGCAGAGCTAAAGTCTAGTTAGAATCCAAATGCTGAAATAAGGCAACCCAAAAATGATTACAAAATCCATTATCACGATCAGATAACATTACTTTGGGAAATCCATGATGTGGAAAAATGCATTAATGAAAAGTTTTGCAGCCTAAGGTGCAAATAAAGTCTTTTTACAAGGAATGAAATATGTATATTTACTAAACATATCAACTATTTGGAAATTACTAAACATATCAACTATTTTCCAAATCATATCATTAAGTGATGAAGTGATAGGAAGACCTCTGATAAAATCCATAGAGATTTGTTGTTGTGGTTCATTTGGAATGGGAAGTTGCATTAATAATCCAAATGGTTTACCATGATGTCATTTTACACGCTGACATACAATGCATTGAGAAAAATAATGTGCAATATATTTTTCCATGTGGGGCCAAAAGAAGAAATCTTTGAAAGCAAAAATGGTGCTCTGTATGCCTCTATGACCCATGTAAGATGGTTCATGCATTTATTTGATGATAAAATCTTTAAAATATTGGGTTATGCATAATCAATGTTGAAAATAAAGTAACCCATGATGAAATGTATAATGTTCATTAGTTAAAGGTGCACCATTATTAAATTCATGCCATGTATGTGATAAATACAAAGCATATGCATAAGTGGAAATCATTTCTTGAAAGCAATGAATTTGGATTGCAAAAATATTATGCAAAACAACAAAATGTGATGAAAACGACTAAGAGCATCGGCTATGACATTAGCGTACCAAGTTGATATTGGATCAGGGGTTGGAAATTTTGAATGAATGAAGCCCATTCAAGATGTCAATTAGAGATTAAGGGCTGATTTAATAAATGCTTAATAGCATATTGATGAGCTTTGATTAAGACCTCAGATCCCATAAGATAGTGTTTCCAAATTTGCAAAGCATGCACAACTGCTAACAATTCTTTATCATATGTACTATAATTCTTTTTTGAGGGCTTAAGATTCCTACTCTCAAATGCAATGGGATGATCATTTTGCATTAAAACAACACATATTCCTAAACCATTAACATTAGTAATGACATGAAATGGTTTTGAAAAATTAGGTAACTATAAAACAGGTGCATGTGAAAGTGCATGTTTGAGTTTTTCAAAGGATTGTTGTTGGGTAAGTCCCCATGAAAATTTTATTTTCTTTTTCAATAACATGTTAAGAGGCGATGCTAAATAAGAATAATTTCAAACAAACTTCCTATAGAAACTAGCCCACCCAACAAAAGAACAAACATCATTAGCTGATTGTGGTGTAGGCCATTCTACTATAACTTTAATTTTTTTTGGATCCACATGCATGCCTTCACTTGAAATAATATGTCCTAGATATTCTAGCTTATGTTGAAAGAAGTAACTCTTTTCAAAATTAGTGTAAAGTGTGTTCTCTCATAGCAAATGAAAAATTGTTTTAAGATGCTTCTCATGCTCATTATCATTCTTATTGTAAACAAGTATATCATCAAAGACTACAAGAACAAAAGCTTGGTAATCAAGAAAAATGATGTTCATCATTCGTGCAAATGTAGCAGGCGCATTAGTAAGTCCAAAGGGCATTACCATAAATTAATAATGGCCGATTTGAGTTCTAAATGTTGTCTTAAAAATATCACTTTGTGTCATACAAATCGGATGGTAATCCGATTTAAGATCAATTTTACTAAAGACATGAGCTCCTTGTAATTTATCTAGGATATCATCTAGTTGAGGAATAAGGTATCTATTCTTTATTGTGATCTTGTTAAGGGCTCTATAATCAATGCACATTTGATAAGTTTTATTCTTCTTCTCTACTAAAAGAACTCGTGCTCCAAATGGGGAGGAACTAGGCCTTATAAGTCCTTTGTGGAGTAAGTCTTTCCCTTGGTTTTCTATTTTCTTTTGATGTAATGGGCCATGCCTATATGGTGCTTTATGGGGAGGAGAGATACCAGGAATTAAGTCTATGCTATGGTCAAAGGATCCTCACGATGGTGGTAGTTCAGAGGGATAATCAGACATAAAACAATCCATATAAGTAGTCATGAAAGGTTTATGTGCATCGGGAAGTGTATGAGTATAATCATTTATGACATTGACTAAGACAATGCATGCATTGAATCCTTTCCTAAATGCATGTTTTACTTGAGTATGACTAATTAATGGAAATGGCTGCAAATCATGTCACATAGGCAAAGTAATGATTTGACCTTTAAATTCAAAGTTAAAGGTATGTGTATGTAGTCAATTCGTGCATCTACATATGGGCCTATGCTAATAGTAACATCTTGCACTTCTCCTATTATATTATAACGACTACCTTGAAATGTAGCTTTCACTTTATACAAGGAAGGAAATGTTTTTAATTTAAATTAGTGAACTACCATCATCATGTAAAATATTAACCAGTTTGTTATTGATAGTACCCTGCATGCAAAGTAAACAATGAATAGAGATATCATTACCCAAGGTACTTAAGTCCTTCTCCAATGCTTCCTCTATCCAAATAGAAGGAATTTCTTCATTATGGGCCTCCATGTTATGCAATTGAGCTGCAGATAGTTTCATATGAAGAGGTCATAATTGGCAATTCATTTTTGTATGTCCCAATTTACCACAATTCGAGCAGGTGATATGTGGTCGCTTCTATTGGGCATCCACCACTAAAGTTTATAGGGTAGGTGGTTTGGTAGGTTGCAGAGATGAAGCAACAAGTGCAATTGAGTAATTGGATTGTGGAGGATGAGAAAAATTAGAGTAACATGGGGCATAAAGATTACGCTTCATAGGAAATGTGGGTTTAACAAAAAATGGTTGTTGGCATGGTTGTTGTAGATGGATCGACTTGGTTATGGATTGGAATTCCATCTCTGCATCATAGGCAAAAGAGATAGCCTCATTGAGGGTTGTAAGCCATAGGGTGTGAAGCTTGGCTTTGGTTCCCACCTCCAAACCATCTTTGTATTTTTGTTGCAAGCTATCCTCTGGTACATCTTCAAGCATTCAAAGCAATAATAAATTTTTCTAGAACCACTCCGCGTAGGTAGTGACCGTGTCACCCTTCTTCCATGTAAAGGTTTTCCATGCACATCGAACATGTAAATGATATTGAGAAGGAAGAAAAGAATCCTTCACTTTATCTTGGAAAGCCTTCCATGTGGTTGGACGATTTGTATTGTGATGCAGGATATTCCACCACAGCGAGCGTTTCCTACTAACTAGTTAGTGGGAAATTTGACTTTTTCACTCATATGTTTCATTACTATAAAAATTGTTGAACTATGATAACCATCAAAGAACTAAATGGCCATCTTTATGGTCATCAACTGTAGAAACTGGTAATTTTTAACACCAATCTTGGAATGGGTGCCATTCGATTGGGCACAGACAATAGATTTTACCACCCTTGTAAGGTTATCTTCATCAGATTGCATCTTCTGAAGTACTTTGTCATGTTGTTGGATCTCATCTTGAGCACCTTGAAGTTTGTGCCACAAGAGCTCAAGTTGTTGCTCAAGTGTTACCTCGGGTAGACGTGACTCATCGAAATCCTCCATGGTGTTCGTAGGCTCCATGGGTATGTAGAGAACAAACCCCTCTTGCTAGATATGTAAAAACAATTTTGAGATTGCTTGAATTAAAATGTAAAAGGAAAGGTTGTTCTTGCAAATTGAAAAAGTAAGAAAGAGATGAAATTTGTGTTAAATATAAGAAAAGAGAACTAGAGTGAAAATACAAAGAGATAGTGTAGTGGTAAATAAAACACTTCCCTTGTGAGAGTGAGTTTATGGGCTCAAATCCTCCTTCCTTGGTGAATATAAAACTCCTTATTGCCACTCATAAATTAAAATTGGTTCATGTGTAGCCAACAGCTACCAACGGTTGCCAAGGGAGCCGAGGGAGCCATGGGTGCCAAAGATGCCAAAGTTATGCCTAAGTTGTATGTCTTAGTCAACACCTAAGAGTAAGCCGAAGGAGTAAACATAGGTGTAAATGTGGGTTCTGGTTTTGGAATTGGAACCAAAATTGAAATAGAAACCGAAACCAAAATAGAAATGGAACAACGAACAGAGAACAACAAACAACAAAACAGAGATCAAATGCCAAAATGGACAAAAAATAGACCCCTCTATACTGTCACATGTAGAGTTGTGATACCATTGTTATCGAGATGTTAACTGACCTGCACACAGAGAAAATAGATACTCACTAATTTAGGATGGGTATGTGTTGAGAACTAATCTTAAGAAGTTAGGGATGTAGTCCCGACATTTTAGGAAGATGACAGACAATAGACATAGGCAGAATGTAATGAAGATATTTCACTAATCTCTAAACCAAATGACATGAAAATTGATAGCATAGAACTACAAGATCTAAGCTACATGTTCCAATTTGAATCACAGAAAAAGATTAAGTATCCGTAGAGAGCTCCTCAAATCAAGTTCACTGAAAATGAGAGTGTGGCAATAGACAATAGTGAACATGAGATAGTTGCATAATCAGAATCAAATGTATAATGTATTGAATGTATGATACAAAGGAGATGTTGTAGGCTTACTCATACATGTGTGGACTAAGTGTTCCCACAATCTTGAAGCTCAATGTGTCCTTCTTCTGCTTGCTATCCCACGACTAAAAGTCATGAGTTTTTATAGATGAATTCGAATTTGAATTTGGAATCTTCCACCTAAAAGTGATCCTATCTTTTAGCCACCTAATTAATTTGATTCCAATCACTTGGTTGTTGTGAATTACAACTCGTAAATCTACGAGATTCTCTGAGGCTTTCCCTTTTACATTTATCTTGAGTTAAACTCAAGATATTTACAAGAGGTGTTCACATATGACTTATGAACATTCAAGCTCAAAATATGAAGTAAACCTTTGAACTTTTGGTCAAGCATCAAGGCTTGCCAAATGTACCAACAGCTCCCCCTCAAGCCTAAGATGCTTGATTCTTCAATCCATAGGTATCTCCTGCATTCCAATCATTGATTTGAACCTGTTGAGTTTGGTTCCATCAAGTGCTTTGGTCGTCATATCTGCACATTGCATCTGAGTAGACAGATAAGATAATTGTATTTCTTTGCTTGCTATTTTCTCTCTCACAAAATGATAATGAACTTCTATGTGCTTGGTCCTGGCATGAAAAATAGGATTAGCAGCTAAATGCAAAGAACTCATGTTGTCTCCAAATATGTATGGAGTACCAAACTCTAACCCTAAATCTGTATATAGGGACTTGATCCACATTGCTTCCTGAGTTGCATTTGCCAATCCTCTGTATTCAGCTTCAGTTGAAGAGAGTGCTACTATGGGTTGTTTCTTGGAAGACCAAGAAATGAGCTTTGTACCTACAAAGGATAAATATCCAAATGTGCTTCTTCTGTCATCTTTTGATCCTGCCCAATCTGCATCAGTGAATAGCTTTACACTTAAATCAGAAGTATAAGGATAATACAATCCTTCATTCATAGTTCCCTTTAGATATTTCAATATCCTCTTTGTTGCATCCATGTGAGGCTTTCTAGGAGTGTGCATAAATTGGCTAAGCACACTTACACCATAGCATATATCTACCCTAGTTAGGGTTGCATAATTCAAGCTTCCAACTAGGCTTTGGTAGCTTGTAATGTCTTCAATTGGTTCCCCTTCATGAGCACTTAACTTGTGATTGACCTCCATGGGAGTACCTGCAACCTTAGCATCCTGCATCTTGAACTTTGCAATACATCTTTAACATACTTCCTTTGAGTAAGGAAGATCCCTTTATCTGTATAGACAACTTCTAATCCAAGAAAGTAAGTGAGCAATCCTAGGTCACTTATCTTGAATTCTTCCTTCATTTGTGCTTTGATCTTCTTGATTCCATGTGCATCATTACCTATAAGAATGATATCATCTACATACACACATAGATATATAACTTCAGAGTTACTCTTCTTAGTGAAGATTGAAGAATCAGCCTTGCTCATCTTGAATCCTTTGTCCTGCAAAAATGTAACCAATCTATAATTCCAAGCTCTAGGAGCTCGTTTGAGACCATAGAGAGCTTTCTTGAGTTTGCACACATACTCAGGATGTACATCATCAATAAATCCAGGAGGTTGTGCCACGTACACTTCCTCTGAAATCCAACAATTCAAAAAAGCATTTTTTACATCTAATTGATAGATGTTCCAATTCCTTGAAGCAGTTACGCTTAAGAGAACTCTGATTGTTGGCATCTTTGCCACAGGAGAGAAGGTCTCCTCATAATCAACCCCTTGGGTCTGATCAAACCCTTTGGCCACAAGTCTTGCTTTATACCTATTTATTGATCCATCAGAATTCTTTTTTACCTTATAGATCCATCTAGATCCAATAATCTTCATGGATTGATTCTTGGGAACTAGGTCCCAAGTCTGATTTTCTTGAAGTGCTTGTATCTCATCCTCCATTGCTTCCTTCCATTCAGATTTCTTATTTGCTTCCTCAAAGGTTGATGGTTCTTTTGAATCAATATCCTGAGCAATGTAGATTGAGTGTTTAGTGACTAAAGAGGTGTCATTCCATACCTTTCTGGCTTCTTCTTTTCCCTAGTTGATCTCCTTATTGTTTGTTGAGAGGATTCTGCAATATCCCTCAAGTCTTGCATCTTCTCTTTATCTTTGTTGCTCCATACCTTGAAGTTCTTCCTTGGTGTTTTCTGATCATCATCAGAATCACTTGAATCTTCACATTGTTGATTAGTTGCCTTCTGAATTGTGGGAAAGTCTTCTTCTAGGTCATAAGGTAGCTTGACTTTTCTAAAATCATCTTCAAACCACGAGTTGTTTTCATCAAAAACAACATCTCTAATAACAATAAAACCTTTAGTACTTGGATTATACAACCTGTACCCTTTTTTATTAAGATCATAACCTATGAACACACATTTCTTTGCCTTGGGATCCATTTTACCTCTGATCTGTGATGGAACATGTGCATATGCTATGCACCCAAAAATTATGCAATGTTCTAGGCTAGGCCTTCTTCCATTCGAAGCTTCATATGGTGTCATCCCATCCAATGCTTTAGATGGGAGTCTATTGATAAGGTAGGTGGTTGTGGATACAGCCTCTACCCATAGATAGTTGGGCAATTTCTTCTCATTGATCATGGACCTAGGTAATTTGATCTATGCTACCTTGACAAGACCAGACCTATCATATGTAGTGGGTGTTTTATTACAATTTATGCATTGTCCAAAGAAAACTCATTGGATTGAAACTCAAAGGGTACTCATATATATCAAGGGAACTCTAAGTGAAGGTTTGTATTATGGTTTTACTTCTGATACAAGAATCAAAGTGTTTAGTGATGCAGATTGGGCAGATAATTCAGATGGTAGAAGGTCTACTCATGGTTATCTCTGTTATATTGGAGATAAGTTAGTTTCTTGGTGCTCAAAGAAGCAACATACAGTTGCTTTATCATCCACAGAAGCTGAGTATAAAGGAATGGTAGAGGCTGCTAAAGAAGTGATATGGTTGAAGACCTTATTGAAAAGTTTTGGAACTGATCAAAGTACTCCAATTATTTTTGGAGACAACATGAGTTCATTATATTTGGTAGCTAATCTTGTTTTTCATGCCAGGACTAAACACATAGAGATTGAGTATCATTTCTTGAGAGAAAAGGTACTTGATAAAGAGATTGAAGTATTGTATACTCCAACAAAAGAGCAAGTTGTAGATATGTTGACAAAAAGCTTAGATGGACCTAAGCTACAAAAGTTCAAAGAGATGGCAGGAATAAAGAAGGATGGTATAATCATAATTAGTGATTGAGGGAGTGTTGTTGGAACAAAAAAATCCCCAATTGATGATTATGAAGAACTTGAAGCAAGTCAAGAATCAGAATGAAGCCAAAGAAGTCATTTAAGAAAGTGAAGAGATCTCAGAAGTGAAGCTTGTATACATATGTACATTACATATGAAAATTCTTGTAATATGAGTGTAGATGATCATTAGAATGATAAGGAGTAATGCAATAGACATGGGATGAGTCTAGAATCATATGTATATAAGTCAATTTGTAAAGAAATAGTAGAGAGATTCATTAGGAGTCAAGTGTCCATGACATAAATGTGTAGAGAGTCATCTTCAGAAGTTCGCGTCGAGTCTTTCTCTGATTTCTCTCAGCCTGATCATGTGGATCAGGAAATCTTTTGTACACATCTAATCTAGAAGCTAATTAAGCTATGTTCAAAGTTTCATATTCTAATTCCTTTCATGTTATGTGAATGATCAATAGGAACATGTATATGTAAAGTCTGCAGATAGATCTCTTAGAGTCAGGCACTTTTTTGTGTCAATGTTTTGCTTGGATCTCAGTGCATAGTGTAAATTTTTTGATGAGTGAGCATTCAAAATCTAAGTTAAAAGGTAAGGAAGCTATTGCTAAAAAAATTTAGCAAAATGGGACTTGTGTTGTGAGAAATCGTGTTCTCTGTTCGTGATCCGAATCCAAATCCAAATCCACGTCCGCGTCCGCTTCCGCTTCTGTCTCTGTCTCTGTTCCAGTTCCAGAACTAGAACCTATGTTTACACCTACGTTTACACCTTCGCTTACTCCAAGGCGTCAACTAACGCAAAGAACTTAGGCAAGAACTTAGGCAATACATTGGCAGCTAAGGCTCCCTTGGCGACTATTGGCAGTCGTTGGCTATGCACGAGGCAATTTTAATTTTGAGTGGCAATAGAGAGTTTTAGATTCCCTAAGGTAGGAGGATTTGAACCCATAACCTCGTACTTACAAGGGAAGTACTTTAACCACTACTCCATCTCTTTGAGTTATCACTCTATCTCCCTTTTGTCATATTTACATCAATTTTCACCTCCCTCTTCCTTTTACAATTTCCAAGATGATCTCACACATGTGGAAGCGCCCCTCGATTTTCTAGAGGAGTGCATCAAAGAATAGGGCATAATTTACAATATACAACTTGGATTCTAGCATATAATATATCGTTGGAAAGCTCTCGGAATGAGATTTTTAATAAATGTATTAGATTGAGGATCCAAAATAGTTTGAAAGAGGGATTTTTTTCTCTAGATATGGACCCTACAACAATGGAGGACTTTGGCAATTCACCTTTACGAGGGGTCTCACTCAAGCAACAATTAGAGCTTATGCGACAAGAACTTCAAGCAACTCAACAAGTTGTACAAGAACGCGATGCTATGCTCCCGCAAGTACAAAGTGATGATCGTAGCTTAATCAAAGTGGTGAAAGTGATTATCACTGCATAAGAAGAAGGTGCAAGTTCCAAGATAGGTGCTAAGAACTTCCAATTCTCCATATTTGATGGATGAAAGGATGGCCAATTTGTCCTGTCATGGCTCTCTCAATTCGACAATTTCTACTCTGATGAGTCATATTCAGAAAGTGAGAAAGTCAATTTTGCTACCAATTCTATCAATCATGATCGACACCATCAATTGCGATTGACATTGTCCATCAAAACAGACAGCCTATCCATCACAATTGATAGACCACAACAGATGCCTTTCTCCATCACAACAAATAGCATCAATCATGATGGACACCCTTGTCCAATGCACTTGACACAAATATCATGAGTGAGACCTAAACACGGCAAAAGAACTATCCATCATGAAACATAGGGCCATGATTGACACATAGTTATGCAAAAAAAACCAAAAAAAATTATCCATCATGATTGACACCATCCATCACGATTGACATCATCCATCACAATCAACACATCCATCGCAATCGACTCATCCATCACGATTGACATTGTTCATCATGATCGACACATCAATCATGATCGAATCTATCCACCATGATGGATACCATCAATCTTGATTGAGATTGTCCATCTCGATTGATAGGCCACGACAGATAGCTCTATCCATCATGATTGATAGCCCTGTCCATCAGATTGATAGGCAATTTTGGCCAAAATTTTAGGGTTTTAATTTTTTAATTTTTTATTTTTTTTGGAGCATCATGAGGTCCCCAAGAAAATATTTCGAGAAGTCCTATTTTCCTGTTTTGAAACCTAGAACCCTGAATAGACATAACTTCCATATCTAAAATTAGTTTCTAGTGATCTTGAGTTCATTGAGTTTTAGATATAGTATTTTGAAGTTGACCTTCCACAAGGGTGAGGAATCTAAGGGATCTCTAGAGAAGTCTTTCATAAAGACAAGTGAAAATTTGGTCTTTGAAACACATGAATGAAAATGTTCTATTAATTTAATTAACTTTAACTCTTGATCTAACTTTGGGACTTTTACAGGTCCATTGAGAGCATTGAAGGGCATCCAGAGCAAGAGTGAGCTGCAAGCTTGAGAAAAAGTGTCTTGGGCACTCAAGCGTGATCCAAGGGATAAGCAACTTGAGGTTGGAGCATTCTCAACCCCCTTAGTCAATTCCTAGCATAAGCTAAGTACAGTTAGTGGTATTGTTTAATTAGGGATATGTTAGGCATGATACAAGTACAAGAACCCTAATTACTCAAATGCAAGCATAAATAGGTTAGTTTTGTGACAAACTCTAAAGTAAAAGGACATAAATCGAGCAATCAAACTTCAAGTGTGTTGAAACTCAAGTATTCCTCATGATGACAACTATTGGACAAGAAGTGACATCCTAAGTAAAACAGAAAAGAACAAGGGACTAAGATGAAAAAACTTGGCAACGAGGTTGTACTTGGGAAAATTGGGATAATCGTAAAAGCATATGAACCTTAGATCAGGTAGACATCTATTTTGTGATGGACAAAGCATGAGATTTTCTAAAGCATGTATCAATCATACAATCAGATCATGGGCCCAGCAATTGAGTGATTACCCATATGTTCTAAGTTCATAAACGAGTGACTCTGAGATGTCGTATAGCATGGAGAGACCAGTAGGTAGCTCAGGAGTGGCATACCCAAGACTCAACTGGAATACATCAAGACCAACCGATTAGGTGCTCGCATCTATGAGGATGGTCTGGGAAGATCCGTTGTTCAAATTAAAAACCTAGATCAACCTATTGGACTACAACACCCAATAGTCAAATTTGAAGATGGTTCATACATTGATAAAGTAGGAACCATGTATGTAGTCACCAACCAACTAGACAGAACATATGAATTTAGTAATGTAATCCTAGAGACAAAAATAGGTGACATAACAAGGGAATTTGGGAAGAGAGCCAAGAACCCCAAGAGGTAATCGGTCTTAACCAGGATACTCACACCAAAATGGATTCCCCCTGATAACAAAGGTGTAGACTTGTCTTGGAACATGGAGACAGATGAAGCTTTTTACAAGTTTAAAACCGATCGACCTAGTGAAGTAGGAAGCATGATGATATATGAATTTAAAGATCCTGATAGCCCAAGAAAAGTGGTATATTTAGACAACACATCGGAGAGAGGTTCATGGTAATATAACCTAGTAGGATTGCATACACTTGGAAGGGTGAATTTGTTTTTGCCCAACTAAGATCCAATGTCTCTTATGGTCACCAAGTAGCTGGAGCATCCCAAGCTCATGGAACTCAAAGGCATAGAAGTAGAGATAGACCTGAAGTGAGCTTTGCAAATCCCTTAGGAAGAGAACGATCATGATTAGATGCAGATAGAATATATCATGAGAGACATAGAAATCCGAGACATCAAAGAGGCATGGATGAGTTCCCTCTACCATGGCTTAGAGAACACCCTAGGATCTTGAGGCCTACACAATTGGTTAAGTCCATGAAGAACTATTTCGATGGTACAGGAGAATTGTACAATCATGTGGTAGAATTTAGGCAAGTTGTGAGAGCTGAGCAAGTTGATGAATTGTTCACGCAATACAATGCTTTTGGTTTAACACTCAAGAACACAATTTTTACATGGTTTCAACCACTACACCGAAGACAATTCAAGAACATAGAACAATTGCTAGAAGCCTTCAACACGGAGTTTTCTAAAAGCGGCATAAGGCATAACACTTCATCATTGATCCATAGCTTTAAACAAACACCTAAAGAGATAGTGAGATGTGCAAGAAGAAGATTTAGCCAATACTTGGAGAGATGCCCAATTCCAGAGCTACCCATGCCGGCCAAACAAGTGGCATTGTTCCTAGATGGATTGTTGAGTGCTAAATTGAGATCATATGTGTATCTAAATGAATCAAGAACCATAGAGCAATGCATATGCATGTGCATAGATTTTGAGGATAACCTAGGTGAGGAACTAGATCTCTCTGAGATTTACAAAGATTCAGATAGTTCCACTCGCCCCACATCCAAACCCCCTACTATTGACAAATTGGTAGAAAAGGTAGCTTAGAAGTTAGGTGTATCTAGCAAGCACACACCTAGATTTTCCCCAATGAAACGATGCTATACTTGTGGAGGAGATCATATGACTAATGTGTGCCCAATCATGGCTCAACCCTAAGTGAACCCTAATAGCCAATACTGCACCATAGAAAGGAGGTATACTAACCATCCCACACAAGATTGCCCATATAATAAGCAAGTGGTTAGACAAAATTATCCACAACCATATCCACAATAGGGTATCCACCACAATAGTATGTTAGGCCCCAGCAACCCTATCAACCATCCTATCGAGCACAACAAACACCTCAACTAGTGTTAGTACAACAACCCTCACCTCTACCCAACATGATCCCAGTGAAGTATGCAGTAGTTGAAGAAAAATTGAACAGATCCTTAGTATCAGCATAACCATTGACCTCAAAAAGTGACCCTAATAATCATAGGTTTGATTCGACTCAAGTGGATAGTCCATCGACCTACTATATGGAGTCACTAGAACACAATGAGATTTACCCCTACAAAAATCCTAGCAAACCTAGTTGGGATCCTGAATACGCCAATGTAATGTACACAAATCCTAACTCCAGGCCCCAACCTAGATAGGTATGACCCCCAACACCTAGAGGACCATGCTACAGATGGTAGGGAGATTAATTCATTCTTGATTGCCCTATACCTACACCTATGCAACACCAATCGATGACAATTCAAGGTTTTTGTCAAGATTATGGGAATGTGCATCTTCTAGAGACTCTCCTAAGAACCCAAACAATGCATTGACGATCACTCCTATTAACATGATTGGGTTATTAGTAGACTCTACTTGAAGTGTGACTTCCACTACCCTAGTGCAAGTAGTCACCAGAGCTCAGGCATTATAGCATAACCAAGGTTTAGGTCAAGAAAAGAGTTCAGAGGTTAATGAGAATGGGAGTATAACTAAGAAAAGGACAAGAGCTTGAGGATAGTTGTGAACGAATGAAAATACAATGGTCAAAGAAGATGTGCAAAATTGAGGAAAACCTAAGAGAAACAAAAGCCTAAATAGTTGAACTCATATCTCAAATGCACTCTCACACAACACCACCACCATCATCATCACCAACCAATCAACCTTACACAATCCCACCACCACCTAGAGTAGGATCAATTTTAGTAGATCCCACTCTCGAAGACCTACACATGATGCCTAAAGCATATCAGGCCAGAATCCAAGAAGGTCCAAATGTGAAAGAACATGAAAAGTGTTACCCTAGAGCTAACTTAGAGATTGAACCAACCAATCTTTGTGCTAAGATGGTGGAATCGGCTCAAACCCTGTTTGAAACCAGTCACCTCTTCAACACTCTAGTTCATCTAAGACTGAGTTACACTTTGATGGACTATTAGAAAGATTGGAAAAGATGATAGTTGAGTCAAAAAAGCAAGCTACATCTCAAGTGAGTAACCTTATAATTGAAAGGATAAGCCTTCCTCCCAAGGATGCTTACACTCCCAACTCCACCGAGTCAGGAACCTCTGCTTCTATAAATCAATACTCACAAGAATTCCTAAGAGAAATTTAGGAAGAGAAATGGATGACCTACATGATCAATTCCCACAAGATATTCCTCCTCCCATTGAACTTGTGGATGACCTGCATGATCAATTCCCATAAGATATTCCTTCTATTTATGGAGAACAAAAGGATATATAGTCTAGTGAGTGATTAGACTTTGAGTCTAATTCCCTACAAGAATTGCCCCATTTTACAGGCCCATGGGAAGCTAAGTCCACTTGTATGAGAGCCCCAATAGTCATGGTAAGAAATGAAGACTCGTCAAACCTAGGAATATGGAGGTAGTAAAGAACACTAAAGTGCAGTGCAATCTCACTTTAGAGGAGCTACTCAAGGTTAAACCAGAACTATGGAAACATGTAGCCAATCAAGTGCCATAAGTAGCTAAATATCATTCCTAGGTAGGATCACATAGAAGAGTGCCAGAAACACAATTGGATAAAATAGGACACATGAGTGAAGAAGAAGAAAGAAACACCTATCTTCCTATCACTCATGAGGGTTAGACCACCAAGGCTATTTTGGACTCAAGGGCAAGAGTTGCAATTTCCACCACTTCCCTATGGAGGCATTGGGGCAAGCCAACACTCAAGCCAACAAGAATGAAATTACAAATGGTCGATGGTCACATAAAGAGACCTCTAGGACTACTAGGAGGGATAACTCTCACTACTTGTGGTCTAGAGTTTGAGCATACTTTTGCCATATGTGATTTCAGGAAAAACCAAGCCTATGAGATGATTTTGGGAAGACCATTCAAGAGACAGTTGCAACTAGTGCAGGATTTGGGAACCAATTCCTTGTATTTTCGACATTTAGGTGTTACAACTAAAGTCAATCTCAAGAACTACTCTCACAGATATGTGCCCCCTATACAATGGAATCCCATCCATAGAGCCATAGATGACATAGAGTCAGTGCACTCCATAGGATCTGGATCTTCATGGATGCATGAAGACACTCACTTATGGATGTGTAAAGTTGCACTAGAAGAAGAGAAGAGAGAGAACACCAGAGAGGTAGGTGTGAAGGAAAATAATAGATCAATTTGAGACCTCGCCTATGCACCTGTAGAATTTTGGGACAAAGAATTTGAACCTCATGGTTGGGCAGAAATCCTAGCTACCATGGATGTAGCCATCAATGAAGAACAATGGACACCACACTGTGACGAAGATGGCTATGACATTTCAATCTTCACTATAGAACCAATCATGTGTGATTTGGTTATCAAAGAATGTGAGCCTAGCACGGAAGAACTTGATCAATCAAGTGACTCAGATTTAGAGTCAATTAATATGGATCCTTTTTGTGCCTCAAAAGAGGAATACTTGTACATAGTAGAAGCTCAAACTCAAGGACAAGAAGATCTTACGAATGATGTGAGATCAACTGCACAGGTAACCACTAAGAGGGAAGGCATGAAGAGAAAAAAGAGAGAAGTACCACTAGATGAGGAATAATCTCTATTCGAGGAAAATTTTAAGAAGTACGAGATTGAGGATAGGAAAGTCATGATTAGAATGCCTAAATGAGAAGCACTCATAGGAGCAGCCTATGATAACAAAGAGACAACTAAGAAAATCATTGTGACCATAGAGGAAGGTGAAGAATGATGCAGGTACATAGGACACGACCTGACTAAGGAAGAAGAAAAGGAGTTGATTGATTTATTAAGAGAATATAGAGATGTGTTTGCATGGAGTTATAAGGACCTAAAAGGAATAGACCCTACCATATGCTCACATACAATTCCCATGACCTCAAAAGCCCAAACCCTCTAAGCAGAATCCAAACACATATAATGATAATTATGCAGCCAAGATAAAGGAAGAGATAGATTGATTGGTAGAAGCTAGATTTATCTATGAAATTGAGCACACGAATTGGGTGGTCCCCAATGTAGTGGTGCCCAAAAAGAATGGCAAGTTATGTGTATGCATTAAATTTAAGAAGGTTAATGCAACCACTATTAGAGATTGTTATCCACTTCCTATCACTGAGCATCTATTGGAACATGTAGCAGGTAAGGAAGTATACAACTTCCTTGATGGGTTCTCTTGCTACAACCAAGTGGCCATTACCCCAGAAGACCAGCATAAGATGGTTTTTGCCATAGAGTGGGGCATATTCACATTTTGAGTAATTCCATTTGGGCTCACCAATGCGCTAGCTACCTTTCAGAGGCTGATGTGTCATGTGTTTAAAGAATTTTTGCATAAAAAATTGGAAGTCTATTTTGATAATCTATGTGCTCATTCCAACATTAGAAAAACACATATAAATGAGATAAGACAAATCTTTGATAAATATAGGGAATATCAGGTCTGTCTAAACTCAAAAAAGTGTGTTTTTTTGGTTAGGCAAAGCAAGATTCTAGGACATATAGTGTCAAAGAATGGAATCTCCACGGATGAGGATAAAGTTAAAGCTATATCAGAGCTAACTAGGCCAAATAATGTCAAGGAAGTACAAGCTTTCATGGGCCATTGTAGATATTATTGATGTTTCATTCATATGTTTGTGGTCATTGCAAAGCCTTTGTATGCTTTTTTGACTAAATTTGAGTGGATAGAAGAATGTGAAAACTCCATTAATGAGCTTAAGTGATGACTATGTTCAACACCAATCTTGACTACACCAGATTGGAACACGACATTCCATGTTCATGTGGATGCATCCAATTATGCTATTGGGACTAGAACAACCTACTGGTGAAGGTAATATGGACCTTCCTATTGCTTATGCCATTAGAAAATTGGATGTATCTAAAAGAAATAAAACAACTACGGAAAGAGAGGGATTAGGCATGGTATATGCAGTCAAAAAGTTTAGACATTATTTGCCTACAAATAAGTTTAAATTTTTTACAAACCATCAAGCATTACTCTATTTAGTGAACAAACTTTGCAATACTCGCAGGTTAGTAATATGGTTCCTCTTACTAATGGAATATGACTTTGAAGTTCTGGTTAAGAAAGCTAGGACTCACCTTAGGGCAGATCATCTTTCTAGACTAACTTAAGGAGAGTCCCCTCAAGGAGTATCAGATGACCTTTCTGATGCTTACTTGTTCAACCTGGAAGTAGTGCCTGAATGGGCCAAAACTATGGTGCATATTCTCACCTTTGGACCTAAACATCCTGTATTGAGGGACAAAGATAAAGAAGTAGTGAGGTATCAGAAGTATCACATACTGGCATGTAGCATGTATAAGCACACCAATCAAGGCATACTGGCTTGTTGGGTAGATGAAGTGAGCATGCAAGGTGGTTGCAAATAGCACATGTAGGTGCACTACCACAACATCACTGAACTCTATAGAATCTTCAAAGATTAGGAGTATATTGGCCAACTATGGAAGCAGATGTTTGTAAGTTTTGCAAGGAATACCCAATCTATGCTATTAGACCACCAGTGGAACATGCTATGCTATATCAAGTTTCACTAGTACCAGATTGGAGTGAGCCTTTGGTAAGTTTTCTAAGGACAAAAACATTCCCTCAAGAAATGACATTAGCTAGAAGATGGAGTTTAGAACAAGAAGCCCTAGATTACACACTCATAGGTGATAATCTATACAAACAAGGAAGAGATGGCTATCCTAGATTGTGTTTCCATGAGAGTGAATATCTCAAAATCTTGGAGATGGCTCACCAAGGTGTAGTAGGAGGACATTTTGGACCAGATCGTGTGATCAAGGCAATTATATTTGCAGGTCTTTTGGCGGCCAACCCTTCACATGAATGCACATACCTATGTGAAGAGGAGCGATATTTGTTAGCAAACAGAATAACCTATACACAAAGATAAGATGCCACTAAGACCTATGATGGGTGGATGTGCATTCTCTAAGTGGGGAATAGACTTTGCCAGTCCTATTAATCCCCCAAATAAGAGCTCACATGCTGAGTACATCATTGTGGCCACTGATTATCTGACTAAGTGGGTGGAAGTGAAGTCAACAAGAAAGAATGATGTGTAGACCATTGCTAAGTTTCTATTTGAGAATGTATTTACAAGATATGGTTTTTCAATAGAATTGGTGAGTGATCATGGCACCCACTTCTTGAATGAGGTCATTGAATACTTGTTACAAGAATTCATGGTGACTCACAAGAAGTTGGCTCCATATCACCCACAAGAAAATGGCTAGACTGAAAGCGCTAACAAAATACTTTGTAATGTTCTGACTAAATTGGTGAATAATAAGCATTCTAATTGGGACAAACAATTACATCATGATGTTAGTGCATATCAAGTGGCCTATAAAACAACGCTCCAAGCCACACCCTTTCAGATGGTATTTGGCCAAAATGCAGTGCTACCATTACACTTCTTAAAATCTACATTGAAGGTAGCAAAAGTGCACCAATGGACCGATCATGAGCTTTCATCTAGAATTTTGGACTTAGATTAACTTGGAGAGACACAATTCAGAGCAGAAACATGGATTTATGTAGCCAAGAAAAGACAAAAAATCTACTTTGATGCCCATGTGGAGGATAAGGGCTTAAAAGCAGGAGATTTAGTCTTGGTGTACACCCTGCAGCAACATGCGAGGAAACTAGAGAAGCATGGCTATGGACCCATGATTATTAGTAGAATATCAACAAGTGGAGCTGCCCAATTAGCCACTCTAGAAGGAGACATCCTACCTAGTTACATCAGTGGATGTAGAGTCAAATTATATCAATAACCTCTCATAGAAGAAATGCTTAATTGACTAAACAATGCAAAGAAATGCAAGGAAGAGTAAAAACAAGTTCGAGAAGAAGTGCAAGCAGAGGCTTTAGAACGCATCTGAATCAGGTGTAAGTTCCCTTAGAATAGTTGACCGATGACTTTTTGTGAGAATAGAGATAGGACAAGGAAACAATGTCAGGATTGTACGAGCCTTGATTAACTCTCGTGCAGCCACTAGTGTAGTTTGCCTTTCTTATTATCAAGAATTGCAATTAAAACTCAATCCTATAGAAGCATATCTCATAGGATTGGGAGGTGTGGAAACCCCTTGCATGAGTGAGGTGGCACTTCCCATCTACATTCAGGATGTTCTTATGGCAGTGAAGGTGCTAGTGAGTCAAGATGAGGATCTCACTGAACCTCTTGTCTTGGGTCAAGATTGGATCTATGATGATCTAGTTGAACCTAGGACTTGGACTTCTTCATGTCTAGGTGGATCAAAATTGTATCACAATTGAGCTAGAAAATCATGCACTCGAGGAACTAGGAAAGACACCCACTCCTAGTCCTTCCAAGAACACACTTGAAGATAACCATGCTTTTGTTGTCCAAAGTTCTATGATGGATAAAGAGGCCACTCGTGAAGGATTTGTAGTAGCCAACATGGAACTCCATTCTTTTCCAAAGAGGGCCCAAGGAAAACAACCAAGAAGACCTAGGTGTTGAGTCACACAAACAACCAAGTTGCAAGCTCAATAGTTAGGGCAAAACAATGCACCTCATGGAGTGAGGTAGATCTAGATACACAAGGTCAAACAACCCTTTGCTCCGATGATGGAACCCCAAAGATGCAGCACACAAACTACTCAGTTAAAGACTACAATGAAGGAGTATGCTAGGAATAAACCGAGCCAGACTATTTCTATTTGGATTCCAAAGTAGTTGACGAAGGCTGACCCCAATGCATGACAAATTTGGGTGCCCAAGACTTGCTTACTAGCTCAGATAGCTGCACATAGGCTCATAAGCTCAAATCACCACCCACAAACACTCACATCATGCACTTCATGGCAAACATTTGCAATCAACACCTCCACACCTAAAATCACACCTAGGACTATTTGGAAATGGGTACCCAAAAAGTTCCAAATCCAAGAAGACATATTTCAGAAACATGTAAAAATCATTATAGTCAAAAGATGCAATCCCACAAAGAAAATTTGGAGAGTTAAACCCTGTAATAAACCCCTTGATCCAACCATGTAGACTATTGTGCACAGGAATAAATGCACTTGAGTACAATGCACAACCAGAGTATGCATATAGGAACATTACTAACTTCCTAACTCTCACTCAGACACACACAATACACCAATTTGACTAACTTCTAACATCAAAGAACACCATGTTGGTATTGTAGAGGGAACACGGTATTATCATGTTTCCTATGCAATGCTAACATGATTTTCTTCTTACAATAGATAAGAAATCATTAGAAACTACCAACAATATCATGGTTGACGTAGGAGGAACTAGTTCTCAAGTAGGCACAAGTTAGCAGGTTGTTGATATGGAGAGCTTACCCATCATGCTTGAGATGAATGAATGACCAAAGGACTTGCAGGCCATACAGATCATACCCATACAAGACCCCCCAAGAGGCCACACCATGCCAGTCGACAAAACCTCCCATTGGTTAATTGAGGTAGCAAGACCATTAGGAGAGGGCTCTTACCTTTGGGAGGCAAAGCTAGAATTTAATGGAAAGTTGGGGAAATATTATTTCTTCACTCATGAGTTTGAGAAGTTCCAAAATGCGGAAGAGATACACCTAGTGTGGTAGAAAATAGGATTAGATGCATACTTTGGTGCTAAAATTCCCACAACTAACTTCATGTGATATTATTATCTTATCAACACCCTGACTCCTAGCAAGAATCCCAAAGCCTCGGGTACATTTGTGCTTCCATCGCTAACTAGAGGAAATGAATTGAAGTGGTTTAAGTTAACCAATAACCTAGTATGCGATGCTCTGGATATGAGAGGGATGCACATACCCTCTGAGAAGGAGACTCTAGTGCCAGAGAGCATGAAGAATAGAAACCTCATAAAACTCAAGGATATGGTGGCCATGATGCCTAACATTGCGATTCACCTTAGAATGTGCATGTAGTATTTTGCCTTTTGAGCACAAGACAGGTTCACCATGCCACATAAGAAGGTATGGTTTAGTTTATATCTTGTAGAAACTCAGAACTTAACAATTAAGCTACCTCACTGGATTATTGATCAAATCCACTTGGCACACAAACGATGGCCATGCAAGTTGATAGTGTATGGATGTTGTGCCTTGACTAGGATTATTTATCGATGTTTGGCCTATGACATTCCAATTCAGACTCTAATGTGGAATAGGGTACAACAATTCAAAGGCCGAACATCCAGAGGACCCCCATCAAAGAGGATGCGAGGAGCAATACCATGTGCTCAACCACGAGGAGCCACTTTAACCCCAGATGTCACTCCCCCACCTCGACATGTATGCCCATTCACACTACACCTCCCAAGGTGTAGCTATGAGGGCCCAAGCTTGATATTTTTGCCAGTCCCCACAAACCTTGAATTCCTTGGAGAAGTACACCTAGGAGAGCTCACGAATGAGGATTTTGAGCAAATCTTAAGAGAGGTGAATATTGAGTTGGCTGAGGAACAATTGGTGGAATGCTCTCAACCATAAGCAACCACATCATAAGTGCCAGTTACTATAGTCGACGAGGATGAAGATGACAACAAAGATGATGGTGAGGAGGAAGAATCTGAAGAAGGTGATGATGCACATGAGGGAAGACATCAAGAAGAGAAACAAGAACTATCGGAACTTGCAGGTGCTCTGGTGTATACACCCCAATTACAAAGATTGTATGATATAATCAAGGTAGTGCAAGAATGGCATAGAGTCTCATTTGCGTGAGGCCAAGCCGTGATAGATTTGATCCTTGCAGATGAAGGGGTGGACCTTCAGTTCATCAATGCACTCAAATTATTAACAAAATCCTTGGGAGTTCAAGAGGCCATGCACACAACATTCTGACAATCAATCTAGTATGACAAGTGTAGGGTAGAGACAAGGCCACTGATAGGCAAAGACATACGGATACCCATATCTGAACCAGAAGCAACCATAGAACCAATGGCTACCTCCATTGCCACCATAGATCTTACTATAGAGACCTTTGTACAATCGTCCCCTATCTCACCTCAGCACCCCCTATCTCCCCCATTGTCCCCACCTCTGCCTCCTACCACTATTGAAACCATTGTAGTATTAACAACCTCTACCCAAAACCCTACCTCATCAACCTCCTTTTCCTTCCCTGAACCAACCTCTCAGGAAACCCTCTTTTCTTCTATCACCAACCCTCTTTTTACTTCCCCATTTTTGTCTATAGAGCATGCCATTGGACACCCCATTATACCTAGTATAGAAGGAACCCAAGACCCACCAAAGGTAGTTTAGGTATCCCTGCATACCCCCATTCATGCCTTCCTCTTGCCCATGATCCATACTTCCCATTTGCCTCCTCCATCTTTGCGTACACCTCAATGGCGACCATAACCCCACCCCATTACGTATCATTCATGGAAAGTTGCATTTGTGCCCCCACCACATAGATGTAAGGTTCACAAACACTCACTTCCACTCCACTCTACAAAAATACCATGATCACTTCACCTACCATCCCCACTTACATGGTATCTACCACATGCACCACATTGTCCAATCCTATGGACATTTCTCCACCCATTGCACCTCCCCTTCTCCCCACACTTCCACCATCCCCGCTCCCCCTCCACCAACATCACTGGCATTATCATGCATTACATCCCCCATTCCCATCCTCATTCACATTCCCCTTGCACTCCACCCTACCTCCCTTGCATCTAATAATACTTTCAAATGATAGTTCAATTTTGCTACTTGAATGGTACTCGGCTACTTGGATTGTTGTATCCCAAGGGGGGATCACTACCGCCAGATTTACATGCTTTTTCTCACTCTGACTCAGCTGATTGCTATGACACTTGTGTGTCCATCAGTGGCTTTTCTTCATGCTTGGTAGCTCATGCATATCTTGGTTGAGCAAGAAGCAGCCTACTATGGCCACTTCTAGTTGTGAGGCTTAGTATAGGGAACAATGCCTGTTGAGTGTGTGTGGCTCAAATGCCTTATGGATGATTTGGGTGTTGGTCAGCCTTCTACCACCACCATCTTCACTGATAGTCAGAGCACATTGGCAGTTGTGAGGAACCCTGTGTTCCATGCTTACACTAAGCACATTGAGGTGCACTATCATTATGTCATGGAGAGGTTCTCTGTTGGAGAGATCAAGTTGGCATATATGCCCACACAGGGAAACATTACAGACCTTTTCACAAAGGCTTTGCCTAGGGAGAAGTTTGAAGCTTTCTACAAAGTGTTGGGCTTACTTTCTTTTGTGGATTGATTCCACATAGCTTGGCACTTCCTTATACATGAGTGCCAGCTCCTTTTTCACCATTCTACTCTCGGGGGGGTTTGTTGATATATTTAGGTAGTGATGTGTGTGAACACACTAGGACCACTAGGGCACTTTTTTTCCTCTTTAGGAGGTTTCTTTCCCCTAGCTTGTATATACGCCTATAGCCCTAACAGGTTACTTATCTTTGTACATTTTAGTGGTAATACATTCAATATTGTGTGTTGTGCTCCCAGCTTCTTCTTCTTCCTTGTGTTGTTCATGTGCTTTCGCACACCTCAAACTCCAATGATGAGAAGGTTTTATCTAATACGAAATACCTTTGGCCACATCTCCTTGTTTTTTATATGCTTTAAAAAGTGCCTAAAATACATTGCAACAAAAAAATATGAAGATGGTCTAGAGATGGGAATTCAAGAAAGACTTAAGAGCCTAGATCAGAGAATCTTACATGAAGAAATATGTTATGCTCATGATGTTTGTAAGGAATTCGAAGTCCATTGCAAATCCCATCTCTCAATGATACACTTCAAACCATAATAGCTTCCCTGAAGATTTTCACTCCCTCGTGAATGTGCACAGCTCTCGTGAGTTTGCTTAGACAACAACTATTCCATCATGAGTTTTCTTAGACAGTAACTGTTCCCTCAAGAAAAGTATGGTTGGATCCAAACATCCTAATTGGGCTATTCATCCTACCAAAAACTACAGCAATGAAGGGAAGACGTATTAGTTTTGAAGCTAATATTGGTCTCGTCCTTTGAAGTGTAACATCTTTCCCAAAAGAACAAACAATGCATGTGTACAATAGGCATGAGCATCTAACATCTTTCATTTGTTTCAAAAATTCTAACGGAGAAGACAAAATGCTACAATTTCTTTGTACATCCTTGTGATGTAAATCCCTTTGGTGTAATATACTACGTAGATATTTTATGTATTTCATGTAGTTCTTTGAAAACTCCTAGAGCCTTGAACAATATCCACATGAAGCATCATCACCATCCCTACGAATCTAATCAAATCATGAAGATTAGGAAAAGGTGGATACCTTCTAGTTTGTGGATTAATTGGATAAGCAAATCCATCTATCCATATGTCATTATGCTTTTTGCCTTCTTTGCATAATCCATCAACTTCACAAGATTGTAGAGCTCTTTGGAATACCTTTCTCATTGTTGCATATTCATGACTCATTGCAATATTGATATGGACCTTATCATATAGAGTCTAGCTAGATGAAAGTTCAGTGACAGTGTTTGGATTCAGGTTCTCCATGGTAAAAGTATCTAGAATTATGAGAAAGAGAGAAGTAGGCGTGCTTTGGAGAGTAGAGTAAAAAAGTGCAGAATGTCTTAAACACACATTATATAGATCAGAGAACAAGAGGGAAAAGTTCAAATTTGTAGAAGGCCCGGCCCAATGGCCACAAACTTTGAGGCATCTCACTTTTCATGATTTTCACACAAACTTTCTCTTTCTTCAAAAACTAATATATTTGCATAAGCTATGGTTTAAATGAACCTACATGGATTTTTTTAAAATGATTTGACAACATAAGTCTAGATTAAGCACAACTAATTGAAATCCTTACATGGCCCTTTTTTCCATTTTCTTCCCTAATGCTTTGTACATTCACTTAGTCATGCATTATGTATTCTATTGTTCTCCAAGCTTCTTCTTCTCCCTTGTGTTGTTTGAAGGTGCGGATCATTTTTGTAATATAGGCATGTGCATGAAAAAGCTGATTCTCCTTGTGAATTTTCTAAGATAGTATGCCAAACTAGTTAATCTTCAAGATGTGGGTTGCTATGATCATCAAATAAATTTTCCAAGAAATGCCATATGACTTGTGTTACAAGTTCAACACTAGGAGAGGAATCGTAGGATGGAATGCTTAGGCTCGATCCTCGTGGGGATAACATATTCATTTGAGATGTGTTTGGTGAGCAATCATGACATGGCTTGTGCAGACAAGGGCTCAACATGTGCTCCCAAAGGCCCAAACATAGTTGAGCCCCAAGGGGATAACTATGGTTGGGCCTTCGGTAGGGAGCATAAACATGTGCTCGACCTAGTGAGTGGTGGTTGCATGGAGGACACCATCAACATCGCTTGCCAAATAATATTTGATTGCAATAGCACGAACTATGTAAACGTCATTGAGTGAGAAAAGAGGAGGTTGAATAATCAACATCAATGAGAACTTCTCTCGAGTCTAGTCCAGATAAGAATTCAGCTATGGCATTGGATGAACCGGGATGATGAATAGCCTCATAGTCAAATTCTTGGAGTAATAACACCCAACGAGCTAATCTACCACCAAAATTCTACCATCAAACTAGGTAAGTGAGGGCTGAATGATCCACATTGAAAGTGAATTTACATCTTAAAAGATAATGATGAAATTTCTTGATTGAATAGATAAGATCTAAACATCCCCGTTCAATGATCAAATAATTACTTTAGATGGCTCTAAACGATAGCTTGCATAATAAACCAAATGATACCATTTGATGTGAACTTGCATCAAGACACTATGGATGGAAATATGTGATGCATCCACAAATACATTGTTGCTCTAGCACAATGGTGAGAACCACGTTAAGAAGCTCCACCTCCTTAATGTCAATCCGCGGAAGAGATAGGAGTGATATGAAGATTGTGAATGTGAGATGAAGTGAGACTGAAGGTGAGAAGCATAGAGATGCACACACATACACACACAACGAAGAGACAAGCAAGACACAATGGAAGGTAGGAAATCAACTCTATTGCTCAAGAACACTCTTACAAGCTCAAGTTCACTCTAGCTCATACAAGTCTACACTAGCTCAAACATGAGCTCTCTAGCTCTTTTTATAGATTCTAGACTAGTTTTGACCGGTTTCACATCTAGTGTTCGGCATAGTTCAAAATTAGGTTCTAAGTGCTATTTGAAAGGGTAAACGGTATCTAAAAATAACCAAAATTGGTATGCTCATTCTACCTAAGCTCCTCAAGCTGGAGGACTCCTCAATCAGAAACCGGTTGTGAACATTTCTTCGAAGGTCTGCTTATAGCACGCCGGTAAGTATTTGATTCGACAATGCTAGGTGTAACACACCCGGAGCGATGGCATTGTACTCATATCATATGCAAGATCTAGATTGCCATGCTCGAAACCCAGGGTGTTCACATGTGGTGCCTTGACGGGATGGAAGGCCTTGAATACCATCTGCATCATGTCAAATATCTTGACAGTCATGTGCGCTGCTACATTGTCCATATGTTTTAAGCAAGGGAGCCAGTGGCAAATCATTGCCATCATGTATCCAACTGTTGGTGGTCCTGTGGGTGGAGTGAAGTAGGGGTAGTTCAGCCAATCCTGGCATTGCTTGTTGTTCTGTACCTTAATGGCAAATGCCTTCCAGGAGCGGTGATGTGGCATGGGTCCCCAACATGGGTTGTACTTTAAATGTAGTGGTGCCTTGGCCCAAGTACTCATCATCTCTCGATATTTCTGTAATAAATCCTTGCACCAATCTGGTTGATAGATTTCTCCTCGTTGCGCATCTATTGGCAAATCATCAGGCTCAAACTGAGTAGCGTGAGAGGGCTTCTTGCCTGTTTCTTTTTCTATGGCCAGCTGATAATCTGCCATCAACATAAAATAAGGCTTGTATTGTAACTCATGCCCAGATATGTATATGCGAGGGGCCAAATGAGCAAAGCAGGGGGACTCTAAAATGCGTTCTTCAATCATTGCCATTGCGTGTAACTGTGCCTCTACCCGTGCTGAGTGACTTCTTCCAAGTTCTTCAATTGTCTTCATTCATGCGGGAGTTGGAAGTTCGAAAGTCGTCTGGCCTTCGGTCGTGACTCGTTTGCCTGGGATGGGTTGAGGTTCATATGCTTCTTCAAAAGTTTCCTCCACCGGAATAGTCACTGTTTCTTCCTCTACTGGTAGTTTCGGTGGGGAGTCTAGCCTGGGGGGTGCTTCATATACTGCTATCCGTGATTGAAGTGTTGACACCTGGGCCCGTAATGCGTTGAGCTCATCGATGAGGTCAGGAGATGGGTCCGCAGGAGCTGGTAGTCCTTGTGGTATAGGTGCTCTTAACTACAATATCTTGTGTTCTTCTTTGAGCTTCTAGAACTCCCCGTTCATGTTGTCGTATTCTTCTAGCAATCTGACATGATCATCTAACAACATTTGCATAGATTCTGAGGGCACGACCTTGAAATGGCTGGGACTTAAGGGTTGGTCGGGTTGATCTAGGGCAGCTTCTAAATTTTCTCTGTTCTGTTCTTGTAAACATTGGTTCTCTTCTTTCACTGCTACCAAGTGTCATCTAAGTAAGCCCATGTTCCTGGTGAGCGTCGCATTGCAAACAGTCTGGGCCCTTAATAAGGTATCGATATCTGTGATGGCCTCTTTGGTTTTTTCTTCACTTTCTAGTTCCAGTTTATGATAAGCCTCTCGTAGCTCTTGGTAGTGGGTGTTCAGTGAGGCATTCTCGATGGTCAGTGAATTGAGCTGCGACTGTAAATCGTTGGTTGTCTTTTGCAGCATCCAGTAATTATTGCCAAGAGATGTGAACTCATCTCTTACTTGAGTCATACATGTGAACATCTGACGAAATGTAGTGTCTATAGTGGGTGATAATATTATTGACGGAGTGAATTCAGTTGCGGTGTGTGCGGGTGTCGATGCAAAGGGAAAGGGAAACGGGGGTGGGAATGTGGATGTAGTGGTAATAGTGGAGAAATGCATGGTGCCTAAATATGATGGTGCAATAGAGGGGGTGAGTGTTGGTGCGGTGGGTGGTGAGATATCCATGTCATTGGATGTGGTATCAAGTGTGGTGACTGTGAATAGTGGGGTGACAGTGGGTGCGTGCGTGGGTGTAAATACAAGATTTACAAAAGTTGAAGAGTAATTTATAGAGGGGGTCTCTTTACTCCTTGGTGGAAAGGGGAAAGAGGAATTACGATTGGTCGAGGGGGTGAGATGGGGGAAAAGGTCAATGGAGGTGGAAAGGGAAATAAGGGTCTTTGAGGTGTGGGGAAGGATGGGAAGGATGGATGGAGAAAAGGATTGGTTAGAAAGGTGGATGTCCGAGGAGGAAAACAAGGTTCGGTGGGTGCGGGAATTGTGGGATGAGTGGAAGTAAGGAAGGCTTCTGCTACAGCGCTATCCAAAGATGTGGATGGTCTGGGAGAGATCGGATGTACAGGGGAGATTGGAGAGATGGGAGGTGAAAGAGGAGTGGTTGGGGTGGCGGGTACTTCGGTTACAGAGGTGGTATGTACAGTAGTAGTGTGGGGCGGGGAGTCGATGACAATGGTGTCTTCTGCCACGGAGCCTTCGGGGATGAGACGGGATTCCCTGGCCTGTTCTGAAGATTGGCCACCTATGGGTACGCGAATGTATTGACCTGGTTTTGATAATAGCCGTACTCGTCGGGGGTCAAATTGCGGTAACGGCTTCCTCTGCAAATATCTTAATGCTTCGCTAGATCCCACTGATTTGACAAGTTCCCTGAAGCCTTTGATGTATACTTCTTCGAAATCGCCTGTGACGAGTTCTTGTTCTATAAGTGCTTGGCTCTCTTCCTCAGTTAACTTCTTACGCGCCCAAACTTTTTCCATAGTACGATATAATTTCTTGATGGCCAGCGTATAAGCTTCTGCTTCAAAGGTTTCATCTTCATGCGTACTGGTATCACCCTCGGTGTCCATTTGCTGTTCTTGCTCATCTGTCTGCACATTCTCTTGGGATTCATGAGTGCCCTGGTTGGTCATCATCGCCCTCGTCATCATCTGTTTCTGTTTTTTCTCCGTCCGAGCTGGATACTACTTGTCCTTGTTGTTGATCGGGGGGAGTGGTCGGGTAGCTTGGTCATTCATATTCCTGAGAGAAAATTTGGCCTTCAGAAAACTGAAATTCATTTGAAAAGGCATCTGGTATTTCAAAATCAAACGTCGTATCCAATGGTTCTGCTTCCATGTTGGGTATCGGAAAAAAAAATGCTTCCGCACCAATAGTGGTGGGAATTTTAGCTGCAGTGGTGGGAGGACCTAAGGTTGTGGCGGCTTGAGGAGTGACTGTGCTGGTACTACCCTCCGTTGTAACTGGTCTGGATAACCGTATGCGAATGGGTTGTACAGTTGGAGTGGCTTCTGTCGGAGACTATTCTAGAGAGGGTTGCGATGACGGTGATTCGAGAACCTGGAGGCATGGAATGGTTCCTCTCATACGCTTTCCTGCTCGTCCTTTGGTAGCCTTCCTAGATTTCTTTGTTTTCCCCTTGAATGCTTTCGGCTCCTCGCTTGCCATTGCATGCTCGATTGGTAAGTCGTAGGCCAAACACATATAAATAATTCTCGTGAGAGTGCAGCATCCATGGATCACTTTCTTTCTCTCCCATCTGTGTTGTGCTAGATACAATTGATCAATAATCCAGCTTGCTAGATCTACGGTTTGTGGTCCCATACAAGCTAAATACAGATCAAACCAGATGCATTTGTGGGGCATAGTGAATTGATCCTGAGCAGAGAAAGTGAAGTGCTGCATACATATCCTTAATGGTTTAGAGAGCTCAGATGTGATTGCTGAAATATCTTCCCACTTAATGACGTCTCCACGTTTCATTGGCTCTGGAATCAGCCTTTTGTGCTCAGTTGGACTGTGAGTTCCATGTATCTTGATTGCAGCTCTAATCAGGTCTTTGGAAAGATAAAACTTCTTAAATGGTGGATCATTTACTAATGATGGCAAAATGAATGTTCCTGGCAAATCTTTGTTTTCAGACGCTGTCAATCTTGTTACCAAGTAGAAGCATCTATAGAAATCCGGCTTAGGCAAAGGATCACTAAAGTATTCAGTGAAGCCTGCTCTTGCCCAAACATGCTTCAAGTCTTCTGTGTTCTGTAATGCTTCAAACTCTCTTGAGAAAAATTGGTACTTGTGCCACGTACGGGTATCAAAAGTCAAATTGGCCTCAAAAAGGAAATCTGCATCCGCCAATGGGCCTACTAATCCTTGGAACCAGTGAGAATTGCGATGAATCTTTTCAGTATATCCCCTAGGAGGATCGTCAATTGGCATAGGTCTTGGAAATCCCTGAAATTCTGGTGGTTGAGCCGTAGGATGTGGTTCAGCTAGTAATTCGCCAATATTTGCCATGGGTACACTGGGCCAGCTTCAGATGGTCCTTCTGCCTGCATGATGAGTGATGCGATTGTGTAGAAGATCTGCTACAAAAGATTAACACATTAGTATGGAAATTAATCATGATCCCATTAAAGTGAGACCGCAATACCTTTCCATAATCGATGTGTAACCCATGTAGCCGTGTTGTGATGTGGTTTATGGAATGATTGTTGCAAAACTAATGCAGGTCTCTAGACACCTACATGCTTCAGATAATGCATACATTTCTTGATGAGATGTTATTACAAGTGATGTGGGTTTATGGTGTGTGGATTTGTACAAGGTTCAGTTGTGAATGAGTTATTACCTGGATGGTGTTTAGTCGGGGTGGGAGTAATGTTAGAGAAGGTGGTCGAAGAAGTCGTCTGGATACCTTTCGATATCCACTTCTGTTAGAAGATGTATTTTTGGAAGCCTTTTTGAAGAAAAATAATTGTAAAATGACAAAAACTTGTAAAAATATTTATGCAACTGTTGTAAAAATAAGGAAGAGTCTTCCTTATGTAGGATAGAATCTTATGTAATTTTTCTAGAATTTTTGGAAACTCCTAGATAGCATATTTTTAGAATAATAGAGGAAAGGACCAAAATTCAAGTGTGAAAAGGGACACTTGAAAATTTATATAAGATAATTTCCTCTATTATGAGGGGGTTGGTTAATCATTTGTTTAGATGCTATCCAAGTGAATAGAGAAGGAGTTTTCTGCTGAAAATCGTGTTTTCACCTCTTTGTGTGGTTTCTTTGATTTGTGAGTCCAATTCTTGTGTATCTATGGAGATTTGTGAGCTTCTATTGTGTAATTCTGATTGAATGTGTATGAAGAGAGCTGAATATTGATGTGTTGAGTGATAAGTTGATGAAGAATGGTGCTGGAGATGAAAATCATCTATTTTCACAGAATCGCGATTGTCTCGTCTGTATGGTACAGGTAATATTTTTGAGTTTTGACTTCATAATTGTGTTCTGCTGATGAAATAGCATGTATTAGATACCAAGATTGTAGAAAATGGTGGAGATTTTCTCAAGATAATCCAAACCCTAGAAATTCCTCTTCATTTTCACCATTCTCAGAAATCCAGCCATTATTCTCTTATTTCTTGGATTCTATCATCTAGAAGGGGCTGTGGTCTCATGAATACTTCCAGGATTGACAAAATAAAGATGTATTGTTGATTCTTTATGCTAAATGATTGGAGAGGACAACTCCAAAGATCAATGACAAACATTTTTTGGCACCTATGTATATCAGGATGGAATGCATAAGTTTCTCATTAGATTGAGAAACTTAGAAGTTCCACTAAACATAACACCAGTAGCTCAGTTCAAAGATGGTAGATATATTTTGTGGTCAAAATCGTGATTTTCACGATTCTGTGCTCAAAATCGTGATTTTCACGATTCTGTTCTCAAAATTGTGTTTTTCAGGATTCTGTGCTCAAAATCGTGTTTTTCACGATTTTGTGGTCAAAATCGTGATTTTCACAATTCTGTGCTCAAAATCGTGATTTCCACGATTTTGTGGTCAAAATTGTGTTTTTCACGATTCTGTGCTCAAAATCGTGTTTTTCACGATTCTGTGCTCAAAATCGTGTTTTTCACGATTCTATGCTCAAAATCGTGTTTTTCACGATTTTGTGGTCAAAATCGTGATTTTCACAATTCTGTGGTCAAAATCGTGTTTTTCACGATTTTGTGCTCAAAATCGTATTTTTCGCGATTTTGTGCTCAAAATCGTGTTTTTCACGATTTTGTTCCCAGACAATCGTGATTGCTCACAATTGTAAATAACACAATTTTCTTATGAAAATCGTGTTCTAGGAATCGCGATTTTGTCCTTAGTTTAGAGAATCGCGATTTTGTGTTTGACTACAGAATCGCGATTTTGAACACTTTTTTTGAAAATTTTTAGATAAAGATTTTTAAGGTTTTATTTCACCTATAGAATCGCCCTATCTATTTTTTAACATGCAATGAATGTGTTTACCAAAAACTTTTCATTTCTTTGCAACAAAAACAAAAAAAAAAAAAAGAAGAGAAAATATATCTATAAAGAAAAAATAGAAGCAATCATTGTTGAAAAAAAAAAAAAAAGAGAGAGAGAAAGAAAAATTGAGAAAAATTGTTTATTTTTCTTTTTTACAAAAATTATATAGCACTAAGCAAGATCTAGGTAGAAAAGTAGTAGAGATCTATTTATTTTTTATTAATTAATTTTTGTTTCTATTATTGATAAATGTTTTGTTTTTCTCCAAAAGAGTGGTTAGGAAAAGGGACTGCACTAGACATCTTGCTACACCTGTAATGATCACTTTTTGAGTCTTTCTGAAGAAACAGAATTTATTTGGGATTTTATTTTCATTCTTATGTCATGACATCTCAAAATAAATATTACTCTTTGATTTCTTGTGACTCATGTGGGTGGAGTTTTTCTTTGTGTATTTTATTTTCTTCAGAATGGTGAATACAAAGGAGTTATCAATTCATGACTTCAAGGCAGAATCAGTCACTCTATCAAGAGGCCATTGGTTTCTAGACAGTGAAGCTGTGGAAGAACAGGTGGACCTAGAGTCAGATGAAGAGCCAGAAATTCCAGAAGCTGAGAAGGTGGTGAAGGAACTCAAGGAGACCCTTAGCATAATTGGTCAGCAGATATTCACAGTGGGAGTAGGAGGATATAAATATACAATGTTGTGTCAGGAGTTCTACAGGTTCCAAAGAGTTGTCAATATGAAAAGATGGAAGGCAATAGGGTTGCACAAATTATTGGAAGAACCTATCTTTTTCATTGATTTTGAGAGAGTGGCACAAGTAATGAGCAGTCTGATGGAAATAGGAAGAGGGAATGATGCCTATTTCAGGTGCAAAGTCAAGAACAAGGATAATCAGGAGGTGGGTATCACTATCAAAGCAGAACATATCAGTGCAGCATTACAATTCTACCCAATGGGAACCAAGCTTGATCCAAGCTTTGTAAAGAAAAGGAGGTTAGACCCAAGGAAGGTTGAACTAGTGATTCCTGTAAAGAAAAGGAGGTTAGACCCAAGGAAGGTTGAACTAGAGATGGAGGAAGCTACAAAAGCAGAACATGAAGATGCACAGAAGCAGGTTCAATCCTCTAGTGAACCTCATCCACCCCAAACAAGCAAATAACAATTGTACACTTATTTAACCCAAGGAAACAACAAAAGAGCTATGTATGAGGCACAATATCAGAAGATGCTGGAAGATTATTCATGCAAGGCGACAGATTGGGTTCAAGAGGAGGTGGAGCATTATGAAGCACTCCATGATCAAATGATGACAGCTGAAACAGAAGAGGTGTTTGTTAGAAAGGAAGTTGAGTTGCTAGCCTACTTCAAGGAATTGCAAGGACCTCCAGAAACCAGAACCACTGTTGTAGTGAAAAAGAAGGTTCCAAAGAAACCAGTGCAAAAGAAGAAGTTGACCAAGAAGGGAAAGGGAAAATCAGTAGTTGAAACTGTTATCACAAAAGAAAGGGAGGAAGTGATAGTGGAAGAAACACAGAAGCAATCCACTGAGGTAGAAGCACCAAGAATCAAAGAACCAAAAAGAGGAGGACCTTCACATTTTTCCTCTGATTCTGAAAGTGATATTGAGAGCTTTTTATTAAAGAGTCTGAATCTATCAATACCAAATACTCCTAATGTGATTACACAGGCCCCTGAGAAACAAAAAACACCTGAAGAATTGAAGATGAAGTCTCAGGAGAAGCAGATTCAGGAACAGGTAGGAAAATAGCTTAGTTCTGAAGATGAAAGAAGGTTGATGAAGGGAAAAGCAGCTATGATAGAACAAGAAAGTGAAATGAGAGAAGAAGTTAGTTGTGGGTTGGTGCATACAGGAATAAAATCAGTATGGATAAAACCCTCACAAACCTACTTCAAATTAGATGAGAGCATAGCAGAAATAGCCAAAAAGGCACTGATAAGCAGTTCAGTCATAAATCAAAAAGGTGCAGATCAAGGTCAAATTCAGGGAGAAGAGGAAATAATAGTGAAGAACAATATTCAAGAAGTCACAAGAGGAGTAGTGGAAAAGGAGATTATCCAGAGTATAAAAGATGTACTGCATGATTAGAAGAACAATGAAGAATTTACAACCAATGAGGATCAAGAACAAGAGGGAGCAATGGATCTCATGGACATTGATGAGCAGGAAGAAGAACACAAAGAAGAAAAAATTAATGATCAGGTCAAAATTTTTTAGGAGACTGAATCAGTTCTAGCCCAAGAAAGGGAAGAACAGGAAGAACAAACAGGTAAATGTCAGGGAAACTCTGTTGGGGAAATTGAATATACTCTGTTTCAGGAAACTTTAAGCCAGGAAAAGGAGATACAAATAAAGGAAGGACACCTCTTTGAAGAGAAGCAACAGGTGATGGAGAAGGAAAAGGTACAGGAAATAAAGCTGACTTCAGATGTTTTAAAACAGAAGAATCTGGGTACTCAGATTTTGGAACATGAAGAAGACATGGCCGATCCAGAAACACTGGAAACTCATCCAAGCAATGAAGAACACCAGGCCAAGGATTTAGAATATGAAGAAGAAGAGGAAGAGGAGGATGAATGTAAAGAAGATAAACAACTAGAAGCTAAACAAATGAAAATGGAAGGGGGATTGGAAAGAATACCAAAGAATATAAGATCAGCATGTCAGATTATTATGAATAACATTGAACAGTTCAGATCTTCAAGCCGGAACATGATCATTTCAGGGATGGTAGCACAGTCCGAATTTGAGAAAGGCAGTATGATTATTAAAGAGCACAAAAGGGAGAAGGAGCAAATGTCAGAACAACTAAGGAAGGTGCAAGAGAAAAATGAGGAATTTACAAATAAAATAATTGCTTTGGAAGAGTTAGAAGTGTAGAAGCAAAATAAGATTCAATATCTAGAAGAAAAGAGTGTAAAACTAACAGAGCAGAATACTAAATTGGAAAAGGAGTTGAGAAAGATTGAAGGAAGATATAGAACCTTGCAGACCTCTTATCAGATTTTGACTAAAGCAAATGAAGAAATCAACAAGCTACTATTGGAGGAAGGTCAGTTAAAGGAGGAAAGTCAGACAGTTCAGATGACAGAGGCAGAAAAGGAAGAATTACACACAGAGATTAAGAGATTACAAATAGAATTGAAAGAAGCCAAGGAACTAGAAAAGCAGGCTAGTATACATGCTGCTACATCAATGAGAGGATATAACAAGTTGCACATGGATATGGAAAAAGAAAGAAGTGATTGGTAGACAAGGAGGGAAAAGGAACAGAATGAATGGAAAAAAGAAAGAGAGTTATGGGCAAAACAGAATGGAAGTCTGATGATGACGATAGAGGAATTACAGAAAAAATTGGATAAGCCACAAGTTCAGGAAGAAACACATGTGGAGACCACATATACAGAAGAATATGGGGTAGAAAATAATGATGGAATACAACGTGACAGTGAACCAGCAGATAAAAGATCAGAAGGAGAATATTCAAAAGATTTTGTAAAAAAAATTGCTGACAAATAGAGATTCCAGAATGGAGTTTATCAGGAAAATGCATGATGAATATGAAGAACAAATTGTTACATTTGCATTAAATAAGGGGATTAATCCAGATCAGCATCATTGGGCCGTAGATGGATTGGGTATACCATTGTGTATGATCATGGAGAGTATCAAGAACTATCAGTTGGCCAGAGTTGGGCTACCTCCAAACAAATATCTTGAGTATGAAGAGGATATCAATGTGACTAAAGACTTATTTGAGAGAGCCAATCCAAAGTGGAGGAACAGGTGGTTGAATGCCAACAAAGAATGTAGGAAAATTTGGAAGGAGGCACCTCTTCATCTAAAAATTAATCCAGCTTACTGTCCAGTGGCAAGAAGAAGAGAATGGACAATTTTTTGGGAAAGACGAAGAGAAGGTCAAATTCCACCTAAGTGGTTGAATTTCCCAAAAATAGCCGGTCCAAAGGCAGGCACATGCCCTACAAAAAGTTACATGGTGGATACAGCGGAGTCCGTTATAGCTACATACAAGGATGTAAATGATCTTGCATGCATTCTACTTATCAGAATAATGAGATTAATTTTGGCCTGTATAGAAACATACACCGATACAGATATCAAAACTTTAAATTACATTGCTTTAATTCTCCCACAGATGCATTGTTGTTTGATCTGAGCAAAACACCTGATAGAATATGTTTAATGGCATATTACAGCAGAGTAATATTTTTGGGCACTCATTACTTACAAATTTTTGAAGATGCATTTGATTACGGGTTTTTTGAAAGAGAATCTGAGATTTTTGGAAATTTGTCAGTTGTTACTAAGTCCAGACTCACAACATGAAGCTTCCTATACAAAGTACTTGAAAAAGGACGTCATTGATAAACTAGAAGCTGCAGTACAGTGGAGAAAGGCATTGTTTGAAATGGTCAATAATCTAAACATTACAGAAAGGAAAAGTCATGACTTGCTATCACAAGTCTATCAAAGAAAGAAGAAGTGAAGGAAAGCTATCAGTACAGAAGAGCAAGAAAGTCTTTTGTCAGGAGCCAAAAGGTTTAGGAGGGGAAGGATGTTAGAAGATGTATTTTTGGAAGCCTTTTTGAAGAAAAATAATTGTAAAATGACAAAAACTTGTAAAAATATTTATGCAACTATTGTAAAAATAAGGAAGAGTCTTCCTTATGTAGGATAGAATCTTATGTAATTTTTCTAGAATTTTTGGAAACTCCTAGATAGCATATTTTTAGAATAATAGAGGAAAGGACCAAAATTCAAGTGTGAAAAGGGACACTTGAAAATGTATATAAGATAATTTCCTCTATTATGAGGGGGTTGGTTAATCATTTGTTTAGATGCTATCCAAGTGAATAGAGAAGGAGTTTTCTACTGAAAATCGTGTTTTCACCTCTTTGTGTGGTTTCTTTGATTTGTGAGTCCAATTCTTGTGTATCTATGGAGATTTGTGAGCTTCTATTGTGTAATTCTGATTGAATGTGTATGAAGAGAGCTGAATACTGATGTGTTGAGTGATAAGTTGATGAAGAATGGTGCTGGAGATGAAAATCGTCTGTTTTCACATAATCGCGATTGTCTCGTCTGTATGGTACAGGTAATATTTTTGAGTCTTGACGTCATACTTGTGTTCTACTGATGAAATAGCATGTATTAGATACCAAGATTGTAGAAAATGGTGGAGATTTTCTCAAGATAATCCAAACCCTAGAAATTCCTCTTCATTTTCACCATTCTCAGAAATCCAGCCATTATTCTCTTATTTCTTGGATTCTATCATCTAGAAGGGGCTGTGGTCTCATGAATACTTCCAGGATTGACAAAATAAAGATGTATTGTTGATTCTTTATGCTAAATGATTGGAGAGGACAACTCCAAAGATCAATAACAAACAACTTCCTAAGGGTTTGTGAGCGAGTGGTAGGTTTTTGCTGAGGGGCAAAAGATGATATCGGATTTGGTGGTATTGAGGGTTGAAGAGATTTTTGAGGGGTATATATTACATGGCTTGAGGGTTGAGCTATAATACACTGTTTGGGTACCCAAATCTACATGGGTGTGGGTCGATTCATAAGGTACTTCTTGGCAATCCAAATCTATCGAAGGTTCGTATTCGTAGAAGAAGGTTGAGAAGGCTTTGGATACTCCCTCTGATTCTGCCGTAACTTCTTCTTGTCATTGTCAAGGTTGTTGAATACTGGTGGTGCACTCTGTCCTTTTGGCACCCATATTTGTCTCGTGCCTCTTGCTTTGTGATACTGATATTGCTGCTTCCTTGCTTGTGTCATCTGATATTGTCGTCGGTCTGGGTTCCTCTGTTGTGATTGACTCCTTTGTGGTTGAGGTTGAGAGGTCGGATGGACACTCTGCTTTGGAAAAGAAGGGAGTTCCAACACTTGCAAAACTTGCCCATTAGGAAGTGCTCTGTTTTGTACTATTAATCTAGGCCAGTCCGCAGTAAGTGTGGAAGGATGGGCACTGCAGGGTGTTTTGCCCATTTGGTCGGTGATGTAGTCCACCTGACCACTGATGAAACCCACCTGACCTGCAATTGTCCCCATTGTCCACTGCTGGAAGACCAAGGGAAAATCTCTTGACAATCTTCTATCTGGTGATGATCCATCGCCAAGCTCTCATGGGTTGACTTTGGAAAGAGCGTGCTTAGCCGAGGGATTTGGCCAAATATCTTTCGGTCCTCCGTTGCAAGCGTTTCGTAGGGTCTAGGGTTACATACCTCAGGCGGAGTGTTGTTAGGGAAGTCAACTAGTATCACTCGCTGCTGATCGAAGGTTCCAATTTGTAAGGAGCCTTGTCTAAGATTTAGGTCCACTGAGTGATTGTATAGCCAATCTTGGCCAAGGATTAGGGGTTCTATCAGGTCCTCGTCATGGCACACTAGTAGCTTCGTTGTCATGGTAACATTATGTATGAGGATAGGAAGGTCCACCTCACCCATGCAAGGGGTTTCCATGCCTCCTAGCCCTATGAGGTATGCCTCAATTGGCCACATTTCTATTCCTGAGTCCTTATAGTGGGACCATCTAATTGCACTTGTCGCAACACCTGAGTCAATTAAAGCCCTTAGCTCTTGGCATGGGTTGCCGTGCTCTAGCCTGACTGTAATGAATGGTCTCCTATCCACTATGCTAGCGTGAGCGGTTGAGTTTACTTGACACATGGCCATGGGGTATCTGGGTGTTGTTTCCAGATGGTTATAATGTTCTCTCCCTAGTCCTTGTCTTCTTAGCTTCATGCGCTTAATGCGTTCTATAGCTTTTGTCTGAGCTTCCGCTCGTATTCTATTTTCTTCCTCCTTACGCTTCTTTGCCAACGTGAGTCATCTAAGCATATCCTCAGTAAAAGGTTCCTGGTATAGCTTGACTCTACAGCCACTAATGTAATTAGGCATTATGTCTCCTTCTAAGGGCTAATTGTACTGCTCCACTTGTCGAGAGTCTGTTAATGATCATAGGTCCATAACCTCGCTTTTCTAACTTCCGTGCATGTTGTTTTAGCGTATATACTAGGAATAAATCTCATCTTTTAAGCCTTTATCTTTCACATGCGCATCAAAATAGGCTTTCTGTCGCTTCTTTGCTGCATATATTCCTGCTGCTGCTTTCAGCCTGGTTTCTCCTAATCGTTCCAAGTCCATTATTCTTGCTGATAATTCATGGCCGGTCCACTGATGTTCTTGTGCAACCTTAAGGGTCGGTATCAAGAAGTCCAAAGGAAGCACAACATTCTGACCAAAAACCATCTGAAAGGGAGTTGCATTGAGTACAGTCTTGTAGGCCACTTGATATGCCCAAACAGCGTGATGTAACTGTTTGTCCCAATCTGAACGTTTGTTGTTCACGAGTTTCGTCAGTACATTACAAAGGATCTTGTTAGTGCTTTCAGCTTGACCATTGGCCTGAGGATGATATGGTGCGGATTTCTTGTGAATCACCATAAAATCCTGTAACAAATATTCAATGACTTGATTCAGAAAGTGAGTTCCTCGATCGCTCACTAACTCAATAGGCAGTGCATATCTTGTAAAGACATTTTCAAATAAGAATTTTGTAGTCGTGTGTGCATCATTTATTTTTGTGGATTTTGCCTCTACCCATTTGGTAAGATAATCTGTGGCAACAATAATGTATTCAACATGTGTACCTTTTGCAGGGGGGTTAATGGGTCCTACAAAGTCTATACCCCACTTAGAAAATGCACGTCCTCCCATCATGGGTTCCAATGGCATTTCATCTCTGCGAGTAGGAAATTGAGTTCTTTGGCACACATCACATCTCTTAACATAGGTATGTGCATCCATGTGAAGAATGGGCCACCATAATCCTGCAAAGAGGATGGCTTTGATTATCCTATCGGGTCCAAAATGACCTCCTGCAACACCTTGGTGTGTAGTCTCTAGTACGCTCAAGTAATCGTTCTCATGAACACATTGTCTTAAATATCCATCTCGTCCTCGTTTGTATAGATTGTCGCCAATAAGTGAATAGTCTTGAGCTTCTTGCTCTAGACTTCGTTGTCGTGCTAAAGTCATTCCTTGAGGGAATGTTTTCGTCCTCAAGTACGTCACTAAAGGTTCACTCCATTCTGGTGTGAGAGACATGTGATATAACGTAGCATGTTCCACTGGTGGTCTTTCACAACAGACAGGACATTCTTTACACATCTTATAGACATCTGCTTCCATCGAAGGCCAATAGACTCCTAGTCTATGCAGAGTCTGCAATGTACGATGTTTTGAGTGATGTTGCTTTAATGCACCTACATGTGCTAATTGCAACCAATTCGCATGTTCTGATTAATCTACACAACAAGCAAGAATATTTTGATTATCCTGTTTATATATACTTCCTGCTGTTATTTGATATCTCTGAGATTTGGTAATTTCTCCTTCCTTGATCCTTATCCTAGGATTCTTGGGTCTATATGTGAGAATAGGGACTATAGGCTTAGCCCATTCTGGTGCTATCTCAAGGTTAAACAAATATGCATCGGGTAATTCATCCGCTATCCCTTGAGGAGCTTCTCCTGTGGTTAATCTTGAGAGGTGATCAGCTCTAAGATGCATCTTTCCTTTCCTGACTACTACTTCAAAGTCATACTCCATGAGTAATAGAAACCAACGTATTAATCGTCCCATGTTACATGGCTTATTGACTAAGTACAGTAATGCTTGATGATCTGTAAAGAACTTGAACTTGTTTGCCAACAAATAATGTCTGAATTTCTTCACTACGTAGATCATTCCTAATCCTTCTCGTTTCGTAGTGGTGTAACTTCTTTCTGCTGCGTTCAACTGTCTGCTCGCGTAAGCTATGGGGAGATCTATATTACCTTCCTTCGTGGGTTGTGCTAACACACATCTTATGGCATAGTTGGATGCATCCACATGTACATGGAATGGCTTACTCCAATCTGGGGTTGTCAATATAGTTGCTGAGCACAAACATCGTTTAAGTTCATTGAATGAGTTCTCACATTCATCTATCCATTCAAACTTGGTCAAAAGAGAGTACAATGGATTAGCTATGATTGCATACATATGTATGAATCATCTGTAATAACCACAATGACCCATAAATGCCTGTACTTCTTTTACGTTGTTTGGCCTAGGTAGATCTGCAATTACTTTCACCTTTTCTTCATCCGTAGAGATTCCATTCTTTGACACAATGTGTCCTAGAATTTTGCCTTGTCTGACCATGAAAATGCACTTTTCTGGGTTCAGACAAACCTGATATTCTCGACATTTGTCAAATACTTGTCTTAACTCTGGGATATGTGTCTGCCTGATATTCGAATGAGCACATAAGTCATCGACATAAACTTCCAAATTCTTGCGTAAGAATTCCTTAAAAACGTGACACATGAGTCGCTGGAAAGTGGCGGATGCATTTTTCAAGCCAAAAGGCATTAGATGAAATGCAAATATGCCCCATTTTGTGGCAAAAGCCGTCTTGTGTTGATCTTCTAGAGCAATGGCTACTTGATTATAGCCTGAGAATCCATCAAGAAAGATGTAAACTTCCTTGCCCGCAACTCTTTCCAATAGGTGTTCCGTGATAGGAAGAGGATAACTATCTCTAATCGTGGCGGCATTAAATTTTTTAAGGTTAATACACACACACAATCTTCCATTCTTCTTAGGCACGACCACAATGGGGGATACCCATTCGGTATGCTCAATTTCATAAATGAATCATGCTTCTATCAAACGATCTATTTCCTCTTTAATCTTCGCAGCGTAGTTATCATTGTACGTGTATGGTTTCTGTTTTGTCGGTTTTGCATCTGGACTCATAGGGATTCTATGAGAACATATATCTGGTTCTACTCCTTTCAAATCTTTGTAACTCCAGGCAAAAACATCTCTATATTCATGCAATAGGGCAACTAATTCTTCCTCTTCTTCATTCATCAAATCATGCCCTATGTAGGTACATTTCTCTTCTTCTCCTTCTATGGCAACTATTATTTTTTTGGTTTTCTCTCGATTATCATATACTTCTCCAACATCAGCTTTTCTATTAGGCATTCGTACCATGATTCGTCTATCTTCTATTTCATATTTCTTGAAGTTCTCAGGAATCTCGAACAAAGATTCTTCTTCTTCTAACATGGTTTCTTTCTTCTTTCTTTTCTTACCTTCACTTTTGGCAGTCACTTGTGTGGCTAATCTCACCTCATTCATAATTTCTTCATGTCTTTGAGGGTGAGTTTCTACTTCGTAGAAATATTCTTCCTCTGATGCAAATGGAGGGTCCATAATAATTGACTCTAGATCGAAGTCACTTGCATCCTCAAATGCATCAGTGCTAGGTTCGCACTCTTCTATAATTGAATCACACATGATTGGCTCTAGAACTGAAATATCATAGCCATCCTCGTCACAGTGGGGTGTCCATTGTTCTTCATTGATGGCTATATCCATGGTTCCTAGGATTTTTGCCCAACCATGAGGCTCGAATTCTTCGTCTAGAAATACTATAGGTGCGTAAGCTGGGTCTTGTAGGGTTCATGGATGTTGTTCTGAACCTAAAGTCCTTGCTTCTAATCGTTCTTCCTCTTGTTTTGCTACTTTACACATCCATAAATGAGTGTCCTCATGCAACCATGAGGGTTCTGATTCTAATGAGTGTACCGATTCCGTTTCTACCTGTGTCTTATGGATGGTGTTCCATTGTGTTGGGGGTACATCTCTATGTGAATAGTCTTTAAGATTGACTTTTGTAGTCACTCCTAAATGTTGCAAGTACAAAGAATTAGTTCCCTAATCTTGTACGATTTGCAATTGATGCATGAATGGTCATCCTAAAATCATCTCGTAAGCGTGATTTTTCGCAAAATCACAAATGGTGAAAGTATGTTCAAAGTCCACACCACAAGTGGTGAGAGATATGCCTTCTAGTAAGCCTAATGGTTTTTCTATATGTCCATCAGCCATTTGTAGCTTCATCCTAGTAGGTCTTAATGCTGGCTTACCCCAACGTTTCCATAAAGCGGTGGTAGCGATGGCTACTCCAGCTCCTGAATCTAAGATGGCTTTTGTGGTGTAGCCGTGATGGGTTATTGGAAGATAAGTGTTACCTTCCTCTCCTTCGCTTACATCTCTGATCCTTTCTACTGGTATTTCTGGTACCTTCTTGTGTGTTCCTATCTGTGAGGGAGTAGTAGCAAGCTCAGGGAATTGATTTGCTACATGTTTCCACAGTTCTGGTTTAACCTTCAACAACTCCTCTAGAGTGAGGTGACATTGTACTTGGGTGTTCTTTATCACTTCCATGTTTCTAGGGATTACTGACTCTTCATTCCTCACTATTATCGTGGGTGCTCTCATGCTAATAGACTTGGCTTCCCAAGATCCTGTGAACTGAGGTAATTCTTGCAAAGAATTGGATTCAAAACCTGTGTGTTCACTCAGTTGCTCTTCCTCTACATCGTCATAAATAGAGGGGATGTCTTGGGGAAACTGCTCCTGCAAATCATCTATTTCTTGAATAGGAGGATGGGTTCCTTGTTCTTTTCTCCACTTCTCTTCTTGGATTTCTCTTAAAAATTCATGTGAATATCTATGTATGGAAGACAGGTTGTCTTGACTTTCTGTATTGGGTACTTGAGACAGGGATGGTGCATTCCTTTCCTGTGTCTCTGGGACAATAGGGTTCCTATGCTGATCCTTTTTCTCTTTACTTTCCATCAAGTATTCTAATCTCTCCATCAGTCCTTGAAAGTGTAATTCCGGTTTTGCCATGTTGTTCCAATTAAGATATCTACAGGCTTCAAACATAGCTTGTGCTAATTCTACCATCTTCATGCAAAGTTTAGTTCTCTCTATTTCTAGATCTACTCGAGGGTAGTTCTTGCTCTTTCCGCTGTCTGAGGTCCTTCTTTTAATCTTGCTTGATATGCACGAAACATCATGTCTAGGTTTTCTGGTATGGGTTCCGCTAGAACTGATCTTGATTTCTGAGCTTGATTCTCCTTATTCAATTCTTGTGAAGTCAATTCTAGGATTTTGGCTCTAGATTCCTTGAGACTTCCTTCCAACTCAGTTATCCTTTTACTCCATTTTCTCTTGATCCTTTCTCTAGAATCTTTCCAAGATTTTGTCTTTTTACTGCTAGATTCTCCAACTTCACTAGTTTCAGTTATTTTCTCCTGATTATGCTCTTGATTGTGTAAGAGCGCATGGGCTCTTGTTATAGCTTGGATAGGCACATATGTAGGGTTGGATCCATCTGCATTGTGCACAATACCTATCACGTTGAGCGGTGTCATATTTGAAGCATTAGCAGGGTTCTTAGGACAATCTTTGACGATATGCTCTTTGCCACAATCGGCACAAAAGCCTTGAATGTTATAATATTGTGACTGTCCTGCTATTGGAGGATGTGGACAATCCTTTATGAAATGGTCACCTTGGCACCTAAAGCATGGTCCTCTAGGGCCCTGTGGTCTTTGTTGTCTAAATTGGGGCCGCGGATTTGGGTTTGTGTACATCACGTTAGCGTAGTCGGGCTCCCAACTAGGTTCCAATGGTGGACTATCGTATTGATGTGTCTCCACATGTTCTGGTGACTCTGAGTAGTATGCGATTGGACTATCTACATGAGTAGAGTCAAAACTGTTTGATTTTGGATCAGTGTCAGTAATTAGGGGTGACATGGGAACTAAAGACCTACTTAGGTTTTCTTCTGCAGCAGCATATTTAACTGAGATGACATTCGCTGGTGGGGGTGGCTGCTGATCTAAGACAGGCTGAGGTCTCTGTTGAGCCTAATAAGTATAGTTCTGAGGAGGCCTATAGTAATGAGTCTGAGCATTGTATTGACCTTGATACCTACCTGGTTGTGCATATGCTTGCGGGTAGTTCTATCTTACTGCTTGTTTGTTGTATGGGCAGTCTTGAACCGTATGATTCGTGTACCTTCTCTCAATCGTACAATATTGGCCACTAGGGTTGGCTTGTGGTTGCATTGCATTGGGACACACATTCGGCATATGATCACCACCACAGGTGTAACAACGCTTATTTGTTGTTAACCTAGGCATCTGTTTACTAGAAACTCCTAGTTTCTAGGCCACTTTTTCTGCTAGGTCCTCTATCGAGCTAGACAGTTTCGTGGATGCTAGAGATGAACAATCTGAGTCCTTATAGACCTTTGAGAGTTCCAACTCATCTCCTAAGTTATCTTCAATGTCTATACATATTCTTACACACTACTCTAGCATTCTGGGTTCCTTCAAGTATACATAGGAGCGTAGTTTAGAGCTCAACAAGCCATCTAGAAACAATGATACTTTCTTGGCTTGTGAGGGTAGCTCTTGCATTGGACACCTTTCAACATATTGTCTAAACCTATGTCCTGCCAGTCTAACCGTTTCCTGAGGGGTCTATTTGAAACTATGGATCAATGAAGACGTGTCATGCCTGATTCCACTTTTAGAGAATTCAGTGATGAACGACTCTAAAAAGTGATGGATATCTCTAAATTGGCTTTTTTGCAATGGTTGGAACCAAGTTAAAGCTGTATTCTTTAACGTCAGTCCAAATGCATTGTATTGCGTGAACATGTCTTCTACTTGCTCTGCTCGGAGCACTTGCTTAAATTCCGCAACATGGTCATAGGGATCTCCTATCCCATCAAAATAGTTTTTCATGGACAATACTAACTGAGTGGGTCTTAGTACCCTTGCGTGTTCACGTGGTCTAGGTAGAGGAAAATCATCTCTACCACCCGGCATTCTTTGTCTATCCACTTTGTCCGTGTCTACGGTGGTTCTATCTCTCCCTATGGGATGATTGAAACTTACTTCTAGTCTCTCTTTGTTCTTGTCTCTTTGATTAGCATGGGTTGAGGATGTTCCTGCCCCTTGATGGCTCGTGTTTATGTTTGTTCAAGATGGAGGGAATACCAACTCACCTCTCCATGTGTAGGTATTTCTTGCGTGGTCTGGCACCACAAATACTCTTTCTGAAGTCTCATCTAGGTACACCACATTTCCAGGTGTATCCAAGTCCTTGAATTCATAGATTATGATGGAGCCTACCTCACTAGGTTGTTCCATTCTGTACCTCCAAAATGCTTCGTCTATCTCTTTTGTTTACAAATAATTCTATGCTTCTGTTGTCCTGAGGGGTCCAATTTGGAACTAGTACTCGTGTCAGTATAGATTTCCCTCTAGGTGTTCTAGGTTCTTCTCCTACTAGTTCTTTTCCTTGATCTTTCACTTCCATCTCTAACTGAATTATGCCAAACTCATTGGTATAATTTGGCTGACTACTTAAGATGTACATCGTTCCTTCTTTGTCTATGTATGCGTCTCTTTCGAATTTCACCACTGGACGTTCCAATCCAACGGGTTGATCCGGATTATGCATTTGCACCACTTGTCTTCGCAAACCATTCTCATAGATGCGAGCACCTAAGCAGTTGGTTCAGAGAAATTCTAATTGAGTTCTATAGGGTCCTTCTGGTCTTTCCAAATATGCTACATTTGACCCTCCTTCTGGTCTTTCTGTGCTAAAAGCCATTTCTGATTCACTCGTATCTGAGCTCTCATAGGGGTAATTACTATTCAACTGTTGAGCCCACAATCGTGCAGTAGTCCCTACGCTTGCTTCTGATGATCTCAGGCTTCGTCGATCTGACTTACCTATATGCTTGCCCGATCTAAGGTTCATGAATTTTCTTCCTAGTACTTCTGATCATCAATCGTTCTTTGTTTCTTTTTGCTTGATTCTTTTTTAATTTCTTTAAGTTCTTGTCTTGTCTCAATGTATCCGTCAAGAATCGACTTTCTGTGGTACTTTCGAGTTCTCATTCCGTCAAACTCAAGTTCTTTCCTTTAGATTTTCGTATCACAAACCTTTACTTTAGTCTTGGACTTGAAAAATTAAGTCTCTTGCTCTTGATTGTTCCTATCATCTTTAATCTAATCCACAATGCTACCGTTTAGCGTAAGCTAATAATTGACTGAGGGGGTTGAGTGTCTTCCAACCTCAAGTCAGCTCTTTTGGTTGCTCTGATGCCCAAGAAGTCACACTTCCCAAGCTTTGCGTCCTTCATCGCCTTGCCTTGTTTGCCCTTGATTGTCCTTGCTAGACCTCTAAAATACCACTATTAGACCGATTCTCAAATGGATGATCAAGCACTTGAATATATACACTTTTAAAGGTCCCTTCCCTTTTGCCCAAAATTTCAATGCCCCCCGGCTTTCTAGTCCCAAAGATGGTCAACCTCAATCTATCCTCTCTAATAAGCTATCAAGAGCTTTCTAACGAGCTATCAAGCTCAAAAAATGGACTTCGGATGAAAAAGATATGACCGTTCAGGCCCTGGGGGGTAAACTCTGACAAACCGGTTTTTCTTTCCCTATGAGCTAAGGGGTCTCCTATGAGTCTAATCACCCAAGAATTTGCAAAAAATAGCCCCAAAATTGGTCAAAAATCAAACCCTAAAAATTGCATTTGGGGTGGATAATCGCGATGGTCTTGGACAATCGCGATGGTCTGGGACAATCGCGATGGTCTGGGACTGTCGTGATGGTGTAGATGAACTGTCGCGATGGCGTGTCACAATCGCGGTGGTCTGATGGAGTGAACTGTCGCGATGGCGTAAATGTGAGCAATCGCGATGGCGTGAATGAACCGTCGCGATGGTCCGAGCGGCGAGCAATCGCGATGGTGTCGGTCAACGGTCAATGGGACAATCGCGATGGTGTAGGTCAACCGTCAATGGGACAATCGCGATGGCATGAGCCCATCGCGATGGTCACGAGGCATGATGGCTTGAGCCAATCGTGATGGTTCAAATTTCAAGGCGTTGCGATGGTCTAAGGGTATCGTCGCGATGGTCTAGCTTGCCATGTGGCAACATCGGCACGATGGCATGAGCCAATCACGATGGCGTGGGGTCGACAAGATCATCGCAATGGTCCAAGTGAACCGTTGTGATGGTTCAAGTGAACCATCGCGATGGCATGAGACCATCGCGATGGTCCGGCTGAGCCGTCGCGATGGCGTGAGCCAATCGTGATGGTGTGACACAATCGCGATGGCGTGAGCCAATCATGATGGTCCACCAAACCATGATTTTTTGCAAAGCATTTGTGGATCCATGTATGCACTGGTGTCGCCTACCTCGTGGAGAACTCGCTTACCAAAAATGTCGAAGTTGACAGACCATCGCGATGGTCTGACACATACGGCAGAAATCTGACAAAAAGTACATTTTTACCTTTTCAAAGCTTTCCTGATGCTCTGGAGCACTATACCTGCAAGAAAACTCAAAAACACAAAAGCACATGCAAGCACAAAAGCTCTCTCGCATGCACAAATGAGGGGAAATGAGGAGAACGGGTGGATATGGTGAATTTTCTGATTTTTTTGGAGTTGAAGATGATGATGCGGTGATGAAGATGGAGTGTGGGGAAGGTGAAAAACACTAAAAACTAACTAAAAACAACAACAAAAACTGAAATTTTTACCTTCCAATGCCACTTCTTGCTATACTCTTACCATCACACATTCGTCCTAGACTCGATCCCCGGCAACGGCGCCAAATTTGGTGTTGCTCTAGCACAATGGTAAGAACCACGTTAAGAAGCTCCACCTCCTTAATGTCAATCCGCGGAAGAGATAGGAGTGATATGAAGATCGTGAATGTGAGATGAAGTGAGAGTGAAGGTGAGAAGCATAGAGATGCACACACACATACACACACACAACAAAGAGACAAGCAAGACACAATGGAAGGTAGTAATCAACTCTATTGCTCAAGAACACTCTTACAAGCTCAAGTTCACTCTAGCTCATACAAGTCTACACTAGCTACCCTCAAAAATGAGCTCTCTAGCTCTTTTTATAGATTCTAGACTAGTTTTGACCAGTTTCACATCTAGTGTCCGACATAATTCAAAATTAGGTTCTAAGCACTATTTGAAAGGGTAAATGGTATCTAAAAATAACCAAAATTGTTATGCTCATTCGACCTAAGCTCCTCAAGCTCGAGGACTCCTCGGCTTGCACAAAATGGAGCTGTAAATTACAAAAAAGGGTTTTTCTATGTTACATATGGTACAAAAGTGATGAAAATCATTGTTAGAGGTTTTGAAAAGTATTTATAAAACATAATTCTTTGAAAAATGATTCGAATGACTCCCTACTTCTTCATTATGCTCTGTCTTCACATGCTTCCGCGTCTTCTATGCCTCTGGCTACTGCCAACATACATGGAAGAGAAAATCTTGATTATGAGCTTGCAAACTAGATGATTGGGCTAATAATGTTTTGAATCATGTAAAACTAGCCTCATAATCTTCACACCAATAGAAACCTTGTGGGACCACATTAGCCAAGCAATTAAGGGAAATCATGAGATGATGTGCTAGCCTTTGCAAGTGACATCCATGCCACCAAATCTGACCCAAGAAAGGAAAAACCTCTTTTGGGTTTTTTGATGGAGGAGGATCTAGGACAACCTTAACCTTATCAGGACCAACCTTTTCATGAAATAATATGACGTAATAATTTACCACAAGAAATTACAAAAATGGATTTGGTAGGATTCAGACACAATTGATACTCTCTACATTTCAGGAAATGTAATTTGAGGTGGTGCAAGTGATCGGCTTTATCCCCATAAATCGAAAAGTCATCTAAAAATACTCACATGGATCTGGTTAGATATGGTCAAAAAATATCTTGCATGCACAACTTAAGTGCTAGAAGCATTGCACAACCCAAACCACATAATAGTTCATGCATATAGGCCCCAATTTGTAATAAAAACTATCTTAGGGATGTCTTGTTCTACCAAATTAACTTGATTATATCCACTATGCTATAGCCATATAAGAATGACTAAATTTCCCTCTTGATAACTTCATCCAAAATACTCTCTGAAAAAGGAAGGGGAAAGGGATCAAGTACTATAGCGGTGTTCAATTTCTAGTAATCCACACAAATACATAACTCCTTATTTTTCTTAAGTACAATTACTATTTGTGAAATCCATTCAACATGCTCAATAAGTACAGAAAAACTCATAATAAGAGATGAACTCTTCACTTGATCTATTTTGCATAATTGGGGTTCATGCTATAGCTTGGTTGCTCTGTCTAATAAACATCACATTTCAGTAAAAATATATGTTGATAAATCCTTAGATCTAAACCCTTCATGTCCTTATAGTCCTATGCAAAGACAATGAATTCCATTCAATGCTAGTGGCTCCTGTTAGAATCTTTTCGCTGAGATAACACTCACATACATAGGCCTAGTGTTGGATGGGTCTCCTAAGTTACAAGTCATAAGTTGATCCTCTAGAAAATAGATTTTTTTATCATTAATTTTATCAATTGTTTGGAAGTCCTTTGACCATATTTTTGGTGAATGGTCAGAGAGATACTCGGAGTCAATCTCCTCTCCTATGCTTTCCAACTGATCAGCCACATCCTTTAACTTGGTCACATATTCTGAAATATTTTGATTTTAGAGTGCTAGGAACCTACTACAAGGAGCTCCTTACTAAGTTAGCCCTTTTCAAGCTTCGACTTCAATTGTAAGTAGTTCTTTCCCACTACATATGTATGTGATGAGCTAGTTTTGAAGGTCTATTTTGTTTTGGTTGTGTCTTCTTATTCCATTATTGATTTAAGGTGACTTTACTTGTATTTGATTTCTCATATATTATATTTAAGGATGAGAGGAATCTCATAATCTCCAACTGTAAGAGTTGCCTAAGGCTATGATGATGATGCATACCGATGAGGGGATGTCTAACCAATAACTTCAAGAGGAGTATGAGGTGAGTTTCTGGAGAATCATGAGGAGAAGGTAGTTGGGGTGGACAAATGCAGATGGGGCTTGTGACAGCGTAGATCATTGCTTGAGGGGAAGGCATGCGGTCACCTGGTGGAGAACTTGGTCTTGCAGTATCTGTTGTTGATATATTTAGGTAGTGATTTGTGTGAACACACTAGGACTGCCGGGCACTTTTTTCCCTCTTTAGGAGGTTTTTTTCCCCGGCTTGTATATACGCCTATTGCCCTAATGGGCTACTTATCTTTGTACATTCTCTAGTAATACATTCAGTATTAAGTGTTGTGTTCCAAGCTTCTTCTTCTTCCTTGTGTTGTTCATGTGCTTCCGCAGACATCTAACTCCAACAATTGGTATCAGAGCAGGTCGTCGCTTCATCTAGGGCACCATCGACACTCCTCCGTTTGCAGTCTCAGATTCGCACGAAAATTGGTGAGCATACTCAGGGTGTTTCAGAGTCTCAAAGTCTACTACAGGTTTAGCAGAACTCGTCTGGACAGTTTCGTTCAACTTCTTGAGATACAGTCAATTTTCTGCATCAAGGTATTTTAGTCACCGGCCATGGCTGAAAGCAGTGATGTATTCCGTATGTTGGCTGTTGAGGATAAGTTGGATGGTACCAACTACCCATTATGGGCTTATATGATGCGACATGTATTGGTTGCAAAAGGATTATGGAACATTGTGCAGGGTGTTGAAAGACGTCCTGTTACACCTGTAACAACAGCTACTGCGAATACAGGTGTTGGAGCTGATGAAGATGGTGTCGAAGATGATATTGTGCAAATCCCTGTTCGTGCTGTTATTTCTGCTGCACCTACTGCAGAGCAGATTCGTTAGGATGGCAGAGATGCTCAGGCACATGCATTGATAGCTTTGTCTTTCAAACATGCCATTATTCCTCATATTCGCTCTTGCAGAACAGTTAGGGATGCTTGGGATACACTTACCACATTATACCAAGCTAGGAATGAGGCTCGTGTTGCTTACCTCCGAAAACAGTTGGAGAGTGAGCACATGAATGAAGGTGATTCTATGGACAGTTTCCTAATGAAGATCAAAGATTTGAAGAAACAGTTGATTTCTGCTGATGAGGTTATACCAGATAGCTCACTTGTGCAGACCGTTCTGAATGGTCTTCCTGATTCATATCAGAGTTTTGCTTCTACTCTTTGGTTGATGATGAAAGGCAATCCGAATGCCTTATCATTTGAGGAGTTAGTCTCTGTTCTCTTGCAAGAAGATCAGTCCAGGCAGAACAGGTCCATTATGTGTGTTGCAGATCAAGCTTTCCTGGCTAGTCAGAAGGGCAAAGGAAAATGGAGCTCTTCTACTAGTAAGCAGAAATCTGCAAATGCTGCACATTCAAAGAACCAGTATAAAGATGAGAAGAAATCAGAAAAGCATAAATTGTTTTGCAATTAATGTAAAGGGAATGATCATATCATAAAGAACTATCCAAAACTGGCTGCAAAAGAGGCAAAGAAAAAGGAGGCTGGAATGGTTGTTGCAGAAGCCTCTACACCAAAAACAGAGTCTGCTAATCTTGTGCAGGAACAAGAATGGGCGTTTACTACTGTTTGTAGTTTTGACCCATCTTCTCATGAGCAGTGCATGTCTGCAGTGGACTCAGATGTTTGGTACTTTGACAGTGGGGCAATCAAACATATTACCTCGCAGCACAGTTTCTTCTCTTCACTCGAGCCTTCCCCTACAGGAAATACTGTCACATGCACCAACAACTCCTCTTATCCTGTTATGGGAGTTGGTAAGATCATTCTGAATACTGCTGATGGTAGTTCTTTCACCTTGTCTGATGCTTTATTTGTGCCAGGGATCAAGAAGAATCTGTTATCAGTTTCTGCATTAGCCAAGATTGGCTTGGTTTTGAAATTTGTTTATGACAAATGTACAGTTCATGATCTGTCAAATGGCGATGTTATTATTGCTTCTGGCATTTTATGTCGTGGGCTGTATAAGCTCATAGACTATGAAAGATCTGTGAATGATTCGGCATGTGCAGTTTATGATTCTCAAGCTCTACCAGATGCAAAGCTTTGGCATGCACGCTTTGGTCATCTGAATTTTGATAGTTTGCTACGCCTGTAGAAATCTGATATGGTGTTTTCTTTGCCCAAGCTTGAGGCACTTGGAAAATATGTATGTGAAGGCTGTATTTTGGGCAAAATGCAACGTTCCTCCTTTCCAAAAGATGGTTCAGTTCGGGCTACGCAGAAATTGCAGCTTGTACATAGTGATGTCTATGGTCCTATGCAGACACCTTCTTTTGGAAACTATCTTTACTTCATGACTTTCATTGATGATTTTTCGAGGCATGCATGGGTATATCCATTGAAGGCAAAGTCTGAAGTGTTTTTGTGCTTCAAACAGTTTTTGGTTTTGGCTAAAAATCTGTCAGCATGTAAAATGGGCACCCTCCGTTCTGATCGAGGGGGGGAATATATGTCTTCTGATTTTAATGCATTTCTGGCTGAACGTGGGATAAAACACCAGTGTACAGTGCCGTATACACCTCAACAGCATGGAGTTGCTGAACGGAAGAACAGGTCACTCATGGAGATGGCGAGGTGTATGGTCAAGAGTCAAGCTTTACCACATAGTTTCTGGCTTGAGGCTGTCATGTATGCAGCATATGTACTTAACAGGTGTCCCACTAAAGCTCTGCAGTCTATCACTCCATATGAGGCTTGGCATGACCGCAAGCCATATGTTGCTCATCTGCGTGTTTTTGGTTGTTTGGCATATGCACTAGTGCCTGAACAACATCGCAAAAAATTGGATGATAAGGCAGTAAAATGTATTTTTGTTGGGTATAGTTCTGAAAGTAAAGGCTATCATCTGTATCATCCACAGATTAAACGCATTCTGGTTAGCCGTGATGTTGTTTTTGTGGAAGATGCTATTCAGCCATTGCTTTCATGTACCAAGGAGACATCTATTAGCTCCAAAGACATGTATGATACTTTGATGCCTCTTTTATAGGTGGACAATCTAGTGCTGGTCCTAATGAGGCAACTTCTCAGCCTTTGCACGTTTCATGTGATGATACAGATAATTCTATTTCTGACGCAGATGTACATGATGCACTTATTGATGAGAGAGGTGATATTGAGCAGGCAAGAACTATGCCAAAATGGCTGGTGCAGACTTTGCGTGACAGCAAATTAGATGCACCTCTGTCATATCGTACTCGTTCAGGCTCTCATAGTGCCTCTTTTGCATCAGATTGCTATGCTATGGCTGCATCTAGTCTCTGTGATGAGAATGAGCATGTTTTGTTTGATGAAGCACAAAATTCAGAAAATTGGATGGCTGCTATGCAATCTGAATATGATGCTATAATGAACAATGGTACTTGGTCTTTATGTGACTTGCCTCCTGGCAAGAAGGCCATTGGCACTAAGTGGGTATACAAGCTGAAGCGTAAACCTGATGGTACAGTGGACAGGTATAAGGCTAGGCTTGTTGCAAAGGGTTATGTGCAGGAAAGAGGCATTGATTTTGATGAGACCTTTGCACCTACATGCCGTATTACTACTGTTCGGAGCATTTCTGCACTTGCAGCCCATCATGGTTGGAATGTACATCAGTTGGACATTAAAACAGCATTTCTGAATGGTGATTTGCATGAAGAAGTGTATGTTTTTTAGCCCCGTGGCTTTGTGCAGAAAGGGCATGAAAACCAGGTGTGCAGGTTAAAGAAGGCGTTATATGGTTTAAAGCAAGCACCACGTGCTTGGTATGAGAAGATACATGCCTATCTGGTTGCACATGGTTTTGAGAACAGTCCAACTGAAAGCACCTTATATGTTAAGCGTGCTAATGATGTGCTTCTAATCATTGTTGTCTATGTTGATGTCATGCTGCTCACTGGTCCTATTGAGAAGCATATTGCTGATTTCAAGGCTGATTTGCATGCCTCATTTGAGATGTCTGATTTGGGGCATTTGCATTACTATTTGGGCATTCAGTTTATGCAAGTTGATGGTGGAATGGCTTTGTGTCAAACGAAATATATTGACACATTATTGCAGTGTTTTGGCCTTGAAGACTGTAAGCCTATTGCCACTCCTATGGAGACAGGTTTACGATTGAGTCTTCATGATGCTGGAGATGCATTTGATGTTGTTCTCTATCAGCAGGCTGTTGGATGCTTGATTTATTTATGCATTACTCAGCCAGATATTCAGTTTGCTGTCTCACAGATGAGCAGGTTTATGCATTGCCCAGGAGTCACGCATTGGAAGGTGGTTAAGCGCATCTTTCGCTACTTGAGTGGTACTCGACTACTTGGGTTGTCTTATCCCAAGGGGGGATCACTACCGCCAGATTTGCATGCTTTTTTTGACTCAGATTGGGCTCGTTGCTATGACACTCGTGTGTCCACCAGTGGTTTTTTCTTCATGCTTGGAAGCTCATGTATATCTTGGTTGAGCAAGAAGCAGCCTACTGTGGCCACTTCCAGTTGTGAGGCTGAGTATAGGGCAGCTTTCACAACGACTGTTGAGTGTGTGTGGCTCAGACACCTTATGGTTGATTTGGGTGTTGGCCAGTCTTCTGCCACCACCATCTTCACTGACAGTCAGAGCGCATTGGCAGTTGCGAGGAACCCTGTGTTCCATGCTCACACTAAGCACATTGAGGTCCATTATCACTATGTCAGGGAGAGGTCCTCTGCTAGGGAGATCAGCTTGGCATATGTGCCCACGTAGGAGAACATAGCAGACCTTTTCACGAAGGCTCTGCCTAGGGAGAAGTTTGAAGCTTTCCGCAAAGCTTTGGGCTTACTTCCTTTTGTGGAGTGATTTCCACATAGCTTGGCACTTCCTTATACATGAGTGCCAGATCCTTGTTCACCGCATCACTCCCAGGGGGGATTTGTTGATATATTTAGGTAGTGATGTGTGTGAACACACTAGGACCACTGGGGCACTTTTTTCCCTCTTTAGGAGGTTTTTTCCCCCCGGCTTGTATATACGCCTATTGCCCTAATGGGCTACTTATCTTTGTACATTCTCTAGTAATACATTCAGTATTGTGTGTTGTGCTCCAAGCTTCTTCTTCTTCCTTTAGTTGTTCGTGTGCTTCCGTAGACATCTAACTCCAACATTTGTGGTAGGTGAAGAACTTACCCCAAGTTCATCATTAATAGGTGGAGGAGCGATATATTCTTATGAGGAAAAATGGAGAAAGATTGTTGGGCAAAACAAAATTTGAATGCTCTTGTCTTCTTCTTCATTAGAGGGGAAGGAGGTGGCAAGGGTGGAGGTGGTGCCAAGGTGAGTGCTTGTCGAATAAGAAAAACATGTTTTTGAATACATGGATATATGAACCACCTCTTATGATGCTCATTGTAAAAATAGCATACAACATTTTATTTTTTGACTTTATTTGTAAAAGAAAAGCTATTTTACAATTAATGGAATTTACCCATAAATACTTGAGGGCACATCGAGGAGATTGTACCTAGTATTGTGAAATCAACCCATCTATTTCTCTCTACCTTGTTAGTTTACTATTTTCATAAGGGCTCGGCATTCTCTACATGCATGCACATGAAAAGTTTCTCTCTTTCTCAATGCATTATCTTTCTCTTTTTTGTAGTTTGTGCACTATATGCATCATGATCAAAGCCTATGTGTACCTATCACATGCCTTGCACACCCATACCTTCTTTGCATCCCTATTCTATGCCCACAAACCATCTACGTTTACAAAAAGGGTATGGTAGCAATCAAAGCATCCCACTAGGCAACCTACAATTGTTCCATCTCAACTCTCGTCACTTTGCACATTGTATGAGTTGTAACCTTGCAAAAGTGGTATGAGAACCTTTGCATACATATCAAATGCAATGCACATGTGTACCTTCTCTGTATTCTTATTTTGTACATGTAAATCATCTTTGATGTGCTCCTCTACAAAAAATATAGACCGATAGCCGAAGCATCCCATGTGATGACTCACACCTACACCCAATCAACTCCTAACACTCCAAATGATAGAGCTCGGATTTATTTTGGTCATCCTTGGACTTCCTTGGATCCTTGGCTTTGAGGCTCTATTGGTTGTGCCCAAACCTCTTCAACCAATAGTGTGGTGACAAGGACTGCAAAGTTCAACAGAATAGCCAGATTTACAAGTCATCAAATGCAAGAACAATATGAAAGCCCTATTTGAGTGGTGAAGGAGCTTACTCAACCACACAAGGATGTTATGAAAACTAAGATGGGCACGAGGAAGCCTCCAATTTCTAGAATTCGATGGATGTAAGGATGAAAGATTTCTTCTTTCTTAGCCTTTATAACTTTTATAATTTCTATTCGCATGAATCCTATTCAGAGCTTAGAGCATTTAAGTCTGCAATAGGCTATCTTGTGGGTAAAGCTGCAACATTTAGCAACTTAGCATGGATTTACCTACAACATGGGAAGCATTGCTAGAGACGATGGAAGAATGTTTTCTACCATCCATTGCAATTTCATTCTAGCATTGGACCACATTTCCATGGATGAAAGGTGAAAAGGTTTTATCTAGTATGAAATACCTTTGTCCAAATCTCCCTCTTGTTCATATGCTTGAAGAAGTGCCTAAAATACATTACAACAAAAATATGAAGATGGTCTAGAGATGGGGATTCAAGCAAGACTTAACACCCCTACATGTGAGAAGCTTGCATGAAGCAATCTTTTATGCCCATGATGCTTAGAAGGAATTCAAACTCCATTGCGAATCCCATCTCCTACAAACAATAATAACTTCCCTAGAAATCGAGCTTTTCAAAGTTACTATTACTGCAGCTCTTTCACCTTGTCACAATGTACAAGGTGGAGAGCTTTGCAAACAAAATCCCATAACCTAATTCCCATAGTCCCTTGTCCATGGGGAAGTTGCTAACCCCAAATCTCCAATGGTGGTAATTGCCTTCTCCAAAATTCATTGTTTGGGTAGCATACTCAAGCATTGCTTATGGTTATGCCCTTCCTTAGATAACCTTGTGTTTGATAGAATATCCTTAATGTGCAATTTTAAAGATGCATTTCCAAAGGAACTTCCTTACTACCTTGCCATGGATTGGATGGCATGCCACTAGCCAGGTGGTAATCCTAAGATGAAGACACCATATAGAGACTTTAGTAGAAGAACTTTTGCGATAGATAAAAGAGCATTGGGAAAGGGGTTTATGATATGACCCAATCAATCTCCTTGGGCAGCATCCAGCTTTGCGTGTGTCAAGGAGAAGCATGTGTCAGTGCATCTCTCTCTCTCTCTCTCTCTCTCTCTCTCTCTCTCTCTCTCTCTCTCTCTCTCTCTCTCTCTCTCTCTCTCTCTCTCTCTCTCTCTCTCTCTCTCTCTCTCTCTCTCTCTCTCTCTCTCCCTTTCTCTTTTTTCTTTTCCTTTTTCTTGTGTGTGTGTGATCCGAAATTCAATACTACATGGCTCCAACGAGTTACGAAGCAAGATTACACACTTTATATGAGGCAAGAGTGAACATGAGTGATAGTGGAATGTTTGATAGACAAAGCTATCAATGCATGTGCATGAGCATCTCTGCTATCCCATCAAAGTTTCTCTGCAATAGGTGTAGCACAAACTACAACATGAACAAGAATTTAAAGATCATCATCTTCAATGTCATATACATCACCTTCAATAACTATATTTGCAAGTGTAGTAGGATGTTTTTCAACACCGTGCACAATATTCCACAATACTTTTTGTAGCAATACATGAAGCATCATATATACCCACAATGGGTCATTAGCACCATCCAACCTATCCTTAGCAACCAACATATAGAATACATTGTTGCTTTCAACCATGACCATTGACTAAATACCTCGATGGAAAAAAATGATTGGATCTCAAAAAGTTGAACAGAACCACCCTATTGAGGTTTGCTAAAACTGTAGTAGACTTCAAGGCACTTGTATTGGTGAGACTTATATATATTTTTGGCACAAAAGGATGAAATTTCCTGCATAGGATCTGCAATAGTGCGTTTGGAGGCCAAAACAAGCTCACATTAAAGTTTTGCTATGAGTATGATCACCAATTTTTTTGTGATTTTGAGACTATGAATGGAGGGGTGTTGAGGATGTCCTAGATGAAGCAACAACTTGTTGTGATACCAATTGTTGGAGTTTGAGGGCTACAAAAGCATACAAATAGAATAAGGAAGAAGAAGAATCTTGGAGCACAACATAACACTGAATAAATGACCAAGTTAATGTACAAAGATAAGTAACCCATTAGGGTTATAGATGTATATACAAGGCGGGGGGAAAAACCTTCTAAAGAGGGATCTTCTTCTAGGTTTCCATTCTGTTGACCAACTAGGTACTTGACTGACAAATTAGTGATTGTTGATCATCCACCTGAAGCCTATAAGTAGTTATTTTTAGGCTTGTAGTTCTAGGATGAATAGTATATGAGGCGACCACTATAAAAAAGCCAAAATCCTCACTTTGTAGAAGACTTTTGCTAGTACAAGTAGTGATCTATCCTTCTAGAAAAATTCATGCACAAGTTTTCTTGTCCTTTTGAAGTGTGATTTTTGCATGTTTTATTATGTGTGAAATTTTTTGCTTGCTTCTAATGTATTTGGCACCATGAAAATAATCATTTATTGTTGTTCTTTTTTATTTTGAGCTTGTTTTGCTTCTAATTTTTATAATGATGGACAATACACAAAATTTCATGCTCTACACGATGTTCTAAGAGAAGCCTTTGGAATTTCCTGAGAGAAGAGGAAGAGACCTATATTGACATGTTATAGGCACTATTCAATCTGCACCCGTAACTTATATTGACCTACTCTTGGCAACTTATCCCTCAATTTAGGGGGTGCCACCCCCCTACCCCACCCCCAACTAATGCTTAGAGGGTTGTCTACAAAGTGCTACAATAGAAAAGGGATACTAATAGCAACACACAACCATCTAACCATGCACAATCAAATGTAGCATTTCAATTGCAAAAAAAGATGGTAGTTGTTGCACCAATTTTACAACCACCGGATTGGTCACTACCTTTCCGCATTTTTGTTGATGCATCAGATATGGCAATAGGGGCAATTCTAATGTAGGAAAAAGTGAAGGGGTGCTATAGGCCAATATGGTATACACACACAGATGAGCAGCAAATGGCATGCGGTCATGCCAAGCCTCATATGGAGTGATAGACTGCAGCGCTTTAGTGGGACACCTGTTAAGTACATATGTTGCACACATGACAGCCTCAAGCCAAAAACTATGTGGTAAAGCTTGACTCTTGACCATACACCTCGCCATCTCCATGAGTGACCTGTTCTTCCGTTCAGCAACTCCATTCTGTTGAGGTGTATACGGCACTGTACACTAGTGTTTTATCCCACGCTCAGCCAGAAATGCATTAAAATCAGAAGACATATATTCCCCCCCTCGATCAGAACGGAGGGTGCCCATTTTACATGCTGATAGATTTTCAACCAAAACCAAAAACTGTTTGAAGCACAGAAACACTTCGGACTTTGCCTTCAATGGATATACCCATGCATGCCTGGAAAAATCATCAATGAAAGTCACGAAGTAAAGATAGTTTCCAAAAGAAGGTGCCTACATAGGACCACAGACATCACTATGTACAAGCTGCAATTTCTGCATCGCCCGAACTAAACCATCTTTTGGAAAGGAGGAACGCTGCATTTTGCCCAAAATACAGCCTTCACATACATGTTTTCCAGGTGCCTCAAGCTTGGGCAAAGAAGACACCATATCAGATTTCTGCAGGCATAGCAAACTATCAAAATTCAGATAACCAAAGCGTGCATGCCAAAGCTTTGCATCTGACATAGCCTGAGAATCATGAACTCCACATGTCGAATCATTCACAGATCTTTCATAGTCTATGAGCTTATACAGCCCACGACATAAAATGCCAGAAGCAATAATAACATCGCCATTTGACAGATCATGAACTGTACATCTGTCATCAACAAATTTCACAACCAAGCCAATCTTGGCTAATGCAAAAACTGATAACAGATTCTTCTTGATCCCTGGCACAAATAAAGCATTTGACAAAGTGAAAGAACTACCATCAACAATAGGGAGAATGATCTTACCAACTCCCATAACAGGATAAGAGGAGTTGTTGGCGCATGTGACAGTATTCCCTGTAGGGGCAGGCTCGAGTGAAGAGAAGAAACTACGCTACGAGGTAATATGTTTGGTCTCCCCACTATCAAAGTACCAAACATCTGAGTCCACTGCAGACAGGCATTGCTCATGAGAAGATGGATCAACACTGCAAACAGTAGTAAACACCCATTCTTCTTCCTGCACAAGATTAGCACACTCTGTTTTTGGTGTAGATGCTTCTGCAACAACCATTCCAGCCTCCTTTTTCTTTGCTTCTTTTGCAGCCAGTTTTGGATAGTTCTTTATGATATGATCATTCCCTTTACAGTACTTGCAAAACAATTTCTGCTTTTCTTATTTCTTCTCATCTTTATCCTAGTTCTTCGAATGTGCACCATTTGCAGATTTCTGCTTACTAGTAGAAGAGCTCCATTTTCCTTTGCCCTTCTGACTCGCCAGGAAAGCTTGATCTGCAACACGCATAATGGACCTGTTCTGCCTGGACTGATCTTCTTGCAACAGAACAGAGACTAACTCCTCAAATGATAAGCATTCGGATTGCCTTTCATCATCAACCGAAGAGTAGAAGCAAAACTCTGATATGAATCAGGAAGACCATTCAAAACGGTCTGCACAAGTGAGCTATCGGGTATAACCTCATCAGCATAAATCAACTGTTCCTTCAAATCTTTGATCTTCGTTAGGAAACTGTCCATAGAATCACCTTCATTCATGTGCTCACTCTCCAACTGTTTTCGGAGGTAAGCAACACGAGCCTCATTCCTAGCTTGGTACAATGTGGTAAGTGTATCCCAAGCATCCCTAGTTGTTCTGCAAGAGCGAATATGAGGAATAATGCGTTTGATAGACAAAGCTATCAATGCATGTGGTTGGGCATCTCTACCATCCCAAATCTGCTCTGCAGTAGGTGCAGCAGAAACAGCAGCACGAATAAGAATCTGCACAATATCATCTTCGACACCATCTTCATCAGCTCCAGCACTTGTATTTGCAGTACCTGTTGTTACAGGTGTAACAGGACGTCTTTCAACACCCTGCACAATGTTCCACAATCCTTTTGAAACCAATACATGTTGCATCATATAAGCCCATAATGGGAAGTTGGTACCATCCAACTTATCCTCAACAGCCAATATACGGAATACATCACTTCTTTCAGCCATGGCCGGTGACTAAAATACCTTGATGCAAAAAATTGACTGTATCTCAAAAAGTTGAATGGAACTGCCTAGACGAGTTCTACCAAACCTGTAGCAGACTTCGAGACGCTTATACTGGCGAACAGAAACAGTATATACCTTTGGCACAAAAAGACAAAATAGCCTGCACAAGCGCTATGATAGTGCATTTGGAGGCCGAAACGAGCTCAGATTGCGATTTTGGCACCACACAGCAAAGCTGTTTTGATCTCTGAAACACCCTAAGTATGCTCACCAAATTTCGTGTGAATCTGAGACTGCAAACGGAGGAGTGTCGACGGTGCCCTAGATGAAGCGACGACCTGCTCTGATACCAATTGTTGGAGTTAGATATCTGCGGAAGCACACGAACAGCACAAGAAGCTTGGAGCACAACGCACACGACTGAATGTATTCCTAGAGAATGTACAAAGATAAGTAGCCCATTAGGGCAATAGGCGTATATACAAGCCGGGGGAAAAAAACCTCCTAAAGAGGGAAAAAAGTACCCCGGCGGTCCTAGTGTGTTCACACACATCACTACCTAAATATATCAACAAAATTGGTCAGTTGCAAAAATAGGATTGTTTATCTCAACAGGTTTAGGCGTTGAAGAAGTAACAAAATAGGCAAGAACAAGCAAAATAAAATGGTGAGGAGTTAGTCCATCAAGTACATTACAAATAGAAGGTTCAAATGGAGATCAAGTGGAGCAAATAGTCACCAATGCACTCGAGGAAAAAATAGCAGAGGAAGAAGAAATTGTGAGTGAAATACCAATATTTGAAGAGATAGGTAAGGAGCCAAGAGAGGAACTACTGATAGAAAATTAAAGTAAGTACATTTTTCACACATGAAAGACATTTCGATCAAGGGACCCATGAATTTGGGTTTGACTTTTTGCAAAATCCTCCACCAGGTTGTGCCATCTATTGAACCTTAGTGAAAAGTTTCTGCAAAAGTTACTTAGGCAGATATCTTAAAAACTACTCAGTCAGATATTTAGAAAGTGTGGTGAATCGGATGTATGTTGAGTCCGATATTGTTTAATCAGATTCTATTATATTAGTTATAATCGGATGTTAGTTGAGAGACTTGGGACTTGGCGGTTGTATTCACCTATGGCCGGTTGGTTTGTCTATTTAAAGACAGGGAGAGAGAGTTGTAAGGAGGTCTTTAGGGTGTAAGATCAATGGAAAGATAGATGTATGAGGCACTTTGATGTCTATCTACTCAATGGTATTATAGTTTGCTCGTGATTATTTGATCTTCATCTATTCTGTTGTCATTCGTTCTTGTATAAATGTAAAATTGTGCTTCTATTTAATATAATTTCATGAGAGAGTAGAAGTAGTGTCTAGTACAGTGTATTTTGTGTTCTATCAAACTTTTGTGTTATTTAGTTCATGTGTTGTTGAGCCCCAACACACATACATACATACATACATACATACATGCATACATACATACATACATACATACATACATACATACATACATACATACATACATACATGCATACATACATACATACAGACATACATACATACATACATGCATACATCATACATATGTACATAGTTACATACATACATACATGCATGCATGCATGCATGCATGCATGCATACATACATACATATGTATGTAGTACATGCATACATAATACATACATACCTATGTAATGTACCTGCACAAGCGCTATGATAGTGCATTTGGAGGCCGAAACGAGCTCAGATTGCGATTTTGGCACCACACAGCAAAGCTGTTTTGATCTCTGAAACACCCTAAGTATGCTCACCAAATTTCGTGTGAATCTGAGACTGCAAACGGAGGAGTGTCGACGGTTGCCCTAGATGAAGCGACGACCTGCTCTGATACCAATTGTTGGAGTTAGATATCTGCGGAAGCACACGAACAGCACAAGAAGCTTGGAGCACAACGCACACGACTGAATGTATTCCTAGAGAATGTACAAAGATAAGTAGCCCATTAGGGCAATAGGCGTATATACAAGCCGGGGAAAAAAAACCTCCTAAAGAGGGAAAAAAGTACCCCGGCGGTCCTAGTGTGTTCACACACATCACTACCTAAATATATCAACAAAATTGGTCAGTTGCAAAAATAGGATTGTTTATCTCAACAGGTTTAGGCGTTGAAGAAGTAACAAAATAGGCAAGAACAAGCAAAATAAAATGGTGAGGAGTTAGTCCATCAAGTACATTACAAATAGAAGGTTCAAATGGAGATCAAGTGGAGCAAATAGTCACCAATGCACTCGAGGAAAAAATAGCAGAGGAAGAAGAAATTGTGAGTGAAATACCAATATTTGAAGAGATAGGTAAGGAGCCAAGAGAGGAACTACTGATAGAAAATTAAAGTAAGTACATTTTTCACACATGAAAGACATTTCGATCAAGGGACCCATGAATTTGGGTTTGACTTTTTGCAAAATCCTCCACCAGGTTGTGCCATCTATTGAACCTTAGTGAAAAGTTTCTGCAAAAGTTACTTAGGCAGATATCTTAAAAACTACTCAGTCAGATATTTAGAAAGTGTGGTGAATCGGATGTATGTTGAGTCCGATATTGTTTAATCAGATTCTATTATATTAGTTATAATCGGATGTTAGTTGAGAGACTTGGGACTTGGCGGTTGTATTCACCTATGGCCGGTTGGTTTGTCTATTTAAAGACAGGGAGAGAGAGTTGTAAGGAGGTCTTTAGGGTGTAAGATCAATGGAAAGATAGATGTATGAGGCACTTTGATGTCTATCTACTCAATGGTATTATAGTTTGCTCGTGATTATTTGATCTTCATCTATTCTGTTGTCATTCGTTCTTGTATAAATGTAAAATTGTGCTTCTATTTAATATAATTTCATGAGAGAGTAGAAGTAGTGTCTAGTACAGTGTATTTTGTGTTCTATCAAACTTTTGTGTTATTTAGTTCATGTGTTGTTGAGCCCCAACACACATACATACATACATACATACATACATGCATACATACATACATACATACATACATACATACATACATACATACATACATACATACATGCATACATACATACATACATACATACATACATGCATACATCATACATATGTACATAGTTACATACATACATACATGCATGCATGCATGCATGCATGCATGCATACATACATACATATGTATGTAAGTACATGCATACATAAATACATACATACATATGTATGTAAGTACATACATACATAAATATATATCTACATACATAGTATGTATATGCATACATACATACACACACACACAATCAATATACATACATGCATAGAAACATACCTTTGTTCTATAGCTATGCCTTGGAAATTTTTAGCAGAGATGTAGATGCAAGATGCCTCATCTAACTTTCCTTTCTTAAGAACTATTTGCGATGAATGAAACTAAGAGCATAGGCCAAAAATTTATTATGAAGGTTCCACATAATAGAGAGCATTTTGACCCCTTAATTATGACTTTATAGCTATTAAAATCTCTCTGCAATTAGGTATTTTCAAGGCTATGTAGTAATATGTGTGAAACACATCTCCCTGCAAGATTTTTTTTTGTAAAACCAATGCTGAAGTATGTGCAAAGTTATTTATTGCACTATCTTTTGGTAAATATAGTGAAATTCACACAAACTTGAGAGTATCATGTAATCATGTCAATCCTCAAGACATAACCAGTGGGAGTTCTTGTGTAGCATTAGCATAGAGGTGGTCATAATGAGATAGACTAGCCCATATTAATCGTTATAACTATTGATTTTTGGATAGTCATTGTTGATTAAAGAGCAAATTTTCTTATACATTTATTCTATTGATGAAGTGCACTAACAACATATATATGATTGTACACAGATAGAGGTAGTCTATGTTAGTCCTTATCATTATTAAATGTTGGTGACTCATGATCAATCAAAAGCGTGAAAACTTCTTATACCTTTGTTCTAGACTTGTAGCATGCTAGTAGCACAGATACAATCGTATGTAGATAGAGCTAGCCATGTTAGTCTTTTTTGTTTCCACTCCACTCAATAGACTACTCATTGCATGTATGGCATGCATGTCACAACGTGTCCTAGGGTCCTAACTTGACACTAAGACACATCCATGGGTTTGACAACCCATATACATGGAAACATCTCTCTCTCTCTCTCTCTCTCTCTCTCTCTCTCTCTCTCTCTCTCTCTCTCTCTCTCTCTCTCTCTCTCTCTCTCTCTCTCTCTCTCTCTCTCTCTCTCTCTCTCTCTCTCTCTCTCTCTCCCTCCCTCCCTCCCTCCCTCCCTCCCTCCCTCCCTCCCTCCCTCCCTCCCTCCCTCCCTCCCTCCCTCCCTCCCTCCCTCCCTCCCTCCCTCCCTCCCTCCCTCCCTCCCTCCCTCCCTCCCTCTCTCTCTCTCTCTCTCTCTCTCTCTCTCTCTCTCTCTCTCTCTCTCTCTCTCTCTCTCTCTCTCTCTCTCTCTCCCTCTCCCTCTCTCTGAGCATGTACATAAGTATTTGCAAAATTGATTTGAGCAGATGAAGAGAGAGCAATCAGAAGTGACTATACAACAAAATAATTAGGTCTGATAAACATATATATGGAACATAAATTTGACACATATGACTCTTTGAACTATCAAAGAAGAATATTATCAAAAGGAGCATACCTTGTAGTTTACATGGCCTAATTGTATGTAGTTTCAGCTCATTGCGCACGTTTTCAAAATTGACTTGAGCATACAAAGAGGGAGCAACAAGAAATATTGTACAAGAAAGTAATCACATCTGGCAAAAACAATTATACAATGAAAAGTTGATACAAATTCTTTCTTCGAGGGAGCACACAACTTTAACAAAAGAAGAATGTTTTACATTTACATTGATTGCTTATATAGCATTCTAGCCTAGGTGCACATATCTACAAAACTAACTTGAGGTGAAGAGAGAGCAATAAAAAATGTTTGCAAAAGAAAGTAATGAGATCTAGTAAATATAGTTATAGAAGGGAAATTTGATGCAATCTCTCTTAGAACTAGTAAAGAAGAAGCTTAGAAAAAGGAAAATTTCAATGTATCCTCAATTTCTCATTAGTGTAGATGCAAAGAAGAGAATGCTATAGTGGTATGTTGATCATTTCATATGTACACACAGTCATTATTAAGGATGATAGATTGTAAGAGAGCACAAATGTCACCTTGATATGGATAATCATACATATGTTCTGAAATTAGATGAGATATTTGAATGCATGTAAGTGTAAAGAAATATTTTTGGAGAATAAGGCACTCTATTTGCAAAGTTAACATAGAAAACACAAATCTACAACTTCTTGTTGTTTTACCTCTAAAATACACAATGCAGAGTAAAAAAAATTAATGCCTACATAGAAGTACCGGACTTAATATATGGAGCCTATTGAGGACTATGAAGTAGTGTTTAAATACTTGTCTCATCCTCAATCACCTAAGTTGGTCAAAGAAAGTTGATCATCGCATAATTGCATGAAGTTTGTCTATAGAATGAGTAGTCAAAAGGTGTTCATTTGTCTCCCATTTTCGCTATTATGAGTAATTATGGAGTGGATTGCTTTAGTTGACCTTTTGATAAAGCTTTTTTCTATCCACAATGGAGATTACATGTGTGCTTGTGTTCACAAAGTTCATCAAACAATTTCCAAGGCAAGGACAAAGTTATCTATAAAATGAGTAGTTGAAAAATGTTTATCAATTGCAATATAGGACATGTGGAGTTTTGTGATCCCAAATGTAGAGCTTTTAGGTCATTTTCATGAACAAAATAAATGATAATATATTAAATTTATCAATTTATATTTTAGAGTTCTATTTCTATTTTTATCTATTTGTATGCTATCAATCTATCTATCTATTTATATACATATATACTTTCCTTACTTAGGCACTCAATCACTCACATAAATGCATACATGCATATACGTTTTTTATATAAATTTGTATCTTTGTCTTTGTGCTCTATATTTGTAGATTCCTACATGGATAACAATGATAAGAATGTGCATGTGTCAATACCAAAAAATATTTTCAAGGATCCAAAGAAGCATTTCAATATGACTATTATGTGCAATTTGGGAAGTTGTTACCCTCATCCAGTAATGATAGTGACAAAGACATAACCCTTGTAGACTTGAGATACAAGAAAAATAATGTAGATTTATATGAACAATAGTTTAAAATACTACATGTATGATGAATCGCATCCATGTTGTTGCAATCTATAAAGCCAAAACAAAAGAACAGGTTGAAAAGCTACAAAACGACGAGGGAAAGACAAAGAGAATGAAGATAGAAGTGAATAAATACTTTTTTCATCTTATTAATTTTATAATGTACTATGTAATTTGTCAACTATAATGCAAGTTATATCATTATATATATATATATATATATATATATATATAAGTGTGTGCGTGTATATGTATGATGTTTACGGTTGTGAAAAATGACGTTTAATTGTATGTTTGTATATATTTTTTATCATAATTACCATTCACAAGCCATGTGTAGGCTATGGTTGAGATGGTTATAGCAATTGATATCTATAGTTGAATAATGTCGATAGACTACTCTATTCTAACAAGCACTGTTTTTTTGTTCATACAATTCTAACAAGCATAGCAACATATATATCCACAATTTCTTTTTTGCCTTGACAATTTCTCTTTTGCCCAAGGGGTTTTCGATGGCCATATTGATGAGCATAGCAAATGGCATAGTGATGGCATTGAAAATCATTTCAACGATTATATCAACTTGCATATCGATGTGTACTCTGATGGGCATTGGAACATTTCTTGGGTGTTTTCTGAAAAAGTTTCTCGTGGGTATGAAGGCACCATCTTCATTTCCATTTGGTGCACGGTCAAATAATTTTCTAAACAGCATATAAACTTCCCACAATGGAAACAAGATAATAAATTTGAAATGGCTCTTGTATTCAATGGCACACTAATTTTTTTTATTGGAAACATTAAAAGATGTGGCATGGAAACATTAAAAGATGAGAGATCCAATTAGCTACTACACCCAAACTGATCATTGGTGATGTAGTCTCCAACTTTGCCTTAATCGCCTACTTGTCTTTGACCTCTTTAATTCATTCCATCTCATTTGAAAGTTGTTTGAAAGTTGTGCCCTATTCCTGGGCGACTTACAAACTGAAGGTGATCCCCCAAGCAAACAAAGTATGATTGCTATGTTGTGGAAAGCAAAAGCTTTTTTCAAAGTTATTCAAATGTTTAGTTTGAATTTGGGGGTAAGCTTCACCCTAAGCGTGTCTTTTGCATTTGGCATATTTAGGACATGTCAACGCGCTACCTCATTAAATACTCATTTTTGATTTTTTTAAGTGCACCACATCTCTGCATATAATTGGTAGCAAAAAAGTTCATCCATTTTGACATGATCATAACCCCCTCATTAAATACTCATTTTTGAATTATTTTTAGCTAATTGTAGAGTCATTTAAGTGCACCACATCTCTGCATATAATTGGTAGCAAAAAAGTTCATCCATTTTGACATGATCATAACCCCCTCATTAAATACTCATTTTTGAATTATTTTTAGCTAATTGTAGAGTTATTTAAGTGCACCACATCTCTGCATATAATTGGTAGCAAAAAAGTTCATCCATTTTGACATGATCATAACCCCCTCATTAAATACTCATTTTTGAATTATTTTTAGCTAATTGTAGAGTCATTTAAGTGCACCACATCTCTGCACATAATTGGTAGCAAAAAAGTTCATCCATTTTGACATGATCATAACCCCCTCATTAAATACTCATTTTTGAATTATTTTTAGCTAATTGTAGAGTTATTTAAGTGCACCACATCTCTGCATATAATTGGTAGCAAAAAAGTTCATCCATTTTGACATGATCATAACCCCCTCATTAAATACTCATTTTTGAATTATTTTTAGCTAATTGTAGAGTCATTTAAGTGCACCACATCTCTGCACATAATTGGTAGCAAAAAAGTTCATCCATTTTGACATGATCATAACCCCCTCATTAAATACTCATTTTTGAATTATTTTTAGCTAATTGTAGAGTTATTTAAGTGCACCACATCTCTGCACATAATTGGTAGACAAAAAGTTCATCCATTTTGACATGATCATAACCCCCTCATTAAATACTCATTTTTGAATTATTTTTAGCTAATTGTAGAATTATTTAAGTGCACCACATCTCTGCATATAACTGGTAGCAAAAAAGTTCATCCATTTTGACATGATCATAACCCCCTCATTAAATACTCATTTTTGAATTATTTTTAGCTAATTGTAGAGTCATTTAAGTGCACCACATCTCTGCACATAATTGGTAGCAAAAAAGTTCATCCATTTTGACATGATCATAACCCCCTCATTAAATACTCATTTTTGAATTATTTTTAGCTAATTGTAGAGTTATTTAAGTGCACCACATCTCTGCACATAATTGGTAGACAAAAAGTTCATCCATTTTGACATGATCATAACCCCCTCATTAAATACTCATTTTTGAATTATTTTTAGCTAATTGTAGAGTTATTTAAGTGCACCACATCTCTGCATATAATTGGTAGCAAAAAAGTTCATCCATCTTGACATGATCATAACCCCCTCATTAAATACTCATTTTTGAATTATTTTTAGCTAATTGTAGAGTCATTTAAGTGCACCACATCTCTGCACATAATTGGTAGCAAAAAAGTTCATCCATTTTGACATGATCATAACCCCCTCATTAAATACTCATTTTTGAATTATTTTTAGCTAATTGTAGAGTCATTTAAGTGCACCACATCTCTGCACATAATTGGTAGCAAAAAAGTTCATCCATTTTGACATGATCATAACCCCCTCATTAAATACTCATTTTTGAATTGTTTTTAGCTAATTGTAGAGTTATTTAAGTGCACCACATCTCTGCACATAATTGGTAGACAAAAAGTTCATCCATTTTGACATGATCATAACCCCCTCATTAAATACTCATTTTTGAATTATTTTTAGCTAATTGTAGAGTTATTTAAGTGCACCACATCTCTGCATATAATTGGTAGCAAAAAAGTTCATCCATTTTGACATGATCATAACCCCCTCATTAAATACTCATTTTTGAATTATTTTTAGCTAATTGTAGAGTCATTTAAGTGCGCCACATCTCTGCACATAATTGGTAGCAAAAAAGTTCATCCATTTTGACATGATCATAACCCCCTCATTAAATACTCATTTTTGAATTGTTTTTAGCTAATTGTAGAGTTATTTAAGTGCACCACATCTCTGCACATAATTGGTAGACAAAAAGTTCATCCATTTTGACATGATCATAACCCCCTCATTAAATACTCATTTTTGAATTATTTTTAGCTAATTGTAGAGTTATTTAAGTGCACCACATCTCTGCATATAATTGGTAGCAAAAAAGTTCATCCATTTTGACATGATCATAACCCCCTCATTAAATACTCATTTTTGAATTATTTTTAGCTAATTGTAGAGTCATTTAAGTGCGCCACATCTCTGCACATAATTGGTAGCAAAAAAGTTCATCCATTTTGACATGATCATAACCCCCTCATTAAATACTCATTTTTGAATTATTTTTAGCTAATTGTAGAGTTATTTAAGTGCACCACATCTCTGCATATAATTGGTAGCAAAAAAGTTCATCCATTTTGACATGATCATAACCCCCTCATTAAATACTCATTTTTGAATTATTTTTAGCTAATTGTAGAGTTATTTAAGTGCACCACATCTCTGCATATAATTGGTAGCAAAAAAGTTCATCCATTTTGACATGATCATAACCCCCTCATTAAATACTCATTTTTGAATTATTTTTAGCTAATTGTAGAGTCATTTAAGTGCACCACATCTCTGCATATAATTGGTAGCAAAAAAGTTCATCCATTTTGACATGATCATAACCCCCTCATTAAATACTCATTTTTGAATTATTTTTAGCTAATTGTAGAGTTATTTAAGTGCACCACATCTCTGCATATAATTGGTAGCAAAAAAGTTCATCCATTTTGACATGATCATAACCCCCTCATTAAATACTCATTTTTGAATTATTTTTAGCTAATTGTAGAGTCATTTAAGTGCACCACATCTCTGCACATAATTGGTAGCAAAAAAGTTCATCCATTTTGACATGATCATAACCCCCTCATTAAATACTCATTTTTGAATTATTTTTAGCTAATTGTAGAGTTATTTAAGTGCACCACATCTCTGCATATAATTGGTAGCAAAAAAGTTCATCCATTTTGACATGATCATAACCCCCTCATTAAATACTCATTTTTGAATTATTTTTAGCTAATTGTAGAGTCATTTAAGTGCACCACATCTCTGCACATAATTGGTAGCAAAAAAGTTCATCCATTTTGACATGATCATAACCCCCTCATTAAATACTCATTTTTGAATTATTTTTAGCTAATTGTAGAGTTATTTAAGTGCACCACATCTCTGCACATAATTGGTAGACAAAAAGTTCATCCATTTTGACATGATCATAACCCCCTCATTAAATACTCATTTTTGAATTATTTTTAGCTAATTGTAGAATTATTTAAGTGCACCACATCTCTGCATATAACTGGTAGCAAAAAAGTTCATCCATTTTGACATGATCATAACCCCCTCATTAAATACTCATTTTTGAATTATTTTTAGCTAATTGTAGAGTCATTTAAGTGCACCACATCTCTGCACATAATTGGTAGCAAAAAAGTTCATCCATTTTGACATGATCATAACCCCCTCATTAAATACTCATTTTTGAATTATTTTTAGCTAATTGTAGAGTTATTTAAGTGCACCACATCTCTGCACATAATTGGTAGACAAAAAGTTCATCCATTTTGACATGATCATAACCCCCTCATTAAATACTCATTTTTGAATTATTTTTAGCTAATTGTAGAGTTATTTAAGTGCACCACATCTCTGCATATAATTGGTAGCAAAAAAGTTCATCCATCTTGACATGATCATAACCCCCTCATTAAATACTCATTTTTGAATTATTTTTAGCTAATTGTAGAGTCATTTAAGTGCACCACATCTCTGCACATAATTGGTAGCAAAAAAGTTCATCCATTTTGACATGATCATAACCCCCTCATTAAATACTCATTTTTGAATTATTTTTAGCTAATTGTAGAGTCATTTAAGTGCACCACATCTCTGCACATAATTGGTAGCAAAAAAGTTCATCCATTTTGACATGATCATAACCCCCTCATTAAATACTCATTTTTGAATTGTTTTTAGCTAATTGTAGAGTTATTTAAGTGCACCACATCTCTGCACATAATTGGTAGACAAAAAGTTCATCCATTTTGACATGATCATAACCCCCTCATTAAATACTCATTTTTGAATTATTTTTAGCTAATTGTAGAGTTATTTAAGTGCACCACATCTCTGCATATAATTGGTAGCAAAAAAGTTCATCCATTTTGACATGATCATAACCCCCTCATTAAATACTCATTTTTGAATTATTTTTAGCTAATTGTAGAGTCATTTAAGTGCGCCACATCTCTGCACATAATTGGTAGCAAAAAAGTTCATCCATTTTGACATGATCATAACCCCCTCATTAAATACTCATTTTTGAATTAGTTTTTAGCTAATTGTAGAGTTATTTAAGTGCACCACATCTCTGCACATAATTGGTAGACAAAAAGTTCATCCATTTTGACATGATCATAACCCCCTCATTAAATACTCATTTTTGAATTATTTTTAGCTAATTGTAGAGTTATTTAAGTGCACCACATCTCTGCATATAATTGGTAGCAAAAAAGTTCATCCATTTTGACATGATCATAACCCCCTCATTAAATACTCATTTTTGAATTATTTTTAGCTAATTGTAGAGTCATTTAAGTGCACCACATCTCTGCACATAATTGGTAGCAAAAAAGTTCATCCATTTTGACATGATCATAACCCCCTCATTAAATACTCATTTTTGAATTATTTTTAGCTAATTGTAGAGTTATTTAAGTGCACCACATCTCTGCATATAATTGGTAGCAAAAAAGTTCATCCATTTTGACATGATCATAACCCCCTCATTAAATACTCATTTTTGAATTATTTTTAGCTAATTGTAGAGTCATTTAAGTGCACCACATCTCTGCACATAATTGGTAGCAAAAAAGTTCATCCATTTTGACATGATCATAACCCCCTCATTAAATACTCATTTTTGAATTATTTTTAGCTAATTGTAGAGTTATTTAAGTGCACCACATCTCTGCACATAATTGGTAGACAAAAAGTTCATCCATTTTGACATGATCATAACCCCCTCATTAAATACTCATTTTTGAATTATTTTTAGCTAATTGTAGAGTTATTTAAGTGCACCACATCTCTGCATATAATTGGTAGCAAAAAAGTTCATCCATTTTGACATGATCATAACCCCCTCATTAAATACTCATTTTTGAATTATTTTTAGCTAATTGTAGAGTCATTTAAGTGCACCACATCTCTGCACATAATTGGTAGCAAAAAAGTTCATCCATTTTGACATGATCATAACCCCCTCATTAAATACTCATTTTTGAATTATTTTTAGCTAATTGTAGAGTTATTTAAGTGCACCACATCTCTGCATATAATTGGTAGCAAAAAAGTTCATCCATTTTGACATGATCATAACCCCCTCATTAAATACTCATTTTTGAATTATTTTTAGCTAATTGTAGAGTCATTTAAGTGCACCACATCTCTGCACATAATTGGTAGCAAAAAAGTTCATCCATTTTGACATGATCATAACCCCCTCATTAAATACTCATTTTTGAATTATTTTTAGCTAATTGTAGAGTTATTTAAGTGCACCACATCTCTGCACATAATTGGTAGACAAAAAGTTCATCCATTTTGACATGATCATAACCCCCTCATTAAATACTCATTTTTGAATTATTTTTAGCTAATTGTAGAGTTATTTAAGTGCACCACATCTCTGCATATAATTGGTAGCAAAAAAGTTCATCCATTTTGACATGATCATAACCCCCTCATTAAATACTCATTTTTGAATTATTTTTAGCTAATTGTAGAGTCATTTAAGTGCACCACATCTCTGCACATAATTGGTAGCAAAAAAGTTCATCCATTTTGACATGATCATAACCCCCTCATTAAATACTCATTTTTGAATTATTTTTAGCTAATTGTAGAGTTATTTAAGTGCACCACATCTCTGCACATAATTGGTAGACAAAAAGTTCATCCATTTTGACATGATCATAACCCCCTCATTAAATACTCATTTTTGAATTATTTTTAGCTAATTGTAGAGTTATTTAAGTGCACCACATCTCTGCATATAATTGGTAGCAAAAAAGTTCATCCATTTTGACATGATCATAACCCCCTCATTAAATACTCATTTTTGAATTATTTTTAGCTAATTGTAGAGTCATTTAAGTGCACCACATCTCTGCACATAATTGGTAGCAAAAAAGTTCATCCATTTTGACATGATCATAACCCCCTCATTAAATACTCATTTTTGAATTATTTTTAGCTAATTGTAGAGTTATTTAAGTGCACCACATCTCTGCACATAATTGGTAGACAAAAAGTTCATCCATTTTGACATGATCATAACCCCCTCATTAAATACTCATTTTTGAATTATTTTTAGCTAATTGTAGAGTTATTTAAGTGCACCACATCTCTGCATATAATTGGTAGCAAAAAAGTTCATCCATTTTGACATGATCATAACCCCCTCATTAAATACTCATTTTTGAATTATTTTTAGCTAATTGTAGAGTCATTTAAGTGCACCACATCTCTGCACATAATTGGTAGCAAAAAAGTTCATCCATTTTGACATGATCATAACCCCCTCATTAAATACTCATTTTTGAATTATTTTTAGCTAATTGTAGAGTTATTTAAGTGCACCACATCTCTGCATATAATTGGTAGCAAAAAAGTTCATCCATTTTGACATGATCATAACCCCCTCATTAAATACTCATTTTTGAATTATTTTTAGCTAATTGTAGAGTCATTTAAGTGCACCACATCTCTGCACATAATTGGTAGCAAAAAAGTTCATCCATTTTGACATGATCATAACCCCCTCATTAAATACTCATTTTTGAATTATTTTTAGCTAATTGTAGAGTTATTTAAGTGCACCACATCTCTGCACATAATTGGTAGACAAAAAGTTCATCCATTTTGACATGATCATAACCCCCTCATTAAATACTCATTTTTGAATTATTTTTAGCTAATTGTAGAGTTATTTAAGTGCACCACATCTCTGCATATAATTGGTAGCAAAAAAGTTCATCCATTTTGACATGATCATAACCCCCTCATTAAATACTCATTTTTGAATTATTTTTAGCTAATTGTAGAGTCATTTAAGTGCACCACATCTCTGCACATAATTGGTAGCAAAAAAGTTCATCCATTTTGACATGATCATAACCCCCTCATTAAATACTCATTTTTGAATTATTTTTAGCTAATTGTAGAGTCATTTAAGTGCACCACATCTCTGCACATAATTGGTAGCAAAAAAGTTCATCCATTTTGACATGATCATAACCCCCTCATTAAATACTCATTTTTGAATTATTTTTAGCTAATTGTAGAGTTATTTAAGTGCACCACATCTCTGCACATAATTGGTAGCAAAAAGTTCATCCATTTTGACATGATCATAACCCCCTCATTAAATACTCATTTTTGAATTATTTTTAGCTAATTGTAGAGTTATTTAAGTGCACCACATCTCTGCATATAATTGGTAGCAAAAAAGTTCATCCATTTTGACATGATCATAACCCCCTCATTAAATACTCATTTTTGAATTATTTTTAGCTAATTGTAGAGTCATTTAAGTGCACCACATCTCTGCACATAATTGGTAGCAAAAAAGTTCATCCATTTTGACATGATCATAACCCCCTCATTAAATACTCATTTTTGAATTATTTTTAGCTAATTGTAGAGTTATTTAAGTGCACCACATCTCTGCACATAATTGGTAGCAAAAAAGTTCATCCATTTTGACATGATCATAACCCCCTCATTAAATACTCATTTTTGAATTATTTTTAGCTAATTGTAGAGTCATTTAAGTGCACCACATCTCTGCACATAATTGGTAGCAAAAAAGTTCATCCATTTTGACATGATCATAACCCCCTCATTAAATACTCATTTTTGAATTATTTTTAGCTAATTGTAGAGTTATTTAAGTGCACCACATCTCTGCACATAATTGGTAGACAAAAAGTTCATCCATTTTGACATGATCATAACCCCCTCATTAAATACTCATTTTTGAATTATTTTTAGCTAATTGTAGAGTTATTTAAGTGCACCACATCTCTGCATATAATTGGTAGCAAAAAAGTTCATCCATTTTGACATGATCATAACCCCCTCATTAAATACTCATTTTTGAATTATTTTTAGCTAATTGTAGAGTCATTTAAGTGCACCACATCTCTGCACATAATTGGTAGCAAAAAAGTTCATCCATTTTGACATGATCATAACCCCCTCATTAAATACTCATTTTTGAATTATTTTTAGCTAATTGTAGAGTTATTTAAGTGCACCACATCTCTGCACATAATTGGTAGCAAAAAAGTTCATCCATTTTGACATGATCATAACCCCCTCATTAAATACTCATTTTTGAATTATTTTTAGCTAATTGTAGAGTTATTTAAGTGCACCACATCTCTGCACATAATTGGTAGCAAAAAAGTTCATCCATTTTGACATGATCATAACCCCCTCATTAAATACTCATTTTTGAATTATTTTTAGCTAATTGTAGAGTTATTTAAGTGCACCACATCTCTGCACATAATTGGTAGCAAAAAAGTTCATCCATTTTGACATGATCATAACCCCCTCATTAAATACTCATTTTTGAATTATTTTTAGCTAATTGTAGAGTTCATTTAAGTGCACCACATCTCTGCACATAATTGGTAGCAAAAAAGTTCATCCATTTTGACATGATCATAACCCCCTCATTAAATACTCATTTTTGAATTATTTTTAGCTAATTGTAGAGTTATTTAAGTGCACCACATCTCTGCACATAATTGGTAGCAAAAAAGTTCATCCATTTTGACATGATCATAACCCCCTCATTAAATACTCATTTTTGAATTATTTTTAGCTAATTGTAGAGTTATTTAAGTGCACCACATCTCTGCATATAATTGGTAGCAAAAAAGTTCATCCATTTTGACATGATCATAACCCCCTCATTAAATACTCATTTTTGAATTATTTTTAGCTAATTGTAGAGTCATTTAAGTGCACCACATCTCTGCACATAATTGGTAGCAAAAAAGTTCATCCATTTTGACATGATCATAACCCCCTCATTAAATACTCATTTTTGAATTATTTTTAGCTAATTGTAGAGTTATTTAAGTGCACCACATCTCTGCATATAATTGGTAGCAAAAAAGTTCATCCATTTTGACATGATCATAACCCCCTCATTAAATACTCATTTTTGAATTATTTTTAGCTAATTGTAGAGTCATTTAAGTGCACCACATCTCTGCACATAATTGGTAGCAAAAAAGTTCATCCATTTTGACATGATCATAACCCCCTCATTAAATACTCATTTTTGAATTATTTTTAGCTAATTGTAGAGTTATTTAAGTGCACCACATCTCTGCACATAATTGGTAGCAAAAAAGTTCATCCATTTTGACATGATCATAACCCCCTCATTAAATACTCATTTTTGAATTATTTTTAGCTAATTGTAGAGTTATTTAAGTGCACCACATCTCTGCATATAATTGGTAGCAAAAAAGTTCATCCATTTTGACATGATCATAACCCCCTCATTAAATACTCATTTTTGAATTATTTTTAGCTAATTGTAGAGTCATTTAAGTGCACCACATCTCTGCACATAATTGGTAGCAAAAAAGTTCATCCATTTTGACATGATCATAACCCCCTCATTAAATACTCATTTTTGAATTATTTTTAGCTAATTGTAGAGTTATTTAAGTGCACCACATCTCTGCATATAATTGGTAGCAAAAAAGTTCATCCATTTTGACATGATCATAACCCCCTCATTAAATACTCATTTTTGAATTATTTTTAGCTAATTGTAGAGTCATTTAAGTGCACCACATCTCTGCACATAATTGGTAGCAAAAAAGTTCATCCATTTTGACATGATCATAACCCCCTCATTAAATACTCATTTTTGAATTATTTTTAGCTAATTGTAGAGTTATTTAAGTGCACCACATCTCTGCACATAATTGGTAGCAAAAAAGTTCATCCATTTTGACATGATCATAACCCCCTCATTAAATACTCATTTTTGAATTATTTTTAGCTAATTGTAGAGTTATTTAAGTGCACCACATCTCTGCACTATAATTGGTAGCAAAAAAGTTCATCCATTTTGACATGATCATAACCCCCTCATTAAATACTCATTTTTGAATTATTTTTAGCTAATTGTAGAGTCATTTAAGTGCACCACATCTCTGCACATAATTGGTAGCAAAAAAGTTCATCCATTTTGACATGATCATAACCCCCTCATTAAATACTCATTTTTGAATTATTTTTAGCTAATTGTAGAGTTATTTAAGTGCACCACATCTCTGCACATAATTGGTAGCAAAAAAGTTCATCCATTTTGACATGATCATAACCCCCTCATTAAATACTCATTTTTGAATTATTTTTAGCTAATTGTAGAGTTATTTAAGTGCACCACATCTCTGCATATAATTGGTAGCAAAAAAGTTCATCCATTTTGACATGATCATAACCCCCTCATTAAATACTCATTTTTGAATTATTTTTAGCTAATTGTAGAGTCATTTAAGTGCACCACATCTCTGCACATAATTGGTAGCAAAAAAGTTCATCCATTTTGACATGATCATAACCCCCTCATTAAATACTCATTTTTGAATTATTTTTAGCTAATTGTAGAGTTATTTAAGTGCACCACATCTCTGCACATAATTGGTAGCAAAAAAGTTCATCCATTTTGACATGATCATAACCCCCTCATTAAATACTCATTTTTGAATTATTTTTAGCTAATTGTAGAGTTATTTAAGTGCACCACATCTCTGCATATAATTGGTAGCAAAAAAGTTCATCCATTTTGACATGATCATAACCCCCTCATTAAATACTCATTTTTGAATTATTTTTAGCTAATTGTAGAGTCATTTAAGTGCACCACATCTCTGCACATAATTGGTAGCAAAAAAGTTCATCCATTTTGACATGATCATAACCCCCTCATTAAATACTCATTTTTGAATTATTTTTAGCTAATTGTAGAGTTATTTAAGTGCACCACATCTCTGCATATAATTGGTAGCAAAAAAGTTCATCCATTTTGACATGATCATAACCCCCTCATTAAATACTCATTTTTGAATTATTTTTAGCTAATTGTAGAGTCATTTAAGTGCACCACATCTCTGCACATAATTGGTAGCAAAAAAGTTCATCCATTTTGACATGATCATAACCCCCTCATTAAATACTCATTTTTGAATTATTTTTAGCTAATTGTAGAGTTATTTAAGTGCACCACATCTCTGCACATAATTGGTAGCAAAAAAGTTCATCCATTTTGACATGATCATAACCCCCTCATTAAATACTCATTTTTGAATTATTTTTAGCTAATTGTAGAGTTATTTAAGTGCACCACATCTCTGCACATAATTGGTAGCAAAAAAGTTCATCCATTTTGACATGATCATAACCCCCTCATTAAATACTCATTTTTGAATTATTTTTAGCTAATTGTAGAGTTATTTAAGTGCACCACATCTCTGCACATAATTGGTAGCAAAAAAGTTCATCCATTTTGACATGATCATAACCCCCTCATTAAATACTCATTTTTGAATTATTTTTAGCTAATTGTAGAGTCATTTAAGTGCACCACATCTCTGCATATAATTGGTAGCAAAAAAGTTCATCCATTTTGACATGATCATAACCCCCTCATTAAATACTCATTTTTGAATTATTTTTAGCTAATTGTAGAGTTATTTAAGTGCACCACATCTCTGCACATAATTGGTAGCAAAAAAGTTCATCCATTTTGACATGATCATAACCCCCTCATTAAATACTCATTTTTGAATTATTTTTAGCTAATTGTAGAGTTATTTAAGTGCACCACATCTCTGCATATAATTGGTAGCAAAAAAGTTCATCCATTTTGACATGATCATAACCCCCTCATTAAATACTCATTTTTGAATTATTTTTAGCTAATTGTAGAGTCATTTAAGTGCACCACATCTCTGCACATAATTGGTAGCAAAAAAGTTCATCCATTTTGACATGATCATAACCCCCTCATTAAATACTCATTTTTGAATTATTTTTAGCTAATTGTAGAGTTATTTAAGTGCACCACATCTCTGCACATAATTGGTAGCAAAAAAGTTCATCCATTTTGACATGATCATAACCCCCTCATTAAATACTCATTTTTGAATTATTTTTAGCTAATTGTAGAGTTATTTAAGTGCACCACATCTCTGCACATAATTGGTAGCAAAAAAGTTCATCCATTTTGACATGATCATAACCCCCTCATTAAATACTCATTTTTGAATTATTTTTAGCTAATTGTAGAGTCATTTAAGTGCACCACATCTCTGCACATAATTGGTAGCAAAAAAGTTCATCCATTTTGACATGATCATAACCCCCTCATTAAATACTCATTTTTGAATTATTTTTAGCTAATTGTAGAGTTATTTAAGTGCACCACATCTCTGCATATAATTGGTAGCAAAAAAGTTCATCCATTTTGACATGATCATAACCCCCTCATTAAATACTCATTTTTGAATTATTTTTAGCTAATTGTAGAGTCATTTAAGTGCACCACATCTCTGCACATAATTGGTAGCAAAAAAGTTCATCCATTTTGACATGATCATAACCCCCTCATTAAATACTCATTTTTGAATTATTTTTAGCTAATTGTAGAGTTATTTAAGTGCACCACATCTCTGCACATAATTGGTAGCAAAAAAGTTCATCCATTTTGACATGATCATAACCCCCTCATTAAATACTCATTTTTGAATTATTTTTAGCTAATTGTAGAGTTATTTAAGTGCACCACATCTCTGCACATAATTGGTAGCAAAAAAGTTCATCCATTTTGACATGATCATAACCCCCTCATTAAATACTCATTTTTGAATTATTTTTAGCTAATTGTAGAGTTATTTAAGTGCACCACATCTCTGCACATAATTGGTAGCAAAAAAGTTCATCCATTTTGACATGATCATAACCCCCTCATTAAATACTCATTTTTGAATTATTTTTAGCTAATTGTAGAGTTATTTAAGTGCACCACATCTCTGCACATAATTGGTAGCAAAAAAGTTCATCCATTTTGACATGATCATAACCCCCTCATTAAATACTCATTTTTGAATTATTTTTAGCTAATTGTAGAGTCATTTAAGTGCACCACATCTCTGCACATAATTGGTAGCAAAAAAGTTCATCCATTTTGACATGATCATAACCCCCTCATTAAATACTCATTTTTGAATTATTTTTAGCTAATTGTAGAGTATTTAAGTGCACCACATCTCTGCACATAATTGGTAGCAAAAAAGTTCATCCATTTTGACATGATCATAACCCCCTCATTAAATACTCATTTTTGAATTATTTTTAGCTAATTGTAGAGTTATTTAAGTGCACCACATCTCTGCACTATAATTGGTAGCAAAAAAGTTCATCCATTTTGACATGATCATAACCCCCTCATTAAATACTCATTTTTGAATTATTTTTAGCTAATTGTAGAGTCATTTAAGTGCACCACATCTCTGCACATAATTGGTAGCAAAAAAGTTCATCCATTTTGACATGATCATAACCCCCTCATTAAATACTCATTTTTGAATTATTTTTAGCTAATTGTAGAGTTATTTAAGTGCACCACATCTCTGCACATAATTGGTAGCAAAAAAGTTCATCCATTTTGACATGATCATAACCCCCTCATTAAATACTCATTTTTGAATTATTTTTAGCTAATTGTAGAGTTATTTAAGTGCACCACATCTCTGCATATAATTGGTAGCAAAAAAGTTCATCCATTTTGACATGATCATAACCCCCTCATTAAATACTCATTTTTGAATTATTTTTAGCTAATTGTAGAGTCATTTAAGTGCACCACATCTCTGCACATAATTGGTAGCAAAAAAGTTCATCCATTTTGACATGATCATAACCCCCTCATTAAATACTCATTTTTGAATTATTTTTAGCTAATTGTAGAGTTATTTAAGTGCACCACATCTCTGCACATAATTGGTAGCAAAAAAGTTCATCCATTTTGACATGATCATAACCCCCTCATTAAATACTCATTTTTGAATTATTTTTAGCTAATTGTAGAGTTATTTAAGTGCACCACATCTCTGCACATAATTGGTAGCAAAAAAGTTCATCCATTTTGACATGATCATAACCCCCTCATTAAATACTCATTTTTGAATTATTTTTAGCTAATTGTAGAGTCATTTAAGTGCACCACATCTCTGCACATAATTGGTAGCAAAAAAGTTCATCCATTTTGACATGATCATAACCCCCTCATTAAATACTCATTTTTGAATTATTTTTAGCTAATTGTAGAGTTATTTAAGTGCACCACATCTCTGCATATAATTGGTAGCAAAAAAGTTCATCCATTTTGACATGATCATAACCCCCTCATTAAATACTCATTTTTGAATTATTTTTAGCTAATTGTAGAGTCATTTAAGTGCACCACATCTCTGCACATAATTGGTAGCAAAAAAGTTCATCCATTTTGACATGATCATAACCCCCTCATTAAATACTCATTTTTGAATTATTTTTAGCTAATTGTAGAGTTATTTAAGTGCACCACATCTCTGCATATAATTGGTAGCAAAAAAGTTCATCCATTTTGACATGATCATAACCCCCTCATTAAATACTCATTTTTGAATTATTTTTAGCTAATTGTAGAGTCATTTAAGTGCACCACATCTCTGCACATAATTGGTAGCAAAAAAGTTCATCCATTTTGACATGATCATAACCCCCTCATTAAATACTCATTTTTGAATTATTTTTAGCTAATTGTAGAGTTATTTAAGTGCACCACATCTCTGCACTATAATTGGTAGCAAAAAGTTCATCCATTTTGACATGATCATAACCCCCTCATTAAATACTCATTTTTGAATTATTTTTAGCTAATTGTAGAGTCATTTAAGTGCACCACATCTCTGCACATAATTGGTAGCAAAAAAGTTCATCCATTTTGACATGATCATAACCCCCTCATTAAATACTCATTTTTGAATTATTTTTAGCTAATTGTAGAGTTATTTAAGTGCACCACATCTCTGCACATAATTGGTAGCAAAAAAGTTCATCCATTTTGACATGATCATAACCCCCTCATTAAATACTCATTTTTGAATTATTTTTAGCTAATTGTAGAGTTATTTAAGTGCACCACATCTCTGCACATAATTGGTAGCAAAAAAGTTCATCCATTTTGACATGATCATAACCCCCTCATTAAATACTCATTTTTGAATTATTTTTAGCTAATTGTAGAGTCATTTAAGTGCACCACATCTCTGCACATAATTGGTAGCAAAAAAGTTCATCCATTTTGACATGATCATAACCCCCTCATTAAATACTCATTTTTGAATTATTTTTAGCTAATTGTAGAGTTATTTAAGTGCACCACATCTCTGCACTATAATTGGTAGCAAAAAAGTTCATCCATTTTGACATGATCATAACCCCCTCATTAAATACTCATTTTTGAATTATTTTTAGCTAATTGTAGAGTTATTTAAGTGCACCACATCTCTGCACATAATTGGTAGCAAAAAAGTTCATCCATTTTGACATGATCATAACCCCCTCATTAAATACTCATTTTTGAATTATTTTTAGCTAATTGTAGAGTTATTTAAGTGCACCACATCTCTGCACATAATTGGTAGCAAAAAAGTTCATCCATTTTGACATGATCATAACCCCCTCATTAAATACTCATTTTTGAATTATTTTTAGCTAATTGTAGAGTTATTTAAGTGCACCACATCTCTGCACTATAATTGGTAGCAAAAAAGTTCATCCATTTTGACATGATCATAACCCCCTCATTAAATACTCATTTTTGAATTATTTTTAGCTAATTGTAGAGTTATTTAAGTGCACCACATCTCTGCACATAATTGGTAGCAAAAAAGTTCATCCATTTTGACATGATCATAACCCCCTCATTAAATACTCATTTTTGAATTATTTTTAGCTAATTGTAGAGTTCATTTAAGTGCACCACATCTCTGCACATAATTGGTAGCAAAAAAGTTCATCCATTTTGACATGATCATAACCCCCTCATTAAATACTCATTTTTGAATTATTTTTAGCTAATTGTAGAGTTATTTAAGTGCACCACATCTCTGCACATAATTGGTAGCAAAAAGTTCATCCATTTTGACATGATCATAACCCCCTCATTAAATACTCATTTTTGAATTATTTTTAGCTAATTGTAGAGTTATTTAAGTGCACCACATCTCTGCACATAATTGGTAGCAAAAAAGTTCATCCATTTTGACATGATCATAACCCCCTCATTAAATACTCATTTTTGAATTATTTTTAGCTAATTGTAGAGTCATTTAAGTGCACCACATCTCTGCACATAATTGGTAGCAAAAAAGTTCATCCATTTTGACATGATCATAACCCCCTCATTAAATACTCATTTTTGAATTATTTTTAGCTAATTGTAGAGTTATTTAAGTGCACCACATCTCTGCACATAATTGGTAGCAAAAAAGTTCATCCATTTTGACATGATCATAACCCCCTCATTAAATACTCATTTTTGAATTATTTTTAGCTAATTGTAGAGTTATTTAAGTGCACCACATCTCTGCACATAATTGGTAGCAAAAAAGTTCATCCATTTTGACATGATCATAACCCCCTCATTAAATACTCATTTTTGAATTATTTTTAGCTAATTGTAGAGTTATTTAAGTGCACCACATCTCTGCATATAATTGGTAGCAAAAAAGTTCATCCATTTTGACATGATCATAACCCCCTCATTAAATACTCATTTTTGAATTATTTTTAGCTAATTGTAGAGTCATTTAAGTGCACCACATCTCTGCACATAATTGGTAGCAAAAAAGTTCATCCATTTTGACATGATCATAACCCCCTCATTAAATACTCATTTTTGAATTATTTTTAGCTAATTGTAGAGTTATTTAAGTGCACCACATCTCTGCACATAATTGGTAGCAAAAAAGTTCATCCATTTTGACATGATCATAACCCCCTCATTAAATACTCATTTTTGAATTATTTTTAGCTAATTGTAGAGTTATTTAAGTGCACCACATCTCTGCATATAATTGGTAGCAAAAAAGTTCATCCATTTTGACATGATCATAACCCCCTCATTAAATACTCATTTTTGAATTATTTTTAGCTAATTGTAGAGTCATTTAAGTGCACCACATCTCTGCACATAATTGGTAGCAAAAAAGTTCATCCATTTTGACATGATCATAACCCCCTCATTAAATACTCATTTTTGAATTATTTTTAGCTAATTGTAGAGTTATTTAAGTGCACCACATCTCTGCACATAATTGGTAGCAAAAAAGTTCATCCATTTTGACATGATCATAACCCCCTCATTAAATACTCATTTTTGAATTATTTTTAGCTAATTGTAGAGTCATTTAAGTGCACCACATCTCTGCACATAATTGGTAGCAAAAAAGTTCATCCATTTTGACATGATCATAACCCCCTCATTAAATACTCATTTTTGAATTATTTTTAGCTAATTGTAGAGTTATTTAAGTGCACCACATCTCTGCACATAATTGGTAGCAAAAAAGTTCATCCATTTTGACATGATCATAACCCCCTCATTAAATACTCATTTTTGAATTATTTTTAGCTAATTGTAGAGTCATTTAAGTGCACCACATCTCTGCACATAATTGGTAGCAAAAAAGTTCATCCATTTTGACATGATCATAACCCCCTCATTAAATACTCATTTTTGAATTATTTTTAGCTAATTGTAGAGTTATTTAAGTGCACCACATCTCTGCACATAATTGGTAGCAAAAAGTTCATCCATTTTGACATGATCATAACCCCCTCATTAAATACTCATTTTTGAATTATTTTTAGCTAATTGTAGAGTTATTTAAGTGCACCACATCTCTGCACATAATTGGTAGCAAAAAAGTTCATCCATTTTGACATGATCATAACCCCCTCATTAAATACTCATTTTTGAATTATTTTTAGCTAATTGTAGAGTTATTTAAGTGCACCACATCTCTGCACATAATTGGTAGCAAAAAAGTTCATCCATTTTGACATGATCATAACCCCCTCATTAAATACTCATTTTTGAATTATTTTTAGCTAATTGTAGAGTTATTTAAGTGCACCACATCTCTGCACTATAATTGGTAGCAAAAAAGTTCATCCATTTTGACATGATCATAACCCCCTCATTAAATACTCATTTTTGAATTATTTTTAGCTAATTGTAGAGTCATTTAAGTGCACCACATCTCTGCACATAATTGGTAGCAAAAAAGTTCATCCATTTTGACATGATCATAACCCCCTCATTAAATACTCATTTTTGAATTATTTTTAGCTAATTGTAGAGTTATTTAAGTGCACCACATCTCTGCACATAATTGGTAGCAAAAAAGTTCATCCATTTTGACATGATCATAACCCCCTCATTAAATACTCATTTTTGAATTATTTTTAGCTAATTGTAGAGTTATTTAAGTGCACCACATCTCTGCACATAATTGGTAGCAAAAAAGTTCATCCATTTTGACATGATCATAACCCCCTCATTAAATACTCATTTTTGAATTATTTTTAGCTAATTGTAGAGTTATTTAAGTGCACCACATCTCTGCACATAATTGGTAGCAAAAAAGTTCATCCATTTTGACATGATCATAACCCCCTCATTAAATACTCATTTTTGAATTATTTTTAGCTAATTGTAGAGTTATTTAAGTGCACCACATCTCTGCACATAATTGGTAGCAAAAAAGTTCATCCATTTTGACATGATCATAACCCCCTCATTAAATACTCATTTTTGAATTATTTTTAGCTAATTGTAGAGTCATTTAAGTGCACCACATCTCTGCACATAATTGGTAGCAAAAAAGTTCATCCATTTTGACATGATCATAACCCCCTCATTAAATACTCATTTTTGAATTATTTTTAGCTAATTGTAGAGTTATTTAAGTGCACCACATCTCTGCACTATAATTGGTAGCAAAAAAGTTCATCCATTTTGACATGATCATAACCCCCTCATTAAATACTCATTTTTGAATTATTTTTAGCTAATTGTAGAGTCATTTAAGTGCACCACATCTCTGCACATAATTGGTAGCAAAAAAGTTCATCCATTTTGACATGATCATAACCCCCTCATTAAATACTCATTTTTGAATTATTTTTAGCTAATTGTAGAGTTATTTAAGTGCACCACATCTCTGCACATAATTGGTAGCAAAAAAGTTCATCCATTTTGACATGATCATAACCCCCTCATTAAATACTCATTTTTGAATTATTTTTAGCTAATTGTAGAGTTATTTAAGTGCACCACATCTCTGCACATAATTGGTAGCAAAAAAGTTCATCCATTTTGACATGATCATAACCCCCTCATTAAATACTCATTTTTGAATTATTTTTAGCTAATTGTAGAGTTATTTAAGTGCACCACATCTCTGCACATAATTGGTAGCAAAAAAGTTCATCCATTTTGACATGATCATAACCCCCTCATTAAATACTCATTTTTGAATTATTTTTAGCTAATTGTAGAGTTATTTAAGTGCACCACATCTCTGCACATAATTGGTAGCAAAAAAGTTCATCCATTTTGACATGATCATAACCCCCTCATTAAATACTCATTTTTGAATTATTTTTAGCTAATTGTAGAGTCATTTAAGTGCACCACATCTCTGCACATAATTGGTAGCAAAAAAGTTCATCCATTTTGACATGATCATAACCCCCTCATTAAATACTCATTTTGAATTATTTTTAGCTAATTGTAGAGTTATTTAAGTGCACCACATCTCTGCACATAATTGGTAGCAAAAAAGTTCATCCATTTTGACATGATCATAACCCCCTCATTAAATACTCATTTTTGAATTATTTTTAGCTAATTGTAGAGTTATTTAAGTGCACCACATCTCTGCACATAATTGGTAGCAAAAAAGTTCATCCATTTTGACATGATCATAACCCCCTCATTAAATACTCATTTTTGAATTATTTTTAGCTAATTGTAGAGTTATTTAAGTGCACCACATCTCTGCATATAATTGGTAGCAAAAAAGTTCATCCATTTTGACATGATCATAACCCCCTCATTAAATACTCATTTTTGAATTATTTTTAGCTAATTGTAGAGTCATTTAAGTGCACCACATCTCTGCACATAATTGGTAGCAAAAAAGTTCATCCATTTTGACATGATCATAACCCCCTCATTAAATACTCATTTTTGAATTATTTTTAGCTAATTGTAGAGTTATTTAAGTGCACCACATCTCTGCACATAATTGGTAGCAAAAAAGTTCATCCATTTTGACATGATCATAACCCCCTCATTAAATACTCATTTTTGAATTATTTTTAGCTAATTGTAGAGTTATTTAAGTGCACCACATCTCTGCACATAATTGGTAGCAAAAAAGTTCATCCATTTTGACATGATCATAACCCCCTCATTAAATACTCATTTTTGAATTATTTTTAGCTAATTGTAGAGTTATTTAAGTGCACCACATCTCTGCACATAATTGGTAGCAAAAAAGTTCATCCATTTTGACATGATCATAACCCCCTCATTAAATACTCATTTTTGAATTATTTTTAGCTAATTGTAGAGTTATTTAAGTGCACCACATCTCTGCACATAATTGGTAGCAAAAAAGTTCATCCATTTTGACATGATCATAACCCCCTCATTAAATACTCATTTTTGAATTATTTTTAGCTAATTGTAGAGTCATTTAAGTGCACCACATCTCTGCACATAATTGGTAGCAAAAAAGTTCATCCATTTTGACATGATCATAACCCCCTCATTAAATACTCATTTTTGAATTATTTTTAGCTAATTGTAGAGTTATTTAAGTGCACCACATCTCTGCACATAATTGGTAGCAAAAAAGTTCATCCATTTTGACATGATCATAACCCCCTCATTAAATACTCATTTTGAATTATTTTTAGCTAATTGTAGAGTCATTTAAGTGCACCACATCTCTGCACATAATTGGTAGCAAAAAAGTTCATCCATTTTGACATGATCATAACCCCCTCATTAAATACTCATTTTTGAATTATTTTTAGCTAATTGTAGAGTTATTTAAGTGCACCACATCTCTGCATATAATTGGTAGCAAAAAGTTCATCCATTTTGACATGATCATAACCCCCTCATTAAATACTCATTTTGAATTATTTTTAGCTAATTGTAGAGTCATTTAAGTGCACCACATCTCTGCACATAATTGGTAGCAAAAAAGTTCATCCATTTTGACATGATCATAACCCCCTCATTAAATACTCATTTTTGAATTATTTTTAGCTAATTGTAGAGTTATTTAAGTGCACCACATCTCTGCACATAATTGGTAGCAAAAAAGTTCATCCATTTTGACATGATCATAACCCCCTCATTAAATACTCATTTTTGAATTATTTTTAGCTAATTGTAGAGTTATTTAAGTGCACCACATCTCTGCACTATAATTGGTAGCAAAAAAGTTCATCCATTTTGACATGATCATAACCCCCTCATTAAATACTCATTTTTGAATTATTTTTAGCTAATTGTAGAGTCATTTAAGTGCACCACATCTCTGCACATAATTGGTAGCAAAAAAGTTCATCCATTTTGACATGATCATAACCCCCTCATTAAATACTCATTTTTGAATTATTTTTAGCTAATTGTAGAGTTATTTAAGTGCACCACATCTCTGCACATAATTGGTAGCAAAAAAGTTCATCCATTTTGACATGATCATAACCCCCTCATTAAATACTCATTTTTGAATTATTTTTAGCTAATTGTAGAGTTATTTAAGTGCACCACATCTCTGCACATAATTGGTAGCAAAAAAGTTCATCCATTTTGACATGATCATAACCCCCTCATTAAATACTCATTTTTGAATTATTTTTAGCTAATTGTAGAGTTATTTAAGTGCACCACATCTCTGCACATAATTGGTAGCAAAAAAGTTCATCCATTTTGACATGATCATAACCCCCTCATTAAATACTCATTTTGAATTATTTTTAGCTAATTGTAGAGTTATTTAAGTGCACCACATCTCTGCACATAATTGGTAGCAAAAAAGTTCATCCATTTTGACATGATCATAACCCCCTCATTAAATACTCATTTTTGAATTATTTTTAGCTAATTGTAGAGTTATTTAAGTGCACCACATCTCTGCACATAATTGGTAGCAAAAAAGTTCATCCATTTTGACATGATCATAACCCCCTCATTAAATACTCATTTTTGAATTATTTTTAGCTAATTGTAGAGTTATTTAAGTGCACCACATCTCTGCACATAATTGGTAGCAAAAAAGTTCATCCATTTTGACATGATCATAACCCCCTCATTAAATACTCATTTTTGAATTATTTTTAGCTAATTGTAGAGTTATTTAAGTGCACCACATCTCTGCACATAATTGGTAGCAAAAAAGTTCATCCATTTTGACATGATCATAACCCCCTCATTAAATACTCATTTTTGAATTATTTTTAGCTAATTGTAGAGTATTTAAGTGCACCACATCTCTGCACATAATTGGTAGCAAAAAAGTTCATCCATTTTGACATGATCATAACCCCCTCATTAAATACTCATTTTGAATTATTTTTAGCTAATTGTAGAGTTATTTAAGTGCACCACATCTCTGCACATAATTGGTAGCAAAAAAGTTCATCCATTTTGACATGATCATAACCCCCTCATTAAATACTCATTTTTGAATTATTTTTAGCTAATTGTAGAGTTATTTAAGTGCACCACATCTCTGCACATAATTGGTAGCAAAAAAGTTCATCCATTTTGACATGATCATAACCCCCTCATTAAATACTCATTTTTGAATTATTTTTAGCTAATTGTAGAGTTATTTAAGTGCACCACATCTCTGCACATAATTGGTAGCAAAAAAGTTCATCCATTTTGACATGATCATAACCCCCTCATTAAATACTCATTTTTGAATTATTTTTAGCTAATTGTAGAGTTATTTAAGTGCACCACATCTCTGCACTATAATTGGTAGCAAAAAAGTTCATCCATTTTGACATGATCATAACCCCCTCATTAAATACTCATTTTGAATTATTTTTAGCTAATTGTAGAGTTCATTTAAGTGCACCACATCTCTGCACATAATTGGTAGCAAAAAAGTTCATCCATTTTGACATGATCATAACCCCCTCATTAAATACTCATTTTTGAATTATTTTTAGCTAATTGTAGAGTTATTTAAGTGCACCACATCTCTGCACATAATTGGTAGCAAAAAAGTTCATCCATTTTGACATGATCATAACCCCCTCATTAAATACTCATTTTTGAATTATTTTTAGCTAATTGTAGAGTTATTTAAGTGCACCACATCTCTGCACATAATTGGTAGCAAAAAAGTTCATCCATTTTGACATGATCATAACCCCCTCATTAAATACTCATTTTTGAATTATTTTTAGCTAATTGTAGAGTTATTTAAGTGCACCACATCTCTGCACATAATTGGTAGCAAAAAAGTTCATCCATTTTGACATGATCATAACCCCCTCATTAAATACTCATTTTTGAATTATTTTTAGCTAATTGTAGAGTTATTTAAGTGCACCACATCTCTGCACATAATTGGTAGCAAAAAAGTTCATCCATTTTGACATGATCATAACCCCCTCATTAAATACTCATTTTTGAATTATTTTAGCTAATTGTAGAGTTATTTAAGTGCACCACATCTCTGCATATAATTGGTAGCAAAAAAGTTCATCCATTTTGACATGATCATAACCCCCTCATTAAATACTCATTTTTGAATTATTTTTAGCTAATTGTAGAGTTCATTTAAGTGCACCACATCTCTGCACATAATTGGTAGCAAAAAAGTTCATCCATTTTGACATGATCATAACCCCCTCATTAAATACTCATTTTTGAATTATTTTTAGCTAATTGTAGAGTTATTTAAGTGCACCACATCTCTGCATATAATTGGTAGCAAAAAAGTTCATCCATTTTGACATGATCATAACCCCCTCATTAAATACTCATTTTTGAATTATTTTTAGCTAATTGTAGAGTTATTTAAGTGCACCACATCTCTGCACATAATTGGTAGCAAAAAGTTCATCCATTTTGACATGATCATAACCCCCTCATTAAATACTCATTTTTGAATTATTTTTAGCTAATTGTAGAGTTATTTAAGTGCACCACATCTCTGCACATAATTGGTAGCAAAAAGTTCATCCATTTTGACATGATCATAACCCCCTCATTAAATACTCATTTTTGAATTATTTTTAGCTAATTGTAGAGTTATTTAAGTGCACCACATCTCTGCACATAATTGGTAGCAAAAAAGTTCATCCATTTTGACATGATCATAACCCCCTCATTAAATACTCATTTTTGAATTATTTTTAGCTAATTGTAGAGTTATTTAAGTGCACCACATCTCTGCACATAATTGGTAGCAAAAAAGTTCATCCATTTTGACATGATCATAACCCCCTCATTAAATACTCATTTTTGAATTATTTTTAGCTAATTGTAGAGTTATTTAAGTGCACCACATCTCTGCACTATAATTGGTAGCAAAAAAAGTTCATCCATTTTGACATGATCATAACCCCCTCATTAAATACTCATTTTGAATTATTTTTAGCTAATTGTAGAGTTCATTTAAGTGCACCACATCTCTGCACTATAATTGGTAGCAAAAAAGTTCATCCATTTTGACATGATCATAACCCCCTCATTAAATACTCATTTTTGAATTATTTTTAGCTAATTGTAGAGTTATTTAAGTGCACCACATCTCTGCACATAATTGGTAGCAAAAAAGTTCATCCATTTTGACATGATCATAACCCCCTCATTAAATACTCATTTTTGAATTATTTTTAGCTAATTGTAGAGTTCATTTAAGTGCACCACATCTCTGCACATAATTGGTAGCAAAAAAGTTCATCCATTTTGACATGATCATAACCCCCTCATTAAATACTCATTTTTGAATTATTTTTAGCTAATTGTAGAGTCATTTAAGTGCACCACATCTCTGCACATAATTGGTAGCAAAAAAGTTCATCCATTTTGACATGATCATAACCCCCTCATTAAATACTCATTTTTGAATTATTTTTTAGCTAATTGTAGAGTATTTAAGTGCACCACATCTCTGCACATAATTGGTAGCAAAAAAGTTCATCCATTTTGACATGATCATAACCCCCTCATTAAATACTCATTTTTGAATTATTTTTAGCTAATTGTAGAGTTATTTAAGTGCACCACATCTCTGCATATAATTGGTAGCAAAAAAGTTCATCCATTTTGACATGATCATAACCCCCTCATTAAATACTCATTTTTGAATTATTTTTAGCTAATTGTAGAGTCATTTAAGTGCACCACATCTCTGCACATAATTGGTAGCAAAAAAGTTCATCCATTTTGACATGATCATAACCCCCTCATTAAATACTCATTTTTGAATTATTTTTAGCTAATTGTAGAGTTATTTAAGTGCACCACATCTCTGCATATAATTGGTAGCAAAAAAGTTCATCCATTTTGACATGATCATAACCCCCTCATTAAATACTCATTTTTGAATTATTTTTTAGCTAATTGTAGAGTTCATTTAAGTGCACCACATCTCTGCACATAATTGGTAGCAAAAAAGTTCATCCATTTTGACATGATCATAACCCCCTCATTAAATACTCATTTTTGAATTATTTTTAGCTAATTGTAGAGTTATTTAAGTGCACCACATCTCTGCATATAATTGGTAGCAAAAAAGTTCATCCATTTTGACATGATCATAACCCCCTCATTAAATACTCATTTTTGAATTATTTTTAGCTAATTGTAGAGTCATTTAAGTGCACCACATCTCTGCACATAATTGGTAGCAAAAAAGTTCATCCATTTTGACATGATCATAACCCCCTCATTAAATACTCATTTTGAATTATTTTTAGCTAATTGTAGAGTCATTTAAGTGCACCACATCTCTGCACATAATTGGTAGCAAAAAAGTTCATCCATTTTGACATGATCATAACCCCCTCATTAAATACTCATTTTTGAATTATTTTTAGCTAATTGTAGAGTTCATTTAAGTGCACCACATCTCTGCACATAATTGGTAGCAAAAAAAGTTCATCCATTTTGACATGATCATAACCCCCTCATTAAATACTCATTTTTGAATTATTTTTAGCTAATTGTAGAGTTCATTTAAGTGCACCACATCTCTGCATATAATTGGTAGCAAAAAAGTTCATCCATTTTGACATGATCATAACCCCCTCATTAAATACTCATTTTTGAATTATTTTTAGCTAATTGTAGAGGTCATTTAAAGTGCACCACATCTCTGCACATAATTGGTAGCAAAAAAGTTCATCCATTTTGACATGATCATAACCCCCTCATTAAATACTCATTTTTGAATTATTTTTAGCTAATTGTAGAGTTATTTAAGTGCACCACATCTCTGCACTATAATTGGTAGCAAAAAAGTTCATCCATTTTGACATGATCATAACCCCCTCATTAAATACTCATTTTTGAATTATTTTTAGCTAATTGTAGAGTTATTTAAGTGCACCCACATCTCTGCACATAATTGGTAGCAAAAAAGTTCATCCATTTTGACATGATCATAACCCCCTCATTAAATACTCATTTTTTGAATTATTTTTAGCTAATTGTAGAGTTATTTAAGTGCACCACATCTCTGCACTATAATTGGTAGCAAAAAAGTTCATCCATTTTGACATGATCATAACCCCCTCATTAAATACTCATTTTGAATTATTTTTTAGCTAATTGTAGAGTCATTTAAGTGCACCACATCTCTGCACATAATTGGTAGCAAAAAAGTTCATCCATTTTGACATGATCATAACCCCCTCATTAAATACTCATTTTTGAATTATTTTTAGCTAATTGTAGAGTCATTTAAGTGCACCACATCTTCTGCACATAATTGGTAGCAAAAAAGTTCATCCATTTGACATGATCATAACCCCCTCATTAAATACTCATTTTGAATTATTTTTAGCTAATTGTAGAGTCTATTTAAGTGCACCACATCTCTGCATATAATTGGTAGCAAAAAAGTTCATCCATTTTTGACATGATCATAACCCCCTCATTAAATACTCATTTTTGAATTATTTTTAGCTAATTGTAGAGTTCATTTAAGTGCACCACATCTCTGCATATAATTGGTAGCAAAAAAGTTCATCCATTTTGACATGATCATAACCCCCTCATTAAATACTCATTTTGAATTATTTTTAGCTAATTGTAGAGTCATTTAAGTGCACCACATCTCTGCACTATAATTGGTAGCAAAAAAGTTCATCCATTTTGACATGATCATAACCCCCTCATTAAATACTCATTTTTGAATTATTTTTAGCTAATTGTAGAGTTATTTAAGTGCACCACATCTCTGCACTATAATTGGTAGCAAAAAAGTTCATCCATTTTGACATGATCATAACCCCCTCATTAAATACTCATTTTTGAATTATTTTTAGCTAATTGTAGAGTTCATTTTAAGTGCACCACATCTCTGCACATAATTGGTAGCAAAAAAGTTCATCCATTTTGACATGATCATAACCCCCTCATTAAATACTCATTTTTGAATTATTTTTAGCTAATTGTAGAGTTATTTAAGTGCACCACATCTCTGCACATAATTGGTAGCAAAAAAGTTCATCCATTTTGACATGATCATAACCCCCTCATTAAATACTCATTTTTGAATTATTTTTAGCTAATTGTAGAGTCATTTAAGTGCACCACATCTCTGCATATAATTGGTAGCAAAAAAAGTTCATCCATTTTGACATGATCATAACCCCCTCATTAAATACTCATTTTGAATTATTTTTAGCTAATTGTAGAGTCATTTAAGTGCACCACATCTCTGCACATAATTGGTAGCAAAAAAGTTCATCCATTTTGACATGATCATAACCCCCTCATTAAATACTCATTTTTGAATTATTTTTAGCTAATTGTAGAGTATTTAAGTGCACCACATCTCTGCACATAATTGGTAGACAAAAAGTTCATCCATTTTGACATGATCATAACCCCCTCATTAAATACTCATTTTTGAATTATTTTTAGCTAATTGTAGAGTTATTTAAGTGCACCACATCTCTGCATATAATTGGTAGCAAAAAAGTTCATCCATTTTGACATGATCATAACCCCCTCATTAAATACTCATTTTTGAATTATTTTAGCTAATTGTAGAGTCATTTAAGTGCACCACATCTCTGCACATAATTGGTAGCAAAAAAGTTCATCCATTTTGACATGATCATAACCCCCTCATTAAATACTCATTTTTGAATTATTTTTAGCTAATTGTAGAGTTATTTAAGTGCACCACATCTCTGCATATAATTGGTAGCAAAAAAGTTCATCCATTTTGACATGATCATAACCCCCTCATTAAATACTCATTTTGAATTATTTTTAGCTAATTGTAGAGTCATTTAAGTGCACCACATCTCTGCACATAATTGGTAGCAAAAAAAGTTCATCCATTTTGACATGATCATAACCCCCTCATTAAATACTCATTTTGAATTATTTTTAGCTAATTGTAGAGTTATTTAAGTGCACCACATCTCTGCATATAATTGGTAGCAAAAAAGTTCATCCATTTTGACATGATCATAACCCCCTCATTAAATACTCATTTTTGAATTATTTTTAGCTAATTGTAGAGTCATTTAAGTGCACCACATCTCTGCACATAATTGGTAGCAAAAAAGTTCATCCATTTTGACATGATCATAACCCCCTCATTAAATACTCATTTTTGAATTATTTTTAGCTAATTGTAGAGTTATTTAAGTGCACCACATCTCTGCACATAATGGTAGCAAAAAAGTTCATCCATTTTGACATGATCATAACCCCCTCATTAAATACTCATTTTTGAATTATTTTTAGCTAATTGTAGAGTTATTTAAGTGCACCACATCTCTGCATATAATTGGTAGCAAAAAAGTTCATCCATTTGACATGATCATAACCCCCTCATTAAATACTCATTTTGAATTATTTTAGCTAATTGTAGAGTCATTTAAGTGCACCACATCTCTGCACATAATTGGTAGCAAAAAAGTTCATCCATTTTGACATGATCATAACCCCCTCATTAAATACTCATTTTTGAATTATTTTTAGCTAATTGTAGAGTATTTAAGTGCACCACATCTCTGCATATAATTGGTAGCAAAAAAGTTCATCCATTTTGACATGATCATAAACCCCCTCATTAAATACTCATTTTTGAATTATTTTTAGCTAATTGTAGAGTCATTTAAGTGCACCACATCTCTGCACATAATTGGTAGCAAAAAGTTCATCCATTTTGACATGATCATAACCCCCTCATTAAATACTCATTTTTGAATTATTTTTAGCTAATTGTAGAGTTATTTAAGTGCCACCACATCTCTGCACTATAATTGGTAGCAAAAAAGTTCATCCATTTTGACATGATCATAACCCCCTCATTAAATACTCATTTTTGAATATTTTTAGCTAATTGTAGAGTTCATTTAAGGCAACCACATCTCTGCCATAATTGGTAGCAAAAAAGTTCATCCAATTTTGACATGATCATAACCCCTCATTAAATACTCATTTTTGAATTATTTTAGCTAATTGTAGAGTCATTTAAGTGCACCACATCTCTGCACTATAATTGGTAGCAAAAAAGTTCATCCATTTTGACATATGATCATAACCCCCTCATTAAATACTCATTTTTGAATTATTTTTAGCTAATTGTAGAGTTATTTAAGTGCACCACATCTCTGCACATAATTGGTAGCAAAAAAGTTCATCCATTTTGACATGATCATAACCCCCTCATTAAATACTCATTTTTGAATTATTTTTAGCTAATTGTAGAGTTATTTAAGTGCACCACATCTCTGCACATAATTGGTAGCAAAAAAGTTCATCCATTTTGACATGATCATAACCCCCTCATTAAATACTCATTTTTGAATTATTTTTAGCTAATTGTAGAGTTATTTAAGTGCACCACATCTCTGCAACATAATTGGTAGCAAAAGTTCATCCATTTTGACATGATCATAACCCCCTCATTAAATACTCATTTTTGAATTATTTTTAGCTAATTGTAGAGTTATTTAAGTGCACCACATCTCTGCACATAATTGGTAGACAAAAAGTTCATCCAGTTTTGACATGATCATAACCCCCTCATTAATACTCATTTTTGAATTATTTTTAGCTAATTGTAGAGTTATTTAAGTGCACCCACATCTCTGCATATAATTGGTAGCAAAAAAGTTCATCCATTTTGACATGATCATAACCCCCTCATTAAATACTCATTTTTGAATTATTTTTAGCTAATTGTAGAGTCATTTAAGTGCACCACATCTCTGCACATAATTGGTAGCAAAAAAGTTCATCCATTTTGACATGATCATAACCCCCCTCATTAAATACTCATTTTTGAATTATTTTTAGCTAATTGTAGAGTTATTTAAGTGCACCACATCTCTGCACTATAATTGGTAGCAAAAAAGTTCATCCATTTTGACATGATCATAACCCCCTCATTAAATACTCATTTTTGAATTATTTTTAGCTAATTGTAGAGTCATTTAAGTGCACCACATCTCTGCATATAATTGGTAGCAAAAAAGTTCATCCATTTTGACATGATCATAACCCCCTCATTAAATACTCATTTTTGAATTATTTTTTAGCTAATTGTAGAGTCATTTAAGTGCACCACATCTCTGCACATAATTGGTAGCAAAAAGTTCATCCATTTTGACATGATCATAACCCCCTCATTAAATACTCATTTTTGAATTATTTTTTAGCTAATTGTAGAGTTATTTAAGTGCACCACATCTCTGCACTATAATTGGTAGCAAAAAGTTCATCCATTTTGACATGATCATAACCCCCTCATTAAATACTCATTTTTGAATTATTTTTAGCTAATTGTAGAGTCATTTAAGTGCACCACATCTCTGCACTATAATTGGTAGCAAAAAAGTTCATCCATTTTGACATGATCATAACCCCTCATTAAATACTCATTTTGAATTATTTTTAGCTAATTGTAGAGTTATTTAAGTGCACCACATCTCTGCATATAATTGGTAGCAAAAAAAGTTCATCCATTTTGACATGATCATAACCCCCTCATTAAATACTCATTTTTGAATTATTTTTAGCTAATTCTAGAGTCATTTAAGTGCACCACATCTCTGCACATAATTGGTAGCAAAAAGTTCATCTATATTTTGACATGATCATAACCCCCTCATTAAATACTCATTTTTGAATTATTTTTAGCTAATTGTAGAGTTATTTAAGTGCACCACATCTCTGCATATAATTGGTAGCAAAAAGTTCATCCATTTTGACATGATCATAACCCCCTCATTAAATACTCATTTTTGAATTATGTTTTAGCTAATTGTAGAGTCATTAAGTGCACCACATCTCTGCACATAATTGGTAGCAAAAAGTTCATCCATTTTGACATGATCATAACCCCCTCATTAATACTCATTTTTGAATTATTTTTAGCTAATTGTAGAGTTATTTAAGTGCACCACATCTCTGCATATAATTGGTAGCAAAAAAGTTCATCCATTTTGACATGATCATAACCCCCTCATTAAATACTCATTTTTGAATTATTTTTAGCTAATTGTAGAGTCATTTAAGTGCACCACATCTCTGCACTATAATTGGTAGCAAAAAAGTCAATCCATTTTGACATGATCATAACCCCCTCATTAAATACTCATTTATGAATTATTTTTAGCTAATTGTAGAGTTCATTTAAGTGCACCACATCTCTGCACTATAATTGGTAGCAAAAAAGTTCATCCATTTTGACATGATCATAACCCCCTCATTAAATACTCATTTTTGAATATTTTTAGCTAATTGTAGAGTCATTTAAGTGCACCACATCTCTGGCACATAATTGGTAGCAAAAAAGTTCATCCATTTTGACATGATCATAACCCCCCTCATTAAATACTCATTTTGAATTATTTTTAGCTAATTGTAGAGTTCATTTAAGTGCACCACATCTCTGCACATAATTGTAGACAAAAAGTTCATCCATTTTGACATGATCATAACCCCCTCATTAAATACTCATTTTTGAATTATTTTTAGCTAATTGTAGAGTTCATTTAAGTGCACCACATCTCATGCACTATAATTGGTAGCAAAAAGTTCATCCATTTTGACATGATCATAACCCCCTCATTAAATACTCATTTTTGAATTATTTTTAGCTAATTGTAGAGTCATTTAAGTGCACCACATCTCTGCACATAATTGGTAGCAAAAAAGTTCATCCATTTTTGACATGATCATAACCCCCTCATTAAATACTCATTTTTGAATTATTTTTAGCTAATTGTAGAGTTATTTAAGTGCACCACATCTCTGCATATAATTGGTAGCCAAAAAAGTTCATCCATTTTGACATGATCATAACCCCTCATTAAATACTCATTTTTGAATTATTTTTAGCTAATTGTAGAGTCATTTAAGTGCACCACATCTCTGCACATAATTGGTAGCAAAAAAGTTCATCCATTTTGACATGATCATAACCCCCTCATTAAATACTCATTTTCTGAATTATTTTTAGCTAATTGTAGAGTTATTTAAGTGCACCACATCTCTGCACATAATTGGTAGCAAAAAAGTTCATCCATTTTGACATGATCATAACCCCCTCATTAAATACTCATTTTGAATTATTTTTAGCTAATTGGTAGAGTTATTTAAGTGCACCACATCTCTGCATATAATTGGTAGCAAAAAAGTTCATCCATTTTGACATGATCATAACCCCCTCATTAAATACTCATTTTTGAATTATTTTTAGCTAATTGTAGAGTCATTTTAAGTGCACCACATCTCTGCACATAATTGGTAGCAAAAAAGTTTCATCCATTTTGACATGATCATAACCCCCTCATTAAATACTCATTTTTGAATTATTTTTAGCTAATTGTAGAGTTATTTAAGTGCACACATCTCTGCACATAATTGGTAGCAAAAAAGTTCATCCATTTTGACATGATCATAACCCCCTCATTAAATACTCATTTTTGAATTATTTTTAGCTAATTGTAGAGTTATTTAAGTGCACCACATCTCTGCAATAATTGGTAGCAAAAAAGTTCATCCATTTTGACATGATCATAACCCCCTCATTAAATACTCATTTTTGAATTATTTTTAGCTAATTGCTAGAGTCATTTAAGTGCACCACATCTCTGCACATAATTGGTAGCAAAAAAGTTCATCCATTTTGACATGATCATAACCCCCTCATTAAATACTCATTTTTGAATTATTTTTAGCTAATTGTAGAGTCATTTAAGTGCACCACATCTCTGCATATAATTGGTAGCAAAAAAGTTCATCCATTTTGACATGATCATAACCCCCTCATTAAATACTCATTTTTTGAATTATTTTTAGCTAATTGTAGAGTTCATTTAAGTGCACCACATCTCTGCCACATAATTGGTAGCAAAAAAGTTCATCCATTTTGACATGATCATAACCCCCTCATTAAATACTCATTTTTGAATTATTTTTAGCTAATTGTAGAGTTATTTAAGTGCACCACATCTCTGCATATAATTGGTAGCAAAAAAGTTCATCCATTTTGACATGATCATAACCCCCTCATTAAATACTCATTTTTGAATTATTTTTAGCTAATTGTAGAGTCATTTAAGTGCACCACATCTCTGCACATAATTGGTAGCAAAAAAGTTCATCCATTTTGACATGATCATAACCCCCTCATTAAATACTCATTTTTGAATTATTTTTAGCTAATTGTAGAGTCATTTAAGTGCACCACATCTCTGCATATAATTGGTAGCAAAAAAGTTCATCCATTTTGACATGATCATAACCCCCTCATTAAATACTCATTTTGAATTATTTTTAGCTAATTGTAGAGTTCATTTAAGTGCACCACATCTCTGCACATAATTGGTAGACAAAAAGTTCATCCATTTTGACATGATCATAACCCCCTCATTAAATACTCATTTTTGAATTATTTTTAGCTAATTGTAGAGTTATTTAAGTGCACCACATCTCTGCATATAATTGGTAGCAAAAAAGTTCATCCATTTTGACATGATCATAACCCCCTCATTAAATACTCATTTTTGAATTATTTTTAGCTAATTGTAGAGTCATTTAAGTGCACCACATCTCTGCACATAATTGGTAGCAAAAAAGTTCATCCATTTTGACATGATCATAACCCCCTCATTAAATACTCATTTTGAATTATTTTTAGCTAATTGTAGAGTATTTAAGTGCACCACATCTCTGCACATAATTGGTAGCAAAAAAGTTCATCCATTTTGACATGATCATAACCCCCTCATTAAATACTCATTTTGAATTATTTTTAGCTAATTGTAGAGTTATTTAAGTGCACCAACATCTCTGCACATAATTGGTAGCAAAAAAGTTCATCCATTTTGACATGATCATAACCCCCTCATTAAATACTCATTTTGAATTATTTTTAGCTAATTGTAGAGTTATTTAAGTGCACCACATCTCTGCACATAATTGGTAGCAAAAAAGTTCATCCATTTTGACATGATCATAACCCCCTCATTAAATACTCATTTTTGAATTATTTTTAGCTAATTGTAGAGTATTTAAGTGCACCACATCTCTGCACATAATTGGTAGCAAAAAAGTTCATCCATTTTGACATGATCATAACCCCCTCATTAAATACTCATTTTTGAATTATTTTTAGCTAATTGTAGAGTTATTTAAGTGCACCACATCTCTGCACATAATTGGTAGCAAAAAGTCATCCATTTTGACATGATCATAACCCCCTCATTAAATACTCATTTTTGAATTATTTTTAGCTAATTGTAGAGTCATTTAAAGTGCACCACATCTCTGCACATAATTGGTAGCAAAAAAGTTCATCCATTTTGACATGATCATAACCCCCTCATTAAATACTCATTTTTGAATTATTTTTAGCTAATTGTAGAGTTATTAAGCTGCACCACATCTCTGCACATAATTGGTAGCAAAAAAGTTCATCCATTTTGACATGATCATAACCCCCTCATTAAATACTCATTTTTGAATTATTTTTAGCTAATTGTAGAGTTATTTAAGTGCACCACATCTACTGCACATAATTGGTAGCAAAAAAGTTCATCCATTTTGACATGATCATAACCCCCTCATTAAATACTCATTTTTGAATTATTTTTAGCTAATTGTAGAGTATATTAAGTGCACCACATCTCTGCACATAATTGGTAGCAAAAAAGTTCATCCATTTGACATGATCATACACCCCCTCATTAAATACTCATTTTTGAATTATTTTTAGCTAATTGTAGAGTTATTTAAGTGCACCACATCTCTGCACATAATTGGTAGCAAAAAAGTTCATCCATTTTGACATGATCATAACCCCCTCATTAAATACTCATTTTGAATTATTTTTAGCTAATTGTAGAGTATTTAAGTGCACCACATCTCTGCACATAATTGGTAGCCAAAAAAGTTCATCCATTTTGACATGATCAATAACCCCCTCATTAAATACTCATTTTTGAATTATTTTAGCTAATTGTAGAGTTATTTAAGTGCACCACATCTCTGCACATAATTGGTAGCAAAAAAGTTCATCCATTTTGGACATGATCATAACCCCCTCATTAAATACTCATTTTGAATTATTTTTAGCTAATTGTAGAGTCATTTAAGTGCACCACATCTCTGCACATAATTGGTAGCAAAAAAGTTCATCCATTTTGACATGATCATAACCCCCTCATTAAATACTCATTTTTGAATTATTTTTAGCTAATTGTAGAGTTATTTAAGTGCACCACATCTCTGCACATAATTGGTAGCAAAAAAGTTCATCCATTTTGACATGATCATAACCCCCTCATTAAATACTCATTTTTGAATTATTTTTAGCTAATTGTAGAGTCATTTAAGTGCACCACATCTCTGCACATAATTGGTAGCAAAAAAGTTCATCCATTTTGACATGATCATAACCCCCTCATTAAATACTCATTTTTGAATTATTTTTAGCTAATTGTAGAGTTATTTAAGTGCACCACATCTCTGCACATAATTGGTAGCAAAAAAGTTCATCCATTTTGACATGATCATAACCCCTCATTAAATACTCATTTTTGAATTATTTTTAGCTAATTGTAGAGTTATTTAAGTGCACCACATCTCTGCACATAATTGGTAGCAAAAAGTTCATCCATTTTGACATGATCATAACCCCCTCATTAAATACTCATTTTTGAATTATTTTAGCTAATTGTAGAGTTATTTAAGTGCACCACATCTCTGCACATAATTGGTAGCAAAAAGTTCATCCATTTGACATGATCATAACCCCCTCATTAAATACTCATTTTTGAATTATTTTTAGCTAATTGTAGAGTTATTTAAGTGCACCACATCTCTGCACATAATTGGTAGCAAAAAAGTTCATCCATTTTGACATGATCATAACCCCCTCATTAAATACTCATTTTTGAATTATTTTTAGCTAATTGTAGAGTCATTTAAGTGCACCACATCTCTGCACATAATTGGTAGCAAAAAAGTTCATCCATTTTGACATGATCATAACCCCCTCATTAAATACTCATTTTTGAATTATTTTTAGCTAATTGTAGAGTTATTTAAGTGCACCACATCTCTGCACATAATTGGTAGCAAAAAGTTCATCCATTTTGACATGATCATAACCCCCTCATTAAATACTCATTTTTGAATTATTTTTAGCTAATTGTAGAGTTATTTAAGTGCACCACATCTCTGCACATAATTGGTAGCAAAAAGTTCATCCATTTTGACATGATCATAACCCCCTCATTAAATACTCATTTTTGAATTATTTTTAGCTAATTGTAGAGTTATTTAAGTGCACCACATCTCTTGCACATAATTGGTAGCAAAAAAGTTCATCCATTTTGACATGATCATAACCCCCTCATTAAATACTCATTTTTGAATTATTTTTAGCTAATTGTAGAGTTATTTAAGTGCACCACATCTCTGCACATATTGGTAGCAAAAAAGTTCATCCATTTTGACATGATCATAACCCCCTCATTAAATACTCATTTTTGAATTATTTTTTAGCTAATTGTAGAGTCATTTAAGTGCACCACATCTCTGCACATAATTGTAGCAAAAAAGTTCATCCATTTTGACATGATCATAACCCCCTCATTAAATACTCATTTTTGAATTATTTTTAGCTAATTGTAGAGTTATTTAAGTGCACCACATCTCTGCACTATAATTGGTAGCAAAAAAGTTCATCCATTTTGACATGATCATAACCCCCTCATTAAATACTCATTTTGAATTATTTTTAGCTAATTGTAGAGTTATTTAAGTGCACCACATCTCTGCATATAATTGGTAGCAAAAAGTTCATCCATTTTGACATGATCATAACCCCCTCATTAAATACTCATTTTTGAATTATTTTTAGCTAATTGTAGAGTTATTTAAGTGCACCACATCTCTGCACATAATTGGTAGCAAAAAAGTTCATCCATTTTGACATGATCATAACCCCCTCATTAAATACTCATTTTGAATTATTTTTAGCTAATTGTAGAGTTATTTAAGTGCACCACATCTCTGCACATAATTGGTAGCAAAAAAGTTCATCCATTTTGACATGATCATAACCCCCTCATTAAATACTCATTTTTGAATTATTTTTAGCTAATTGTAGAGTTATTTAAGTGCACCACATCTCTGCACATAATTGTAGCAAAAAAGTTCATCCATTTTGACATGATCATAACCCCCTCATTAAATACTCATTTTGAATTATTTTTTAGCTAATTGTAGAGTATTTAAGTGCACCACATCTCTGCACATAATTGGTAGCAAAAAAGTTCATCCATTTTGACATGATCATAACCCCCTCATTAAATACTCATTTTTGAATTATTTTTAGCTAATTGTAGAGTCATTTAAGTGCACCACATCTCTGCACATAATTGGTAGCAAAAAAGTTCATCCATTTTGACATGATCATAACCCCCTCATTAAATACTCATTTTGAATTATTTTTAGCTAATTGTAGAGTTATTTAAGTGCACCACATCTCTGCACATAATTGGTAGCAAAAAAGTTCATCCATTTTGACATGATCATAACCCCCTCATTAAATACTCATTTTTGAATTATTTTTAGCTAATTGTAGAGTTATTTAAGTGCACCACATCTCTGCATATAATTGGTAGCAAAAAAGTTCATCCATTTTGACATGATCATAACCCCCTCATTAAATACTCATTTTTGAATTATTTTTAGCTAATTGTAGAGTTATTTAAGTGCACCACATCTCTGCACATAATTGGTAGCAAAAAAGTTCATCCATTTTGACATGATCATAACCCCCTCATTAAATACTCATTTTTGAATTATTTTTAGCTAATTGTAGAGTTATTTAAGTGCACCACATCTCTGCACTATAATTGGTAGCAAAAAAGTTCATCCATTTTGACATGATCATAACCCCCTCATTAAATACTCATTTTGAATTATTTTTAGCTAATTGTAGAGTTCATTTAAGTGCACCACATCTCTGCACATAATTGGTAGCAAAAAAGTTCATCCATTTTGACATGATCATAACCCCCTCATTAAATACTCATTTTTGAATTATTTTTAGCTAATTGTAGAGTTATTTAAGTGCACCACATCTCTGCACATAATTGGTAGCAAAAAAGTTCATCCATTTTGACATGATCATAACCCCCTCATTAAATACTCATTTTTGAATTATTTTTAGCTAATTGTAGAGTTATTTAAGTGCACCACATCTCTGCACATAATTGGTAGCAAAAAAGTTCATCCATTTTGACATGATCATAACCCCCTCATTAAATACTCATTTTTGAATTATTTTTAGCTAATTGTAGAGTTATTTAAGTGCACCACATCTCTGCACATAATTGGTAGCAAAAAAGTTCATCCATTTTGACATGATCATAACCCCCTCATTAAATACTCATTTTTGAATTATTTTTAGCTAATTGTAGAGTCATTTAAGTGCACCACATCTCTTCACATAATTGGTAGCAAAAAAGTTCATCCATTTTGACATGATCATAACCCCCTCATTAAATACTCATTTTTGAATTATTTTTAGCTAATTGTAGAGTTATTTAAGTGCACCACATCTCTGCACATAATTGGTAGCAAAAAAGTTCATCCATTTTGACATGATCATAACCCCCTCATTAAATACTCATTTTTGAATTATTTTTAGCTAATTGTAGAGTTATTTAAGTGCACCACATCTCTGCACATAATTGGTAGCAAAAAAGTTCATCCATTTTGACATGATCATAACCCCCTCATTAAATACTCATTTTGAATTATTTTTAGCTAATTGTAGAGTTATTTAAGTGCACCACATCTCTGCACATAATTGGTAGCAAAAAGTTCATCCATTTTGACATGATCATAACCCCCTCATTAAATACTCATTTTGAATTATTTTTAGCTAATTGTAGAGTTCATTTAAGTGCACCACATCTCTGCACATAATTGGTAGCAAAAAGTTCATCCATTTTGACATGATCATAACCCCCTCATTAAATACTCATTTCTGAATTATTTTTAGCTAATTGTAGAGTTATTTAAGTGCACCACATCTCTGCACATAATTGGTAGACAAAAAGTTCATCCATTTTGACATGATCATAACCCCCTCATTAAATACTCATTTTGAATTATTTTTAGCTAATTGTAGAGTTATTTAAGTGCACCACATCTCTGCACATAATTGGTAGCAAAAAAGTTCATCCATTTTGACATGATCATAACCCCCTCATTAAATACTCATTTTTGAATTATTTTTAGCTAATTGTAGAGTTCATTTAAGTGCACCACATCTCTGCACATAATTGGTAGCAAAAAAGTTCATCCATTTTGACATGATCATAACCCCCTCATTAAATACTCATTTTTGAATTATTTTTAGCTAATTGTAGAGTTATTTAAGTGCACCACATCTCTGCACATAATTGGTAGCAAAAAAGTTCATCCATTTTGACATGATCATAACCCCCTCATTAAATACTCATTTTGAATTATTTTTAGCTAATTGTAGAGTTATTTAAGTGCACCACATCTCTACACATAATTGGTAGCAAAAAGTTCATCCATTTTGACATGATTCATAACCCCGTCATTAAATACTCGATTTTGAATTATTTTTAGCTAATTGTATAGTTAATTTAAGTGCACCACATCTCTGCACATAATTGGTAGCAAAAAAGTTCATCCATTTTGACATGATCATAACCCCCTCATTAACTACTCATTTTTGAATTATTTTTAGCTATTGTAGAGTTATTTAAGTGCACCACATCTCTGCACATAATTGGTAGCAAAAAGTTCATCCATTTTGACATGAATCATAACCCCCTCATTAAATACTCATTTTTTGAATTATTTTTAGCTAATTGTAGAGTTATTTAAGTGCACCACATCTCTGCACATAATTGGTAGCAAAAAAGTTCATCCATTTTGACATGATCATAACCCCCTCATTAAATACTCATTTTTGAATTATTTTTAGCTAATTGTAGAGTTATTTAAGTGCACCACATCTCTGCACATAATTGGTAGCAAAAAAGTTCATCCATTTTGACATGATCATAACCCCCTCATTAAATACTCATTTTTGAATTATTTTAGCTAATTGTAGAGTTATTTAAGTGCACCACATCTCTGCACATAATTGGTAGCAAAAAAGTTCATCCATTTTGACATGATCATAACCCGCTCATTAAATACTCATTTTTGAATTATTTTTAGCTAATTGTAGAGTTATTTAAGTGCACCACATCTCTGCACATAATTGGTAGCAAAAAAGTTCATCCATTTTGACATGATCATAACCCCCTCATTAAATACTCATTTTTGAATTATTTTTAGCTAATTGTAGAGTTATTTAAGTGCACCACATCTCTGCACATAATTGGTAGCAAAAAAGTTCATCCATTTTGACATGATCATAACCCCCTCATTAAATACTCATTTTGAAATTATTTTTAGCTAATTGTAGAGTTATTTAAGTGCACCACATCTCTGCACATAATTGGTAGCAAAAAAGTTCATCCATTTTGACATGATCATAACCCCCTCATTAAATACTCATTTTGAATTATTTTTAGCTAATTGTAGAGTTATTTAAGTGCACCACATCTCTGCACATAATTGGTAGCAAAAAAGTTCATCCATTTTGCACATGATCATAACCCCCTCATTAAATACTCATTTTGAATTATTTTTAGCTAATTGTAGAGTTATTTAAGTGCACCACATCTCTGCACATAATTGGTAAGCAAAAAGTTCATCCATTTTGACATGATCATAACCCCCTCATTAAATACTCATTTTTGAATTATTTTTAGCTAATTGTAGAGTTATTTAAGTGCACCACATCTCTGCACATAATTGGTAGCAAAAAAGTTCATCCATTTTGACATGATCATAACCCCCTCATTAAATACTCATTTTGAATTAGTTTTTAGCTAATTGTAGAGTGCACATAAATGGTAGCAAAAAAGCTCATCCATTTTGACATGATCATAACCCCCTCATTAACTACTCATTTTGAATTATTTTTAGCTAATTGTAGAGTTATTTAAGTGCACCACATCTCTGCACATAATTGGTAGCAAAAAAGTTCATCCATTTTGACATGATCATAACCCCCTCATTAAATACTCATTTTGAATTATTTTTAGCTAATTGTAGAGTTATTTAAGTGCACCACATCTCTGCACATAATTGGTAGCAAAAAAGTTCATCCATTTTCACATGATCATAACCCCCTCATTAAATACTCATTTTGAAATATTTTTAGCTAATTGTAGAGTTATTGACGTGCACCACATCTCTGCACATAATTGGTAGCAAAAAAGTTCATCCATTTTGACATGATCATAACCCCCTCATTAAATACTCATTTTGAATTATTTTTAGCTAATTGTAGAGTTATTTAAGTGCACCACATCTCTGCACATAATTGGTAGCAACAAAGTTCATCCATTTTGACATGATCATAACCTCCCTCATTAAATACTCATTTTTGAATTATTTTTAGCTAATTGTAGAGTTATTTAAGTGCACCACATCTCTACACATAATTGGTAGCAACAAAGTTCATCCATTTTGACATGATCATAGCCCCCTCATTAAATACTCATTTTGAATTATTTTTAGCTAATTGTAGAGTTATTTAAGTGCACCACATCTCTGCACATAATTGGTAGCAACAAAGTTCATCCATTTTGACATGATCATAACCCCCTCATTAAATACTCATTTTGAATTATTTTTAGCTAATTGTAGAGTTATTTAAGTGCACCACATCTCTGCACATAATTGGTAGCAACAAAGTTCATCCATTTTGACATGATCATAACCCCCTCATGAAATACTCATTTTGAATTATTTTTAGCTAATTGTAGAGTTATTTAAGTGCACCACATCTCTGCACATAATTGGTAGCAACAAAGTTCATCCATTTTGACATGATCATAACCCCGTCATTAAATACTCATTTTGAATTATCTTTAGCTAATTGTAGAGTGCACATAATTGGTAGCAAGAAAGCTCATCCATTTTGACATGATCATAATCCCCTCATTAAATACTCATTTTGAATTATTTTTAGCTAATTGTAGAGTTATTTAAGTGCACCACATCTGTGCACATAATTGGTAGCAAAAAAGTTCATCCACTTTGACATGATCATAACCCCCTCATTAAATACTCATTTTGAATTATTTTTAGCTAATTGTAGAGTTATTTAAGTGCACCACATCTCTGCACATAATTGGTAGCAAAAAAGTTCATCCACTTTGACATGATCATAACCCCCTCATTAAATACTCATTTTGAATTATTTTTAGCTAATTGTAGAGTTATTTAAGTGCACCACATCTCTGCACATAATTGGTAGCAAAAAAGTTCATCCACTTTGACATGATCATAACCCCCTCATTAAATGCTCATTTTTGAATTATTTTTAGCTAATTGTAGAGTTATTTAAGTGCACCACATCTCTGCACTTAATTGGTAGCAAAAAAGTTCATCCATTTTCACATGATCATAACCCCCTCATTAAATACTCATTTTGAATTATTTTTAGCTAATTGTAGAGTTATTTAAGTGCACCACATCTCTGCACATAATTGGTAGCAAAAAAGTTCATCCATTTTGACATGATCATAACCCCCTCATTAAATACTCATTTTGAATTATTTTTAGCTAATTGTAGAGTTATTTAAGTGCACCACATCTCTGCACATAATTGGTAGCAAAAAAGTTCATCCATTTTGACATGATCATAACCCCCTCATTAAATACTCATTTTGAATTATTTTTAGCTAATTGTAGAGTTATTTAAGTGAACCACATCTCTGCACATAATTGGTAGCAACAAAGTTCATCCATTTTGACATGATCATAACCCCCTCATTAAATACTCATTTTGAATTATTTTTAGCTAATTGTAGAGTTATTTAAGTGCACCACATCTCTGCACGTAATTGGTAGCAACAAAGTTCATCCATTTTGACATGATCATAACCCCCTCATTAAATACTCATTTTGAATTATTTTTAGCTAATTGTAGAGTTATTTAAGTGCACCACATCTCTGCACATAATTGGTACCAACAAAGTTCATCCATTTTGACATGATCATAACCCCCTCATTAAATACTCATTTTGAATTATTTTTAGCTAATTGTCGAGTTATTTAAGTGCACCACATCTCTGTACATAATTGGTAGCAAAAAAGTTCATCCATTTTGACATGATCATAACCCCCTCATTAAATACTCATTTTGAATTATTTTTAGCTAATTGTAGAGTTATTTAAGTGCACCACATCTCTGCACATAATTGGTAGCAAAAAAGTTCATCCATTTTGACATGATCATAACCCCCTCATTAAATACTCATTTTGAATTATTTTTAGCTAATTGTAAAGTTATTTAAGTGCACCACATCTCTGCACATAATTGGTAGCAAAAAAGTTCATCCACTTTGACATGATCATAACCCCCTCATTAAATACTCATTTTGAATTATTTTTAGCTAATTGTAGAGTTATTTAAGTGCACCACATCTCTGCACATAATTGGTAGCAAAAAAGTTCATCCATTTTGACATGATCATAACCCCCTCATTAAATACTCATTTTGAATTATTTTTAGCTAATTGTAGAGTTATTTAAGTGCACCACATCTCTGCACATAATTGGTAGCAAAAAAGTTCATCCATTTTGACATGATCATAACCCCCTTATTAAATACTCATTTTGAATTATTTTTAGCTAATTGTAGAGTTATTTAAGTGTACCACATCTCTGCACATAATTGGTAGCAACAAAGTTCATCCATTTTGACATGATCATAACCCCCTCATTAAATACTCATTTTGAATTATTTTTAGCTAATTGTAGAGTTATTTAAGTGCACCACATCTCTGCACATAATTGGTAGCAACAAAGTTCATCCATTTTGACATGATCATAACCCCCTCGTTAAATACTCATTTTGAATTATTTTTAGCTAATTGTAGAGTTATTTAAGTGCACCACATCTCTGTACATAATTGGTAGCAACAAAGTTCATCCATTTTGACATGATCATAACCCCCTCATTAAATACTCATTTTGAATTAGTTTTAGCTAATTGTAGAGTTATTTAAGTGCACCACATCTCTGCACATAATTGGTAGCAACAAAGTTCATCCATTTTGACATGATCATAACCCCCTCATTAAATACTCATTTTGAATTATTTTTAGCTAATTGTAGAGTTATTTAAGTGCACTACATCTCTGCACATAATTGGTAGCAACAAAGTTCATCCATTTTGACATGATCATAACCCCCTCATTAAATACTCATTTTGAATTATTTTTAGCTAATTGTAGAGTTATTTAAGTGCACCACATCTCTACACATAATTGGTAGCAACAAAGTTCATCCATTTTGACATGATCATAGCCCCCTCATTAAATACTCATTTTGAATTATTTTTAGCTAATTGTAGAGTTATTAAAGTGCACCACATCTCTGCACATAATTGGTAGCAACAAAGTTCATCCATTTTGACATGATCATAACCCCCTCATTAAATACTCATTTTGAATTATTTTTAGCTAATTGTAGAGTTATTTAAGTGCACCACATCTCTGCACATAATTGGTAGCAACAAAGTTCATCCATTTTGACATGATCATAACCCCCTCATTAAATACTCATTTTGAATTATTCTTAGCTAATTGTAGAGTTATTTAAGTGCACCACATCTCTGCACATAATTGGTAGCAACAAAGTTCATCCATTTTGACATGATCATAACCCCCTCATTAAATACTCATTTTGAATTATTTTTAGCTAATTGTAGACCACATCTCTGCACATAATTGGTAGCAACAAAGTTCATCCATTTTGACATGATCATAACCCCCTCATTAAATACTCATTTTGAATTATTTTTAGCTAATTGTAGAGTTATTTAAGTGCACCACATCTCTGCACATAATTGGTAGCAACAAAGTTCATCCATTTTGACATGATCATAACCCCCTCATTAAATACTCATTTTTGAATTATTTTTAGCTAATTGTAGAGTTATTTAAGTGCACCACATCTCTGCACATAATTGGTAGCAAAAAAGTTCATCCATTTTGACATGATCATAACCCCCTCATTAAATACTCATTTTTGAATTATTTTTAGCTAATTGTAGAGTTATTTAAGTGCACCACATCTCTGCACATAATTGGTAGAAAAAAAGTTCATCCATTTTGACATGATCATAACCCCCTCATTAAATACTCATTTTTGAATTATTTTTAGCTAATTGTAGAGTTATTTAAGTGCACCACATCTCTGCACATAATTGGTAGCAAAAAAGTTCATCCATTTTGACATGATCATAACCCGCTCATTAAATACTCATTTTTGAATTATTTTTAGCTAATTGTAGAGTTATTTAAGTGCACCACATCTCTGCACATAATTGGTAGCAAAAAAGTTCATCCATTTTGACATGATCATAACCCCCTCATTAAATACTCATTTTTGAATTATTTTTAGCTAATTGTAGAGTTATTTAAGTGCACCACATCTCTGCACATAATTGGTAGCAAAAAAGTTCATCCATTTTGACATGATCATAACCCCCTCATTAAATACTCATTTGAAATTATTTTTAGCTAATTGTAGAGTTATTTAAGTGCACCACATCTCTGCACATAATTGGTAGCAAAAAAGTTCATCCATTTTGACATGATCATAACCCCCTCAATAAATACTCATTTTGAATTATTTTTAGCTAATTGTAGAGTTATTTAAGTGCACCACATCTCTACACATAATTGGTAGCAAAAAAGTTCATCCATTTTCACATGATCATAACCCCCTCATTAAATACTCATTTTGAATTATTTTTAGCTAATTGTAGAGTTATTTAAGTGCACCACATCTCTGCACATAATTGGTAGCAAAAAAGTTCATCCATTTTGACATGATCATAACCCCCTCATTAAATACTCATTTTTGAATTATTTTTAGCTAATTGTAGAGTTATTTAAGTGCACCACATCTCTGCACATAATTGGTAGCAAAAAAGTTCATCCATTTTGACATGATCATAACCCCCTCATTAAATACTCATTTTGAATTGTTTTTAGCTAATTGTAGAGTGCACATAATTGGTAGCAAAAAAGCTCATCCATTTTGACATGATCATAACCCCCTCATTAACTACTCATTTTGAATTATTTTTAGCTAATTGTAGAGTTATTTAAGTGCACCACATCTCTGCACATAATTGGTAGCAAAAAAGTTCATCCATTTTGACATGATCATAACCCCCTCATTAAATACTCATTTTGAATTATTTTTATCTAATTGTAGAGTTATTTAAGTGCACCACATCTCTGCACATAATTGGTAGCAAAAAAGTTCATCCATTTTCACATGATCATATCCCCCTCATTAAATACTCATTTTGAATTATTTTTAGCTAATTGTAGAGTTATTGACGTGCACCACATCTCAGCACATAATTGGTAGCAAAAAAGTTCATCCATTTTGACATGATCATAACCCCCTCATTAAATACTCATTTTGAATTATTTTTAGCTAATTGTAGAGTTATTTAAGTGCACCACATCTCTGCACATAATTGGTAGCAACAAAGTTCATCCATTTTGACATGATCATAACCTCCTCATTAAATACTCATTTTTGAATTATTTTTAGCTAATTGTAGAGTTATTTAAGTGCACCACATCTCTACACATAATTGGTAGCAACAAAGTTCATCCATTTTGACATGATCATAGCCCCCTCATTAAATACTCATTTTGAATTATTTTTAGCTAATTGTAGAGTTATTTAAGTGCACCACATCTCTGCACATAATTGGTAGCAACAAAGTTCATCCATTTTGACATGATCATAACCCCCTCATTAAATACTCATTTTGAATTATTTTTAGCTAATTGTAGAGTTATTTATGTGCACCACATCTCTGCACATAATTGGTAGCAACAAAGTTCATCCATTTTGACATGATCATAACCCCCTCATGAAATACTCATTTTGAATTATTTTTAGCTGATTGTAGAGTTATTTAAGTGCACCACATCTCTGCACATAATTGGTAGCAACAAAGTTCATCCATTTTGACATGATCATAACCCCCTCATTAAATACTCATTTTGAATTATCTTTAGCTAATTGTAGAGTGCACATAATTGGTAGCAAGAAAGCTCATCCATTTTGACATGATCATAATCCCCTCATTAAATACTCATTTTGAATTATTTTTAGCTAATTGTAGAGTTATTTAAGTGCACCACATCTGTGCACATAATTGGTAGCAAAAAAATTCATCCACTTTGACATGATCATAACCCCCTCATTAAATACTCATTTTGAATTATTTTTAGCTAATTGTAGAGTTATTTAAGTGCACCACATCTCTGCACATAATTGGTAGCAAAAAAGTTCATCCATTTTGACATGATCATAACCCCCTCATTAAATACTCATTTTGAATTATTTTTAGCTAATTGTAGAGTTATTTAAGTGCACCACATCTCTGCACATAATTGGTAGCAAAAAAGTTCATCCACTTTGACATGATCATAACCCCCTCATTAAATACTCATTTTTGAATTATTTTTAGCTAATTGTAGAGTTATTTAAGTGCACCACATCTCTGCACATAATTGGTAGCAAAAAAGTTCATCCATTTTGACATGATCATAACCCCCTCATTAAATACTCATTTTGAATTATTTTTAGCTAATTGTAGAGTTATTTAAGTGCACCACATCTCTGCACATAATTGGTAGCAAAAAAGTTCATCCATTTTGACATGATCATAACCCCCTCATTAAATACTCATTTTGAATTATTTTTAGCTAATTGTAGAGTTATTTAAGTGCACCACATCTCTGCACATAATTGGTAGCAAAAAAGTTCATCCATTTTGACATGATCATAACCCCCTCATTAAATACTCATTTTGAATTATTTTTAGCTAATTGTAGAGTTATTTAAGTGAACCACATCTCTGCACATAATTGGTAGCAACAAAGTTCATCCATTTTGACATGATCATAACCCCCTCATTAAATACTCATTTTGAATTATTTTTAGCTAATTGTAGAGTTATTTAAGTGCACCACATCTCTGCACATAATTGGTAGCAACAAAGTTCATCCATTTTGACATGATCATAACCCCCTCATTAAATACTCATTTTGAATTATTTTTAGCTAATTGTAGAGTTATTTAAGTGCACCACATCTCTGCACATAATTGGTAGCAACAAAGTTCATCCATTTTGACATGATCATAACCCCCTCATTAAATACTCATTTTGAATTATTTTTAGCTTATTGTCGAGTTATTTAAGTGCACCACATCTCTGTACATAGTTGGTAGCAAAAAAGTTCATCCATTTTGACATGATCATAACCCCCTCATTAAATACTCATTTTGAATTATTTTTAGCTAATTGTAGAGTTATTTAAGTGCACCACATCTTTGCACATAATTGGTAGCAAAAAAGTTCATCCATTTTGACATGATCATAACCCCCTTATTAAATACTCATTTTGAATTATTTTTAGCTAATTGTAAAGTTATTTAAGTGCACCACATCTCTGCACATAATTGGTAGCAAAAAAGTTCATCCACTTTGACATGATCATAACCCCCTCATTAAATACTCATTTTGAGTTATTTTTAGCTAATTGTAGAGTTATTTAAGTGCACCACATCTCTGCACATAATTGGTAGCAAAAAAGTTCATCCATTTTGACATGATCATAACCCCCTCATTAAATACTCATTTTGAATTATTTTGAGCTAATTGTAGAGTTATTTAAGTGCACCACATCTCTGCACATAATTGGTAGCAAAAAAGTTCATCCATTTTGACATGATCATAACCCCCTTATTAAATACTCATTTTGAATTATTTTTAGCTAATTGTAGAGTTATTTAAGTGCACCACATCTCTGCACATAATTGGTAGTAACAAAGTTCATCCATTTTGACATGATCATAACCCCCTCATTAAATACTCATTTTGAATTATTTTTAGCTAATTGTAGAGTTATTTAAGTGCACCACATCTCTGCACATAATTGGTAGCAACAAAGTTCATCCATTTTGACATGATCATAACCCCCTCGTTAAATACTCATTTTGAATTATTTTTAGCTAATTGTAGAGTTATTTAAGTGCACCACATCTCTGTACATAATTGGTAGCAACAAAGTTCATCCATTTTGACATGATCATAACCCCCTCATTAAATACTCATTTTGAATTAGTTTTAGCTAATTGTAGAGTTATTTAAGTGCACCACATCTCTGCACATAATTGGTAGCAACAAAGTTCATCCATTTTGACATGATCATAACCCCCTCATTAAATACTCATTTTGAATTATTTTTAGCTAATTGTAGAGTTATTTAAGTGCACCACATCTCTGCACATAATTGGTAGCAACAAAGTTGATCCATTTTGACATGATCATAACCCCCTCAATAAATACTCATTTTGAATTATTTTTAGCTAATTGTAGAGTTATTTAAGTGCACCACATCTCTACACATAATTGGTAGCAACAAATTTCATCCATTTTGACATGATCATAGCCCCCTCATTAAATACTCATTTTGAATTATTTTTAGCTAATTGTAGAGTTATTTAAGTGCACCACATCTCTGCACATAATTGGTAGCAACAAAGTTCATCCATTTTGACATGATCATAACCCCCTCATTAAATACTCATTTTGAATTATTTTTAGCTAATTGTAGAGTTATTTAAGTGCACCACATCTCTGCACATAATTGGTAGCAACAAAGTTCATCCATTTTGACATGATCATAACCCCCTCATTAAATACTCATTTTGAATTATTTTTAGCTAATTGTAGAGTTATTTAAGTGCACCACATCTCTGCACATAATTGGTAGCAACAAAGTTCATCCATTTTGACATGATCATAACCCCCTCATTAAATACTCATTTTGAATTATCTTTAGCTAATTGTAGAGTGCACATAATTGGTAGCAAGAAAGCTCATCCATTTTGACATGATCATAATCCCCTCATTAAATACTCATTTTGAATTATTTTTAGCTAATTGTAGAGTTATTTAAGTGCACCACATCTGTGCACATAATTGGTAGCAAAAAAGTTCATCCACTTTGACATGATCATAACCCCCTCATTAAATACTCATTTTGAATTATTTTTAGCTAATTGTAGAGTTATTTAAGTGCACCACATCTCTGCACATAATTGGTAGCAACAAAGTTCATCCATTTTGACATGATCATAACCCCCTCATTAAATACTCATTTTGAATTATTTTTAGCTAATTGTAGAGTTATTTAAGTGCACCACATCTCTGCACATAATTGGTAGCAAAAAAGTTCATCCATTTTGACATGATCATAACGCCCTCATTAAATACTCATTTTGAATTATTTTTAGCTAATTGTAGAGTTATTTAAGTGCACCACATCTCTGCACATAATTGGTAGCAACAAAGTTCATCCATTTTGACATAATCATAACCCCCTCATTAAATACTCATTTTGAATTATTATTAGCTAATTGTAGAGTTATGTAAGTGCACCACATCTCTGCACATAATTGGTAGCAACAAAGTTCATCCATTTTGACATGATCACAACCCCCTCATTAAATACTCATTTTAAATTATTTTTAGCTAATTGTAGAGTTATTTAAGTGCACCACATCTCTGCACATAATTGGTAGCAACAAAGTTCATCCATTTTGACATGATCATAACCCCCTCATTAAATACTCATTTTGAATTATTTTTAGCTAATTGTAGAGTTATTTAAGTGCACCACATCTCTGCACATAATTGGTAGCAACAAAGTTCATCCATTTCGACATCATCATGACCCCCTCATTAAATACTCATTTTGAATTATTTTTAGCTAATTGTAGAGTTATTTAAGTGCACCACATCTCTGCACATAATTGGTAGCAAAAAAGTTCATCCATTTTGACATGATCATAACCCCCTCATTAAATACTCATTTTGAATTATTTTTAGCTAATTATAGAGTTATTTAAGTGCACCACATCTCTGCACATAATTGGTAGCAACAAAGTTCATCCATTTTGACATGATCATAACCCCCTCATTAAATACTCATTTTGAATTATTTTTAGCTAATTGTAGAGTTATTTAAGTGCACCACATCTCTGCACATAATTGGTAGCAACAAAGTTCATCCATTTTGACATGATCATAACCCCCTCATTAAATACTCATCTTGAATTATTTTTAGCTAATTGTAGAGTTATTTAAGTGCACCACATCTCTGCACATAATTGGTAGCAACAAAGTTCATCCATTTTGACATGATCATAACCCCCTCATTAAATACTCATTTTGAATTATTTTTAGCTAATTGTAGAGTTATTTAAGTGCACCACATCTCTGCACATAATTGGTAGCAAAAAAGTTCATCCATTTTGACATGATCATAACCCCCTCATTAAATACTCATTTTGAATTATTTTTAGCTAATTGTAGAGTTATTTAAGTGCACCACATCTCTGCACATAATTGGTAGCAACAAAGTTCATCCATTTTGACATGATCATAACCCCCTCATTAAATACTCATTTTGAATTATTTTTAGCTAATTGTAGAGTTATTTAAGTGCACCACATCTTTGCACATAATTGGTAGCAACAAAGTTCATCCATTTTGACATGATCATAACCCCCTCATTAAATACTCATTTTGAATTATTTTTAGCTAATTGTAGAGTTATTTAAGTGCACCACATCTCTGCACATAATTGGTAGCAAAAAAGTTCATCCATTTTGACATGATCATAACCCCCTCATTAAATACTCATTTTGAATTATTTTTAGCTAATTGTAGAGTTATTTAAGTGCACCACATCTCTGCACATAATTGGTAGCAAAAAAGTTCATCCATTTTGACATGATCATAACCCCCTCATTAAATACTCATTTTGAATTATTTTTAGCTAATTGTAGAGTTATTTAAGTGCACCACATCTCTGCACATAATTGGTAGCAAAAAAGTTCATCCATTTTGACATGATCATAACCCCCTCATTAAATACTCATTTTGAATTATTTTTAGCTAATTGTAGAGTTATTTAAGTGCACCACATCTCTGCACATAATTGGTAGCAAAAAAGTTCATCCATTTTGACATGATCATAACCCCCTCATTAAATACTCATTTTGAATAATTTTTAGCTAATTGTAGAGTTATTTAAGTGCACCACATCTCTGCACATAATTGGTAGCAAAAAAGTTCATCCATTTTGACATGATCATAACCCCCTCATTAAATACTCATTTGAATTATTTTTAGCTAATTGTAGAGTTATTTAAGTGCACCACATCTCTGCACATAATTGGTAGCAAAAAAGTTCATCCATTTTGACATGATCATAACCCCCTCATTAAATACTCATTTTGAATTATTTTTAGCTAATTGTAGAGTTATTTAAGTGCACCACATCTCTGCACATAATTGGTAGCAAAAAAGTTCATCCATTTTGACATGATCATAACCCCCTCATTAAATACTCATTTTGAATTATTTTTAGCTAATTGTAGAGTTATTTAAGTGCACCACATCTCTGCACATAATTGGTAGCAACAAAGTTCATCCATTTTGACATGATCATAACCCCCTCATTAAATACTCATTTTCAATTGTTTTTAGCTAATTGTAGAGTGCACATAATTGGTAGCAAAAAAGCTCATCCATTTTGACATGATCATAACCCCCTCATTAACTACTCATTTTGAATTATTTTTAGCTAATTGTAGACTTATTTAAGTGCACCACATCTCTGCACATAATTGGTAGCAAAAAAGTTCATCCATTTTGACATGATCATAACCCCCTCATTAAATACTCATTTTGAATTATTTTTAGCTAATTGTAGAGTTATTTAAGTGCACCACATCTCTGCACATAATTGGTAGCAAAAAAGTTCATCCATTTTCACATGATCATAACCCCCTCATTAAATACTCATTTTGAATTATTTTTAGCTAATTGTAGAGTTATTGACGTGCACCACATCTCTGCACATAATTGGTAGCAAAAAAGTTCATCCATTTTGACATGATCATAACCCCCTCATTAAATACTCATTTTGAATTATTTTTAGCTAATTGTAGAGTTATTTAAGTGCACCACATCTCTGCACATAATTGGTAGCAACAAAGTTCATCCATTTTGACATGATCATAACCTCCTCATTAAATACTCATTTTTGAATTATTTTTAGCTAATTGTAGAGTTATTTAAGTGCACCACATCTCTACACATAATTGGTAGCAACAAAGTTCATCCATTTTGACATGATCATAGCCCCCTCATTAAATACTCATTTTGAATTATTTTTAGCTAATTGTAGAGTTATTTAAGTGCACCACATCTCTGCACATAATTGGTAGCAACAAAGTTCATCCATTTTGACATGATCATAACCCCCTCATTAAATACTCATTTTGAATTATTTTTATCTAATTGTAGAGTTATTTAAGTGCACCACATCTCTGCACATAATTGGTAGCAACAAAGTTCATCCATTTTGACATGATCATAACCCCCTCATGAAATACTCATTTTGAATTATTTTTAGCTAATTGTAGAGTTATTTAAGTGCACCACATCTCTGCACATAATTGGTAGCAACGAAGTTCATCCATTTTGACATGATCATAACCCCCTCATTAAATACTCATTTTGAATTATCTTTAGCTAATTGTAGAGTGCACATAATTGGTAGCAAGAAAGCTCATCCATTTTGACATGATCATAATCCCCTCATTAAATACTCATTTTGAATTATTTTTAGCTAATTGTAGAGTTATTTAAGTGCACCACATCTGTGCACATGATTGGTAGCAAAAAAGTTCATCCACTTTGACATGATCATAACCCCCTCATTAAATACTCATTTTGAATTATTTTTAGCTAATTGTAGAGTTATTTAAGTGCACCACATCTCTGCACATAATTGGTAGCAAAAAAGTTCATCCACTTTGACATGATCATAACCCCCTCATTAAATACTCATTTTGAATTATTTTTAGCTAATTGTAGAGTTATTTAAGTGCACCACATCTCTGCACATAATTGGTAGCAAAAAAGTTCATCCACTTTGACATGATCATAACCCCCTCATTAAATACTCATTTTTGAATTATTTTTAGCTAATTGTAGAGTTATTTAAGTGCACCACATCTCTGCACATAATTGGTAGCAAAAAAGTTCATCCATTTTGACATGATCATAACCCCCTCATTAAATACTCATTTTGAATTATTTTTAGCTAATTGTAGAGTTATTTAAGTGCACCACATCTCTGCACATAATTGGTAGCAAAAAAGTTCATCCATTTTGACATGATCATAACCCCCTCATTAAATTCTCATTTTGAATTATTTTTAGCTAATTGTAGAGTTATTTAAGTGCACCACATCTCTGCACATAATTGGTAGCAAAAAAGATCATCCATTTTGACATGATCATAACCCCCTCATTAAATACTCATTTTGAATTATTTTTAGCTAATTGTAGAGTTATTTAAGTGAACCACATCTCTGCACATAATTGGTAGCAACAAAGTTCATCCATTTTGACATGATCATAACCCCCTCATTAAATACTCATTTTGAATTATTTTTAGCTAATTGTAGAGTTATTTAAGTGCACCACATCTCTGCACATAATTGGTAGCAACAAAGTTCATCCATTTTGACATGATCATAACCCCCTCATTAAATACTCATTTTGAATTATTTTTAGCTAATTGTAGAGTTATTTAAGTGCACCACATCTCTGCACATAATTGGTAGCAACAAAGTTCATCCATTTTGACATGATCATAACCCCCTCATTAAATACTCATTTTGAATTATTTTTAGCTAATTGTCGAGTTATTTAAGTGCACCACATCTCTGTACATAATTGGTAGCAAAAAAGTTCATCCATTTTGACATGATCATAACCCCCTCATTAAATACTCATTTTGAATTATTTTTAGCTAATTGTAGAGTTATTTAAGTGCACCACATCTCTGCACATAATTGGTAGCAAAAAAGTTCATCCATTTTGACATGATCATAACCCCCTCATTAAATACTCATTTTGAATTATTTTTAGCTAATTGTAAAGTTATTTAAGTGCACCACATCTCTGCACATAATTGGTAGCAAAAAAGTTCATCCACTTTGACATGATCATAACCCCCTCATTAAATACTCATTTTGAATTATTTTTAGCTAATTGTAGAGTTATTTAAGTGCACCACATCTCTGCACATAATTGGTAGCAAAAAAGTTCATCCATTTTGACATGATCATAACCCCCTCATTAAATACTCATTTTGAATTATTTTTAGCTAATTGTAGAGTTATTTAAGTGCACCACATCTCTGCACATAATTGGTAGCAAAAAAGTTCATCCATTTTGACATGATCATAACCCCCTTATTAAATACTCATTTTGAATTATTTTTAGCTAATTGTAGAGTTATTTAAGTGCACTACATCTCTGCACATAATTGGTAGCAACAAAGTTCATCCACTTTGACATGATCATAACCCCCTCATTAAATACTCATTTTTAATCATTTTTAGCTAATTGTAGAGTTATTTAAGTGCACCACATCTCTGCACATAATTGGTAGCAACAAAGTTCATCCACTTTGACATGATCATAACCCCCTCGTTAAATACTCATTTTGAATTATTTTTAGCTAATTGTAGAGTTATTTAAGTGCACCACATCTCTGTACATAATTGGTAGCAACAAAGTTCATCCATTTTGACATGATCATAACCCCCTCATTAAATACTCATTTTGAATTAGTTTTAGCTAATTGTAGAGTTATTTGAGTGCACCACATCTCTGCACATAATTGGTAGCAACAAAGTTCATCCATTTTGACATGATCATAACCCCCTCATTAAATACTCATTTTGAATTATTTTTAGCTAATTGTAGAGTTATTTAAGTGCACCACATCTATGCACATAATTGGTAGCAACAAAGTTCATCCATTTTGACATGATCATAACCCCCTCATTAAATACTCATTTTGAATTATTTTTAGCTAATTGTAGAGTTATTTAAGTGCACCACATCTCTACACATAATTGGTAGCAACAAAGTTCATCCATTCTGACATGATCATAGCCCCCTCATTAAATACTCATTTTGAATTATTTTTAGCTAATTGTAGAGTTATTTAAGTGCACCACATCTCTGCACATAATTGGTAGCAACAAAGTTCATCCATTTTGACATGATCATAACCCCCTCATTAAATACTCATTTTGAATTATTTTTAGCTAATTGTAGAGTTATTTAAGTGCACCACATCTCTGCACATAATTGGTAGCAACAAAGTTCATGCATTTTGACATGATCATAACCCCCTCATTAAATACTCATTTTGAATTATTTTTAGCTAATTGTAGAGTTATTTAAGTGCACCACATCTCTGCACATAATTGGTAGCAACAAAGTTCATCCATTTTGACATGATCATAACCCCCTCATTAAATACTCATTTTGAATTATTTTTAGCTAATTGTAGACCACATCTCTGCACATAGTTGGTAGGAAGAAAGTTCATCCATTTTGACATGATCATAACCCCCTCATTAAATACTCATTTTGAATTATTTTTAGCTAATTGTAGAGTTATTTAAGTGCACCACATCTCTGCACATAATTGGTAGCAACAAAGTTCATCCATTTTGACATGATCATAACCCCCTCATTAAATACTCATTTTGAATTAGTTTTAGCTAATTGTAGAGTTATTTAAGTGCACCACATCTCTGCACATAATTGGTAGCAACAAAGTTCATCCATTTTGACATGATCATAACCCCCTCATTAAATACTCAGTTTGAATTATTTTTAGCTAATTGTAGAGTTATTTAAGTGCACCACATCTCTGCACATAATTGGTAGCAACAAAGTTCATCCATTTTGACATGATCATAACTCCCTCATTAAATACTCATTTTGAATTATTTTTAGCTAATTGTAGAGTTATTTAAGTGCACCACATCTCTGCACATAATTGGTAGCAACAAAGTTCATCCATTTTGACATGATCATAACCCCCTCATTAAATACTCATTTTGAATTATTTTTAGCTAATTGTAGAGTTATTTAAGTGCACCACATCTCTGCACATAATTGGTAGCAACAAAGTTCATCCATTTTGACATGATCATAACCCCCTCATTAAATACTCATTTTGAATTATTTTTAGCTAATTGTAGAGTTATTTAAGTGCACCACATCTCTGCACATAATTGGTAGCAAAAAAGTTCATCCATTTTGACATGATCATAACGCCCTCATTAAATACTCATTTTTAATTATTTTTAGCTAATTGTAGAGTTATTTAAGTGCACCACATCTCTGCACATAATTGGTAGCAACAAAGTTCATCCATTTTGACATAATCATAACCCCCTCATTAAATACTCATTTTGAATTATTATTAGCTAATTGTAGAGTTATGTAAGTGCACCACATCTCTGCACATAATTGGTAGCAACAAAGTTCATCCATTTTGACATGATCATAACCCCCTCATTAAATACTCATTTTGAATTATTTTTAGCTAATTGTAGAGTTATTTAAGTGCACCACATCTCTGCACATAATTGGTAGCAACAAAGCTCATCCATTTTGACATGATCATAACCCCCTCATTAAATACTCATTTTGAATTATTTTTAGCTAATTGTAGAGTTATTTAAGTGCACCACATCTCTGCACATAATTGGTAGCAACAAAGTTCATCCATTTCGACATCATCATGACCCCCTCATTAAATACGCATTTTGAATTATTTTTAGCTAATTGTAGAGTTATTTAAGTGCACCACATCTCTGCACATAATTGGTAGCAACAAAGTTCATCCATTTTGACATGATCATAACCCCCTCATTAAATACTCATTTTGAATTATTTTTAGCTAATTATAGAGTTATTTAAGTGCACCACATCTCTGCACATAATTGGTAGCAACAAAGTTCATCCATTTTGACATGATCATAACCCCCTCATTAAATACTCATTTTGAATTATTTTTAGCTAATTGTAGAGTTATTTAAGTGCACCACATCTCTGCACATAATTGGTAGCAACAAAGTTCATCCATTTTGACATGATCATAACCCCCTCATTAAATACTCATCTTGAATTATTTTTAGCTAATTGTAGAGTTATTTAAGTGCACCACATCTCTGCACATAATTGGTAGCAACAAAGTTCATCCATTTTGACATGATCATAACCCCCTCATTAAATACTCATTTTGAATTATTTTTAGCTAATTGTAGAGTTATTTAAGTGCACCACATCTCTGCACATAATTGGTAGCAACAAAGTTCATCCATTTTGACATGATCATAACCCCCTCATTAAATACTCATTTTGAATTATTTTTAGCTAATTGTAGAGTTATTTAAGTGCACCACATCTCTGCACATAATTGGTAGCAACAAAGTTCATCCATTTTGACATGATCATAACCCCCTCATTAAATACTCATTTTGAATTATTTTTAGCTAATTGTAGAGTTATTTAAGTGCACCACATCTCTGCACATAATTGGTAGCAACAAAGTTCATCCATTTTGACATGATCATAACCCCCTCATTAAATACTCATTTTGAATTATTTTTAGCTAATTGTAGAGTTATTTAAGTGCACCATATCTCTGCACATAATTGGTAGCAAAAAAGTTCATCCATTTTGACATGATCATAACCCCCTCATTAAATACTCATTTTGAATTATTTTTAGCTAATTGTAGAGTTATTTAAGTGCACCACATCTCTGCACATAATTGGTAGCAAAAAAGTTCATCCATTTTGACATGATCATAACCCCCTCATTAAATAATCATTTTGAATTATTTTTAGCTAATTGTAGAGTTATTTAAGTGCACCACATCTCTGCACATAATTGGTAGCAAAAAAGTTCATCCATTTTGACATGATCATAACCCCCTCATTAAATACTCATTTTGAATTATTTTTAGCTAATTGTAGAGTTATTTAAGTGCACCACATCTCTGCACATAATTGGTAGCAAAAAAGTTCATCCATTTTGACATGATCATAACCCCCTCATTAAATACTCATTTTGAATAATTTTTAGCTTATTGTAGAGTTATTTAAGTGCACCACATCTCTGCACATAATTGGTAGCAAAAAAGTTCATCCATTTTGACATGATCATAACCCCCTCATTAAATACTCATTTGAATTATTTTTAGCTAATTGTAGAGTTATTTAAGTGCACCACATCTCTGCACATAATTGGTAGCAAAAAAGTTCATCCATTTTGACATGATCATAACCCCCTCATTAAATACTCATTTTGAATTATTTTTAGCTAATTGTAGAGTTATTTAAGTGCACCACATCTCTGCACATAATTGGTAGCAAAAAAGTTCATCCATTTTGACATGATCATAACCCCCTCATTAAATACTCATTTTGAATTATTTTTAGCTAATTGTAGAGTTATTTAAGTGCACCACATCTCTGCACATAATTGGTAGCAAAAAAGTTCATCCATTTTGACATGATCATAACCCCCTCATTAAATACTCATTTTCAATTATTTTTAGCTAATTGTAGAGTTATTTAAGTGCACCACATCTCTGCACATAATTGGTAGCAACAAAGTTCATCCATTTTGACATGATCATAACCCCCTCATTAAATACTCATTTTGAATTATTTTTAGCTAATTGTAGAGTTATTTAAGTGCACCACATCTTTGCACATAATTGGTGTAAGACAATAGTTACGCAATATAACACAGGAGCAATAGCAGAGAAGATAACAGATATAGGAGAATCTCAACAATTTTCTACTAGCAGCAAGTACAAAGATGATGGCGTTGTCCACCCGTGCGCTCTCAAGGTAGAGCTTAAATGGTGATCTAGACAACTCTAGATAGGGAGATACAAGGTAGAGGTATGCTGGCTCAACTCAATGTCTTAGGTAGTGCAGAAGTCATGTATATATAGGATCATGGGTGGCCTGCCATGGACGGCTATACATGGGCGGTAGAGCGTGGGCGGCCACCGCCCGCGTAATTGCCATACACGGCTTAGACTCGTTGAACCGACCTAACAAATATAAATGATTTCTGACTCCGACAGGGAATATTCCATGGAATATTCCCTTTACCGTCGCGCCGGGGGCAGCGGACCCCCACCAGGGGGCCCGCTGGCCCCCTAGGACCCCCCAGCCAGGGGGCCCGCTGGCCCCCTTGGACCCCCCAGCCGGGGCTGCTCACCGCTGCCCCGGACCCCACAATTGGGGACCCTGGTAACTCCCTTTCCTTATAATATCTTACATGGTCCAATATGACCTTCATCCAACATTCAAGTTGGGATTCCCATCAATTGGGTAATGCACGCTTGGCTTCTCCTCATAAAGGGGGCCTTACAAAATGTGCATACAATCATGAGGGGTAGACATTGATCATACTCTAACACCCCCCCTCAATGTTTACCGATGATAAATCAAGTAGGTCTCGGTCCTATGCCCATCTGTTGAAGATGCTTGTTGAGCTGCTCTCTTCCAAGTGCTTTAGTGAATATGTCAGCACAATTTGCCTCTGTTGGGCAATATTCTAGCTCCACAATTTCATCTTCAATTAGCTCACGAATGTAATGGTACTGTACTTCTATGTGCTTGGTGCGAGCATGAAATACTGGGTTCTTTGCAATAGCCATACAACTTTGATTATCACACTTGAGTACAATTGGCATATTTGATGGAAAGCCTATATCTGCAAGAATTCTCCTTAACCAGACTGCCTCACAAGAAGCAAAACAAGCTGCTTTGTACTCTACTTCAGTGGAGGAGAGTGCGAGAGTTGGTTGCTTCCTACTTACCCAAGAAAATATTCCTGAACCAAGTGAGAAACAATATCCAGAAACTGATTTTCTAGAATCACAATCTCCAGCCCAATCTGAATCACAATATCCTTGGAGTGTATCACCTGTGGTATACAAAATACCAAAATCCAAGGTTCCTGCAATGTACCTTAGAATTCGCATTCCAGCATTCCAGTGACTCTCCTTAGGTTTGTTGGAAAACCTGCTTAACACTCCAACAGCATAGCAAATGTCTGGTCTAGTGTTGCACAGAAAAATAAGACTTCCAACGAGCTTCCTATACTTCTTAGCATCTACATCAGGCATGTTATCATCCATAGATAGCTTATGATTTACCTCCATAGGTGTGCTAGTTGGTTTGCAGTCCATCATTCCAAATGCCTTGAGAATTTCTTTGGAATATTTTTGTTGTGAGATGAAAATGCCATCCTTCCTTTGCCATACTTCAATTCCCAGACAAAAATGGAGTAGACCTAAGTCTGTCATTTCAAACTCAGTGCCCAAGCTGATCCGAGTTTGATTGATGAGTTCCTGATGATCTCCTGTAATGATCAAATCATCTACATATACAATGACAACAACTAGCTTGCTATCCCTTTTCGTTACATACAAGTTAGCATCAGAAGTACTTCTTTCAAAACCCATATTTTTGAAAAAATGATCAATTCGTTGGTACCAAGCCCGTGGAGCTTGCTTAAGTCCATACAAAGCTTTCTTCAACCTGCAAACTTTATTTTCTGAATTGGGCACCTCAAAACCTGGTGGTTGAGATACATATACCTCCTCCTTGAGGTGACCATTCAAAAATGCAGATTTGACATCCATCTGGAAAATAGGCCAAGACTTTTGTGCAGCTACTGCAAGTACCGTCCGAATAGTTGTCATGCGTGCTGTTGGTGCAAAAGTTTCTTGAACATCAAATCCTTCAATCTGTGAAAAACCCTGTGCAACTAATCGTGCCTTATACTTTTCTAATGTTCCATCAGCTTTATACTTAGCTTTCCAAATCCATTTAGTACCTATTACCTTCTTCTTTGGCGGCAAGTCGACTAGATCCCATGTATCATTTTTGAGTATACTATCATACTCAGACTGCATTGCCGCTCTCCAATCTGGATCATCAATGGCTTCTTCAATGGTGGTAGGTTCCTTTATCAAACCCATGATATCTGCCATTAGAGCCATGTTAACAATGTGTTCTGAGGCTCTTCTTTGCTCCTCTATTCTCTTTGATCTTCGTAATCCATCCGATGATGATTCTGGTGCATCTACATGTGGATTGTGATCATCAAAGAGCTGTTGTGCCCACTTCGGTAGTGGCTTACGCTGTGCAGCTACAATTGGTTGGCTTTTTATTGAGGAAATTTCTCCATCAGATGTTTCCTCCTCCTCAACTTTAACCTGTCTTTTGATAGGCACAAGGTGAGATATTTCTCCGTTTGATGAGATAGTAGATTTACCTTTATCTTCTACTAAGTGTGGTCGTTCATCAAACACCACATCTCGGCTGACAAAAATCTTCCTTGCCTCAGGATCCCATAACCTGTATGCTTTAGACTCTTCACTATATCCTAGGAAGACACACTTTTTGCTTTTTGAATCCAACTTTGATCTTGTTGAATCAGGAATATGTGCATAACAGAAACAACCAAAAATTCTGAAATGCAAAACTGAAGGCTTTTTACCAGAATATGCTTCTTGAGGAGTCATCCCCTTCAGAGCTTTTGTGTAGCTTCGATTGAGGATGTAGACTGCTGTATTGACTGCTTCTGCCCAGAATGAATCAGGCATGTCTTGAGCCTTTAACATACAACGAGCCATTTCAACTACTGTCCTGTTCCTGCGCTCAACAACGCCATTTTGTTGAGGTGTATGAGTTGTGGTAAGTTGCCTTTTCACACCATGCTCCTTACAGTAATTGTTGAATTCTGTTGACAAGAATTCACCTCCTCTATCTGTTCTAAATTTCTTCAGTTTCCTTCCTGATTCACTTTCTACATACTTATGCCATGCTTTAAATTTTTCAAAAGCATCAGCCTTCTCTCGAATGAAATAAACCCACATCTTTCTACTATAATCGTCGACTAACAGCAAGAAGTAGAAAGATCCTCCTAAAGCAGGTGTAGACATTTTACCGCAGAGATCAGCATGTACCAACTCTAGAGGATCTTGAGATCGATTGCTGGTCTCTCTTGGAAATGCCTTTCGTTGTTGCTTGCCCATCATACAAGCTTCACAAGGTTCCTGCAACTCTGAAAATGCAGGCAAATGAGCAACCATCCCTGTTCGTTGCATCTCCTTCAAAACTGCAAATCCGAGATGCCCAAATCGTTGGTGCCATAACCTGCTTACATCTTTATCTTCTGTAGCAGTTAAAGCACTTAACTCATACAAGTTATCCCGTCGTGTGCCTTTACCTACAACATTACCTGATGAATCCATGATTTCCGCACCACTCTTATTGAAGTGAACTTCGAGTCCACGATCTGTTATTGCAGAAACTGACAACAAATTTCTTTTGAGCGTAGGTACATAGAGAACATCGGATAACTTTTTCTCAACACCTGGAGAAGTGATAAAAGAGATGGTTCCAGTTCCTTCAGCTGGACACTTGGAGTCGTTTCCCACCACTACATTGATGGATTCCCGCAGAGGCACTAGGGAACTATACCAATCCTTTTTACTAGTCATATGGCGAGAAGCTCCACTATCTAAAATCCATGGCTCATCAACACGAGCTTGAGCAGATGAACATACCTCTTCAATAGCTACCCAAAGTTCCAACTCTGTGTTGTTTGCAGACTCTTTGTTCTTCCATGATGATTTTACAGTCCCATTCCGTTCATCAGCTTGCTTCTTTCTGCAATCCTTGATGGCATGGCCTTTCTTTTCACAATAGAAGCAACTTCCTGTGAACTTTTTCTTCTTTGGCTTCTTCTTTGATCCCTCTGAAGAGCCTTTACCTTTTGCATTTGCTGAGAATGAAGCATCAGTTGTACTTTGCCGATTCTTCAGCCGCATCTCTTCTTCTAAAAGCATGGCACAAAACTCTTCAAATGTAAGAGGAGTTGGCCTTACCTGAGTGTTAAGGGCTGTTACTAATCCATCATACTTTGCTGGAAGAACACGTACAGATCTTCGAGCTAGCTCTTCTGGTGTTATAACAACACCAACTGCAGCCAATTGATCTTGAAGATGCTTTATCCGTTTGATAAAATCTTCAGCCTTTTCAGAATCAGAATGCTTTTCATTTGCCAATTGATTTTCTAAATTCTGTATCCTAGTGTGGTTCTTGGTCTCATATTGTCGAGCCAATATGCCCCAAGCCTCATGTGCTTTAGTAGTATGTTGAACTAAAGTAAGCACAGAATCACTTACACTAGTGACAATCGCACATAATGCATCAGCATTCCGCCTCTTCCAAGCTCGTAGAAGATCTGGATCTGGCTGAATCATCAATCTTGAATTTGCTGGATCTTCAATTGGTATAGGCTCTGGATCCAATCCCATCGGTCCCATGACAGTGTCAAGTAATTCATAGGAGTCCAAAATTGCAGAAATTTTGAACTTCCAAAGTGTATAGTTGGTTCCATCCAGCTTCCCTTCAGTGAATGCAGGTGGACGAATTCGAATAGGTGCAGCATTAACATTAGGTGAAGCACCAAGACTAGTGTTCGACGATGAAGCCATCATGTAATCACTCGAATAATCTACTGATATTCTAGTCTGCTAGTAGGCTAAAATAATGATACTTCTCAAGCTATTCGAACCTTACAGCTCTGATACCATGTAAGACAATAGTTACGCAATATAACACAGGAGCAATAGCAGAGAAGATAACAGATATAGGAGAATCTCAACAATTTTCTACTAGCAGCAAGTACAAAGATGATGGCGTTGTCCACCCGTGCGCTCTCAAGGTAGAGCTTAAATGGTGATCTAGACAACTCTAGATAGGGAGATACAAGGTAGAGGTATGCTGGCTCAACTCAATGTCTTAGGTAGTGCAGAAGTCATGTATATATAGGATCATGGGTGGCCTGCCATGGACGGCTATACATGGGCGGTAGAGCGTGGGCGGCCACCGCCCGCGTAATTGCCATACACGGCTTAGACTGGTTGAACCGACCTAACAAATATAAATGATTTCTGACTCCGACAGGGAATATTCCATGGAATATTCCCTTTACCGTCGCGCCGGGGGCGCTGCCCCCGGACCCCCACCAGGGGGCCCGCTGGCCCCCTTGGACCCCCCAGCCGGGGCTGCTCACCGCTGCCCCGGACCCCACAATTGGGGACCCTGGTAACTCCCTTTCCTTATAATATCTTACATGGTCCAATATGACCTTCATCCAACATTCAAGTTGGGATTCCCATCAATTGGGTAATGCACGCTTGGCTTCTCCTCATAAAGGGGGCCTTACAAAATGTGCATACAATCATGAGGGGTAGACATTGATCATACTCTAACAATTGGTAGCAACAAAGTTCATCCATTTTGACATGATCATAACCCCCTCATTAAATACTCATTTTGAATTAATTTTAGGTAATTGTAGAGTTATTTAAGTGCACCACATCTCTGCACATAATTGGTAGCAAAAAAGTTCATCCATTTTGACATGATCATAACCCCCTCATTAAATACTCATTTTGAATTATTTTTAGCTAATTGTAGAGTTATTTAAGTGCACCACATCTCTGCACATAATTGGTAGCAAAAAAGTTCATCCATTTTGACATGGTCATAACCCCCTCATTAAATACTCATTTTGAATTATTTTTAGCTAATTGTAGAGTTATTTAAGTGCACCACATCTCTGCACATAATTGGTAGCAAAAAAGTTCATCCATTTTGACATGATCATAACCCCCTCATTAAATACTCATTTTGAATTATTTTTAGCTAATTGTAGAGTTATTTAAGTTTCATGATCAAAACTCTTAAGGAGTTGCTACCTATGAGAATCAATCCTCAAATCTCTCTAAGAACAAGGCTTGAAAATAAGAAACATGAACGTTGTGTGTGCAACTCACCTCCCATCCTTTATATCCTCTTGCACCTAAAATAGCAATGATCTATGGTGCTCTAGGGTGCACATGTGGCCACCATGCACACTCATTCCCATTACCCTTCAGGTATCTTAGGATATCCGGTGAGCTAGGGACCTTGGCTATGCTTATCCCTTGTCCCACACACATGTGATGGCCTCTGTAGACCAATGTCTAACACACTCTCCCCCTTCTAAAGATCGTTGTCCTCAATGATCAATGAGGCAAAGTACTTGCTACCTAGAGCTTCTGATTTCCAATTAGTAGAGTCTATAAGCGGTACATAATTATTTGCAAAATTGATTTGAGTAGATGAAGAGAGGGCAATCAGAAGTGATTATATAACAAAATAATAAGGTATGGTAAACATAGATATGGAACAAATAGTTTGACACATATGACTCTTTGAACTATCAAGGAAGAAACTTATTAAAAGGAACCTAGCCTGTATTTTACATGGCCTAATTGTATGTAGTTTTACCTTCATTGTGCATGTTTTCAAAAATTGACTTGAGCATACAAAAAGGGGTGACAAGAAGTCATCTACAAGAAAGTAATGACATCTAGCAAAAACAATCATACAATGAAAATTTGATATAAATTCTTTCTTCAAGGTAGCAAAGAAGTTTAACAAAAGGAGAATGTTTTACATCTACATTGATTGCTTATATAGCATTCTAGCCTAAGTGCACATATCTACAAAATTTACTTGAGGCTAAGAGAGAGCAATAAAAGATGTTTATAAAAGAAAGTAATGAGCTCTAGTAAATATAGTTATAGAAGGGAAATTCGATACAATCTCTCTTAGACCTAGTAAAGAAGAAGCTTAGAAAAAGGACAATTTTAGTTGTATCCTTAAATTCTCACAAGTATAGATCGAAAGGCATCACATGAAGGCAAAGAAGAGAATGTTATAGTGGTATGCTGATCATTGCACCTGTACACACACTCATTATTAGGAATGATAGATTGTAAGAGAGCACAAATGTCATCATAATATGGCTAGTCATACATATGTGTTGAGTAAAGAAATAGTTTTGGATGTTTTTCAATAAGTCACTGTATTTGCAAAGTTGACATAGAAAACACAAATCTACAAATTTTTGTTGCTTTACCTCAAAAATACACAATGGAGAGTAAAAAATCCATGCCTACATAGAAGTACCAGACACAATATATGGAGCCTATTGAGGACTACGAAGTAGTGTTTAAAAACTTTTTTCATTCTCAGGTACTTGAGTTGATCAAAGAAAATTGATCATTGCATAATACCATGAAGTTTGACTATAGAATGAGCGGTCAAAAGGTGTTCATTTGTTGCAATCTCCCATTTTTGCTATTTGGAATAATTATGGAGTGGATTGGTTGAACTTCTGATAAAGCTTTTTTCTATACAGAATGGAGACTACATGTGTGGCTTTGTTCACAAAGTTCATCAAACAATTTCCCAGGCAAGGATAATGGGTAGTTGAAAAGTGTTCATCAATTACAATATAGGACATATGTGGAGTTTTATGATCCCAAATGTAGAGCTCCTTTTCACGAACAAACTACATGATAATATATTAAATCTATGAATCTATATTTTAGAGTTCTATTTCTATTTTTATCTATTTGTATTCTATCTATCAATCTATCTATTTATTTATATACATATTTACCTTCCTTACTTAGGCACTCAATCACTCACATAAATGCATACATACATATGCTCTTTTTACATACATTTGTATCTTTGACTTTGTGCTTTACATTTGTAGATTCATAGATGGATAACAATGATAAGCATGTGTCAATACCAATTAATATTTTCACGGATCCAAAGAAGCATTTCAAATTGACTATTATGTGCAATTTAGGAAGTTGTTACCATCATCAAGTAATGATAGTGACGAAGACATAACTCCTCTAGACTTTAGATACAAGAAGAATAATCTAGATTTATATGAAGAATAGTTTAAGTTACTACAAGTGTCTGATGAATCGCATCATGTTGTTGCAATCTATAAAGCCAAAACAAAAGAAGAGATTGAAAAGCCAGAAAATGACAAGGGAAAGACAAAGAGGATGAAGATAGAATTGAATAAATACTTTGTTCGTCTTATTAATTTTATAATGTACTATGTAATTTGTGAACTATAATGCAAGTTATATATATTATTATGGAAATTATGGTTGTGAGTGTATATATGTGTATATAAGTGTGTGTGTGTGTGTGTATGTGTGTATGATATTTTTGGTTGTGAGAAATGACGTTTAATTGTATGTTTGCATATATTTTTTGTCATAATTACCATTCACAAGTCATGCGTAGACTATGGTTGAGATGGTTACAGCAATTGATATATATAGTTGTGTAGGCCATAGTTGAGATGATTACAGCAATTGATATATATAGTTGAATAATGTCGACATATTACTCTATTCTACTAAATATCTATGTGTAAGACTATGCGCAAAAGCAAGCACTTTTTTTTTTCACTTCTAACAAGCATAGTAACATATATATCAACAATTTCTTTTTTGTCTTGACAATCTCTCTTTTGCCCAAGGGGTTTTCGATGGCCATATTGATGAGCATAGCAAATGGCATAGTGGTGGCATTGAAAATCATTTCAACATTATATTAACTTGCATATCGATATGTATCTGATGGGCATTGGAAACTTTCTTAGGTGTTTTCTCAATTGAGTGCACCCTGACATTTCCAATGGAAGTCTTCATCTCAATCCAGCACATTAGGATGTTTCAATCTCCAAATATATTGAAACAGACTAAAAGGAAGTCTTTCTAAGCATTCATCACCAACCACAGTATCCATTCCTCTATACATTCATTGACAAATTATCTTTCTCTTGACAAATAAATAATCAAATAAGTAGATAACTAGGTACACTATTAAGAATGAGTAATTTATATTTATGTAACATTAATCACAATGATAAAACATCAAATATCAACATTAGCCAAACAAAATTTGAAGTGACAATTACCATCACTTATTGTGCAACTTGTGTCCTAAATGCAAAGAGATTTGATACTTTTCTTATGATAACTTCCCAACCCCGTTGAGTTCCATGCAATAACCTTCATGAAATCACTTTAAAACAAGGAACAATTTTCGCATCCAAGTATACATGTTGTACCTCTATCACTTGGCCATATAACTCTGTCTTAGATGGTCTACTCAACGATATCATCCCATAGCATGAGAGGTCCATTAGCTACACCCAAACTGATCATTGGTGATGTAGTCTCTAACTTTGCCTTAATCACCTACTTGTCTTTGGCGACCACTCACAGCCATAGTGCATTGATGACTATTCTCGACAAGGTCAACTCAGCTTGAAATGTATGAAAGCTGCAAATGAGCAGGTAGAAGAAGAAACAATCCCTTAAAGCATCCCATGAATAGCTTGAAAATAGGACCGAAACTCTGATATGTAGCAGATCGAAGTTCGAATTGGCAGCAAGGTGACAACCTCAGCTTAACATCACAGCAGCATGTACCAAGGTGAAGGCCTCAGCGGTGCGTGCGCACATCAACACGCATAGTGGACAGGAAAGATTATTTTCATTTTTTGAATGATATGTAAATGATGCACACATGCTTGCAAACATATATGGATGAACCTGCAAACTTAAAGAAGCATCCACTGGCAAGATCGTGTTATGTAACAGAAAGTGATGTGCTGGCATATAACTGAATGTTGCATATCGCAATGTCTGTTGATGTATAGGAGTGTTCACAACGCGTAACGTGATGTAACTATCTCATATTTTTAAGGTATCATAGTAATACATACATAAAAAACGTTTCCCATGGAAGCACAAGAATGCATGTAAGCGGAAGCATACGTAATAGCTTTTCCTAGTGCATGCATACAACAGGATTCATCCATGTAGTGGTTCTAGATCTATGCACACATACGTGTGTGTGTGTGTGTGTGTGTGTGTGTGTGTGTGTGTGTGTGTGTGTGTGTGTGTGTGTGTGTGTGTGTGTGTGTGTGTGTGTGTGTGTGTGTGCGCGCGCACGTGCGGCTCGCACACACAAGGGTTCTATAGTGCTAAGTAAATTCTCAGTTTGTACTCAAGTCTCAGAGTGTAATGTGATATGATGTCCTGTACACATATTTGAAATATGCCCACGGAAGAGAAACATACATGTACTTTGGAAGAAATGCGTAATAGTTTCAGCTAGTTCATGCATGCCGGAGTACTCATCCGTATAAGGTTCCACATAAACGCACACACATGCATGTATATTTGTGCGTCTGTGTGTTTGTAAAAAATGACTGTGAGCAAGACAGTGAGACGTGCGTATGTCACACGCGTGATGCATGACATATACATAGACAAATCTCTCATACTTCCAAACGTAGCAAAGCTATGTCACACTGGATATTATGTTAGAACACCTGCAGGCATAGGATCACAATGGTTCATAGGTGCAGAGATGCATGCATACATTTAGGAATCTCAAAATGATTGGTCTGGTCTCATGAGATGCAGATAGTTTGAGCTCCAAAGTTCACATGGTCAGTTTTGATGGTATGGCTTTGGGTGATAAGCATCTTCTGCTAAAAAAATTGCACTGCACACTATTCATTGTTGAAGATGATAAGAGAATCTGATGCAGCAAATGCCTTTAAAGCTCTACTTTCTGGTCTTCCTTCTTGCCTGCTTCCTTTTGCATCTGCTCAATTACTACTTCTAAAGGGGGGTCACCAGGTCTCCGGAAAGCATGCTGTCCCAGTTTGAACTCATAAGCCTCAGGCTGCCCAAGGATAAAATCTTTTACCTGATCCACAACAGATTTCCAAGTCATAAACGAAAATTCCAATTTTATCATCAGGAAAGAAAATGCAATCATGAAATTATCACCGAATTATCATGTGGCCTGATGAGCTGCAGAAACCCACAGAAAATGGGGAAAAAAACTTTAGCCGTTTTGAGAGATTGTTCTTTCTACCATAATCAAGTTGATATTCCATGTCAAAGTGGTTCCGATTCATTCAACCAGCTGGTAATGAATTTATAAGTTCAGGATAGAAACAGAGGATTGCCAGCTAATAAGTTGAATTAAACTCTGAAGGATAATGCAACTTATTTTTACCACGAGAGTATAGCATTGCCATCTACTAGACCCCTCGTATCCTATCCAAACATGAGTAATATATCCATTACACGTTGGATAGGGATCAAAAATATGAAGTTTGAGCCATGAAACCCACATAGAAGATCTACTGCACCAGGAAGCTTGGGAAAAACTAAAATTTTATTTTGGAACACAAACTTTTATTCATGTATCCACAAAAGAACTCAATGGCATGTAAATCCAAAAGCTCTCATGCCCTGAACATTTCCCAAAAATGCTCACAGCAAAAAATGGTGATCTTTGCATGAGGCTTGGATGGTGAATAGTGATACAGAAAATGGACAAACAAAAGGTGATCTGCTGAAACAAATGCCCTCAAATAAAAGAGCATTTCTTTGACTGCCTACTTCCCTTTTTTGTGTGTGCCGGGGGGGAGAGGAAAGATGATGCAGATCAATTTCCTTGCTTTGTTCGAAGTGACCAGTTACAACTTAGACAGAAACATTTTAGAGTGTTTGTCCACCCAGGCCAAACAGTGCTTCTATAATAAAGAATACAGAGGGCTTCACACCCCTACCACCTCTCACTTAACTTCTACTTGGAACACAATGAATGACCGGCACCATTACATACACACCCATTTCAGCAGCAAGTTGCAAGTCTAGAAAGCCATGTGCAACTCCATTTTCGCAGCCTTGAACGCTAGGAAACTACACCATCAATCAAACATTGTGAATACATATCCACTCGGACTTAATAGCATCTACAAGACCTGTCATATCTATTCCCTTTTCCCGATGGATTGATGGCGAAATTGTTATAATACAGTTGAAATGTCATATACATTTTCTCTTTGTTCAAGTACTCATTTGTAATGATTCCAATTTCTTTGCATAGCTTTGAGTGTTTATTTGAGGTGCGTAAAAGATCATATTTAAATTTTAAAACATTTGATACTAGTTTATTAAACTGTGGACCTATATCTTTGCATATAATTGGTAGCAAAAATTTTCATTCATTTTGACATGATCATAACCCCCTCATTAAATACTTGTTTTGAATGATTTTTAGGTAATTGTAAAGTTATTTAAGTGCACCACAATGCTACAAAGTTTCATGATCAAAACTTTTAAGGAGTTGCTACCTATGAGAATCAATCCTCAAATCTCTCTAAGAAGAAGGCTTGAAAATAGGAAACATGAATGTTGTGTGTGCAACTCACCTCCCATCCTTTATATCCTCTTGCACATAAAATAGCAAAAATCTGGAATGCTCTAGTGTGGACACGTGGCCATCATGCACACTCATCCCCATTACCCTTCAGGTACCTTGGGATATCCCTTGAGCTAGGGACCTTGGCTATGATTAGCCCTTGTCCCTCACACATGTGATGGCCTCTGTAAACCAATGTCTAACACTCTCTCCCCCTTCTAAAGATCATTGTCCTCAATGATCAACGAGGGGAAGTACTTGCGAACCAGAGCTAGTCTATAAGCGGTAATCCTCTCCAGACTATTAGATACTCCCCGATGACACAATTTCTCAACCGTTTCTGTCACCATTGTAGTATCCTATCTCAAGAATGATCTCGAATAATCCATGTTGTCACTTTCCTGCAAAGAAACAATACCCTCTATTAGATTATCCTCCCTAAAAATATACTTTCTAAGTTTACTAACATGAACACTCCATGGACTCTGCAATCTGGAGAAAGCTCTATTCGGTAAGCAACATCACTAAGCCTCTTAATTATTTTCCAAGGTCCACAAATCCTTGGTGAGAGCTTAGTGCACTTCAAGGTAGATTCGGTTCGTCGAATTTTAAGTTTTTCCGGTTCTTCCGATTCGGTACCATTCGGTTCTTCCGGTTCTTCCGGTTCATTGCTACATTGTCACTTTTTTTCCGGTCCGATTCGAATTACCCTAGGCCTTCCAGAGGTCGCAGAGTACCTTGAGCCCCCCGATTCCTCTCATGAGCACCTGCCTTAGCCCTTGAGAGACTGAGAGAGAGAGAGAGAGAGAAAGAGAGAGAGAGAGAGAGAGAGAGAGAGAGAGAGAGAATATATTGTGTTTTGAATATCAATTCCTAAACAATGAACAATGGTCCAAACCATTTTTCATAGCCACATCTTGTTCATGCTTTCTTTTGTATCCCATTGTAGTGTGCAATTAATACTAGTAGAGGAGAAACCGTGGATGCATAGCTCAACAACATGCATAATAAACATTGAAATCAATACATCTATTGGTTTGCATGCATGCTTTTGCTCTTATTATGCTTCTTGAAAATAAATACAAGCTCAAAGTAATGGCACACATGAGTGGCCACTTTTTTGTTCATTCATCTATTCAAAAAGAGGTAAAATTCATGCTTTAAACCTTTTCTTCATCTAAAAACTTGTATTTATATAGGGAACCAAACAATCTAAGTGTATGGAAGCGATAGATTTGAAGAAGAAACAAACCTCCAATTATTGTTCTATTTGTTTGCATGGAGGATTGAGAGTGTTATATTTTGGTAGAAAAAGAGATATCTTGTTGCCCTTTACACTCACATTGTGCATGGGTTGAAGTTAATTTGTAAAACATATGGGAAGTTTTATTTTATAATTACTACATGACTCATTAATGGTTGTAATTTGTTATTTGTAGGTTTTAACATGCATTATATATATATATATATTTATATATATATATATATATTAGATTCTTATGAATATATATGTATTTGTAACGACGCACCTTACGCACCTTACCTTTGGATACCATTCGGTCCTCGCACCTTACACGCACCGAACTCAACGCACCGAACGCACCGGACTACCTTGGTGCACTTCCCTATGGATAATGAAGTAGATCTAATTCGCACTTGAAGAAAAACTCTATCTCCTTCTTCAAAGAATCTAAAAGATCTCTTCCTATCAGGATATTCTTTTGCCCTATCAGCTGCTTGCTGCATCTTGGCTTTAACTACTAAATTTGCTTGGAGATTTACTAGAAACTCTGAAGCGCTAGGACATTTCTTTGGCATTCCTATGGTACTGGGAGCACTGGGATTCATGCATTAATTCATCTCAAAAGGAGACATTCCTGTCACTTTATGAGGTCTATTATTATAAGCAAACTCTACTAATGGCAAATAACTATCCCGATCTATCTTCCTCTCATACACATATGCTCTCAACACGTCCTCTAGAATCTGATTGACCCTTTCGGTTTGACCATGTGTCTGTGGATGATCACCACTACTCAATTTTAATGACACTTTTAGTTTGTCGAAAATAAACTTTTTTAAGTGTTCTTTGAATTTAACATCTCTATTTGAAACTATGGATATCGGTAACCCATGCAATCTGAAGACATGCTCGATAAATAGCTCCACTGCATATGGAGCTTCTATCGTCTCCTACATAGGTATGAAGTGAGCCATCTTGCTTAATCTATCTACCACTACTAGGATAGCATCCTGCTTCCTTTCGATCTACGGTAATAACCCCACTACGAAGTTCATGAGATACACTATCCTAGTTATCTGGATTTACATAGATTTTCCTTTAGTTTATTTAACACCAATCTTAAATTATTCTCATCCAACAAGTCATCTACAAAATCCACAACAAATTTTCCAATGAACGGATATAAGATATCATTCATTCATAAATGTAGCAAGTGCATTAGTCAAACCAAATGGAAGAACTAAATACTCATAATGCCCAAACGGGTCCTGAAAGCGGTCTTATATACATCCTTCTCTTTAACTCTAATATGATGGTAGCTACTTTTTAAATCTATTTTACTATATACGACTGCTCCACCTAGAGCATCAAGGAGATCATTTGTTCTGGGCATGGGGTACCTATTCTTGATGGTAATCTTACTGAGTGCTTTGTGTTCGATGCAGATCCTATAAGATCCATCTTTCCTCTTTACTAGAAGGACTGGTCTACGAAGGGCAAATAGTTGGGTCTGATAAGCCCTTTCTCCAGATACTCATCCACGACCTTGCAGACTCGACCGGTCAGACTCGCTCTTGGTAGCAATTTGACCCTATGCTCAATATTCCTGCAAGGAGGTAAACCCTGAAGGTAATTCATTTAAAAAACTCTTGGAATTCTTCTCTTACTTTATCTGAAAGTACTTTAGCATTCCAACTCGAGTTTCCTTCACTGCAAGAATCTATCACTATAGAAGATTAATACACAAAATACAAAAAATAAATATACATACAATCAATCTTATGAAGCTTAGTTGCGGTCATCAATCACGTCTCTTGGAGATTTGGCTCTCCACAAATCAGTAATCGCCTTCCCTCATCCTCGAACAGATAAACATGTGAAGCAAAGTCTATGACTAGTCGTTTCCTAGCATGCCACTACTTAGAACTACATCAAAACAGGTCAATCGTGCTATCTCGAAATCCAATTTGTCCTCATAGGACTGGATCTGGATGGGTAGACCAATTACTTGCCGGTCCCACGTCTTAGTGCTCTTCGCGTCAGCTAACTCCACTGAATAGGCATACTCTGACTCTACAGTGTCTAAGTAACCATCTGACAAGACGAGAACTTATAACATGATGTGTGGATCCAATGTCAAAGAGGACCTTGACAGGATGTCCTTCCAAGACTCCTCTCATAACAATAAGTTTCGTCTCGAAACTGGTAACCTTTATGTACCACTGGTGAAAGCCGAGCAACTGGTGCAAAAAGACACTTTCTTAATGACTGTCATGGATACTATAGGAGATGATATTGGACATGGGAAATCTCAAAAATCCTCATCTACATCACTCCTTGTCTATCTGGTGCTTATTACTATGGTTGAAGCTATCTTTTCTTCTTAGGATAGTCTTTAAATCAATGTTGTCATAAGTGTCAAGGGAGAAAGAGATTGTGCCCTCTTACTAGACTGGACAAGATTTTAAATTACACTTTCGATTACAAGATCACCCACGTAGGGAAATAATGCAAGAATATATAACTCATACAAGAAGTCCCACAACCTGGGACCGATAGGTATAGATAACTCAACTAGACTCCCTTCAAGGAGATGAACTAGATACAACAAATAACTGGAAAGGATCTCGTACTACGAGATTACAAGAGGACGAGAAAGGATGTCCAAGATACAAGACTAGAAAAGACTAGAGCAAGAGACAAGACTAGAACTGGAACTAGAACTTGAAAGTCCTTACTTAGTGATAATGACTCTTTGAGATCCCAAGACTCGCATTGGCAAGACTGAGTATGTATGTGGCCAACCCCTCCTTTATAGGTTTTCAAGGGCGGTTCATCAATGGCGGTTACGAATTGATGATGTCATCTATTCGAAACATGACCTCTTGATATCAAAATCAGGCAAGTAGGCAATCGATCTTAGGGTTTTGGCACGTTCCGGACACAATGGAAGCATTGGTTTCTCCAAATTCTGAACTAATCATGAGATATAGAAGGTCACATGAAATCTGAGGTTAAGGATGGTTTCCTTTGTCCATGTCATCACCTCCCCCTCAAGCGATGAGTTCCACAAGGAGCGGTCATGTTCTTTGGTCTTAGCTTCATTGGATTTTTCTTATAAAATTCTCGAACCTTGATTGGTGCTCTCTGAAGGTTTTCTATAGGTTCCCAAGTACAATCACTGATGTCATACCCTTTCCAATGAATAAGGTACTCCAATCTTCCTCAAGGATATTCTCGAATCTAGGACATGCTCGACTTCAAATTCTTCATGATCATCAATCTCGATAGGTGGTGAAGGACTAGGTCTCGCCCCCCCTCAATGATGAAATCAGATATGGTTCCAACATGGACACATGGAAAACTAGATGTATTCTCATGGTACTTGGTAACTCGAGCTTGAAAGTGACTAGATTAATCTCGGCCAAGATGGTGAACGGACCAAATCTCTCATGGTCTAGCTTTGCACAAGGCCTTGAAGTTTGTAGATTATTTCTGAGTAACCACACTTTATCCCCAATGTGATAGGCTGGATTTTGAACACGATGCTGATGTGCATAATACTTATATTGTTCTTGTGCTCTATGAATCTATGGGTTCTTGACATGATTTGAGAGTTGTATATCCATCTTGGATGTTGTCCATAACAAAGAAGGGAGTATGCTTGGTAGATGCATGAACATTGTTATTATAGGCAAACTCTGTAAATGGTAAGAGCTCAAACAAATCATTTTGATAATAGTTGATCGTGCAACAGAGATAATGTTCAAGGACTTGATTCATCCGTTTTGTTTGTCCATCAGTATGTGGATGATTGGTTGTAGATAGTTTAACTTGAGCACCAAGAAGCTTGCAAAACTGTTCCAAAAGTTGGATATGAACTGCAGACCTCGATCACTGACAATATAATCAAGCAATCAATGAAGCCTAAAGATGTATCTGAGAAAAAGTCTAGCAGAGGTTGCATTTGTGATTGCCTTGGTAGTTGGAATGAAGTATATCATCTTTGTAAATCTATCCACTATGACAAGAATGGCATCATATTTATCCGACTTTGGTAGATTTGTGATAAATCCATAAATAATGAAGCCCATAGACTTTCTGGAATAGGTAAAGGTTGCAAGAAATAAATGAGGCTTATGTCACGGTACCTTAGATCTATTGCAAGTGTCATGGGTTCCGATATATTCTTTGACTTCGTTCCACATTTGAGGCCACCAAAAATCCCTTGATATGAGTTCTATTGTTTTATTCACCCCAAAATGTCATGCTACAAGGTTGTCATGATGTTGTAAGTACTTGGATCCTAGGCTTTCCTCAAGGGACATACAATAGGTTCTTATAGAATCATAACCCATCCTTTTCTTGATATTCATTTACTTCTTGAACTTTTCCTTCTTGAGTTTTTCGCTTAACATTACAAAACAATTCATCTTGTGGTAGAGTCCCATGGATCAAATGATTCAAGGCCGAATCTTCATGATGGCTTGAAGAGATAGCTGCTAACTAGAGATGCCAAGGCTTGAGTAGTATACTCTCTTGTTGATCAAAGACCTCTTCACCTTTCTTTGGTGCAAGGTAAGATCTTCTTTACAAGGCATCTGACTGACATTGTTGGTGTCCTCGATGCTATGTAATGACAAAGTCTAACCTGCATAAAAAGTTACTCCATCAAGATTGCCTTCTATTGAGAATGCGGGTGGTCATAAAATACTCTTATGTTCTTGTGATCTGTATACACAGTAACGTTATGAGCTTCTCCTTCTAGATGGTAATGCCACGTATCAAACGCATCCACTATAGCAAGAAGTTATTTATCATGGATTTCATAATTAATCTCTAGAGAGAAAAATTTCCTTGAATTATATGCAACTGGGTGTAGGTGTCCATCGTATCCATATTGGGATAGAATGGCCCTTAGGGCGAAGTCTGATGCATTTGTCTCTAGAAAGAAGGGCTTACTAGAGTTAGGATGAACTAGAATCGGAGCAGTAGTGAATGTTGATTTCAAGGTCTAAAAGGCTTTTTTTGCTTCTTCGGTCCATGAGAATTTCACATTTCCTATAAGCTTGGTAAGAGATGTCACTATCTTGGAGTAATCTCTGATAAATATCCTATAAAAGTTGGCAAACCCTAGAGAACATTGTATATCTCAAATACATGACGGTGGTTTCCAATCAAGGATTGTCTCGATCTTCTTAGGATGCATAAAGGTTCCTTTCTTTGATTCAATGTACCCTAAAAACTCCACTTTTGTATGATGGAAAGAGCACTTCTCCAATTTTGCATATAAACCTTTTTCTGTTAGTTTCTCTAGGACTATCTTTACATGAGATCCATGATCCTCTAGATTTTTGGAGATATCAAGATATCATCGAGATATATTACCACAAAATCATCTAAATACTCTCAAAAGATATCATTCATCATAGGTTGATAGACAGCTGGAGCATTTGTGAGACCAAATGGCATAACTACATATTCAAAATGCCCATACCTTGAGGCTTGTTCGAAACGCTATCTTCCATTCATCTCCTTCTCTAATCTTGACAAGATTGTAAGCTCCTCGAAGGTCAATCTTCGTGAAAAACTTTGCTTTTCCAAGGCGTTCCAAGAGCTCTGATATAAGTGCTAGAGGGTATCTGTTCTTTGTTGTGACTTTATTCAACCCATGATAGTCTACATACATTCCGAGAGTCCCATCCTCCTTTACAAATAGGATAGGGACTCTGTAGGAGACTTTGAATGTCTGATAAACCCACTTGGCTAGATTTTCATCAATATTCTTATGTAATTCTGTAAGTTTCCCTGGGATAGTCTTATATAGATTGATATGGAGGGTGGTTTTGCTCCCTCTTGAAGTTTTATGGCACAATCATAAGGTCTATGCTCTAGGAGGATATCTGCATTCTTCTTTTCAAAAACATCTTCAAAACCTTGGTACTGGTATGGTAGCTTCACTGAATCATATTTCGTGGACTCTTGTTGGCATAGATCATATATGTCGGTTCCTTCCTTATTGCATGTATGAAGGCTTCAGCTCAAACATATGTCGGGTTCTTCTGAATATCTCGACAGGTGATTTTATTCTTTTCCTAATTAATGTCTCAAGTATGTTTCTTTAGCCAGGGCATTGATAACCTGATTTAGTGGACTCGATATTACGTTGAAACATGTGGGAATCATGGTTACCAAGGTATACTTCTAATGGTGTGGTTTCCATGGTAATATCCCCAGATACTAGAGGTCGTCCATCTACTACTTCAACTACTACTAGTTTATTCTTTTGAAGTATTGGAATTCTACGTTTCTTAACCAATCCTTTATTAATGAAACATGAGGAGGCTCCTGAATCTACTAGGGTTGTAAGGGAAAAGGTCTTCTTAGGCATGATTAACCTGATAAGGGAAAGAAATGTTTCTATGGATGTAGCTAGAATTATAAGACCCTTTCTTATATCATGGTTTGGTTGTACGATCTCTTTTACAAATGGACTTCCACGTTTCCCACAAGGGAGACTTCAACTCTAGAGTTTGTTCTCTTATTGGGACAATTAACTACAATATGGCCAGGGTTTCCACAATAGAGGCATAACTTGTTGTCTCTCCTTCTCTGTTACTCTTGTGGTGTTAGAGGTCGAAACCTAGTTACATCTCTCTGCATAGGAGTGGGTTGGATGGGTTTCCATTGGCGAAGTCTTCCTTCTACTTGTTTTTCTTGTTTTCTTTCAAAAAGAAGGTTATCACATTGAAAAGCTTGGGTGATGTATTCATTCAATGTGTTAACCTCTGGCATCGTGAGCAGGTCCTTCACATCATCTCTTAAAGCCCATCTAAATTGGCTTATGAAATAATCTTCATGCCAAGTGGATCATATATCACCTTCCTAAATTAAAATTATGATGCATAGGTAGAGGCAAGGTGGTTACCTTGACATAGCTTCCGAAGTTTTGTTTCTTCTACTCGACTCGTGTTTGCATCTCCAAATGTGGCGGTCACTTCTCGAAGAAACCCCTCATAGTCCTGAAATACTGCCATGTTCTTCTCCAGGATTGGGCGAACCATGATAATGCTTGGCCATAGAGCAAGGTCCCAATAAACCCTACCTTGGATGCCTCGTCAGGGTATCTATCAGGTTGCATACGGATGTACAATTGCGAAACTTCGTGCAATCCCCATCGAACTTTTCTAGCATGTAAATCTTGGGTTTCTTCATGAAGGATAAACTAGGTCGTTGATTCACTTGAATACTTCCTTGATTTGCTTGAAGATTCCCGATTCATTCTTGTAATTCTGGAGGAGTGCGCCTACATGCACCGGATGTCCAATCTCGACTTCTGTCTGTAGATGAGTTAGGTCCTCAACTTGTTGTTGGAGACTCTAAAGTGATGCCACAATCTGTTCATAAGCGTTCTCCATGATGCCTTGCCTTGGATAGAAGCTAGTCTTGTCAAAATGTCAGGAGAGCACTAGATTGTGTCCTCTGACTAGACTAGACAAGATTTCATAATTACACTTTTGATCACAAGATCACCCACGTAGGGAAATAAAACAAGAATATATAACTAATTCAAGAAGTCCCACAACTTGGACTGTATAGATAACTCAACTACAGATGATACAAAAAATCCCACAGTCTACTCAACTACAGATGATACAGAAAATCCCACAAGCCGAGACTGTAGGTACGAATAAAGATTTCTAGATAATAAGAACTCCCTTCAAGGAGATGAACTAGATCCAAGGAGTAACTGGAAAGGATCTCATACTACGAGATTACAAGAGTACAAGAAAGGATGTCCACAATACAAGACTAAACAAAACTAGAGTAGGAGACAAGACTAGAACTAGAACTGAAACTTGAAAGTACTTACTTGGTGAGAGAGAGAGAGAGTATTCAGCTTGTCTTCTTGAGTATTGAGCTTGTCTTGACTCTTGAGTATCCAGCTTGTCTTGACTCTTGAGTATTCAGCTTGTCTCTTGAGTCTAGTTCTTGAGAGAGAGCCTTCGATTTTCAGCCATCTATTTTGAGTGAGATTTCAATTATCAGCCCTTGCAATTTGCCCTCTTGAGCATTGTTCTTGAAGTGTTATAGATAATAGAAGTATAGTCATAAGCCTACACTAATATCTTTTGAGTTTTATCATCATGGGAACAACTCCTAATGTTATTCGCAACCATGAACTTTGGGTGAAGGAAGAGATATTGGTAGCTACTATTCAGCCCGTATACATTGTGCTCCGCATTACAGATATGGAGGGTAGCACTCTTGGCCTTGTATACGAGTACATCAACCGTATACAAGATTGCATCCAGCGAGTCGATGGACTTTCAAAGGAAGAGTAAGTTTATTGCAATTTTCTACTTATTTATGTTTTGATGTTAAATATATCATGATTCATGATTCATATACGATGTATCATGTTACATGTATCATTGTAATTTGTATGATTATAGTCTAGATAATTACTTACATATGTTTTTTTAATTCTTTTAATAGAAAGAAGGGTTTATGTGATGCTGTCCAAAGTCGATCCGATTGGTTTCATAAACCAATCCATGCAGTTGCTCATATTCTTCATCCACTGTGGAGGAGTAAGGAGCAATGCACAAACGAGATTCTTGAAGATAGCTGGATTGAGTACATCACAAGATGGACAGGTGGTGATGTAGCCCTCTTGTCTCAGTTGGAGGATGAGAGAGTGTGGTTCCGTAGCATGGAGAAATATTTTGGGAAGCCTACGGCACGGCTACGAGAGAATCAGCTTTCTCCTGTCACATGGTGGGAGAAATATGGAGTTAGTACTCCTATATTGGTGAGTGATTTTTTAGTAAATATTTCATCTTATTATCAAAGAATCAAGTTTAAATAATTTAATTATGGGTGAATCGCAAAGAAAACTTGCCTTGCGGATACTTTCGCAAGATTGTAGTACAGGACCTGCAGAGAGGAATTGGAGCACATGGGCTCTATTCCATACAAAAAAGAGGAATAGATTGAACCCAGCACAACTTGAAAAGTTAGTGTATTGCCATTGCAATCTCAAGTTGTTTTCATGGGCTAGTACATTTGATCAGGATCCCATAGATGATGACTCCATGGATGACATTGAGGAGTCATAACTCATGATTCATTAGACATCTTAGATTATAGTCTGTGTCATGTGATAGTGATCACTCTATGCTTTTTTGTATGACATTGCCACTTGTTCTATGGTTTTTGTGCCGTCAGCTATTGACATTCATGTATATCTTTTACTTTTCATCATTCATGTAATGAAATGTCATTGATCACTATCTCATTTGTGATGTAAATTGCAATGTAGATATGATGTTCATGATTTATCATTCATTTAAGTTCTACGATGTATGGCTCATCGATGTAAATTGTAATGATGTAATGGGGGGAGGGTTCTAACTTCTAGAGTAGGTATTTTATGTGTTTTTAGCACTAAATGTACTAGGGATTGTGCATACCTCAAATATAAGAAAAAAATAAAAATCTCTCTTGATGAATAAAAACCTCGATTTTTTTTTTTTAATAACCTCTACGATTTAAACGATTTAAATCCCGATTTAAATCTACGATTGAAATCTCTACTTTGTACTATGATCATGACTCCTTGAGCTCCCAAGACTAGCATTGACAAGACTGAGTATGTATGTGGCCAACCCCTCCTTATATAGGTTTTCAAAAGCAGTTCATCAATGGCGGTTACGAATTAATGATTTCATCAATTCGAAATATGAACTTCAGATATCAGAATCAAGTAAGTAGACAGCTGATCTAAGGGTTTTGGCACATTCCGGACACAATGGAAGCATTAGTTTTTCCAAATTCTGAACCAATCATGAGATATAGAAGGTCACATGGAACATTCGGTTTAGGATGGTTTCCTTTGTCCATGACACTAAGCACGCATAGCATAACCCTTCTCTCATTGCCTTCTCTTTCTGCTGAGGAGTAAGAATAGACTTATTATAAGCCCTCTCAGCTAGAGCATACACTTTTCTTTTAGCTCCTAAGACTGTCTTGATCATGTGCACCCTCTTAGCCTCTTTTTGAGTTTGTGCACTGGTCAAGATAGGAGTACTAGAGGAAAAGCACAGACTCATCTTAGTCCATGAGGATCTCTGGGCTTAGGGGCCTATGCCCCTATGACCATCCTCATAGACTAAAGCCATCTCTATGGCCTGTGCCAAAGAGTGAGATCTCTCCTTTTTCACTAATGGTCAGATTGTTTCTCTAAAAACTTATGAACTTGGAGAAACTCTGAGATAGGGTCTGGTACTTTAAGAAGAACCTCCCTATACTTGTCCGCATAATTCTAGACTATTTGGTTTTTTCTAACGAATGAAAAACAAAGTATCTAGTGCCTTGGACCTCTCATCTGGCGGCATAAAATTATTATAAAACAAGATTTCAAATTGTTCCCAAGTAGTGGGCTCTTTCTTATCAGAATCACCTCCTAACCGTAGAGCCAATGCGGGCTCACCCCCGAGCCTGGGAGTCTGGAGTCTACAACACGCGATAGGCAGCCACCTCCAAAGGACTTGTGCCCCATACCACCAATCCCCACGAAAACAGGTGACCAAGCTCTACCATGCGAGCCAAAGAGTCCAATCTTGGCAAATGCCAAGAAATGTCAAATGAGAGGTCTTGATTCCTATTTATAAGACTCAAGTGAAGTGACCCAGTTCACACTGAATTGACCAATCCAAGTCCAAGTACACACTGGCCAGACACCTCCTGGCCGTATATTAGCTTCAAACCCCCATCCAGATGTCCTAGAAGGGTGGAGACGTAACACTTCCCCCCTTATTTTTAATTGTTGTCCTAAGCAATCTCCTCAGTAATAAACCGAGGAAAACGATTCTTCAACGATCTAACTAACTATCAAGTCGCAACTAACTCAGATATGTGCTTCCACTTTGTCAGATACTCAGGATAGGGAATCCTAAGAGACTTCTTCTCCCTTTGGTCAAGAAGAATTTTTGGCTCTAGTGGAACGTATCGAACAATATCCTCCAAGGTAGGAATCTCCTCCGGAGGCATCATTGTATCATCTTGCCCAAGTCTCTCTTTCAAGTAGCTAACATGTGTTGGAGTTTGAGGTCTTCGAAAGCACGCAGACAACACAAAGAAGAAGAAGAAGCTTGGAGCACAACACACAATAGTGAATGTATTACCAAGAGAATGTACAAAGATAAGTAATCTGTAAAGGTTATAAGCCTATATACAAGCCGAGGAAAAAACCCTCCTAAAGAGGGAAAAAAGTGCCCTGGCAATCCTAGTGTGTTCACACACATCACTACCGAAACATATCAAAAAATCCCCCTAGGAGTGATGCGGTGAACAACAAGCTTGCACTCATGTATAAGGAAGTGCCAAGCTATGTGGTATCAATCCACAAAAGGAAGTAAGCCCAACGCTTTACGAAAAGCTTCAAACTTCTCCCTAGGCAGAGCCTTTGAGAAAAGGTTTGCAACGTTCTTCTCTGTGGGCACAATATGCTAAACTTCTCTCTCGAGCAAAGAATCTCGAACCTCGTCCTGACATAATGATAGTGCACCTCAATGTGCTTAGTGCGAACGTGGAACACGATTCCTCACAACTACCAATGTGCTCTGATTGTCAGTAAAGATGGTGGTGGCAAAAGACTCACCAACACCCAAATCCTCCATAAGGCGTCTAAGCCACACATACACAACAGTCGTTGTGAAAACTTCCCTATACTCAGCCTCATAACTAGAAGGGACCAGAGTAGGTTGCTTCTTGCTCAAGTGAGATATGCATGAGCTACAAAGCATGAAACAAAAACCACTCGTAGACATCCTAGTGTCATAGCAACGGGCCAAATCAAAGTCAAAAAAAGCATGTAAATCTAGCGGTAGTGACCCCCCCTTGGCATGAAACAATCCAAGTAATCGAGTACCACACCCAAATCCTCCATAAGGCGTCTAAGCCACACATACACAACAGTCGTTGTGAAAACTTCCCTATACTCAGCCTCATAACTAGAAGGGACCAGAGTAGGTTGCTTCTTGCTCAAGTGAGATATGCATGAGCTACAAAGCATGAAACAAAAACCACTCGTAGACATCCTAGTGTCATAGCAACGGGCCAAATCAAAGTCAAAAAAAGCATGTAAATCTAGCGGTAGTGACCCCCCCTTGGCATGAAACAATCCAAGTAATCGAGTACCACACCCAAATCCTCCATAAGGCGTCTAAGCCACACATACACAACAGTCGTTGTGAAAACTTCCCTATACTCAGCCTCATAACTAGAAGGGACCAGAGTAGGTTGCTTCTTGCTCAAGTGAGATATGCATGAGCTACAAAGCATGAAACAAAAACCACTCGTAGACATCCTAGTGTCATAGCAACGGGCCAAATCAAAGTCAAAAAAAGCATGTAAATCTAGCGGTAGTGACCCCCCCTTGGCATGAAACAATCCAAGTAATCGAGTACCACACAAGTAGTGAAAGATGCACTTAAAAAGCATGTAAATCTAGCGGTAGTGACCCCCCCTTGGCATGAAACAATCCAAGTAATCGAGTACCACAAGTAGTGAAAGATGCACTTAACCACCTACCAATGCTTGATACCTGGGCAATGCATAAACCTACTCATATGTGAGACAACAAACTGAATATATGGCCCAGTAATGCATAAATAAAACAAGCATCCAACATCCTGCTAATAGAGAACAGCATCAAATGCATCTCCAGCATCATGAAGACTCAACTGTAAAACTGTTTCCATAGGAGTGGCAATAGTTTTGTAGTCTTCAAGGCCAAAACATTGCAATATTTGTGTCAATATATTTTGTTTGACACAAAGCTATTCCGCCATCAACTTGCATAAACTGAATGCCCAAATAATAATGCAAAATGCCCCAAATCTAACATCTGAAATGGGACATGCAAATCAGCTTTAAAATCAGCAATATGCTTCTCATTAGGATCAGTGATAAGCATGTCATCAACATAGACAACAATGATCAGAAGCACATCACGCTTAACATATAAGGTGCTCTCAGTTGGATTGTTCTCAAAACCATGTGCAATCAAGTAGGCATGTATCTTTTCATATCGAGCACGTCGTGCTTGCTTCAAATCGTATAATGCCTTTTTCAACATGCACACTTTGTTTTCATGCCCATTCCGCACAAAACCACGGTGCTGAAAAAAGTACACTTCTTCATGCAAGTCACCATTCAGAAATGCATTTTAATGTCAACTAATGTACATTTCAACCACGATCAGCTTCAAGTGCATAGATGCTATGAACAATAGTCATTCGGCATGTAGGAGCAAAGGTCTCATCAAAATCAATGCCTCTTTTTGAGCATAACCTTTTGCAACAAGCCTAGCCTTATACATGTCAATTGTTTCATCAAGCTTACGCTTCAGCTTGTATACCCACGTAGTGCCTATGGCTTTCTTGCCAAGAGGCAAATCACATAAAGACGAGGTACCATTTTTCATAATAGAATCATATTCTGATTGCATAGCAGCCATCCAATTTTCTGAATTTTGTGCTTCATAAAACGAAACAAGCTCATTCTCATCACAAAGACTAGAGGAAGCCATAGCATAGTAATCTGATGCAAAAGAAGCACTATGAGAGCCTGAACGAGTACCATATGACAGAGGTGCAACTAATTTGCTATCTCGCAAAGTCTGCACCAGCCATTTAGGCATAGTTTTTGCCTTCTCTATATCATACCTCTCATCAACAAGTGCATCGTGTAAATCTGCATCAGCAATGGAATGATCTGCATCATCATGTGACACCTACAAAGGGTGAGAAATTGCCTCATTTGGACAAGCACTAGACTGTCCACCTATAAAAAGAGGAAGCAAAGTGTCATGCACATCTTTGGAGCTAACTGATGTCTCCTTAGTACATGAAAGTAATGGCTGAATTGCATCTTCCACAAAAACATCACGGCTAACCAAAATGCGTTTAATATGTGGATGATACAAATGATAGCCTTTGCTTCGAGAACTGTACCCAACAAAAAGACATTTCACTGCTTTATCATCCAATTTCCTGCGTTGTTGTTCACGCACTAATGCATATGCAAGACAACCAAAGACACGCAAGTGAGCAGATGGCTTGCAACCATGCCAAGCCTCATATGGAGTGATAGACTGCAATGCTTTAGTGGAATACTTAATAAGTAAACATGTTGCACACATAACAACCACAAGCCAAAAACTATGTGGTAAAGCCTAACTGTTGACCATACACCTTGCCATCTCCATGAGTGACCGGTTCTTCCTTTCTTCAACTCCATTCTGTTAAGGTGTATATGGCACTGTACACTAATGTTTTATCCCACGTTCAGCCAGAAATGCATTAAAATCAAAAAACATATATGTTAAGGTTTAGATGTGGTGTTCGAGGGGTAGAGGACGCGTGTGAGTGCCTCGGAAGTGGAGGCGCAAGCAAGGAGATGAGGGGAAGCTGAGAGAGAGAGAGAGAGAAAGAAAGAAAGAAAGAAAGACATTTTAACGTCTATTAGAGACCAAAATCGGCCTATTAGACAAAACATATACATCAGTATGATCCAATCCACTCCACTGTGATCCCAAAAAAAAAATAAAATGTGGGTACAAAACAGAATATAAAAGGAGTGGATAATAGCTGGCATCAAGGGTATGGGGTGCTATGGGTATGGACTCTATATGCTCAATAGGTGATGTACAAATATGATATGCATAGGGAGGGGAGGCTCGGTGGTGTCATAACGCTCTAAGTGCCTGGAGTGGGTGTAGGATATAGTGCATCGGTGGGTAAGGCATCGTGGTGATCCTCAAAATGCTCTGCACATTGAGATCGATAGGAGTGCGCTGCTGACGTCTCCGTATCTCCATGTCATGGCATGCGTGAATCGCCTGAATCTCTCTCTGGTGGGGACGGGCTCTCCGGAGTGGGGGTCTCGGTCGTCAGCGCTGTCGTCTAAGCTCCTCTACTCTCTGTAATGTGACACCTTGCGTCGAGCTGGGTCCTCGGGTGGCTCTGGGTCTGAAAAAATCTGTAATAGAATTCTGGGGGGCCAAGACTATGTCCATCCGCGGCTGAAGAAGTGATGCACGGCGGCGCTGGAGCTCTACTAGGATGCGACCTAGAGGCCGTTGGTCCTCCGTCTCCAATAAAGCCCTGATCTCTCTGGCCCCCCCTGAAGAGCTGTGGGTAGCGGTCTCTGATGTCCTCGTATGCCTGGCATCTACATGTGTAGTGCTCCTCGTCCTCCACCTCCTCTCAGCATATCCTGCATAATCTCTCGTCACTGGGGTAATGTGTCGCTCGCCCAACCTCAGTCTCGAGCTGGTGTGATGATACTCTGAGCTTCCCAATGGCCACTCTCTCTGCTGAAGCCATGTATGTATCCATGTATCCTGGTCTCTGGATGAAACCATCCGCTGTCACAGGAAGTGCTCTCTGTAGTGTTTCCTCTTTGTGGGAAGAGGCTCCCGTGGTGCTATCCATGTCTCCCTGATGTGTATCTGTAGTAGGTCCTGACGGATGATCCTGTTCCTCTCCGAACGAGAGAGGGTAATGTAGGGGGAAGAGAGGTCATACTGAAAAGGGGGGAGATCGGTAATGCTCATGCCATGGTCTCCTAACCATCGGTAGGTCTGTGCATACCATACTCTCTCATGCCCTGTCTCTGCCAAATGTCTAGAGCTCTCAAATGCTTCTGCTGAGTCGGCTGGTGGGGAGCTCTCTAACTCTCAGAATAAAGGTCACGAGCTGAAAGAGGGCCTCCACTAGCATTGGTGGCGTGCCAAGCTCAACTCGTATAATGTCGTGTGGAACGGAGGGCTTGCTACGGAGCAAGCATGAGATCATGGTGACCTGGGGCCTCTCAATCCGCGTCCATATCGCCTCCGTGATCCCTGGTGCCCATACTGCTGCGTACATCAATGCGGGTGTCACTAGAGTATCAAAGAGCCACCCCTTAGTCCGGGGCTCCTGAAAATGTGCTTGAAAGCAGCGTCTCTCCAATCCTGCGAGTGCCGCATAGCCTCGCGTCAATCTATCCCTCGCTTCCTGTGCCATGGAGAATACCCCTGTGCTGCTCGAGAAGGTGACACCTAAGTAGACATAGGAATCCACTACCTCTATCTGTCCTCTGGCTCCGGTGAAAGAGGCACGATGGCGTACTGTCCTGAAGGTATGGAAGATCATGACCTTGGTCTTGCCAAGGTTCACTGTGAGTCCTCTCTCCGTGCAGAAGGTATCGAGCGTCTGTAAATGTGACTGTAGCCCCTCCTGTGACTCTGAAAGCATGACAATGTCATCAGCATATAATAATATGTGTACTGACGTACCTCCGAGCTCTCCTCCTAGCCCTCCTGCTCGCTCTATATAGTCCGTGATCTGGTCGATGTAGAGACCAAAGAGAGTGGGTGAGAGAGGGCAACCTTGTTTCACACCAATGGTGCTAACAAGGCTGTCTGATAGGCTATCGAGGCAACGCACCCTGCCTGTGACTCGTGCATACAAAGCATGGATGGCCCATAACATGTCTGATGGTATCTGTAACTCCTTGAGTCTCCGTAGTAGTCTCTCTCGAGGGACCATGTCGAAGGCTTTGCAGAAATCCACAAAGCAACATAGTCTCCGCTTCCTCGCCTTCACGCTCTCAATCAAGCAACAAAGTACGAAGATATGGTCGATAGTGGAAAAAGTGCGACAGAAGCCTGCCTGACCGGGTGCTCTGATCCAAGCTACCTCAAAGTGCGTACTGAGCTCTGCCTCTAGTACTGCCCCATAGATCTTGGCAAGGATGTGACCCATCATAATAGTCCTGTAGTTCCCTAGGTCGATAATATCGCCGGACTTATGGATAGGCGCAATGGTATGCATAGTCAATGAGTCAGGTAATCCCTCAACCAAAGCACGGTTGAAGAGATGGGCGATCTGGTGGGAAGCTACATTGACTGCGTATATAAAGTGCTCGCCCTGTAGTCCTGTGTGGTCTGCTTAACGGCCATGTTGTAGCCTATGGATAGCATGTCGTACCATGCCTGCCGTGAATAGGGTGGATATCACAGGACGCGGTGTGGGAGGGATCGGCAATGGAGGCTGTCCTGGGACGTCATATAACCTCTGGGCGTAGGTGTGCCAGGTCTGAGGATCTGCTATGGGCGTAGGTGGGCGTGGCTCACGTAGGGCCCTCCACGCAGTGGCGCAATCCCTACTCATTAGAAGGTCAAACCGCTCTGCCTCCTCGAAAGCTCGCCACTTCCGGCGTGTGAGGGCTCGCATCTGTCGTCGTGCCTCCCTCTCTGTGATGGATCCCAAAATACTCTATGCTCTGAGATGTCAGTATAGTCTTCTACACTCCTCATCGTACCACCTATTCTGGGTGTATGCCCCCAGCCGTGTCGGATGTGCAGTGCTATGGGTGGTGTATGGGAAGCTGAGAGAAGCGGATGTGTGGAGGATCGAGGAGAAGTGGGAAGTGAGGGTATCCAATGGGGCGGAGGGATCAAGGGAGTAGATGCGCTCTCGAACATGGGAACTATAGATATGTTCTAGCTCATGTCTAAAGTGAATGGTGGTATGGGCATGTGGCGGTATGGTGGCAGGGTGGGATATGCATGGTATGCCACGTATGGATAGGACGAGATATGCGTGATCAGCTCCAATCGGTCTGGGTGGGATGGTGAATGAGGTGATGAGATGTGTCACCTCCGGGGGTCCGATAACATAGTCTACCACACTGCCTCCATGCGGTGTCGTGGGTGGAATGCAGGTGAGACCACCCGAGGTGGGCCAGGTCGCCATATCTCCATAATGGTGTCACTGAGGCAGTCATATGGCGATGCGGTGTCTGGTCCCTCCCTCTCTAAGGGCTGCTCATGGGAATGTGTGAAGCGCGAGCCGATGGGTGCAATATAGCAAACGACGAAATACACTCCTCTCTCCTCTGATAGCTGGAGGCGTATCCACATGAATCGTGCCTCGGGGTCTCTGGCTACCACCTGTACCCTGTGTTGTAGCTTTGGAGAGAGAGAGAGAGAGAGAGAGAGTTTCGATCAGCTTTGGAGAGGCTCACAAAGAATGAGAGAGCCCTAAAGTATTATTAAGTTATGTTATATACATAGTTGCTATTCGTACCAGTACGAACACATTCGTAAGTATTTTTCGTACCGTACGTACTAGTACGTATTCGTACCAATTCGTACCAAAAAAGTACACATGTTTTATTTTCCATTTTGAAATTTATTAAGGAAATACATTGATTTTGCATCTATACTAATTAGAGAACAATTATCTTTATTCATACATACAATATGGCAAATAATACTTTTTATATATGTACACTCCCTTATACATTTATTGTCATCATACCTTATGAACGTACAAATATCGTACGAGGAGCCCCAAATCTTAAGGTACGTACGTAATACCGTACTACACGTACAAATTGTACGGATCAGACATTTGAGGGATATCTTTAATCTCTCCAATGTCGATGGAGTCAACATTAACCTACATAAACAAATTACAATCAAGTTATCAACTTGTAAGTTGTAAGTTGTAAGTAGTACTTACTACTAACTTGCAAATTGATTTTAGAAATGCATCAGTATACTTCAAGTTACCTGTAGAGGTGCAATATGACTCCCTTTGCTCTCCAACAACTTGAGATTGCAGTGTGTATAAACTAACTTCTCAAGTTGTGAAGGACTCAATCTGTTTCTCTTTTTCGTATGAAAAAGAGCCCATGTACTCCAATTCCGTTCAGCAGGTCCAGTGCTACAATCTTGCGATAATATGTGGAGTGCCAACTTTCTCTACATAGTACAAAACAACAAAAGACAATTTTGAATGGGTCATGATAATTTGATAAAGACTAAAGTACCAGCTTGAAGTTGAAACTTGAAACTTGAAAGTAATATCTCTACTCACCAATAGAGGAGTGCCTACTCCATATTTCTCCCACCAAGTTACAGGAGTAACTTGGTTCTCTCGCAATCGTGCAGTGGGCTGCCCAAAGTATCGTTCCATGCAACGAAACTGCAACCGCTCACTCTCCAACTAGGACCGGGGGCCTACATCTCCCTATGTCCAACACTTCACATACTCTATCCAACTATCTTCTAAGGCTTCATCAACATTTTGCTCCTCGAATCTCCACAATGGATGGAGTACATGAGCAACAGCATGGATTGGTTTGTGAAACCAATCCCATCTCCTCTGCACTGCATCACATAACTCACGTTTCCTATAAATTAATGTGAAAAATTAAACAGACATTAGAATCTAACTCAAGAGTCATAGATGAAATACAAAATATGTAAAAAGTAAAAATTAAAATTAAAAATACCAAAGGTATTAATACTCACTCAATCTCCGAGAGTCCACCAATGTTTCTGATGCATCCTTGTATACGACCAATGTATTCGTATACAAGTCCAAGTGTGCTCCCCTCCATATCCACAATACGAAGCACAGAATAAAGAGGTTGAAGAGCTCCAATAAGTATCTCTGCCTTTGTCCAAAAGGCATCATCTCCCATAACTAATGCTGAAAAGCGTGTGTATAATGGTTCTGTAACTGGTAACTGATACCATTCCTCTGAAACAACTGTTCGAAGAAGCCCTTTCCTCACTCGAAGCACTCTATCCAGGACTATGAACATATAGCAAAATCGAGTCATGGAAGGCTTTTGTAGCTCAAGGTCTGAATGTGCACAGAAAATGTTTTGGACTTTAGGCTTAGAGGTCACAAATCTTACAATGAATCTCGCCTTCTCAAGGATGGACTTCACCCATTCCATGGCGCCAATGTCTTCCATTAAAAGATCTAGACTATGACTAGCACAAGGAGTCCATGTAATTTTAGGGAACTCATCCTCTAGCATGCGTCCCATGGCCACACAATTAGATGCATTATCTGTGACCACTTGCACGACATTCTTGCTCCCAACATCTTCTATAGCTTTTTTCACATGGGAGTATACCGGTGACAATCGTCCCAGGTGCATGTGCAAGAATGGCACGCAAGAACATTGTCCCCTTGCAAGAGGAGACAAGAATGTTATACACATTTCTCTTGCGTATGTCAAACCACCCATCACACAATATAGAGCATCCATATTTCTCCCAAGTGGAGCGTAAGGATAACATTTCTGTTTCCACTGCATTCTTTTGTCTAGTCAACTCTTTTGTGCGTAGCATAGCACTTGAGGGTCCCTCCCAAGGAGCACCTATGCCGCTCATTGCTCTCATAGCCCTCTTCCAGGCAGTTGTGTTGGCAACATTGAATGGTAAGCCATACAAAATAAATAGTTTAGATATATCTTTGGTACCTTCTTCCATTGCTTGTTTTTGCAAAGAGGCTTTCATGCTATCTCTTGCAAACACATTGGACTCAGGGACCCTAGGTATTACCATAGGACATGCACTAGAGCTTGCACTTTCATTACGAGCTCTTTTGGATATGTGTGCAGAGGACTCATCAATGTGACTCTCTGGTTCTTGATCTTCATGTCCACTTGAGGAATGGGATAGAGAACCCATACTTCCTACACCTTGACTCATCTGCATCTTTGGAGTCAAGTCTTCAAAGACATTTTGAGGCACAGAGTGGCATTTTCCAATGCCCCCACCTCGTAGTCCTAGTAGGTGTGCTTTGATAAGTGAAGCACTACCAACATAAACCCCTTCACAATACTTGCACTGCCAAGTATTGGGTCCAGTGTTGGTCATCTTCACATGAGATCTAAAGCTCGGATGCGGGAGCCCTACCCATAATGATTCAATGATATAATGGTAGAATAGTGATAGCTTATAGATATGGAAAATGGATAACGGGTTAGGCCCTAGCGAATCTCTCTCTCTCTCTCTCTCTCTCTCTCTCTCTCTCTCTCTCTCTCTCTCTCTCTCTCTCTCTCTCTCTCTCTCTCTCTCTCTCTCTCTCTCTCTCTCTCTCTCTCTCTCTCTCTCTCTCTCTCTCTCTCTCTCTCTCTCTCTCTCTCTCTCTCTCTCTCTCTCTCTCTCTCTCTCTCTCTCTCTCTCTCTCTCTCTCTCTCTACCCGAGCCTTAATCCTAAACCTTGAAATGGCTCCCATGGACCGGAAGGAAGTGGAGGACCTTATTGCTAAAGCTCTCAAAGAGGCCAAAAAGGAAGCAAACCGCAACCTCAATATGGAGATACGAAAGACGATGGAAAAGTTCAAAGGACTCAAAGAACAAGTAATGAATAAAGTCAAAGGACTGGAAGAACAAGTGAAGACTCTCACAGAAGAAAGAGACCATTGGAGGAAAGCTTATGAGCACATGAAAGAAGAGGGGGAGATCTCCAACGTGGAGATACTCAAGGAAGAAATAAAGAAGGAAATCAAAACGGAGGTAGAATCTACTCGAGAGTCATGGGTGGAAGTAGTACACAAAAGGGTTAAGAAGGAAGTTAGGGAAGACGTGCAAAAAGAAGAGCTCACACGAGTCCATGACACACTTGAGGAGGAGAGGCTTCGACACACTCGAAGACTTCACATTCGGATTACAGGCCTACCCGAAGGGGTATCACCGGAGGCAGATGCCACTGACATTTGTCGTCGACTTGGATACGAGAGCATGCCCTACACAGACGCATGGAGGGTTGGGAGGGATACATTGCATTCGCGAGCACTCATCCTCAAGATGAGTTCCGAGGAGGCACGGACCGCCTTTTTTAGACGTCGATCAGTACTACGTGGACTACCCAGAAGCACCCTCTACATGGACGAGGACCTCACGCGTATGCAGGTGGCACACCGACGCGCTTGCATGCCACAGATACTCCAGGCACGTCGAGAGGGGAGGAAGGCCTTTTACCGCGATGGTAAGGTCTTCATAGATGGATGCCCTATCAAATAGGGCCATGCGGCCTATGAGACATCACTACACCAGGAGATACCACTCAGAGGAGCAGTGTGGAACTGCAACGGGTCACTCTGGACGCGACCAAACAGAGTCGAGGAGATCCTCGCATCACATGACTTTGCGTGCATCACAGAGACACACGAGAGCCCAGAGAGAGGTCTACCACGCATTGCAGGTTTTCATTGGGAATCTGCATTCAGGACCGCGACGAGACAGAGTACAGCACGAGGATCGGGAGGAGTGGCCATCGTATTTCGACAGGAGATACAAAGCCGGATCCATATTATAGGTAGAGATGAGGAGGCACGATACATGTGGGTTCGCATGGAGATAGCACAGGGAAGCTCGATTTACATTGCTATATGCTACTTCCCACCAGGCGGCTCTCGATACGCAGGACACGATCTTGGGGGACCGATCCGAGATAGAGACTCACCATACACAGCGCTTTCAGATGAGATACTACATTACATCACACTAAGTGAAGTCTTCCTTATGGGGGACTTCAATGGCCGCACTCAGTCGCATCAGTGCGAGGCATACGACATGGATCACCCACATCTCATGAGGGCCAGAGACCCGGTTGAGATTAGCACCAGCAGAGTATCGGAAGATACGGGTAAGGACACCACCGGCTATGGCAGACATCTACTCGAGCTAGGCAACCGACATCATCTCATTATATATAACGGGATGAATCGTTGGCTAGGTTCAGGCGGACTTACTTGCTTCCCTCACGGGGGAGGTGAGAGCACAGTCGACTACATTTTGGGTACTACCTCTGGAGCTTCACTCATCCCTTCACTTAGTATTGGACGACGCCCACTCGGTGCTGACCACACATTTATCACATTCACACTCTCATCTCCGATTCCATTAGACCCTCCCTCACCCACTGAGATACATACCACGATACACTTCACACACGAGCTCTCACACGTTTATGCACACCATTTACACACCCGCCTACTCTCCCTCGATCCATTCTCACCTTTGGACACACTTACATCACATATCACCTCCATCCTACAGGACTCAGCTCTCCGAAGCTTCCCATACCGCACACATATGCACCCTCCACGCACAGGATCCATGCCCAAGAACCGTTGGTATGATGCAGATTGTCGTGAGCTACGTAAACACCTACGGATTTTAGAGCACAGAGGAGATATTACACACACACAGGCACAGCGTCGCATGCAGAGCCTTACTCGCCGCAAACGGCGAGATTGGGAGGAGAGACAATATTGGGATATTTACCATTTGCTCATGAGTCGAGACAGTATAGTGGCATGGCGACATTTGAGAGAGAGGAGACAGCAGACACCTATCCGAGACCAGAGCACTTGGCATAGCTATGCACGGAGCCTATACGAGATCCCAGACCGCAGAGCTCACGTCCTACTACCTCTTACTTCTTCACACCCACTATGGTGGGACGCGCTATTGCCCGGCTGAAGCATGGCAGGGCCCATGATCATTTCGGTTTACAGGCAGAGCACCTCATCTATGGAGGCACGACTCTCGCACCGCTCATTGCCCATCTCTTCAACCGTGCATTGGTTGAAGGGTTCCCAGACTCATGGACTGAGCACACCATAGTGCCCATTCATAAGTCAGGTGATACTATGGATCCAGCTACATACCGGACGATCATGATTGGCCCTATATTGGCCAAGTTATATGGGGCGGTACTAGAGACAGAGATGAGTACTCTCGCTGAGAGGAAGGGCATCAGGGCTCCAGGACAGGCAGGTTTCAGACGAGATTACTCTACCATTGACCACATCTTCACTCTGAGATGCTTGATCGACCAGGCCAGGGTGAGGAAGAGGAGATTATATTGTTGCTTTGTGGACTTCCGCAAAGCATTTGACACTATTCCCGGCGATCGACTCTTCATACGACTAGTTGACATCGGAGCCCCGGAGGAGATGATATGGGGGATCTACGCCTTATACGAGAGAGTATATGGTAGAGTCAGATGTCCAGGGGGCTTATCTGATCCACTTGCTAGCACTATCGGGGTGAAGCAAGGATGCCCTCTCTCACCCACCCTCTGGTCTTTACATTGATGAGATAGTGGACTTCATACAGCAGCACGGGGGAGATGGCATTGAGGTACACGGGTCCACTGTCCATATTCTTTTATACGCTGATGATATTGTATTGGTCTCAGAGTCTGCAGAAGGTCTACAGCATCATCTACACGGCCTAGATGACTTTTGCAGACACAGAGGGTTATCTGTGAACCTTGGTAAAACCAAGGTCTTGATCTTTCATACATCAGCACAGGTACGCAGACATAGTTTGTTCAGAGCAGCAGGTGGACCGATCGAGGTGGTCGGATCATATGTTTACTTGGGGGTGACATTTACAGCAGCATCAGGGGTCTTCTCTATGGCTCAGGCAGCCCGTGACTGCATCACACGTGGGTACGCAGCACTAGCTTTGATGGAGAGACAGTGCCACCAGGCATATTTTCAGGAGCCCCGCACAAAGGGGTGGCTCTTTGACACTTTGGTTACGCAAGCGCTCATGTATGGGGACCAGGATTAGCTACATCAGTATGGACAGCATTAGAGAGGCCACAGATCCTCGTGATTGCCAGACTTATCCGCAGCAAACCTTCAGTACCACATGATATCATTAGAGCAGAGCTCGCTGCACCACCGATGCTAGTTGAGGCACTATTCTAGACAGTATGCCTATTACAAAGACTTCGGAGCATGGATACAGAGCGCATTGCTTATCGTGCTTTCGAGGCATCACGTGATATGGCATTAGCAGGCGACACCTCCTCATGGTATGCACAGACACGAGACCGAGACTGGCTTGCCCACCATGGCTTTGACATAGACAGGCTACCACCACTACAGTACGACTCTCATGCACCCACCTACTCGCTCTCTCATCAAGAGAGGAATAGGATCATTCGTCAGGAGATATGGCATACATACATACAGAGGACATGGGTGAGCTCTAGGGGTACATTGCCACCGAAAATGCTCTACTACTGCGAGCATTTTCTACATATATCGGGCACGGGCTTCATCGAGATTCCGAGATACATGCAGATCTACCTTCCCCACCACCTACGAGTCGTCATTGGGCAACTCCGGGTTTCATCACATCAGCTCGAGATTGAGAGGGGTCGGTCCAGGGGAGTCCCCAATGAGGAGAGGTGGTGCCCAGTATGCCAGATAGAGGTAGAGAGTGAGGAGCATTTTGTTATCAGATGTCAAGCATACTTAGACCTACGAGCACAGTTCCAGATCGAGGAGTCATTCCAGCTGTGCATGACTATGGGAGACCAGAGACGCTTGGGACGCTTTCTCACAGCAGCATACGAGAGGCGAGAGCGGTCACTACAGCCCATAACCACGGGTGAGTACCCAGCAGACCATTACCCAGTTCTTTCAGCGAGTTGAGCTACATCAGAGAGGTCCATCTATAGGGCTCACGCTCCACCAGGCAGCAGCACAGAGAGCACGGCGCCGACCACGCATGGGCGGATATCGTCGACCACGACTATATCAGGAGGATATCTCACGCATCAGGATTGCCTACGACCACATGATGGAGCATAGGCGTACCACCACCCACTGGGTTGTCTTCCTTCAAGAGGCACTTAGACCACCACCGATGTACCACATACTACACCCACCTCCACCCATCACCAGTAGCTAGGGCGTTTTACTCACATTTTTGGATCCCCCATGTATTAGGTGGCCACTATCTGCAGAGTCAGAGCCACGTCTCCCCAGCCTTTTCCAGCCCTATATAGCTTTGTGTAGCGATATACTTTTTATTTCATTTTATCTTCTACACAGGGTTACTACACTTGTACATGGTTTTTGTCTCATAGGCCAAGTTTGGCCTCCAGAAGACGTTAATATGACTTTCTCTCTCTCTCTCTCTCTCTCTCTCTCTCTCTCTCTCTCTCTCTCTCTCTCTCTCTCTCTCTCTCTCTCTCTCTCTCTCTCTCTCTCTCTCTCTCTCTCTCTCTCTCTCTCTCTCTTACACTCATCTGTAATAGGTCGGGAAAATGGATGGTCAGTTCAGATCAGTACCTTTTTTCGAGCTGATCTCCACGGGAGTTTCTCAAGGTTTTTATCAGTTGTGTCAGCATATACCTTTTCTCATTTAGTGCTTTCTCTTGTGAAAGCATAAGTACTTTTCTCTCTCTCTCTCCTTACCTTGAACCCTAACCCTAACCCGAGCTCTAACCCTCATCCTCTCTCTCTCTCTCTCTCTCTAAAACCCTAAAACTAAACCTACACCTTACCCGAAGCCAATCCTTGCCAACCTTCTTGAACCTCCTCTTTAGGATCTCTCTCTCTCTCTCTCTCTCTCTCTCTCTCTCTCTCTCTCTCTCTCTCTCTCTCTCTCTCTCTCTCTCTCTCTCTCTCTCTCTCTCTCTCTCTCTCTCTCTCTCTCTCTCTCTCTCTCTCTCTCTCTCTCTCTCTCTCTCTCTCTCATGGCTCCCAAGCTGGACGAACAGTTGGCCACCTTAGAGCATGCCCTCCGAGAGTTGATAGGAAAACACAAGAAAGAAGGAGATTCTGCACTGAACGGGGTTACCCGTAGAGTTGTCGCCCTCGAAGCCAAGGTGGCAACCTTGGAGAAGGAAAACGAATCCCTTCGGGAAGAGCTTCTCGCTAGCCGCAAGCAGCACTCACGGGACCTGGAGGAGTTGCACACTGCGCTTACTGATATGAAAACGAAACTGCACAGCATGCACGAGGAGGGGGAGATCGCTCCACATCTAGAGGACATTCGGGTGACCATCAAGAAGGAGTGTATGGAGGTGGTGCAGAACGAGCTTGAGACTAAGAAAGATGGATGGGTCGAGGTTGTCAAAAAGAACCTTCGACAGGAGGCAAAGAAGAACAACCACCATGAGGAGATCCACATAGTGCATACCACCATTGAGGAGGAGCGGATACGAGAGGCCCACAGGCTCAATGTTCGCGTCTCCGGCCTCACAGAGACAGACGGTTCACCAGAGCAGGACGGGCATCGCTTGTGCACATTACTTGGATACCGCGCGGATGAGCCTCTCCCTTTCACCAGAGTATGGAGAGCAGGACGGGACACCACACGGAGGAGAGCACTTATCCTTCAGTTCTCAGATGAGGCAAGGAGGAGAGACTTTCTCAGACGACGGGCGGTACTACGCACTACACCGGGCACCCCCATCTATTTGGATGACGACCTCACACGGATGCAGGTAGAACACAGACGGGCATGCATGCCACGTGTCCTCCAGGCCAGACGAGAGGGACATCGTGCCCTCTACAGAGACGGTCGGATCATCATTGATGGACGGCCCATTGACTAGGGATTCGCGGCCTATGAGACAGCACAACAGGAGGTGCACATTGAAGTCTTGAACTACAATGGATCTTTATGGACACATCCAGGGCGACTCGAGGAGGTGATGGAGGGCAGAGACATTATCTTCTTGACACATTATCTTCTTGACAGAGACACACGAGAGCCCGGGGAGGAGCCTACCGAGGATTGAGGGCTATATGTGGGAGTCAGCTCACCGCCGTCAGATGAGACAGCACACCACACGAGGATCAGGAGTAGCCGTGCTCTATAGACAGTCGTTACAGCACAGGGTACAGGTGGTAGCCAGAGACCCAGAGGCACGTTTCATGTGGATATGCTTGCAACTATCAGAGGAGAGAGCAGCGTACTTCACCGTATGCTATATTGCACCCATTGGTTCACGCTTCACACATTCCCCTGAGCAGCCATCAGGAGGGGAGGGACCAGACACCACATCGCCATATGACTGCCTCAGTGACACGATTATGGAGTATACCGGGATGGGTGAAGTCTTCCTTGTAGGAGACTTCAATGCCCGCACTCAGAGCCACCAGTGTGATATCTACGACTTTGACGACCCTGAGATGCTTCGTACCATAGAGGACATGCCTACACTCAGAGCCTCAGCCGACACTGCCACACCCGCCTTATATGGCCGACACTTACTCCAAATCGGAGCAGCACACCGTCTCGTTATATATAATGGGATGGGGAGCTGGCCCACCTCGCGCGGTCTCACCTGCATTCCACCCACGACACCACCGGGGGGCAGTGTGGTAGACTATGTTATCAGACCCCCGGAGGCGACACATCTGATCACCTCATTCACTATCCCACCCTTACCGATTGGAGCTGATCACGCATATCTTGCCCTATCCATTCGCGGCTCACCATGCATACCCCACCCCGTCACCACACAACCACGAGCCCGTACCACCATTCACTTTAGACATGAGCTAGCACATATCTATAGCTCCCATGTTCGAGAGCGCATCTACTCCCTTGATCCCTCTGCCTCCTTGGACACCCTCACCGCCCACTTCTCCTCGATTCTCCATACGTCTGCTACTCTCAGCTTCCCATACACCACCCACAGCACTGCACATCCGACACGGCTGGGGCATACACCCAAAATAGATGGTACGATGAGGAGTGTAGGCGACTATACCGACATCTCAGAGCACAGAGTATCTTGGGATCCATCACAGAGAGGGAGGCACGACGACAGATGCGAGCCCTCACACGCCGGAAGCGGCGAGCTTTCGAGGAGCGACAGGAGGCAGAGTTGATCGACCTTCTCATGAGTAGGGATTGTGCCACCGCGTGGAGGGCACTACGTGAGCCACGTCCACCTACACCCATAGCCGATCCTTCGACTTGGCACACCTACGCCCAGAGGTTATATGAAGTCCCAAGACAGCCACCATTACCGATTCCTTCCACACCGCGTCCGGTGATATCCACCCTCTTCACAGCAGGCATGGTACGACAGGCCATCCATAGGCTACAGCATGGCCGTTCAGCAGACCACACGGGGCTACAAGGAGAGCACTTTATATACGCAACAGATGTAGTTTCCCACTTGATCGCCCATCTCTTCAACCGTGCTTTGGTTGAGGGATTACCCGACTCATGGACTATGCATACCATTACGCCTATCCATAAGTCCGGCGATATGATGGACCCAGGGAACTACAAGACTATTATGATAGGCCATATCCTGGCCAAGATCTATGGGGCATTACTAGAGGCAGAGCTCAGTACACACGCTGAGGCAGCGGGGATCAGAGCACCCGGCCAGGCAGGCTTCCGCCGCACTTTCTCCACCATCGACCACATCTTCGTGCTTCGTTGCTTGATTGAGAGCGCGAAGGCGAGGAAGCAGAGACTATACTGTTGCTTTGTGGATTTCCGCAAAGCCTTCGACATGGTCCCTCGAGAGAGACTACTACGGAGGCTCCAGGAGTTACAGCTTCCATCAGACATGCTATGGGCCATCCACGCTTTGTATGCACGAGTCACAGGCAGGGTACGCTTCCCCGGCGGTCTATCAGACAGCCTTGTTAGCACCATTGGTGTGAAACAAGGTTGCCCCCTCTCACCCACTCTCTTCGGTCTCTACATCGACGAGATCACGGAGTATATACAGCGAGCAGGAGGGAGAGGAGGAGACATCGGAGGTACGCCAGTACATATCCTATTATATGCTGATGACATTGTCCTGCTCTCAGAGTCACAAGAGGGGTTGCAGTCACATTTACAAGCACTCGATACCTTTTGCATGGAGAGAGGACTCACAGTGAACCTTGGCAAGACCAAGGTCATGATCTTCCATACCTCCAGGACAGTACGCCATCGCGCCTCTTTCACAGCAGCTCGAGGACAGATAGAGGTAGTGGACTCCTACGTCTACCTAGGTATCACCTTCTCGGGCAGCACAAGGGTATTCTCCATGGCACAGGCTGCGAGAGATAGATTGACACGAGGTTATGCGGCACTTGCAGGATTGGAGAGACGCTGCTTTCAGACACATTTTCAGGAGCCCCGGACTAAGGGGTGGCTCTTTGACACTCTAGTGACACCCGCATTGATGTACGCAGCAGCAGTATGGGCACCAGGCATCACAGAGGCGATGTGGACGCAGATTGAGAGGCCCCAGATCACCATGATATCACGCTTGCTGCGCAGCAAGCCCTCCGTTCCACATGACATTATACGAGCTGAGCTTGGCACACCACCGATGCTAGTGGAGGCCCTCTTCCAGTTGGTGACCTTTATTCTGAGAGTCAGAGAGCTCCCCACTAGCAGACTCACCAGGCTTGCATTTTAGAGCTCTAGACATTTGGCAGAGACAGGGCATGAGAGAGTATGGTATGCACAGACTTACCGATGGTTAGCAGACCATGGCATGAGCATTACGGATCTCCCCCCTTTTCAGTATGACCTCTCTTCCCCCCACATTACCCTCTCTCGTTCGGAGAGGAATAGGATCATCGGTCAGGACCTACTACAGATACACGTCAGGGAGACATGGATAGCACCACGGGAGCCTCTTCCCACAAAGAGGCAACACTACAGAGAGCACTTCCTGACTGTGACAGTGGATGGTTTCATTCAGAGACCACGATACATGGATACATATATGGCACCAGCTGAGAGAGTGGCCATTGGGCAGCTCAGAGTATCATCACACCAGCTCGAGATTGAGATTGGGCGAGCCACACATACCCCCAAGGGTGGGCGATTATGCAGGATATGTAGAGAGGAGGTGGAGGACGAGAAGCACTACACATGTAGATGCCAGGCATATGAGGACATCAGAGACCGCTACCCACAGCTCTTCAGGGGGCCTAGAGAGATCAGGGCTTTATTGGGGACAGAGGACAAGCGCCCTCTAGGTCGTTTCCTAGTAGAGCTCCAGCACCACCGCGCATCACTCCTCCAGCAGCAGATGGAGATACATCTGGCCCCCCCCCTCAGACTCATATTACAGATTTTTTCAGACCCACATACACTCGAGGGCCGAGCTCGATGCGGGGTGTCACATTACACAGAGCAGAGGAGCTTAGACGACAACGTCGACGACCGAGACCCCTTGTCCGGAGAGCTCGTCCACATCAGAGAGAGATTCAGGCGATTCACGCACGCCATGACATGGAGATACAGAGACGTCAGCAGCGCACCCCTATCGATTTGGACGCCCAGAGCATTTTGAGGATCGCCATGATGCCTTACCCACCGATGCATTATATCCTACACCCACTCCAGGCATTTAGGGGGTTGTGACACCATCGAGCCTCCCCTCCCTATGCATATCATGTTTGTATCTCACCCATTGAGCATATAGAGTGCATACCCATAGCACCCCACACCCTTGATGCCAGCTACTATCCCTCCTTTTATACTCGTTTGTAGTACTCACACTTTATTTTCGTTTTGGATCAGAGTGGATTGGATCATACTGATGTATATGTTTTGTCTCATAGGCCGATTTTGGCCTCTAATAGACGTTAAAAAGTCTTTCTTTCTTTCTCTCTCTCTCTCTCTCTCTCTCTCTCTCTCTCTCTCTCTCTCTCTCTCTCTCTCTCTCTCTCTCTCTCTCTCTCTCTCTCTCTCTCTCTCTCTCTCTCTCTCTCTCTCTCTCTCTCTCTCTCTCTCTCTCTCTCTCTCCCCCCTATTCCATTAGACCCTCCCTCATCCACTGAGACACACATCAAGATACACTTCACACACGAGCTCTCACACGTTTATGCACACCATTTACACACCAGCCTACTCTCCCTCGATCCACTCTCACCCTTGGACACACTTACATCACAGTTCATCACCATCCTACACAACTCAGCTCTCTGCAGTTTCCCACACCGCACACATATACACCCTCCACGCAGAGTTTCCATGCCTCAGAACCGCTGGTATGATGCAGATTGCCTCGAACTACAGAAGCACCTACGCATTTTAGAGCATAGAGGGGATATTACACACACAGGCACAGCATCGCATGCAGAGCCTTACTCGCCGCAAACGGCATGACTGCGAAGAGAGACAGTACTGGGATATTTATCATTTACTCATGAGTCGAGACAGTGCAGTGGCATGGCGACATTTGAGAGAGAGGAGACAGCAGACACCCATCCGAGACCCGAGCACTTGGCATAGCTATGCACAAAGCCTATACGAGATCCAAGACCAACCCCCCATTCCTAGACCACAGAGCTCACGTCCTACTACATCTGACTTCTTCACACCCACTATGGTGGGACGCACTATTGCCCGTCTACAGCATGGCAGGGCCCATGACCTTTTCGGTTTACAGGCTGAGAACCTCGTCTACGGAGGCACGACCCTTGCACCGCTCATTGCACACCTCCTCTTCAACCGTGCACTGGTTGAAGGGTTCCCTGACTCATGGACTGAGCACACCATAGTGCCCATTCATAAGTCAAGAGATACTATGGATCCAGCTACATACCGGACGATCATGATTGGCCCTATATTGGCCAAGTTATATGGGGAGGTACTAGAGACAGAGTTGAGTACTCTCGCTGAAAGGAAGGGTATCAGGGCTCCAGGACAGGCAGGCTTCAAACGAGATTACTCTACCATTGACCACATCTTCACTCTGAGATGCCTCATCGACCACGCAAGGATGAGGACGAGGAGATTATATTGCTGCTTTGTGGACTTCTGCAAAGCATTTGACACCGTTCCCAGGGGACGACTCTTCAAACGACTACTTGATATCGGAGCCCAAGAGGAGATGATATGGGGGATCTATGCCTTATACGAGAGAGTATCTGGCAGAGTCAGATGTCCGGGGGGCTTATCTCATCCACTTGCTAGCACTATCGGGGTGAAGCAAGGATGCCCTCTTTCACCCACCCTCTTTGGTCTCTATATTGATGAGATAGTAGACTACATACAGCAGCAGGGGGGTGATGGCATTGAGGTACGCGGGTCCACTAACCATATTCTTTTATATGCTGATGATATTGTATTGGTTTCAGAGTCTGCAGAAGGTCTACAGCATCATCTACATGGCCTAGATGACTTTTGCACACAGAGAGGGTTATCTGTGAACCTTGGTAAAACCAAGGTCATGATCTTTCATACATGAGCACAGGTACGCAGACATAGCTTGTTCACGGCAGAGGGTGGAGCGATTGAGGTGGTCGGATCATATGTTTACTTGGGAGTGACATTTACAACAGCATCAGGGGTCTTCTCTATGTCTCAGGCAGCACGTGACCGCATCACACGTGGGTATGCAGCACTTGCCTTGATGGAGAGACAGTGCCACCAGACATATTTTCAGGAGCCCCGCACAAAAGGGTGGCTCTTCGACACTTTGGTTACACCAGCGCTCATGTATGGGGCAGCCATATGGGCACATCAGTATGGACAGCATTAGAGACTCCACAGATACTCATGATTTCCAGACTTATCCGGAGCAAGCCTTCAGTACCACATGATATCATTAGAGCAGAGCTCGCTGCACCACCGATGCTAGTTGAGGCACTATTCAAGACAGTATGCTTGTTACATAGACTCCGCAGCATGGATACAGAGCGCATTGCTTATCGGGCTTTCCAGGCATCACGGGACATGGCATTAGCATGCGACACCTCCTCATGGTATGCACAGACACAAGACTGGCTGGCCCACACGGCTTTGACATAGACAGGCTACCACCACTACAGTACGACTCACATGCACCCACCTACTCGCACTCTCATCAAGAGAGGAATAGGATCATTCGTCAGGAGATATGGCATACATACATACAGAGGACATGGGTGAGCCCTAGGGGTACATTGCCACCGAAAATGCTCTATTACCGTGAGCATTTTCTACATATATCGGACGAGGGCTTCATCGAGATTCCACGATACATGCAGACATATCTACCCCACCAACTTCGAGTAGTCATTGGGCAGCTCCGAGTTTCATCACATCAGCTCGAGATTGAGAGGGGTCGATCCAGGGGAGTCCCCCATGAGGAGAGGTGGTGCCCAGTATGCGAGACAGAGGTAGAGAGTGAGGAGCATTTTGTTATCAGATGCCCAGCATATGTAGACCTACGAGCACAGTTCTAGATAGAGGAGTCACTCCAGTTATGCATGACTATGGGAGACCAGCGACGCTTGGGACGCTTCCTCGCAGAAGCATACGAGAGGCGAGACCGGTCACTCCAGCCCACACATCAGCCACGGGTGAGTACGCAGCAAACCATTACCCAGCTTTTTCAGCGAGCTGAGCTACATCAGAGAGGTCCATCTATAGGGCTCACGCTCTACCAGGCAGCAGCACAGAGAGCACGGCGCCAACCACGCATGGGCAGATATCATCGACCACGACTATATCAGGAGGATATCTCACGCATCAGGACAGCCTACGACCACATGATGGAGCATAGACGCACCACCACTCCATGGGTTGTCTTCCTTGAGGAGGCACTAAGACCACCCCCGATGTACCACATACTACACCCACCTCCACCCATTCACCGGTAGCTAAGGTGTTTTACTCACACTTTTACTCACATGTCCCCCATGTATTTGGTGGCCATTCATTATCTTCGGAGTCAGAGCCACATCTCCCCATCCTTTTCCAGCTTTATATATATCTTTGTGTCGCGATATACCTTTTATTTCATTTCATTCTCTACACAAGCTTACTACACTTGTACATGGTTTTTGTCTCATAGGCCAAGTTTGGCCTCCAGAAGACGTTAATATGACTCTCTCTCTCTCTCTCTCTCTCTCTCTCTCTCTCTCTCTCTCTCTCTCTCTCTCTCTCTCTCTCTCTCTCTCTCTCTCTCTCTCTCTCTCTCTCTCTCTCTCTCTCTATGGATTCGGTAGGCAATAGGCACTGAGGCAGGCCGGGTCAGGCTGTAGCGTGTAGGACTAGTCACTCAGGAGGGCGTGAAGCTACTCGCGCACGGAAGGAATGAAGTTGTCGGGACTCGGCGGGTCGAAGCTCGTTGAACTAAGATTATGGCACAATCTCCAACATAACTACCCTAAGTCATCTTCACATGAGAACTAAGCTCGGATGCGGGAGCCCTACCCATAATGATTCAATGATATAATGGTAGACTAGTGATAGCTTATAGATATGGAAAATGGATAACGGGTTAGGCCCTCTCTCTCTCTCTCTCTCTCTCTCTCTCTCTCTCTCTCTCTCTCTCTCTCTCTCTCTCTCTCTCTCTCTCTCTCTCTCTCTCTCTCTCTCTCTCTCTCTCTCTCTCTCTCTCTCTCTCTCTCTCTCTCTCCCCCCCCACTTTCATGGGTATCTCCACATGCATACTACGGAGATCTATATCAGCTTGACCAGTTTTTTTTTTTCCAGCACTTTTACCTTTATCTTTTCTGATTGAAAGAAGACACACCCATGTACATCGTTTTGTCTCATAGGCCGAGTTCGGCCTCGTAATAGACGTAAAAACACTTTCTTTCTTCTTCTTCTTCTTCTTCTTCTTCTTCTTCTTCTTCTTCTTCTTCTTCTTCTTCTTCTTCTTCTTCTTCTTCTTCTTCTTCTTCTTCTTCTTCTTCTTCTCTCTCTCTCTCTCTCTCTCTCTCTCTCTCTCTCTCTCTCTCTCTCTCTCTCTCTCTCTCTCTCGTACTCACACTTTATTTTCCTTTTGGGATCACAGTGGATTGGATTATACTGATGTATATGTTTTGTCTCATAGGCCGATTTTGGCCTCTAATAGACGTTAAAAAGTCTCTCTCTCTCTCTCTCTCTCTCTCTCTCTCTCTCTCTCTCTCTCTCTCTCTCTCTCTCTCTCTCTCTCTCTCTCTCTCTGTGGATTCGGTAGGCAATAGGCACTGAGGCAGGCCGGGTCAGGCTGTAGCGTGTAGGACTCGTCACTCAGGAGGGCATGAAGCTACTCGCGCACGGAAGGAATGAAGTTGTCGGGACTCGGCAGGTCGAAGCTCGTTGAACTCAGATTATGGCACAATCTCCAACACAACTACCCTAAGTCAGTTGAACAAAAATTCGAAAAAAAAACTTATAAAATTCGTTGCCAATGATTTAATTCGCGGACGATTTTTACGAATTTAATTCCTAGGCAAAAATTCGCAATTTTTTTGCACTATGGTGCACAATAGCTTCAAACACCTGTAGGAGCAAAATGGAGCAAAATGGAGCCGATTGGAGCACAAAATCAAAATCTGAAATTTTTGCAAAAAATTCCAGCAAGCTAATTTGTACTTGAAATCAACAAATTTGACGTCTTTTGACCTCAATGTGCATACATAAGGCTATAACGCAGCCTTTAGAACCAACTAGGAGCAAAAGTCCCAAATTTCGCTTCAGAAATTTCTGAAATTCTCAAAAAAATGCAACAATTTGCTGTACATAAGCAATTTGTTTTGCCACAATTCAATACATAGGGTACTAGACCTGTGCATTGCTGTTATGACCTGTGAAACACCTGCTTATACCTGTAAAACACCTGAAAACAGCCTGTTATGGGCTGTTGAGATGCCCAAAGTGATCCTCTTGGCCCCGGAGCAACTTTCTTTGCGATGAAATCGAAGATTATCGAGAAAAGTGCAGTTTTCTTTGTTGTACAGCACCTGCGCTGCCGCTTTGAAACCCTAAATAAGCTCTGATACCAGTTGATAGGGTTGAGGTGTGGTGCCGAAGGGGTAGAGGACGTGTGTGTGCCTCGAGAGGAGGCGAAAGGTAGAAATGGTGGCACAGCTGATAGGAGAGAGAGAGAGAGAGAGACAGAGAGAAGTTCATTCAGTTTTGGAGGCTTCTCTTAGAAGCATAGTCACAGGGGGACGCGACCCCGGGCCCGAGGGACGCCGGGACGCCGTCCCCCCCTTCAATTTTCTTGGAAGCTCAGCCGGGACGGCTAGCGTCCCGAAATTTTTTTGGATACATGGGTCAGTCCCCGGGACGCCGTCCAAGGACAGCTGCTTGTTATGACGGTGAAACGGGGACGCCAAAAATGGAGGGAGCCAAAAAAAGTTCCAAAAAATTTTTAATTTTGAATTTTAAAAAATTGTGTCCACATTTTCTCTCTAATAAGGACTTATGGGGCACCAAAGCAACTATAAAGGGAGCCCTTGCTGCCCTCAAAACACACATCATACTTTTAGAATACATTGAGTGAGTGGAGATTCACATTGCACCATGGGCTACCACCTCTACTGATGTAGCACAAACTCCCCACTTGGATTCTCCTTGACAGTGCACACTTGAGGCTTGAGAGGCTTGAGTTATCTTAGATCTATCATGATTCATCTACGCCATGTGGGCCATGGTTGTATCTTTTTGGTTTAATTCATTATACGTACTCTTACTCTTTTTGATATATAGTAGCAATCAAGATGATACGAAGATTGAATATTAATCATCTTAAATCGATGTAATGTTTTTTTATGAGATCATTGTAATATGGATGTGCTTCATTGCTTTGGCCCTTAAAATTTAAATATTGTCTATGATGTACGATGTTTATGATGTATGATAGCTTGATCATTGACCAAATCATATGACATAAATCAATGCTCAGTGTATATACTATAACAACAATGTGGCAACTGCCAACAACACATCACATGTTTTCACATATTCCACTTTGAAAAACCTATTTTTACTATTTTCTTGTTTATTTGTGCTCTTATAAGCTAACAAAATCTTATGAATGGTTTTCGTTGAAAATTGGCTTTAAAATCAGCATATTTTGAGTGCCGTCCCGGATTAGCATCCCCGAGACGGTCCAGGTCCCGTCCCCGACCCCGGGACGTCACTGTCCCCGGGACACGTCACCGCCCCCTGGTGACTATGCTTAGAAGTAAGAGAGCCAAAAGTGTTGTTATGTTATGTTATAAAGAACCCTTTTAGGGTTGGCCAAGTTCACATTGAACTTGGGCTCAAAAATAAAGAATAAGTGACTTTAGCCTTTATAAATAGGCCTATACACATGTATACACTATAAAGGGGTCATTTAGGACTTTACCCCAACGACCCTTTGGTCATCGTCCATGAGCCTCTTTCAAATAAAATGTTGTAACCATGCATATCCATTTGCCCAACAGAGAGCAAACTCTTCTTGATTCCAAGTACTTATCTCACATTATGTAGGACTAGCTCATTTGTGCCATCTGTTGAAAGATGCACAATGCCAATACCTTCAATGGGATATGCATGATTATTCCCTAGGTATACATGGCCATGGTTGCCGGCATGAAAAGTAACAAAACACTCCTTGACAAAAGTCACATGAAACGAATCACCAGAATCAACAATCCATGTCTCGGATAATGCATCATTTACAATCAATAAAGCATCAATTAGATCACTTTTAGTGATCGACATGTCATGTACATGAACATTGCAAGAGACATCATGTGCATGAGCATCATTGGCTGATACAGCAGCACATAGGATATCTTCCATATCTGAAAGCTCCTCAATAACAACACTCGAGGCCACATTGGCCTTCTCCTTTTCTTTCTGGCAATCATGTCCATCCGTCTTGTCTTCCTTCTTGTCCTTTCTTTTGTCTCCAACATTCTTCTTCCTCTCAAGCTCTACCTTATAGAATCGGCGATTGGGCTTCTTATGGCCTTTCCTACTACACTGATAACATGTCACATCAATACCCTGCTTCTTGTTGCAGCTTCCCCTTTCTTTGCTTTTGCTCTTACTCCTCTGTGAATAAGAGCCCTTCTTCTCGGATTTGCCTCTGACCATGTTTGCAGAAGTGCCTCCTTCACCACTTGCTTTTCTCCTGATTTCTTCATTCAATATAGAACCCCTCACACCATCAAAAGTAAGATTGGGGTTATTTGATAATGAGACCACCAAGGTCTCCCAAGAATCGAGAAGTGTCATAAGTAGAAAAATAGCTTTCAACTTATCATTGAAGGGAGGCATCCCTGAGTCTTGCAATTGTAATAGAGTACCTGTAAAATGAGATAAGTGCTCTGCAACACTCTTTGACTCATCCAACTGCATGCCAACTAATTTCCTCATCAGATGTACCTGATTAACAGGTGTTGTGTTCTCATAGGTGACCTTAAGCTTGGCCCACAACTCTGAAGCTATAGTAATGCCCTTGATGTCTACAAGAATGTCATCAGATACGGCCATTTTTATATAAGTGACAACCTTTCTATTCAGATTATGCCACGCATCATCTGACATATCTTCCGACTTTCTTGCTTTGAATGCCATGTCACAATCTTTGAGGAAGAGAATTCCTTGAATTCGCTCCTTCCAAAGATCAAATCCTATGCCCTCAAAGCACCAAATCTCAAAAAAGATTCTTCATATCTGAGGACGATGATGCCATGGTTGCACAAATAAGAGGTTAATGTGCTGAAATTTTGGGCAAAATGCACCAAAATCAACGTACGACCTCTAAAACTAGTGCACAACAGCTTCGAAGAGCAAAATGGAGCAAAATTGAGCCAATTGGAATACAAAATCAGAGTCTGAAATTTTCTGAAATTTTTTTGCAAAAAATTCCAACGAGCTAATTTGTGCCAAAAATCAACAATTTTGATTCCTTTTGACCTCAATATGCATGCATAAAGCTATAACGCAGCCTTTAGAACCAAATAGGAGCAAAAGCCTCAAATTTTGCTTTAGGAATTTCTGAAATTCTTAGAAAAAAAACACCGTAGTTTGCTGTACATATGCAATTTCTTTTGCCACAATTCAATACATAAGTTACTATACCTGTGTATTGCCGTTATGACCTATAAAACACCTGTTTGGACCTCTAAAACACCTGAAAACAGCCCGTTATGAGCTCTTGAGACTTGGAAAGTGATCCTCTTGGCCTTGGAGCAAAGTTCTTCACGATGAAATCGAAGATTATCGCAAAAAGTGGGGTTTTCTTTGCTGTGGAGCACCTACATTCCAGCTCTGAAACCCTAAATCTGCTTTGATACCAATTGTTACGGTATAGATGTGGTTCTGGAGGGGTAGAGGACGTGTGTGAGTGCCTCAAAAGTGGAGGCGCAAGCAAGGAGATGAGGGGAAGCTCAGAGAGAGAGAGAGAGAGAGAGAGAGAGAGAGTTTCGATCAGCTTTGGAGAGGCTCACAAAGAAAGAGAGCCCTAAAGTGTTACTAAGTTATGTTATATGTGAACCTTTTAGGGTTGGCCAAGTTCACATTAAACTTGGCCCAAAAAATAAAGAATAAGTGACTTAGCCTTTATAAATAGGCCTATACACATGTATACACTATGAAGGGGTCATTTAGGGCTTTACCCCAACAATATATTCCCCCCCTCGATCAGAACGGAGGTTGCCCATTTTACATGCCGATAGATTTTCAGCCAAGACCAAAAACTATTTGAAGCACATAAACACTTCGGGCTTTGCTTTCAATGGATATGCTCATGCATGCCTAGAAAAATCATCAATGAAAGTTACAAAGTAAAGGTAGTTGTCAGAAGAAGATGTTTGCATAGGACCACAAATATCACTATGAACACACTGCAATTTCTGAGTAGCTCGTACTAAACCATCTTTTGGGAAGGAGAAACGCTTCATTTTGCCCAAAATACAGCCTTCAGAGATATGTTTACCAAGTGCCTCAAGTTTGGGCAGAGAGGACACCATTTCAGATTTTCGCAAGCATAGCAAACTCGCAAAGTTCATATGACCAAAGGGTGCATGTCAAAGCTTTGCATTTGACATAGCCTGAGAATCTTGAATTGCACATGCTGAATCATTCACAGATTTTGCATAAACTATGAGCTTATACAACCCACAACATAAAATGCCAGAAGCAATAATGACGTCGCCATTTGAAACATCATGAACTCTACATCTATCATCAACAAATTTCACAACCAAGCCGATCTTGGCTAATGTTGAAACTAATAACAAATTTTTCTTGATGGCACAAATTGTTGGAGTTTGAGGTCTATGGAAGCACACGAACAGCACAAGGAAGAAGAAGCTTGGAGCACAACACGCAATACTGAATGTATTACCAAAAGAATATACAAAGATGAGTGACTTGTTCGGGTTATAGATATATATACAAACCAGGGGGAAAAAACCTCCTAAAGAGGGAAAAAAAGTGCCCCGACGGTCCTAGTGTGTTCACACACATCACTACCGAAACATATTAACAAATCCCCCCTGGGAGTGATGCAATGAACAAGGAGTTAGAAATCATGTATAAGGAAGTGCCCAGCTATGTGGAATCAATCCACGAAAGGAAGTAAGCCCAAAGCTTTGCAAAAAGCTTCAAACTTCTCCCTAGGCAGAGACTTTGTGAAAAGGTCTGCAATGTTCTCCTATGTGGGTACATATGTGAGACTGATCTCTCTAGTAGAGAACCTCTCCCTGACATAATGATAGTGCACTTCAATGTGCTTAGTCCAAGCATGGAACACAAGGTTCCTCGCAACTACCAATGCCCCCTGACTGTCGTAAAGATGGTGGTGGAAGAAGACTGACCAAAACCCACATCAGCCATAAGGCATCTGAGCCACACACACTCAACAGTCACTGTGAAAGCTTCCCTATACTCAACCTCACAACTAGAAGTGGCCACAATAGGCTTCTTCTTGCTCAACCAAGATATGCATGAGCTACCAAGCATGAAGCAAAGACCATTGATGGACATACGAGTGTCATAGCAACCAGCCCAATCAGAGTCAGAAAAAGCATGTAAATATGGCGGTAGTGATCCCCCCTTAGATAAATCCAAGTAGCTCGATACCACCCAAGTAGCGAAAAATGCACTTAACCACCTTCCAATGCTTGACACCTGGGCAATGCATAAACATGCTCATCTATGAGACAGCAAATTGAATATCTGACCGAGTAATGCATAAGTAAATCAAGCATCCAACAGCCTCCTGATAGAGATCAGGATCAAATGCATGTCCGACAACAAAGAGGCTATGAAGACAGAGGATCATGTCAAGTGGCAACGTGCCATGAAGAGTGAGTTGGATTCTATTCACAAGAATGGTACTTGGGATTTAGTACCTTTGCCAAAGGGAAGGATAGCTTTACCATGTAAATGGATATATAAGTTGAAATTCACATGAGATAGTGCTTCTCCAAAGTATAAAGCATGACTTGTTGTAAAGGGTTTTAAGCATCAACATGGTGTTGATTTCAAGGAAACCTTCTCTCCACTGGTCAAGATGACTACCCTACACATGTTGCTTGGATTCGTTGCAACGGAGGACTTAGAGCTAGTCCAAATGGATGTAAAAACTGCTTTCTTGCATGGAGATCTTCCAGATGAGATCTATATGGACCAACCAGAGGGTTATGTAGTTCCTGGCAAGGAAAGTCTAGTTTGTAAGCTCAAGAAGAGCTTGTATGGACTTAAACAGTCCCCTAAATAATGGTACCAAAAGTTTGATGCTTTTATGAAATCTCAAGGCTATTCTCGAAGCAATGAGGATCATTGTCTCTACACAAAGAGATGCTTAGATGGCAGCTTGATATGCTTGATACTTTATGTCGATGATATGTTGATTGCTCGGAAGTCCTCTTATGACTTGCCAATTCTCAAAAAGAAGTTTAGTCAGACATTTGATATGAAGGATTTGGGGGATGTCAAACATATTCTTGGCATGCGCATTACTCGTGATAAGAGTAAAATATACATATACTTGTCTCAAAGTGAGTTCATATCCAAAGTACTTCACAGGATCAATATGCAGGGTGGAAAGGCATTGAGTTACACCTTTACCCACATATGTGAAATTGAGCAAGGATGATTGCCCGAAATCAGATGAGGAAAAGGAATTCATGATCAAAATTCCCTATCAATCTGCTATTGGTAGTCTCATGTATGCTATGGTACCTACGAGTCCAGACATTGCATTTGCAATGGGAGTTATGAGAAGATATATGTCTAATCCTGGCAAGAAACATTGGGAAGCGGTCAAGATGATTTTGAGATATCTAAGTGGCACTAAGGACAAGTGTATATGCTTAGGTAGAGGGAAAGCATCCATTATTGGTTACAGAGATTCTGACTATGCTCATTGTGTAGACAATCGTAAGTCTATATCATGGTACATTTTTCATTTTGCCGGTGGTGCTATCTCTTGGAGATCTCGTCTTCAAGAATGTACGGCTGCTTCCACCACCACAGAAGCATAGTATGTTGCGGCAAGTGAGGCATGTAAGGAAGCATTGTGGCTTTCTCGTCTTTCTTGTGATATGGGTTTATCTCGGCATGTACCTCGTTTGCTCAGTGATAGTAAGAGTGCCATTGCCAAATGATAGTAAGAGTGCCATTGCTTTGGCTGAGAATCCGGTCTATCATGCAAAGACCAAGCACATTGAGGTGAGGTATCACTTCGTTAGAGATTGCTTAGCCATTGAGTGCATTATTCTTGAGAAGGTTCACACTCGAGATAATGTTGCAGATGCTTTGACTAACGCTCTACCACAAGATAGCTTTCGACATTGTTGTCACTTGATGGAGGTTACTTGATTCATTATCTTACACAATCACTTATATACTATGTAACATGCCCATCAAGTGGGAGGTATAGTTTGTATACTTACACTAAGGTATTCTTTATCATTTTTTATTTTTTCTCCCATAGTTACTTTGGCCATATTGGCCTTTAGTGGGAGATTGTTACCATTAGTGTCCATATGAAAGGCCAAATGGCCACCGGACATTTCTTTGTACATGTTCTTTAATAAAACATATAATGGCCTGGTCAATCACAGACTGCAAGTTTGACTTCATTTGTAACACCTAAGAAGTTTGTGTTCGTGCTCCCTGTGTACTGTGTTTTTCTGCATGTTCTTCACCCTTTGTGTGGAGTACTGTGCGCGGCCCTAGGAGCTCGGTTTTCTACTCCGAGGATATCGTCATGGAGCTCTCGAGAAGGAGAGCGCACTGTGGTGCATCACCATCGAAATACTTCACTATTCCACCATCAACTTGCATAAATTGAATCCCCAAATAATGATGCGAATGCCTCAAATCTAACATCTCACAAGAGGCATGCAAATCAGCCTTAAAATCAGTGATATCCTTCTCATTAGGATCAGTGAGCATCATGTCATCAACATAGACAACAATGATCAGAAGCATATCATTTACACGCTTAACATATAAGATGCTCTCATTTAGACTATTCTCAAAACCATGTGAAATCAAGTAGGCATGTATTTTTTCATACCAAGCACTCATTGCTTGCTTCAAACCATATAATGCCTTTTTCAACCTTGACACTTTGTTTTCATGTCCTCTCTACACAAAACCACAGGGCTGAGATACATACATTTCTTCATGTAAGTCATCATTCAGAAATGCAATTTTAATGCCAAACTGATATACATTCCAACCATGATGAGCTTCAAGTGCACAAGCGCTACGAACGGTGGTCATTTGACATGTTGGAGCAAAGGTCTCATCAAAATCAATGCCTCTCTCTTGAGCATAACCTTTTGCAACAAGCCTAGCCTTATACCTATCAACTGTTCCATCAAGCTTACACTTCAGCTTATATACCTATTTAGTTCCAATGGCCTTTTTGCCTAGAAGCAAATCACACAAAGACCAAGTACTTCTCTGAATTTTGTGCTTCATCAAAAGAAACAGGCTCAATCTCATCACAAAGACTAGAGGCAGCCATTGCATAGCAATCCGATGCAAAACAAGCACTATGAGACCCTCAACAAGTATGATATGAGGGTGGTGCATCTAATTTGCTATCTCATAAAGTCTTCGCCAGCCATTTGGGCATTGTTTTTGCCTCCTCTATATCAGCCCTCTAATCAACAAGTGCATCATGTAAATCTGCATCAGAAATGGAATGATCTGCATCATCATGTGAAACCTGTAAAGGCTTAGAAATTGCCTGTTTTAAAGAAGCACTTGACTCTCCACATGCAATAAGAGGAAGCAAAGTGTCATACATATCTTTGGAGCTAATTGATGTCTCCTTAGTACATGAAAGTAATGGCTGAACTGCATCTTCCACAAAAACAACACCATGACTAACCAAAATGCGTTCAATCTATGAATGATACAGACGATAGCCTGAACTCTACCCAACAAAAATACATTTTGCTACTGTATTATCCAATTTTTTGCGTTGTTATCCAGGCACTAATGCAAATGCAAGACAACCAAAGACACGCAGATGAGATACAGATGGCTTGCAATCATGCCAAGCCTCATTGGAGTGATAGATTGCAGTGCTTTGGTGGGACACGTGTTAAGTACATATGCTCCATACATAACAGCCTCAAGTCAGAAGCTATGTGGTAAAGCCTTACTTTTGACCATACACCTCGCCATCTCCATGAGAGACATGTTCTTTCTTTCAGCAACTCCTTTCGCGGCACTCTACATGATGTTTTATCCCACACTCACCCAAAAACGCATTAAAATCAGAAGACATGTATTCCCTCCCTCGATCAAAACGGAGATGCCCATTTTACATGCTGACAAATTTTCAGCCAAAACCAAAAATTGTTTGAAGCACATAAACACTTCAGACTTCGCTTTCAATGGATACACCTATGCATGCTCGGAAAAATCATCTAAAAAGGTCACGAAGTAAAGGTAGTTCCCAAAAGAAGTTGTATGCATAGGACCACATACATCACTATGAACAAGCTTCAATTTTTGAGTCGCTCGTACTGAACCATCTTTTGGTAAGGAGCATTCAGAGACATGTTTACCAGGTGTCTCAAGTTTGGGCAGAGAGGGCACCATTTCAGATTTCTAAAAGTGTAGCAAACTAGCAAAATTCAGATGACGGAAGAGTGAATGCCAAAGCTTTGCATCTAAGATAGCCTAAGAATCTTGAACGGCACATGCCGAATCATTCATAGATTTTGCATAATCTATGAGTTTAGACAGCCCATGACATAAAATGCCAGAAGCAATAATAACATCGCCATTTGACAGATCATGTACTGTAATTCTATCATCAACCAATTTGACAACCAAGCCGATCTTGGCTAATGCTTAAACTGACAACAAATTTTTCTTGATCCCTGGCACAAACAAAGCATCCAATAATGTGAAAGAACTACCATCAGCAATAGTCAAAATGATTACCAACTCCCATTACGGGATAAGAGGAGTTGTTAGTGCATGTGACAGTATTCCCTCTAGGGGAAGGCTCAAGTGAACTGAAAATACTTCGTTGTGAGGTAATATGTTTGGTTGCCTCACTGTTAAAGTACAAAACATCTTAGTCTATTGAAGACATACACGGTTCATGAGAAGATGGGTCATAGTTGCAAACAATAGTAAACGCCCATTCTTCATTTTGCACAAGATTAGCAGACTTTGTTTTAAGTTTAGAGGCCTCTACAACAACCATTCCATCCTATTTCTTCTTTCCCTCTTTTGCAGCCACTTTTGCACAACTCTTTATGACATGATCATTTCCTTTACAATATTTGCAAAACTGTTTTTGCTTTTTTGTTTTCTTCTCATCTTTGTCTTCCCTTTTTTACGGTATAGAATTAGCAGATTTTTGCTTACTAGTAGATGTGCTCCATTTACCTTTGCCTATTTGACTAGCTGAGAATTAGGAAATTTCTGCTTACTAGTAGATGTGCTCCATTTACCTTTGTCCTTCTGACTAGCTAAGAAAGCTTGATCTTCAACATGCATAATGGACCTTTTCTACCTAGCCTGATCTTCCTACAATAAAATAGAGACTAACTCCTCAAATGTTAAGGCATTTGGATTGCCTTTCATCATCAACCGAAGAGTAGAAGCGAAACTATGATATGAATCAGGAAGGCCATTAAGAACGGTCTCCACAAGTGAACTATCTGGCAAGACTTCATCTTCAGAAATCAACTGCTGCAGTAATCTTTGATCTTTGTCAAAAAATTATCCATAGAATCTCCTTCATTCATATGCTCGCTTTCCGACTGTATTCGGAGGTAAGAAACACGAGCCTCATTTCTTGCCTCTTATAAAGTGATAAGTCTATCCCAAGCATCCTTTGTTTTTGCACAAGCGAATATGAGGGATAATGGCACGTTTTGACAGACAAATCTATCAATGCATGTGCCTCAACATCTCTACCATCCCATCAAATTTGCTCTGTAGTAGGTAAAGTAAGAATCGAAGCACGAACAAGAATTTGAAGATCGTCATCTTCAACGCTATCTGCATCACCTTCAACATGTGAAGTAGGTCATTTTTCAACACCTTACACAATATTCCACATTCCTTTTGCCACCAATACATGATGCATCATATATGTGTGCCATCCAACTTGTCCTCAATAGCCAACATACGGAATACATCATTGCTTTTGGCCATGGCTACTGACTAAAATACTTTGATGCAGTAAAACGACTCTTATCTCAAAAAAGTGAACACAACTATCCTGTCCAAATCTCCTAAACCTGTAGAAGACTTCGAGGCGCTTGTACTAGCGAACCAAAACATGTACATATGTTTTGCGTTGAGTATGCTAACCAATGTTCATGCAATTCTAAGACTATGGCAGGAAGGGTTTCGATGACGCCCTAGATGAAGCGACAACCTCCTCTTATACCAATTGTTGGAGTTTTAGGCCTGCGGAAGCACGCGAACAGCAGTATGATGTTTTATAAGTTATTGTGTAATGTGTTAAATTGTGATAGATTCATATTTCATTTTGAATTTTGAAATGACATGTATGATGTTTTCAAATTCCTATATATATATATATATATATATATATATATATATATATATATATATATATATATATATATATATATATATATATATATATATATATATATATATATATATATATATGTGTGTACATACATACATACATGTGTGTATGTATGTATGTATGTATGTATGTATGTACTATGTACACACATATATATATATATATATATATATATATATATATATATATATATATATATATATATATATATATATATATATATATATATATATATATATATATATATATGTGTACATACATACATAAATACATGTGTGTATGTATGTACATATATATGTATATATATATATATATGTGTACATACATACATACATGTGTGTATGTATGTATGTATGTATGTACATATATATATATATATATATATATATATATATATATATATATATATATATATATATATATATATATATATATATATATGTGTGTACATACATACATAATTACATGTGTGTTTGTATGTATGTATGTATGTACATATATATATATATAATATATTATATATATATATATATATATATATATATATATATATATATATATATATATATATATATATATATATATAACGCACCTTATCTCGGGGATAAGGTTCGGTACTCGAACCTTAAAACGCGTTGAACCTAACGCACCTAACTTCCTTGGTGGAAAGGCTCATAAGGTTCAGTTAAAACTAGGTTCGAGTGAAGAACCTTAGCTTGAAGGTACAGTTTGTAAGGTCCTCCATCAAAATATATACTCATAAAAATTATTATTTGAAATTCATTATCTATTAGATATGAAAAAAAATTATAGTAACTTATAAGAGTAGAATCGATAGTAGACAATAGTAAGCAATAAGAAGAGTGACATAGTGAATACTCTCTCGTCTACATTCTTTGGTTCAAGTAGTGTATGTGTACAAGGTTTTTGTTGGAAGTGGGTGGCCCTCAACAACAATAAATCACAAGTTTACAAGATCTTCTGACACATGAACCTTAGCATACACACCTTAAGACTCAAAAGGAGATGATGAGAGATAGAGAGAGATCATAAACAAGTTTTCAAGTGTAACGGTGAGCTAAAGTGCTCACCCACACTAACATAATTTCCAATGTCAAATCACAATGTGCGAATATGATACAAACTGACAATATCTGAATCTAGGCAGAAATAGGAACTAGATACAAGAAATTGTATGCCTAAGAGCTATGAAGAGAGTGTGTGTGTGTGTGTGAGAGAGAAACTATGGAGAATATGAACATTTTACAGCTGTTTTACAGCAGACCCTAATTCTGGTTATCCTAAATCAGAAACTAGTGAATAAACAAGTGGGGACAGATATAGGCTTGTTACTCACAATATGTTGCTGACACAAACTCCTCTAGATGTCTCCAGATGTAGAGCACACCTCCTCCAAGTGTATGAGAACACTTCCTCCAAGTAGAGGACCTCCTTGTCCTTCAAGTGTAGAGTCTCCTTGAAGCTTGAGCACCTCCTTGATCACCTTGAGTGATGATAATCTATGGGCATGCCTCTTATTATATAGGATTTGAAGCCTCAAGCGATCGTTATGCAAAAGCTATTTAAAAGCACTCAATCACGAAAACCATGGATTGCAAAAACAATCGACACCCGAAGAAGCAATTCCGCCCAATTAGTTTTTCGAAAAAAACTTTACGTAGAAGAATGTTGCCACTTGCATTCCCCAAGATTTGAACCTTGGACGTGTGCTTTTGGAACTCTTCTCATAGACCAATATTCCAAGCACGATTTGATGTTACAAATGATCTGCAGACTACCCCAAGATTTGAACCTTAGACGTGTGCTTTTGGAACTCTTCTCATAGACCAATATTCCAAGCACGATTTGATGTTACAAATGATCTACAGACTACATACTATGACTGCTTGTTAGGATTGTGGACCTATTTTGACATTGATTCCAACAGTTTTTGGTGTGTGGAAGATCCTCTTAGCCTCTGTGGGCCTACCTTACTTCCAACACAACACACACATGCAAGGAGAGGGAAAAGGGGGGGAGGGGGGGGGGGGGGGGGGGGGGGGGGGGGGGAGAGAGAGAGAGAGAGATGGGGAGGGGGGAAATAGCGAGAGTCTAAAGAGCTCACTAGAACTTACTACAAATTCAAGAACTTACTGCGTAGCAAGTACTAGCCTCGAGGTAGTCAGTGCTACGATTACACATTAGCACACTTCTATTCAAAGTTACACATTACCATGTCACAAGGAATATCATCTTTTTATCTTCTTCAAAAGCTTTGGCCTACTCTTCTTTCTCTTTGCCAACCAAGAATTCTTCTCTTTGTCTCCTCCTGAACTACTTTTAAATTCAATATCCTAATGGGGCTTATCAAAACTCGAAACCTCAATTGTCCAATTCTAAATCACTAAACTTTAAATCATCACTATGTTTCTTCTTTTCCTTTTTCTTTCTTCTTTCAATTAGTCCATACAATCTCTCGACTCGGATAGCTGCTACAATTAAGCCTACAAAATCTTGTTCTTGCAGAGGGGTTGCATTACCTTCCACCGCACTCTTCAATTGGTCATATAAACCTCAACAGAAGTAATCCCCAATTCCTTTTGTGCCCTCTATTGAGGTTTCCCTGGATCGTGGTGTCCTAATGGGTCTTGTCCCTTCTTCTTGTAAAGCTTAAGTACCTGCAAAGTTCATGGACCAACCTCATCCCATATGTCTCCATAGCTCCTATTTAACTATGTGAATCGTTCCATGAACAACCATGCATGAAGTTGTGTTCAATACTCAAGCTTTTGCAACTCTTCCTCCCGAATGGGCATGCATAATCCTTGAACTCCTATTCGAAGAATAGTAGGATCCCCAACGGTGTTTAGGCAGTGAAATAGGCTAGGCCTTTCCCACCATATCCATGAAGCAAAGCATTAACTGAACTATTGACACCAGATTCCGGGTCCTAACTACTCATGACAAAGCAACATCAGGAGACTGACTAGGGATAAGAGCCACAATGGATAATGGTTTAACACTCATGCTTTCCTATAAATGCCTATCATGCAATACATGCGCGATAATAACGTCATCACCAAAGACATCTAAAATCACAAACATTCTGTATGCCAAAGATAACGCACAAAAATAGTTTCATACTTTGCAAGAGGAAAAAAGAGAATGTCCTCTTCGATATTAAATATCTATGGTTAAAACCATTGCAGAGGTATGTGCTTCACAAAATCACATGCGCACTACACCACTTCCATCACAATGCCAACAAACCTCTCAAACGAATATAATTAATTAACTCTTTCACTATGCACCATCGGTTCTAACCGCATGTCCCTGACATGCGCAAATTTGAATCTTAATTTAAAACTACATGTGATGTTTACAATAGCCTTGATTGTCATAAAGCATCAAAAGTATACATCAAAATAGTCTAGACTTCCAATAAGTAGAAAAATCTTTAAATAAAACAGCCCCAAATTTGGCCAATGTTAACAGTAAACAACCAAGGAATTCCTATTATTCTAGCATGTCTAATAAATTGCATTCTTTAGGTTTGGTGCACTCTAATGATGTAACTAAATAATAATAGTGTGGAGGCTCTAGGAGCCTTAATCAAGTGTTGAAAGTGAACACCAGCAAGCAAGCATGCATTCCCTGAGTACTCAAACAAGAATAGAAGAACATAATTGTCTTCTCAAAATAAGCATATTGCATGATTATCATATGAACCACAACATTTAGAAATAAATGCTCAATGATCCAAGAAATGTCCAAGTTCTAACATTTATAGAGACCAAAAGTAACGGTGATTGAGGAAAACATGTTTCATTATCTCATTCCTTAAATGATATCGAGAAGAAGGAATTCAAAGTAGGAGCTGAATGGCGATTCATGAAGACTCCTACTCTAACTCCAACAATATTTTCTCCAAAGAAAAACATTGTGGTGAAGAGGCAAACATTTCTTCTTGATAGTAGTGCATCAACGCCTCCCTCCACAAAGGTAAAGACTTATACATTCCCCAACAGTTTTTACAAGTGTAACTATAATCAAAAGACAAGAGAAGAGTAGATAATATGAAGCAACAGATGCATCAATCCATTTATTTGATCTCTCCCAATTTCCGATCAGCCTCTCTATGAAGATCAATGGATGAAGAATGAGACTAGGGTCCAACATATATGTGTTGTAACTTGTAACTGAGGCCAAGGCCATCTATAGGCAGCACCAATACATGCATGCATACATACATACATACATACACACATACATACATACATACATACATACATACATACATACATACATACATACATACATACATACACATACACAAACACATACGTACACACACACACAAACACATACATACATACATACACACACCTACATATGTATATACGTACGTATATACATACATACTTGCAAGCATATATAGTACATACATGCATACATGATACATGTGTGCACACACTTGCATACATACACAAAAGTATGTCACGCACAAAGGGAATATGCTCCTGCAAGTTATATATATATATATATATATATATATATATATATATATATATATATATATATATATATATATATATATATATATATATATATATATATATCTATATATATATATATATATATATATATAGATATATATATATATATATATATATATATATATATATATATATAGATATATATATATATATATATATATATATATATATATATATATATATATATATATATATATATATATATATATATATGTGGATACATACATACATACATACATACATACATACATACATACATACATACATACATGCATGCATGCATACATAAATACAGGTGCGAAATAATAATAAAATTACAGTGACAAAGCAGCCTTCATAACCTCAAAATAAGACCTTAGACTTGGGGTGATGCCAAACTAACTTCTTAGCATCTAAAGATATTCGAATTTTGTGAATAAAGTGCAAAATAATAATAAAATTACAGTGGCAAAAGCAGCCTTCATTACATCAAATGCAAGACCTGGGACTAGCGGCATGCCAAACGAACTTCTTAGCATCTAGAGAAATGTCTCAGTTTCTCTCTCAGGATAGAACGGGAGAAAAAAAGAGGGGGGGAGTTCAGGCAGATTGTTCTCAAAAAATTGCAGAAAATGTTTTTCTTTTTTCAAAAGAAAGATTTTCAAAGAATCAAATACATAGACTTCAAAAATGCCCTCACCTCTGCAATATTTTGGCCATCTTCAAGGATAAACATAATTGTGTTAACATCCACAGCCATGATTTTTGCACTAATTGAACCAGTTTTCAGCAGCTTGGTCCACTTCTCAGAAATCATCATTACGTCATCCTGTTGTTTGAAACTCAAAACCAGCAAAGTATCAGTACCATAGCCATGAAAACAGGTGAATCCCCACCTACATAAGTAAGAGTACATCATTTTTGTGCATAAGACAGGAATGGACAAAAATGCAAGCCAGGGACGTGCAAAAACTCAAGCTTATCCCAAGTCCCACTGAACGTTATGGGCACTGAACGTGATTTTGGTTATGGCATTCCATTCTTGGCCATGGCACCAAATACATTTTCAGTACTACTGTCCTTCAGTGTTGTACTGTCATTATTCACAGTAATTTAAGCAAAAAAGTCTATTAAGCCTTTTTTTTCTTTGCAATCATCAGCTCAAAACCTGCAGACAAAACCTCAAACCAGAATGCATATACGGAAAGACATAATACATAATTTGATTATTGATCAACCCATGTGATCACTTTTGAAATCCTTATATTCTACTGTCTTAAAAATGAACTTATCCTCATTTTCAGCTTTACATCCTCTCAATTACATGTGTCTTTGAGTGGATGTAAATTTGTATAAGCGGCTGATATATCACCCAGCAGTATTCCTATAGAACGCCTAATCACTCGAGCATAAGATGTATGACTTTGAACCTCTGCTAAACCTTCAGAGTCCACAGCTGACTTCACCTCAACTTCCTTTCAGGAGACTAGTTCTGATTTGAACACCCCCCACACAAAAATGGACAAGTAAACGGAATGGGATGATGGATCACCTTGTTGCGACGCACATTCAGTCGAAGCTTGACAAAGCCCATGGCAGTGCCTATGTGGCGCTTCAACATCTCCTCCTGAATCTGGGGAGGAGGAAATGAAGAGAGGTCTTCTGGTGGTGGATCGAAAGGGGGGAGAGGCTTGGGCTTGGGCTTCCCCCAAGCCTTCCACTCCTCGTCCTCCTCATCATCGACCACGTCATCCAGCTCGTCAGGAATGTGCACCTTCTTAGCTTCTACAGCCAGACACACCAAGGTTGCCATTACCAGAACCATCCATAGGACCCCAACGTTCCTTTCCTCCATGGTGCATCTGCATACTGACGTTGCACGCCACCTTCTCAAGAGATGATTATTGTGTCACGTGCAAAAAGAGTAGAATGTAACTCTTTAGAGAATTGATTTGGAAGTCCTTATCACTCTCTACAACAGAACATTTAAGCGATGAAGTGGCAAGTGTTGCCTCATCACTGTCACCAGAGTCCCTGACTCGCCGCTGCCATCGCCTCACTTTTTTTTTTGAGACATCAGAGAAAGATGTATAAATTAAAGAGGTAGAGTACAAGGGTGTAGGAGGAAGGACCCCGAGTAGAGGGAACTCCCCCAACAAAAAATTACAGTGATCTTAATACACAGGTCAAGTACATAACAACACCATGTGAAATCTCTCAAGTAAATACAGGATAACAAATCTCTCACGTAAATACAGGATAACAGAGTATCTCTCCATTTGTTTGGGAAAATCCCTTTGAGGACAAGAACCAAGGGATAATTTGGAGGCAGGACATCCTTGACGGTTCTAATACAATCAAAACCAATTCTTCTAAAGCCCTCAAAAAATGAAAACCAATAGTTCTTTTTTCCATCTTTAAATGATGTTGATTTCTACTAGTCCATATGTTCCATAGTGTGTGGGCTCTCCACATATTCCCGAAAACAATATCCATGCTATTATAGCTTCCCAATAGTGCCTCTTTATATCCTAGCTTAATACCAAATTTTGAGGAGAAGGGTTGGATGGCCTGCCATAATTGATGAGCATGATTACAATTAAGAAACATATGGGCTAAATCCTCCAACCTACGACAAAATGTACACAGGACTTTTTTCATATTATACATCTTAATCCTATTGCTACACCAGATCCCATTATGTATGATCAGCCATTGCAAAAAAGAATGCTTTATATTCAAGGGAAAAGCCCAAAGACATTGGAATCTATGTTTCCATTGATTGGCATTCCATTGAGCACTCCATCTCCTATTGAGTTTTATTGACAATTTTGTTCACATATCCTCTTTTAATTTCAAAATGTTGCAGCATCTACTTAGTGATGTCGCTAGCTAGAACAAGTTTGTTGGAGTGGAAGCTCAATAAGTGGTCTTGAAGGATAGCTTTATAATCCAGTAACACTTGTTTCAAGTTAGAAGAAAGATTAGGTAAAGTTAGAATAGATTCATTCAACAACACATTACCATTACTGATCAGGTCTTTCCAACAAGAGAAACTAGATTTTTGCATTTATGCTCTCTAATGCCTAACTAGCAATTTTTCTACAGAGACACCAACCCAATCCAAATGGAGTCCTACAAAACAAAATCAACATTTCTAAAAAAACAAGGGTTCAAAGGCTAAAAGCTTTTTCCCTTCATCCAACATTCCCACATGCAACAAAGAAGGCTTTCAATAGGAGTAAATTTATGTGGAGAAATGAAAAGGTCCCATAAATAATGGCCTTTCCAAGATTTATACTTAGTTAAAGTAAAATTTTGAATATTCCTTTTTAGCACACAAGGCCAGGTGTCATACAAGTTGAAAGCTCTATAAATGCACTTAGCATCCAAATTTTGAGACACTCTTATAGGGGACAAAATACCCAACCCTCCCTCAAATTTAGACAAATAGAACATTTCCTAAGAAACTTTTGGGATTTACATCTTTGAGTGTCACCTCCCAAAAGGAATCCTCTAGCTAGGGCAATGACCTTAATTTAAAAAAAATGAAGGCATCCAACAAGCCAAGAAATAAGTGAGACATGGCAAAGCATATTTATTAAGCACAAAAAATCTATGAGATAAAGAGCTTTGGCAAGCATACCATTTGAAAATTTTATCCCTAAAATTATTCAAGTCCCATTCCCATATTTGATTAAAAGAAACATTGAAACCCAGGTATAACAAGCACTCTAAAAACTTCACCTCCTTTAATAATTTCAAAGCCTTTTTCCTTTGTAAAGTGAGGGGTCACATTATAAGAGGCTTTGAAAGAAGTCTTATTGTGATTAACTTGAGAGCCACTAGATAGACAAAAATTATTCAAATTGTTTAAGAAATAGTCAATAGTTTTATTATCAACATCCATAACCATATTAATGTCATCAGTAAACATTTGAAGCCCTAAGGGGTTAAGAGAGTTAGGGATTGATAGAACTTTCACAAGTTGATTATCCATGGCATCTTTGACCTACCATAATAAAGCATCATTGGCTATAGCAAATGACAAAGGAGCAAGAGAACAACCTTTTCTAATAGATCTAGCAAGCTTGAAAGGTTGAGGCAAGGATCCATTGATGGAAATGTTTTATCCATGGTTTTTATTTGGGGATCTAACTTTTATGCTTCACCTAGGAAACCTTTTTTCCTCGGGTTTATATTATTGGAATCCATAATGTATGTTATGTTATCCCATGAAACATCAAGATGTCTTTAGAATTATGCTTCATAGCTCATCAAATCTCTTTTCCTAACCCACTTAGGATTTCTAGAATCCTTATGGTGTATGAAAGTATTCTCTTGCATTGAGGTTCTTTGAGAGCTCCTAATCCTTGAGAGCTTCATCTAGGTTGGAAAATGTAATGAAAGAAGTATGAAGCACTAGAATGCAGGGAAGTACTTCACTTTATCTATTTCTTGCATATTTTTTATCTTGAAATACCTTATTTAGCCTTTTTAAAGCATAAGGTACAAGTTCTTTGGGATTTTCTCCCCTCATCAAGAGTTTTCGTCCTAAAAATTACCCGAAGGTTTATTGAAAATTGTGCTCTCTCTATTGCTCTTTATTAGAGTTTGAAAGAGTTTTATTTTCTGTCTTTATTGTTCCCCTTGGTTAAAAGAGCTATTCAAAGATTTTTACTTTCTCTCCTCCAAGCTTATTGAAAAAACATATTGCAAAGCTCAAGCTTGGATTACTCACAAATCCAGTGTCCCATACCACCAAAACCACTTCAGTGGTAGTGTAATCCTAGATGTCCCATACCATCCGGCTTACACTTCCACTTTAGAGAATGTATCTTTAGCTTTAACCTTGGGATCTTCTTTTAATCTAATCAAGTGAGTTCTATTACATCTTAAACTTGTAATTGTTATTTCCATTGCAAAACATATATAGTGCTCATGTCACAATGAAATTTTAGCTTATCAATTCTTAGCTATAATTTCAACTTGACAAGATTTAATCTCAAAGATTGACTTTTCAATGATTCTTTTGTTCAGATACTCTAAAATATCACTTTTATGTCACTTGATAATAGATTTAGTTTATGTCTCAACTAGATATTGCCTTTTGACATAATGAGTAATTTGAAAAAAGAATAATTGACTTGCTTGTGAGATCTTTAATCTCCAATAGATGGTAGCACCGTTTACCATTTGAATAGTCCTTTACTTCTGGGATATAATAAAATGGTTTTTAGGGTTTGTTACAACCACTACAACATATGAGGGGCATACCGGGACTTCTACCAGCACAAATATACGGGTGTCATTTTGACCCGACACCGATGTAAGCACTGACATAGGCATCAATACCAAAGTGTTGGTATAAGCATCGATATACCGTCGATATAGATCTTGGTATAAGTGTCAGTATAAGCATCCGTATTCCCCTTGTCAAAAGCATCGGTATGCCCTTGGGCATATCGACGTTCAAACCGGTGCCTATATCGACGACCATATCTGCAAAAAAAAATTTGCGTAGAGTGTGTTGTCTCTTGCTACTGCAACATTACCATGATGTAGTGTAGCCAAAGGCAATACACTCTGCCCCAAAAAAAATTGAGTACATGTGACATGTACTCTAGTAGTTGCCAATCTAGTGTTTGGATGACCGGCAACCAAAACATGATTTGATAAAGCAAAGTTGTACACAAAAGAGATGAGCAGAATGAGCCATGAACCATGTAAAAAAGAAACATCCCATAAATGAATCATGTACAAAAGAGATATATATTCCATAAATGAACCATGTACAAAAGTGTGGCAATTCAATACCATATATGAGCGGCCAAATTCAAAATGTGGCAAAGCACTCCTATATAGAAACCAATACAAAATTATGGCACACCACTACCATATATGAGCCAAATATAGAATCGTGGCACACCACTACCATACACATGCCTAGAAGGATCAAAACATCTATATTTGCAGACTTGCAACAAAGCACATTCGTGAAATGAGACAAATTGACATGAGATTTATAAACAACAACTAAAAACATCAAACCAAGTCTATAAGCTCACCTCATTGTAGATGCTCCCATGAAACGACCACACCGCATCCCGCCAAGTCCTTCAACAATGCAACCAATTGATGACGATATCCATAAGCCTCCTCGATTCGTGTCGAAGGATGACCCACTGCCAACTCCTACAATAAATATGCAGAATGTTAGATGAACATACATGACATGCTTAACACAAGCAAATTCAATAATCAAAACGATACTTACAAACTTGTGATGCATAGTGTCGTATTTACCACTACCCAAATGTGATGGTTCCATTGTATCTAGATGTATGGCCATCGCATCTCGCTGAGCCTGCATCACGCTAGAAGTAGAAGTAGGAGACACAATATGTGTTGCACTGCCTCCACAACATCCACGTCCTCTAGGCCCACCTGTAGATCCACTTCTAGAACCTCCTCCTTCAAAGTGTGAGCTCGATCAATGAATCAGGCTAGAACCTGTATCGCGCTGAGGTGTAGAACACATACATCGACTACTGGAACCACGAGGGGAAGGCTGAGAAGGGGGTCGTGGTGGAGTCATAAAGCTAGGAGTACCTTCGGCGAGAGTCGTCCTGCCCGCGGGAGTGATGCTAGTGGGACTGAGGCTGATGGGAGTGAGGCTGATAGGAGTGAGGCCTTCACTTGTTGCTCTTCCATCATGCGAAGCACCCAAGGAGCTCTTGGTAGTGACACTATTCCATTGGGATTGGTAATTGCCCACAACTCTTGTAATATGACCTCGCTCTTCCAAGTTCTCCCTTTGTGCTTTGCTTTCTTTCTTTACGATCTAAGCCTTTCTAGAGAATCTCTCTCACATTCTGAAAATATGCATTGGGTCTACCAAATAATTGATCAATAATTCACTCTCGTGAAAGATCGACAATTGTGTCATGCCAGTAACTCGTGTTTCTACATCCCACAACTGCTTCCATTCGCTTGCTTTCATTTGGCATTGTGCTTGTCAGTCAATTTGCCCTTCATGTAAAACATGTTCATCTAGGTAAATATCTATGATGGTCCTTCATAGAGAAATTTTCGAAGTGCTTTGGAGTAGTGTGCTTCAAGTCATGGTCCACATAGGAGACAAGCATGGTAACCCAAAATCGGTAAACCTAAACATTCACCATAATCGAGCCAATCATGCATTGTCCACATAAGTATGCCTTGCACTCCATGTCTCGTCTTCTTATAGGTTGAGACATGTCATGCATAGTTTATCCCATCCCATAAAAGTGCGCAGCTTTTCCACAAGTGGTGAAAGGTATACATCCATGTTTTTGACCTTATACTTACTTGGCACAATGAGAGCTAATAATAAATGGTCCTTTTTTGTGGCCAACCATGGTGGGATGTTATAGATGACCAAACATACAAGCCATGTGCTCCATGAAGAGTTGTGTAAACCAAATGGATTTACTCCATCCATAGCTAGGCCTAGATGACAGATTTGAGGCTCACTAGCAAACTCTGGCCACTTACTATCTCTGTGTTTCCAAGCATCAAAGTCAGCAGGCACTCACATTACACCATCTGTAGACATGCTCTTTACATGCCATGGCATTAATTCAACTATGGATTTGCATCTGAACATTCTATTAATTAATGGAATGATAGGAAAGTGGCGAAGAACCTTTTGTGGGGAATGTTTCGCTCACAAGGTCTTCTCTAAACATGTTCTTTCCACACTTTGGGCATATGTGGAGATGCTCATACTCGTTTCGAAAGAAAATGCAATCATGCAAACAAGCATGCATCTTGCTATAGTCCATTCCAACGGATTGTAAAAGTTTTTTAACATCTCCACGTGTTGGAGGCATGTCATTGCTATTTGGCAAAAATTGACCTTTAAGAAGCCTGCGATAAGAAATTAGAATGATATTACTAAATAAAGTTATTTTGATACAACAATGAAAGTGTATTTCAAATCCACTTACCTAAACAATTCAAAGACACTACTATATGAACATCAATGAATGGATTAAAGATTGAGCATCATGAATGATGCATGTAGTATAGATATCTTTGTCCCAATGTATAGTGGTATGGGTTAGTCTTCGCATGTTCTAGTATTCTTCGTCATCTTTTGATCGTGGAAATTCTATCGTCTCCATGGAACCCACGACATCTTCTCCACCATCGTGGTCTTTGTCCATCTCATAAAACACCTCGAGCATTTGTTCCATGTGTTCATTCTGTGTAATGCTACCAGTACCTTGTAATTCTACCTCCCTCTTCATTCTCTTCTGTCCACAAGAGGTTACCGGTGCAATTTTTTTTGGGTCCACCTGCTCACCACGGGGACCATGCAAATGGTAGCATAGGTTTTGTAGTGGATTTTTATCAAAGGATCCATATTCTCTAACATGTGTAGTACAAAACCATCGTTTCCAAAAAAATTGATACTTGCATTGAGTACAAGGACATGCCATTCTCTCCTCCGGATCCAAAGATGCCATCTCATACCATGTGGACATATTAGGATATTTAATTCTAAAACCCTATTTTTTTATTAAAAAATATTCTTTTTTTTTATATTTAATTACATATATTTAATTTAATTCAAAACATAATTTCTTATGTGTTTAATTATACATAGTATATTTGATTATATATTGTACTTTCTTTCCTAATTTTTATAAATATATTATTATATATACTAATATTTAATTATATATATTTAATTTAATTAAAAAACCCTAAAATCCTATTTTTTATATATTTAATTTAATTTAAAAATCCTAACTCTTTTGATATTTATTTATCTATATTAAAATCCTATTTTTATATATATTTGATGGTGTACTTTACTTTTTTTCCTAATTTATATATATATACGTAATTATATATACTAATATTAAACCTAAAATCCTATTTTTTATATATTTAATTATATATATGTAATTTAATAAAAAAACCCTAAAATCCTATTTTTTATATATTAATTATACATATTCAATTCAATTAAAAAACCCTAGCTCTCTTCATATTTATTTATCTATATCAAAATCCTTATATTTATATATATTTGATTATATATTGTACTTTTTTTTTCTATTTTTCTTATATATATGATTATATACATTACTATTAAACCTAAAACTCTATTTTTACATATTAAATTATATAAATCATATTTTTATATATTTAATTTATATATTTAAAACCATAGCTCTTTTCATATTTATTTTTCTATACTAAAATCCTATTTGTATATATATATTTATTTACATGTTCTAAATTTTTTCTTAATTTTTTTCTTATATATATTTACTTTAACTAAAAACCCTAAAACCCTATTTTTTATATATTTAATTATATATATGTAAAAAAGCTAAAAATCCTAGAGACTATTTTTTATATATTTGATTATATATATTTATTATGATTGCATATGTGCATGTATGCATGTGTGTGTGCGTGTATGCATGTGTGTGTATATAATGTATGTATATATGTGTGTATGCATATGTGTATGTATGTAAAAAATGTAAAAGTGTAATCCTAAAGACCTAGATCTAAAACATGTATGTATATGTGTGTGTATGTGTGTATGCATATGTGTGTATGTATGTGTGTGTATGCATACGTGTGTGTATGTATGTATGCATATGCATGTGTATGTATATGTGTGTGTACATGTGTGTATGCATGTGTAAAGACCCTTAAACCCTAATCCTAAAGTCATAGACCTAAAACATGTATATGTGTGTATGCATGTGTATATACATGTGTATGTGTATATGTATTATATGTATATATGTGTATGAATGTTTAAAAACACTAAAACCCTAATCCTAACAACCTAGACCTAAAACATGTATATGTATGTATGCATGTGTATATACATGTATATGTATTATGTGTGTATATGAGTATGCATATGTAAAAACCCTAAAACCCTAATCCTAAAGACCTAGACCTAAAACATGTATCTGTGTGTATGCTTCAAATAGTTATTTAGTTCTCTCAAATCAAGAACTTTCTTGAAAAGAAAAATTTCCATCTTCCCACATTACATAAATTGTGTTGAAATATTTCGGCGTTGATGTGTGTGGACACAATAGGGCCATCAGGGCACTTTTTTCCCTTTTTAGGAGGTTCCCCCACCATCTATGTATGCTGATAACACTAATGGGTCGCTTATCTTTGTACATTCACTTGGTAATACATTCAGTATTGTGTGTTATGCTCCAAGCTTCTTCTCCTTCCTTGTATTGTTCACATGTTTCCACAGACCTCAAACTCCAACAATTGGTATCAAGGCAAGTCGCTGCTTCATCTGGGGTTTCGCCGACACCCCTCTGGTCACACTCTCAAAATCGCACGAAAATTGGTGAGCATACCTAAGGTGATTAGGACTTCAAAACAACTTCTCTCTATTGTGTTGAAATCGAGATCTAAGCTCCTTTCGGCCTCCAAACGCACTATCACATTGATTGTGCACGCAATTTTGTCCTTTTGTTCCAAACATATATACAGGTTTCGATTCACCAATATAAGTGCCTCAAAGTCTGCTACATATCTAATGAGCTCCACAGGTTAGTTATGTTGAACTTTTCAAGATATAGTCATTTTTCTACATGAGGGTATTCTAGTTAGTGGTCATGGTTGAAAGCAATGATGTATTCCATCTGTTGGCTGTTGAAGATAGATTGGATGTTATTAATTACCCATTATAGGCATATATGATGCATCATATATTGGTTGCAAAAGGAATGTGGAATATTGTGCAGGGTGTTGAAAAGCATCCTATCCTGCAACTATAGTTATTGAAGGTGATGTGGATGGCATTGGAGGTGATGATCTTCAGGTTCCTATTTGTGTTGTAGTTCTTACTGCACCTACTACAGAGCAACTTTGTTGGGATGGCAGAGATGCTCAATCACATGCATTGATAGCCTTGTCTATCAAACATGCCATTATTCCTGACATTCTCTCTTGCAAAAGACAAAGGATGCTTGGGATACACTTATCGCTTTATCCCAAGCGAGGAATGAGGCTCATTTTGCTTACCTCTGAAAACAATTGGAGAGTGAGCACATGAATGAAGGAGATTCCATGGATAATTTTTTGATAAAGATAGATTTGAAGAAGCAATTGATTTTTGTTGATGAAGTCTTGCCAGACATATCACTTGGCAGACTATTCTAAACAGTCCTCTAGATTCATATTAGAGTTTTGCTTCTACTCTTCGATTGATTATGAAAGGCAATCCAAATGCCTTAACATTTGAGGAGTTAGTCTCTATTCTATTGTAGAAAGATTAGTCTAGGTAGAATAGGTCCATTATGCATGTTGCAGATCAAGCTCTCCTTGATAATCAGAAGGGCAAAGGTAAGTGGAGCTCATCTACTAGTAAACAAAAATTTGCTAATTGTGCACAATAAAAAAAGGATGAAAAAGATGAGAAGAAAACAAAAAACCATAAATTGTTTGGAAAATATTTCATGTCATAAAGAGTTGTCCAAAATTGGCTGTAAAAGAGGCAAAGAAGAAAGAGGTTAGAATGGTTGTTGCAGAGGCCTCTACACCCAGAATAGAGTCTACTAATCTTGTGTAGAATGAAGAATGTGCATTTACTACTATTTGCAGTTATGAACCATCTTCTCATGAACAGTGTATGTCTATAGTAGACTCAAATGTTTGGTACTCTGATAGTGGGGGAACCAAACATATTAGCTCAAAGTGCAACTTTTTCCCTTCACTTGAGCTGGCCCCTATAGGGAATACTATCACATGTGCCAATAACTCCTTTTATCATGCGATGGGAGTTGGTAAGATCATTCTGACTACTATTGATGGTAGTTCTTTTACATTATTGGATGCTTTATTTGTGGCAAGGATCAAGAAAAATATGTTATCAGTTTCAGCATTAGCCAAGATCGACTTGGTTGTGAAATTTGTTGATGACCGATGTATAGTTCATGATTTGTCAAATAACAATCTTAGTATTGTTTATGGCATTTTATGTTTCGGGTTGTATAAGCTCATAGACTATGAAAAAATTATGAAAGATTCAGCATGTGTAGTACATGATTCTCAAGCTATCTCAGATGCAAAGCTATGCCATGCACATTTTGGTCATCTAAATTTTGCTAGTTTGTTATGCCTGCAGAAATCTAAAATTGTGTCCTCTCTGCCCAAACTTGAGGCACCTAGTAAACATGTTGGTGAAGGCTGTAATTTGCACAAAATGTGGCATTCCTCATTCCCAAAATATGTTTACGTCCAAGCTACTCAAAAACTACAACTTGTTCACAGTGATGTCTCTAGTCCTATGCAGACACCCTCTTTTGGGAACGACCTTTACTTTGTGAATTTTATTGATGATTTCTCCAGGCATGCATGGATGTATCCAGTGAAAGCTTAGTTTGAAGTGTTTATGTGCTTCAAACAGTTTCTAGTTTTGGTTTGAGAATATGTCAGCATGTAAAATGGGCACCCTCCATTTTGATTGAGGGGGTAAGATATGTCTTCTAATTTTAATGCATTTCTAGTTTAACGTGGGATAAAACATTAGTATACAGTGTCGTATACACCTCAACAGAATGGAGTTGCTGAAAGGAAGAACATGTCACTCATGGAAATGGTGAGGTGTATGATCAAAAGTCAGGCTTTACCACATAGTTTCTTGCTTGAGGTTGTTATGTGTGAAAAATATGTACTTAACAGGTGTCCCACTAAAGCATTGCACTCTATCACTCCATATGAGGCTTGGCATGGTCACAAGCCATCTATTACTCATTTGCATGTCTTTGGTTGTCTAGGATATGCATTAGTGTATGAACAACAACACAGGGAATTGGATGACAAAGCAATGAAATGTTTTTTTTTTGGTAGAGTTCTAAAAGCAAAAGCTATTGTCTTTATCATCCACACAATAAACGCATTTTGGTTAGCCATAATGTTGTTTTTGTGGAAGATACAATTCAGTCATTACTTTCATATACTAAGGAGATATTAGTTAGGTACAAAGATATGTATGACACTTTGCTACCTCTTTTTACACGTGCATAGTCTAGTGTTGGTCCAAATGAGGCAATTTCTCAGCCTTTACAAGTTTCATGTGATGATGGAGATCATTCCATTTCTGATGCAAATTTACATGATGCACTTGTTGATGAAAGAATTGATATAGAGGAGGCAAAGACTATGCCTAAATGGCTAGTGTAGATTTTGCGAGATAACAAATTAGATACACCTCTATCATATCATACTCATTTAGGCTCTCATAGTGCTTCTTTTGCATCAGACTGCCATGTTATGGTTGGCTTGTCTTTGTGATGAGAATGAGCCTATTTTGTTTGATGAAGCACAAAATTCAAAAAATTGGATGCCTGCTATGCAATCATAATATGATGTTATGATGAAAAATGGTACTTGCTCTTCATGTGATTTGCCTCCTGGCAAGAAGGCCATTGGCACTAAGTGGGTATACAAGCTGAAGTGTAATCTTGATGGAACAGTTGATAGGTATAAGGCTAGGCTTGTTGCAAAAGGTTATGCTCAAGAAAGAGGCATGATGTTTGATGAGACCTTTGCTCCCACATGCGGAATGACTATTGTTTGTAGCATCTGTGCACTTGAAGCTCACCATGCTTGGAATGTACATCAGTTGGACAATAACACAACATTTATGAATGGTGACTTACATGAGGAAGTGTATGTATTTCAAAATTTTGTGCAGAAAGTGCATGAAAACAAAGTATGCATGTTGAAGAGGGCATTATGTGGTTTGAAGCAAGCACCATGTGCTTGGTATGAAAACATACATGCCTACTTGATTGCACATAGTTTTGAGAACAGTCCAACTGAGAGAACCTTATATGTTAAGCGTTATGATGATGTACTTCTGATCATTGTTGTGTATTTTGATGACATGTTGCTCATTGTTCCTAATGAGAATCATATTGCTGATTTTAAGCATGATTTACATGCCTTTGAGATGTCAGATTTGGGGCATTTGCATCATTATTTGGGCATTGAATTCATGCAACTTGATGTAGGAATAGCTCTGGGTCAAACAAAATATATTGACACATTATTGAAATGTTTTGAACTTGAAGACAGCAAACCTATTGCTAGTCCTATGGAGACAGGTTTATGATTGAGTCTTCATGATGTTGTAGATGCGTTTGACGTTGTTCTCTATCAATAGATTGTTGGATGCTTGATTCACTTATGCATAACTTGGCCTGATATTCACTTTGTTGTCTCACAGATGAACAAGTTAATGCATTGCCCAGGTGTTAAGCATTGATAGGTGATTAAGTGCATCTTTCGCTACTTGAGTGGTACTCGGCTACTTGGATTGTTTTATCCCAAGGAGGAATCACTACCGCCTAATGTACATACTTTTTTTGACTCTGATTGGGCGAGTTGCTATGACATTTGTGTGTCCACCAATGGTTTTCTTCATGCTTGACTAGCTTCTGCATATCTTATTTGAGAAAGAAGAAGCCTACTATGGCCACTTCTAGTTGTTGAGTGTGTGTGTGTGGCTTAGATGCCTTATGGTTGATTTTGGTGTTGGTTAGTTCTTAGCCACCACCATCTTCATTGACAATGAGAGCACCTTAGTAGTTGCAAGGAACCCAATGTTCCATGCTTACAATAAGCACATTGAGGTGCACTATCTTTATGTCAGAGAGAGGTTCTCTACTGGAGAGATCAGTTTGGCATATGTGCCCACACATGAGAACATTGTAGAATTTTTCACAAAGGCTCTGCCTAGGAAAAAGTTTGAAGCTTTTCGCAAAGCTTTGGGCTTAATTCCTTTTGTGGATTGATTCCACATAGCTTGGCAGTTCCTTATACATGAGTGCTAGATCCTTCTTCACCACATCACTCCCACGGGGATTTGTTGATATATTTAGGTAGTGATGTGCATGAACACACTAGGAGCATCAGAGCACTTTTTTCCCTCTTTAGGAGGTTTTTTTCCCCATCTTATATATATGCCTATAACCCTAACATGTCACTTATCTTTGTACATTCACTTGGTAATACATTCAGTTTTGTGTGTTGAGCTCCAAGCTTCTTCTCCTTCCTTGTGATGTTCGTGTGCTTCCATAGACCTCAAACTCAAAAAAAAAAAAAAAATATTGCATATCAATCATCCAATGTGGATCGTCACATGCATCCTCAAAAGTAAGTGGTTCTTCATTACATGTTGTTGCGATAAGAGAATAATCCACAAAATCACTTGATGCATGGTGACAGCTTGATCTTGTTTTACCTAGTGAAGGTGCACTCAATTTGTTGTGCGTCAAAGTTTGTTTCAATCACTTTGGCATAGTTTGTGCACTCTTGATAGATATGTGTTTATTATGTAATACATCATCAATATGTTTTCATGCTCATTTTCAACCATATTTTTCTGTAAATGTTTAGCCATATGTGGTTGGAAATTTCTAGCAGTGTCGACCATTTTTTGTTGAAAATTTTCAGCCATGTTTGGCTCGAAATTCTCTAGATTTTTAGCTCTACTTTGCTAGAACTTTTCAGCCCTTTGAGCCTCAATGGCTGATCTACATGGCCATAGTTAAGCACACCACTTTGGAACAAAGGCATGAGTGTATCGAACACATCTTGTGAGCTAACTGTTGGCTGTTTTTTGAATTCAAGTGGAGGAAAAACTAAATTTTCAGCAAATAACACATCTTGACTCAAAATAATTGTGTTTTTCAATGGATGGTACAAATTTCATCCCTTACTTCTAGTACCATAACCAAGAAATATACATTTCTTTGCCTTGTCATCAAGTTTGTGACGTTGTTTTCATGGAACAAGAGCATATGTCAAACAACCAAACACACACATATGAATAACATTTATGTCCATTTCAAGCCTCATAAGGAGTTATGACTCTCAAAACTTTTTTAGGGTAGCGATTCAACACATAGTTTGCACACATGACTCCTGCCATTGAAAACTTGTTAGGAAGGTGTGTTGCTTTAACCATACATCGTGCCATTTCAAGGAGTGTTCTATTTTTACGCTTGGTAACACCATTTTGTTGAGGTGCATATTGATGGAGAGTGTTAATCTCCAAAAGAACAAGTTATCCTTGAAATTATAGCACCTCTATATCAAGAATAACTTAAAACCTTCACCAATTTGGAGGATCAATACTCAACTACCAAAATCTTGAACAAACTGTGAAGAAGATGTCGACACAAAAAGTCTGCTGCACATAACTCATTCATTGACTTATTAAATGTGTAAAGTTTTTTATAAAACTTTGTACAAGGTGTTGCCTACAGTTCGAGCACCTCCTCCAAGTTAAATCATTCCAAAAGACTCAGTAGATCTTGAGAAATGATCTGAACAAGTCACCTATGTCTAAAACTATAGTTCTTAACAATCGACTTGACACCTATAACTTCTAAAGCTTGGTTCTCCCAAACTAGAACCCATTTATGCAAATGCTTTTAGCCATAGATGGCTTACCTCCCAACTTATATGTTGACTCCTCATTTGTGCAAAACTTTACACTGTGCACTGAGAACTGACCATTTCTTTGACCATCGGGATTGCGCCTATTTCAGAAGACACTCAACACTTTCTCACATATGAATGTTCCTACTCATAATTCTCACAGCCTGTTTACAATTATGCTCTCAAACTTTAACCATAGACTCATTAACTAAATTAGACACCTACAAAAGGATTCTTGAATTGATCAAGCACAGAAGGAGAACACACAAAAAAATCGGGTGCAGCTTTTCTTCATTACTGAAAAGTTTCACATCTGGATGAGAGAGCTATCTTACTCACTTCACAAGTGTCTAATAACTTCTAATTCTCTTCAATTCTTGTTCTCTCACACTCTCTCATATTTTCCCCGACATTTTTCCTTGTATATATAGACAAATACGTACAAGATCATAACCATACAAAAGTATAAGTGAGCTAACTCTAAGTTAATGTACATATGTATACATATCTTCATTCTCTGAACATATACTTTCTTCATGCTTCATGACTTGATCTTTTCTTCAATCCTTGACTTCAAAAACTCATAAAAACTTCAATTGTTGATTTTCTTGCACCAACAGCTCCCCCTCAATCATCAATTGAGGTTTTTTCTATCTTCTTTATACCTGCCATGTCTTTGAATCTCTGTAGCTTTGGTCCATCCAAGCTTTTAGTTAGCATATCAGCTATCTGATCTTTTGTTGAAGTATGTATAACTTCAATCTCTTTATCCATCACTTTCTCTCTTAGAAAATGATATTGAATCTCAATGTGTTTAGTCTTGGCATGAAAAACAGGATTAGCAGCTAAATATAATGAACTCACGTTATCTCCATGAATAGTGGGTGTACTCTGAATGATGTCAAAACTCTTCATAAGAGTCTTAAGCCATATCACTTCCTTTGCAGCTTCAACCATACCTTTGTACTCAGCCTCTGTGGATGATAAAGCAACTGTATGTTGCTTCTTTGAACACCATGAAATTAACTTATCTCCCACATAACACAACTTGATCTCCTATCATCAGGATTACCTACCCAATCTGTATCCATAAGTTGATCTCCTATCATCAGGATTACCTGTCCAATCTGTATCACTATATATCTTGATGTTTGTATCTGATGTAAAACCATAGTACAAACCTTCTTTGAGTGTACCCTAAATGTACCTCAACACTCTTTGTCCTACAACCCAATGTTCTTTCCTAGGACAATGCATGAATTGAGATAATACTCCAATTGCATATGAAAAGTCAAGCCTAGTTAATGTAGCATAGATCGGACTACCAACCAAACTTTGATATAGCTTCATGTCCTTGAATTCTTCTCCTCCATATCTGCTCAATTGTGATTTACCTCCATTGGAGTAGGTGCTACCCTGCAATCATCCATTTTAAACTTGATCAACAAGTTTTTCAAATACCTTTCTTGAGTTACATACACTCCATGTTGAGTGTATGAGATCTCCATGCCCAAGAAATATGAAAAATCTCCCAAGTCACTAATCTTGAACTCTTTCTCCATTTGCTTCTTTAGGCTTTGAACTCCTTTCTCATTTGTACGTGTAAGAATTATATCATCAACATATATGCACATGTAAATGAACCCATCATCACTTGCTTTAACAAGCAGGATACTATCTGCTTTAGATACTTGAAAACCAAGTTCCTTCAAAAACTTCACAAGTCTATAATTCCATGCCCTTGGGGCCTACTTCAAACCATACAAAGCTCTCTTCAACTTACATACATGATTTGGATACCTTTCATCTCTGAACCCTTGTGGTTGCTCCATGAAAACATCATCTGAAATATAACCATTTAGAAAAGCATTCTTCACATCTAATTGACATAATTTCCAACCTTTACATGCAGCAATAGCTATGAGTGTCCTGATGGTTGTCATCTTTGCCACAGGACTATAGGTCTCATCATAATCTATACCATATGTCTGAGCAAATCCTTTCACAACAAGTATAGCTTTATACCTAGACACACTTCCATCTGCAAACCTCTTTGTCTTGTAGACCCATTTGCATCCAATGATCTTATGACTATTTGGTTTAGGAACCAAATCCCATGTGTCATTCTCCATCAATGCATCATACTCTTCCTGCATAGCTTTCTCCCAATTTTCCTTGACTTTTGCCTCTTCATATGTAGAAGGGTCTTCATTTGTCTTTACCATATAAGCATAATCTTTAGTAGCCAAAAAAGAAGTGTCATAGCTATACCTTATAGGTTGCCATTTGTGTCTTGATGACCTTCTTAGTTCTCCACTCCTTGAGGTTTCTGGTTCATCACATTCTGGATCAAACCTTGGCACTTCTTCAACTTCAACATGTACTTCATTGTTCTCTTCTTCATCAAATATATGAACCTTTGATTTACCTTTCTTTTGATTCACAACTTCTTCATCACCTGAGAATATTGATTGTACCTCCATACCAAGTACCTTACTCATCAAATGTAACATCTTTTGACACAAGGAATTGTTTTGTGGATGGACTCCACAACCTATATCCCATTTGCTTATCATCATATCCAATGAACACATACTTTTCAGCTTTAGGTTCAAATTTGTGCCTCAATTGAGATGGCACATATGCATATGCCAAACATCCAAATACTTTGCAATGATCTAGAGTAGGTCTCTTACCCCACCATGCTTCATATGGTGTCATACCCTGCAAAGTTTTACATGGTAATCTATTGACCAAATACGTAGCTCTATTTACAGCCTCAACCCACAAATAATTGGGACAATTTTTCTCCTTCATCATGGATCTTGCAAACTCAACAAGAGTTCTATTCCTCCTTTCTGCTACACCATTTTGTTGAGGAGAGTACCTGCAAGTAACCTCCCTTTTTATACCTGCATTCCACAAGTAATCACTGAACTCATTAGAGAAATACTCTCCCCCTCCATCTGACCTTAGTCTCTTCAACTTTTGACCTTTGATTCTTTCTGCATACACATGATAATGCTTGAATGTATTGAATACCTCTTATTTATCTTTGATCACATAGATAGGGATCCATCTGGTAGCATCATCAACATAAATTACATAATACCTTGAACCATTGTTACTAAAATCCTTTGATGGTCCCTACACATCTGTGTGTACCAACTCAAGCTTCTTTGAATACATAAAACCATGCTTGGAATAAGATTGCTTATGAGCCTTACCTAATTGACATGCCTCACATCTGCATGTCATATGTTGACCTGCAACATTAGGCAATCCAAGCACTGAACCATTGTTGACCATATCTTTAATACCTCTTTCATTAAAATGTCCAAGCCTTTTGTGCCAAAGATCTAACTCAGAGATCTTATGTCCTCCATAGGTGAATAAGGCATGACCAACATTACCTTGAATCTTCAATGTGAACAATCTTCCTTCTTTATTCCCTGAAACAATTTGTTTATACCCATTGCTAGGGTCTTCCACAAAAACTCCTTCATTAGTGAACCTAACTTCATAACCTTTTTCAACAATTTTTCCTACACTTATCAAATTCTTTGGAATTGTAGGAACATACAAGACCTTACTCAAGAAAGTACTTCCATCCTTGGCCTTCACTGATCCAATTGACTTCACATTGTGCTTTGTATTATCACCTGTTTGAACTACATGACTAGTTACCTTATTTTCCAAATCAGTCATCAATGCTATGTTGCCACTCAGGTGATTGCTACACCCTGAGTCAATGTAGAAGACTCTTTGGTCTTCACTTTGCCTTTCACAAGTTGCATTCATAATCAATGTTGAATCCTTCTTCTGATCTGAAGCATATTTGTAGTAGGTATTGTTGTATTGTTGGCTTTGGAATCCTCTACCTGCATTTCTTCCAAAATAACCTCTACTACCTCTACCTCTAAAATTACCTCTTTGATTTCTGCTACCTCTTCCTCTTGAATTAAAGTTCTAATTATATCCACCATTATTCTGATTATTATGCCAACAAACATGAGCTAATTGATTTGTCTCACCACAAATACAACAAGCTTTGACTCCATCTTTATTACGTCGACCTCTTCCTCTACCTTTGCCACCTCCTCTTCCTCTTAGGAAGTTAGCTTGGCTAGTTGTACCTTCATCTTCATTTGCTAGTTGCTTCCCTTTGCTATTCTTCTTTTTATCCTTTGAATACATTGCTTGACCTGCACTCTTATCACTTTCACCATTGACATCCTGCTCAAAGGTTAGCATGTGTCCTCGCAACTGATTATAATCAGGAGTAAAATGATCTAGTGATAATTCAGTAGACAAAATGAATGGTTTCCATTTGTCGTCACCTCTCAAACCTGTGAGGATTTGCCTTACCAATTTATCCTCCTCAATATCTTCATCAACTGCTCCTAATGCATCTGCAATGTCCTTCATCCTTGTTACATAATCTGAAATAGATTGAGAGGCCTTCTTCTTGAATGTGGTAAACTCTGCCCACAAGGATGCCTTCCTTGACTTTGTGGTGTTTTGGAAATGCTCCTCCAAAGCATTCCATATATTACTTGCACTTACAAGACCTCTAATGTGAGGTAGCAAGTAGTCATTAACTCCCATATAGATAGTGCTCCTAGCTTGAGCATCTCTCTTCATCCAAGTCTTCAAATCTGACAATTCATCCCTAGTTGGAACTCTTTGAACTGAGGCTTCTCTTCTTCACCTATGATATAACCTATCAAGTCTTTGCTCATAAGATGAGCTTCCATCCTCATTGACCATGCTGGATAGTTCTCTCTATCCAATTTCTCTATCTGAAGAGAATCTCCCGTCCTTTCTTCACCTGTGTATTAAATTCTTCAACCTTTATAAGAAACGAGTGTACCTTTGCTTCGAATGAAGTTCCTTTTGTCTTCCTTGATATCTTCTGACCTCCTTCTCAAGCTTTACTTTCAAGCTTTCACCTTTTGTATCTTCAAATGTTGGATTCTTTATAACTGCAGCAATCGGGGTCCTCCTTTCTTCAATTTTGATGCTTCTTGCTCTGATACCATTGATGGAGAGTGTTAATCTCCAAAAGAATAAGTTATCCTTGAAGTTAGAGCACTGTCACTCTAGCACAATGGTGAGTACCAACGTGAGAAGATTCACCTCATAATTGTCAATCCGTGGAGACGTGAGGACTAGTATGAAGACTATGAGCAAGTGAAGGCACAAGTGTGTGAGTGAGAAGCACACAAGCATGCACACACACACACGCGCACACAAGGCAAGAACAAGGAGAGGAACAATGGAGTTCTTTGCATTAGTCAAAAAGTCTCTTACATAAGCTCAATTCACAAACAATCTAACCTCAAAAATGAGCTCTCTAGCTCTTTTTATAGTTTTCTAACTAGCTTTGGTCTTGTCCAGACCTAGTGTCCGGCCTAGTTAAAAATTAGGTTCTAGAGCCTATTTGAGGGCTCAAACAGAGTCTAAAAATTATGAAAATTGATATGTAGCTAGTTCTAATACTCCTCAAGCTCGAGGACTCCTCAGCTTGCACAAAATGGAGTCTATTCTACCAAAAACGGAATTTATAATGTTTGTGTAGTGATTAAAATCACTTGAGTTGTAAATGGTCCATGGAAAAAATGATTGGGCCTTGTTGTCGTATTGTGCATGACTCCTCCGTTGTGCTAGTATGCTCTTCATCTGACTTGTATGCCAACACGCCCCCCTTCCTAGTGTCTGTCGCCCCTGACAGACCTCTGTTCTATCGGGTGGTCGATATAGTATTGGATGACATTGGTGGCAAGTTCGTGTTCTCCTATCCTTAAGCCTCTTGCAAGATCAGCTTCCAATGCATCCCAATTTATTGCGCCAGGGACCTCTGGTTGCGGTGTGGTGTAGTACTCAGAGTACATTGCTTGTTCACAAGCAAAGAGATGGAGCAGGTGTGTTGGCTTCGGTGCGAAGATCTCCGAGTGATACTCTTAGAAACCCGATCTGAACATTTCTTCGAAGGTCTGTTTGTAACATGCAGGGAGGTATTTGATGCATGCATGCCAGGCGTAAGCCACACGAATACTGAGGGTGGTGCTCATGTCATACACCAAATCATAATTTCCATTGGTAAACCCCGGTAGACGTACCTGTGGTGCGGCTGCATTTCTAAAGGTTTTCAGGACTACCTGCATCATATCTAAAATCCTAAGCATCATTTGAGCTGCCACATCTGGCATGGGCTTCAATCGTGGCATCCAATGTCGAATTGTTCCCATCATGTATGCTACCGACGGTGGTCCCTGTGGTGGCGCAATGTACGGGTAGTTTAGCCATTCCTTGCATTGCGCGTTGTTCTGCACTTTGATATTGAATGCCTTCCCAGACTTGCGACATGGAACTTGACCGTAGCATGGATTGTATAGGAGATGTAAAGGCGCGTTGTTCCATGTGCGTAGCATTTCTGGATATGTCTCTAGAAGTTTCTGCCGCCAGGTGGGTTGATGAATTTTGCCTTTTTGCACCTCTGGAGGAAGGTCTTCGGGTTGAAACTGGGTAGCAAAGGTAGGAATCTTACCCGTGACTCTCTGTATTTCTGCATTATAATCAGCCAGGATAATATAATAAGGCCTGTATTGGAGTTCAGATGAGAGGATAAGGCGTCTCGATGACAGGTTCTTGAAGTAAGCAGATTGTAGCACAGTTTCCTCTATGACCCTCATGGCCTGATTTTGCACTACTGTGCGCTCTTCGTGAGAACTCCCGATTTCCTCCACTTGACGTAGCCATGGAGGCCGTGGTGCTTCGAATGTGTTCTGAGCTTCTTCCGTTTGTTGGCCTCCTGGGAAGGGTTGTGGGTCGTATTCTTCTTCAAATGTCTGTTCCACAGGAATTTGTACTACTTCTTCGTCGGTGGGAGCCTCTGGAGGGGAAGGTGGTCTCTCATATTGTAGTAGACGTGCTTGCAATTCGGTGACCTGTTTCTGGAGATCTTTTAAGGCCTCTGAGTCTGTGAGAAGTGAAGCCGCGGAGGAGGTGGTTTGAGAGGCTGCTGTTGTTTCTTTTTGGTGTTTCTGCTTCAGTTGACCCAGTTCCTCTGATAGCAGGTCATGTGCTTCAAGTAGCATGGCATAGTCTTCCAATATGATCTTGATATTGTCGGGGGTCACTGCTTGAAACTTTGATGGGCTGGTGGGTGCCCTAGGTGTGCTTTCGATAGCTGCTTCTAGGTTTTCCTGATTTTCTAAGTGCAGGTGTCGATTCTCTTCATGAGCGGAAGCAAGATGTCGCTTGAGTAGGGCCATATTTCGCTGAAGCTTTGAATTGCGTTCCAGCTGTGTCCGTAGATGACCTTCTACCACTTGTATTGCTTCCTGATCTGTGTTCTGTAACTGTACCTCCAATATGCTATGAGCCTCTTGGAGAGTTTGGAATTGTGTGTGGAGGCGAGCATTTTCCTCCTCTAGTGCAGCAAGGCGGTGTTGTAGTGTCTCCGAGTGCTCTTGCAGGCGTTCATTCTGTTGTTGGAGCTGATTGTAATCTGTCCTTAAGTTTGATATACAAGCTAGCATGGTGTCCAATGCATTTTCTATAGATGAAGGGGTGGTGTTTACAATGGAAGATGCATGGGAAGGGAATTGGGGAAGGGGAAGAGTGAATGATGTGTCTATTGAAGACGTGTGTGTGGGTGAAATTGGTGGAGGGGGAATGGGAGGAGGTGGAAGTGTGGGGGGAGGGGGAGGTGCCGTGGGTGGTGAAATGTCCATACTTTCAGGAGTGGGTGCGAGTGTGGGGTCTACCATATACATTGGAATGGTAGGTGGTGTGTGTGTGAAAGTGCTGAATGGATGAGAAGTGGGGTGGGGAGCTGAAAATAAAGGGAATGGTTGAGACCTGGGTTGAAAAGTTCTAGCAAGGAAGTTATGGAGGGATTGGAGAAGTGGAGAGATGGAGGTCGGCAGTTGAGGTTGTAGAGTTGAGGAGGGCATGAAGGGTTGCGTGGTAGCAGGGAAACCCATGAATATGGATCTAGGGTCAGGATGACCTATGGTTGAGGGCATGGGGGATGGTTGTCCTAGGGCAGGCTCTATGAGCGATTCGGTGGATTGTGTAGTGATGGGGGTTGCTTCATAGATTGGGTTATCAGAGGTGGAGAATAGGGTTGAACTAGAGATGGGAGTACGGAAGATGAAGGTTGGTTCGGTGGGTTGAGTGGTCGAGGTGATTTCCACGGTTTCTGCTCTAGGAGGCGATGGTGGGGTTGTGGGTGGTAGTGGCTCGGTGGATTCCTCATGGGTGACTGGGTGCTCTTGGCTAGCAGTTTCTGTTGCTTGGGAGGTTGTCCTGATGGGTTCGGATGTAATAATTGGCCCTTCTGCCGTTGTAATGGGGATCTGGATATTCTTACCTGAGCGTGGTCGTGTCTGGAATCTTCGTGGATCATATTGAACTGGAGACCTCCTAATGGCGGTCCGCACTGCTTCTGCTACCCCATATGTTTCTGCCATCAATAAGAGACCTTCACTATATTCTGAGTCAACTCCTGCTTCTTCCAACAGCTGAGTCATGAGTACTCTACTGCTTTGTTCGGTGAGCAGTTGTTGCGATCGCACTCGTTCCATAATTTGATACAGCCTTCGGAGTTCTGCTGTATAGGCTGGGGCTTCAGTGGTCTCCTCTTCATATGCTCCTTCTTCTTCTAGGTGTCCTTGTTGTTGACCTTGTTGAGCGTCACTCCAATGTACATGGCGGCCGTCTGTAGATTTTCTTCTTCTTTGTGAAGATGTGCCTTGTTCTTCTGCATCTGAATAAAACTCTACATCAGAGAGGTGTGTACTTTGTAAGAATGCTTCGAAGTCCTGGGGATCCATTCCTTCAGCATCTCCAGTTGTAGAAAATTCAAATTCAGATGGAGCAGGAGGAGCTGAAGGGGTAGCTTGTGTCGTAGTTTCAGATCCAGACCTGGGTATCCTAATGGTAAAGGGAGGTACAATGGCCTCCCCTCGTGGCGATACTTCAGGAGTAGTCAGAACTTCCCTTGTCTGGACACAAGGGATCGCACCCCTCATGCGCTTGGATTGATGTGTGGACGTCTTGAGATTCTTAAACATTTGTAATTGTGCCCAAGTTAAGGCACGTTCAATGGGAACATCGTATGCTAGGCACCGGTAAATAATGCGTGTGATTGCACAGCAACCGTTCACCACTAATTTCCTAGAAGACCTTTTATTTGCTTCATACAATTGATCTATAATCCATACCGGCAGCTTAATTGGTAACGCACCTGCCTCCGCTAAGTAGAGAGCGAACCAGATTCTTTTGTGTGGTTGTGTGAAGCGGTCTTGGCCGGGGAAAGCAAAATGTTGCATGCACATACGGAGAGGGATGGACACGTTTGGTGTGAGTGCTGCCATGTCTTTAAGCTTCAATAGTTTCCTATCCTTCATGTTAGTAGGAACGAGAGCATCCTTCTCAGAAGGTACATGTGTGCCGTGCATATTCAAAGCAGCGCTCACCAACTCCACAGTAAGTTCAAACCTCTTTAACTCGTTGTTGCCCAGCAAGGAAGGAAGAACAAATGATCCTGGTTTGTCCTTTTCTTCATTAGCTTGTAATGTGGAGACCAAATAATAGCATCGGAGGAGATCCAATTTAGGTAGTGGTGCTTCAAAGTATTCTGCTAGCCCTGCACATTGCCATATGGTCTGGAGATCCTTGGTGTTCTGTAGAGTCTCAAACTCCTTGGAGAAAAATTGGAATCGAACCCATGATCTGTCATACTCGCACTTAGACTCCCATATATACTTGGCCTCTCCTAATGGACCTGGCATGCCATTGAACCAATGAGAATTGGCATGGACTCTTTCTGTGATCCCTGTGGGTGGATCCGGTAACGGGATCTGCTGAAGGTGTTGTTGGAAAACAATGTCTATTGGTCCATCTTACTTTCAGGATATAGGATGAATAGCCTTCAGTTTTACTCTTATGTACAAGCAAAGGCGCCAGCCATCATGGATAAGCAAACATCCTCCCATGTAACCCACCAGGGTTCGAGTCTCGTCGCAGGCAACGCGAAAACGTGAAAGAACTTTTATACTTTTGCTTTACTTTAAACTCAATAGCGGACGGCAGTTTTTCGGATTACGAAGACGACGGAGATAGATTTTTTTTAGACTATCGCATAGCGATCGCAAGTGCTTTAAGAATAGTGCTTTATTGGTGCTTTTCAAGGGAACAAGAATACTATACAAACAAGTGCTTGGCTCACTTGTATTCATCCTTCACCAATTTCAACACAAGCTTTGGAGCTTGGACCTCAGTAGAGGTGGTGTTTCTTCTAGCACATGGGGCAGCCATGGTGCTATCTTGAAGCATGTTGAGGAGCAGCTACGTAGTTCTTCTTGGTGATTCTTCTTGGAGAAGATGAAGGGTGTGCTCACACTCTAGCTCATGGAGAGGAGGTCATCTCTTGTTCATGGCAAGAAGACTTGATTATTAGCAGCTTGATGGTGAGGATCGCCCATCTACATGATGTATTTGAAGATCATCTTCTACAAGAAGATGTTAGGTTGAAGATTATCTTCTACAAGAAGATGTCTGGCTACTTCAAAGACATTGGATGGGACCATCTACATGATTTTGAAGATTATCTTCTACAGGAAGATATTAGGTTGAAGACTGTCTTCTACAAGAAGATGTCGGGCTACTTCAAAGACATTGGATGGTGTTTAACATAAGATTCATATCTTATGTTAAAGTATTCAGGTACATATTCTCTTTATGCACACAGGTACTACTTGAAGTTTATGGAGGCAATGGCGTTCATATCAGAAGGAGTCCTATTCGGCATAGGTACAAGAGAATCAGTACTTATATGCTTTATGCATATTTTTATCAGGTGTTTGAGAAGGTGTGTTCACATGAGTTTGAGGATTTCCTGCAGCAAACTTGTTAGCATTCTATGCTACTTTATAAGTATGTGATCTTTTCACACACGTATCTGACTTAGGGTCTTCCATAGCCTAAGTTTAGATGTAGGTTTGTTGACCATCAGTTTCACACTGATCCTTCCTCATTCAGTTACTCATATTCACTCTTCTATAACCTATTAGGTCACACATCTCATGTATATTCAGATTATTGCCCACACATCTGAATATGTTTGTTACATTGTACATTCACTCATTCATCTATTTCTCATCACATAGAGTGGTTGAGAGTTTTGCTCCCACATTGTACATTGAACATTGGTATATATGATACTATGAGTAAGCGATGGCTTACGTAACACCTTACACATGTCGTCTATTCTTTCTCTATCTTTGTCTCATCATTTGTATGATTAAGTTGTGTTATGTTCATGTTTTGTCAATATGGAAGATTGCTAGAATTAATGTTGTACATGAATGGAACTATGGAACCATGGACCTGTGACATGAGCCTAAGGGCCTACCTCACTTCCAACATTTGGTATCAGAGCACTAAGGTTTTGGTTTCAGAACTTTAGATCTTTGGCATCAATGCATTAAGGCTCTCATATTCACAGGTTTCCAGAATTCCAGATTTACAACATATGATTTGAAAGCATCTTCTAATATTTGACATTTGACATACACACTTAATCTAGATGAGTAGAGATTTGAGAATTAGACAATTCAGTTACATGTGTATTCATCAGTGTGGAGTATGAAGTTGATGATCTGTTAGCAGCCAAATATTTTTGGAAGAGTATGCAAATACTTTACAAAAGTATTATTTGAAGACCCAGAATTGATGAAGAGAAGACTACTTCAAATTCAAGGAAGAACAATGGTTTAGAGAAGATGAAGGAATCAGATCAACATCAAATCACAGGTATCAATTTCTACTATCAGATTATCATTTGAAGGTCATGTCTTAGAAGAGCAGTTATGAAGAGATTTGAAGAAATTCAAGGAATGCTTTTATACGCTTTCATCATTTGAAAATTAAAGGCTACATCAAAACAGGTATCTAGAGGTTTTTCTAGAGAGTTTTGAGAGATCTCTTTCATGGCAAGAAAGTTCATCTAAGAAGACAAATGTGAAGATGAGATGAGTTTTTTCAGCCAATTTTCTGTTGTAAGTTGGTTGGATATCAAGGTACAAATGTATCTAGAGAAGGTAACTCTAGAAGGGCAATTCATCATTCAGACAACGATTGGTGAATTTAGTCGTTTCAGACATTTGAAACAACATTTTGATTCAGAGATATGAGGAGATGGTAAAACATGTTTCTATATTCACTTCCATTTATATACCATGTTTGTTTTTATCTCTTACTCTTACATTAGAGGAAGAGAAAAGTTCATTCGAAGAAGCCAAGAGTGCTTGCTACTTCAAGATGAAGAGAACAAAAGGTATGGAAGAGAAGTTTGAAAATGTTGACATCATGAGGTGGAAGAAAGATGCAGAAGAAGAAAGTCCATCATTTCCAAAAGAAAAGTAAGGCTTCCTTTTCTCATATATTTTCCATATACTTTTCCTACTTTATCCTCTACATCCAAAGACAAGTCTACGAGAACATCTTGTTTAAAGAAGAAGCAGTTTTTTGTTTTGCATTACACTTGGTCATGATTTAGTAGATTTGACAAAGAATTGCATTGAGAGAAAGAAAAGCAGCAGATATATGTTTTAACTCATATATGTATGAGTTATGTTTTAGTTGAAGCTTTTAAGCAGGCAGCTTATATGTTCCCTCAAAGAATTCTTGGAGTGTCAATACAGAGCTACTTGGTATATGACAAGTTGCAGAGAAGTATATTTCTTCTTTATCTAACTCTTGAGGTAAAAGAGTTTTTTATAGCAGATGTTGAAGACTTGGGTTGAGGTTTTATGTTTGGAAAAGGTTACCTCATATTCAGTATTTTCAGAAGACTTCAGAAAATTCAGAATCTTGTTGATGTACCAGCCAGTTGAAGAATCTACTTTTTATGATTGTCTTGATACATGCTTGTATTCAAAAAGGTGTTCCATTAGATCCTATAACTTGATTGTGAAGTGGAGTTAGCCAAAAGAAAGTCAAGCAGGTACTATCACATTTCACCCAGGTAAAATATGAAAGTTATGAAGTATCAACTTGTAGCTTTTGGAGTTCTCAAGGTGAGAAGTTTGTCCACTTATGTTTCAAGTAGGAATTGCAGATTCCTTGAAGGATTTGTTTAAAGAAAAGTTTTACAACTTTTTGAGAAGCATGGACACTTGGAGACATTCAGGAAGTAAATCAAACATTCAGTCATGAAGGTTTGATGAGAGCAAATTCTACACAGGAGAGATCATTGATCTTGGATAGATCTTGTATGATCTTGAGTATTTATGAGTCAGTTGTCTATCCTTTGTTTGTGAAGATTCTTAACATTGGAAGAAGTAAGTCAAAGATTCAGGTTCTATCAGATTTGTGTTGCAAAGAGATAGAAATACTTGTTATGTTGCAGAAGGTTATGAATCCTATAAAGCTTTCAGCAAGGTTTTATTATGTTAGGTTCAGCTAGCCTTATTCTAGATTTTGGAAAGCTGAAGAATGACATGGAAAGCTATTGGCATGTGCACAATGCTAATAAAAAGGGTTCAGAGATTTTGTTTCAGATACAGGTATTGATAACTGAACATCAGATTTATGAAGGAAGACGTTCCAGATTTCATAAAGTCTGATATATTTGAAGAATACTGGATACTAGTGTTAAGTCATCCAGGGGGGTGATGAAACATGAAGACTTATTTTCAAGCCATATGTAAAAGAATGCAGAGTCATACCTACAGGTATTCCTATTTCAGGTATTCCTATATTTCCTTTGTCGGGTTCTCTTTATGTTCCAGCTTTGAAAGAAGAAGGAAGAAGAAGAATATTTGGAGAAAGTTCCTGTTAGGATGTTCCTGTTCAGGAGAAGGTTCCAGATTTCTATTGAAGAGAAGCTTGATATTTCAGAAAGGTATATTTTCAGAAGTGCGCACATATATGTTTATACCAAGTTCTGAAGGAAAGAGGTATGAAGGATTTAAAGGATGAAGACATGATGACATCATAGATTTTTTGACTCATATTGACTTGAGTACAGTCAGAGATGAACTAGCAGTGTTCATAATACACTAAGTTGTGAGTTGACAGTCACAGGTTCCAGGATTCAGTTCTTGATTTTGTTTAGTGTATTTACATGACGCAGCAGAAGTACGTTGAGAAACCTTTTTGGAATGTAAATGCAAATATGTGGATCCTAGTGTATGTTTTCACGTTTTTGAAGACAAGAGATAGCAGGTTCAGAGACCGTTCATGCTATATTTGTTATCAAGCAGTGATTGCTTGATGTATACACTATTGGATATCTAGTTTGCATATTTTCTCAAGTATTATGGTTCATATTCAGCAAATTCAGGTTTTTATTCTTGTGCTTCACAAACCCATTTTGTTGAGGTGTATATGGCACTATACATTGGTGTTGAATACCTCTTTTAAAAAGAAAAGCATTAAATTCATGTGACATGTACTCACTGTCATGATCAATGCAAAGAGTCAAAAGCTTATTGCCACAAAAAATTTCAACCATATCTAAAAATATTTATAAGCAAGAGAATAACTCATTCTTTAATTTCATAAGACACCTAATTATGGTGTGTTGCATCATCAATGAAGATAACAAAGTATACATGCTTGCCAAAAGATGGAGTCTTGACTGGATCACTATGAAAAGTTGCAATTTTTGTGTTGCAGATGTAGCACCATCTTTAGGGAAAGGAGCATGATGCAATTTTCAAACTATAAAAACTTGACATGCATGCTTTTCAATGGAATCAAGTGTTGGCAAACCGATGACTATACCCTTTCTTTGCAAGTGAACCAAGCTCTTGAAGTTCAAATGACTAATATGAGCATGTCGTAACTCCATTTCAGGCATAGAAGAAGTATGTGTAAGAAAGGCATCTGAGGCAACTCTCTGATATGTATCCAAGCAATATAAGCAATTGCATAATGTCCTTAACATCAAAATAACATCTTTTATCCCAAGGGGGATCAATATCGACAAATTTACATGTTTTTTTAATTTAAATCAGGATGTTTGTTTTGATACTCATGTGGCCAGAAGTGGCTTTTGCTTCATGCTTGGAAACTCATGCATATCTTGGTTGAGAAACAAGTAGCCTATTATGGCAACTTCTAGTTGTCAAGAAGATTATATGGCAATTTTCAAAGCCATTGTTGAGTGTGTGTGGCTCAAAAACCATAGGATGACTTGGGTGTTTGCTAGACCTCTTGCACCACTCTATTAACTGATAGTCAAGGGTGCATTGGTAGTTGTGAGAAACCCAATGTTCCATGCTCACACTATGAATGTTGAGGTGCACTATCATTACGTTAGAGAGAGACTATTTACTAGGGAGAACAACTGGGCATATGTTCCCACACAAGAAAATCTTGTATACTTTTTTCCAAGGTATTGACTTTTGAGAAGTTCCAAGATTTTCACCAAAAATTAAGCTTACCCCCATTTGCGAATTGAACCTAATCCACATTTTTTAACACTTCCTTATACATGAGTGTGAGCCCCTTGTTCATAGGGTATTTGTTAATATATTTTGTTAGTGATATGCATGAAGACACTTAAGAATCTCACCATGTTTTTTCCCCTCTTTAGGAGGTTTTTCCCCCTTGGCTCTAATATATGCCTAAAACCCTAAATGGCTATTTGGTTTTGTATATTCTACACTCAATGTTGTGTTCCTAAGCTTCTTGTTCTTCCTTCTATTGTTTGTGTGTGTTTTTGATCCCGAAACTCCAACATATGTTATGTCTAATTCAATAACCTAGCTAGGCTGAAAAAATAACAAAATTAATATGGCTCTTAAATAGAATTGAGTTAAGAGATGAATAATATCCCTAAGTACAAAGTACCACCACATATGATTGTAACATGTATGTGATAACATGGGAAAAAAAATCTCTAGCCAACACTAGAGTAAGAAGTGCCCATGTATAAGGAAAAGGTTTCAAATCTACTCAAGGAACACATAAGTGTAACAAAACCCCCTCAAATGAATGATGTGAACACATACATGTAGTGATAGATCAGCCCCCACTAGGTAGTAAGCCTAAAGCTTTGCAAAAAGCTTCAAACTTTTTGTATGGAAGAGCTTTGGTGAATATGTCTAATACATCATCTTATGTAGACACATATACCAAATCAATATCTCTTGCATGAAGTACCTCTTTCACATAGTGATAATGCACCTCAATATGTTTGGCATGTGCATGAAACACTAGATTTTGTGCAATAGCCAATGCACTCTAACTATCAATGAGAATATGCATAACAACATAAATCTCCATGCAAAGATCCATCAATAGGAATTCCCAACCATATACATTGCACTCTAGTTGTGAAAATTGCCAAGTACTCAGCTTCATAACTCGATGTCATCATTGTAGGGTGCTTTGTACTCAACCAAGATATGCATGAGTCTCCAAGGAAAAAGCAATTATCACTAGTAGACACATAAGCATCATAACAACTAGCCTAATAACTATATGTAAAAGCATTCATGGTTGAATATCTTTGCCATAAAAGAGAACTAAACTCAAAGTTCCTTTGAGATATCTAAACACATGTTTCATCGCTTGATAATGCTTAGTGTTGGGAACATGAAGAGTAGACTCAACTAGGAAACTGCATACTATATATCCGGCCTTGTGTTGCATGCATATATAAGACATCCCATAGGTTGCTGATAAAGAGAAGTGTCAAATGCATCATTGGAATCCTCACTTGAGAACTTAAATCATGTCTCCAATGGTGCAAAAACTGGCTTGCCATCCTCAAAGTCAAAATATTGAAGTGGCTTTTCAACATACTTTGCTTGATGCATAATAATTCCCCCACTCAATGGATACAAATAGGATGCCATGATAGTAGCGCAAAAATCCAAGATAAGTGACATCAAAAATATGTTGCAAATCAGCCATAAGGATGTAAAGTTTTGCATCATATGACCCAATGAAGAGTATGTCATCAACATAAAGAACAAGCAATATAAGATCAGCAATATAAGATCAGCCCCATCTTTGCATACATAGAGTGTGCTTTCAATGGGACTACAAATGAAGCCAAGAGCAATCAAGGGCTTATAGATTTTGTCATACCATGCACATGAAGCTTGCTTGATGCCATACATGGCTTTATGCAAGTGACGAACCATATGATCTTGCCCTTTCATGAAGATCTAGGGGGGTTGCTTCACATAAACCTTTCCTTGAAAATCACCATTCAAGAAAGCTGTTTTTATGTCCAACTAATGTACTTTCCAACCTCATTGGACAGTCAGTGCAACCACGGTATGAATGGTAGTCATGCATGAAGTAGGTGCAAAAATTTCCTCATATTCAATGTCATATTGTTGTGCATATCCTTTGGCAACCAATCTAGCTTTGTAGCGATCAATGATACCATCTGAATTTCTCTTAATCTTGTAAACCCACTTTGTACCAATGACCATTTTTCCTTTTGGAAATTCACATAACTCTCAAGTACCATTCTTATGCATGGAATCCATTTTTAATTGCACAACACGCATCCAATGTGAATCATCAAATGAATCTTCAAAAGTAAGTGGAATTTCATTACTTTTTTTGCAATAAGAGAATAATCTGCAAAATTACTTGATGCCTGGAGAGAGCTTGATCTTGTTCAACCAAGTAAAGGTGCACTCAAGATAGCAAGTTTTTTTCAACCACTTTGGCATAGTTTTTGCATTTTTGATAGGCATGCATCCATTATGTAATACATCATCAACATCTATATAATGTGGCTGCTGAATTTCATCCTCATTTTTAGTCATATTTGTTGATATATTTAGGTAGTGATGTGTGTGAACACACTAGGACCGCCGGGGCACTTTTTTCCCTCTTTAGGAGTTTTTTTTTCCTGGCTTGTATATACGCCTATTGCCCTAATGGGCTACTTATCTTTGTACATTCTCTAGTAATACATTCAGTATTGTGTGTTTGTGCTCCAAGCTTCTTCTTCTTCCTTGTGCTGTTCGCGTGCTTCCGCAGACGTCTAACTCCAACAATTGGTATCAGAGCAGGTCGTAGCTTCATCTAGGGTGTCGTCGACACTCCTCCGTTCGCACTCTCAGATTTGCACGAAATTTGGTGAGCATACTCAGGGTGTTTCAGAGATCAAAACAGCTTTGACTTGTGGTGCCGAAATCGCGACCTGAGCTCGTTTTGACCTCCGAACGCACTATCATAGCGCTTGTGCAGGCTGTTTTGTCTTTTTGTGCCAAAGGTATATACCAGTTTTTGTTCGCCAGTATAAGCATCTCGAAGTCTGCTACAGATTTAGCAGAACTCGTCTGGGTAGTTCCGTTCAACTTTTTGAGATACAGTCAATTTTCTGCATCAAGGTATTTTAGTCACCGGCCATGGCTGAAAGCAGTGATGTATTCCGTATGTTGGCTGTTGAGGATAAGTTGGATGGTACCAACTACCCATTGTGGGCTTATATGATGCGACATGTATTGTTTGCAAAAGGATTGTGGAACATTGTGCAGGGTGTTGAAAGACGTCCTATTACACCTGTGACAACAGGTACTACAAATACAGGTGGTGGAGGTGATGAAGATGGTGTCGAAGATGATGTTGTGCAGATTCCTGTTCGTGCTACTGTTTCTGCTCCACCTACTGCAGAGCAGATTCGTTGGGATGGTAGAGATGCCCAGGCACATGCATTGATAGCTTTGTCTGTCAAACGTGCCATTATTCCTCGTGTTCGCTCTTGCAGAACAACTAGGGATGCTTGGGATACACTTACCACATTGTACCAAGCTAGGAATGAGGCTCGTGTTGCTTACCTCCGAAAACAGTTGGAGAGTGAGCACATGAATGAAGGTGATTCTATGGATAGTTTCCTAACGAAGATCAAAGACTTGAAGGAACAATTGATTTCTGTTGATGAGGTTATACCAGATAGCTCACTTGTGCAGAACGTTCTGAATGGTCTTCTTGATTCATATCAGAGTTTTGCTTCTACTCTTCGGTTGATGATGAAAGGCAATCCGAATGCCTTATCATTTGAGGAGTTAGTCTCTGTTCTGTTGAAGGAAGATCAGTCGAGGCAGAACAGGTCAATTATGCGTGTTGCAGATCAAGCTTTCCTGGCTAGTCAGAAGGGCAAAGGAAAATGGAGCTCTTCTACTAGTAAGCAGAAATCTGCAAATGCTGCACATTCGAAGAACCAGGATAAAGATGAGAAGAAATCAGAAAAGCAGAAATTGTTTTGCAAGTACTGTAAAGGGAATGATCATATCATAAAGAACTGTCCAAAACTGGCTTCAAAAGAGGCAAAGAAAAAGGAGGCTGGAATGGTTGTTGCAGAAGCCTCTACACCAAAAACAGAGTCTGCTAATCTTGTGCAGGAAGAAGAATGGGTGTTTACTATTGTTTGCAGTTTTGACCCATCTTCTCATGAGCAGTGCATGTCTGCAGTGGACTCAGATGTTTGGTACTTTGACAGTGGGGCGATCAAACATATTACCTCGCAGCACAGTTTCTTCTCTTCACTCGAGTCTGCCCCTACAGGGAATACTGTCACATGCGCCAACAACTCCTCTTATCCTGTTATGGGAGTTGGTAAGATCATTCTGACTACTGCTTATGGTAGTTCTTTCACCTTGTCAGATGCTTTATTTGTGTTAGGGATCAAGAAGAATCTATTATCAGTTTCTGCATTAGCCAAGATTGGCTTGGTTGTGAAATTTGTTGATGACAGATGTACAGTTCATGATCTGTCAAATGGCGATGTCATTATTGCTTCTGGCATTTTATGTCGTGGGTTGTATAAGCTCATAGACTATAAAAGATCTGTGAATGATTCGGCATGTGCAGTTCATGATTCTTAGGCTATCTCAGATGCAAAGCTTTGGCATGCACGCTTTGGTCATCTGAATTTTGCTAGTTTGCTACACCTGTAGAAATCTGATATGGTGTCTTCTTTGCCCAAGCTTGAGACACATGGAAAACATGTATGTGAGGGCTGTATTTTGGGCAAAATGCAGCGTTCCTCCTTTCCAAAAGATGGTTCAGTTCGGGCTACGCAGAAATTGCAGCTTGTACATAGTGATGTCTGTGGTCCTATGCAGACACCCTCTTTTGGAAATTGGCTGAAAATCTGTCAGCATGTAAAATGGGCACCCTCCATTCTGATCGAGGGGGGAATATATTTCTTCTGATTTTAATGCATTTCTGGCTGAACGTGGGATAAAACACCAGTGTAAAGTGTCGTATACACCTCAAGAGAATGGAGTTGTTGAACGGAAGAACATGTCTCTCATGGAGATGGCGAGGTGTATGGTCAAAAGTCAGGCTTTACCTCATAGTTTCTAGCTTGAGGTTGTCATGTGTGCAGCATATGTACTGAACAGGTGTCCCACTAAAGTGCTGCACTCTATCACTCCATATGAGGCTTGGCATGACCGCAAGCCATCTGTTGCTCATCTTCGTGTTTTTGGTTGTTTGGCATATGCACTAGTGCCTGAACAACATCGCAGAAAATTGGATGATAAGGCAGTAAAATGTATTTTTGTTGAGTAGAGTTCTGAAAGTAAAGGCTATCGTCTGTATCATCCACAGACTAAACACATTATGGTTAGCCGTGATGTTGTCTTTGTGGAAGATGCTATTCAACCATTGCTTTCATGTACTAAGGAGAAATCTGTTAGCTCCAAAGACATGTATGATACTTTGATGCCTCTTTTAACAGGTGGACAGTCTAGTGTTGGTCCTAATGACACAACTTCTCAGCCTTTGCAGGTTTCATATGATGATGCAGATCATTCCATTTCTGATGCAGATTTAAATGATGCACTTGTTGATGAGAGAGCTGATATTGAGCAGGCAAAAACTATACCAAAATGGCTTGTGCAGACTTTGCGTGACAGCAAATTAGATGCACCTTTGTCATATCGTACTCGTTCAGGCTCTCATAGTGCCTCCTTTGCATCAGATTGCTATGCTATGGCTGCATCTAGTCTCTACGATGAGAATGAGCCTGTTTCTTTTGATGAAGCACAGAATTCAGAAAATTGGATGGCTGCTATGCAATCTGAATATGATGCTATAATGAAGAATGGTACATGGTCTTTATGTGACTTGCCTCTTGGCAAGAAGACCATTGGCACTAAGTGGGTATACAAGCTAAAGCGTAAACCTGATGGTACAGTTGACAGGTATAAGGCTAGGCTTGTTGCAAAGGGTTATGCACAGGAAAAAGGCATTGATTTTGATGAGACCTTTGCACCTACATGCCGTATGACTACTGTTCGGAGTATTTGTGCACTTGCAGCCCATCATGGTTGGAATGTACATCAGCTGGACATTAAAACAACATTTCTGAATGGTGACTTGCATGAAGAAGTGTATGTTTTTCAGCCTCGTGGCTTTGTGCAGAAAGGGCATGAAAACCAGGTGTGCAAGTTAAAGAAGGCGTTATATGGTTTAAAGCAAGCACCACATGCTTGGTATGAGAAGATACATGCCTATCTGATTGCACATGGTTTTGAGAATAGTCCAACTGAAAGCACCTTATATGTTAAGCGTGCTAATGATGTGCTTCTGATCATTGTTCTCTATGTTGATGACATGCTTCTCACTGGTCCTATTGAGAAGCATATTGCTGATTTCAAGGCTGATTTGCATGCCTCATTTGAGATGTCTGATTTGGGGCATTTGCATCACTATTTGGGCATTCAGTTTATGCAAGTTGATGGTGGAATGGCTTTGTGTCAAACGAAATATATTGACACATTATTGCAGCGTTTTGGCCTTGAAGACTGTAAGCCTATTGCCACTCCTATGGAGACAGGTTTACGATTGAGTCTTCATGATGTTCGGGATGCATTTGATGCTGTTCTCTATCAGCAGGCTGTTGGATGCTTGATTTACTTATGCATTACTCAGCTAGATATTCAGTTTGCTATCTCACAGATGAGCAGGTTTATGCATTGCCCAGGAGTCACACATTGGAAGGTGGTTAAGTGCATCTTTCGCTACTTGAGTGGTACTCGGCTACTTGGGTTGTTTTATCCCAAGGGGGGATCACTACCGCCAGATTTGCATGCTTTTTCTGACTCAGATTGGGTTGGTTGCTATGACACTCGTGTGTCCACTAGTGGTTTTTGCTTCATGCATGGTAGCTCGTGTATATCTTGGTTGAGCAAGAAGCAGCCTACTGTGGCCACTTCCAGTTGTGAGGCTGAGTATAGTGCAGCTTTCACAGTGACTGTTGAGTGTGTGTGGCTCAGACGCCTTATGGCTGATTTGGGTGTTGGCCAGTCTTCTGCCACCACCATCTTCATTGACAGTCAGAGCGCATTAGCAATTGGGAGGAACCCTGTGTTCCATGCTCGCACTAAGCACATTGAGGTGCATTATCAATATGTCAGGGAGAGGTTCTCTGTTGGGGAGATCAGCTTGGCATATGTGCCCACGCAGGAGAACATTGCAGACCTTTTCACGAAGGCTCTGCCTAGGGAGAAGTTTGAAGCTTTCCGCAAAGCTTTGGGCTTACTTCCTTTTGTGGAGTGATTTCCACATAGCTTGGCACTTCCTTATACATGAGTGCCAGCTCCTTGTTCACCGCATCACTCCCAGGGGGGATTTGTTGATATATTTCGGTAGTGATGTGTGTGAACACACTAGGACCGTCGGGGCACTTTTTTCCCTCTTTAGGAGGTTTTTTTTCCCCTAGCTTGTATATACACCTATTGCCCTAATGGGCTACTTATCTTTGTACATTCTCTAGTAATACATTCAATATTGTGTGTTTGTGCTCCAAGCTTCTTCTTCTTCCTTGTGCTGTTTGCGTGCTTCCGCAGACGTCTAACTCCAACAATATTTTGACACAAATGTTCAAGCATATGTGGCTAAAAATTTTTAGTAGTTTTGATCATGTTTGGGTGGAAAACCTCAGCCATGTTTGGCTCGAAAATTTCAGCCATGTTTGGCTAGAAATTTTCCACATTTTCAGCTCTATTTTCATGGAATTTGTTAGCCCTTTGGACCTCACTTGGTTGATCTACATGGATGTAGTCAAGCGAACTGCTTTGGAAAAAAGGAGTGAGTGTATCAAACAAATCTTGTGGGCTAATTGTTGGTTGCTTTTTGAATTCAAGTAGAGGGAAAATTGGATTTTCAAAAAATACCACATCTTGACTCACAATAATTGTGTCCCTTGATGGATGGTACAAACAATATTCCTTACTTTTAGTACTATAACCAATAGGTATACATTTCTTTGCCTTGTCATTAAGTTTTTGTTGTTGTTGTGATGGCACAAGAGCATATGCCAAACAACCAAACACATGCATATGAATAACCATAGGTTTATGTCCATTAGAAGCCTCATAATCAGCGATGAATCTCAATGGTTTTTTAGGTTAATGATTCAAAACATAGTTTGCACACATGACCACTTTCATCCAAAACTTGTCAAAAAGGTGCTTTCCTTTAACCATACACTATGCCATTTCAAGGAGTGTTCTATTTTTACGCTATGCAACACCATTTTGTTGAGGTGCATATGGCACTATACATTGGTGTGAAATTCCTCTTTCACAAAGAAAGGCATTAAAACCATGTGACATGTATTCACCACCACAATTTTTGCATAAAATTCAAAAGCTTGTTTCCAAAAAAAATTTCAGCCATAGCTAAAAATGCTTTGAAGCAAAAAAAATACCTTATTCTTTGCTTTCATAGGATACACCCATGTATGGTGAGTAGCATCATCAATGAAGGTAACAAAATATACATGTTTCCCAAAACATGGAGCCTTGAAGAGACCACATACATCATTAGGAACAAGCTGCAGTTTTCTCGTAGTGTGTGCATCACTATCTTTTTGTAAAGTAGCACAATGCATTTTTCCAAGAATGCAAGCTTCACATGCATGATTTTCAATGGATTCAAGTGTTGGAAAATCAATAATCATGTCCTTGTTTTGAAAGTAAAGCAAACTATTGAATTTCAACTAACCAAAATGAGCATGCCAAAGCTTTTAACCATGGAGGAAGCATGAGCAACCAACACATTTGAGGAAGTCTATTGTATGTATCCAAGCAATACATGTAGAGAGTACATGCATGGGAGAAAAGTGAAAAGAAGAGTGTACTCAAATATCTGGTCTAGGGTTGGCAAGGTAGAGTAATGAGCCAACAAGCCATTGATAAGTATGCACATCCACAAGTGATGATGCATCCTCTAGTGTGAGCTTGATGTTTGGATCAAGTGGCGTAGATACTGAGCGACAATGGTCCATGTTATATCTGGAAAGAAGATCAGAGCAGTACTTCTTCTATGATAGGAATATGCCTTCTTTGGTTTGCTAAACTTCCATATCTAAGTAGTGAAATAGACCAAGATCTATCATAGAATACTCAAGGTGAAGCTGTGCGATGATGAATTGGATGCATTTGTCATCTGAGCCTATCAAGATCAACTCATCTACATAGAGGAGGAGGATGGCAACTAAGGACTCCTTTTGATAGATGTAGAGGTTAGCATCAGCATTGCTTATGTGAAATCCTTTATCTTCAAAGAACTTGTGAATCTTTTCATACCAGGCCCTGGGAGCTTGCTTGAGTCCATAAAGTGCTTTGTGAAGTTTGTATACTTGGTCTTCCTTTTCTTTGATCATGAATCCTTTAGGTTGTTTAACATATACTTCTTCTTGAAGATCTCCATTGAGGAATGCACTTTTTGATGTCCAACTAGTAAATGGGCCACTTAAAGTGAACACTTAGTGTTAAGATGATTCTTATGGTTGTGAATCTTGTAGTGGGAGCAAAGGTTTCTTCATAGTCAATGCCATGTTGTTGCTTGTATCCCTTAGCTACCAGCCTTGCTTTGTACTTATCTAATGTTCCATCTGATTTGTATTTGACCTTGTAGAGCCACTTGAATCCTATAACTTGATGATTTGTGGGTAGGAACAAGAGTCCAAGTCTTGTTACTATCTCTTGTCAATGAGTCTTTGAGATATTCTTTGTTGACTAGAAGTACTTGCTTCCGAGTTGGGTTTGGAAAAGACTGAGTCCCCCTCTATAGTGTGGATGGGTGGACTAAGACTTGTTGTTGGATCCTTGCTAGAATATGTGGAAGCATCATTGAATATTACATCCTTAGATATTATGATGGAGTGGTTTTCAAGATCATATAAGCAATATGATTTTGATTGCTCACTATACCCTATGAAGATGTGCTTCTTAGACTTGGATTGCAACATGTTGGATCTTCTTTTGGCACATGGACAAATGCTTCACTGCTAAATACTCAAAAGTAATCCACATTAGGCTTTCTTCCATACTATGCTTCATATGGTGTCTGGTTGTGTAATGCATTGGTGAAGCCTCGATTGAGTATGTGAACAACAATATGCACTGCTTCTGCCCAAAACCTATAGGGTAAGTCTTTGTTATGAATTATAGTTCTTGCCATTTCCACCAGACTCTAGATCTTCCTCTCAACTACTCCATTTTGGGATGGAGTATGCGATTGAGTAACTTATCATTTGATGCCCTTTTGTTTTAAGAAGTTGTCAAAATCATGATTAATAAATTCACCACATCCATCTGATCGGATGGTCTTAATAGACATGGAAGCTTCATTCTCCACTTGGGTGATCCATTCACGAAACTTAGTAAAAGTGTCTTCCTTTGATTTTAAGAAATACACCCAAATGTATCGGGAGTGGTCATCTACTAAAAGAAAGTAGAGTGATCGATTGAGAGACAGGGTGTTCATGGGTCCACAAAGGTCCATGTGGATGAGGGCTAAAGGGTTTCTAGATCTTTTCGACGCTTCCTTTGGAACAGGAGCCCTATGTTGCTTGCCTTTAGTGCAAGCCTGACAGACATCATTGAGTTTCCCAAGCTTAGGCAATCCTTTTACTATCTGTGATGAAGAGATTCTTGGTAAATAGGAGGTGTAGCCATATCTTTGGTGCCACAAACTAGATAGTGATTCCTGGGATAGAAAATAAGATAATTTATATAAGCCCTTCTCTTCAACGCCTTGGGCGATTATGTCTTTCATACGAGGGTCAATGACTTTGACAGAGGTGTTATCAAACAACACCTATTTGTTATGATCGGTAATTGCTTTCACAGACAACAAGTTCATGCATAAATTGGGAACAAATAACACATTTGAAAGTGATTTACGTTCCCCTTGAGTGTTGGTGATATGTACTTTGCCTTTCCCTTCAATAGATAGACTTTTGTTATTTCCAAGGTACACTTCACGTATGTGCTCTTCAAGTACTTGAAAAGAATCTTTATCTTTACACATATGCGAGGTCACTCCACTGTCAAAGATCCATTCATGAGGGGAGCTAGATGTAACTAGAGCATTTTCCTCTGTAGAGATAAAGAGTTTTTCGCTAGAGCAATGTGACTTGTGTGGCAAAGGTTTGGATGAGTTCCTAGAACTAGAAGCCTTCGAGGTTTGTTTCTTCTTATAGCAGAATTTCTCTAAATGACCCGTCTTTCCACAAAAACTACAAGTATACTTCTTGGAGGAAGTAGTCGATCCTGGCTTGGGGTATTGTTTGTATGATCACTAGTATTTTTGCCTTTGTTAAAGGGCCCTTTGGCCTTCATTGTAGTCTCTTAGGAGGAGGTCGACTTAGCTTGCGAGTCCTGAAGGAGCAGAAGAGGAAGGAATTCTTCCCAAGTTAGAACTTACCTTCGATTGTACAAGGTCATTACAAAGGTCTCATACGACCTAGGAAGTTTGTTAAGTAGCCTGATGGCCATATCTTCATTGGAAATTTGCCGGCCGCAAAATGCTAACTTTTGTTGGTAGTCTTCAAACTGAGCTATGACTTTTGTGATTGTATCTTGCGGCCAAGTAGTTAGATTATGGAATTCTGCTTCTAAAGCATAGATCCTCAAGGGTATTTTATCTTCATATAAGTCCGCTAAAGTGTCCTACACTTCTTTGGATGTTTTACATGCCGTGATGTGTCCTTTGGTCAGTTCATCACAAGCAAGTAGAAGTTGGCCTAATGCCCTTTTATCTTTGACATTCCAAATATGCCAAGATTCTAGGTTGTTGTCCTTATTGGGTTCAGGTTTGGATTTGTCTACTACATCGTGAAGGAGATTGATGTACAAATATGCTCTCATTACATCTTTCCATAGATTATAGCTTTTCCCATTTACTCTTTCATCCTTGGACATGAATATGGGCGTGAAGGAAGGTAAAAAATTGGCCATAGATTAGGTGCTAGCTTCACTCTTTGACATTACAAAGTTTGAGTGAACTTGAACTCATAAAGAAGTGAGTGTGTGTTTTGCAAGAGTAAGTGTCAAGTGTTTAAAAACACTTTCAAAGACACTTGTGTGCTAAGAAATTACTTGAAAAATAATCGCAAACTTTGGAAAAAAATTGAAAGGCTTGGCACCACACTAAAAATCCTTGGGGAAGGGGGGGCTTGGAATAGCCCTACACATTGGACATTTTGGAGAAATGAGATGAGTCGACACAAGAGGAGGCTTAGATTAGCTCCTTGCACACCAAAATAACTTTAGTAGGCACGACAACAGAATCACTTTGTGGGTGGGCTTAGACTAGCCTCCAACCCACAATTGCACACACACCTAAGGTCTTTTCTTATATTGCTTGATGTACAATGAGTATAAGGCACTTAGTGCCAAAATGTGCCAAAGTGATGAACCCAAGGGTGAGGATTGGAGCCTTGGGAAAGATACAAATAAATCCTTAGTGAAGGGTTACATTGTTTAGAGGTTCATGATGTGTGCTATAATTTGAAGATAAAAAATATCCTTGGAGAAGATGACAAAGATGACACTTAGTGCCTTGAGTGCTCGAAAAGATGGGGAATGCACACAAAAGGAGGGTTGATATCCTATAAGAAAAATCTTGTAGTGAGAGAGATGAGTGAGAGTCTTAAAAATGTAAGGTAAGTACCCTTGTGTAAATAGAAAATTGTCTCCTTGTGGTGGGATCCTTAGGTCCTATTCTAAATAAGTCATCATTATGACCAAAATAGATTAGATGAATTTAGGAACCAATTAAACAATAAACTCGCGGAGAGTTTCAGAAAGGACTCAAGTCGTAATACATAAGGAATACTATGAATGGAATTTGACTCGAAGTGGTTAGATCACACTTAATTTTTTCAGAAATTTTTGCTAATATAGAGTTATTGCTCTGTAGCTTTTTGTAGTCAATGTGCACAGAGTCTCACTGAGTTGCTTTGGAAGAGGCATAGCGAATGGACGGTGGCCACATGGCAATACATAGAACAAGTAGCTACCTCTTTTTACAGGTGGATATTATAGTACTGATCCTAATGAGGTAACTTCTCAACCTTTGCAGGTTTCATGTGATGATGCCGATCATTCCATTTCTGATGCAGATTTACATGATGCACTTGTTGATGAGAGAGCTGATATTGAGCAGGCAAAAACTATGCCAAAATATCTGGTGAAGACCTTGTGTGTCAGCAAATTAGATGCACCTCTGTCATATCGTACTTGGTCAAGCTCTCATAGTGCCTCTTTTACATCAAATTGGTATGCTATGGCTGCCTCTAGTCTCTGTGATGAGATTGAACCTATTTCATTTGATGAAGCGCAAAATTTTGAACATTGGATGGCTGCAATGCAATCTGAATATGATGCTATCGTGAAAAATGGTACCTGGTCTTTATGTGACTTGCCTCCTGGCAAGAAGGTCATTGGCTCTAAGTGGGTATACAAGCTGAAGCATAAACATGATGAAACAGTTAACAGGTATAAAGCTAGGCTTTTGCTCGTACATTAAAACAACATTTTTGAATGGTGACTTGCATGAAGAAGCGTATGTTTTTAGCCCCGTGGCTTTGCGCAAATAGGGCATGAAAACTAGGTGTGCAGGTTAAAGAAGGCATTGTATGGTTTAAAGCAGCCACCACGTGCTTGGTATGAAAAGATACATGTTTATCTCATTGCACATGGTTTTGAGAACAATCCAACTGAAAGCACCTTATATGTTAAGTGTGCCAATGATGTGCTTCTGATCATTAGGGTGTATGTGGATGACATGTTGTCATTGGTCCTCATGACACACATATTGCTGGTTTTAAGGCTGATTTGCATGCCTCATTTGAGATGTCTCATTTGGGGCATTTGCATCACTATTTGGGCATTCAGTTTATGCAAGTTGATGGTGGAATGGCTTTGTGTCAAACAAAATATATTGACACATTATTGTAGCATTTTGGCCTTGAAGACTGTAAGCCTATTGCCAGTCCTATGGAGACAGGTTTACGTTTGAGTCTTCATGATGTTGGAGATGCATTTGATGTTGTTCTCTATCAGCAGGCTATTGGATGCTTGATTTATTTATGCATTACTCGACCAGATATTCAGTTTGCTATCTCACAGATGAGCAGGTTTATGCATTGCCCAGGTGTCAAGCATTGGCAGGCAATTAAGCACATCATTCGCTACTTAAGTGGTACCCGGCTACTTGGATTGTTTTATCCCAAGGGGGGATCACTATCGCCAGATTTGTCTCTTGAGTGTGTGTGGCTCAGATGCCTTATGGCTGATTTGGGTGTTCGTTAATCTTCTGCCACTACCATCTTCACTGACAATTAGAGCGCATTGGAAGTTGCGAGGAACCCTGTGTTCCATGCTCGCACTAAGCACATTGAGGTGCATTATCATTATGTCAGGGAGAGTTTCTCTACTGGGGAGATCAGTTTGGCATATGTGCCCATGCAAGAGAACATTGCATACCTTTTTACAAAGGCTCTGCCTAGGGAGAAGTTTGAAGTTTTCCACAAAGCTTTGGGCTTACTTCCTTTTGTGGATTGATTCCATATAGCTTGGCACTTCCTTGTACATGAGTGCGGCCAGCTCCTTGTTCACCCCATCACTCCCAGGGGGGATTTGCTGATATATTTAGGTAGTGATGTGTGTGAACACTCTAGGACTGTTGGGGCACTTTTTTTTCCCTCTTTAAGAGGTTTTTTCCCCCGAGTTGTATATACGCCTATTGCCCTAACGGGCTACTTATCTTTGTACATTCTAGTGGTAATACATTCAGCATTGTGTGTTGTGCTCCAAGCTTCTTCTTCTTCCTTGTGTTGTTTGTGTGCTTCCACAGATGTCTAATTCCAACATTTTCTTCCCTTTCTAACTCTTTAGGGAGAAGAGTGACCATTGCAAATGGTCATGATTTGGACATTCTAGGTGTTGGAAAAGTAAACCTTAAGTCAAGAGCAGGAAGAAATTTCACAATTTCCAAAATTGAAGTGGCATGTTTGTGTTATCCAAAATTAGTCATGCTAATGTTGCTAAGTCTACTATACCTATGGAGAACATGAAGTTGTGGCATGCTAAATTTGGTCATATCAGTTACATAACTCTCAAGCATATCAAAGATCAAGGTATGGTGGAGATTTTTCCTACTTTTTCTTTAACAGATGATGCAGAGTCATGTGAAGGATGTCTTGGAGGAAAGCTTCACAAACTACCTTTCAAGAAGCATGGATACATCAAAGCCATAAGGAAGCTGCAGATTATACATTCAGATGTGAATGGTCCTATGAGAATAGATTCTATTCAAGGTTTCACGTACTTTCTTATGTTCATTGATGATTTCTCAAGATATTTGTGGATTTATGGTCTACAGGTGATATCCTACTCTCACACAATGCATATATTGTAGAAAATCAGATTTATGATAAGAAGGAAGAGATTCTTGATTTCATAAAAGTAGATGACGATGCATTTTCTAGAAGGAGTTCAGATTCATACATTTAGCCATACAAGGGGGTGATGAACCTTCTCAAACCCTCAGAGATATAGGTGAAGAGAGAGTTACATTACCTACATCCATACCTAGTCCATCATAAATACCTCTTGAAATTCTGACTTATAAAGTTGGAGAAGGTTTCGACGTTCCAGAAGAAAGAGATACAAAAAACTAGAAGATGATACCACCACTTTTTAGGAATATGCCAAAGTGTTTATATCAAACCTGGAAGGATAGTGGTATAAAGGAATACACTGGAAGAAACAGAAGTTAGACTAAGAGACAACAAATAGACGAGGTAAATTATGCAAAACATTTATGAGAGTCATGATATTTTAGCTCTTAGTTAAGTTGATAATGAACCACTAGTGTTCAAGATGCACTACAAAGTGATATGATTATCATAGATCCCAAAGATTCAAATCTTCAATTGTTTAAAGGACAACTTAAGCATATATTTGATGTAAATGACTTAGGTATTTAACATTAATATATAGGGATTTAGTTCAAGTACAGAGATAAGTGTATCTACATGACACAACAAAAGCACATTTTAGAAATTATTGTAAAGGTTTGAGATGACAAATTCTAAGCCTATGCAGACACCTATGGATGTCGATGTGTCATTACAGTCGAAAGCAGATTCAAAACCATTTGATGCTACATTATATAGTCAAGCAGTTGGTCGCTTGATATATCTATGTAATACCCATCAGGGCATTCAGTTTGTAATTTCTCAAGTATCCAGGTTCATGCATAGTCAACTTAAGATTCCATGGAGATCAGTTAAGAGATATTTGCACACATTTGAAGTTTTACTGGTTATTAAACCTTGTACCATTATGACATTGAAGGGGGGATTGTTGGAGTCAATATCAAATGGTCTAACACTTGAAGCCACAACATAATAAGTAGTTATATGATGTGCTGGTCATAGAACCCTTCACAAGAAATAGCATTGGATGACGATCTAGGACAAATGATCCAAAAACAAGACAATAGACCACCGTTCAAATCCCATCTAGATCATGTTGCACGATAATTTTTTTTTCAAAAATCAAATTTTGCGATCACCAAATTTATCTACATTTGCTTTTATTTAGTGATAGTGGAATGCGATCATGCTTCTATAGTGTTTTTCAAATGTGATTTTCAAGAGATCATCGTCCTATATAATCAAGGAGAAGGCTTATTGTTTAGTGTCTTATCAAGGAGTTCAAGCTCAATGCAAGGAGATGAAGGAGGTCCTCTATGTGAGGAAGAGATGCTACACTCTTGGAGGAGGTGTGCTCTACATTTGGAGACATCTCGAGGAGTTTGTGTTAGCCAACATACCATGAGTACCAAGTCTACATCTGTCCCCACTTGTTCATTTACTAGTTTCTGATTTAGGATAATTAGAATCTTGGTTTGCTGTAAAACAGTTCATATTCTCCATATTTGTGCACACTCTTCATACCTCTTAGCCACACAATTCTCTGTATCTGCTTCCTATTTCTACCTAGATTCAGATATTATCAGTTTGTATCATATTCACACATTGTGATTTGACATTCATATATAGATAGTGTAGGTGAGCACTCTAGCTTACCATACACTTTCAAAGATCCTATCTACTCTCTCTCTATCTCTCACTCATCATCTTTTTAAGTATTAAGGTGTGTAAGCTAAGGTTCATTTGTTGGAAGATCTTACAAACGTGTGATTAATTGTTATTGAGGCCCACCCACTTCCAGCAATATGTTCACCAACTTTCATGTGATTTTGAGACTGTGACTGGAGGGGTGTTGATGATGCCCTAGATGAAGCAGCGAGCTGTTTTGATACAATTGTTGGAGTTTGAGGTTTGTGGAAGCACACAAACAACACAAGGAAGAAGATGAAGCTTGGAACACAACACACAATATTGAATGTGATACCAAGTGAATGTACAAAGATAAGTAACCTATTAGGCTTATACATGTCTATACAAGCCGAGGGAAAAAAATCCTAAAGAGGTAAAAAAAAGTGCTTTGACGGTCCTAAGTGTGTTCTCACACATCACTACCAAAATATATCAACACTTTAGACCTATCTAAATAATTCCGAATTGCATGAAATTTTGTGAGTATGTTAATAATTGAGCACCTAATAATATGAAAAATTTCATGAAAATTATCCTTTCCTACATGAATTTATAGACACTTCAATATGCAGTAGTACCATCCTAGCATTGGAAAAATAACTTGGATGTACTTTAATAATTCATCCTAAGTATTTGGAATTATTTTTTACTCTAATAAAAAATAATTTTATGGAAATATATGCGCACCTATGTGTACACAATGATCATCAATGCAACCCTTTTAAAATAGATCAGCAATCAAGAAGAAAAAATTTGCAAAATAAGGCCATTTATTACTTTATCCTAATGTCAATCATAAAAGTAAATCATTCACTCAATGAATAAGCAATTTTGGCTATCATTTCATTCCTAGAGCACATATTCACATGATGGAGTCATTAAAGGCTTGAAAAGCATGCCATGATTCTACTTAGTCAACTTAGTTCCTTCCTACATATCACTTTAGTAACCAAAGAATGGCATATAGCTTATCACTGCAAAGAAGAATGTGCTAGTGAACAAGGGAACTCCCCCTCCTATTCAAGGGATTGATGGTCTATAGGATCAATTTCCCCAAGACACCCAATCTCACTAGGGCAAACATGCAAAAGCATAGTTAGAAGATGGACTAGACTTAGAATCTAACTCATGACAAGAATTACTCCACTTTACATGTCCATGGGAATCTAAATCACTTCATCTGAGGGCCCCCACCGTACTAGTGAGAAACAAAGATTCACCCATACATGGGAACCAAAGACAAGTGAAGAACACTAAAGCGTCGTATCATCTCACTTTTGAATATGAAAGTGAAACCTGGATTGTGGAAACATGTAGCCACCCAGAATTTGATTGCTCCCAATCAAGAACAGGATCCAAGAGGAAAGTACCTAAAATAGTGATAGATAAATTAAGAAACATGAGCGAAGGTGAAGAAGGTAATACCTATTTTCCCATTACCTATCAAGGCCACACTACTAAGGCAAACTATGTTGCCATTACTTCCACGTCTTTATGGATGCAATGGAGCAAACCAACTTTATGGACCACTTGAATGAAGCTTCAAATGGCTGATGGCCACCATTAGGGAAAAAGATGACAAAAAAATGGGTCATGTATGGATTTTAATAAGTTATTCTTAATCTAGATTAATCTTGTCAAATCATCTCTCCAAATTCCCATAAAGGTTCATTTAAAATGCAACTTACATGAATATATAAGATCTCGAAGAGGGAGAAAGTTTGTGTGAAAATCATGAAAAGTGATATGCTCAAAGTTTGTGTCCATCGGAGCTTCAAAAAATCTTTACTTCTTCCTCTTGTTCTTCAAGCCATATAAGGCCTATTGATATGAAGAAGAAAGAGGCTGATGAGATTGTACAACATGAAGAGGAAATAGAGTCATTGTGGGTGCAAGCTGAGGATTTACATGGAGTTAACACATCGAATAGATTCGACGTCTTAAATCCATGTCAATCGTAAGCTTGCACATGCAATGAATCTATTTCCTCTTCAAGCTATACAATCTCATCTGCCTCTTTCTTCTTCATATCAATAGGCCTATCATGTTTCTCACCTCTAGTCGATTTCTAGAAGCATTGATCCACCTTTCTCTTGTGAATGTCAATGCTTCCAAGAAGGTACTGATGCATCCTTTGTTGTTCCTCATATGACCCACCATGTAATCTAGTCCTCTTAGGAGGCACAACATATGGTATCTCAGTATCATCATCAACACTCTCAAGGAAAGCTTCTTCATGCTTAAAGCTTGGTACAAGGTTCGACTTCATCTTTGCTTTGAGCTCTCGATATACGAGATGATATATTTCACAGATCCATAGACCTTCTTTAGGAAATTGTATTGTATTGATACAACAAGAACCTTCTGTTAGCTGATATGCATTGTCTTGGATGCCATTCACCTTGATGAGATGCCGGCATCAAGGCAATAGCATCAAGAAGGACTTGTTGAGAGGAAAGAAATCGACTTGTTGAGACAATAGCATCAAGAGGGACTTGCTATGGCCAAGTTTTGATAGAAATCGACTTATGCACCTGCTCCTTGGATACTTACGACAAAAGAGATGCAAACAGGTAAAAAAAAAAGAAATTCTTTTTTATGATATAGTTTATTATTTTTTAAAGCACATAATAATGATTTTTTTTTTCTAAATTTTGATAGGTTATTTTGAAGGTTGATTAGTTTCGATATGAGTATGAAGGTAGTAATTCCACATTAAAAAGGGATCGTTATCGATCGTTAACTTGAATAACTTGAATGGGTATCAAACAATAGGTTCTCCTTTTTTCAACTAGAATATAAGTGAATCCCGCCATAGAGATGAAAACGTGTTCTTGGTATGCCTAAAATTTTATATATAGCTTATGTATGTGTATTCATGTGTGTTATATGTATACATGTGTTAGTATGCACATATGTGTGTTTCATGTGTATGTACGTGTATGCATGTGTGTGATATATGTGTGCATGTGCTAGTATGCACACATGTATGTATGCACGTGCTAGTATGCACACATGTATGTATGCATGTGCATTTGTGTGATATATGCAAGTGTGTTTCTAATTGTGTATGCATGTATATGTATACATATGTGCATGTAGGCATGTATGTGTGATGTGTATGTATCTAAATGTATGTTTTATATATATGTATGTGTATATACATGATTTTTACATATGTTTATATGTAATATGGTCCTCATTGATTCAAGTAGCTATATATAGAGGCCTTTTGTACACAGGTATAAAAGTACGAAAAATGTATGGTTGAAAATAACGTACATGCATGTGTGTATATATAAATAGGTGTGTGCAGGTTGGTTCTTGATGCATCAAGAACCCCCTTTCTTGACTTTACTTACTTGTACCTGACTGCCAAGTCAGATAATGCTTTTTTTTTTCAAGGCTCTAGTCGATTTACTGTATTCTATGCGTAATTTATTGGAATCACACACGCACACACACACATACATACATACATACATACATACATACATACATATATATATATATATATATATATATATATATATATATATATATATATATATATATATATATATATATATATATATATATATAGATATAGATATAGATATAGATATAGATATATAGAGAGAGAGAGAGGTACACACATAAATATAACAAATAAAAGAAATGCATACCATGCATTATCATGAGGATGTTCCATAAGTATCCACATCTTTTTCAAACACCATTTATGAGACCTCCAAGTGCCAAATTCTATCTCCAATGAACTAAGTACATACTTTTTATCTCTCTCATCAAACCCACTATAAAAGAAAAAATTCATATAAGTAAAACATAAAATATTTATCACAATTTATATGTAGACTTATATTTACTTCCATTTGAAGTGAATAAAACACAAGTAGGAGTCACATAAAGATCTAATTCTTCTTTTAAACTCCAACCTATGCCTCATGTATACTATATTCACCTTAGGTTCTATGTCATATTCTAGCCCTAGGCTACCTTTTCATGTCCCTGTAGGCACCCCTATTGTGCTGTCATGAGCTGGAGGTGGTTATATATGTGTCCTAAAAATAAATAGATAAAAGTGAATAAAAACATGTGCTATAAAACATTAAAAATATTAATTTATAAAAAGAAAACATACTTATGGGCAAATAAGTCTCTTCCTGCAAGTGGAACCATAGAGGAGCCTTCCTCTAGCCATTGGGTAAGCATCTGTATGGTAAAGTCTAATTTCTCATTGGACATGTCTGCATATTCATGCATGACAACCCCTAAGGAATCAAGCGGAACTTTCCCTCTCATAAGATTCTTTATATATATATGTGTGTGTGTGTGTGTACATATGTGTGTGTATGTATATATATGTGTATGCATATGTATGTGTGTATGCATGTGTGTATGTATGTGTGTGTATATGCATGTATATATATATATATATATATATATATATATATATATATATATATATATATATATATATATATATATATATATATATATATATATATATATATATATATATATATATATATATATATATATATATATATATATATATATGTGTGTGTGTGTGTGTGTGTGTGTGTGTGTGTGTGTATGTATGTATGTATATCTGTGTGTATGTGTATGTAGGTGTGTATGTGAGTGGATGTATGTATGCATATGTATGTGTGTGTCTCTATGTGTGTGTATGTTATGTGGGTGTATGTATATGTGTGTGTGTATGCATATGTATGTATATTGTGTGTATGTGTGTTGTGTATGCATGTGTGTGTATGTATGCATGTGAGTGTCTCTCTATGTGTGTGTATGTATGTGTATGTATATATGTATATGTGTGTCTATGTGTGTGTATGTATGTGTAAGTATCTATATGTATGTGTATGTGTATATGTGTATGTGTGTGTATGTATGTATACATATGCATGTGTGTATGTATGTATACGAATGCATATGAGTATGTATGCACATGTGTGTGTATGTATATGTCTATGCATGTATGTGCGTATGTGTGTATACGTGTGTGTATGTGTGTGTATGTGTGTGTATGTGTGTGTATGTGTGTATGCATGCATATGAGTATGTATGCACATGTGTGTATGTATATGTCTATGCATGTATGTGTATATGTGCGTTCATATGTGTGTGTATACACGTGTTTGTGTGTGTATATGTGCATATGTGTATATGTATGTGTGTATGTGCATGTGTGTGTATACATGTGTCTATGTATGTATGCATATGCATGTGTGTGTATGTATGCATATGAGTGTATGTGTATGTGTATATGTATATGTGTGTATGTGTATGTGTGTATATGTGTGCATGTATGTGTGTATATGTGTGTATGTATGTGTGTCTATATATGTATATGTGTGTATGTATGTGTGTGTATGCATATATGTGTATGTATGTGCATGTGTGTGTATGCATATGTGTGTATGTATATGCATGTGTCTATATATGTATGCATGTGTCTATGTATGTATGCATGTGCATGTTTATGCATGTGAGTGTATGTGTGTGCATATGTGCATATGTGTGTGTATGTGCATGTGTGTATGTATGTATGCATATGCATGTGTATGCATGTGTGTATGTATGCATGTGAGTGTATGTGTGTGTGTGTCTATGTGTGTGTATGTATGTGTAAGTATCTGTATGTGTTTGTGTATATGTATATGTGTGTCTATGTGTATGTATGTATGTGTAGATATCTATATGTGTATGTGCATGTTTGTGTATGTATGTGTAAGTATCTATATGTGTATGTGTATGTGTGTATATGTATGCATGCATGTAAGTGTATGTATGCATGTGAGTGTATATGTGTGTGTATGTATGTGTAAGTATCTGCATGTGTATGTATATGTGTATATGTGTATGTGTGTGTATGCATATGTGTGTGTATGTGCTTGTGTTTATGTATGTATACATATGCATGTGTGTATGTATGTATACATATGCATGTGTGTGTATGAATGCATGTGAGTATGTATGCACATGTGTGTGTATGTATATGTCTGTGTATGCATGTGCATGTGTGTGTATACATGTGTGTATGCATGTGTTTGTATGTGTGTGTATGCATGTGTTTGTATAGTGTGTTTGTGTGTGTATATATGCATATGTGTATGTATGTGTTTGTATGCATATGTGTGTATGTATGTGCATGTGTGTGTATACATGTGTCTGTATGTATGCATATGCATGTGTGTGTATGTATGCATGTGAGTGTATGTGTGTGTCTCTATGCGTGTGTATGTATATGTATTGCAAGTATCTATATGTGTATGTGTATGTGCGTATATGCATATATGCATATGTGTGCATTTGTGTAGGTGTGTATATGTTTGTATGTATGTGTGTATGTGTGTGTGTATGTATGTGTGTGTATGCATATGTGTGTATGTATGTGCATGTGTCTATATATGTATGCATATGCCTGTGTGTGTATGTATGCATGTGAGTGTATGTGTGTGTATGTATATGTGCAAGTATCTATATGTGCATGTGTATGTGTATATGTGTATGTGTGTGTATGCATGTGTGTGTATGATTTGGTGTGTGTATATGTGTATGTATGTGTGTGTGTATATGTGTATATGTGTGCATGTGTGTGTATGCATGTGTGTATGTATGTGCATGTACTTTTTCTTGTTCGGTCGCTCCTCCACTCGTTCAATTGCTCCTTCACTCAAGCGATCACTCCTTAGCTCGTTCGATCGCTCCTTCGGTCACTTGGTCGCTCCTTCGCTTGTTTGCTCTCGCTCTCTCACTTGATCCCGACACAAATGTGCCGAGAGAAATCAAATATTTTTTTTTTCAATTCCCAGTGCAATCACTTATGCAACAGGAAAGCATCGCATCTAGTTTACCACTGTCATTAAGCTTCGATGCTGTTAGAGATGGTAGTTATAAGTGTCGTATAAGCAACACTTTACATCGCTTATGCGATGCTCCCCATTAATTTTTTTAATTTTTCCTTTAGGGAATCACATATGTGATGCTTTCCAACACAAGTGCCACATAAGCAATGATACTTGCCTTTTTTTTAATTGGGGGCATTGCTACACCCCCTTTATTCTTGTAGTGGACGTCTTTATGTGAGACTTAGAATCTCAAAGGTAAATGATGGAATGTTAATATAATAGATATATGTGTTGGACCACTTGTGGCTACTCTTGCTCATAGGGATGATCTTGGGAGACCTTTCTTGGTTGCTAAGGTTTTATAAGTGAGAATGAATGAACATGAAACTGAAGTACATTGAGTAATTGTGCATTTGTATCTTACAAGAAATAGTAATGATTTTATAGGGAAATATGCATTAGAAATGATATCATCCAAGAATCAGAACGTAAAGAAGGAAAATGAATTCTTGTAATACATCAGTTCTTGATTTTGTATGGGGTTGCTATATTTGTGTATGTTTTTCCATTGACAAAAATAGGACATCTTAGCATTTAAAATTCGATATGATTAAGGAGGAACATTAAGAGGAAAGATATATTGGAGCTCAAAGAGAAACATGAAACTCCATGTGTAAACATGAGACTTTCGGCATGAATTTAGATGAGAATAGATCTTTAATTGCTTCAGAAATTCGGAGCATGGACATAGCAAATCGGTCACCATGGGTGGATGGCAACAAAGTGGATTGCAATCCACACTAGTAAGTTGGCATCCCAATCTTTAAAAATGTTGTTCGTGCCTCTTACCACATGATTGGTCGCCTTGGTAGCCTAAGTATGGCCGCCCTTGTGCATCTAGTTGGTTGCCCTGGATATGAAGACCTATGAGATGGGGCGGTCAGAGTTGCCTATATAACAAGGAGTCCAACTCATTTTATGGGGATCAATTTATTCATGCATCAACATTTTGTAGGCAATTCTTATGAGCTAGGCTATTGTGGACTCTCTATTGAACTCGACTATAACCATACATTATATAGCATCTATTTGATATTATTAGTGTTTAGATTGGAATTTGCAACCTTGTAATTTTAAAGCTTAAAGTTTGAGTTCTATTTATTCTCTACGATCAAGATAAGGACTCTTGTGTTCAGTTTAGTTGTATGCTTTGCTTCCTCTTAGTTGTTTCTCACGATTCCTATTACTCAGCTTTAGGGTTCACCAATCGAGGATCACGAGAAGAAGGAGAATTCATTTGTGATTCCTCCATCAACATGAGAATGGGGATGTCTAAGTTGTTGCTTCCACGTATGAGTTACTCACATCAATGGTTCTTTGAGCCTCTACGAGAGAGAAAACTCTATCCATGTCCCATAGGTGAGTTGATTGGACATGAATCACTTCTTGAGATGGAGATTGTGTGTTTCACCCTTGGGGGTGCTAGACATACCTAAGCAGTGTGATCAATTTATCCTTGTAATGCCTTTGGACCATTGAAACTAAATGCTTTTGGGAAGCCCTTTCCTTATGATGCTTCTTCAATCTAACCCCTGCTTTATGGAATATCGAAGGTCTCACTTGTACGATAGCTCTTTCACTATATTCAAGCCGAAGAGATTAAACTTTGGCCGAACTTCGTTTTGAAAAAAAAAAGAGAACTCTATTGATTATCTAGGAAGCTAGTTGGTTGACTTGGTTGACGAGTTGGGTGCATTGTCATGCTTTTCAACTAACATCACATAAGGAGTAGTCTCTTGTGAAATGATCGCCAAATCCAAGGGCACTCTTGGGAAGGAGATTCCGCTTGCAATCTCACACACTTTCCTTGCCATGGTCAAAGGTCGCTCTTTTGGAATTGGAAATTTAAAAGAAACTTCTCACCACAGCTCTTCTTTCTCATACCTTCAAGCTTTCCATTTCTTATGAACATCACATAAGGAGCAGTCTCTTAGAGAGATTTCCCTATCAATTTCACACACTTAAGTTGTTATCATGAGAGGTTCCACTTTTGGAATTAGAAATCTAAAAGAAACTTTCTCATCATATCTTTTGTTTCTCATATCTTCAAGCTTTCCTGTTATGAACACCACACATGGAGTAGTCTCTTATGAGATCATTGCTGAATCCAAGTGCAAAGATTCCATTAGCAATCTTTGCCTTCAATCTTAGAAGAACTAACTTCTGGCACATAGCTCTTCTTTCTGAGTTCTTCAAGCTGTCCTGACCACCTTTTCATCATCCTGGCACCAAGGCTTCTTTCCCTTCCCCCAAGCTCTGTGCTTTTCTATTTTCGCTCTGTTCTGCTTTTCTACTCTGTTTTGCTTTTCGCTCTCGTTTTCTTCCTCAGTGCAAGCTGCTTTATTCGTCCACTTCTCTTCGCTGTAGCCTCTTTGTCTACGCTGTGCGACCTGCAGGCTGCTTACTGATGGGTTACTCTTTATCTTTTGCTTTGTGTCTGCTGGCGACCGGGGTCCTCCTTCCCCAGCTGTCGTCTGCTTTTTCTATCTCGCGCCTTTCACTTTTTTTCTCCCGCCATAACTGAGAGATTCATGGAAACCTCGTAACGGCCGCCAACGAACGGCCCCGAGCTTAATCTATGTGCCGTTTTGACGGTCTGAAAGTTGGACGGTATAGATGATCATAGATCTCCACTCTGCGGAGTACGCACACACGGGCAATGGCAAAGAGCATTGGGCATCCGCCTCCCTTAAAACATGTTCTCTCCCTTCTCTCTCCTACACGATCACGCTATTTCCATTGTCTCCGTTTTCTGGGACACAGTTCGACATCTTCGCTTCCCGACACGTCTTTCTCTTGCTCTCTTACTTTACAGTATTTACACACGTTCTCGTTGGAGACCAAAACTACGACTTCGATTGCCAACATTCTTGCCATGAGTGGGACAAGGACCAAAGGTGTATAGGGCCTGCATTATCGTTGCGTTGTTGCCTCTACAGTCTACTACAGCAATAGTGGCGATCCTGACGGATTTGAGTGTATGAGCATGAGCGCTCCGTGCATCGATAACTTAAAAGAAGCCGGGGAGTACATACTCTCTCTCTATCTCTTTCTCTGCCCCCCTCCGCAACGTGCGCGCACACACATGCACAGACACAAAAAGCCCGAAGAGTGCATCGTAAGGGAGCTCGACATCAACCTCGCCAACCCTTCCGAACAATCGAAATGACAGTGATTTGGTCCTACACTCGTCCTACTCTCCTTGCTCTCTCGAGTCTCCTCTCGTTTCCCTTTGCCTGCATGTCCATGGCTGCAGTGCTATCTTACAGTTGATGCACATTGAAAGCCGGGGCGGAGGGGGCTGCCTTTTCTTCCCCGGGCAGTGTGAATGTGGTAGTTGCGTCATCACTTTAGTTCTGTTGGGGGTAGTTTTCAAAACCTTGTTTCACATTCTCCGTCTCCTGCATTCACCGTTTCTCCATCTCATTCACGGCGAACCCATGCCTTTGTAATAACCGCTTGTACCCGTGCAGGGCGCACACACACACACACACACACACACACACAGAGAGAGAAAGAGATCTGCCTTGACCTGCTTTTGCTTTTTGTAGCTTGTATTCTGGTTCCCATAGCTCATATTCCTGTAAGTTAAAATGAAGCTGAATTACACTTGCTAGTGCTGTAGAAGCTCTCTATCCCCTCAGCAGAGCTCTTCCGCTTCAAAATGACAAGTAATAGGGTTCATCAGCTTAGCAATGGCCTCTATGTATCTGGAGCTCCGGACAAGCAGAAGGATAAGCCGCATGTCATGACTTCCACAGCCATGCCTTACACAGGTGGCGACATCAAGAAATCAGGTGAGCTAGGGAAGATGTTCGACATTCCCGTAGAGGCACCAAGGTTCAAAAAATCAGGTCCAATACACGGGGGGGCTCCATCAGCAGGCCCGTATATTCCAGCAACCTCATATTCAGGTCCGCTAAATAGCAACGGATATCCTGCAGGCAGGTCATCCGTTCCCAATGTGGGTCCTCCAACGTCACAAGCAGGTGGAAGGTCTCGTCAGGCTGCACGTTCTGGACCTATTTTCAAGAATGGAGAACCTGCGAGCTCCAAGAATGCCTTTACATATCAACGAGGACTTTCAAGTGGATCTAATCCAAGAAATTCAGGTCCTCTTTCGGGTGGAGGTGCAGCTCCTGGCATGGTTCGCCAGAATTCTGGTCCCCTGACTCCAAATCTTCCAGCGACAGGCCTTATTACTTCGGGTCCAATTACATCAGGGCCACTTTCTTCATCAAAGAAACTTTCAGGTTCAGTAGAAACCGGTACTTTGGCTGCAAAATTTTCCGGCAACGCAAATAATCAAGCCATCAATGTCCTGAGCAATGCTCAAAGCTATTCCTTCAAGAGAAGTTTCCCTCCTGTCATCCTATGGGCTGTTGTGCCTCTCTTCTTGATTGGCTTTGTGGCAGGCGGATTCATCTTGGCTACTGTGCAGAATGCTATTTTATTGATCGTCGTCACATGCCTGCTTTGTGCTATTTTGCTGCTGCTTGCATGGAATTCTTTTGTGGGGCAAGGCGCAGTGACCGGGTTCATGGACAAATATCCAGATGTCGATTTGAGTCAGGCCAAAGATGGTCATTATGTGAAAATAACTGGGGTAAGCATCCTGATGTTGTTATATCCATGCTACTATGCTATCATTATTCATGTGCATGCAGTGCTATGATATTTTGCCTAATCTGAATTTCTGCAGCGATCTTCGTTTATACTCATACATGCAAGTGGCAATTACATGTGCGAATCCTTTTATTTAATGTAGTTTCTGAGTTATTGACTTTAAACCCTGGCTTTCATTGAGCACATATTGAAAAATCGGTTTGTTTTAATGAATATCCTTGCTGTACTAACCATAAGAATGCGATTTTTCTTCTTCTTCTTGTTCTTCTCCCTCTCTCTATCTCTCTATTCTAGTACTAACATTCTTCCAAAACGAGTGTGCTTCAGTAATCTGCATGTGCTTGCGTAAGCCGATTGGTTTTCTTGAGTTCATGCCGATTCCAGACATTATTCCAGGGTTCTTAAAATTGATTAATTTTATGATCATTCAGACTGCTAATGGCTGTTATGTGTTTGCTTTTAGGTCTGTTCTTATGCTGTCTCTCTGTCATGTACTCTATTTCCTTCGTACTTGCTATGCATTTCCTGTCAAAAAGGAGCTCCTGTACCTCCAGGGAAATTTTTCTCTTTGGCCCACTTTCCATGGTGATGTTTTCAAGCTAAGAATATGCGCATGTCTTGCCTCTATGTTTAGATCTTAGGATACAAGATTCAGGTGCCTTGACCGCCAGTCAGTCTACATTTGTCAAGGAATAGGGTTCCTGAATGCAGTGACATTCATCTTCTCCTGCCTGGATGTGAGAAATCTGATGATAAGGAACTTGCAAAGCCATGAAATGCTTAACTGTCTAAGGGCTTTCGGAAAGGGAAGCGGCAGTTGAACCAAGGCATATCAGACTGGGGTACTCAATAAGTAGTGTCCAGATGTGTATACCATGGGCAAGGAATCCTAAGTTTCCTTTCTCTTCCTTTCCAACTGAGTCTCAGCACCAACCTTTTCCAAGACTTAACAAGCAATGTCAATATTTATTTCAATTACAATGGAGAAGATGAAAAGATTTTAGACCATGACCCAAGCTGTGACATTCTGATCTATAGTGCATCAGAAGAGGAGCACTTGGAACACTTGAGAAAAGTATTTCAAGTGCTAAGGGAAAATTCGCTCTTTGCTAAGGAGTCAAAGTGTGAATTTTTCAAGACAGAGGTTAGATACCTTGGGCATATAGTCTCCCAGGATGGAATCCAGATGGATCCTGAAAAAGTACGGGCTATTATGCAATGGCCACATCCACGGAACCTGGAAGAGCTCCAGATCTTCCTAGGTTTATCAGGTTTCTATAGAAGATTCATTAAGAACTATGCCAAAATTGCTGTCCCCATGACGGTTAAAGGGAAAGGGAAAGCCTTTCATTGGGGAGACGAACAAAAGCAAAGTATGGAAAAGTTGAAAGTAGCAATTGCTACAGCTCCACTTTCACACATAGCAGATCCCAACAAACCTTTTGTGGTCCCAACAAACCTTTTGTGGTTGAGACGGACGCGAGTGACTTTGCTATAGGAGCGGTTCTAGTTCAGGATGGTCGACCAGTAGCTTTTGAGAGCAAGAAACTAGAACCGGCTCAGAAGAATTGCTCCGTCTATGAGAAGGAGTTGTATGCAATAGTCCATACTTTGAAGAAGTGGAGTCATTATTTATATGGTGCCAAAGTTACGATAGTGTTTGATCAAGAGAGCATTAAGTGGCTCTCTAATCAAACATACCTTAAAGGTCGTAAGGCTCGATGGGAAGAGACCCTTCAGGAGTTGGATTATGAGCTTAGGTATAGGAAGGGAAAGATTAATGTAGTGGCTGATTCACTTAGCCGCATGCCTATGCTCAATGGACTGAGTTTTACTCAGATCACTAGCGAGCTACTTGAGTCCATTAGAGGAAAATGTAGGCTTGATCCTGCATATTCCGAGATTTGGGAAGCCATAGAGAATGGGGATCGTGATATACGGGTTTCCAGTGAGGATGGAGTATCGACGGGTACTCAAGAAGGATTCAAGTGGAAGAACTACAGTGTCCATGATGGATATCTGTTATATAAAGGTAAGGTGTGTGTCCCTAGAGATATTGAGATGAGACGGCATTTTTTTTATGAGTGTCATGACACACCCAGTGCGGGACACCCAGGAGTTAACAAGACTTATGATCTTGTTAAGAGGCAGTTTTATTGGCCTTGACTTCATAAGGACGTCCTAGAGTATGTGCTTAAGTGCAATAAATGCAGGGTCAACAAAGCTGAGAGGTTGAGGATTGGAGTGTTGAGCTGAGGAGATGTGCTCAGGTGATGCAGAAGCTGTGGTAATACCCCCCTTGGCTGAGTAGAAGGGCTGGAGGTGCAAGGAGCAGCCCACGCAGCAGATAGACAGAGATGGAGAGAGAGAAATTCGAATTTGGAGAGAGGCAGCTTGTTTGTGGGCTTCACTAAAGAAAGAAGTGAGCCCTAAGTTTATTTGAGTTCACTTTTATAGGACCTGGCCAAGTTCACATTGAACTTGGCCAAAAGAATAAATAATGAGTACATTAAGCCTTATAAAAGGCCTATACAAATGTGTACAAATAAGGGGGTCATTTAGGACCTTTACCCCAACAACCTCCCACTTAAAGGCATAAATGACGCCTTTAAGCTACGTGACTCCCACCATTTGTATACATAGCTCATGTTGTGCTTTAGACAAGCACTTAGTGAGAACATCTGCAGGATTCTGTGATGTATGAACCTTAACAAGTGTGATAAGGCTATCCTCAAGCACTTCTCGAATGAAGTGATATCGCACATCAATATGCTTAGTGCGTGCATGAAACATGGCATTCTTTGCCAAACATATGGCACTCTGGCTATCACAGCCAAGCATAGGTGCCTTGTTTGACAAGCCAAACTCACTGCATAATTGTGCCAGCCATATGGCTTCCTTGGAAGCCTCAGTGGCTGAAATGTATTCAGCCTTTGTAGTGGACAAAGCAACAATCTTTTGCAGCCTTGAGCACCATGAAACAACACCTCCTGCAAGAGTGAATATGTATCCACTTGTGGATTTACGTGTGTCCACATCACCAGCCATGTCAGAGTCACAAAAGCCTTTCAGCTCCAATGGGTCTTTGCCATAGCAAATGCATTTATTTTTGGTCCCCTTTAAGTACCTCAAAATGGACTTTATTGCTTTCCAATGAGCTTTGCCTGGATTGGCCATAAACTGGCTCACAACTCCCACTGAATGGGCAATGTCCGGCCTAGTTGCAACCATAGCATACATAAGTGAGCCACAAGCTGAAGCATAAGGCACATTTTGCATGTCATTGATTGCTTCTTGTGTTTTGGGACAATCTTCCTTGGAAACTTTAACATATGGCTGCAATGGCACTCCAAGAGGCTTTGCATCAGCCATGTTAAATCTGTCCAGCACCTTTTCAATGTATTTTTCCTGCGACAAATACAATATGTGCTGGTCCCTTTGTCTTCTAATCCTCACTCCAAGGACATGCTCTGCTGCCCCAAGGTCTTTCATTGAGAAAGCAGATTTCAACTGCTGTTTAAGAGCATCAATGGTGTCTCTTTTCTTACCAGCAATCAGCATATCGTCAACATATAAGACAAGAATAATAGGGCTGCCATCTACATCAGTTTTCGTATACAAACAGTGATCAGCATGGCTTCTTTTATACCCTTGTTTGAGCATAAAAGCATCAAACTTCTTGTACCATTGTCTAGAAGCTTGTTTCAGCCCATACAAGCTTCTATTGAGCTTACATACCAAATGTTCCTTTCCAGGAATAACAAACCCCTCTGGCTGTTTCATGTAAAGCTCTTCATCAACATCACCATGCAAGAAAGCTGTATGTACATCCATTTGGTCTAATTCCAAATCAAGAGAAGCTACTATTGCAAATAACACTCGCAAAGTGGTCATCTTCACCACAGGAGAGAATACTTCTTGGAAATCTATGCCTTTGGTCTGGGCATATCCCTTTGCAACCAGCCTTGCTTTGTACTTGGGTTTTCCATCAACTGTTTTGATTTTATACACCCATTTGTTAGGAATGGCTTTCCTTTCTTTGGGTAATTCAACCAAATCCCAAGTATCATTAGCATGCAAAGCTTTAATCTCTTCCTGCATAGCAAGCTCCCACTTGCTGCTGTGTTCACATGCCTTTACCTCTTTGTATGTGAGAGGCTCACCTTCATCTGTCAACAAAATGTAATGCAATGAAGGATCAAATCTACTCACATTCCTTCTAAGACGAGTAGATCTTCTCACCCAATGATCCACATTGTCAGGCAATGGGTCTACATCAAGTAGTATGATCAAATCATTATTATTAGGCTGCTGTCCATTGTTTCCAGCACCATTTTCAGCATTATTATTCGGCTGCATATTCCCTTCAGGAGCCTCATTTTGCTGTCCAACATCTTCTGGCTCAAAAACCATTGGATCGTCAACATTTTCAGTCCTTTGTGGTGCATCCTGAGGGTCAAAATTGGACCTAACAGGTGGCTGGTCATGCTGAAATCTTACTCTTTTATGGTTATCCTTTGAGGCACAATTGTTTTGAAGCAGCCTTGCCTCATTAAAAACAACATCCCGGCTGCGTACGACCTTCTTGAGCTGAGGTATCCAAATCTTGTAGCCCATTTCACCTTCTTCACCATATCCCATGAAGAGGCCTTTAATGGACTTAGCATCAAGCTTGTTTCTCAGCTCAGGCCTTATATGCACAAACGCCTCGCAGCCAAAGACACGTAAGTGATCATATGAAGCAGGTTTGCCAGACCAAACCTCTTCAGGGATGTCACCTTTTAAAGACATGTGAGGGGATCTATTGCACACATGTACTGCAGTTTTGAGTGCCTCTCCCCAAAATCCATGAGGGAGATTAGCTGTGGACAGCATGCATCTCACCCTCTCACAAAGTGTCCTATTGTAACGTTCAGCCACACCATTAGAAGAGGGGCTGTATGGAACAGTAAGCTCCCTCTTAATGCCCAATTTTTCACAAAATTTCTGAAATTCAGCACTTGTATACTCACCACCATTGTCCGTACGCAAGCATTTCAGCTTTCTACCTGTTTGGGTGGTCACAAATGCATGAAAACGCTTAAACGAAGCAAATGCTTCATCCTTTGATTTAAGCAATTGAACCCAAATTTTTCTAGAAAAATCATCAACAAAGGAGATGAAATATAAAGCACCCCCCATAGATTTGGTGGGCATGCTACATACATCAGAATGAACAAGATCAAGTACACAAGACTTACGAGACACACCAGAATAAAAGGAACGTTTTACTTGCTTTTCATATTGACATTCATTACAAAAGTCAAGCTTTGTGCCTTTAGCATCAAGCTTCTTTAAGTTACAAAGCCTAGTGAGACCCTTTTGGCTCATATGGCCAAGTCTCTTATGCCACAACTCCATATGGGAGTGAACTTCAGCCAAAGCAATGAACTTGCCTGATAAGGCCTTTCCATGCAAGCAATAGAGAGTTCCCTTCTTTGTGCCTTTCACAATCAGCCTTGAACCTTTAGTCATTTTCCATGATCCTTTCTCAAAGAGAATGCTATAACCATGCAAATCCATTTGACCCACAGAAAGCAAGCTCTTCTTGATCCCTGGTACATAACGCACATTATGCAAGACAAGCTCATTAGTGCCATTTGTAGCGAAATGCACTGTGCCAATACCCTCAATGGAACATGCATGATTGTTTCCAAGGTATACATGGCCATGGCTGCCTGCAATAAAAGTAGAAAAACACTCCTTGATAGGAGTCACATGGAATGAAGCATCAGAATCTACTATCCAAGTCTGGGCCAATGCATCATTGACGGTCAGCAAAGCATCTATGACATCACTCTTAGTGATTGACATGTCCTGTGCATGAACATTTAGAGAAGGATCAAATGCATGAGTGTCATCAGCTGAGAAAGTAGCGCATAAAATGTCCTCTGCATCTGACAGCTCCTCTATGACTACACTAGAAGCCATATTGGCCTTCTCCTTGTCCTTTTGGCTGTCCTGTGCATCAGTCTTGTCTTTTTTCCTGTCCTTCTTCTTATCTCCAGAATTCTTCTTCCTATCAAGCTCTGCTTTGTAATAGCGGCAATCGGGTTTCTTGTGACCTTTCCTTCCACACTGATAGCATGTCACATCATTGCTTTTGCCTTTGTTGCTATTCCCCCTTTCCCTGCTTTTACTCTTATTCCTTTGTGCATAATTACTCTTCTTATTTGTCCTTCCTCTAACCATGTTGGCTGAGCTGCCTCCTTCTCCACCTGCTTTTCTCCTGATCTCTTCATTAAGAATAGAACCCCTAACACCATCAAAAGTCAAGTTGGGGTTATTGGACAATGAGACTACCAATGTCTCGCAAGAGTCAGGCAATGTCATAAGCAAGAAAATGGCTTTAAGCTTATCATCGAAAGGAGGCATTCCTGAGTCCTGCAACTGTGACAAAGTACCTGTAAACGATGACAAGTGTTCAGCTTCACTCTTGGACTCATCAAGCTGCATGCCAACAAGCTTCCGCATCAGGTGTACGTGGTTAACAGGCGTAGTATTTTCATACGTCGCCTTGAGTTTTGCCCATAACTCAAAAGCAGTGGTCAAACCTTTGAGATCTACTAGAATCTCATCGGATACAGCCATCTTAATGTATATAATGGCCTTCTTGTTCAAAGTAAACCATGCATCTTCCGACATGTCCTCTGGTTTCTCTGCCTCCAATGCCCTGTCACAATCCTTCAAGAAGAGGATTCCCTGAATTCTCTCCTTTCATAAGTCAAAACCTGTTCCCTCAAACCGTCGAATCTCAAATAGATTCTTCACATCTGAGGAGGATGACTCCATAGTTGCACAATGAAAAAAAACTGCTGGAATTTTGGGCAAATGCACCAAAATCAAAGTGCAGCCTCCAAAAATGATGCACTACAGCTCCAAACAGTCACAGGAGCAATTTGGGACAAAAATGGGGTGATTCTGGGCACAAAACTGATCTCTGAATTTTCTGCGCAGAGAATTTCAGAAACTCAATTTATGCTCAAAAACAACTAATTTTGTTGTTTTTAACCTCAAAGAATGTACATAAGGCTAATACTCAGCCTTTAGATGCACGTAGGAGCAAAAGCCCCAATTTTTGCCACTGTTTTACAAGAAATTATGGCAAAATACTCCACAACTTCTCATACATAGGTTAATTTTGCTGAAACTATAGAAATTACAGCAAAATGTATCTCCCACTATGTGTGCTCAGCCAGTTGAGAATGAGAAGACTTGCAAAAACTCAGAAATTTGCTGGAAAATCTGATATTTTGCTGAAAAACACATGTTCTTGCTGGAAACTTTCAGATTTTGCTGAAAAACACCTGTTCTTCGCGATAAAATCAGAGAAAAATCACTTTCTTCGCGACAAAAAGCTGGAACATCACTGAAAATGATGGTACAGCAGATTTTGGACCCTTTCTTCGCGATGAAACCTGATGATTTTGCCAAATGGTGAGTGTATGCTGCTGTAGAGAACCTGCGCAACAGATTTGAGGCCCAATATAGGCTCTGATACCAGTTGTTGAGCTGAGGAGATGTGCTCAGGTGATGCAGCAGCTATGGTAATACCCCCCTTGGCTGAGTAGAAGGGCTGGAGGTGCAAGGAGCAGCCCACGCAGCAGATAGACAGAGATGGAGAGAGAGAAATTCGAATTTGGAGAGAGGCAGCTTGTTTGGGGGCTTCACTAAAGAAAGAAGTGAGCCCTAAGTTTATTTGAGTTCACTTTTATAGGACCTGGCCAAGTTCACATTGAACTTGGCCAAAAGAATAAATAATGAGTACATTAAGCCTTATAAAAGGCCTATACAAATGTGTACAAATAAGGGGGTCATTTAGGACCTTTACCCCAACATGGAGGACTACTCCATCCATTGGATATTCCTAATGGGAAGTGGGAGAGTATCTCCATGGACTTCATAGTCGGATTACCCAAGACACAGAGAGGGCATGACTCAGTCTGGGTAATTGTGGATAGGTTAACCAAACTGGCTAGGTTTATTCCGACACGTACTACAGTGAAGACACTAGAGTTGGCTAGACTCTTTGTAGAGAACCTATACCGATTATATGGTCTTCCTTTAGACATAGTTTCTGATCGGGATAGAAAGTTTACTAGCCACTTTTGGAGAGCAGTCTTCAAAAGGTTGGATACAAAACTTAGCATGAGTACGGCCGAGCACAGTCGGATGGGCAAACAGAGAGGGTTAACCAAATCCTAGAGGATATGCTTCGAGCATATGTGAATGAAAGGCAAACTAATTGGGAAGAGTACTTACCTATAGTAGAGTTTGCATATAATAGTGCCAAGCACTCTTCCACTGGGCATAGTCCATTTATGCTTATGTATGGGTTTCAGCCAAGAGCTCCTTATGCAGTAGGCTTGTAGAATGAGAAAGTTCAAGCTGCAAAGGACTTCTTGGAAGAGATGAATGATATGCTTAGGCTTGCTAAGGACAGCATTAGGAGAGCTCAAGATAGAGCTAGAGCCTATGTTGACCCTCAAAGGAGAGATATCAACTTTGAGGTAGGAGAGCATGTCTATCTTAGAGTTCCATCTAGATCTGAAACCATGAAGACGGGACCTTGTCCAAAACTATCTCTTAGGTATTGTGGACCATTCCCAATACTTAAGAGAATAGGAAAGATGGCTTACGAGCTCCAACTTCCAGAGAATAGTCAAATCCATCCAGTTTTCCATGTTAGCCGGCTTAAGAAAAGACTGGGTGAATCTGACAACCTCATTCCAGATAGTGAGGTAGTAGAGCCTATTTCTGTTCAATCTACTCCACATGAGCCTGAGAGCATACTACGCACACGAGAGAAACGGACTAGACGTCACTTGTATAAAGAGTGTTTAGTAAAGTGGAAAGATAGTTCAGAAGATAGTGCTACATGGGAGCGGGTTAGCACCCTTCAGAGACGGTTTCCCAATTTGGGACTACCTTCCCAAGAGTCTTCTTAAGGGGAAGGATATGGGAAACAACACGGAGATAGGACCATGTATTTCTATACATGGGATATAGTGGGAGTGGCGGTTTTATCATTTCTCTCTGACTATCAGACCTTCCAATACCATTTTTGAGGACAAAAATGGAATTAAGGGGAAGGAAATGTTATATGGAGTAACCCCCAAGAAGAGGTGTGAACCATCTCTTAGTTTGATAGTTAGAAGGGCTCACACATGAGTGCCATGTGGCACCCATGTGTGAAGCCATGTGGGGGAACTCACTCTTATGATGAGAGAATGTCTTAAAACATCCACGCGGTTGGGCGGAATCTTAATATCAATCTCCGTGTGCACTCGGGAACTGAGCCGAGTGCACACACACACGGGTATAAAGTGTGCCTTGTATTTTCATGAGGTATCTTTTTATAGAACTTTAGGTGGCTGTTTGGAGAGTAAAGGAGGAGATAAGGGGAGGATAAGATTTCCCTCTTATTTAGAGAGAGTTCGCACATGGCTCATAGGCTCAAAGCCAAGAATTCCCCCGTCAGCTTCATTACATGAATAATTCTTTGGGGACTATCCTTTCCTCACAACTAACATAGGGTGGTACACACATATGTCTTCCTTCCCATGTACAAAAAAGGTGTTACAACATTTGGATATCCTTTCTTCAACAAATTTATGGGTGGTACAAATCCTTCCCTAAGTATGAGGATCATACAAAGGAGACGGTTTAGAAAAACATCATCATAGATGAAGTTGACTAGAGTTTCTTCTTCATTTGTTTCCTAAGCTATGTTGACATTGCTTTGCCTTTTGTTGGTTGCTCCTTGTTTGTTTGTTTGTCCATCCATCCGTCTGTCAGTTCTTGTTGCAAAGTTGACAATGTTTTGTAGCATGATTGATCTTTCTACATATCTTACAAGGATTGATTTGAAAGCAATATTCTGATGAATGATTCGTTCGATTACGATGAATGCATTTTGTAGCTTTTGTACCCAAGGCATTTGAAGTGAACTCATCATGAGTTTTGAGATTTTTTTCATGAGCTTTTAGTTTATTTTCATGTTACTATAGAGAATTAAGGACATCTTTTAGCATTGGAAAGGGAACTTTTTCTTTAGGAACTTGTACAATTTGTCAAAACTATGAGGTACAATTGAGGTTAGAGATGGGGGAGGGTTCTTTATTGTTGTGCAAGAAACATTGGTACACAGTGGAGGGTGGAGGTAGATTATGAGAAAAGAAAATGCAAATGATGGAACCAAAAATATTGCAATGGAATCTCAACTAGCTTCCTCCATAGGAGAGTAGAATACTGAAGAATTTCAAGTTACACAAGGACATTGAGGCTGAGAGATGAGGGAGCATGTAGCACTGCTATAAATTATAAGGAGAAGAGCTAGTCAAAGAGGGAAATAGATAAGACGAGAAAAGAAATCAATTCACCAAAAAGAGGAGAATAAGGCTTCCACTCTATTGCACAAGCTTCAGCCTTCACCAATTTGCTTGAAAGGTTAGTCGCAAAGCCCTACCCAAGCCTCCACTGCTTGGGCCTTTTAACTCCAATCGTTCACTTCTACATGAATCTTGTGAGCACACCAAGCACTCTAGGTTATCACTTCTCCACACAAATATATCTTCACATTGTCTTGTGTGTGGGTGTGTGTGATATGTGATACTTCACGACATACACAACAAGTCTTTTTGTAACGTGATTGGTCGGTTCTTGTGCCATGCTTCGATTTCTTGACTTTGGACATTCTTGGAGGGGTGAGAGGTTGAGTGCACTCCTCCCTCCTTACTCAAGCTTCATTTGATTTTCAGAGGGTAGAATCTTGGTCTGAATTGTGTAACTTCCAAATGGCAAACAATTTGGGCAATCTGACCATGCCAATGTGTCTAGAACGCTTGCAAATGGTAAAATCAACTTTAGATTTCTCGAATTTTGACAGCGTTTTAGTTAATTATGCATAATTAAAATTTTGCTTTTTCAATATGTCAAAATCACTTGAAAATGCATGAGAAAAGAAAATGTGAATGATGGAACCAAAAGTATCGCAGTGGAATCTCAATTAGCTTCCTCCATAGGAGAGTATAGTATTGAAGAATTCCGATTCCCAAGTTGCACAAACACATCCGTAGACAATGAATTTTTTTGGGCCATACAACATAGGATAACATTGCCAAGAAGCTGGGAAAGGTGACCTTGATGACCCCTTATCAATCTACTTATATCTTCAGCCCACCAGCAACCACTTGCATCAAGAAGTTTTCCTACTCTGTTTTGTGACCAAGGTACCCGATCCTTTGCTACACCCCTTCTCCATTGCTCTCCCCTTGTGTCTTCATATCGTAGTATGCCTACCGATGTCATTACTTCCACTTCTTCCTTACCTTCTTATTCAACACCATCACCTTGCAGAGTATCTCTACATTCTTCTCAAGACCTCACACTTTAGTATTATACTTGAGAGTTTCCTTTTGCTCCCCTCCTTTCACACAAGGTATCGCTTTGTAATTTCCTTACACCATCACCTTGCAGAGTATCTCTACATTCTTCTTAAGTCCTCACACTTTAGTATTACACCTGAGAGTTTCCTTATACCATCACCTTGCAGAGTATCTCTAAATTCTTCTTAAGTCCTCACACTTTAGCATTTTACAGTATACCCGAGAGTTTCCCTCTGCTCCCTCGTTTCACACAAGGTATTGCTTTGTAATTTCCCTTCTCTTGAAAGACACTTTGGAGAGGGCAATCAAGGCTAGGTGTCCTTAAATGTTGCCCAAAATATTCTCAAAAGAAGACTATTATGCAACAACCTTATGCTATCCCATTTTTAAGTGACTTTACATACGAATTTCAACAATTGATCATGTTCTTGGGTGACTCACTCACTTTCCCAATCTTCCCTTGCATCCAATCCTTTAGGCGATCTCTTTAACCCACCTAATTTCCTCCTGGGCAACCACCTCCTCCTCCTTCCCAAGAGAACCCATCTCCTCCTTTCTATGCCTAGTGACTCCAACTCATTCTCCTAATTCCCAAAAGGATTCCAATCTCTCCAAATGCCTATTGGATATGCTTTTATCCTTCTCTCTATGCCTACTGGCCACACTCTCAATAACACCTCGTTCTTCACCTTGTTGTCACTTCCAAGGGTCTGCTTAAGGCCCCATTGGTATAACCACCCCAAGGTGGTGCTCTACCCAAGTGAGGGCGACCACCCTCGGAGAGGGCGATTCTTCCCATGGGTGCCTGGCCTAGGGAGAGGGAGAGTCTTCCCATGAGTGCCCCACTCGAGTGAGGGCGACCTCTCCAAGGCAAAGGGTGAACCAAGACTAGGTGAGGGTGAGGGCAATCTAAGGTTGGGTGAGGACGAAGGAAATCGAGAAGGAGACATAAAAATGGTGGGCGGCATACACTTGGTGGGCAAGCAAGGCTTGTCGAGAGTGACATCCCCATGGGAGTTCATAGTCATTTATGGGTAAGGATAACCTTTCATCCACATGACATCCTTTAATAAAAAGGTTTCCCAAAGCTAGAAACTAAAAATAGAATGCTACTAATTTAGCTTCCCTTCCTCACCTTCGGTCTCCTATAAGTTGACGATCTAGTTCTCCTCTCAATCATACGTTGGTGCATATACCCCTCTTCCTTGTTTGGCATAGGTGATTCTTGGCATAAGGAGATCTCGTGCAAAGAAGAAATGGCATGAAGAAGCCACACCTCTCCTTGGTAGTGAATGAGCTTCTTATTGCTATTCCACATGAGTTTTTGTTCAGGATTGGCTTGACACAAACCGGAACATTGACAAATGCATTCACCCAAATTGAGATAGCAGATACGGGACTCATGCATCTCAGAGCTTTTGCCATGCCTATCATCACCAACACTTTGGAGATAGGCACATAACTACTTACACTATTCAAGAGTTATCCTTGCCCAACATGAAAATAAAGCAAGGACTCCTACCATTAGTGTTGGGGGCATAACAAATTGTGGATCCATGATGGGTTGGATTCTTTTCAAGAAAGAGTGCAAAGGACACATTGATGACATGTGTAGCTATGTTCACTAGAGAAGAAATTGATATATTGAATGTTAAGAGACTAGCCTTATTTAAGGAGTACTTCCTTCTCAAAGATAATCTGCTTTTCATGGATATTAAGGTATGTGAGCCTCTTTATTGTTTCATACATGCAAGGCCATTTCCATACTGTAGGATACTACAACAATCATTGGAAGAATGAAGGAAACATTAAATCAAGCACAAGCGCAAGAAGGCCCATACCTTCAATCTTGGCGCTCCCATCATGCTATGGATTTGTAGGTTACGACAAAGTCAATCTCCATTTCCTCCTCCACCACCTCCTCCAGGATATTCACCGAAGAGGACGTGCACTCATGTGCAAAAAGATTCTTCCAAAGACCTTGTCTGACTTCCTCGAGACCAACAAGGTTATGTTGCTACATCGAAGCAGGTACGCACTTCTTCTTCTCCATCCTTCCCTCCTACTTCACACCACCTTGAGCTGACTATCACCTCTCCTCAATCCTCATCTCACTCTTGAACTCTTCTGCTCGACCCTCATCTCTTACCTCTCATAGATCCTTGTTGCGTTGTTTGCTATCTTATAAATTCTCTCATGTCATACCTTCATCCCCTAAACCTAGGGAGATAGCACTTATCATATCATCATCGAAACATAGTCATCCACATAGCCATGCCGCACAGGTTACTTCTCCATCTTCTCATCCCCAATCCATCCCTACCATTGGACTTGGTACCACCGCCTAGTTGCCGCTACCACTTCTTCCCTCATGTTCAATCACTACTCTTTTAATTGTCACCACTTCTTCCCTCATGTTCACGACATAAACCCATACACCAACCTCCAACCTAGCATTATTGCCACGCATGAGTTGCGTGCCAACCTTGCATCCCTAGGAATACCTATAGGCTTCATCTCGCAATCCACATCCATGGGGACCATGATTTGAAATGATATGCAACTCTTACCATTATAGGAATGTTGGGGTAAGAGCATTTGGCCACCTACTTTGGACATCCTCAAGGGCAATTTAGAAATGGAGGTCGCAAGAGTTATGTTCTATAAGATAATGAATCACATGGTAGAAGATCTTTAAAAGCTGGTGGACTTGGACACTAGAGCTAGACAACACATTTGGCTCATTTCCTCAGAGTTCTTGCGATGTGCATTGGTTACTATGGAAATGAACATGAAGGTAAAGAGCCTTACATAAAAGGAGATCAGGCAAAGGAACACATTCAAAGCTTGTTAGGGGCACTGGAAATGACAAAGGCCGAAATTGTAGAATTGGGGAAGGAAAACTCAATCTTGAGAAGTTAGTGAGGTTCGTACGAATCACGACTTGATTTGTTTCGATCTCTAATGTCTTGAGACCTTGAAGAGGAAGACACAATGACAGAGGTCGAGCAAAGAACCAGCAAAGGACTAGTTTCTATATTTTATTTTACACAATGTTTTAGACTTTGAAAGTGTCTTAGCTTTCCAGTGTTGCATACGCAACGCGTTGCGAACCTTCGCAACGCACGCAACGCAACGCCGCGTTGCGTACGCGTTCGCAACGCGTTGCGTATATATTTAAAAAAAAAGGGCCCTTCCAGCAGGCCGAAAACGGCCCGCTGGAGGGCCCTTTCTCATTTCATTCCAGTCTTCCAGAGCAGTGAGCACTCAGTCTTCAGAGCAATTAGCGCGGGCAGAGACAAGTCGAGAGAGAGAGAGAGAGAGAGAGAGAGAGAGAGAGAGAGAGAGAGAGAGAGAGAGAGAGAGAGAGAGAGAGAGAGAGAGAGAGAGAGAGAGAGAGAGAGAGAGAGAGAGAGAGAGAGAGAGAGAGAGAGAGAGAGAGAGAGAGAGAGAGAGAGAGAGAGAGAGAGAGAGAGAGAGAGAGAGAGAGTTTACAGCAGTCAAGAACTTTCAACCATCATGCCTAGAGCTAAACAAGGCTGTTGGCAATATGTCACGAGCCAAGGAAAGTTTGGAACAGGAGGTAGTGAGAGATGGACCTGCAATTTGTGTGGGTACAAAGGGACAGGAGGGGCAGATAGAATAAAAGCACATTTAGCATGGTTTGGAGGTATAGGAGTTGGTCCTTGCTCTAAACCAATGCCAGAGAAGATGAAAGAAGAGCTTTTGGAATGGGTTGCAGCACGGGAAATGAGAAGAGGGGTTAGAGCATCAACAGAAACACTTAGTAGTGCAGAGAGCTCTATTCCTCAAGGACATTCATCCCATGCATCTCAAGGGGAGTTTCCTTCAGCCCCTCTTGTTGAGGACTTGGAGACAGAGGAGGTAGCACATGCATCAGGGCAGCAGCAAAAGAGACCACGGGAGAGTCAGAGCATTGCTACAGGTCGTGGCAGCCTACATGCATCATCCATACGGGCTAGTTTGCAAAAGCAAGGGAAGCAGGAGGCCACCCAAGGTATTATGAGGCTCTTCATTAAATGTGGTTTAAGTTTTAATGTGGTGCGCACTCCCGCATGGAAAGAGGCCATGAAAATGGTGAGTAGGCTTGGGGTTGAGTGGGAAGGGCCTTCTTATGAAGAGCTAAGAGGAAGTGAGCTGAGAAGAACAAAAGAAATTGTGCAAAAGCAATTGGAGCCTATGGCGGAGACCTGGAAGAAATATGGCTGCACTTTGATGTGTGATGGATGGACAGACATTAGGAAAAGAAATGTATATAATATACTTGTTCATTGCTGCAAAGGTACCATGTTCCTACGTGCCATTGATGCATCTACTCCAGGCCTATCCATCACAGGGGAGTACATTTTTGGACATATCAGACAGGCAGTCTTGGAGATTGGAGTGCAGAATGTTGTCCAAGTCATAACGGACAACGGAAGTAATTGTGTTTCCATGGGGCGGATGTTAGAGCAGGAGTTCCCATCCATTGTATGGACTCCATGTGCAGCTCATAGCATAGACTTATTGATTGAGGATGTTGGGAAGGTCCCTTGGATACATGATATTTTTTCCACATGTCAGAGAGTGGTCACCTTGTTCACGAAGAGGCCAAAGTTGCTTTCCATTTTCAGATCATACAGTGATTTGGAGCTTCTTAGGCCAGCAAAGACTAGATTTGCTTATATGTGCATTGTGATGGAGAGATTGCTTCGAGTGAGGCAATCACTTATGCAGACAGTTGTTTCTCAGGAGTGGCTTGCATGGAGTGGCCATACATGCAGTAAAGCAGAGTCAGTACGCATTACATGTTTGAGTGACAGTTTTTGGAGAGAGGTAGAGGCTTTGGTGGGAGTGATGCAGCCTCTATACTCCATGCTACACATTGTTGACATGGAGGGGAGTACTATAGGCCTCGTTTACGAGTATATGGACCGTGTTGGGGAGTCCCTTGGTCGATGCACTTCTATTTCTTCAGACAGGTATGCCATATGCATTTTGATAATGTTACATTCAAATTTTATTATTCTTATTTATATTACCAATCATCAATGACATGATTCTTGATTCTTGACTCTTGGATAAATAGGCTTGATGAGATTAGATCTATATGGAGGGATCGATGGGGTTGGTTCCATCGACCGATTCATGGTATGGCTCACATTCTACACCCATTATGGAGAACTGAGAGGCAGATGTTGGATCATGAGCTTGACAGTGCATGGACTTCATACATAGGTAGATTATATCCTGATGATATTGATATGCGCTTGACACTTGAGGATCAGCTCCTACTATTCCGGAACTATGGGGGTAGTTTTGGGAAAGATACCGCCATGCTCCGGTCTAGTCAGTTGTCACCTGTGTCTTGGTGGGAGAAATATGGCCTATCTACACCTGAGTTGGTAAGTAGTAAGTACAAACTTCTAAGTTTCATTTAAATTTTAATTCATAATTTTGAACTCATAATTCAAGCAAATAATGCATACTTTTTATGGAACATGCAGAGATCAGTTGCCATCCGCGTTCTTTCACAGGACTGTAGCGCTAGTCCATGTGAAAGAAATTGGAGCACTTGGGCCCTCTTCCACACAAAGAAGAGGAATCGCTTATCTACTGCACAGTTGGAGCGGCTAGTATATTGCCACTGCAACTTGCGCCTTTTGGAGAGCGGAGGTCATACAGCAGATGTGCGACAGGTCAACATTGACCACATTGACATAGAGAAGGTCCATGAGATGCCTACTATACCTTCAGAGGAGTTGGACCTTTACAGCATGTTATATCAGGAGTTGACCGAGCCACAGCATCAGACTCGCTCCCAGAGACGTACTCGATCACGAGCCGTAGCATTTGCAGGGGCCTCTACTAGTTCCGCTCCACATGGTAGAGAGGATGAGGATGAGGATGAGGATGAGGATGAGGATGAGCCTGATGAGGATGAGTTTTCATCAGATACTGAGTCAGATTCTGATGATTGACTCTTGGACTGACTTATATTTGTATATTTATTTGGACATGTCATGAGTCATGACTCATGATTGATGAGTCATTGATCAGTCATCAGTGGTTATGGACATTGGATATGTATTTATGACATCAGACATTTAGATGATAGTATGATTGTCTTGACTCTTGACTTTTATTTTGACTTTTTGAGATGACTCATGTACCTAGATTTTGCATTATAATTGATTATTGTATTTTGTGGCATGTGCTCATTGCTCACTTCCAAGTTCCATCTCCATTCTTGTCACTTGAGTATTTGAGTTTTAAGGGTGATTTGTGAATTTATTGAGTATTCCTATGAAGTTTGAAATGTGATCTATATTAAAAGTTAATGTGCATTCACATTGTGATCAAATTTCTAAGTTGAAATGCAGGTCAGGTGTCGACGTCAAATGATCTATATATGAAATGTTTAAACGTTGATATATAATGCTTATGTGTGTTTTTGCATATATTAAAGCATTTATAAGAGGATTTATACAGTTAGGGTATTGAAAATCTAAAAAAATAATAAAAAATTGAAAAAAAAAATTGAATTATAGGCAACTTTATCGCAACTTTAGGTTCGCAACTTCATCACGTTGCTAACGCGTTGCTAACGCGTTGCTAACGCGTTGCCTACGACGTTGCCATCCTGTTGCTAACCACACTGTAGCTTTCAAAGATGTATTTACTTTCAAGAAAAACATTTTGTAACGGTCATATCTTGTGTTTCCTTCTCACTTTGATCATGTTATATCTCTATTCTTCACTTTGTAAAATTTTGGGTTCCATCTCTCGCTGAGATGGAGAGACTATAGTGGGAAGCAACCTGTAGAAAATAATTTTTTTTGGGGCATACAACATAAGATAACATTGCCTAGAAGCTTGTACAGGTGACCTTGATGGCCGTCTATAGCAAAGTAGAAATTGGGCAGGAGGCAAAGAGGCAACTTGGCAATCAGCTTGGAAACTTGGCAACTTTGGGCAATCCTGGGCAAGAGTTGGCAACTAGGGAGACTTGGCAAGGTAGGCAAATAGTTGGCAACTAGGGTGACTTGGCAAGCTCAGTGAGTGGTTGGCAACCAGCACGACTTGGCAGCTTGGGCGACAAGCATGTCTAGGTAACTTGGTAGCTGGGCAACTAAAAGTAGATGGCAACTGGCCAAGGACATCTGATAGAGTGGCTTAAGGCAGAGATGGGATTTCAGCCGCCATGCACCAGCACATGATATCTCTGGCAAGCTGCAATTGCCCAAGCCATGACAATTGCAACTATAACTTCCTTGCCCTGGCCACCACAACTTCTATAACAATGTCCTAAAATATTTTCAACCCTCTCATTCTATAAAAAGGAGTCATTCAGAGTACCAAGAACACACAAATATTGCCCACCTTACAACATATTACAGCATAGATGCTCAGAGGCCCCTCAGTAGAAGAGCCATTCCATCACGTGAGAAGAGCTCTTCTCCTAGAAGTGGCAAGCCTGTGTAGCTTTCCCTTGTTGCTCTAAGGAACTCTTTGCGAGTTGGTACCACCGCCTAGTTGCCGCTACCACTTCTTCCCTCATGTTCAATCACTACTCTTTTAATTGTCACCACTTCTTCCCTCATGTTCACGACATAAACCCATACACCAACCTCCAACCTAGCATTATTGCCACGCATGAGTTGCGTGCCAACCTTGCATCCCTAGGAATACCTATAGGCTTCATCTCGCAATCCACATCCATGGGGACCATGATTTGAAATGATATGCAACTCTTACCATTATAGGAATGTTGGGGTAAGAGCATTTGGCCACCTACTTTGGACATCCTCAAGGGCAATTTAGAAATGGAGGTCGCAAGAGTTATGTTCTATAAGATAATGAATCACATGGTAGAAGATCTTTAAAAGCTGGTGGACTTGGACACTAGAGCTAGACAACACATTTGGCTCATTTCCTCAGAGTTCTTGCGATGTGCATTGGTTACTATGGAAATGAACATGAAGGTAAAGAGCCTTACATAAAAGGAGATCAGGCAGAGGAACACATTCAAAGCTTGTTAGGGGCACTGGAAATGACAAAGGCCGAAATTGTAGAATTGGGGAAGGAAAACTCAATCTTGAGAAGTTAGTGAGGTTCGTACGAATCACGATTTGATTTGTTTCGATCTCTAATGTCTTGAGACCTTGAAGAGGAAGACACAATGACAGAGGTCGAGCAAAGAACCAGCAAAGGACTAGTTTCCATATATTATTTTACACAATGTTTTAGACTTTGAAAGTGTCTTAGCTTTCAAAGATGTATTTACTTTCAAGAAAAACATTTTGTAACGGTCATATCTTGTGTTTCCTTCTCACTTTGATCATGTTATATCTCTATTCTTCACTTTGTAAAATTTTGGGTTCCATCTCTCGCTGAGATGGAGAGACTATAGTGGGAAGCAACCTGTAGAAAATAATTTTTTTTGGGGCATACAACATAAGATAACATTGCCTAGAAGCTTGTACAGGTGACCTTGATGGCCGTCTATAGCAAAGTAGAAATTGGGCAGGAGGCAAAGAGGCAACTTGGCAATCAGCTTGGAAACTTGGCAACTTTGGGCAATCCTGGGCAAGAGTTGGCAACTAGGGAGACTTGGCAAGGTAGGCAAATAGTTGGCAACTAGGGTGACTTGGCAAGCTCAGTGAGTGGTTGGCAACCAGCACGACTTGGCAGCTTGGGCGACAAGCATGTCTAGGTAACTTGGTAGCTGGGCAACTAAAAGTAGATGGCAACTGGCCAAGGACATCTGATAGAGTGGCTTAAGGCAGAGATGGGATTTCAGCCGCCATGCACCAGCACATGATATCTCTGGCAAGCTGCAATTGCCCAAGCCATGACAATTGCAACTATAACTTCCTTGCCCTGGCCACCACAACTTCTATAACAATGTCCTAAAATATTTTCAACCCTCTCATTCTATAAAAAGGAGTCATTCAGAGTACCAAGAACACACAAATATTGCCCACCTTACAACATATTACAGCATAGATGCTCAGAGGCCCCTCAGTAGAAGAGCCATTCCATCACGTGAGAAGAGCTCTTCTCCTAGAAGTGGCAAGCCTGTGTAGCTTTCCCTTGTTGCTCTAAGGAACTCTTTGCGAGTTGGTGCTAGCCAGAGGGTACCCTTGATAAGCATCTGGAAGTAGAAGAATGGTTGTATCCTTCTATTTGACAAGTGACTTATTGTTTCTGACGTGTCTCTGAGCCGCATAGCATCTTCAAGGAGTAGTGCAATTGATTCTCTGCATCCACACACAATTTCACCATCTACAACATCGAGAAGGAGAGATAGGGGAGCATGTAACACTATAGTAAAGTAATAGGAGAAGAGCTAGTAGAAGAAGGAAATAGATAAGATGAGAGAAGGAATCAATTCACCGAATGGAAGAGAAGCAAGAAGATTTCCACTCTATGGCACAAGCTTCACCAGCTCACTCGAAAGATTGAGTCGGCAAGCTCCATGCAAGCTTCCACTGCTTGGGCTTTGCAACTCCAATCCTTCACTTCTGCATGAAACTCGGTGGCACACCAAGCACTATAGATCTTCACTTCTCTCCATAAATATATCCTCACACTATCTTGTGTATACCTGATGTGATATGTGGTACCTCCTGTCACTGTGTATACAACAAGTCTATTTATATTGTGATTAGTTGGTTCCTGTGCCATGCTTCTACTTCTTAACTCTGCACATTCTTTGAGGGATGAGAGATTGAGTATGCTCCCTCTTTCTTGCTTGAGCTTAGTTGGCAGCCTTGGACATGTTGAAACATACATGGAGCAAGGTAATCTGGCCTGCTGAGTATATGGTGTTGCAATTAGGGGCAGTGTCTATGTGTACTTGGCTATTTTCTGACAGTAGTTGTGTGGGGCTCACATGTACTATATAATTCTGCTAGGCCATCCGCCCACATCCAGTTCGCTTCTTGATAATATATCTGCTCTACTACAACATTAATATATTGCTGTTAATTGTTATCAAATATGGTTCTTCATCTATTCTCTGCATTGATCTACAGCTGCTGATTGATCTCTTGATAATATACTGTTGATCTTTTGACACTAGAAGGTTATCTGTTGGAGTTCTTATAACTGTTGAAGCTCTAATATTTATTCGAAGCCTTCTAGTATTTACTCGAGATCTACATTTCTTGGAATACGTATCTGCCCATCCAATTGGAGAATCTATTTGACTGCTCCACATAACTGAGAGACTTGGTTTTTGATATGAACATTTATTTGTGAATGCCTATTGATCTGAACACTTTTTTGCACATACATTCACTTCAGCGCTCCAGTAAGCAACAGACCTATTTCTCTCTATTGCAGCTGCAAAAATAAAATCTGGTAGCTTCTCAGACCAGCTGAATCGTAATTTGATAAAGCAATGCATTTCTTAGTTTCATTGCAATTCTTCTCATTAATTAGAGGCTCAAATATTTATTCGAAGCCTTCTAGTATTTACTCGAGATCTACATTTCTTGGAATACATATCTGCCCATCCAATTGGAGAATCTAGCTCTAATATTTATTCGAAGCCTTCTAGTATTTACTCGAGATCTACATTTCTTGGAATACGTATCTGCCCATCCAATTGGAGAATCTATTTGACTGCTCCACATAACTGAGAGACTTGGTTTTTGATATGAACATTTATTTGTGAATGCCTATTGATCTGAACACTTTTTTGCACATACATTCACTTCAGCGCTCCAGTAAGCAACAGACCTATTTCTCTCTATTGCAGCTGCAAAAATAAAATCTGGTAGCCTCTCAGACCAGCTGAATCGTAACTTGATAAAGCAATGCATTTCTTAGTTTCATTGCAATTCTTTTCATTAATTAGAGGTTCAAATAATCATAGTTCCACAGATCCCATGGTAATGGCCTGTGGGTACAAATGCAAGACTTTTTTCCTTTCCTAAAGGAAAGCAATTTTGAAGATTTTGACTCTTCTAAACTAGGGATCCATTAAACCTTTAATTATTTATTAAAAAAAAACTGCATACAGATGATGATTATTCCCCTTCTCAATATGCAAGAAAAAACACCTATTTTTAACAGCGACTAATCAGAAGACTTTGTTTAGGGGTCTAGCAAGAACAAGTTTGGGAACATCAGTCTAGAAGTTGAACAAATCTAGCCACATCTTCTGTTTCTTTGCATTTATCATGCACAATCACATTTAAAATGTATGTTGTCACAGTTCATTAGGTGGATACCTTGATATCTGAAATTCCCAAAGTAGTATTATAGTTCAGCACAACAACATATGTCATACAAGACTCATGACAAAAAATAACAAACTCTCAGTCATATGCTGCAAGATAATAACAAAATAAACATACTATCTTGCAAAACAAGGATACTGGAAAGAATTAGATAGATGCCCAAACTACCCGACTCCAAATGCAGAATATAGAGCATCACGAACCAGGAAGAGAAGCTCTTCAAAACGTGTCTCCTGAATTCACTTTTTTAGCTATGAAAAATGTAAGCTTACATGAAGAAAGTTTATGTTCAAAAGGCTGAAGAGCTTGCAATCTTTATAAAAAAATGTAAAAAGTTCGTCCTGGAAAATCAGCCATCAAGGTGAACAAAAAGGCTTATAATAAGGCAGGTTGATTTTCCTTTAGTAAGTAATGCTCTATTGCCGACAAAGTCCAGGTAAAAAGCTCTAATTGACAGTTGTCCATACAATATTCACTATCCTAGGTCAAATTCTTGGCTATACCTGATGTGAATATGGCTAGAAACAAAATAGTACAAAGTTTGCAAGATAACTATAGAAAAGCAGCTTCAAAGAAAAGAATCTGCTGGTTTATAATAAAAAACTGTCGTTTTTACATAATATTTCTTTGCTTTTTGTTAAGAATCGCGTGCTTTTCCTTTTTTTTTTTCTGGTTTTCCATAAAGTTTTATCCATTTATTTCCTGCAAAAAAACCTTAAAAATCTGAAATAAATAGAATTATTCTAAGTCTTTGAACTTCTTGTTAAGGTTAAACCCTAATGCACATAGACATATTACACACAATACTAAGATGCTTGTATTCCCTGTAGCCTTGAGACACGGGTTTGTTTTGATGTGTATGCTGATTACACGCTGACTTTTTCAACAGGTAGTAACATGTGGTAGCATCCCTCTTGAAACATCTTATCAGAAGGTGCCTCGATGTGTCTATACATCTTCAGGGCTTTATGAATACATGTATTTCAAAGGAAAACCTGCAAGTGCAAATCATTTATCGTTTACTTGGGGATTGAGGCATTTAGAGGCAAGTGTAATGCTTGAAAATAACTTGCCAGTTCATTTCCCTGTTGTGACTTTTCTAGTTTTTATCACTGCATGGGATGATGTTTATGAAGAAGGCGAATATTACTTCATTCATATATCTTCTGCAATGCAGCGACAGGCAGTGGACTTCTATATATCTGATCCAAAATCTGGCCTGCGAGCATTGGTCAAGGCTGGTTATGGTGCTATTGTGACGCCCTATGTGGAAGAAAACACGCTAGTCAACATTACCAAGACCAATAAGGAAATTCCATCTCAATTCTTAAAGTGGATTTCTGATCGAAATTTATCTAGTGATGATCGTGTCATGAAATTCAAAGAAGGGTATTATCTCTGTATCTTTCTGCTATCTGCCGGAAGTTTTCTGTATGTGTGTGAATAACACACTGTTTTTATGATTGACAGGTACATAAAGGAAGGTTTTATTGTTACTGTGATGGGTGTGGTGCAAAGAAATGAGAATGTTTTGATGATTGTGCCTCCATCAGAGCCAGTATCAACAGGGTGTCAGTGGAGTAGATTCCTTCTACCTGCCACCATGGCAGGATTACTTTTGAGATGTGAGAATGACTCGAAAGCAGATATTATACCTGTTTGAAGAATCATCAATGATGGCATTTCCAGCTTTTTGGAACCTGGGCTAATATTTCTCCACATTTTAAGTGTCCAACACTACTGTCAACATTGTTAGTCCGCTCTTTCTTGGCAGCAACCATTGAGGTGACGCATGATCAACACTAAGTATAAGAGTGGTAATTTGTTGAGTTTCAAATATGTCAATTCAATATTAGTTCCTACTAATATTATTGAAGGCGTTCAAAGACATGGAAACTCCATCGAAAGTGGGCTAGTTGTCAAATGATCAGCCCCATTGAAAGTACTTTAGGAAGTTGGGTGCTTGCATTAAAGTAAAATTAGACGGCACTTGTGAAGCCCTTTTTTGAATTTTCTTGTTTGTACCATAACTGGCCAAAGCCATTTAAGGAATTCAATACATATATGATAGAAGTAGTTGTACATACCTTCATGGGCAGAAATAATGTTTTGTATGGTACCATGAATACAAGTATATGTTTCTATATGTGAATGTTTTCTTTCATCTTCATTTATAGTTGTTCATTCACCTTAAAAGCTGTTGCGCTGATGGCCATTGCTATTCCTCAGTGAATTTCATATTTTGCAGGATGTGATCTCACTGTCTCAGTTTGTGTGAGGAAGTAGCATGTCTGTGCATGTGTGTCTATGTACAATCTTTCCTGTTATGGCATATGAATGAGAGCCTAAGCACAAGAGAAAGTAATTGCACATACAGCTTGTGTGTGCAAAAGAATGGAATTAACCGGTCTATTCAATCGATACTTTTTTACTCAAGATACATAGTCAAGTGTGAAGCATGCTGGATTCTTTTGATGGGGACCATACTGAGAGGTTCGTTTATTGAAGCCCATGTTTGAGGATGCTTTTAAAGGCCCATGTTCGAGGATCCTTTTAAAGAGTGATGATTCTAATTTGTCTGCAATAAATAAAAAACAGTCGGATGATTTACAACCTCAATAGAGTGTTTACTGGCAAAAGCTGTCCAGAAAGTGTTTCTTCTGTCATCTGTGGCTGTCCCATGTCAATGGGAAACCGGAAGTTCTTGAGAGTCTGAAGTGTGATGTATATGTATATCCCAGAGATTTTTAGAAGAGTTTCTTACAAATGGGCTCAACTTGGTAAGCTTGAGCTTTTTCCCTATGTATTAATCTATATTTAGGTTGCAGACAAACCTAATGATTAGTAGATTGCTAAGAATCCCTATGAAGGCAGAATGATTGAAGGCAAGGTGCAGAAAGCAACTGTGTTGGAATTAATTAATTTCTGCTTGTGCCCGTCTCTTGTGATATTGGTTGATGTGTTTTAGGTTAAGCGTATTCCTTGGAATTGTGAGATTCCAGTCTATGGAATTGAGGTTTGCAAATGAGTAGCTGTTTTTGTGTATCCCAAATGGTGTTTTACATTCAACTTTCTTGGGTTACTCACAGTAATGTGTGTATGCAATTGAAGTGTGATGTGTCTAAACTCATTTAAACAAATGCTTGGAAGGCCAAACCTATGACCGAAACTTTTCAGTCTAGTCATTGAGTGCGCACATGATCATTTGCATTGCTTGAGTTATTGGCCAGGAAGGGTTCATCCCCTCTATCTATACCTCTGTCATGAATCAAGCTACTTGTGCAACACATTATTCCCTGTACTTACCCACATGACTCTCATATTACTACATAATTCACTTGTGGTCTGTCAAATATCTACAGACATTGTGTGCAATTACAACTTCACTTGGATGCAACCTTATCCGTTGATGCCCTCACAACATAATATAAATCACCACATTGTATATGCAGAAACTATGGAAAGCTCTTGTTCTATACTAGATGTTGGCTTCAAGGGTCCAGATCCCAAAATTTCTTTGGATGACCCTCATATATCACGCATTTACAAGGAGGGGTTGTAAATTGTATCTCACCAATTCTGCTACCATTAGCTTTGTCCATGTCTTGTGGGATTCTTTATCTCATATACAGATTTCCCACTTAAAGCCACTTAATGATTGTGACGTGGGAAGCAGACATACCACGTTGCTATGACAGTGGGCATAAGAACCAGAAAAAGCTGAAATGAACTCTTAAAATTTTTGAAATGAAGCTGAAATGAACTCTTAAAATATCTGAAATGGAATACAAAAGTAAATGGAGATGGGGAGAGGAAGACTATGATGCTGTGTTGGGGAGCAAGAAAAGGGGCTCTCCCCCCACTAATCTGATCCCCTAAGCTCTCACTCCCTTTTGTTGGAGGAGATGGTGGACACTTTTTGGAAATGAGATGGTGCTGCAAACTCCTGCTTCACACCAGCCAAAATCGAGTTGAGGAGTGCGAAGTAGACCCGTTGAGCCTTCCAGGAATTACAAATAATCACCCAAGTACTTTGGAGTATGATCCTCAAATCATTGTTTCAAAACACATGAATAGGAGTTTGAACTATGAACCAAAACTTGCTATTTTGGTCACCAGACCTGCTCAAAGAAATGAACCGTACTCCCTCTCTGCTAGCAATTGAGTAAAATGCTTTTAGGCATATCTAATTAACTAGGATAGCTAACTTTTGCAAGTAATTCCACTTAAAATGATAGACCATACTCAGAGAATGATGCTTAGCAAGTTAAAGGTGTATCCAGAGATTTTTGGGCTTCAACAGTATGCAGACCAGTGAGTAGATTTTTGAAGATATCTCGGGATTGGTTAAGGCAATGGTAATGAAACTTTATGGCAAGAAAATAGGCAGCATGCTGAATCTGTACTAACGTAAATCACATCAAATGATCAAGTATACACTGAGGACCAAGTCAAACAAGTTCACTGTTATGAGTGATACATGACAGAGAAGAGAGTGAGATATGATCAACATGTATATATTAATGCACATAGATTACAATGTCATTGGCGATGAAATATTGCACAATGTGAGGGTAATGTTGGAGCCATGGTATGAGCTCAACATCAACAAAAGATCCGTCTGAAAACTCTTTTGATCGGGCTCATATTCATGCGGCTTTTTGAGTCTCGTTTTATAGCTGAAGTTGGAGCCTTTTTTGAATTTGAAATTTAAATCCTCTACCAAAAAGTGTCTCTAGATTTTAGGAACTCAATATTTAGCTAATTCACCAACTAATTCGTGAAAAGATTCTTCCTAACAACTCGTGATTAGGAGTGATTCCCTCTATGCACTTTTACAATGAATAAAAATCAAACATTTACAAGAGGTTGTTCATGTGCTAACACATGAATATGCATATGAGCCATAGGATAAATGATCAAGCATTTTGGCTTGGTGTAAATTGCACCAACACCTCCCCTTCAAGCCTAATATGCTTTGGTCTTCAATCTTCTTTGATCTCTTGCAATCCAATCATCATCTTGAACCTGTTTATTTTAGTTCCATCCAAAGATTTGGTTAGCATATCTGCACATTGCAAATTGGTTGATACATAGGACAATTGTATGTCCTTGCTAAGTAGCTTCTCTCTCACATAAATGATAATGCACTTCAATGTGCTTAGTCCTTGCATGATATACAAGATTAGCAGCCAAATGAAGTGAGCTAGTGTTATCTCCAAAGATCATTGGAGTGTAGGTATGTATCCCCAATTTTGAGTGGAGTAGCATTAACCACATTGCTTCTTGTGTTGCATTTGCTAGGCCTCTATATTCAGCTTCAGTTGACGATAATGGCACAGTTGGTTGTTCCTTTGATGACCATGGATTCAAGTTTTTCCTTGTCTTCATATCCTGGTGGTTGAGCCATGTAGATCTCTTCAGAGATCCATCCATTAAGGAATGCATTTTTAACATCTAACTGATATAAGTTCAAATTCTTTGAAGCAGCAATACTTATTAAAACTTTGATTGTTGGCATCTTAGCCATAGGTGAGAAGGTCTCCTCATAATCCATTCCATGGGTTTGAGCAAACCCCTTTGCCACTAGCCTTGCTTTATACCTGTTGCTTGAACCATCTAAATTCTTCTTTACTTTGTAAATCCATATGGATCCTATAACCTTCATGCATGGTTTCTTAGGAACCAAATCCCTAGTGTTGTTCTCTTGAAGTGATTCAATTTCTTCCTGCATAGCTTCTCTCCATTCTTCCTTCTTATTGGCTTCTTCAAATGAAGAAGGCTCCTCTGATATAGAATCTTTAGCAATGTATATAGAATGATTCATGACTAGTGATGTGTCATAGCCATACCTTAGGGTTTCTTGCTCTCCCTTTGAGATCTTCTAAGTGCTTGATTGGATGACTCTGGAATGTCTTCCAATTGTTTGAATTTTGTCTTGCCCTTGGATTTACAAGCTTTGAAATCAATATGTGCTTCATCTTCTGAGTTGACATCTTCTGATATTTGTGGTTCTTCTTGAGTCAGAATTCGAAAATCATTTTCCAAGTCATAAGATAGCTTTCTTTTCCTGCAATCATCTTCAAACCAGGAGTTATTTTCATCAAACATCACATCCATACTAATTGTAAATCCTTTGTTAGTGGTATTATACAACTTATATCCTTTCTAATTTTGGTCATAACCAATGAATATACATCTTTAAGCTTTTGGATCAAGCTTTTCTCTAATCTGAGGGTATATGTACATAAGCAATGCACTCAAAGATTTTACAATGGTCTAGGGAAGGTCTCGTACCATTCCATGCCTCATAAGGTGTCATTCCATCGGGGGACTTGGATGGAAGCCTATTGATTAAGTATATGGCTGTGGAAACAACTTCCACCCATAAGTAATTTGGAAGTTTCTTTTGATTCAACATTGATCTTGCAACCTCTACTATTAGTCTATTTCTTCTCTTTCCCACTCCATTCTATTTAGGAGTGTACCTTGTTGTAACCTCTCTCTTTATGCCTCTATCCTGTAATATTGAGTCAAATTCATGTGAGAAATACTCACCACCTCCATCAGATCTGAGCCTCTTCAAGCTTCTACCTGTTTGATTCTCAACCTATGCCAAATACTTCTTGAAACAAGTGAAGAGTTCATCTTTATGCTTCATAAAATAAATTATTTTCCATCTACTATAGTCATCTATGAATGAAACATAACACCTTGACCCTGAGATTGATGGCTCTCTGCTAGGACCCCACACATATGTGTGTACAAGCTCCAAGTAGTCTTCATACATGTATCCTTTTCTGTTGAATGGTTGCCTGTGTGATTTGCCAAATTGGCATTCTCCACATTTGTAAATCATGTGTTGCTTGGACACATTTGGAATGCCAAGCACACTCTGATCCCTGCATATTTGCTTTAGAGTCCGTTCTCCTATATGACCTAGTATCTTATGCCATATCTCTAATTCAGATAGGGTTTGATCTTTGTAATTGAAGAGAGCAATATTTCTGGTATCTTCAACTTGAAATGTAAAAAGTCTACTAGATTTCTTACCTTTTGCTATCCTTTTGAAGCCTTGTTGAGGGTCTTCGACATATGCTTCATGCCTTGTGAATCTAACCTGTAAGCCCTTCTCAACAATCTGCCCAACATTGATTAGGTTTTTTGTTATGGTTGGCACATACAATACCTTGCTTAGGAGGTTCATGTTACCATCAGATGCTTTAACATTTCCAATCTTCTTTATAGAGTTCCTAGTGTCATCACCCGTTTGCACTTCATGCTTCCCTTTAGGTTCTTCAAGATCAGATAAGAATGCGACATTTCCAACCACATGATTTGAACAACCAGAATCAATATAGAATAGGTACTCATCATCTTTACCTTGCTTGGCTGTCATATTCATGACTAGTAAGGAATCCTCTTGATCATTAGTATAGTTGTTGTATTCTCTTCTACCTCTGAAACCTCCTTGATAGTTGTTGTTGTAGCCTTGGTTGTAATTGTGGTGGTAGTTGTCTCCTCCATTATTGAACCTCCCTCTTGATTGTCCATATCCTCCTCTATGGAAGCCTCTTCCTCTCTGATTCTTTGAGTTCTTGAAACACTCATATGTGGTATGATTGGTCAAGCCATAGACATTGCAAGGTGAAGGGTTGTATGGTCATCCCCTGCCTTGCTTTCCTCCTATGCCCCTTCCTCTAGTAACTCTTTCTCTACTTGTGAAATTCACTTGAGAGGTACTTGCCTCTTCTTCATTCCTTTTACCCTTGCCTTTATCTTTACTCTTATTTTTGTCTGTGTAAAGGGCAAAAGATTGATTACCTCTAGAATTATCTCCATTCTTGTTGAGCTTTGTCTCATGTGTGAAGAGTTGCCTGATCAATGTGTTGAGGTTAGGTATCTGCATGTCCATATATAGGTCCATTGCTGTGGTAGAAGACTCCCATTTATCATCAGCTTTAATGCCATTTATCATCTACCTTACTATCTGCTCCTCTTCTGTTTCTTCTCGTATACTCCCAAGTTGATGAGCTACATCCTTCATCTTGGTCACATAGTCAGCTACACTTTGCTTTGGTTGCTTCTTCAAGGTTGTGAACTCCATCCAAAGCTGGTTCTTCCTAGCTCTTGTATTTGATGAGAAGTATGAAGAGAGTACTTCCCAAGTCTCTTGGGAGGTCTTGCAATTCCTAATGTGAGTTAATAAGAAATCAGATATTGAGTTAAGTATATAAGACCTAGCTAGAGCATCCTTTGCACACCATGTAGCTAGTCTTTCTTGCTCCTCTCTTGTAGGTTGATGTTTGCTTCTAAATGTTGGAATTTCTTCATCTCCAGAGGTGTATCCATACAAGATTCTTCCTTGGAGGTAAGCCTTCATCCTTAGGGACCATTCTGGATAATTTCCCTTGTCCAATTTATCAATGAATGATGGAAATCTATCTCCATTTTACCTTGATATTGCTATGATACCACTGTTGGAGGAGATGGTGGACACTTTCTGGAAATGAGGTGGTGCTGCAAACTCTTGCTTCACACCAACCAAAATTGAGTTCAAAAGTGCAAAGTAGACCTGTTGAGCCTTCTAGGAAGCACAAATACTCACCCAAGTACTTTGGAGTATGATCCTCAAATCATTGGATCAAAAGAAATGAACAGGAGTTTGAAATATGAACCAAAACTTGCTATTTTGGTCACCACATCTGCTCAAAGAAATGAGCAGTACTCCCTCTCTGCTAGCAATTGAGTAAAATTCTTTTAGGCATATCTAATTAACTAGGATAGCTAACTTTTGCAAGTAATTTCACTTAAAATGATAGACTATACTCAGAGAATGATGCTTAGCAAGTTAAAGGTGTATCCCGACATTTTCGGGCTTCAATAGTATGCAAACCAGTGAGCAGAGTTTTGAAGATATCTCTAGATTGGCTAAGGAAATGGTTATGAAACTTAATGACAAGAAAACATACATTATGTTAAACGTGTACTAACTTAAATCACATGGAATGATCAAGTATACGTTGAGAACCAAGTCAGAGAAGTTCTTTGTTATGAGTGATACATGACAGAGAAGAGAGATTACAATGTCATTGGCAATGAAATATTGCACAATGTGAGGGAAATGTTTGAGCTATGGTATGAGCTCAACATCAACAATAGATCCCTTTGAAAAGTCTTCTGATCGGGCTCATATTCACATGATGTTTTGAGTCCCCTTTTATAGCTGAAGTTGGAGCCTTTTTTGAATTTGAAATTTAAATCCTCTACCAAAAAGTGTCTCTAGATTTTAGGAACTCAATCTTTAGCTAACTCACCAACTAATTCGTGAAAAGATTCTTCCTAACAACTCGTGATTAGGAGTGATTCCTTCTATGCACTTTTATAATGAGTAAAAAATTAAACATTTACAAGAGTTTGTTCATGTGCTAACACATGAATATACATATGAGACATAGGATAAATGATCAAACATTCAGGCTTGCAGTAAATTGCACCAACACTTTTGTCCCCTTATGGCCTGACAAGAATATCTGTATTCACTGCAATTCGCTGCAATTCATTATGATAGGGGATGAACAACTCCAGCTTTTTGAAGTACATTTTTGGAAGGACCTGGTAGTCCTATGCATTTGTAAGAAAGCAACATGGGGCTGATTTTCTTCTAGTAAACTCAAACTTGATGTAGATTTCTTGCTCTACCTGTGCTTTTAGCCAAGACGAACACAAAGAGAAGATTCTATTTGGCTCCTTATGAACTATTATGGTTCCTATGTACCGCCAAAGAGCATATGATGAAACTCACTGACTATTTATGAAGGGAAATTTGAACCCTAAAAAAGAGAATTCTATCCTTTGATATGTGATCTTGTTTAAGGTTAATTTCAGATTTTCTGAAAAATAATTTCATATAAAGAATGAAAAACCATCTTTTTAGTGCATGAAAGCATAATATTATCAAAGATATTGAATAAATACAAAGTAACAAGCAAATATATTTTTACTTACAAGAAATCGATTGAATGTGAAATATAAAATTACAGTGCTAATCAACCTCAATGTACTTCTAATCTAAGACTCATGGCACAAAATCATTTGTTGAAATTCTAATACTCAACTAGATAAGACTAATTGCACTTCAATTTTAATATGTAGACTTAAAAAATGGAATTAATGTTACTTCTTTGCAATTAAAGTGATAAAGGAGGATGTGGGTAGAAAGAGAGGGGAGGAGACTCTTAAAATTGCAAGACAACTATTTTCAACTTGTTTTTCTCTCTTTAAGGGATTTCTTTCCAAATTATCTTTTTCTAGAAGTTAGAAAAATGTAAGATGAAGTTAGAAGAGGGAGAGAGAATTGGATAAGAAATTTCCTCAGGTAGGAGATAATGGGAGAGTCTAGAATGAGAGTGGAGGTGGCGAAAGATAAGGCATAAGCCCTTATGGTATTCGTGGAAGTTGTTATGTTGATTGGGTAAATTAACTAGAGGCTGGCCTTTGGTAGCCAAGTGATTGATTACAAAGTGGAAGTGTATATGACCCAAATAACCACCCTTTAGTTGAAGTAGCTTCCAAGATTCTATTGGGATGGCAACCAAAGCTGGATTAAGCCACTTTTAGTAATATTTGTGAATGATAACCTAAGGCTACTTAAATTAGTTCTCCTTAAGGGATTTCTTTCTAGAATTTAGAAAAATGTAAGATAAAGGTAGAAGGAGAGAACGGATTGGATAAGAAGTTTCCTTAGATAGGAGATAATGAGAGTATAGAATGAGATTGGAGGTGGCTAAAGATATGGTGTTCGTGGAAGTTATTATAGTGATTTGGGTAAATTAACTAGAGGTTGGCCTTTGGTAGCCAAGTGATTGATTACCAAAGTGGAAGTGTATATGATGCAAAGAACCACCCTTTAGTTGAAGTAACTTCCAAAATTCTATTGGGGTGATGGCCAAAGCTCAACTAAGCCATTTTAGTAATATTTATGAATGATAACTTAAGGCTACTTAAGTTTGTGTTTGAGAGCACAAAAAATTAGAAACTATGAAAAATAACTCATCCAACTTTTTAGAGCTCATTGCTACCTCAATATATTCCATCGAATAAATAGAACAACATTGAAAAATAGAACAAATATAAAGGACACTATTTAGTTGAATCATAGCATGGACATCCTTAGAATGCATAACAAAGATATAGAAAACATGTAATTATTTTATGTTCTTACTGAAATTTAGTGTAATCTCTTGACTTAATGTAAATCCTTATGATTATTTGTTTTTTCCCTTTCATAAAGGTCATTGCAATATAAATTTTTTTGAGGATTGGATTCATAAATGGATCCAATATTTTTTGGTAGGCTCGATAAATTTTTTGTAAATAAAGAAGCTGGAATGCAGTGTTTCTTTTGGGTCTTATTGTTTTGTATTCTACTAAAGGGCTTCTATGCAAGCATTATTTAGATGTGGATCTATATCAAAATTCTCTTCGATTTCTTATTGAGCACCTAAGGAGGAATAGATCTTCGATTTAACAAGATAATTTTAAAGATTTTTTCACTCTCAAAGAAGAATTTCACGATGATGCATTATCTATTTTGTTCTAAAAAGATATGTTGGGTCCTTTCTCAACTATTGTTGAATTGGGTATGTTATAATTTATTCATTAAAAAGCTTGAGTAACTTAATATGAAAGGTTTGTGAACTTCCCAATCTTTTGATGATTCATTTATATAAACAATTTTTCTAATTTATTACATTGTCCAAAAATGTTGTGAAGTCTTACAATACTTTACATTATTAATCCTTTTAAGTCTATATTTTCAAATATTATAGGACTTATTGCCCTACTTCAAAAATTCGACCTCTTTATTTATTGTAATCTTGTTTTGTTTATTTATATTGAAACATGATGTTGACTTTTTTGCTTTTTGGCTAGATAATTTATATAACTTGGATAGTTTTTTAAAAGCAAACATCTTATCCTCTATAAGAAGGAAAGGTGTAAGAATGGGGATCTCATACATCATTTCAAAAGGAGCCTACCAATCGAATGCATTGTATTATTATATGCATCATAGTAGATTTGAATGGAACTTCAATAAATTATATAAGAGAAGGTTTAAAAAATGGATACATGTATGATATTATTATACACATATTTTTTTAGAGGTAAAAATAATTCCCAATCCGTTTACCTATTTTTAGATATATATTAAGCATATCTAGGATTATGTATGTAGTATCTCATTCTTTGATATTTTTTGCATATGATATAATAATGTGAAGGATAACATTCCACTTTGCCAATTTTTGTATGGATGATTTTTGAATTTCCATGTTTGCAAAGAGATTCCTCCGAATGATGTCCATTTTTATATTGGTGATCTTTGAATTTCCATGTTTGCAAAGAGATTCCTACAAAGAATACATATCCATTCTAGGAATTCAATCATTTTTTATAGCTTTAGGCATTCCTAAATGTTATTTTTTTTAAAATTTGAGAAGTTTAGTCATGTGACTTTCTTTTAGGACTCTTGAAGAGAGATAAATTGTCAACGTTTAATAATTTGATTTTCAAGTTTAGATTTCCAATCATTAAGATGGGAAATACATAACTAGAACTTCAAGGAATCTTAGTATAGTGATTATTGTAGAATCTTATGATTTTTTATTCTAAATAGTACCTAGAACTTTTCCCTATCATACTTTACCCTTGAATAGCTTAAAATATCAAGAAAATATGGTTGAAGAAAAGTCTTTTGAAAGATTTTGAAGTAGGTGAGGTACTTGTAGAGAGTACATGCATGGAAACAAAAATGAAATTTTACTAAAAAAGAAAGAGTGTGAGAAAGAGTGGGTAGAGCATGAAATGAGAAAACCAACATATGTATTAGAGCAAGCTTTTCAAGAGCATAAGATGAGCTCTAAAGATTCTAATCAAGGCCTAACCTTATAGATTTGGAGAGAGGATCCTCCAAAACATCCAATGTGAGATAATTCCCTTGAAAAGAAGATGTTCATAAAAAAAAAGAAAAATGGAAGGGGCTCCCAAATTCAACTAGAGTGTGAAATAATAGAGACACACTCATAGAGAAGTGGAAACGAAATAGAAATCTAGATAAATATAGAAATATATTATTTTGAAGCAAACATATGCTATAGAGATCTATCAAGCATTGTGATTGTTGGGAATGGAACTCACAACCTCTTGGTTATGAATGTGATGGGATAACCACTTGCCCCAAAACCCATGGTTGAGGATTACTTCCTTATCCTCTCTCTTAAGGCATGGTTCAACCATTTCCTACTAGGATTATGTGACATTCCTTCCCCCTTAGATTGAGCATTGTCCTCAATCTTCACTTGTGGGCCCTTCTATCTAACTTGGTCCCTTTTCCACATTTGAGCACCTCCACTACCCTCAAATTCTAGTGCATGGACCTATTTTGGACCTATCCAACCTTATTTTGGTGACCAAATGTCCATGCACCTTCCTTCTTGGCTAGTTTCAGACTCACCTGTGGTCAAGCACTTCCAAAGTGCCCATGATTGAGGCTTCTTACCTCCATCTTGCCCAAGTTCCTCAACTAGGCTCTGATACCAATGTTTTGAACTCACAACCTCCCAGTTAGGAGTGTGATGGGCTAACCACTTGCCCCAAAAACATGGTTGAGGATAGTTTTCCTAATCCTCTCTCTTAAGGCGTGGTTCAACCATCTCCTACTAGGGTTATGTGACAATATTGAAACCAGAGCATGTAGAAATCGAAACAAATATATGCATGATATGGACTAGGAGCAAGAAAGGTTTCCACTATATGCATCCTCCTTATAATTCAAAGAATGTCAAATAGGTCCATCAAAAGCTCCATGAATCGTCCATCAAAGGGATATATGAACTCATTAGATGAAACTACTGGCATAGTAGATTGATATTATGACTCCATATGATCAATGTAATCAGGAAGCTCCAAGGTCTTGATTATAACCAAGATAGAACGTATATCACCATCAACTAATTAATGCATATATGAAACATAGATCATGAATGAATAAGACATAATAGCATGGTAGTATAAAGCTATGAAGTCAACCTCAATAGAAGATGAGATTGACACTATAACTAGATCATGATGTGCATAACTATAGTTGTGATAGACTTCTCTAAACCATAGAGTGAAAGGATCATAGAAAAATTGGATGCGCATTAATATCTTTAACATTCAACTATTCCATGCATTTGGATGTTGAGGCATATTAGGCTCATGTTCCTTGCCATCTACAACTTGTAATAATAGATCTGCATACAGGTAGGATTTTATTGCATCGTTTATTAAATTATGATTTATGCGATCAAGGTGCTCATCTTTGGATGTGATAATAGGTGCAAACAATGAAATGTAGAGGATAAAAGAAAGAAAACTACGAGAAGAAGAAATGATGGACATTGCGTATACCAAAATTGGTAATAAAGATTTGGATTAGATACAAAATTAAAAGACACTTGAACTTTGAAAACACATTCATTTTTATAATTGGAATTTGGCATTAAAAACTGAACTTGATTGAAATAAGGAGACAACTTTCTTTTTATCAAAGAATTCCTAATGCCAACCCAATCATAAATAAAGAAATTAGAAATTCACTACTTCTTAATGATATCCCTTAGAGGGACCCCTACATTAATTTTGAAAGCTTATTCTTTAGTGAAGTTTCCATTCATAAACAAAGCAAGGAACAAATTAAAGAAAGATAAATCTTTGTCAGCTTGTTGCCTTTTACCATATGTTTAAAAAACATTAAAACCCATCACTTTATTTTTTATTTTTCATTTGGGGTCTCTTTTATTGTTTAATTTTGTGTTTTCATACTCTTTTAAGTTAGAAGGACTAATGACCATCTCTTTTGGAAATGGAGATTATAGAAATTTGTATGTCCTAGGAACCTTTGAAGCTCAAGAGTATATCCGTTAAAACTAATGATAAAGGTAGATTTCTTCTTCTTAAACTTATAAAATCCGATCTCACGTTTTCATATCCTAGATTATCAAACTATGTCTACAATTTTTTTTTTTCACCAATAAAGTCTCTCATTTCTTGAATTTATGAAGAGCTTATTAAATCTAGAATATTAACAATAAACCTACCATGTCAACCATTTCAGCTTAGATAGTTATTTTGCTTTTTCTCCATAGGATCTAATGAACCCATAGGATCTATCTAAAAGTGTAACGAGAAATTTCTCTATCATCATTTTCCAAGTGTATCCTAAAAAAAAAGGAATGAAATTAAAAGAATTTGATAAAATAAAGAGTGGGATTAGGGATAAATTATTTAAAGTGGGAAATGAAAAGATATTTTTGATGCATATAGTGTGATGAGGAAGAAGAAAAAGATAACAATATTGTTTCCACCTTTATGATGCATAGCAATGAAGGAAATGATGGCAAAAGTATTATTTATGTTAGCACACATGTTGCGAAATTGATTGAGGATTGTGAAAAACATTATTTCTCATTTATGAAACATCCTAGCCACCCAATTCACTTTATGTTTCAATTTTATTTCACTTATGAAGGGAAACTACCTCATAAGGAAAGCATGGTTTCTAATATTCATTTTTTCACAACACATTACAGACAATATGTTAAGTCACGTACAAGACCTATAGATACACCTAAAGGTTTTTGAGATAAAAAAATTTTATAATATACTTCCACAAAGGAAAGGTGTATCCAAATATTAATGAACCAAAAACTCTCAGGAGGTCATCAAGTAGCTCTTTCAATGAATAAATTTTAAAAAATGGAGAAATTGGTGGATAGTCATAGGCTCAATAAGGTTTCATATTGAAGATTTTCATCTTTTAGTCCATACCCTCAATAGATTCAAGGATGATGGAGGTGGAAAAACTTCAATACTTCTATTTATGTTAGAGATTCCTTGCTAGACTTTGAGAAATTGGTGACTGTGATGGTCGTAGAAAAAGTTATCATTAGAGATGGAAATGACTATAGAAACCAAGAATTAAGTGTTCATGTAAGAACCTTAAAGAGAGAAAAACAAAGAATATAAGGGTTAACCAAAGGAAGATGAAGAATTGGGCAAAGTAAAAGCCAACAAAAATGGAATAAGTATTACAAAAATGAAACTCCACACAAAGGTGTATAGGAAGGTCAAGAGGAAGGGGAGCCAATGAGGCTATGCAAGGGATACATCTTGAAGGGTGAAATTTCTAGAGTGCTAACCTAATTTTCTAAAAAAACAATATCGAGAAAAGTATGAAAAACCAAATAGTATGTATAGCTCAATTTATAAAGCCATTATAATTATTTGAGTACATCTTCAACTCCAAAATTGATGTTCTTTCAACCATTATGTATGTTAATGGAAAAAAGTAGGGAATAAGTAACATATGTGTATAGATGGTGGATGCAACTAACACATGAGATAGACTAAGGAATGGTTCTCCAAATCATATGAACCAAGCATAATAGAACATGTGGATATGAGGGATGATATCTATAAACAAATTAATAACTATGTGATGAATCATTGGAGAAAAATAAGAATGCAAGAGTCTTGAAAGATGGGGTTCATGTCCCAAAGATTAGAAAGAACCTGATATTGGATGGTTAGATGGTGGATAAAGGAGATGGTTCAAGGAAGCATGCGATAGGGGAGTCAAAGACAAGAGAGTCAGAGAGATGAACACAGAGGATTGAGTAGAGAGAACAACCAACATAGGCCTAGAAACCAATACTACATTTTCTTCAAATCAATCATGTATTCAAATAGTGATTTTTCTTCATTACACATTATCTTAATTAGTCCTTTTTTGGTATTTCCAACTCCATTTTTTTCAAGCGTGGGAGTCCTTGATCTTAAGGAGTGTTAGAGGAAGTGACGTATCAATTTTTTTAATCTCTACTTCCACCCCAAAACTAGGTGGATCTTTGTGAGTTAAATCCCTATGAAATGGATTTGTAGAGGGCATCTCCATTTTTAGTTACTAGCTCATTTTTATGATTTGGAACTCTTAGGTGGGGTATTAATAGGGCCTAAAAAGTCTATTCCCTACTTAGAGAATCCAAGTCCTCCGATCATAAGTCTCAATGGCATCTCATCTTTACACATGGGATATTGAGTTCTTTGGCATGTCCCACACCTCTTCGCATAGGTATGCATCCATATGAAGGATAGGCCACCAAAGACCTGAAAGTAGAACTACCTTGATCACTTGGTCACGTCCAAAGTGTCCTCCTACAACATCTTGGTGTGTAGGCTCTAAGATCTTGAAGTATTTGCTTTCATGGACACATAGTCTCAAATATCCATCATGTCCATGCTTATATAGATTATCTCTTATGAGTGTGTAGTCTTAATCCTCCTTCTTTAGACTTCTTTCTCATGCTAAATTCATCTCTTGAGGGAATTTCTCTATTCTAAGAAAGTAAGCCAAACGACTGCTCCAATCTAGTATCAAGGACACTTAATACAATGTTGTATGATCAACAGATGGTTTGTTACTACACATTGGACAATACTTAAATGTGCTACCAATACACATCTAATCATGTCAAATTTTGTAGGGTTTGGTGTTTCCAATGATGTTGGCCTAGTGCAACTACCTGTGCTAATTGAAACCATTTATTGTGCTCTACTTCTTCCACACAACAAGCTAAGATTCCTTGATCATTTTGTTTGTATATGATTCCTACTAGTATATGGTATTTTTGAGATTTGACAAATTCTTTATCCTTCCTTCTAATCATTGGGTTTTTATGTCCATAGGTGAGGATATGTACTAGCGTTTTAGCCCAATTGGGCACTACTTCCAAGTTGAACAAATAAGCATTAAGTAGTTCATCTGATACTCCCTATGGTGATTCTCTTGAAGTAAGTCTAGAAAGCTGATCCACCTTGAGGTGAGTCTCACCCTTTCTCATGACTACTTCAAAATTGTATTCCATTAGTAAGAGGTAGCAACCTAAAGTGTGGGTATTAAGAAGTCCAAGGGAAACACATCATTCTGGCCAAATACCATTTCAAAGGGGGTGGCTTTGAGTATCATTGTATAGGCAACTCGATATGCCCAAATAGCATGATGAAATTGTTTGTCCCAATCAAAACACTTCTTATTAACAAGCTTGGTCAAGATAGTACACAAGATCTTGTTCGTGCTCTTGGATTGTCCGTTTGCTAGGGGGTGACATGGATCCTAATTCTTGTGAATGACAATGAAATCTTGTAGTACTCAATGACCTCGTTCAAGAAGTGAGTTCCACGATCACGTATCATTTCTATTGGCAACCCATATCATTTGAATACGTTTTCAAATAGAAACCTGGATATTGTTGCATGTTGTTCTTCCTTCTTGCTTTTACTTCTACTCATTTAGTTAGATAATCATTGGACACCATCATATATTCGATATGTGAACTCTTAGGTGGGGTATGAATAATACCTACAAAGTCTATTCCCTACTAAGAGAATGCACGTTCCTCAATCATAAGTCTCAATGGCATTCCATTTTTACACATGGGATTGAGTTCTTTGGCATGTCTCACAACTCTTCACATAGGTATGCATCCATATGAAGGGTAGGCCACCAAAGGCTTGAAAACAGAATTTCCTTGATCACCTGGTCAGGTCCAAAGTGTCCTCCTACAACACCTTGGTGTGTAGCCTCTAAGATCTTCAAGTATTTGCTTTCATGGATGCATAGTCTCAAATATCCATCATGTCCATGCCTACATAAATTAGCTCCTATGAGTGTGTAGTCTTAATCCTCCTTCTTTAGAATTCTTTGTCATGCTAAAGTCATCTCTTGAGGGAATTTCCTCGTTCTAAGAAAGTCAACCAAAGGAATGCTCCAATCTGGTATGAAGGACACTTGATACAATGTTGCAGGTGGTCTGTTAATACACGTTGGAAAATTCTTAAATATGCTATAGGCATCTGCTTCTATAGTTGGCCAATACACATCTAATCGTGTGAGAGTCTGTAGGGTTTGGTGGTTCCAATGATGTTGCCCTAGTGCACCTACATGTGCTAATTGAAATCATTCATTGTGCTCTATGTCTTCCACACAACAAGCTAAGATTCCTTGATCATTTTGTTTGTATATGCTTCATATTAGTATATGGTATTTTTGAGATTTGACAAATTCTTTATCCTTCCTTCTAATCACTCGGTTTTTAGGTCCATATAAGGTGAGGATAGGTACTAATGTTTTAGTCCTATTGGGAACTACTTCCAAGTTGAACAAATAATCACTAGGAAGGTCATCTGATAATCCCTATGGTGATTCTCTTGAAGTAAGTCTAGAAAGCTGATCCGCCTTGAGCGAGTCTCACCCTTTCTCATGACTAATTCAAAATTGTATTCCATTAGGAAGAGGAACCATCTTAATAATCTACCTATATTGCAAGGTTTGTTCACAAGGTAGAGTAGAGCCTGGTGGTCCGTAAACAATTTAAACCTATTTGCAAGAAAATAGTGTCTAAATTTCTTGACGACATATACCATGCCTAATTTTTCTCACTCTGTGGCTATAGAATTCCTTGCCCACTAATTTTTATAGATGCTTGGTGACAGGAAGCTGATAACTATCTCTTGTAGTGGTAGCATTAACTTTGTTCAAATTAATGCATAGTTGCAACTTTCCATTATTTTTGGGCACTACCACAATGGGGTATACCCATTCAGTATGCTCAATTCTTGATTCCTAGCATATATAAAATGAATGTATTCTTTTTTTGAGGTAGAAAATGGTTCCATAATGATGGATTCATCATCCTAATCACTAGCTTGAGTTATTACTAATGTACTCAGCTCACACTCTTCTATAATCGGGTTAAACATGAGGTGTTCTATGGTGAATACTGAGACTTCGTTGCCATCTTCATCACAATGGGGTGTCCACTATTCATCATTTACATCTATGTCTATCATGGCTAATATTTCAACCCAACCATGGGGCTCAAATTCTTCATAGGGGAATATCAGAGGTGCATAGGCTGGGTCTTTGCTACAACTTTACACATCCATAAGTGTGTGTCTTTGTGCATCCAGGAAGAATTTGATCCTATAGAATGCATTGATTCTATCTTATATATTGCTCTATGGACTGGATTCCAATGTAGTGGTGGTATGACTATGTGAGAATAGCCTTTGAGATTGACTTTTTGTTGGAGATAGACGTATGCGGAAGCACACGAACAGCACAAGGAAGAAGAAGAAGCTTGGAGCACAAACACACAATACTGAATGTATTACTAGAGAATGTACAAAGATAAGTAGCCCATTAGGGCAATAGGCGTATATACAAGCCGGGGGAAAAAAACCTCCTAAAGAGGGAAAAAAGTGCCCTGGCGGTCCTAGTGTGTTCACACACATCACTACCTAAATATATCAACAAATCCCCCCTGGGAGTGATGCGGTGAACAAGGAGCTGGCACTCATGTATAAGGAAGTGCCAAGCTATGTGGAAATCACTCCACAAAAGGAAGTAAGCCCAAAGCTTTGTGGAAAGCTTCAAACTTCTCCCTAGGCAGAGCCTTGGTGAAAAGGTCTGCAATGTTCTCCTGTGTGGGCACATATGCCAAGTTGATCTCCCCAGCAGAGAACCTCTCCTTGACATAGTGATAATGAACCTCAATGTGCTTAGTGCGAGCATGGAACACAGGGTTCCTCGCAACTGCCAATGCGCTCTAACTGTCAGTGAAGATGGTGGTGGCAGAAGACTGGCCAACACCCAAATAATCCATAAGGTGTCTGAGCCACACACACTCAACAGTCGCTGTGAAAGCTGCCCTATACTTAGCCTCACAACTGGAAGTGGCCACAGTAGGCTGCTTCTTGCTCAACCAAGATATACATGAGCTACCAAGCATGAAGCAAAAACCACTAGTGGACACATGAGTGTCATAACAACCAGCCCAATCTGAGTCAGAAAAAGCATGCAAATCTGGCGGTAGTGATCCCCCCTTGGGATAAAACAACCCAAGTAGCCGAGTACCACTCAAGTAGCGAAAGATGCGCTTAACCGCCTTCCAATGTGTGACTCCTGGGTAATGCATAAACCTGCTCATCTGTGAGACAACAAATGGAATATCTGGCCGAGTAATGCATAAGTAAATCAAGCATCCAACAGCCTGCTGATAGAGAACAACATCAAATGCATCTCCAGCATCATGAAGACTCAATCGTAAACCTGTCTCCATAGGAGTGGCAATAGGCTTACAGTCTTCAAGGCCAAAACGCTGCAATAATGTGTCAATATATTTCGTTTGACACAAAGCCATTCCACCATCAACTTGCATAAACTGAATGCCCAAATAGTGATGCAAAGGCCCCAAATCAGACATCTCAAATGAGGCATGCAAATCAGCCTTGAAATCAGCAATATGCTTCTCAATAGGACCAGTGAGCAGCATGTCATCAACATAGACAACAATGATCAGAAGCACATCATTAGCACGCTTAACATATAAGGTGCTTTCAGTTGGACTGTTCACAAAACCATGTGCAACCAGATAGGCATGTATCTTCTCATACCAAGCACGTGGTGCTTGCTTTAAACCATATAATGCCTTCTTTAATCTGCACACCTGGTTTTCATGCCCTTTCTGCACAAAGCCACGGGGCTGAAAAACACACTTCTTCATGTAAGTCACCATTCAGAAATGCTATTTTAATGTCCAACTGATGTACATTCCAACCATGATGGGCTGCAAGTGCACAAATGCTCCGAACAGTAGTCATACGGCATGTAGGTGCAAAGGTCTCATCAAAATCAATGCCTCTTTCCTGCGCATAACCCTTTGCAACAAGCCTAGCCTTATACCTGTCAACTGTACCATCAGGTTTACGCTTCAGCTTGTATACCCACTTAGTGCCAATGGCCTTCTTGCCAGGATGCAAGTCACATAAAGACCATGTACCATTCTTCATTATAGCATCATATTCAGATTGCATGGCAGCCATCCAATTTTCTGAATTCTGTGCTTCATCAAAAGAAACAGGCTCATTCTCATCACAGAGACTAGACACAACCATAGCATAGCAATCTGATGCAAAGGAGGCACTATGAGAGCCTGAACGAGTACGATATGACAAAGGTGCATCTAATTTGCTGTCACACAAAGTCTGCACCAACCATTTTGGCATAGTTTTTGCCTGCTCAATATCAGCTCTCTCATCAACAAGTGCATCATGTAAATCTGCATCAGAAATAGAATGATCTGCATCATCATATGAAACCTGCAAGGGCTGAGAAGTTGCCTCATTAGGACCAGCACTAGATTGTCCACCTGTAAAAAGAGGCATCAACGTATCATACATGTCTTTGGAGCTAACAAATGTCTCCTTAGTACATGAAAGCAATGGCTGAATAGCATCTTCCACAAAGACAACATCACGGCTAACCAGAATGCGTTTAGTCTGTGGATGATACAGATGATAGCCTTTACTTTCAAAACTGTACCCAACAAAAATACATTTTACTACCTTATCATCCAATTTTCTGCGATGTTGTTCAGGCACTAATGCATATGCCAAACAACCAAAAACATGCAGATGAGCAACAGATGGCTTGCGGTCATGCCAAGCCTCATATGGAATGATAGACAACAACGCTTTAGTGGGACACCTATTCAGTACATATGCTGCACACATGACAGCATCAAGCCAGAAACTATGTGGTAAAGCCTGACTTTTGACCATGCACCTTGCCATCTCCATGAGTGACCTGTTCTTTCGTTCAGCAACTCCATTCTGTTGAGGTGTATACGGCACTGTACACTGGTGTTTTATCCCACGTTCAACCAGAAATGCATTAAAATCTGAAGACATATATTCCCCCCCTCGATCAGAACGGAGGGTGCCTATTTTACATGCTGACAGATTTTCAGCCAAAACCAAAAACTGTTTGAAGCACATGAACACTTCGGACTTTGCTTTGAGTGGATATACCCATGCATGCCTGGAAAAATCATCAATGAAAGTCACGAAGTAAAGGTAATTTCCAAAAGAGGGTGTCTGCATAGGACCACAGACATCACTATGTACAAGCTGCAATTTTTGCGTAGCCCGAAGTGAACCATCTTTTGGAAAGGAAGAACGCTGCATTTTGCCCAAAATACATCCTTCACAAACATGTTTTCTAGGAGCCTCAAGTTTGGGCAAAGAGGACACCATTTCAGATTTCTGCAGGCGTAGCAAACTAGCAAAATTCAGATGACCAAAGCGTGCATGCCAAAGCTTTGCATCTGACATAGCCTGAGAATCATGAACTGCACATGCCGAATCATTCACAGATCTTTCATAGTCTCTGAGCTTATACAGCCCACGACATAAAATGCTAGAAGCAATAATCACATCACCATTTGAGAGATCATGGACTGTACACCTGTCATCAACGAATTTCACAACCAAGCCAATCTTGGCTAATGCAGAAACTGATAACATGTTCTTTTTGATCCCTGGCACAAATAAAGCATCTGACAAAGTGAAAGAACTACCATCAACAATAGTCAGAATGATCTTACCAACTTCCATAACAGGATAAGAGGAGTTATTAGCGCATGTGACGGTATTCCCTGTAGGGGCAGGCTCGAGTGAAGAGAAGAAACTGCACTGCGAGGTAATATGTTTGGTCGCCCCACTGTCAAAGTACCAAACATCTGAGTCTACTGCAGACATGCACTGATCATGAGAAGATGGGTCAAAACTGCAGACAGTAGTAAATGCCCATTCTTCTTCCTGCACAAGATTTGCAGACTCTGTTTTTGGTGTAGAGGTCTCTGCAACAACCATTCCAGCCTCTTTCTTCTTTGCCTCTTTAGGAGCCAGTTTTGGACAGTTCTTTATGATATGATCATTTCCTTTACAGTACTTGCAAAACAATTTCTGCTTTTCTGATTTCTTCTCATCTTTATCCTGGTTCTTCGATTGTGCAACATTTGCAGATTTCTGCTTACTAGTAGAAGAGCTCCATTTTCCTTTGCCCTTCTGACTAGCGCTCCATTTTCCTTTGCCCTTCTGACTAGCCAGGAAAGCTTGATCTGCAACACACATAATGGACCTGTTCTGCCTAGACTGATCTTCCTACAACAGAACAGAGACTAAACTCCTCAAATGACAAGGCATTTGGATTGCCTTTCATCATCAACCAAAGAGTAGAAGCAAAACTCTGATATGAATCAGGAAGACCATTTAGAACGGTCTGCACAAGTGAGCTATCTAGTATAACCTCATCAGCAGAAATCAACTGTTCCTTCAAATCTTTGATCTTCGTTAAGAAACTGTCCATAGAATCACCTTCATTCATGTGCTCACTCTCCAACTGTTTTCGGAGGTAAGCAACACGAGCCTCATTCCTAGCCTGGTACAAAGTGGTAAGTGTATCCCAAGCATCCTTTGCTGTTCTGCAAGAGCGAATGTGAGGAATAATGGCACGTTTGACAGACAAAGCTATCAATGCATGTGCCTGGGCATCTCTGCCATCCCAGCGAATCTGCTCTGCAGTAGGTGCAACAGAAACAGCAGCACGAACAGGAATCTGGGGAATATCATCTTCGACACCATCTTCATCAGCTCCAACACCTGTATTTGCAGTACCTGTCGTTACAGGTATAACAGGACGTGGGCTTCTCCTTGAGAGTGAGAGTGTGTGTGTGAGCTCTCTTCCTTATCTCCTTCCTCATGACACCACCAAGATGCTATAAGTACAAGGAATTATTTCCCCAATCCTACACTATCACCAACTACCTCATGAATGTTCTACCCAAAATCATCTCATAGGCATAATTCTTCCCAAAATGACATATGGCCAAAGTGTGTCCAAACTGTACACCACAAGTAGTGAGAGTTATCCCTTCTGGTAATCCTAAAGGTTTCTCAATATGTTTGTCTACCATTTGCAATTTCATTCTAGTTGTCCTTAGAGCTGGCTTGCCCCAATGTTTCCATAGGGAAGTGGTAGCAAGTGAATCTCCTACTCCCAAATATAATATCTCTTTCATCATATAGCCATTGTAATTAATAGAGAGATAGGTGTTTCCTTCTTCTCCATCGCTCATGGTTCCTATCTTATCGAAGGGTATCTCAAGTACTATCTTTTGAAAACCTACCTGAGAGGGGGAAGTAGCTACCTGTGGGAGTTGATTTGCTAGGTGCTTCCACAACTCAAGTTTCATTATAAGTAGCTCCTCTAAAGTGGGATGGCACTGCACTTTAGTGTTCTTCATAGTCTATGTTTGTGTTCCTAGGTAGAACTAATTCATCGTTTCTTACCATGACCATGGGGCTCTCATCTGAATAGACTTTGACCGTTTGGGCACTTTTTTCCCTCTTTAGGAGGTTTTTTTCCCCCGGCTTGTATATACGCCTATTGCCCTAATGGGCTACTTATCTTTGTACATTCTCTAGTAATACATTCAGTATTGTGTGTTTGTGCTCCAAGCTTCTTCTTCTTCCTTGTGCTGTTCGCGTGCTTCTGTAGACGTCTAACTCCAACAATTGGTATTAGAGCAGGTCGTCGCTTCATCTAGGGCGCCGTTGACACTCTTCCGTTTGCAGTCTCAGAATCACACGAATTTTGGTGAGCATACTCATCGTGTTTTCGAGATCAAAACGGCTTTGCTCTGTGGTGCCGAAATCGCGAGCTCGTTTCGGCCTCCGAACGCACTATCGTAGTGCTTGTGCAGGCTATTTTGTCTTTTTGTGCCAAAGGTATATACTAGTTTCTGTTCGCCAATATAAGCGTCTCGAAGTCTGCTACAGGTCTAGCAGAACTCGTCTAGGCAGTTCTGTTCAACTTTTTGAGATACAGTCCATTTTTTGCATCAAGGTATTTTAGTCACTGGCCATGGTTGAAAGGAGTGATGTATTCCGTATGTTCACTGTTGAGGATAAGTTGGATGGTACCAACTACCCATTATGGGCTTATATGATGCGACATGTATTGGTTGCAAAAGGATTGTGGAACATTGTGCAGGGTGTTGAAAGACGTCCTGTTACACCTGTAACAACAGGTACTACAAATACAGGTGCTGGAGCTGATGAAGATGGTGTCGAAGATGATATTCCGCAGATTCCTATTCGTGCTGCTGTTTTTGCTGCACCTACTGCAGAGCAGATTCGTTGGGATGGCAGAGATGCCCAGGCATATGCATTGATAGCTTTTTCTCTCAAACGTGCCATTATTCCTCATATTCGCTCTTGCAGAATAGCTAAGGATGCTTGGGATACACTTACCACATTGTACCAAGCTAGGAATGAGGCTCGTGTTGCTTACCTCTGAAAACAGCTGGAGAGTGAGCACATGAATGAAGGTGATTCTATGGACAATTTCCTAACGAAGATCAAAGATTTGAAGGAACAGTTGATTTCTGTTGATGAGGTTATACCAGATAGCTCACTTGTGCAGACCGTTCTGAATGGTCTTCCTGATTCATATCAGAGTTTTGCTTCTACTCTTCGGTTGATGATGAAAGGCAATCCGAATGCCTTATCATTTGAGGAGTTAGTCTCTGTTCTGTTGCAGGAAGATCAGTCCAGGTAGAACAGGTCCATTATGCGTGTTGCAGATCAAGCTTTCCTGGCTAGTCAGAAGGGCAAAGGAAAATGGAGCTCTTCTACTAGTAAGCAAAAATCTGCAAATGCTGCACATTCGAAGAACCAGGATAAAGATGAGAAGAAATTAGAAAAGCAGAAATTGTTTTGCAAGTACTGTAAAGGGAATGATCATATCATAAAGAACTGTCCAAAATTGGCTGCAAAAGAGGCAAAGAAAAAGGAGGCTGGAATGGTTGTTGCATAAGCCTCTACACCAAAAACAGAGTCTGCTAATCTTGTGCAAGAAGAAGAATGGGTGTTTACTACTGTTTGCAGTTTTGACCCATCTTCTCATGAGTAGTGCATGTCTGCAGTGGACTCAGATGTTTGGTACTTTGACAGTGGGGCGACCAAACATATTACCTCGCAGTGCAGTTTCTTCTCTTCACTCGAGCTTGCCCCTACAGGGAATACTGTCACATGCGCCAAAAACTCCTCTTATCCTATTATGGGAGTTGGTAAGATCATTATGACTAATGCTGATGGTAGTTCTTTCACCTTGTCAGATGCTTTATTTGTGCCAGGGATCAAGAAGAATCTGTTATCAGTTTCTGCATTAGCCAAGATTGGCTTGGTTGTGAAATTTGTTGATGACAGGTGTACAGTTCATGATCTATCAAATGGCGATGTGATTATTGCTTCTGGCATTTTATGTCGTGGGCTGTATAAGCTCATAGACTATGAAAGATCTGTGAATGATTCGGCATGTGGAGTTCATGATTCTTAGGCTATGTTAGATGCAAAGCTTTGGCATGCACGCTTTGGTCATATGAATTTTGCTAGTTTGCTACGCCTATAGAAATGTAATATGGTGTCTTCTTTGCCCAAGCTTGAGGCACTTGGAAAACATGTATATGAAGGCTGTATTTTGGGCAAAATGCAGCATTCCTCCTTTCCAAAAGATGGTTCAGTTCGGGCTATGCAGAAATTGCAACTTGTACATAGTGATGTTTGTGGTCCTATGCAGACACCCTCTTTTGGGAATTACCTTTACTTCGTGACTTTCTTTGATGATTTTTCTAGGCATGCATGGGTATATCTACTCAAAGAAAAGTCCGAAGTGTTCATGTGCTTTAAACAGTTTTTGGTTTTGGCTGAAAATCTGTCAGCATGTAAAATGGGCACCCTCCGTTCTGATCGAAGGGGGGAATATATGTCTTCTGATTTTAATGCATTTCTGGCTGAATGTGGGATAAAATACCAGTGTACAGTGCCGTATACACCTCAACAGAATGGAGTTGCTGAACGAAAGAACAGGTCACTCATGGAGATGGCGAGGTGCATGGTCAAGAGTCAGGCTTTACCACATAGTTTCTAGCTTGAGGCTGTCATGTGTGCAACATATGTACTGAACAGGTGTCCCACTAAAGCGCTGCAGCCTATCACTCCATATGAGGCTTGGCATGACCGCAAGCCATCTGTTGCTCATCTTCATGTTTTTGGTTGTTTGACATATGCATTAGTGCCTGAAGAACATCGCAGAAAATTGGATGATAAGGTAGTAAAATGTATTTTTTTTGGGTACAGTTCTGAAAGTAAAGGCTATCGTCTGTATCATCCACATAATAAACACATTCTGGTTAGCCGTGATGTTGTCTTTATGGAAGATGCTATTCAGCCATTGCTTTCATGTACTAAGGAGACATCTGTTAGCTCCAAAGACATGTATGATACGTTGATGCCTCTTTTTACAGGTGGACAGTCTAGTGCTGGTCCTAATGAGGCAACTTCTCAACCTTTGAAGGTTTCATATGATGATGCAGCTCATTCTATTTCTGATGTAGATTTACATGATGCACTTGTTGATGAGAGAGCTGATATTGAGTAGGCAAAAACTATGCCAAAATGGCTGGTGCAGACTTTGCGTAAACAAATTAGATGCACCTTTGTCATATCGTACTCATTCAGGCTCTCATAGTGCCTCCTTTGCATCATATTGCTATGCTATGGCTACATCTAGTCTCTGTGATGAGAATGAGCCTGTTTCTTTTGATGAAGCACAGAATTCAGAAAATTGGATGGCTACCATGTAATCTGAATATGATGCTATAATGAAGAATGGTACATGGTCTTTATGTGACTTGCCTCTCGGCAAGAAGGCCATTGGCACTAAGTGGGTATATAAGCTGAAGCGTAAACCTGATGGTACAGTTGACAGGTATAAGGCTAGGCTTGTTGCAAAGGGTTATGTGCAGGAAGGAGGCATTGATTTTGATGAGACCTTTGCACCTACATGCCGTATGACTACTGTTCGGAGCATTTGTGCACTTGCAGCCCATCATGGTTGGAATGTACATCAGTTGGACATTAAAACAACATTTCTGAATGGTGACTTGCATGAAGAAGTGTATGTTTTTCAGCCCCGTGGCTTTGTGCAGAAAGGGCATGAAAACCAGGTGTGTAGGTTAAAGAAAGCACTTCGAGTTGTGAGGCTGAGTATAGTGTAGCTTTCACAACGACTGTTGAGTGTGTGTGGCTCAGACGCCTTATGGCTGATTTGGGTGTTGGCCAGTCTTCTGCCACCACCATCTTCACTAACAGTCAGAGCGCATTGGCAGAGGAACCCTGTGTTCCATGCTCGCACTAAGCACATTGAGGTGCATTATCACTATGTCAGGGAGAGGTTCTCTGCTGGGGAGATCAGCTTGGCATCTGTGCCCACGAAGGAGAACATTGCAGACCTTTTCACGAAGGCTCTACCTAGGGAGAAGTTTGAAGCTTTCCGCAAAGCTTTGGGCTTACTTCCTTTTGTGGAGTGATTTCCACATAGCTTGGCACTTCCTTATACATGAGTGCCATCTCCTTGTTCACCGCATCACTCCCAGGGGGGATTTGTTGATATATTTAGGTAGTGATGTGTGTGAACACACTAGGACCGCCGGGGCACTTTTTTCCCTCTTTAGGAGGTTTTTTTCCCCAGCTTGTATATACGCCTATTGCCCTAATGGGCCATAGGACTTATCTTTGTACATTCTCTAGTAATACATTCAGTATTGTGTGTTTGTGCTCCAAGCTTCTTCTTCTTCCTTCTGCTGTTCGCGTGCTTCTGCAGACGTCTAACTCCAACACGGAATTGGATTCAAAGTCTAGTCCTTGGCTTGATTGCACATCTTCTATCTCCATGTAGATAGAGGGAATGTCCCGAGGGAAGTGATCATGAAGATCATCCACTTCTTCAATCGGAGGATGGTTCTCACTCTCCTTCGACTATTTTTTCTCTTTTATCTCTCTCAAGAACTCTTGGGAGTGATGATTTATGGAGTGAGGAATTCCATCGTCCATAGAATTAGGAACATAAGCTTCTTGGGTTGGTAACCTTGTCCTTCCACTTCCACTAATCTAAGATTTTGGTTTAGCCACAGTCTTAGATTTAGCTACTAACCACTCTAACCTCTTCAAAGGTCCTTCGATGTAACTATGGCTTGACTCAATTCGTCTGATTGAAAAAACGGTTGGCATCAAACATGGCGTGCACTAATTCTACCATTGGTATCATATTGTGAGCAATCTAGTATCGTATTGCGTGATTTTCAGTATCGTATTGTGTAGTGGTTAGGTATCGTATTGTCCACTAACTTGGTATCATATCGTCAAATGCAGAGGTATCGTATCATGTAAATTCTTGTATCGTATCGTGAGGCCTTTGGTATCGTATCATGCGAAAATAGGTATCGTATCGTCCGTGTGGTATCGCCAAGAGTGGTATCGTCCAGAACCACTTAAACTATTTTAGGAAAAAAATTGAAGAGTTTGAGGGACTAATTGAGGGGAAGTAGGAAGCCAACATAAGCCCAGAGGGGTGAATGAACTTAAGATCAGGATGGGTGCTAAGTAGCCAGAGGAGTGTCATCTCATCGGTAGGAAGTGCCACCCAAGCAATTGATCACTCTATCTATACGGACACCTCTAGTGATTCAGAGGAGGAGCTGCCCATGGCCTCAAAAGACATGCATGGTTCTGCCCCTAGGGAGAACTTTATGTCAACTGTAGAGGGTGAATACCGCACCTCTCTGCAATATGTGTCCACCAATCTGTAAGGGATCCTTATTTACCTTGATGGTTTAAATAGGTCTGTTGCAAAGATGGTAAATTCTACTGAATTAGCAATAGTGCCTAGACCCGCAGTCAAGTATGAGGGAGGAGTGTACATGGATAAATAAGGTCACATCTACGTGGTAACAGAAAATCTAGATCGGATCAATGAGAGAGAAGAATTGGAGGGACAGGGAAACTTGGAAAGACTTGATCCTGAAGAGTTAGTAAATACACCAAGAGGTAAATCAGTGGTGACTTGAGTCTTGAGAAGGGATTTGATACCTCAAGATGACTACCTGTTGGACATATACCTGATCCACGGGTCATACCTACTATTACAAACCAATTCACCCACAAGGACAGGTAGTAAGCCCAATGACTTTCTATGAGTTGAAGGATCCCAAAGATGAGTCTAGAGTCACATACCTAGACCAAAACCAAAGAAGGTCTTAGCTGGTAGATGCGGTTGATAGATCTCAATTGAAGTATATGGGGTTGCCTGTATTACCTCCTCGAGAACAAGCAACCACCTCCCACAATCCTTTCGGAACGCATCAAGAGCCAAAGAATATATTGTGAGGACAAACGAGCCAACAAAGTGTTCCCAATCAAACTCATAATGCCAGAAGGACAATCACACAACTCAACCCACCCAAGAATAGGCAACATGAATCGGCCACCCCTTAGGCCAAGGCCTCAACTAGGAGTGCAGCCTAGAATACCTCCATTTAGACCAGCAATTCCTGTGATGCCCAGACCATCAGAACCTATAAGAAGGTTGAGACCAATTCAAGTGGCGAAATGCATGAGAAATCACTATGATGGAATGGGAGAACCACATGATCATATAGCAGAGTTTAAACAAGTATTACGAGCTGAGCAAGTGGATGACTTCTTTGTGCAGTATGAATCCTTTGGACTTATCCTCATAGGGATGGCTTTGACTTGGTTTCAACCATTGGATCCAAATCAGTTTGGAAATATTGAGCAATTTTTCAAGCATTCATTGGAGAATTCACCAAGAGAGGGATTAAACATAACTCATCATCCTTAATCCATAGCTTCAAATAGAACCCAAATGAAACCGTGAAAACAGCTACCCAGAGATTTAATCAATATGCCGATAAATGCCCAACAACAGAAAGACCTTCCCAACAAAAAATGATATCACTATTCTTGGATGGATTGACTAATGGGACATTGGGAACCCTAGTTTACGTGAAACAACTCTAGACATTGAGCCAGCGTCTTCAAGAATGTATTGACCTAGAAGACAACCTAGTTGATGACCTCAAAAGTACACCAACCCCTACTAAATCGGAAGACACTAGAAGTACAGTGACATCTAACTATAGTAATGTAGAGGAAGCTAGCAGAACTAGTAGCCAAGGAGTTAGGATTCCATGGATAGAGGAATTACCAGAAACCACCAATGAGAATACCCATGTTACAACGATGCAACTTATGTGGTGGAGACCCCCCATCTCACATGTGCGCAAGAGGAGGAATAGTCATGCCTCAAGCTTATTCATACAATACGCAACCACCTCAAGGAACCAACCTGTACTGCCATATAGAGAAGAATTACACTAACCATACTATAGAAAACTACCCATTTAACAGGCAGTCAAGGCCTATGATTCAACCTCAGTATAGGCCTTATGGATACCCTTCTAGAGAGCCAGGAAGAGAGATCCCAAGATACAACCCCTATCCAAGCCCACAAGGAGCACCTAGACCATATGAACAAGGGCAATATGGACAACTACAACCAATATTAGGACAATAACTACCCCTTCCACAGAACATAGTGCAAGTTAAATATACTCAACCAGAGGAGAACATGGAGAGAACCATAGTACCAACTACACCTTTAGCTAGTACAGAAGCAACGACTCAGGGATATGAGCAAACCCAAGGAGAATTCTACTCCTATGACACTAGTCTGATGGAGTATGACCAAACTTATGACCAACAATACTATGGTTATGAAGGATATGACAACACTTATGGGACAGAATATGCAACTCTAATGTACACCAAGCATAAAGCATCAGCACCTATGAGACCAGCTATTAGACCGCCTGTGCCAAAAGGACCATGCTATAGATGTGGAGGAGACGAGTTCATAAGAGAATGCACTCTGCCATATAACCCACCACCTCCTACGACTTACTGCAATGAATGTGGAAAGGAACATCTATTTAGACATTGTCCAAAGAATCCCAATAAGACTCATAATACCACATAAATTACTGTGATCAAGGTAATTGAATCCTCAGGAAGTGATAAGGAGTACACAATACCATTAAAAGCTATCACACGAGCACAAGCCAAAGGGCAAGAGAGAAAGAAAGTAGACTTTGAACAAGAAAATGATAAAGCCCTAGAACCCAAAATACAAGTAGTGGAAGATTCTAAAGACCCACAAGAGAGTACCCAAACAAAGAAGACCCAAAGTTAGAAGGACAGAAGGGAAAAAATTAGAAACAAATGGATGAAAAACAAAAATAAGGAGGACAAGAAGAACGTGAAAGACGGTAAGAAACCTGAGAAATCGAAAATACTAGAGAATACACCACTTATGTCCCATACACAGGAACTTAACAAACTAGGATCAATCTTAGAAGACCCAAGACCAGATGACCTGGACATGTGGTTGAAAGCTTACAAAGTTAGAATCACGACTGGACCAAACATAGAGCAGCATGAGAAACTTTACCCACAAGGGGAGTTAGAAAAGGAGAGACTTGCAATATGCAGAAAGCTCATAGAGGTAGCTCAAGCCACTCTAGAAAAGTCTATCCTAGTCCTCCCAGAGACAAGAATATCAGAGAATCAATACGACGAGTGTTTTAGAGAGAAAGGTCAGAAACCAAAAGAGAAAGACAGTAAAGAAGAGCCACGGAGCCCTCAGGGCAATTCAACTTTGATAATCCCTGAACTGAAAGTTGATTGGCCACAAGATTTGTGGGCCAAGATTCAGGAAGACCTTTGGAAAAAGAATGGGAATTCAAGACCACCCTTTGAGGAATTAGACATTGAAGAACACCAGTGAACTCCAAATTTGGATGAAGTATATGAAGGAGTTTCCATGTTAGACCGAAATAGGGAAGAAGTACACAACATTTCTACCCTACCAAACTACATGGGGGAATATGAGAAAGGATCAATAATCTTCCATGCTCCCACAGTGCGAGGCAAGGAAAATGAGTCTTCAGGTAAGACCTGTCACAATCTAGCAGAACTCAAGAAGACCAAGGTACTATGTCAGTTGACTGTGGAAGAATTGCTACGAGCCAAACCGCAAATATGGAACAATTAGCGGGATAATTGAAAATAGAGAATGATGAGAATAAAAAGGAAAATAAAGAAACTAAAGCCCCTTCTACTATACAAATCCTTGTGGATAAGGTGGGAGAATTTAGTGAAGGAGACAAGGGTAAAACATGTTTACCCATCACATATAATGGATATATGACTAAAGCCATTCTCGACACAGCAGCAGATGTAGGCATAGCTGCCAAAGAGATTTGGGAGAAATGGGGAAAGCCAGCCCTGTGACCAACACGTATGAAGCTTCAATTAGCAGATGTCCATGTAGAGATTCCCCTCGGAATACTGGAGAAAATTAAGTTAACTACCTGCTGAGTGGAGTTTGACCACACACTAGATGTATGTCAATTTGGAAAAGCGAATAACTATGAGATGATTCTAGGAAGACCATTCATGAGACAACTCAGGGTAGTACAAGACTAGGGAAGAGATGCTTTATACCTACAACATTTAGGAACTACTACCAAGATAAATTTGCATACATTCTTATATAAGGACGTACCACCACTAAATGGAATCCCGTACACAAGGAAGAGGATGACTTGTCAATTCATAGTGCTGGTTCAAGCAACCAATCATGGATGCATGAAGATGCTCAACTATGGATGTGTAAGGAAGCAAAGAGACAAGAGAAAAAGACTCAAATATGGCCTATCGGACATCAAAATTACCGATCCATAGAGGATCCTATGTATGTGCCTCAAGTTTTCCCTGATGAAGCATTTGAACCACATGGTTGGATGGAAATTCTAGCCACCTTGGATGTATGCGTAAAATAAAGACGTATTAACTATGAACGGATGCGTAGATGAAGAAGGTTATGATGTAAGTTTTTACATGGTAGTCCTTTAGGAAGTAGAAGTAGGAGAAGTATTAGAAAAAGAATGGAAGGAAGAGTATGAAAGCATAGAGATGGAACTAGAATTTGATTCGGAGGAACGATATTTAGAAGAAATTCAAGTTGAAGACAAAGAAGGAACACTCAAGGTATTAGCAATAGAAGCAATTCAGATGAGACCAAACCATGAGGAGACAGTAGATAAGGTAGAACAAAACCCAGACCTTTTTGAATTCCCAGAGCACTTCAAAAGATATGGAGTGGAGGAGAGGAAGATAGCCATTCAGATGCCTAAGAGAGAGGCAAGAGAAGGAGAAGCATATGACAACAAGGAACAAATGAAGAAAAGTAATAGTGACCATGGAAGATGGAGAAGAAAGATGTACTTACATAGGAAAAGATGTGGCACAAGAAGGGGAAGAAGAATTGATAAGACTGATTCGCGAATATCGAGATGTGTTTGCATGGACCTACGAGGATCTCAAAGGTGTAGACCCATCCATTTGTTCTCATCGAATACGGATGACACCTGAGGCGAAACCGTCTCTAAGAATTGATTCATTAGGGCTTCTATCACTTCATTGAAAAAGTGTGTGCCTCTGTCACTCACAATTTCAATAGGCAATCCAAACCTAGTGAATATGTTTTCAAAGAGAAACTTCGCCGTAGTTCTTGCATCGTTCTTCTTGGTTGCCTTGGCCTCTACCCATTTGGTCAAGTAATCTATAGCTACAATTATGTACTCAGCATGAGAACCTTTAGCTGGTGGACTAATAGGTCCTACAAAATCTATTCCCCATTTGGTAAAGGCCCTGTCACTCATCATGGGTTTTAGTGGCATTTCATCTCGTCTAATGGGATACTTTGTTCGTTGACATGTATTGCATCTTTGGACATAAGTGGGTGCATCCTGATGTAGAGTTAGCCACCACATTCCTGCGAAGAGAATCATTTTTGTAGTTTTATATGTAGAAAAATGTCCTCTTGCAGCTCCTGTATGCACCATCTCTAAGACAGAAAGATACTCGTCTTCATGAATGCACATTGGTAGATGATCATCTCTTCCTTTCTTGAATAGCTGTTTTCCTATTAGAACATAGTCCTTTCTTTGTTCTGAGAGGGCATGTTTTCTTGCTAGAGTAGCTCCTTCCGGGTATTCTTGTGTCTTCAAGAATTTTACCGGAGGCAGACTCCACCTTGGTGCTACAGTGGAGTAACATAGAGTAGAGTTATCTTCTGGCCTTCGTTCTTGACAAGTTGGGTAGGTAGATACATAGCTGTGTGTATCCCTCTGCATGGTTGGCCAGTATATGCCTAATCTCTTCAGTGTTTGCCATGTTCCATTCGCATTTAGATGAGTTTTCCATTGATTTACATGTGCTTTTTGAAGCCACATTTCTTGTTCCTCTTCCTCCACGCATCTCATTAGTAATCCACTTGGATCTTGGTGGTATAAGCTTCCAGCAATGATGTGGAGATTTTTAGTCTTCCATAACTCTTGACTTTTGTTTGTCGTGATCCCATGTTTAGGTCCATATGTGAGGATAGGGATCAACTTTTTCACCCATTGGGGACATACCTCGAGATTGAAAAGATAAGTATCTAGTAGATCATCTGGTACTCCTGTGGGGGGTTCTCCATGTGTCATTCTCGATAAGTGATTTGCTCTAATGTGTGTATTTCCCTTCTTGACTACTACTTCAAAATCAAATTCCATCAGCAATAGAAACCATCGTACTAGTCATCCTATATTACAAGGCTTATTGACTAAGTACAATAATGCTTGATGATCAATGAAGAATTTGAATTTGTTTGCCAATAAGTAGTGTCGAAACTTCTTTACCGCATACACCATCCCTAAACCTTCTCGCTCCGTAGTGGTGTAATTGCGCTCTGGTTGATTTAATTGTCTACTGGCATAGGCTATAGGGTGGTCTAACTTTCCTGTATCTGCTGGCTACGCTAAGATGCATCCAATGGCAAACTTGGAAGCATCTACGTGAATGTGAAATGGTTTATTCCAATTAGGCACTCGGAGTATTGGTGCTGAACTCAACCGCTCTTTAATTCGTTGAAGGCCTTTTCACATTCTTCCGTCCAATTAAACTGAGACAATAATGCATAAAGAGGTCTAGCAATTATGGCATACATGTGGATAAATCTGCGGTAGTATCCGCAATGTCCCATAAATGCTTGCACTTCTTTAGCAGTCTTTGGTCTCGAAAAATCCAGAATCACTTTAATTTTGTCTTCATCCATGGAAATTCCATTCTTAGAGACAATGTGCCCTAATATCTTCCCTTGTCGAACCATGAAGACGCACTTTTCTGGATTGAGGCAAACTCTATATTGTCGACATTTGGAAAAAATCTTTCCTAGTTCTGGGATATGTTCTGATCGTATAGCTGAATAGGTGCATAAATCATCCACGTATACCTCCATGCTCTTCCTTAAGAATTCCTTGAACACATGGCACATCAATCTTTGGAAATTAGTTGGGGCATTAGTCAACCCAAAAGGCATAACTCTAAATGCATACACACCCCATTCGGTTGCAAAGGCTGTCTTATGTTGGTCCTCAGGAGCAATTGCTACCTGATTATACCCTGAAAAGCCATCCAGAAAAATATAGACAGGGTTCATTTCAAAGCTCTCAAGAAGACGCATCCAATGGTGTCTTTTCACTCATTTCTGACGCTCTTGCTTCAAGTTATGAGCAAAAAACTGAGCCATGGGAACGACCTTCCTACACTTCAGCACTTCCTACACTCCGCACGCACCTTGCCAATAGCAAACATGCACTTTCATGGATAGACAACACTCCCAAGCACTCTTTCCAAGCATCACACATGCATACAAGCTCACAAAGAAGAAGATACAGAGAGGAGAAGACACAATTTTGAAATTTTGTGCCCTTGATTCTCACAATGGCAAAAAGTCTCTACAAAGAGTCATAAATTGACTTATATACATGTGCCCTAAAAATGGTCCTTTCACACAAGAGACCGGCACTTTATTAGCTAAAAGGCTAATTTCCTACTAATTTACAAAGGTAAGATACAAATCTCTAGGAGTATGCATCTAGAGGACTCCTCTAGTGCATTTACATCGAAAAATATGTTACAAAATGGATAAAATTACAAGAATAAAGTGTCCAAATCGGAAAAATTTTGGGGCCCTACTTTTTCTCTGCCTCTTTGCTCTTCTTTGCTCTGCAACACTCTCCCCCTCTTTGACTCTGTCGTCCCTTGACAGGCTTTGCTTCTTGTCTCTAGTTCTGTGCCTGTGGTCGACCACTGCCCACTTCTGTGGAAGTTGTAATGATATAGTTTTACCAGTGGTCAAGAAACTGATCGTAACTGGGGACTTGTTGCATTGGTCGTGGCCTCTTCTTCTCTTTTCATCGTACACAACCCATGAAGATGGACTATCTGAGATTTGTAGTCTAGCTCACCAATAACCTCTTTAAATCTGGGTTGCTGTGTTAAGTCGGGTTGCCACGCACGCCACCAGTGGAAGGTATGAAGGTGTGGACCTTCAGTCTTCAATCTGGACCTTCCGAAGACCCAGATGTTGAAGGACCTCCTTAAGGATCAGGATCTGCCAGATATCTTCTTGCACTTCTTCATGGATACTTGTTGACCTTGATCCGCCCTTGTCGCCGATGTACCTTCCCCTGTTGTATGCCCCTACGGGGCTCTGTGCAGAGATGAGTGTTGCATGCCCCTGCGGGGCTTCCTGCAGAGATATGTCTTTAGATATAATACCTTTAGTGAAGCTTCTTTTTTGGTTTTCTTCTTCTTTTCTTTTTGCTGGACTCTCCTTCAACAAATGGGAAAGAAAGTATATGCATGACACTAATGAACTTAGGAAAAGATGGAAGATGGTAGAGAATAAACACATTGAACAATGCAACGAGGATGCTAATCAAATGGCTCCCATAGGAGAAGAACTATTGAGGAATAAAGAGACAATCACACAAGCGGCCAAGACAATCAAAGAAAAAGATGGACTCATTGCACAATTAGAAGCTCAAATAAAACAATAGACAACAATGGGGACACTAGTAGTTCCAAGCTCCAAAGAGGCTAGTGTGGAGAATGAGGTACATCCTCTTTCTCCCCCCATATATCATTTACTTGTAAAGGAGGAAGCAGAGCGGCACACTAAAAGACATGATCGGGCTATTGTAGAACTAAGCCAACATGAGAAGGCACTACTGGTATCCCAACTTACGGAACAATTTGAAGAACAGGTGGTCAAGGTAATGAAAGAGGCAAATATTTAAAGTAAGAGCGTGGAACAAATTTTGAAGCCATTCAATATACCTTACAGATTATTTAAAGCAGAGACACGACAATATATAAAGAAGACCACCAATAAAGAACTAGATAGCAATCTACAATTCAACTTGCAGACATGTTGAGATATCAAGCTCAACATGTGATGTTCCAGGATGACACATATCAGTTTTTTGTTTCTTTGACATGTATAGTGGTCACGCCGGTATATGTCAGGGATCTTCATTGAGATTTATTAGATTTATCTACTGAGAGTGATGGCACATTTGTTACTTGCCAGCTCACTCATCTGCGGACATTAGATTTTTCCTTATGTACTGATCTTTATATATTGCACTTATTGTATTCTTATTATTAGGTCATTCTTATACATTCCTTTTTATGTAATAGAAGAAGAAGAAGAAGATCATTCTTCCTTGCCTCAATCTGAGTGTGTGCTTCTCTTTGATTGTGAGAGTGTGTATGTGAGCTCTCTTCCTTATCTCCTTCCTCATGACATGGTATCAAAGCTAGCATGGCTGTAGAGAGCTCGTGGAGAAGTTGATGGTGAAGAGTACGCGGCAAGGCATGGAGAAAACACGATTCACAAACGGCCTTCGGAGTCATCTCAACCTCTGTTTTGAGCTCGCAAGGTGGGGACCATAGAAAACCTAGGTCAGTTTCAGAAATTGTAACTTGCATTGTGTTCGGCAACACTCATATATTCAAGATCCAAAATTTCAAGAGATTTTGTGCACTATTGATACACGAAAACTATGTTTTTCTGAGATCAAATTGTCACGTCATAATGTGACAGAGTTCAAGCAGAAACAATGCTTGTAATGTTTTGCAGTGTGGAAGATGAGCTCAAGACTAGTAAAGAACAACATGCAGAGAAAGACAAACTCATAACAGAGCTCAGAGAACAATTAAAACAGGCCAAGAACTTGGGGACACCATTAGTGCAACCATCCACAATGACAACTGACAAGACTGAGGTATGCCCTCTTTCTCCCCCAATCGTTTATTCACCATTAAAGGAACCGGCCATGGAGGAATATGATGATCACCCAATGCCATATCCTATAGAGCTAAGTTAGAAAGAACGAGCAATACTGGTGTCTCCACTTACCAAAAATTTTGAAAATGAAGTAGTGAAAGTCATGAAAGAGGTGCAAATCAAAAGTAAAGATCTTGATGCAATAATGAATCCATTCAACCTCCTGTACGGAATCATGAAAGAAAAAACCCAAAGATGCATCAAGAAGACCACATGAAAAGATCCAGACGAGTAGTTGAATTTTAAAGCAACCTCTTATCAATACACTCAACAGGAGTTCGAAGCTACTGATCCCATCTGGCGGAGAAAATTTTTGGAGAGAAATCCAACATTACGGGTGCATTGGTAGGAAGCACCATATTTACTACAAGTTAATTCAGCATTTTGTCCTATGCCGCGTCGATGGTACTAGCCATAATTTTGGGAATTGCAAAGTCAAGGTAAACTAAATAAGCAGTGGCTTAATTTTCCATTATGCCCAAGCCCGCCACACAATTATCTACCCACGGAAGAGTACAAGATCAGGACGATCGAATTTTGGTTAGCTCGGTATGCAAAAGTTCCTCATCTCACCATCAAGCTAACGAACAAAATACTCAGCATGATTTTAACTGTACTCATATGTCATGCCGAACAGACTAACTATTATGGCCTACTACTCACGAATAATGTTTTTGCCTAGTCTGCATATGCAAACTTTCGAAGTAGCCTTCGTCACCATTTTTTTTGAAATCGATTCAGAGATATTCCTCAAGATGTCTGCTAACCTCAATGCAAGAATCATAGCTTATGAATTAAGATTTTTTGTTGACCATTGCCAACCACCACACGACGGTGTTAAGTCCAAACAGTGGAAGCAACTAATGATACATGAAGCTAATCTACTAAACAAAATAGAGCAAATGGTATACAAGACGTACTCCCATCGAATTCCAAAGCGTGTAAGGGACGACAAAGTTCAAGAGGGGGGACGTGTGGAAGGAGAGACAGGAGAGCCCAACAAAAGAAGAAGAAGAAGAAAAGCAAGAAGAAAGACTATTCAATACAAAGTCCACCCTCTATCCAAAGCCCCCAGGGGCACGCATCAGTAACGTCCTGCAAGGGCATGCATCAGGCTACAACACCAAATGACCAGGTCCCGAAGAGTGGAAACAAAGAGTTACAACAACCCGGACCTTTTAAGGGGAGGTTGCACACAGCTTCCTCATCCACTAGGTGCATGTGGTGAAAAGAAATAAATAGGCTAAAGAGAATGCATCAGGTCCCAAAGGATGTAAAAGAAGATTTAAGAATGGGACCTTTGAAACACAATACCAGCCTAAACGCGATGCAAGGCCTCCCAAAGAATGCATGTGTGGTAGCCCAAATTAACATAGCAAACAAAGACATGAAGCAGAGACTAAGAGGGGGAGAGTGTTGCAGAGTAAAAGGAGCACAAAAGAGGAGCCCCAAAATTTTCAAAATTATGGGCATAATTCTTCTTCTTCAAATTCTTATGCAAAACCTCATAAAACCTTGTAAATGCACTAGAGGAGTCCTCTAGATGCACAAATCCCAAGCAATGTATCATAATCCTTGTAAATAGTAGGAAATTAGGGTTTCTATAATAAAGTGCCGGTCACTTGTGTGAAAGGACCATTGTTAGGGCACATGTATATAAGTCATTTGTTAACACTTTGTAAAGACTTTTTGCCATTGTGAGTAAGAGAGCTCTGATTTTCGAATTTGCTTCTTCTTCCTCTTGCATCTCCTTGCTTGTGAGCTTGCATGTGTGTATGTAGCTTGGAATGAGTGCATGGAAGTGTTGTCTATCCAATTCATTGCTTTTCTGAAGTGTGTAATGTGTGTGTGAGGTGTGTGGTCAAACTAGGTGAGTTACATAACTTTTTTTTTTGCCCATATCTTGAAGTAGGTTTGTCAAAATTTGACAAGAGTACAAGCATTGGATGCAGCTCCTCGAGAGCTTCTAAAGAAACCCGCTATTGACCATATTCCGAGTTCGTAGTTGAGAGAAAAGTCCGTTTTTGTGCTTATTGTTGTTTCATATATCGTGACACCATTTCCACCTATGGGAGTGATGAATGTGAGTGATAATACTCATTTGCATTCCATAATAACTATCTCACTTCATTGACCATTGTGCAAAGTGCATGTCTTCATACACTCGGTTAGGTTCAAGATACTTCTCGGATTGATAACTTAAATGTGTAGTCCCCACTATATGCACTTGTTGGTGATAGAGGAATAGTCTCTTTCATCACAAGTCCCTAAGTTATTGCTTAAGTACACACCAAAGCATGCATGCCATAGCTTTGCATACGAGATAGCATGACAATCTTGAATTGCAAATGCTAAATCATTCACATATTTCACATATTCTATGAGGTTATACAAATGATGGAATAAAATTCCAGAAGCAATAATAACATTGACATTTGAGAGATCATTAACTGTACATTTTTCATCAACAAATTTGACCAAGCCAATCTTGGATAATGCCAAAATTGACATCAAATTTTTCTGAATCTCTAGCACATATAAAACATCTGACAATGTGAAAGAACTATCATGAATAGTAGTAAGAAATGATCTTACCAACTCCCAGTATATGATAAGAGGAGTTTTTAGCACACATGATATTATTTTCAATAGGGGAAGACATAAATGAATTGAAGAAATTGTGCTGTGAGGTAATATGTTTGGTTGCTCCACTATCAAAGTACCAAACATCTTAGTCTACTCTAGAAATACACTCCTCATGTGAAGATGGGTCATAGATGCAAATAGTTGTAAATGCCCATACTTCATTCTAAACAAGATTAGCAAACTCTATTTTAGGTGTAGATGCCTCTAGAAGAACCATTCTAACCTCTTTCTTCTTTGCCTCTTTGGGGCAACCAGTTTAGGACAACTCTTTATGACGATCATTTGCTTTATAGTATTTCCAAAGTTATTTCCACTTTTCTATTTTATCCTCATCTTTGTCTTCCTTCTTCAACTATGTAGCATTAACAAATTTTTGCTTACTAGTATATGAGCTCCATTTACCTTTGCCCTTCTGACTAGCTACGAAAGCTTGATCTGTAATGTGCATTATTGACCTGTTCTGCCTGGATTAAAATTCATGCAAAAAACAAATCCTCAATCCTTAAATGTTAAGGCACTTGGATTGCCTTTCATCATCAATCAAAGAGTAGAAGCAAAACTTTGATATGAATTTGGAAGACTGTTAAGAACAATCTACACAGGTTAACTATCTAGTAAGACTTCATTAGTAGAAATCAATTTCTCCCTCAAATATTTAATGTTTTTCAAAAAACTATCCATAGAATCTCCTTCTTTCATATGCTCACTTTCCTATTGTTTTCACCTAAAGCAACACGAGCCTCATTTCTTTCTTGGTATAAAGTTGTAAGTGTATCCCAAGCATCCTTGCAATTTTTCAAGAGAAAATGTGAGGGGTAATGGAACATTTGACAGACAAAACTATCAGTGCATATGCATGATCATCTATGCCATCCCAACAAAGTTTCTCTATAGTAGGTGTGGTAGAACCCAACATGAACAAGAATTTGAAGCCACAACCCTTTTGCTACCAATACATGATGCATCATATATGCCCATAATGGGTAATTAGTACGAAGGGAAAAAAGTGCATTGAAGGTCCTAAGTGTGTTCATACACATCACTACCAAAATAAAGCAACAATACATCTGTATTTCCCTTCAGATGCAGATTGGGCAGGATGCAAAGATGATAGGAATGTATTCATCACACCTCAACTGTTTGGAAATGCGTGCCTAAACAACCCTAAGACCAACATTAGACATCCTCTCATTTACACTTCTCTAATGTACAAAAATTTCCTTTAAAGCAAAAAATTGTTGCATATAATCATCTTTGTAATGGTACTATTTTCACACATCAATGTAACTCGATAAGGAGGCATCATCTTACAAAACACCCTTGTAATGATAAATCCAAACATGTAACACACTTAGATGAGATTCCCTTAGAATGCCTTGCTTTTACCATGCTCTACACAAGCCAAAGTATGTATATAGGTTGGTCTAGAGACATGCATTAGACACCCTCAAAACTCAATTGCACAATGCACAAAAGGGCTGAGTACTAAAACTCATGTCAATATTTGAAAGGGACTATAGTCTCCTGATATTGAGATATTTATATCTCCAAGGATATTAACATGTGTTTTCCTTGTCTTAGTAGATCTTCAACATAATTTTACAAACACAACATTATGGAAGCAGTAGAACTGAGTACTATGCATGTTGAGTACATGTCCATCCTTGTAGAAGAGTACCTTATTTCCACCAACCGAACTCAATGATTTCCTAGGAGAAATATCCATCGAGGATCCTCTAGTGAGCTCAAAAAAGAGAGTTTATGCCAAGTCACATTCGTTCTAGGTACTCCTAGGACCATTAGTTGACGCAAAGTTCAGATGGGAAGAAAAGCTAGAAATTGGGATGATTTAAGTTTTTTGCTCAGGAGTTTGAAGTATTCCAAGACTTAGAAGACTTAAGCCCATATGAGAGAAAGCCACTTTGAGCAATACTTCAGGCTTCACTTTTGAAACCCAAATTTCTTAGGTGTTAGGATTTTGATTCAAACTTTATAGCCAAGGCTAGATTGGGAAGTCCCAGGAACCTTTGTATTGCCTTCACTACTCTTGGACGAATCCCTAAAGAAATTCTATTTGACACACAATTTGGTTAGAGAAGCCCTAAAGATGTTTGGGACATACATTCTATTAGACAAAGAGACCCTGACTCCTAAAGAGATGAAGAGAAGTGAGATCTCAAAATTAGCCCAAATGAATGCTATCACTCCTAATCTATCTACCACCTTGTGTATGTGTATGCAACACTTTGCCTTCTCAAGATACGATTGTTTCACATAGCCACACAAAAAGATTTGGTTCAATTTATATTTGGATCAAAATAACCTCTTACATACCAACTTGCCTCATTGGACTATAGATCAATTGTATGGAGTCAATTCTTGATTGTCTTAGAAAACAGGTTTTGAATGGATGTTGTGCTATTGTGAATTTCATCTCCTACCACCATTCCCCACCTCCTCACTAATAGCCCTCTCTAATTCCACATTGCGCATCCACCACGACCATTCATAGGTAGGCTCACTAATGATAGAACTACCCCCTTTAGATGGTAAACGATAAATGGTGAATCAGAGCACCGTAACATGCTATGCATAAATACTTAATCATGAAGGTAAACATTTTCTAAACCATTTATCTTTTTTTATGGAGCATAGCTAATATTGTTAAGGTATTAGAGCTAAAGAAAAATTTAGTGCATTCACTCTATTGATAGCTAAACACTTAACCCATCGTGCCTATACATGCTTAAGCTTACTGTATAGGTTCTATGCATTAGTTTTTCATTTACCTATCACTAAATAAACAATGCATTCCCTTTAGGTATTAGCTTAAGCCTAAGAAAGGTGCTAAAGAAAATGGTATTAGACACTACTCTAATGGGAAATTAATGCACCATTAAGGATTAAGTCAAAACCAGGCTCGATGGGGCACATCGAAGGCCAACATGGTTAATTAAGCAAGACCAACATGGTCTTTCCTCCGGCCCTTAATGGCCTTATGTTTCTTAAGCTTTTTGCTTTGGCCTTTAGCTATTAGCTTAATCTAAAGTCAATAATGGAAGACCAAGTGCTAATGAAGATGCTTAATCCTAATAGTATTAGCTTATTCATTAAGGTGAAGGGGCACTCTAGTGGCATAGAAAACCACTAAGGCTTAAGCATTCATGATTATGGTCTTGTCTTGTCTTGTTTTCCTTCACCTAAATGATAGGTAAATGATTAAACTAATATCAGAATGATTAATGCTTAAGCTAATACCAAAACCTAATGGTAAACTCTTAACCTACAGGGAAACAGACACTTTAGCCCTAATATCTAAAGGTAAAATGTAGCTCGATAGGTTGTCTAGAGTTTACCATTTACGCTTGAGCATTTTCTATAGCTCTAATACCTAAAGGTAAATTTTAGCACTAATGCATAAAGGGGCAAAGAAAATGCATGATTAGTTTACCGGTTAGGTAGTCTGCATGATTCCCTAGTTGTGTTTTGCTTCATCGTTCTTGACTTCATGATAATAGCTTAAGCCTATTGGTTTTCTTTAGCCCCTTCACTTTCATGGTAATAGCTTAAGCCTTCATGGTAATAGCTACATGCCATAAGGTATTAGTGCTTAATTAATACCTATAAGTAAATAGTTAAGAAAAACACAAAACCATACAATGTATGAGAGTATGTTTCCCTAACAGGTTTTCTTTAGCACCTTAAGGGAAATGACTAAAGTTTACCAGTTAGGGGCAAGGCAGTAAACTTAAGCCCTAAAGTTTTTTTTGGGCTAATACATGTTGTTTTTGTTTTCGCTACACCCCTATTGGTTTTTGTTTTTGTTTTCATTGAAACTCTAGGTCTATGATGGGGCGTTAGTTTACCTAATGATCAATAGTAAACATAGATAGTTTACATGTTGTTTAAGTTTTTAGTTCGATAAACCCAAGTTGAGCTTAGTTGTGCTTCACGATCCCGCAAAAAGGAACAAAAGAAGAACAGTAAATGTGTAAAAAATGTAGAAGCTAATATTGATGTTTACTATTACTACATTAGAAAATTGTTGGGTGAATGTGTGCAAGCTAATATGTTTACAACACATATTAGCACGTTTACATTTACAACTTAGGGGTGAGGCTTAACCATGTTGGTATTGCTTAACCTTGCTTAACTTTTAGGTTTTGGTTTTCTTTACTTTCTCCAAAGAGAAACTTTAGGTTAAGCATTTACCAAAACCTTTATGGTAAACTCCCCATAACCTATCTATACCATTCCCTAACAATTCAACTTTGGCCCGTTAGGCTTAAGGTTTGACCGTATAGGTCTTGCATGTTAGTTTTCGCTTAAGCATTCCCTTAATGGTTGCACTTGAGCCTTTGCCTACCCAATTTTCTTTAGGCTATTAGGTTTTGGTTTTCGAACATGCAAGACCAATGGGTGGGAAAGTTTAGTGTAAAACAAGACCTAATGGGTCAAAGCTTAAGCCTAACCAAATAGTGCATAGTGTTTCCTGTTAGGGAAATGATTAAAGGAAAAAAAACCCAAATGGCCTAAAGAAAATGTTTCCCATAAAGGTATTAGCTTAAGCATAAAGGACCAATTGGTTTCCCCTATTGGTTTTGCACTAAAGGAAATGCTTAAGCTTTTAAGACTTAAGCATTTACCTAATGGTAAACGGTTTGTGCTTTGCTATTACCTAAAAGGTTTTACCTAAAACCTAATACCTAAATGATAAAATATCGCTCCTAATCGGGTTAACACTTAGAAAACCATAACGGTGAATAGTAAATGCTAAATCCCACCGGTCATTTAGGAGTGTTAGTTTATGTGTTCTCTCTACAAAAACGCTTCTCCCCAATGCATTTGTACATACAAATCATGTACACTCAACACTAGGCATCAAGAATGCTCTCACAAAAATGATAAGCTGTATAACACAAGTTCATGAAGAGTATGCTAGTCTTAGTCAACTAAATTGTGATCTTCAACAACATATGATTGTGCTTCAATCATGGGTCAGCTCCCTAATGGTTGAAAATGCCTCTTTGAATGCGAAGTATACTACCTTGAAGGAGGCACATACTTTCTTAGAAATTAAGTTGAAGGCAAAAGTAGGAGTGTATTAGAAAACTAGAAGATAATGTCCATGCACAAATGGAATGTAATGCAAATCTCAATTATAATTTGGTCTTAGTATGGATTCATCTTGTAGCTACACAAGAGAAAATTACATGTTTACAAGTCTAGAACACAAAAGACTTGGAAGACTCCATGGATCTCACCTCAGACACTCCAATTATTCCACCACATTTCCAAGTAGTCCCCTTGCAAAAATTAAAATCATCCTTGAAGAATAGACAACCTTATTAGAGACCCAGGGACAACTCATGCAAGAATTCCAAGCATTAAGCACCACCTATGCTTTTGAAGCACCAATGGGCGATACAAAAGTGGCCATAGTATGAGAGATTTCACCTGAATTACTAATCAAGTTAGATCAACTTTGTTGATGTTGTAGCCTTACAACTCATATTTGTCAATCCAAAGAGCATCTCATGAGACCCAAATTTTGTGTAGAAGCATTCAGCAGATGTAATGGTGCTTCGTTAGCAGAAGATTAATAACTAAACTACACATGAAATAAGAAGAAACAATCATTAATGATACACACACTTAATCACATGCATAATCACATCACTAATCAACAAACTAATGCGTCACAAGTATAAGGCAAGAAAGGAATAAATAAACAAGCACATCATAATGACAACAAGAGCTCTCCAGGCATTCTGCAAACTAGCATGATCTCATTACTTATAGGAATGCCCCCCCTCAAAATGAGAGGTAGTGACCTCTTTATATAAAAAATGGGCAAAATGCATGCTATGTGGGATTTCTAAACTGAAAGAAGAATGAATTTCACTTATTCTCTAGTTTGGCACTCATTGTTCCTTTTGATTGCATGATCCTTATGTCGTTGGAGTGCTTTGCTTTGTTGCTTTTCTTAATCTTGCTTTTTGCATGTTTGTTTGGAGTTGAGTGCCTTTTAACTTGGGTATTTTGCCTCATACAGATGGGAAGAATATGCTAGAATGCTTTGTATTTCTTTCTTTTCTTTTCTTTTCTTCACGTAAAAAAAAAAAGGATGGATGATGTATGAGAATGAAATGACAAAATGTAGCTAATAGATACAAATAGATGAAATCAATTCATCTCTTCTTAGTCCATGTGCATGAGTGGGGACTAAGGGTGCATGGGTGGTAAAAAAAATGTGTCTATGCATGGTATTATGAAGAGACCCTATCTTATGCATACTCTAAAAAATGCATATAAAAACAATGGTGCAAAAATGGATGGATCTTGAGCAAAGTGCTCAAGGGCGAGGTGATGGCGAGGCTTTCTCCAAATGTCCAAGTCCAAGAACCTTTTCTTTTTCATCAACCATTTGAAATGGATGATACCTTTGTCCACCAACTTGAAAAAATAAAAATAAAAAGCAAATTTTTGCAATGTGCCCTCTTTGTGCCTAGGTTAAACTTAGTGTGCCTAATGCTTGGCCTTTGGATGAGGCCCTATTCGGGTGCATACTTGGTGTGCATATTGAACATTTGTTGTGCATTGGGCAAGGTTGGGTTTGACACCCATGGATGCCGCACGAAGAGGTTTTAGGTCTCCAATATCTCTTAGCTTTGCTGGTCATCGCCTTGAAGTTTCTCTTAGGATCATTTTTTAGTTTTGGCTTGATTGCTTTGGATCCTTTGGTTGGAAGTGGTCTTTCTTGAAGATAAGGCATGATGGGTTTAGACCATGGATTATGGATTTTTTTGTGAGAGGATTGATTTGGTAGAAGGGATTTCTTTGGTACCCATATCATAATGTGATTTGGTTGGGCTCTATTTGCTTGACATTACAAGGGAAATGGAGTTTCTTCTTCTTAATGTAAGGGTCTTTTGGGCCTTCTATGTAAGTCTGTAGGGAGATCTCATTTTTACATGGGGAATTCAACAAGGATTGATCTTCTATACATACAACATGCTCATTCACTAGATCATTGGGTTGTGTGATTTGAGATGGATCTAGAGATTCATCCATACATTTATCCTTATTACATGTAGAATCTCTATATATACAAATGGGTGATGGATTGTCATGATTGACCATAGATTCGGCATAATTTTCCATAGCATTGGTATTTGTTGATCTCCTTCTTGATGATCCAAGTGCAGTTCATCCTTGATCATGGAATCATGAGGGGAATCCAAGTTTAGAGGAAGAGAGGGACCTTCAACATCCCCCAAGCACTTGGAGTCCTCCATTTCTCCATTCGCCAAGGTTCCCTATGACTTACTCAAAGAAGGATTAGAAAAAAGCATGAGTGAAAAGACAATTTTGTGGATTAAAAGAACAATCTTTGAATAGATGATTATGTCCATAATCCTTACAATGAGGATAATTATTAGGATTTTCAATATACTCACATGTAGGGGTGGACATAATAGATGGACAATACACCTCAAATTCTTGATGATTTTGTAACAGACCTTTGAGTGCCAATGATCAAGTCTTCATGTATACTTCCATATCAAAGAATGTTTCCGAAAATTGCATATCATCCACCATAATAGGCAACACAACTTGACCCATGCAATCATGATTTTCACCATTCATGATGATAGAAGAATGAGTTGTTGTTTGAATGTTCAAAAAAATAATAGTTACTAGATCAATATGAATCAAACTCCACTCACAATTAGGGTTGATATAAACACACATCCTTCTATGGTCATAACCTATTCTCATATCCACAAAAGTATTGTTATATTCTATTGTTGCAAATATGGAACCTACCCCCTCGAATATTTTACCGATTTCACCCTTATTATGTGTGATTTGCTCATGCATTTGATGTTTTTCTTTCTTTTCAGCTTTCTCCCCTCTCCTTCTCTCTTTTGCTTTTTTCTTTCCCACGTTGTATTGAAACAATTTTTGGTGTTTTTGAGTGTTTTTTAAATATTTGTTTTAGGTTTTTATGTGTTTTTAATGTTTTTTTTGATATATGTAAATAAGTTTTCTAATGGGTTTCCTCTAAAAAAAATAACAAAAAAGAGTTTTAAGATGATATACAGAAGGTTTTCTTAATTTTGAAGAGGGATTGCTAAAGAGAAAACTTACCTCACACATATGCATGTAATAAGGTCCTTGGATGAGTGAGCGGTGATGACATTGTCCTAAGTCATAAAGGCATAAAAAAAATGCAATCTTCCTTCGTCAGTTTGAGTTCTTATAAGGCAAGATAATACCTTCCTAGAAGGTGCGGATATTTTGAATGGCTAGCAAGTTGTAGCTTGTGAAGGAGAAATTTCTTCGTGAAAGATTCAAAGTTCTTTACCCTTTAAAATGTGTGAGAGCCCCTTTAATCATACTCATAGTTTGTTCTATTATAAGAGGTTCATCATTTCAACAATACGCTCATTAGTTCCCAAAAATCCAATCACAAGAGAGAATATGCAAGCCACCCATGACAGCATGTTGCCATAAATGAACATAAATGTACGTGAAGGAAGCTTCACTGAACTCTTAACAGGATGTGGTGCCTTTCTTGGACCAAACTTCGATGGGACCTTAAGTTCATGTCTATTTGGCACCCATATTGGCACCCTCTTATGGAGATCAAGAAGTCTGTTCTCATGTGGCAAATCTTGCATGAGGGTATCTGGTACAACGCAAGGGCCAACAAAATTTGTGGTGTGCCTCCATGGTGCAAGCGGTGCCATCGTTGCATCGAAGACCTTGTTCACCTCTTCTTCGATTGCCCCAAGTCCCGCGTTATCTGGCATCACGTGACACGGATTTTGTGTCTCTCAAACCAAATCAATTGGCAACAGGTGTTGTTGGGTGAGGTGGTTGGCTGCTCATGAAGGTTGTGGAATGCCATTAGAGGCGAGACTCTTTGGAAGATTTGGAGGGAGCGATGTGCTATCAACTTTGGCCAAAGCCCAAAGGAATGGTCGATTGAGAAATCCTTGTTTCTTCTAGGTCCAAGTTAAGAGATCTCCACCATTTAGGCACCATTGTATTTATCTCCTTGTAGGTAACAAGCTAAAACCCAAATGGGTCACGCATGAGCAAGATGATAGTTTTGTACGCCTCATTTGTAATGCCCTCTAGCTTACCGAACTTGTCCCCTACTTTGTGAGATTTGGGGGGTCCCATGGACACTAGTCCCATTCACGTGTAACTTTTCTTCTTTATTTTAATTAAAGTCCGAGAGAATAGGCCAAGGCCGAACTTCCTTTAAAAAAAAAAAAAAAAAAAAAAAAAAAAAAAAAAAAAACTCATCGCCCCCAATCAAATCAATGAAAAACTCCCAATGAAAACTACCACAATATATGACCATAGAGGATGCCAGAGATTACGCAAATTTTCTGTGGGTTCCGCCTGATATTGCTCCCGCAGCCAGACATGAGGTGTAGTCATACACCACATCTTTTTAAGACTGCATGACACAACAAATATGGTGCTCTTGAATTGTTGGTGTGATCCATGCTACTGAAAAGCTTGACGTAGAAGCCTTCTCAAAGTATCCTACTAGACCTCTTTTGGTATTAGGAGAGAGACCCACACATTCACTCCCATGAGTTGTCAAAAGTTCAGAAACTGGACGATTTCTACTCATAAACTTCACCAAAAGTAGCTCATCTCCAGCACAACACACTTTAATGGAGGCTGATTCTACATCTCTAGAGCACCAAACTCTCCTGCCTTTGCCCAAAAATTCCAAAGTGGATGTTTATCTTGTCCAGTGACCTTATGCATTTCCAGTTCTGGTTTGATTTCATCGGCTGCTAGATAATGATATTCTCGCACTTTGTCCATGAAATGTGTCCTTGCAAGCCATCATGCATCATTATGAGTCCAACATTCAATAGGATTCATATCTGACATAAGAAAATTTACAAGCCCTATCTTTTCTTCAATTCTAGAATGGGTGGCTTTCAAGACTGCTCCTCGTTTGAGCTTTGCCTTTGCTTCTGCAAAAAATGTGTTTGTTGATATTTCAAGTCTTTCGCTCAGCTTTTCCTACCTTGACACTTTGATTTGTCTCACTATATCTACTGAGCTACGTTTGCTTGACATTATCCATGTCTTCTATAGAAGACTTGTACCCATCTCTTGGCCAAAACATCTCCAGCATTTTGCCATATGCGTCTATAAGCTCTTGAGCAAGGTCGTTGCTTGGACTAAGCACTCCTACTATATCATTGCTCCATGCTCTAATACATACTCCATTCAATGTTGTATGGTCCCTTATCTTGTCTATCTTTGTTTGCATGAGTAAACTAGAGCACCAACCAAAGTGAGTCTCCCTTCAGCATCCGTATGGTAACTCCAATATTTTTCTCATATGAAACTTTAAGAACATCTCCTAGCGTCATGTCCATCCCTCTTATCCTGTTCTCACAAGCATCTATAACAAGGCACACTTCTACTCCAAAAGGATGTATTGTTGTTATTTCTTTTGCTACACCTAATGTGGCACCAATAGTGCTCATGTTGATTTTCATTAGTTCTAACATGAATCCGTTTAATGATAATGCTTGTGACTCCTATCACAGACATTCTACCCCATTTCCGCATTGCTTTCCTGCACTCTTTCTAACTCTTGCTCTACTTTGTCCTGCTATCTATCAGGTTCCTATCGACATTGTGAGCTTTCTCTAATTCAACTGCATTATCATCATCATCATCAATATTCACATTAGCATCATCCTTGTCATCGTAGTCCACACTAATAAGCTCATCATTGAACTTTTGTTGCTCACGCTCGACCACAAGCTTTGTAGCATTCTGGGCCGTCATGGTGGTCACTATTGATGCATGTTAATCAAATTGTATGATAGTGGACAAAGGTAAATGGAGCTCTTCTGCTAGTAAGCAAAAATCTGCTAATTCTGCACAATCAAAGAAGGATGACAGAGACGAGAAGAAAACAAAAAAGCAAAAATTGTTTTGCAAATATTGTAAAGCAAATGATCATGTCATAAAGATTTATCCAAAACTCGCTGCTAAAGAGGCAAGGAAGAAAGAGGCTTGAACAATGTATGTCTGTAGTAGACTCAGATGTTTGGTACTTTGATAGTGGGGAAGCCAAACATATTACCTTGTAGCACAGTTTCTTCACTTCACTTGAGACTACCCCTACATGGAATATTATCACATGCGCCAACAACTCCTTTTATCCTATGGCAGGAGTTGGTAAGATCATTCTGACTACTGCGGATGGTAGTTCTTTTACATTGTCATATCCTTTATTTGTGCCATGGATCAAGAAGAATCTGTTATCAGTTTCAGCTTTAACCAAGATTGTCTGGGTTGTGAAATTTTTTGATGATAGATATACAATTCATGATCTATCAAATGCGATGTCATTATTGCTTCTGACATTTTATGTCATGGGTTGTATAAGATCATAGACTATGAAAAATCTGTGAATGATTCAACATGTGCAGTACATGATTCTTAGGCTTTATTAGATGCAAAGATTTGGCATGCATGCTTTGGTCATCTGAATTTTTTTAGTTTGCTGCACTTGCAAAAATCTGAAATGCTATCCTCTTTGCCCAAACTTGAGGCACCTGGTAAACATGTATGTGAAGTCTGTATTTTGGGCAAAATGCAGCATTCCTCCTTCCCGAAAGATGGTTCAGTTCGAGCTACTCAGGAATTGCAACTTGTTCACAGTGATGTCTATGGTCCTATGCAGACACCCTCTTCAGGGAACCATCTTTACTTCCTGACTTTCATTGATGATTTTCCAGGCATGCATGGGTACGTCCATTGAAAGAAAAGTTTGAAGTGTTTATGTGCTTCAAAGAGTTTTTGGTTTTGGTTGAAAATCTATCAGCATGTAAAACGGGCACCATCCATTCAGAAGCGACAAGGGAATATATGTGTTCTGACTTTAATGCACTTCTAGCTGAATGTGGGATAAAACGTCAGTGTATAGTGCCGTATACACCTCAACAGAATGGATTTGCTGAATGGAAGAACACGTCACTCATGGAGATGGTAAGGTGTATGGTAAAGAGTCAAGCTTTACCACATAGTTTCTGGCTTGAGGCTATCATGTGTGCAACATATGTACTTAACAAGTATCCCACTAAAGCATTGCAGTCTATCACTCCATATGAGGCTTGGCATGGTTAAAAGCCATCTGTTTCTCACCTGCGTGTTTTTGGTTGTCTAGCATATGCATTAGTGCCTGAACAACAACGCAAGAAATCATATGATAAAGCAGTGAAACATCTTTTTGTTGGGTATAGATGAAAATATTTTAATGATACGCAACCATACAAGATCATTTTCCTTGAATTCATTGGCTAATTGTTTTGTATTGATATTATGCATATATCGCTCTTCACGTTTCCTAATGTGCTCGTGAACATCATGAAGTAAAGAAATGTGATCTTGAGCAATAGAGTCAACCATCGAAATGTCGGTTTGGGTGAGTGACATGGGAGTGGGAAGCTTTTTACCATAAACAATTTCAAAAGGTGCACGACCAGTAGTGGTGTGTGGTGTTATTATAAGCAAATTGAATCAATGGAAGCTTTTCATCCCAGTTACTAGGATTATCTAATGAATAACAACACAATAAATCAAGAATAGTACCGTTTGTAGCGTCACTTTGTCCATCACTTTTGGGATGAAATGTAGAGCTAAAATCTATTTTAGAACCAAAATGTTGAAATAAGGCAACCCAAAAATGATTACAAAATCTAAAATCAGGATCAGGTAACATTACTTTAGGAAATCCATGATGTGGGGAAATGCATTTAATGAATAATTTTGTAGCCTGAGGTGTAGATAAGGTTTTTCTGCAAGGAATGAAATATGCATATTTACTAAACCTATCAGCTATTGTCCAAATCATATCATTATGTGATGAAGTGATAGGAAGACTTGTGATAAAATCCATAGAGATTTGTTCCCATGGTTCGTTCGGAATGGAAAGTAGCATTAATAATCCAAATGGTTTACCATGATGACATTTTACATGCTGACATACAATGCATTGAGAAACATAATGTGCAATATTGTTTTCCATGTGTGGCCAAAAGAAGAAATCTTTGCAAGAAAAAATGGTGCTTTGTATGCCTCTATGACCCATGTAAGATAGCTCATGCATTTCTTTGATGATTTGAAAATCTTTAAAAGCTTGGGTTATGCACAATCTATGTTGAAAATAAAGTAAACCATGATGAAATGTATATTGTTCATCAGATAAAGATGAACCATTGTTGAAGTCATGCCATGCTCGTGAAAAATACAAATCAGATGCATAAGTGGAAATTATTTCTTGAAAAAATGAATTTGGATGGTAGAAATATTATGCAAAATAGCGAATATGAAGGAACACGGCTAAGAGCATAAGCTACAACATTAGCTTTACGGGGTTGATATTGGATCATGGGTTGGAAATTTTGAATGGAAGAAGCCCATTTAAGATGCCGATCAGAGATTAAGGGCTGATTTAATAAATGCTTAATAGCATGTTGATGGGTTTTGATTAAAACCTCAGAGCCCATAAGATAGTGTTTCCAAATTCGCAAAGCATGCACAACTGCTAACAATTTTTTATCAATATGTACTATAATTATTTTTTTAGGGCTTAAGCTGCCTACTCTCAAATGCAATAGGATGATCATTCTTCATTAAAACACCACCTATTCCTGAACCACTAGCATCAGTAACAACATGAAAGGGTTGTGAAAAATCAGGTAATTGTAAAACAGGTGCATGTGAAAGTGCATGTTTGAGTTTTTCAAAGGGTTGCTGTTGGGTCAATCCCCATGCAAATTTTCTTTTCTTTTTCAATAATAAAGTAAGAGGTGGTGATAAATAAGAAAGATTTCGAACAAAATTCCTATAAAAACTAGCCAACCCAAGAAAAGAACAAACATAATTGATTGATTGTGGTGTAGTCCATTCTACTATAACTTTAATCTTTTTTGGATCCACATGCACACCGTCACTTGAAATAATATGTCCTAGATATTCTAGCATACATTGAAAGAAGTAACTCTTTTCAATATTAGTGTAAAGTGTGTTCTCTTGTAGTAAATGAAAAATTGTTTTAAGATGCTTCTCATGCTCACTATCATTCTTACTATAAACAAGTATATTGTCGAAAGAATACAAGAAAAAAATCTTGGTAATCAAGAAAAATGTTGTTCATCATTTGTGCAAATGTAGTAGGGGCATTAGTAAGTCCAAAGGCATTACCATAAATTCATAATGGTCAGTTTAAGTTCTAAATGTAGTTTTAAAAATATCACTTTTCATCATACGAATCTGATGGTACCATCATGTGAACTACCATCATCGTGTAAAATGAAATCATGTGAACTAACATCATCGTGTAACAAATTAACCACCTTGTTATTGATACTAACCTACATGCAAAGTAAAGAATCAATTGAGATATGGTTACCCAAGGTACTTAAGTCCTTCTCCAATGTTTCCTCTATCCAAACATGATGAATTTATTCATTATGGGCCTCCATGTTATGCAATTGAGCTTCAACTAGTTTCATGTGAAGAGGTCGCAATTGGCACTTTATTTCTATACGTCCACGTTTACCACAAATCCAACAACTGATACATAGTCGCTTCTGTTGGGCATCCATCGTTGAAGTTTGGAGGGTAGGTGGTTTGGTAGGTTGGAGAGATGAAGCAATAGGTGGAGTTGAGTAATTGAGTTGTGGATAACAAGGAAAACTAGAGTAAGATGGGGCATTAAATTTACGCTTCATAGGGAACATGGGTTTAACAAAAAGTGGTCGTTGACGTGGTTGTTGTAGATGGATCGACTTGGTTATGGATTAGAATTTCTTCTCTACATCATAGACAAAAGAGATAGCCTCATTGAGAGTTGTAGGATGTAGGGTGTGAAGCTTAGCTTGGATTCTCACCTCCAAACCATCTTCGTGTTTCCGCTGCAAGCTATCCTCTGGTACATCTTCAAGCATTCAAACCAATAGTAAATTTTTCTAGAACCGCTTCGTGTAGGTAGTGATCGTGTCACCCTCCTTCCATGTAAAGGTTGTCCATGCACGTCAAACATGTAGATGATATTGAGGAGGAAGAAAAGAATCCTTCACTTTATCTTGGAAAGCCTTCCATGTTGTTGGACGATCTGTACTATGGCACAAGACATTCCACCAGAGCTGAGCTTTTCTTTCTAAATAGTTAGTGGAAAATTTGACTTTTTCACTTTCAACATATGTTTCATCAGTATAAAAATCATCAAACCATGGCAACCATCAAAGAACTAAAGGGCCATCCTTACGGCCATCAAACCGTAGAAACCATTAATTTTTAACACCAATCTTGGAATGCGTGCCATTTGATTGGGCAAAGACAATAGCTTTAACCACCCTCATAAGGTTATCTTCATCAGTTTGCATCTTCTAGAGTACTTTGTGGCATTGTTGAATCTCATTCTGAGCACCTCAAAGTTCGTGTTGGAGGAGCTTGAGCTGTTGTTTGAGTGTTACCTCGGGTAGAGGTGACTCACCGAAATCCTCCATGGTGTTCGTAGGGTCCATGAGCATGTAGAGAACAAAACCCTCTTGCTAGATATGTAAAAACAATTTTTGAGATTGCTTGACTTAAAATGTAAAAGGAAGGGTTGTTCTTGGGAATTGAAAAATTAAGAAAGAGATGAAAATTGTGTTAAATATAAGAAAAGAGAACTAGAGTGAAACGTAAAGAGATATGGTTGTGGGTTAAAATCCTCCCACCTTGGTGAATATAAAAATCCTTATTGCCACTTATAAATTAAAATTGGTTTGCACGTAGCCAATGGTTGCAAAAGGAGCCTTGGGTGCCAAAGATGGCAAAGCAATATCTTATTTATGCCTCAAGTTATGCCTAAGTTCTATGTCTTAGTCTACACTTTCGAGTAAACCAAAAGAGTAAATGTATGTGTAATTGTAGGTGTAAAGGTAGGTTCTTGAACTGGAATAGAAACAGAAACAGAAACCAAAAACTGAAAGTGAAACAAGAAGGGGAACCGAAACCGAAAATGGAAATGGAAACGAGAATGGAAATTGGAATCGGAAACAAAAACAGAAATGGAAACCGGAATCTGAGTCGGAAACGGAAATGAAATCAGAATCGGATTGTGATCAGAGAACAGTGAAAGAGAGATCAATCACCAAAACGAATAGAAACAGACCCCTCCATAGTGATGCATGTAGGGCTCTGATACCACTGTTATCAGGATCTTGCTCACATGCACACAGAGGTTACAAATGCTAAAAACACATAGAAAAATAGACATGCCAGGAGACGAGACATAATGCAATATTGGGTGCAATCTCCCCCCATGCAATATGTTTCGACAATGCACAGAGTGCATGTATTTATAGGAATTTTTTATTATGTCGAAATAGTGGTTACATGAGAGCGGCTTCAAAAAGCATGTGTGAAAGTAAAAGTTGGTAACTTTTGTAGAAAGCCTTTCTTTCAATATAAAAAATTGTGGTCTATAATGACGCTTATTCTAACCACTACTTTTCTAACTATTTCTAACAATAGAACCCTCTATGCCGGTTTATTTACAAACTATAAAAATTATAAATCTGACTATTGATGTCCGCCCTTTCATGCCTTTCACACCCTCACAAACGTTCAGTTGCTATATCAAAAACACCAAAACACATTAATACATTAATAAATTAACACTCCAACAATTCCTTGTTCAACACATTCCATAATTCAGAACAAGAATAGCTTTGATTCAAACAAACAATATTGACACATTATTGTAGTGTTTTCATCTTGAAGACTGTAAACCCATTTCCACTCCTATGGAGAGAGGTTTAAGGTTGAGTCTTCATGATGCTCGAGATGCATTTGATGTTGTTCTCTATCAACCAACTGTTGGATGCTTGATTTACTTATGCACTACTTCGTCGGATATTTAGTTTTCTGTCTCATAGATGAGCAAGTTTATGCATTGCCCAAGTGTCAAGCAGTGGTAGGCAATTAAGCACATCTTTCGCTACTTGAGTGGTACTCGACTACTGGATTGTTTTATCCCAAGGGGGGATCACTACTGCCAAATTTATATGCTTTTTTTAACTCTAATTGGATTGGCTGCTATGACACTTGTGTGTCCACTAGTGGTTTTTGCTTCATGCTTGGTAGCTCATGCATGACTTTGTTGAGCAAGAAGGAGCCTATTATGGCCACTTCCAGTTGTGAAGCTGAGTATAGGGAAACTTTCACAATGATTGTCACGTGTGTGTGGCTCATATGGCTTATGGCTGATTTGGGTCTTGGTCAATCTTTTGCCACCACCATCTTCACTGACAGTCAGAGCATATTGGTAGTTGTAAGGAACCCTCTGCTCCATGCTCACACTAAGCACATTGAGGTGCACTATCATTATGTCAGGGAGAGGTTCTCGGCTGGAGAGATTAGTTTGGCATATGTGCTCACACAAGAGAACATTGCAGACCTTTTCACAAAGGCTCTACCTAGGGAGAAATTTGAAGATTTTTGCAATGATTCCACAAAGCTTGGCTCTTCCTTATACATGAATGCTAGCTCGTTGTTCACCGCATCACTCCTAGGGGGGATTTGTTGATATATTTAGGTAGTGATCTGTGTGAACACTTTGGGACATAGTCACATTGTTTTGAATGAGCATAGTATTTTTTTCATTACTCTAGTGGAGTAAGTGATTTTTCATGGTTATACCATATGAAAAACTGTCAGTGGGTATTTCACAGAGACAAGAGCAAGCTGCCGAGGTCTCTACACGTGACAAGTTGTCACAAGTTAGTGTTCAAGGTCTAGGCATAGGGAGTCCGAGGATATTCCGAGTACTTATGCTACACACATATGGACTCATTGGGCCTCAAAGGGATTCCTACAGTATGCCCAAGGCAAGGACTACTATTTGTTGGTGGAAATGCTAGATATAAAGCACAGAGACTAGTTGTCTACTTTTTGAGCATCTAGTATTTCAGACACCTACCACACTCTACTTTTATTATGTGGAATCACATATTTTGATTCCCAGGTTTATAGCTCCTTCTATATCATTGAGGACAATGATCTTTAGAAGGGGGAGAGAGTGTTATATTCTAGAGATGTATATGCTTGGAGGAACGAGAAGTTCCTTGCTCGGGGGATAGCCAAGGCCAAAAGCCAAAGAGTTCATACGAGGTACCTACTCATGATGGCCAGATGAGTAGAGGAACCTTAGAGAGAACTCTAGATGGTGACTAGGCAAGGGCTATAAATAGGCTGGGAGGTGAGTCCCAGGCATGTCATTCTCCACTTCTCACATGCTTACCTCCAAAAACAATTCAAGAGTGACTATATCAATGAAAGAGATTCAATGGAAAGTTTTTGACAAAGATCAAATACTTCAAAGATAGGTTAATCTCCGTCGATGAAATCTTGCTAAATAGTTCACTCCTGTAGACTATTCTTAAGGCTCTTCTAGATATCAGAATTTTGCTTCTACTCTTTGATTGGTGACAAAATTCAATCCAAATTCCTAAAAATTTAAGGAGCTAGTCTCTATTTTGCTGCAAGAAGATTGATCAACGTAGAACAGGTCAATTGTGTGTGTTGTAGATCAAGCCTTCTTAGCTAGTCACAAGGGTAAAAAAAATAGATCTCACCTACTAGCAAGAAGAAATATGCTAATGCTACACAATAAAAGAAGAAAGAAAAATATGCAAATTGTTGGAGTTCAAGGTCTGCAGAAGCACGAGAACAACACAAGGAAGAAGAAGAAGAAGCTTGGAGCACAACACACAATATTGAATGTATTACCACTAGAATGTACAAAGATAAGTGACTCGTTAGGGTTATAGGCGTATATACAAGGGAGGGGAAAAAAACCTCCTAAACAGGGGGAAAAAGTGCCCTGGTAGTCCCAACTCTCTGTGGAAGAAAATACTAAAGATAAATGGAAATCTTTTGCAAATAGTGTTTTATTTGTAAGCTCAAGTAAATCTTCTTGATTTACTATCCCTACGCTTGAGTAAATCTACTTGATTCACCTACTGTAATGAAAATGAAACTCAAGAAAGTCTCATCATGATCCAAACTATGAATCCAAAATGACAATCTATCAACAATCCAGATTATGGACCAATATATCAATATGTTAATGATCCAACTATGGACCAAGATATCAATATGTCAATGATCCAAACTATGGACCAAGATATCAATATGTCAATGATCCAAACTATGGACCAAGATCTCAATTTGTCACATGTAAACTATGGACTAAGATCTCAATCAGTCACATCCAAACTATGGATCAAAATCTCGATCTATCATATATAATAATCCAAACTATGGATCAAAATATTTCCCATACAAAATAAATCCCAATCCACTCTATGGAACTAAGTCCATCATGCCAAGTGAAGACATGCTAAGAAAGTATAGCAACTAGTGGAACTACCACCGCCTTCTCAATAATAACATGCAAGATGTTCCGAGTGGATGAAACTTGCTTTATCTTTTACCATCATCTGATCATCACTATGATCAAATCATTCCTAACTAGGAATGAGGTGTCTCAAGAAAACTACTGTAATAATCTAGCACTCCCAGATATAATGAGGACCATAATATGAGTCCACCAAATACACTGAAGAAATGGTAAGTAGATGTGTGCACACTCATAGCCCACTAGGGTAAGAATCTAGCTCACCTCATACACACTATGTATGAGCCATGGCCTATTCTCAGGCATATCAAATAAAGAAGTACATACTCTATAAATTTCTTCTCAATGCAATTGCCTATTCATAGTTCTTATGTGCAAACCTTGCCTTTCCGCTTCTACGCTACTTGCCTACGGACTTGCCTTGTTTGTGATCACATACAGAGTGACGGTCTCAACTGCCCCTCTGTTTTCCAATAATAAGATGATACCAGAAGATCATATAAGTGAACTCCAAGTCATATAAAAAATACAATCTCAGACACCTCTCCCATACCCTCTGTCCTACACCTAAGTAGAATACAAAGTTTGATGTCCCATACCACCAAACTTTATACCCCACATAGATGTGTGTATGAGATTAAAGTCAAACACTTCTCTAAAAAATGATAAGAATAAATCCGTGAGTACTCACAACCATAAATAATAATAATGAAATAATGAAGTGTCCTTGAGTGTTTCCTTCCCTCAATGGAAAGAACAGAGTCATTCCTATGACTCTATCACTCATAACTATCTCTAACATCAACTCATCTTGAGTTGAGAAATGATAAATCAACTCAATTAGAGTTGTGAAGGATGCAGCTTGCATCAAATATCGAATCATGTGACTTGAATCAAACATTGACACACAATAAATTGGAATTTATACAACTTGTATGAATTCAATGAAATGAGAACAACTACTAAAGTTCTCCTATTCCATGCTCTCATGGCACTATATATATTTCTGAAAATTTTGATAGAGTCTCCTCTGTCCTACTGAAAATGATCACCATAAACCAATGCTCAATAAACAAGGATCTAGGGCATAGCTAGCCCATGGTGATCACACCATATCCAAAAAATATCATAGAAAACCTGTGAAAAGTCTTTTCCATTCAACAATGTCTCTTGCATAAACAATTTCCAACAGCAGAAGATTAAAGCTTAATTTTAACTAAATTTTACTCCTGCAAAATATATGAAATTTTTTAACCTTATGTAACTTTTCTCAAGCTTTCATTAGGCACAAAAATCACTTGATTTGGATATTTCCTCAGAGTTTTATAACCATTTTACTAGAAGGGTCGAACACTTGACAACCAACTCTGAAAATGTATAGGGTCATCTTCTTGAAGCCCTTACACTGATCAAAGAAACTCCAAATTTCTATTTATTTGTGCCCAAATCTAGATCAGCATATCTAGTTTGGTCTCACAAAAGTTCAATTCAAAATGAAATCAAATACTCATTCAAAAGTATAATTCTATCCCTACTACACCTGCACTTAGGTGACCCTAGAAACAATGTTGCTACACTTTTAAAATATATTCTAACTATGACGATAAATTCCAAAATTTTGGATATATTATAGGGTCTATATGGGAGTAGCTTTTACAAAAAAAATGTTTGAAATTGGAGTCTCCAATATGAAAATATCATGTGCTCATCAGACACATGTATCACTCTTTGGAAAATCCTCGCGAGAGATTGATATGAGAAGAATAGATTCTTTGACCTATCCAATTTCTTCCAAATTTTAACAGCATATATATACTGCTATCTAATGTTACTTATATAAGTTTCATAGTATTTTGACATTTGGATATTTCACAATGAACAAAATACTAAGCCTCTATACCCGTAAAAGTTTAAAACTTTGCAAAGGCTAACTTTTACTCTTTTCTTTATATCTCCCAAATTGGGCAACATTTTATCTTGAATTTTTGTACACACCATTTGGAGGTGTTTAGCTAATGGTAGAAACAAAAAGCACTCAATTTGAGTAAATAAGCTAAGATAACCAAGCACCTCTAGGTGACATGGTCTCTGGTCATTTCCTAAATTCTAGAGACTACACTTTGATGTGTAGAGATCATTTGACCTATCAAATGTTCTTTAAAAATAATGTAAATTGGTACACACAAAGTGCATCTATGAAGCTTTCATTTCCAACAAAAATCATTCCATTTTGATCTACCAATGAAGATAAATGCCCTTTGTAATAGGCCTATGTCACTTGTTTCAGGCCTCTACCTCTACTAGCAGCACTTTTAGTGGAGAGGTCATTTGACCTATCTAAAAGTTTCCAAATTACTTGAGAATTGTTCAGCTTAAAAAAAATCCTAAGAGCTACTTGCCCTCAAAAGTTCAATAAATTTGGGAATTCTTGCAAAGAGTAACATCCAAATCGCTCTGAGGCTACTACCTCACTAACTATTTGCTCGATCATTTTTTTCCAAACTTAAAATGACGCGACATGTTAATCCTTATGATTAAACAAACTAATTCATTATCTTCAATGGATTATGACATAGAGATATATCCATGCATATAGTGATCATCAATGCAAATCAACAAACCATCGCAAATCGTTTCATTGAAAAATCCAATCTTTACATAGTATCCACCTTTCAGTAAAAGTGAATATCTATGGACGTCATTCTAATCATTGTGCTTCTTGCACATTCGTTAATCCCATCACAATCAATCATATACAAGCACCTAATACTTGTATTGATGATCAAAACCATAACACTCTTGTGCGGACTCGGGATAAACTTCTATATTAAGTACATAGACTCGCATGAAGAACAGTTCATGTGTTCATGCGTTACTAGACGAAAACACATCTTAGTTGTACTTGATGGATATACCTTGTTATTTACTTTTTTAAAGGAAAAATTATCCCACATATGGTACTTGTATCATAAATCTCATGCTCACCCCAACTCATCGTGGTGATACATAAAAGTGATCTTCTATAAACAGAAAATGCATCATGTACTTCAACTTTCTAGCAATCATATCGTCTATGTATGCATGTATCCACTCATGGATCTTCTTCTCTACTTCAAATTTATATGTTTTTAGCTATCCACACATAAGACTTCCTCTCTCTCACACACAACACAACATCACTCTAATTCTCACATGACATATAACGCCATGTGGCTACAAAATTTCCGGTAGCATTTCACCAGGAAAATGAAGCCTGAAAAAAAAAATAATAATAGTCTTTACAATGATAGGCATCAGCCTAGTGGTTGGCAAACCACTCCCTTTACTCCAGAAACCTACAAATAAGAAACTTTGCCAAAATGTGTTGTTGGGCACTACACACCCTCATTATAATGTCTTTTATTTTTTTTGCCTTCAATACCTGCAAAAGATTCTAAAACACACAAACAAGATCTGTGCATGCTTTTATGAATCAACATAAGTTAGTGTAACTTCATGTGCATAGATAACTTCTTGTAAAAAAACTAACTTTCATGCACATTCCCATGTTATTTTCATAACGTCGGAAGAAAATACAATGCAAAATTATATGCGAGAGGTATTCAAATGAATATATTTGAAAGAAAACCTATGATGCAAAGGTATGAAAATTAGTCCATTCCTATCCAAAATGGTTCAAACTATGATTCAAAACTCCTAATTATCATAATCAAACACTCAACTCACTCAAAAAGGGTTTCTCGCCAGTCAACAGCCATATAAAAGCTTGTGTAGAGATGGCTTCAAATGGTCAAAGTATATCATGTAACCAATCAAAAGAAATTTCTTGAAGTCTAGAGTCTATACCAAGTTGAATCTCTTGATTTTGATATTGTATGAGGGAGTTATGGCCAAAATAATTAAGTTAGGTGAGTGGGCAGCATGCCTCTTTGAAGGGATATGCAGAGACTTAAATGCTCTCTACATGTGGTTTTTGATCATCCAATGATAGCTTCCAGCCATTCGTTGGAAAGGCCTTGAAGTCTACTTTGTATCCCAAGTGGAGCCATCCAATTTGGGTTTCATATCAGAGAGTTATGGCCTATTTAGTGAAGGTAGGTATGCGAACCTTTCTCTTTCTCTTACTTCCAATCTTTCTCTTTTTTTTCTCTTTCTTTACTCTTCTCTCTCTTTCTAATCTTTTCATTCTCTCTCTATTCTTCACTTTATCTCACTTAGGATCTCCTCCTTCTCTCTTTCTCTTCTTTCATCCTTTCTCTTTCTCCTTCACTTTCTTTAAATTCGAAGTTGAATGTACTGCAGAATTTCTAGAAGTAGTATCTCTTTTAACGGTCAGAGATCACCCCCCTCCCTTTTCGCATATCAAAATGTGCAGAATGGAACGTTCTACATGGCAACGCGGACAGATCTGCAAAAACAAGAAGAAGCAAAGAGAAAACAGACATTGAAAGATTGGCGGAAATATACTTATCTCACATCGGAGCTCGCCATGCACGTATGAAGCCACTGATGCATGGAAAAATGCTCTCAATGTCTGCAGACCCCTTAGGACACTCATTCCTCACCATATCCATGCCCAAATCCAAATGTGAGAAGTGGAGAATGACATGCCTGGGACTCACCTCCCAGCCTATTTATAGCCCTTACCTAGTCACCATCTAGAGTTCTCTCTAAGGTTCCTCTACTCATCTGACCATCATGAGTAGGTACCTCGTATGAACTCTTTGGCTTTTGGTCTTGGCTATCCCCCGAGCAAAGAACTTCTCATTCCTCCAAGCATGTACATCTCTGAAATATAACAAAGCACCATGAGCCTGATTTCTTGCCTTCTATAATTTTGTAAGATTATCCCAACCACCTTTTATTGTCTTGCAAGAATGAATGTGTGGGATAATGGCACCTTTGAGAGACAAAGCTATCAATGCATGTGACTATGCATCTCTGCCATCGCAATGAAGTTGCTCTATAATGGGTGCAATAAGAACCACAATATGACCAAGAAATTGAAGATCATCATCTTCATCACCATTTGCATCACCTTCAATCATTGTATTTTCTAGTAGGACATTTTTCAACACCTTACACAACATTCCGCACCCATTTTGCTACCAATACATAACACATCATGTATGCCCATAATGGGTAATTAATACCATCCAAATTATCCTCAACAGGCAACATACGGAATACATCATTGCTTTCAGCCATGGCCAATGAATAAATGCCTTGATGCAAAAGAATGATTGCATCTCAAAAACCTGAACAAAAATAGCTAAACAAGTGTGTACCTAAGTCATAGAGCCTTAGGGACTTGTGTCAACTAAGACTATACCTCAATCTCCCCACAAATGCATACAGTGGTGGATCAATACACGTTTAATTATCAATCCATGAAATTAGACATATCAAGGGTATGAAGACATGTGCACACATGATGTTAAGTGAAGTGACAATGCTACAATGCATGTAACTCAGTCCAGCTACCTCTCCTACTCATTAATCGACTTACGATTGTCTACACAACCAGCATGGTAAGAATTTGTGTAACCAATAATAGATGCTTTCCCTCTACCTAAGCATAGATACTTGTCCTTAGTGCCACTCAGATATCTCAAAATCATGTTGACCGCTTCCCAATGTTTCTTGTGAAGATTAGAAATATATCTGTTCACAATTCCCACTGCAAATTCAATGTCCGGTTTCGTAGCTATCATAGCATACATGAGACTACCAACAACAAACTAACAGGGAATTTTGGTCATGAATTCCTTTTCCTCATTTGATTTGGGGCATCATCCTTGTCCAATTTCACATATGTGAGTAAAGGTGTACTCAATCCCTTTTCACCCTGCATATTGAACCTGTGAAGTAATTTGGATACGTACTCACTTTGAGACAAGTATATGCATATTTTACTCCTATCACTAGTAATGTGCATGCATAGAATATGTTTGGCAACCCCCAAATCCTTCATATCAAATGTCGGACTCAGCTTCTTTTTGAGAATTGACATCATAAGAGACTTCCCAGCAATCAACATATCATCGACATGAAGTACTTAACATGGTCCTTAAGGATGCAAGCATACCTTCAAGGGAGAAGCTTGTATGGATACATCTAAGGAGATGAAGACATGCCAATTTTCAAAAGCAAGAATCAACCAACAAGGGAAGAGCAAGAAAGGTTGACCACATGGTGTGCAAAGGCTGCTCTTGCCATGTCATATCTACTCAACTCAATCTTTGATTTCTTGTTACCACATGTTAGAAATTGTAAAACCTCCCAAGAGACTTGGGAAGTGCTTTCATCAAACACAAGAGCAAGGAAGAATCAGTTGTGGATGGAATTCACAACCCTCAAGAAACAACCAAAGCAAGGAGTGGCTGATTATGTAACCAAAATGAAAGATGTTGCAGATCAGCTTGCAAGCATTGGAGAAGAGATAAAGGAAGAGCACATAGTGAGGCAGATCATCAATGGAATTAAAGCTGATGACTAGTGGGAGTCAGTTGTGGATGGAATTCACAACCCTCAAGAAACAACCAAAGCAAGAAGTGGCTGATTATGTAACCAAAATGAAAGATGTTGCAGATCAACTTGCAAGCATTGGAGAAGAGATAGAGGAAAAGCACATAGTGAGGCAGATCATCAATGGAATTAGGGCTGATGACAACAATGGATCTCTACATGGATATGCAAATCCCTGATCTCAACACCTTGATGCGACAACTCTTCACCCATGAGACAAAGCTCAACAGAAATGGTGAGAACTCAAAAGGTAACCAATCTTCTGCCCTTTATACAGATAAGAATAAAGCTAAGGATAAAGGTAAAATTAAGAAACAGGATGAAGAGGCTAGTACCTCTCAAGCTAATTATGCAGGAAGAGGAAGAGGTGTTAGAGGTAGGGCCATAAGAGGAAAGCAAGGTAGGGGGAGACCCTAGAACAATTCACCATGCAACATATGTGGTCTCAACAACCACACTAGAGAAGAATATTACAAAAATACAAGGAACCAAAGGGGAAGAGGCTTCCATAGAGGAAGCTATGGAAAAACAGGAGGCAGGTACAACAATGGTGGAGGAAACTACAACCATAACCTCAATCAAGGCTACAATAACAACAACTATCAAGGAGGCTTTAGAGGAAAAAGGGACTTCAACAACTATATTGAAGATCAAGAAGAATCTCTGCTCATCATGAACATGACATCCAAGAAAGGTAAAGATGATGAGTATCTTTTCTACATTGATTCAGGTTGTTCCAATCATGTGGTAGGAATTGAGCTCTATTATTTGATCTTGAAGAACCCAAGGGGAAGCATGAAGTACAAATAGGTGATGAAAGTAAGCATTCAGTCAAGCAAATTGGAAATGTCAAAACATCTGATGGTAGTATGAACATTTTGAGCAAAGTTCTGTATGTGCCTACTAAAACCAAAAACCTAATTAGTGTTGGGAAGATTGTAGGGAAAGGTCTACAGGTTAGGTTCACTAAGCATGAAGCATATGTGGAAGACCCCCAAAAAGGTTTCCAAAGGATTGCCAAAGGTGAGAAGACAGGTAGATTGTTTACTTTTGAAATGGAAGACACAAGGAACATAGCATTATTCAATTATAGAGATCAAACCCTATCTAAATTGGAAATATGGCAAAAAAGGCTAGGGCAAATAGGAGAGAGAACTCTGGAGCAAATTTGTAGGGATCAAAGTGTGCTTGGCTTTCCAAATGTGACCACGCAGCACATGATTTACGAATGTAGAGCTTGCCAATTGGCAAAGCTCCTAGGCAACCATTCAACATGAAAGGATACATCCATGAAGATTATTTGCACCTTGTACACACTGATGTGTGGGGTCCTAGGAAAGATCCATCCATCTCAAGTTCAAGGTACTATGTCTCTTTTATTGATGATTACAGTAGGTGGACAATCCTCTATTTCATGAAGCATAAAGATGAGGTATTTACATGTTTTAAGAAGTATTTGACACTAGTTGAAAACCAAACAAGAAGGAGCTTGAAGAGAATCAGGTCTGATGGAGGTGGTGAGTACTTTTCACATGAGTTTGATCTATTTCTACAAGACAAAGCATAAAGAGGGAAGTAACAACCAGGTATACTCCTGAATTGAATGGAGTGGTAGAGAGAAGGAACATGTTAATTGTTGAAGCAGCTAGGTCTATGTTAAATGAGAAAAAATTACCTAACTATTTATGGGCAGAGGATGTCTCCACAGCCACCTATTTGGTCAATAGGCTTCCATCCAAATCATTGGATGTTATGACACCATATGAAGCATGGAATGGTAGGAGACCATCATTGGATCATTGCAAAATATTTGGGTGCATTGCCTATGCACACATCCCATCACAAATAAAAGGGAAGCTTGACCCTACGGTTGAGAAATGTATATTTATTGGGTATGATCAGAATCAAAAGGGATATAGATTATACAATCCCACTAACAAGGCCTTCATAGTTAGTAGGGATGTAGTATTTGATGAAAATAATTCATTGTTTGAAGATAGGTGATAAAATACTGCTCCCCTAAGACTTGCACACATGGAGGACCTGAACCCACACCTTGCATACCAATGTCCTATATTTATTACATGCTTCTACTCTATGGAACAATGCTTCACCAACCAAAGTGCATGGTCAAACCATGCTATGGAAGTAAAAAACAAAGTCGATATGTTTTAGTCAAATTATGTGAATGAGGAGCAAAGTACAGTGCCTAGGATGGTAGCCAAGCTATACAAGCTACTCCTCATCTACACAATATGCTGTCCATATTAAATGCTCTATATGAAAATGAAAAGTGGTTGGTTGAGGTTCATCTCATCATTTACATTTCAACATCATGGGTGAGATACATCATATGAGAATACATTTTCAAATACATGAAGTTTCAAATACATGAAGAGCCATTTCCTTGGATACAAGATATGTATTTGACTCCAAAAGAGTGAGTCAATAGGCACATAAAATATCATCCCACTAGTCCATGCTCCAAGAATGCTTCGAAGCTATTCTTCGTAATGATCCCAATCATCCATAGTCTCCACATCATGTTGCCAAACTTTGAATTTTATTTCCATCTGCTTATCTTTATGGCCATTGATAACAATCTTCCAACTCCAAACTTCATGATCATAACCTACAAAACTTTGGAACGACCATATTCTTCCACAAAACATGAATATCAGCCATAATACATCTTATCAAAAGAGGCACTACCCAAAGCCATAATCTCCACACAAGGATTGGTAGGCACAACAAAAGTTACACATGGGACTCCTTCCAACCAAAAGTTAAGGGATTTGGATGTTCTTTCATCATCAACCAAAGAATTAAAAAAAAACTCTCATAAGAGTATAAAAAAACATTAAGAAGAGTCTGCACACATGACCTATCTCTCAACAATTCATCATCAAATATCAACCACTCTTTATAATCCTCGATCTCCAACTATTTTCGGAGGCAAGCAACAAGAGCCTCAATTCTTGTCTGGTATAGTTTTTAAAGAGTATCCCAAGCATCTTTTTTATTTTGTGAGAGTGAATGTGAGGGATAATGGCATATTTGATAGTCAAAGCTATCAACGCATGTGCATATGCATCTCTGCCATCCCAAAAAAATTTCTCCACAATAGGTGCAATAGAAAGTGCATGAGGTGCCAAGGTATTGAAGATCATTATCTTCAACACCACTTGCATCACTTGTAGTCATTATATCTATAGGTGTAAGGGGAAATTTTTCAGAATTGTGCACAATGTTTTTAGAAGCCTTTTGCTACCAATACATGACCAATCGTGTATTCCCACAATGGGTGATTAGAAGAGTCGAACTTATCCTCAACATCCAACATACAAAATACATTATTTCTTTCAGCCATGGAAAGTGACTAAATACCTTGATGCATAAAATTGAGTGTATCTTGAAAATGGTGAACAAAAATACCCAATCAAACTTTGCTAGGCCTATAGTAGACTTTATGATGTTTGTACTTGAGAACCAAGAAATGTATATATGCTTTGCACAAAAGCATAAAATTACCTACATAATTGTTATGATAGTGCATTCGGAGGTTGAAACAAGGTCAAAGCAAAATTCCAATACCACATAGCAAAGTTGTTTTGAACTTCTAATCACCTTAGTTATGCTCATCAAATTTTGTATGATTCTAACATCATGACCAGAAGGGTGTTGATGATGCCTTAAAGAAGGTGGTGACCTGCATTGATACTAATTATTGGAGTTTGTGTAAGTACACAAACAAAACAAGATGGGTGATTCATTAGGGCTATAGGTGTATATAAAAGTCAAGGGAAAAAAATATCCTAAAGAGGGAAAGAAGTGCCCTGACAATCCTAAGTGTGTTCACACACATTATTACCAAAATATACCAACAAGACTATTGTCCAAAAAAGGGAAATTATGCTAACATGCTCATCAAAGTACTTGGAAAGGAACAACTTATACATCTTCAGAAAATTGTCATAGGAACAAAGGTTACTTGATTCATCATTTGCTAAACTTTGAGGTGGGGTCTTAGTATATATTCAATGCCTACCCCTCATAAATGTACTTTTTGTTGCACACTTGTAAGGTCCCTATTATGAGGAGAAGCCAATGATAGATTACCTCGTTGATGGGAATCCCATATTACAAATTGGACCATCCATGGTTTTGAGATGATGGAGACATACTACAAAGAAAGGGAGTTACTAGGGACCCCTATGGTGGTGCATTATCTTGAAGGAAACTGAGAGGATTCATGAAACTTGGAACCAATTTGATGAGCTCTTAAAAAAAGATTTCTTACTAGAGAACGAGAGCAAACATAAGTGGGAAGAGTGGGACAAGGTCCTTCAACAAGGATGTCCTCTCATTATAGAGAAATAGTTCTCAAGCTCCAAAATTATGATGATTTGCATAAAGTTAGGGGTTTTATTCATGGCCTTGATAAGATGATTAAGCATGAAGTGAAGAGAACTACCTCTAAGAGTCTAGAATATATTGTAAAATAAGCAAAAATCTACAAAGATCATGCTAAGATTGGGTCACAACCACTTCATCCTATCAAGAAGAATAAAACTTTTGAAAGAAATAAACAAAAATTTAGCACTTTTTAGATACAAGATATCAAGAACCCTCAATATTCACTACTAATACTTGACCTTTAAGTCTAAGAGAAGAAAAAAAAGTTGAAAGTATTTGCTTCAAGTTCTTATATCTAGGACACTTAAGTAATAATTGTACTCTTAGGGTGCAATCAAAAGCCATCCATGAGAAAAAAGGGAAGGAGAAGGCACAAATCTACCTTGTTCAAACTTTGAGCACTAAAAATAATGAAGTTTGGAAAAAGGTGGAAGCTTTGCATGAATATTTCATGCATCAATGTTGTTTGTCTAATTTTATGTGGGTCAAAAATCAATTCAGACTGCATGACTTAGCCGAAATCCATGCCTACATAAGAAGGGAAAAGTACAAAAACATGATAGATTACTCAGCCACCCATAACTTCCTTAATTACTCGCTTGTGAAGAGATGAAGGGTGCCCAAACAAAAGCCTATACATAAATATTTAGTGTACATGATTCGAAATAGAGTTTCAGGGTACAAAGATAAACTTGATTTTTAAATCATGCATATGGAAAGAACTCATGTGGTGTTGGGTAAGGAATGGCTCTAGGGTTTATGAAGGTCACTAAAGAAAACTTACCTTCTGAATACTTTGGAATCTGAAAGAAATGGTATATGTTACTTGATTCAAGGGGAGCATGATGTGTTGAGTACTTCCCTGATCTCAAGCATGGAATTGAAAAAGCTTGTAAATACTCATAAACCATAAGCATATATGATACTTCCAACCGATTTAAATGATATAAATCTAGACTCAAAAGGACTTTCCTACAGCTTACCTCCTCCTCACAAGAAAGGTGATCATGCTATAGACTTGTTCCTTGGTATTAAGCCATATGTAAACCCCCTACCGAGTCCCATATTCCCAACAAGATGAAGTGGAAAGGCAATCAAAGGAATACCTGAATAAAGGATTCATTCAACCTAGCCAATATCGTAGGGCAAAACCTATCATCATGGTTAAGAAGAAGGATGATTGTGTATCGATTATCGAGTTTTAGAAACATTTATGATAAATAATAAATATCCAATGCCCCAAATAGATGATCTTTTTGATCAATTAATCAGAGAACAATTATTCTCGAAGCTTGATCTTCATCAAGGATATCATCAGATTATGACCAAACCTAAAGATGTCCCCAATAGGACTTTCAAAATTAACTATGGGAATTTTGAATTCTTAATCATGACTTTTGGACTAAAAAATGCCCACACCTTATTCATGACTCTCATGAACACAATCATAAGACCTTATTTAGGAAAACGTTTAGCTAATTTTCTTGATGAAATTCTTGCTTATAGTAAAGATACAATTATGGAGCATTTGGAAAAGATTTTCCAAGTTCAGAGAGAGAACAATATGTATGGCAAAAAAGCTAAGTGTGAATTATTTTCAATAGAGATTAGATATCTTAGGCACATTATATTTGACAAAGGAATTCAAGTAGATCTTGAAAAGTTCCATGTTATTATTAAATGGACACAGCCTAAAGCTATTACAACACTTCAAAGTTTTTTAGGGTTAGAAATATACTAGAGAAAGTGTGTACCAAACTTTGCCAAGATCTCAATCCATTTACTTGCAAAGTTAAAGGGAATGCCTAAAAGTCTTACTTGAGATACGAACACGTAGAAAGTATGGAACATCTTTAGAAACTTAGCCATTGCTATGGAAGACCAACATAAAATAGCTTTCCCAATTGAATGGGGAGTCTATGCTTTTAGGGTGATGCCATTTGGGCTCACCAATGCCCTCAGTACCTTCCAAAGATTGATGTGTCATGTGTTTAAGGATCTTTTAAGGAAGACTATGTGGATGATTTGTGCACATATTCTAGTTAGAGAAGTGAAAATATTCCAGAACTAAGGAGGATATTCGAAAATGTTGACAATATCGAGTATGCTTGAACCCAGAAAAGTGCATCTTTATGGTAAGGCAAGGGAAGATCATGGGACATATTGTATCAAAGAATAGAATTTCCACAGATGAGGATAAGATTAAAATACTCCTAGACTTACCTAGACCCAAAAATGCGAAGGAAGTACAAGCCTTTATGGGACATTGTGGGTACTATCATCAATTTATCCGCAGGTACGCTATAATTGTTAAACCTCTTTATGGGTTATTGACTCAATTCATGTGGATAAAAGAATGTGAGAAATCATTTAATGAACTAAAATGACGATTAAGTACAACACCTATCTTGAAGATACCTAATCGGAACAAACCATAATTACTGGCTTTTCCAAATTGAGATATAGTTAGAGTATGTTCAAACTCTACTCCGCAAGTAGTCAGCTTAATCTTCTCCAATATTCCTAGGGGTCTTTCGACATGGCCGTCTGCTAGGTGAAGCCTCATGCGTGTGGGTCATAAGGCAAGTTTTCCCCATTTTTCCCAAATCTCTTTTGTAGCTATGCCTACACCAGCTCCTGTGTCTAAGATGGCTTTGGTCATATATTCGTTAAAGGTGATGGGTAGGCACGTATTACCTTCATCTCCCTCACTAAATTCTCCAAATTTATCAATTGGGATTTGAATGGTTGATGGAGCTTTATCTTCTCTCTTTTCCTTTGTAGGCTCTCCAGTTTCTATTCTCAAGTGTCTAGCTAATTGCTTCCACAACTGGGGCTTGGCTCATGGTAATTGTTCTATTGTCAATAAGCATTGTAACTTAGTCTTCTTAAGCTCTACCAAGTTGTGTGAGGTTTTATCTTGAGACCCATCTTCCTTGCCCCGAATCGTAGGAGTATGTCTAACGTAGAAACTTCTCCATACACTTCTTCTAAATTTGGTATTGGTTGGGTTTCCCCAGTGTGTAGTTCCTCAAAGGGTGGATTTGAACTCTCATTATTTTTCCATCGTTCTTCTTGAATCTTGGACCACAAGTCTCGTGGGCAATTGGCCTCTAGTTCTGGAATTACAAAAATATCTTCAACCTAGTTACTATGTTGTTCTTCTTCATTATGCTCCTCTTTTGGGATCCTTACTTGTTTTCGATTATTATTCTCTAGACATTCATTGAAATGTCTTTCAGATATTCTTGTCCTTGGAAGGACTAGGTTAGTATTTTCTAGTGTAGTTTGAGCTATTTCTATGATTTTCTTAAATATCACCAATCTCTCCTTTGTAAAGAGAGATGGTGGATGCAATTCAAAGATGAGTTGGTGCTACTACAACTAGCTTCACATCATCCAACTATGACTTCAGAGTTGGTTAGTAGTCCCTTTGAGATTCTTGAATCCACAAAAAAATCACCCACGTTTTTTGGAACAAGTATCTCAAAAGTTTGAGTCAAGACAGGATAGTTTCAAAATGACTAGCTCCCAAAATCTTGAGTGGTACCTAGATCCTTGGATTGTTTTATCCCAAGGGGGGATCACTACCGCCATATTTGCATGTTTTTTCTGACAGTGATTGGGTTGGTTGCTATGACACTCGTGTTTCCACTAGTTGTTTTTGTTTCATGCTTGGTAGCTCATGCATATCTTGGATGAGCAAGAAGCAGCCTACTGTGGCCACTTCCAGTTGTGAGGATAAGTATAGGGCAGCTTTCACAACAAATGTTGAGTGTTTGTGGCTCAGATGCCTTATGGATGTTTTGGGTGTTGATTAGTCTTCTGCCAACACTATCTTCATTGACAGTCAGAGTGCATTGGTGATTGCGAGGAACCATGTGTTCCATGCTCGCACTAAGCACATTGAGGTGCATTATCATTATGTCAAGGAGAGGTTCTCTGTTGGAGAGATCATCTTGGTGTATGTGCCCATGAAGGAGAACATTGCAGACCTTTTCAGAGAGGCTCTAGCTAGGGAGAAGTTGGAAGCTTTCCGCAAAGCTTTGGGGTTACTTCCTTTTGTGGATTGATTCCACATAGCTTGGCACTTCATTATACATGAGTGCCAGCTCCTTGTTCACCACATCACTCCCAGGGGGGATTTGTTGATATATTTAGATAGTGATGTGTGTGAACACACTAGGATTGTTGGGGCACTTTTTTCCCTCTCTAGGAGGTGTTTTTTCCCCGGCTTGTATATACGTCTATAGCCCTAACAGGTTACTTATCTTTGTACATTCAAGTGGTAATACATTCAGTATTGTGTGTTGTGCTCCAAGCTTCTTCTTCTTCTTCCTTGTGTTGTTCGCTTGCTTCTGCAGATGTCTAACTCCAACATGTTGATGAATGACATCTCTAAAAAAAGCTTGGAAAATTGGCAAAGTCGAAAAATAGAAGACTAAGAAAAACTATGTACATATATAGTTTTAGAAGCTAAGCTGAAGTGGATTTTGAACCATGGATTTGTAGTATTGGAGGAGGGAGATGTACCAACAGGCCAAGCTTCTTGACATTAGACATTAAACTTCACATTTATAGCTCCAAAAGTCTTCAAAGAAGATGGTAAAACTTTTGAATGCAAGCGAGATTGAACTCACAACCTTCAAGACAGATCACAACTCAATATCTTGACATCCTTTCATGTAAAAGAAAATCTCAAAAAAGGAAGTGATCTCTGCAAAAAAGAAAAGGGATTTTACATAACATTGAAGAGAGATAGGAGGAGTATTTCTGGAGGAAGCATGTGTTTATATAAGCTTTGTTTTGCACTGCTTAATCGCTTTTTCTTGCTTTCTGTTTAATTTACGATTTTGTTAAGTTTGCTTTCTTTTTATAATACTTTCAATTTCTTCTTTTTTTCTATTTTATCATTGTTTAACTTTGTTTCGCTTTGATTTTATCCTCAATAGGTTTCTCTTTTATCATTGTTTTACTTTGTTCCATACTATAAATATACGCAAATAACACATGTAAATCATGCTTCACACATAGAAACCATTTCATATGTATAGAAACACACACACACATATATATATATATATATATGTGTGTGTGTATAGAGAGAAAGAGGATATAACATGGCTGTTTCCACACACATACACATCATTCAATACATAAGCATATGTATGCGTAATGCGCATACAGACACATTTTACATGTTCATACAGGCATGTGAGAAAGAGGCAAAAACATCGTATGGAATTTCTGATAATCTGTGTGCTATGTGAATTTTTAATATAGTTTAAGCTTGTTAAAGAATACATGGTATGCGAGGTGTGATATGTAAGAGCTGCTAAGAAGCAATATACATACAACGGAAGAAGAAGGCTCAGTCAAAGGAACAAGACCAAGGCTTATAGGTATGTCGAAGTTCTCTCATGGCGTTAGGAACGAGAAATATTGACAAACATTAGAAAATAAAAGTGGGATTGAGAAGTGAGAAAGAGAGAGATCTGGAGATTGGAACATGGAGGCGAGTGTAGGGATCGAGGTTGAGGATCTAAGTATAGCTGAAAAGATGGAGAGAGAAGTTAATAGTGTATGAAATTTGTTAGATGTAGAGGTGGTGTCATAAAGTGACAAGCAAGAGAAGTTCGAACCACACCCTGAAGGGGGAAGATTAGTGAGGTACTCCTCAATCATAATTTTTGGGGTATGTGGTTAGCACATCGAACTCTTGACCGCTAGGTCACAAGCTCAAATGGTTTGTTTTACATACAACATTGGTATCAGAGCCTAGTAAGTAGGCTTCAACATGGCATCTGGATTTCAAAAGGTAGTGGGCATCTAATGATCTTCAGAAATAGCGCTTGGGTGCTCTAGCATTCAAAAGGGTACAAAAGAGCACGGCATTTTGAGGATTTTGCCCAACAAAGGTTGAAGTGTATCTCTCAATCTATGACCTATAAGGTATCCTTGGAAAATTCTCAAAGCGAGCTTTCTAGATTCACAAAGATGTGGACAGGAAGTGTGAAACCCTTGGGACACTTTTGGAGGAGGGAGTTCAAAAGTGGATCATCGAGGTTGAAGGAATAAAAGGTTTATCATTGAGGATAATGATCAAACAGAGAGGAAAAAATATCATAGAGTGACATGCAGAAGATGGTTGAACCACAACTTAAGAAAAAAAAATAGAAAGTAAATCTCAACCATGGCTTCGAGACATGTGATTAATCATTCGAATTCCTAATCGATAGGTCACAAGTTCAACTCTCTTGTCTTGCATACAACAAATGGTTAATGCAAAGAAAGCAAGATTTTATGTGTGTGTGGGGATGGTTATAGGCTTACAGCGATAGAGATTTACAATATAGTATGGCTTAGAAGATGTAAGAAGTTATCAATGTATAAATATGGACATGTGCGACGAGCCTTTTTGGTTTGAGTGACTTAAGCGACTCACCACTACGACGCATAAAAGCACGGCTTGGCCATCGGGGTTTTGCTTTTTCTCTACGTAAAAAGCACATGCAAAAAAGCTTAGGGCTGGTCAGGCGGGTGTTTTTTTTTAGTAAAAAGCAGATCACTACGGGTGGCGGTGAAATCCGCTCAAAGCGGCAATACAGTCTGTAAAATCCATACCAACACTCCTCTTTGCCCATGCACGTTCGCAAAATCACATACTTTACTCACAAACATTCTCTTCGATATTCATGCCAAAACCCACACACCCGGATGCCAGCGCACACCAGCCAGCCCGCAATCTCTCTCTCTCTCTCACACACACACACGCGCACAAAATACATCTCTCTCACACACACACACGCACAAAATACACCGAGTTGCGCGCATGTTCCATGCATTTCCTTGGTCTGTCGGATAAAGCGGAACAAGTACACATACTATCATTGTTGATGAGTAATGCATTTTTCAATAGTATTCATGTCGCCCGCCTTCCCTTTTTTTTAAGGAGGTTCAGCCATAGTCTACTCTCCCATGCTTGAATTAATAAAATAAACAATTATATAATGAATGAGCTTAGTGCCCTTGAGATCCTTCGTATTTCACAAAGCAGAAGTATAATGGTCAGTTATCACATATCACAATCGGTAGGATATGTAGCTATAGGATTTGATGGAAGACAAATGTTTTTAAAGAAAGTTGCTGAAAAAATTAATGAGTTTTTTGTCGCCTTCGTGAGCAATCCACTTATTTTTAATCTTGTTATTTTTCAAGACAAACATCCTATGATATCTAAAAAAGACACATGCAAAGAGGCTCTTCTTTGCCTCTTACTTCCGGTGAGGCTTGTGTAAACTGAAGAAGAGCCTCTATAGATGTAGGCTAAACCAACTGGCTTAAGCTTAAGCCAAGGAAGAATTCATGTTGAGGCATATGATCCTGTCTACCTTCCACTAACATCTGCATAATGGAAAATTAGAATTGTGGATAAGAAACTTTGAGCCGTGAAATGCAAAGCTTTTGCAACCACACAAAAAAGCAGAATAGAGGTTACCTTGACCAACGGGGAGTGACAATCTTCTTGAAGGAACAGAGCAGAACAGAGGATATCCTGATCAATGGAGAGTGATAATCTTCTTGAAGGAAGCAGAAGAGGGGATACCCTGATCAATGGAGAGTGACAATCTTTTTGAAGGAATGAACTTCTGTATGCATATCACTTGCAAAGTGATTTATTTAGCTGGATCCAAGTTTCTTCTCTTGCCACATAAGCTGGGATCTTTTATATTGCTTGAGTCTTGTAATTTTCTCACAACTTTAGCCCCAACATTTCAAGATCATTGTAATCAGTGATTAACCATCATAATTTAGGACAACTTATTTTCAAGATCATTGTAATCAGTGACTAACATTGTCTGCAAATGAGTTTTCCTAATGTAGCCAGAATAACTATGGGAAAATGATTCTAGAGAGGATTATTACTCATACGTTGAATTATTCTATAAAGTCACTTATTAATGAAAAAAATGAGGTGATATATAGGCCGTTCATACAAACATATGTTATCCATGCAAACACATAAGAGTAATCACATGTATGTAATTTATATATCTATATAACAGTAGTCACATCTATGTAATTTATATATCTATAGAGGAATTAATTCATACAAATTCAAAAACATACATGTATGTATTCCTACATATGAAGGCACGTGTAGATTCACGGATAGATGTGAGCAAATAGTTAAGAACGTAAATGCACACATGTAGATATGACATAGGTGAAGGCATGAGGATAGGGACACGTTTTCTGCTATAGTGTCATGAGAGATACTAGAATTGCTTGATGATGGAGATATGCATGAGAGACTATGAATTAATATAATAACTATGCAGACTTAGTTAAGTTCAATTTTTACACCATCGTCCGCACACGTTAGGCTGATCGGTTGGGCCTTTCATCTTTTGAGGTGGGGGTGAGGGTTCAACTCTTCCATAGAGCAGGACCGTTGTGGGTCTTAGGCTAGTGTATTGACTTTGGGCAGATTTAAACTAGTTAAACGAGTTGTCTTAGAGCAGTCCTTTTCACGAGTTGTCTTTGGACAATCTGACCCCCACTTTACTATGCCTATTACTATGCGTGTTCACTTGTACTATGCCTGTTCACTTGTACACTTGTTCTTCCAATTAATAAAGGCAAAGAGAAATTAGGCCTCGACCGAACTTCCTCTTACATTTTTACATCATTGTTGTTACCGATAATTCAATGTTAAACCACTTCTTTCATTGAACCAAGAACGCTTTAAACACTAATGTTTGGCTTCAAACAGGAGGTGTCTATATATATTTCCATGTGGAGTGTTCCGAATTGGAGGTTACAATTTGAGCAAACTTGAATCCTATATGTATAACCTTAGAGGATTTTTTTACTTTGCAGTAAAAATGCGGAGCTTTTGTTGTATTCTTTGAGTGAGTAATCTACATGAGTGAGTGAGTGCATTCCATGTTTTGTACATCTTAGATTTTCAAGTATTACATTTCACCATTGATTTGAGTTATTTTAATACGATTTCATTTGCAATGAAAAATATTTGACTTAATAAAATCGTACTGTTAGATCAATAGTACCGTTAACATAGATTTAAAGAAGAAGAAATGAAATTTCTAATTCCATGTCACAAGTAGGTGAACATCAAGAAAGTTAGAGTGTGAATATTCTCGAGCATTCTCTCTATTGGAAGGAGCATGAGTAAAATATTGAGAGAGAGTCTAATGATTCATCAGAAAAAAGTGTAGTCTAGAAAAGGCTCAATCTTCTTTGTTGCAACCAAATGTCAGCCATAGCATATGTGTTATGGATTATAAAACCAATATCAAATAGGTTTTAAGATGCTCAATTAAGATAAGAATCAACACCAACTTCGATTGACAACTAATGAGTGCAAGGTTTTTGAGTCTAGCCATCCATATGCACTAAGCGTCAATTGTAAATTCCTTGTTTAAAATTTGGGCACACATATATTGGTTGTTGACAATTTCGTTTCACATCAAGGATTATTTTTTACCACTTTGCCAGTTACATTTTTTGATGGGCCATGAATTTTAAACACATTTCCATTATCGTAAAAAATTCCTTTAACTAACGATGGCCGAATTGAAAACTCCAAAAGGGGATTTGTGGATATATTTTGGTAGTGATGTTTGTGAATACACTTAGCACATCCAAGAGACCTTTTCCCCTCCTTAGGAGGACTTTTTCCCTCGATTTATATATATGTTTACAACCGTAATCGGTCGCTTATCTTTGTACATTCACTTGGTAATACAATGATTATAGTGTTGTTCTCCAAGATTCGTAATCGGTCACTTATCTTTGTACATTCACTTGTTAATACAATGATTATAGTGTTGTTCTCCAAGACTCTTCTTCTTCAGGATGCAATTCATGTGCTTCTGTAGCCCTCAACTCTAGCTCCATAATTTCATCTTATATTAGCTCATTAATGTAATGATACTATATTTCTATGTGCTTGACATGAGAAACTGGAATCGCTATGAAAACCATGAAGCTTTGTTTTTTACATTTGATTGTTGTGACCATTTGCAATAGGAATTGCAATTCTGCAAGCATCCTCCTCAAGCAAACCACTTCACATGATGCAAAGCATGCAGCTTTATATTCTTATTCAGCAAACGAAAGTGCTGCAGTTGGGTGGTTTCTACTTACCCACGAAAATATTCATGAGCCAAGCGAGAAGCAATATCGAGAAACTAATTCTATGGAGTCACAATCTCTTGCCCAATCTTAGTTGTAATACCCTTGAAGAGTATCACATGTGGTATAAAGAATACGAAAATGCAAGGTTCCTACAATGTACCTTAGAATTTGCATGCCTACATTCCAATTTACTTCTTTTAACATTGAGTCATAACAAGGGAGAACAAATACATGTTCCCTTTTTAAAATTAGAAGAAAACCATGAAATTTTGTAAAAATAGCCTCACTTTCTTATTCCACTGAGAACATCCTAGTTTCTTGTTCAATACATGCCTTTAAGAATGTCTTCTTCTGGTATCAAATTATCCAACTAGTAAGCCAAATTCATTTTTAATGATAGAAAGTACTACCTAATGAGTAAGTTACTCCCATGAGAGCTTCCCATTCCACAAAGTATTCCAAATAGTGCCACAAAAGGAAAAAAAAATACAACCTCTTGATATATTGCTTACTCCAAAGACATACATAAATGATCTCATTGATATATACCATTTCCATAACTCGGGTATGGAAAAATAATATAGACTTTCCAAGGCTCAACATAGATAATACCACAACATTTGATTTAATAAGCAAGAACAAAGACATGTTCTCTTTTTAAAATTAGAAGAAAACCATGAAATGTTGCAAAATATCCTCACTTGTTTATCCCACCGAGAAAATCCTAGTTTGTTGTTCAATATGTGCCTTTAAAAATGTCTTCTTCTTGTATTGAACAATGCATTGTTAGTGTTAAATTATTGATGTATTAATGTGTTTTTGATGTTTTTGATATAGCAGCTGAAGGTTTGTGAGGAGCGTGCAAGGCGTGAAAGGGCGGATATCAATAATCCGAATAATTATTATTTAGCTTGTAAATAAACCCTCGTAGAAGGTTCTATTGTTATAAACAATTAGAAAAGTAATGGTTAGAATAAGGGTCGTTGTAGACCACAATTTCTGTTATTGAAAGCAATGGCTTTCCGTAAAAGTTACCAACTTTTAGTTTCACGCTTGCTTTTTGAAGCCGCTCTCATGTAACCACTCTTTTCGACGTAATCAAAAGTCCTATAAATACATGCACTCTGTGGACTGTTGAAATAGAGTGCATGGGGGAAGATTGCACCCAATACTACGTTCAGTCTCATCTCTTGTTGTCTCTATTTTCCTGTGTGTTTTTTGTGTTTGTAACCTCTGTATGCGCATGAGCAAGATCTTGACAACAGTGGTATCAGAGATCTGCACGCGTCAATAGAGAGGGTTTTGTTCTCTGTTCACGATTCCGATTCTGATTCCGATTCCATCTCCATCTCCGTCTCCGTCTTCGTCTTCGTCTTCGATTCCGGTTCTGGTTCCTGTTTCTGTTTTTGTTCCAGTTCTAGAATCAAAACCTATGTTTACACCTACGTTTACTCCTTTGGCTTACTCCAAGGCATCGACTAATGCGTCGTCTAAGGCAATAACTTAGGCAATACATTGGCACCCAAGGCTCCCTTGGCGACCGTTGGCAGCCATTGGCTACGCGCGAGACAATTTTAATTTTGAGTGGCAATAGAGAGGTTTAGATTCCCTAAGGTAGGAGGATTTGAACCCACAACCTCCTACTTTCAAGGGAAGTACTTTTACCACTACACTCTTTCTTGGAGTTGTCACTCAAGTTCTTTCCTCTTATATTTAACATAACTTGCAATTTTTCTCACTTTTCAAGGCAGCACGGTGCGACGCGACGCGGCACGTCTTAGGGTACATCCTGTAAGGGTACACTTCTCAGGGTACACCAGGGTACATCTAGATAGGGTACATCAAGGTACATCCAGACACGGTACTTTTCTGCTAGGGTACATTCCCTAAGGGTACATCCTGAGAGGAAAGCACTAGCGTAAGGGTCCAAGAGGACCATGGAGGATTACAGTAATTCACCTCTACCTGAGGCAACACTTGAACAACAACTAGAGCTTTTGCGGCATGAGCTTCGAGGAGCTCAGAATGAGATCCAAGCATGTGATGAAGTCCTCGAAAAGATACAAACTAAGGCAGACAACCTTACGATGGTAGTTGGTTTGGAGGTGGGAATCCAAGCTAAGCGTCACACCCTACGACCTACAACCCTCAACGAGGCTATATCTTTTGCCTATTATGCAGAAAAAGAATTCCATTCCATAACCAAGTCAATCCATCTACAACAATCCCGCCAACAACCACTTTATGTTAAACCTACATTTCCTATGAAGCGTATTTTTAATGCTCCATCTTACCCTAGTTTTCCTCGTCCTCCACAATCCAACTACTCAACTCCACCTGTTGCTTCATCTCTCCAACCAACCAAACCACTTACCCTTCAAACTTCAGTGGTGGATGCCCAACAGAAGCGACCATGAATCACTTGCTGGAATTGTGGTAAACCTGGACATACAAAAATAAGGTGCAGATTGCGACCTCTTCACATGAAACTGGCTACAGCTCAATTGCATAACATGGATGTCCATAATGAAGAAATTCCTTCTATTTGGATAGAGGAATCATTGGAGAAGGACTTAAGTACCTTGGGTAACGATATCTCTCTGCACTCTCTACTTTGCATGCAGGGTACAATAAATAACAAACTAGTTAAAATTTTACATGATGATGGTAGTTCACATGACTTCATTTCACATTTATTAGTACAAGAGCTTCAATTAAAAATGTTTCCTTCCTTGTATAAAGTGAAAGCTGTATTTCAAGGTAGTCGTTATAATGTAACACGAGAAGTGCAAGATGTTACGATTAGCATAGGCCCATATGTTGATTCACGAACATTTTTAATTGCACCTTTGCAATCTTACAATGTTATACTAGGTATGCCTTTTCGTCACGATTATAACCCACGTATTGACTACCATACACATACCTTTAACTTTGAATTTAAAGTTCAAGTCATTAGTTTGTGAGCACGACATGATTTTCAGCCATTTCCATTAATTAGTCACACTCAAGTAAAGCGTGCATTTAGGAAAGGATTCAACTCATGCATTGTTTTTGTCAATGTCATCAATGATTATATTCATACACTTCCTAATGCATATAAACCTTTCATAAGGACTTATAAGGCGTAGTTCTTCCCCATTTGGAGCACCAATTCTCTTAGTAGAGAAGAAGAATAGAACTTATCGCATGTGCATTGATTATAGAGCCCTTAACAAGATCACAATAAAGAATAGATATCCTATTCCTCGAATAGATGATCTCTTAGATAAGTTACGAGGAGCTTGTGTCTTTAGTAAAATTGATCTTAAATTGGGTTACCATCAGATTCGTATGACGCAAAGTGATATTTTAAAGAGTGCATTTAGAACTCAAACTGGCCATTATGAATTTATGGTAATGCCCTTTGAACTTACTAATGCCCCTCCTACATTTGCACGCATGCTGAACAATATTTTTCTTGATTATCAAGATTTTGTTCTTGTATTCTTTAATGATATACTTATTTACAGTAAGAATGACAGTGAACATGAAAAGCATCTTGAAACAGTTTTTCATTTGTTACGAGAGAACACACTTTATGCTAATCCTGAAAAGAGTTACTTCTTTCAACGTAAGGTAGAATATTTATGACATATAATTTCAAGTGACGGTGTGCATGTGGATCCAAAAAAGATTAGAGTTATAGTAGAATTGCCTACACCACAATCAGTCAATGATGTTGGTTCTTTTCTTGGGTTGGCTAGTTTCTATAGGAAGTTTTTTCGAAACTTTTCTTATTTAGCATTGCCTCTTAGCTTGTTGTTGAAAAAGAAAATAAAATTTGCAGGGGGACTTACCCAACAACAGTCCTTTAACAAATTGAAACAAGCACTTTCACATGCACCTGTTTTACAGTTACCTGATTTTTTCACAACCCTTTCATGTCGTTATTGATGCTAGTGGTTCAGGAATAGGTTCTGTTTTAATGCAAAATGACCATCTCATTGCATTTGAGAGTAGGAAGCTTAAGCCCTCAAAATAGAATTATAGTATGTATGATAAAGAATTGTTAGTAGTTGTGTATGCTTTGCGAATTTTGAAACACTATCTTATGGGCTATGAGGTCTTAATCAAAACCAATCAACAAGCTATTAAGCATTTATTAAATCAGCCCTTAATCTCTGATGGGCATCTTAAATGGGCATCCTTCATTCAAAATTTCCAACCCATGATACAATATCAGCCTGGTAAAGCTAATGTTGTAGCTGATGCTCTTAGCCGTTTTCCTTCGCATTCTGTTGTTTTGAATAATATTTCTGCCATCCAAATTCATTCTTTTCAAGAAATGGTTTCCACTTATGTATCTGATTTGTATTTTTCACGTGCATGGCATGATTTCAACAATGGTGCATCTTTATCTGATGAACATTATACATTTCATAATGGTTTTCTCTACTTTCAACATAGATTGTGCATAACCCAAGCTTTTAAAGATTTTGTCATTAAAGAAATGCATGAACCATCTTACATGGGTCATAGAGTCATACAGAGCACCATTTCTGCTTGCAAAGATTTCTTCTTTTGGCTACACATGGAAAAAGATATTGCACATTATGTTTCTCAATGCATTATTTGTCAGTGTGTCAAATGTCATCATGGTAAACCATTTGGATTAGTAATGCCACTTTTCATTCCAAATGAACCATGGGAACAAATTTCTATGGATTTTATCACAGGTCTTCCTATCACTTCATCACATAATGATATGATTTGGACAATAGTTGATAGGTTTAGTAAATATGCATATTTCATTCCATGCAGAAAAACTTTGACTACAGCTCAAGCTGCAAAATTATTCATTAAATGAATTTTCTCACATCATGGATTTCCTAAAGTAGTGTTATCTGATCGTGATGTTAGATTTTGTAATCATTTTTGGGTTGCCTTATTTCAACTTTTTGGTTCTAAAATAGATTTTAGTTTTGCATTTCATCCTGAAAGTAATGGACAAAGTGAGGCTACAAACAGTACTATCTTGATTTATTGCGTTGTTATTCATTAGATAATCCTAATAACTGGGATGAAAAGTTGCCATTGCTTCAATTTGCTTACAATAACACTGCACACACCACTACTGGCCGTGAACCTTTTGGAATTGTTTTTGGTAAAAGCTTCCCATTCCCATGTCCCTCACCCAAACCGACATTCCGATGACTGATTCTATTGCTCAAGATCACGTTTCTATACTTCATGATGTTCACGAGCACATTAGAAAAAGTCAAGAGCGATATACACGTAATATCAATACTAAACAATTAGCCAAAGAATTCAAGGAAAATGATTTTTTATGGTTGCGTATCATTAAAAGACATCTCAAAAATATTTCGCAGCATCCTAAAATTAAACTTGCACCACGCTATTATGGACCCTTTCGCATTATAGAAAAAATTAATGATAATTCATTTAGATTAGATATTCCATCTCATTGGACTATACATAACTCTTTTCATATTAGTTTACTTAAACCATTTAAAGGAACTTTACCACTTGCTCCACTTCTTGATGACCCTCCTTTAATTGAAGAACAATCTGAAATCTTAGTTCCTGAGAAAATCATTGATCATGATGTCACTACTACATGCACAGGTACTCAATATCATCGATATTTGGTTAAGTACAAAAATCACTCTATTGAAGAATGTCAATGGATACATAAAACACAATTAACACCTCATTATGACCACTTAATTTTTGCATATCATACACAAACACATTAGTGTAACAGCTCCATGAACATTTCCATGCATGTGTTTTTACATGGCACATGCCTATTTTTTTTATTCAGTGATGAAACATGTGACTAGCCATCCATGTTTATTATTTTATCAACTAAGGTCAGTTGCTTTTTCAACTGAGGGGCATGTTATAACTTATGGAATATGTTGAACAATGCATTGTTGGAGTGTAACATGAATATGTTGAACAATGCATTGTTGGATTGTAACATGGAATATGTTGAACAATGCATTTGTTGGAAGCAGCCAGAGGCACAGACGACGCGGAAGCATGTAACGACGGAGCAGTGAGCCAGTGGAATCTCTTTTCAAAGAATCATGTTCTAAAAATACTTTTCAAAAACCTCCAACAGTGATTTTCATCACTATTGTAACATATGTAACATAGAAAACCCCATTTTGTAATCCATAGCTCCATTTTGTGCAAGCCGAGGAGTCCTCGAGCTTGAGGAGCTTAGGTAGAACAAGCGTATCAATTTTCGTTATTTTTAGACATCGTTTACCCTTCCAAATAGCATCTAGGACCTAATTTTTAACTATGCCGGTCACTAGATGTGAAACCGGTCAAAACTAGTCTAGAAACTATAAAAAGAGCTAGAGAGCTCATTTTTGAGGTTGGTTAGTGTTGGCTAGTGTGAGCTTAGAGTTCTTTTGATCTTGTAATAGTGTTCTTGAGTAATAGAGCTAATTTCCCACCTTCCATTCTGTCTTGCTTGTCTCTTCATTGTGTGTGTGTATGTGTATGTGCATCTTGGTGCTTCTCACCTTCACTCTCACTTCATCTCACATTCACGATCTTCATATCACTCCTATCTCTTCCGCGGATTGACAATTAAGGAGGTGAAGCTTCTTAACGTGGTTCTCACCATTGTGCTAGAGCAACACCAAATTTGGCGCCATTGCCGGGGATCGAGTCTAGGACGAATGTGTGATGGTAAGAGTATAGCAAGAAGTGGCGTTGGAAGGTAAAAATTTCAGTTTTTGTTGTTGTTTTTACTTAGTTGTTAGTGTTTTTCACCTCCCCCACACTCCATCTTCATCACCGCATCATCATCTTCATCTCCAAAAAAATAAAAAAATTCACCATATCCACCCATTCTCCTCATTTCCCCTCATCTGTGCATGCGAGAGAGTGAGAGAGAGCTTTTGTGCTTGTGTGTGCTTTTGCTTTCTTGAGTTTTCTTGTAGGAACAGTACTCCAGTGCATCAGGAAGGCTGCAAAAAGGTAAGAAAATCACCTTCTGTCAGAAATTTCCGAGTGTGTCAGACCATCGCAATGGTCTGGAAACTTCGGAATTTGAGGTAAGCGACCACACAGGCGTGTAGGCGACCCTTGCGCATCTACGAATCCACAGACGCATTTCAGAAATTCTCAGTTTGGTGGACCATCACGACAGTATCAGACCATCGCGATTGTGTCACACCATCGCAACGGTCTCACGCCATCGCGACGGTTCATTTGGACCATCGTGATTGTTCGCGGACCATCGCGATTGTTCGGTTGACCCCACACCATCGCGATTGGCTCACGCCATCGCGCCGACGGTGCCACGTGGCAAGCTAGACCATCGCGACGGCTCGCACCTCACACCATCGTGACAACCCGAAATTTTGGACCATCGCGATTGGCTCACGCCATCGCGCCCAGACCATCGCGATTGGCTCAAGCCATCGCATATGGGACCATCGCGACGGTTCACTTTGGACCATCGCGATTGTCCACGTTGACCGTTGACTGACGCCATCGCGATTGTCCGCCTGATCGAGCCATCGCGACGGTTCACACTCACGCCATCGCAATTGTCCACTTTCACGCCATCGCGACGGTGCACTTCAGACCATCGCGACGGTTCGCGCATCACGCCATCGCGACGGTTCGCCTAGACCATCGCGACGGTTCGCCTAGACCATCGCGACGGTCCCAGACCATCGCGATCATCTCAGACCATCGCGATTGTGCACCCCCATCGCAAATTTTAGGGTTTCATTTTTTGGCCAATTTTGGGGCTATTTTTGGGAAATTTTTGGGTGATTAGACTCATAGGAGACCCCTTAGCTCATATTTGGAGAAAAACCTGTTTGTCAGTTTTTACCCCCCAGGGCCTGAACGGTCATAACTTTTTCATCCGAAGTCCGTTTTTTGAGCTTAATAGCTCATTAGAAAGCTCTTGACGAGTACTACGTCTATTTTTAGACAAGCTATTTTGAGGTTGACCTAGTTTGGGACTAGAAAGCCAGGGGGCAAACATTGAAAAGTTGGGCAAAAGGGAAGGGACTTAAAAGGTGTATATACTCAAGTGCTTGATCATCCAACTGTGAATTGGTCTAATATTGAATTTTTCCAGGTCTAGCAAGGGCAATCGAAGGCAACCAAGGCAAGGTAGTGAAGGGCATAAAGCTTGGGAAGCGCGGCTTCTTGGGCATCAGAGCAACCAGAAAAGCTGACTCGAGGTTGGAAGATTACTCAACCCCCTCAGTCAATTCTTAGCTTAGGCTAAACGGTAGTGTTGTGGATTAACGACGATAGGAACGCCTCAAGTTCAAGAGAGTTAAATTTATCAAGTTCAAGACTAAAGTAAAGGTGTGTGACACGAAAACCTAAAGGAAGGAACCTAAGTCTGACGGAACGAGAACTCAAAATTATAACGGAAAGTTGAATTCCTGACGCATACATTAAGACAAGAATCTAAAGAAATCTAAAAAGAATCAAGACAGTAATAACAAAGAATCATTGACGATCTGAGTGTGTACTAAGTGTGCAAGGAACAAAATTAATGAACCTTAGATCAGGCAAACATATAGGCAAGTCAGACCGGAGAAGCCTTAGATCATCAGAGGCAAGTGTAAGAACTACTGCACGATCGTGGGCTCAACAATTGAACACTAGTTATCCCTACGAGAACTCAGACACGAGTGATTCAGAAATGCATTCAGCACAGAAAAACCAGAAGGAGGGTCGAATGTAGCCTATTTAGAAAAGCCAGAAGGACCCTATAGAACACAACTAGAGTTTCTCCGAACCAACCGATTAGGTGCTTGCATCTATGAGGATGGTTTGCGAAGGCAAGTGGTGCAAATGCACAACCCCGATCAACCCATTGGATTGGAACATCTAGTGGTGAAATTTGAGAGAGACGTGTACATAGACAAGGAAGGAACGATGTACATCTTAAGTACACAGCCAAACAATACCAACGAGTTTGGCGTGATTCAACCAGAGAAGGAAACAAAATCTCAAGGAAAAGAACCATTAGAAGAGCCTAGAACACCTAGAGGGAAATCTGTACTGACACGAGTACTAATCCCGGATTGGATCCCTCAGGACAACAGAAGCATATAGTTGTTTGTAAATAAAGAAACTGATGAAGCCTTTTGGAGATACAAGACCGAAACACTTAGTGAGGTAGGTATCATCACTATATACGAGTTCAAGGACCCAGATACACCTGGAAAGGTTGTATACCTGGATGAGACTTCAGAAAGAGTCTTTGTGGTGCCTGAGCACGCTAGAAACACATACACATGGAGAGGTGAATTGGTATTCCCTCCATCTAGAACGAACATGAATACAAGTCAACAAGGGGCAGGAACATCCTCAGCCCATGGAAATCAAAGAGAGGGAAATAAAGAGAGACCGGAAGTAAGCTTTAATCACCCCATAGGGAGAGATAGAACAACCACGAACACTAATAGAGCGGATAGACAAAGAGATCATGGAATACCAGGTGGTAGAGATGATTTTCCTCTACCTAGACCACGTGAACACGCAAGAATATTGAGACCCACACAGTTAGTAAAATCAATGAAGAACTATTTTGATGGGACAGGAGATCCCTATGACCATGTCGCAGAATTCAAGCAAGTACTAAGAGCAGAACAAGTCGAAGACATGTTCACGCAATACAACGCATTTGGACTAACGTTAAAGAACACCGCTTTAACTTGGTTCCAACCATTGCAACAAAGGAAATTTAGAGACATCCATCACTTTTTAGAGTCATTCATCACTGAATTCTCTAAAAGTGGGATTAGACATGACACGTCTTCGTTGATTCATAGCTTTAAACAGACCCCTCAGGAAACAATCAGACTGGCAGGACGTAGGTTTAGACAATATGTTGAACGATGTCCAATGCAAGAGCTACCCTCACAAGCCAAGCAAGTGTCATTGTTTTTAGATGGCTTGTTGAGCTCTAAACTACGCTCCTACGTATACCTAAAAGAACCCAGAACGCTAAGCAATGTGTAAGAATTTGTATAGACATTGAGGACAACTTAGGAGACGAGTTGGAACTCTCAAAGGTCTATAAGGACTCAGACTGTTCATCTCTAGCATCCACAAAATTGTCTAACTCGATAGAAGACCTAGCAGAAAAAGTGGCCCAGAAACTAGGAGTTTCTAGTAAACCTAGGGTACTAATGAACAAGCGTTGTTACACCTGTGGTGGTGATCATATGGCAAATGTGTGTCCCAATGCACCACAACCTCAAGCCAACCCTAGTGGCCAATACTGTACAATTGAGAGAAGATACACGAATCATACGACTCAGGACTGCCCATACAACAAACAAACCGTGAGACAGAACTACCCGCAAGCATACCAGCAGCCAGGTAGGTATCAAGGCCATTTCAATGCTCAGCCTTATTACTATAGGCCTCCTCAGAACTACCCATACCAGGCTCAACAGAGACCTCAACCTATCTTAGCTCAGCAGCCACCCCCACCAGCGAATGTCATCTCAGTCAAATACGCTGCTGCAGAAGAGAACCTAAGTAGGGCCTTAGTGCCTTCTTCACCTTTGATCACAGAGGGTGACCCGAACTCAAACAGTTTTGACTCTACGCATGTAGATAGTCCACCCGCATATTACACAGAGTCACCAGAACACGTAGAAACATATCATTATGATAGTCCACCAGTGGAACCTAGTTGGGAGCCCGACTACGCTCATGTGATGTACACGAACCCAAATCCACGACCCCAATTAAGACAACAGAGACCACAGGGCCCTAGAGGACCATGCTTTAGGTGCCAAGGAGATCATTTCATAAAGGATTGTCCACATCCCCCGATAGCAGGACAATCACAGTACTATAATATCCAAGGCTTTTGTGCTGATTGTGGCAAAGAGCACATAATCAAAGATTTTCCTAAAAATCCAGTTAACGCTTCGAATGTGACACCGATCAATGTGATAGGTATTGTAAATAACGCAGATGGATCCAACCCTACATACGTGCCTATCCAAGCTATAACAAGAGCCCAGGCGCTCTTACAGAACCAACAACTTAATCAGGAGAAAGTAGCCGAAACTAGTGAAGTTGCAGAATCTAGCAGTAAAAAGACAAAATCTTGGAAAGATTCTAGAGAAAGAATTAAGAGAAAATGGAGTAAAAAGATAACTGAGTTGGAAGGAAGTTTGAAGGAATCTAGAGCCAAAATCCTAGAATTGACTTCGCAGGACTTGAATCAAGAGAATCCAGCTCAGAAATCAGGATCAGTTTTAGCGGACCCCATACCAAAAAATCTAGACATGATGTTTCGTGCATATCAGGCTAGATTAAAAGAGGGACCTCAGGTAGCTGAAATGAGCAAAAACTACCCTCGAGCTGATCTAAAAATTGAGAGAACTAAACTTTGCATGAAGATGGTAGAATTAGCACAAGCTTTGTTTGAAGCCTCTAGATATCTTAATTGGAATAACATGGCAAAACCGGAATTACACTTTCAAGGACTAATGGAGAGGCTAGAATATTTGATTGAAAGCAAAGAGAAAAAGGATCAGCACAGGAACCCTATTGTCCCAGAGACACAGGAAAGGAATGCACCATCCCTGTCTCAAGTACCCAATACAGAAAGTCAAGACAACCTGTCTTCCATACATAGGTACTCACATGAATTTTTGAGGGAAATCCAAGAAGAGAAATGGAGAAAAAAACAAGGAACCCATCCTCCTATTCAAGAAATAGATGACTTGCAAGAACAATTTCCCCAAGACATCCCCTCTATTTACAATGAGGTAGAGGAGGAACAACTGAGTGAACACACAGCTTTTGAATCCAATTCTTTACAAGAATTACCTCAGTTCACAGGACCTTGGGAAGCAAAGTCTATTAATATGAGAGCACCCACGATAATAGTGAGGAATGAAGAATCAGTAATCCCTAGAAACACGGAAGTGATCAAGAACACTAAAGTACAATGTAATCTCACTCTAGAGGAGTTGTTAAAGGTAAAACCAGAATTGTGGAAACATGTAGCAAATCAATTCCCGGAGCTTGCTACTACTCCCTCACAAATAGGATCACAAAATAAGGTACCAGAGATACCCGTAGAAAAGATTGGAGATGTAAGTGAAAGAGAGGAAGGTAACACTTATCTTCCGATAACCCATCAGGGCTACACCACGAAAGCCATCTTAGATTCAGGAGCCGGAGTAGCCATAGCTACCACCGCTTTATGGAAACGTTGGGGTAAGCCAGCATTAAGACCCACCAGGATGAAGCTACAAATGGCTGATGGACACATAGAAAAACCATTAGGCTTACTAGAAGGCATATCTCTCACCACTTGTGGTGTAGAATTTGAGCATACCTTTGCCATTTGTGACTTTGCAAAAAACCATGCTTATGAGATGATATTGGGACGACCACTCATGCGTCAGTTGCAAATTGTACAAGATTGGGGAACTAATTCTTTGTACTTGCAACATTTAGGAGTGACTACCAAAGTCAATCTTAAAGACTATTCATATCGAGATGTACCCCCAATACAATGGAATACCATCCATAAGACACAAGTAGAAACAGAATCCGTGCACTCATTAGAATCAGATCCTTCTTGGTTGCATGAGGATACTCACTTATGGATGTGTAAAGTAGCAAAACAGGAAGAAGAAAGGTTAGAAGCCAGGACCTTAGGTGCAGAACAACATCCACGAACCCTTCAAGACCCAGCCTATGCACCTGTAGTCTTCCCTGACGAAGAGTTTGAACCCCATGGTTGGGCAAAAATCCTAGCAACCATGGATGTAGCCATCAATGAAGAACAATGGACACCCCACTGTGACGAGGATGGCTATGACATTTCAGTTTTCACGATAGAGCCAATCATGTGCGATGCAATTTTAGAAGAGTGTGAACCTAACACTGATGCATTTGAGGATGCAAGCGATTTTGATTTAGAATCAATTATCATGGATTCTCCCTTTGCATCAGAGGAAGAATATTTTCATGAAGTAGAAACTCACACTAAGAGACACGAGGAAATTACGAATGAGGTGAGGTTAGCCACTCAAGTGACTAGCAAAAGTGAAGGCAAGAAAAGAAAGAAGAAAGACACCATGACAGAAAAAGAAGAATCTTTGTTTGAAGTACCCGAGAACTTCAAGAAATATGAAATCGAAGATAGAAGAATCATGGTACAAATGCCTAATAGAAAGGCGAATGACAGACAAGTATATGATAACCGAGAGAAAACCAAGAAAATAATAGTTGCTATCGAAGGAGAAGAAGAAAAATGTACATACATAGGGCATGATTTGACAACTGAAGAAGAAGAAGAGCTCGTTGCCCTATTGCGCGAATATAGAGATGTTTTTGCTTGGAGTTACAAAGATTTGAAAGGAGTAGATCCAGATATATGTTCTCATAGAATCCCTATGACTCCAGATGCAAAACCGACAAAACAGAAACCGTACACGTATAATGATAACTACGCTGCGAAGATTAAAGAGGAGATAGATCGCTTGATAGAAGCAGGATTCATTTACGAAATTGAGCATACCGAATGGGTATCCCCCATTGTGGTTGTGCCCAAGAAGAATGGAAAATTGCGTGTGTGTATTAACCTTAAAAAAGTTAACGCCGCCACAATTAGAGACAACTATCCTCTTCCTATCACGGAACATCTATTGGAAAGAGTTGCGGGCAAGGAAGTTTACAGCTTTCTTGATGGATTTTCAGGCTATAATCAAGTAGCCATTGCTCCAGAGGACCAACACAAGACGGCATTTGCCACTGAATGGGGCATATTTGCATTTCGTGTGATGCCATTTGGCTTAACAAATGCACCTGCCACTTTCCAGCGACTCATGTGTCATGTTTTTAAGGAACTCCTACGCAAGAGTTTGGAAGTTTATGTCGATGACTTATGTGCACATTCAAATGTAAGACAGACACATATCCCAGAGTTAAGGCAAATATTTTACAAATGTCGGGAATATCAGGTTTGTTTGAACCCAAAAAAATGCGTTTTCATGGTCAGACAAGGCAAAATTCTAGGACACATTGTGTCAAAAAATGGAATCTCTACAGATGAAGAAAAGGTGAAGGTAATTGCAGATTTACCTAGACCAACTAATGTGAAAGAGGTACAAGCATTTATGGGCCATTGCGATTATTATAGGAGATTCATACACATGTATGCAATCATAGCCAAGCCTTTGTACTCTCTTTTAACCAACTTTGAATGGACAGATGAATGTGAAAGTTCATTCAATGAACTTAAACGACGCTTGTGCTCAGCACCTATATTGACAACCCCAGATTGGAGTAAGCCATTCCATGTACATGTGGATGCATCCAATTACGCCATAGGATGTGTGTTAGCACAACCCACGAATGAAGGTAACATAGATCTCCCCATAGCTTACGCGAGCAGACAATTGAACGCAGCAGAAAGAAATTACACCACGACGGAACGAGAAGGATTAGGGATGATCTATGCAGTAAAGAAGTTTAGGCACTACTTGTTGGCCAACAAATTCAAGTTCTTTACAGATCATCAAGCACTATTGTATTTAGTCAACAAACCATGTAACACAAGACGACTGATACGTTGGTTTCTATTACTCATGGAGTATGATTTTGAAGTCGTAGTCAGGAAAGGAAAGACAAATCTTAGAGCTGACCACCTTTCAAGATTAACCTCAAGAGAAGCTCCTCAAGGAGTAGCGGATGATCTACCAGATGCATACTTGTTTAACCTTGAGATAGCACCAGAGTGGGCTAAACCTATAGTCCCTATTCTCACGTACGGACCCAAGAATCCTAGGATAAAGATCAAAGAGGGAGAGATTACCAAGTCTCAGAGATACCAAATAATGGCAGGAAGCATATATAAACAGGATAATCAAAAGATTCTTGCTTGTTGTGTAGATGAATCAGAACATGCGAATTGGTTGCAATTAGCACACATAGGTGCACTACAACAACATCATTCAAAACATCGAACATTACAGACTCTGCATAGATTAGGAGTATATTGGCCTTCGATGGAAGCAGATGTCTACAGGTTGTGTAAGGAATGCAATGTTTGTTGTGAAAGACCACCAGTAGAGCATGCTACATTGTATCACGTGTCTCTCACACCAGACTGGAGTGAACAATTAGTGACATACTTGAGGACGAACACATTCCCTCAAGGCATGACCTTAGCTCGACAACGTAGTCTAGAGCAGGAAGCTCACGACTATTCACTTATTGGCGATAACCTATACAAAAGAGGACGAGATGGATATCTAAGACAATGTGTTCATGAGAGTGATTATCTGAGCATACTAGAGACTGCACACCAAGGTGTTGCAGGAGGTCATTTTGGACCCGATAGGATAATCAAAGCCATCCTCTTTGCAGGATTATGGTGGCCTACTCTTCACATGGATGCTCATACCTATGTAAAGAGATGTGATGTGTGCCAAAGAACTCAGTTTCCTACTCGCAGAGATGAAATGCCATTGAAACTCATGATGGGCGGACGTGCATTTTCTAAGTGGGGTATAGACTTTGTAGGACCCATTAACCCCCTGCAAAAGGTACACATGCTGAATACATTATTGTTGCCACAGATTATCTTACGAAATGGGTAGAGGCAAAAGCCACGAAAAAGAATGATGCACACACAACTGCAAAATTCTTATTTGAAAATGTCTTTACAAGATATGGACTGCCTATAGAGTTAGTGAGCGATCGAGGCACTCACTTTCTAAACCAAGTCATTGAATATTTGTTACAGGATTTTATGGTGATTCACAAGAAATCCGCACCATATCATCCTCAGGCCAATGGTCAGGCTGAAAGCACTAATAAGATCCTTTGTAACGTACTGACGAAACTCGTGAACAACAAACGTTCAGATTGGGACAAACAGTTACACCACGCTGTTTGGGCATATCGAGTGGCCTACAAGACCGTACTCAATGCAACTCCCTTTCAGATGGTTTTTGGTCAGAATGCTGTTAGCAACACGCACGTAAGTTAGAAAAGCGAGGTTATGGACCTATGATCATTAACAGACTCTCAACAAGTGGAGCAGTACAATTAGCCACTTTAGAAGGAGATATAATGCCTAATTATATTAGTGGCTGTAGAGTCAAGCTATATCAGGAACCTCTTACTGAGGATATGCTTAGACGACTCACGTTGGCAAAGAAGCGTAAGGAGGAAGAAAATAGAATACGAGCGGAAGCTCAGGCAGAAGCAATAGAACGCATTAAACGCATGAAGTTAAGAAGACAAGGACTAGGGAGAGAACATTATAACCATCTGGAAACTACACCCAGATACCCCATGGCCATGTGTCAAGTAAAGTCAACCACTCATCCTAGTACAGTGGACAGGAGACCATTCATTACAGTCAGGCTAGAGCACGACAACCCTTGCCAAGAGCTCAGGGCTTTAATTGACTCAGGTGCTACGACTAGTGCGATTAGATGGTCCCACTATAAGGATTCAGGAATAGAAATGCGGCCAATTGAGGCATACCTCGTAGGGCTAGGAGGCATGGAAACCCCTTGCATGGGTGAGGTGGACCTTCCTATCCTCATCAAGGATGTGACCATGACAGCGAAGCTACTAGTGTGCCATGATGACGACCTGATAGAACCCCTAATCCTTGGCCAAGATTGGCTATACGATCACTCAGTGGACCTAAATCTTAGACAAGGCTCCTTACAGATTGGAACCTTAGAACAGAAGCGAGTGATACCGCTTGACTTCCCTAACGGCATTCCGATTGAGGTTTGTAACCCTAGACCCTATGAAACGCATGCGACGGAAGACCGGAAGATCTTGGGTCAGACCAGTCACGTTACGTCTACACCAACCCACTCGGGCTTGGCTAGGGACAATTGTCAATCAGAAGAACGATAGGAGATCTTCCCTGGGGCTTCCTGCAAACTAGAAGGGGCAGCTACCCAACCGCTAGGGCAGATGAACACACTCAGCGGTCAGGTGGGTTGCATCAGCGGCCAAATGAGCACAACACCTTGCGGTGCTCATCCTTCCAAACTTGCTGCGGACTGGCCTAGATTAAAGATAAATAACGAATCACTTCCTAATGGGCAGGTCACACAAGTGTTGGATCTCCCTTCTTTTCCAAAGCAGAGCGTCCAATGGACCTCTCAAACCCAACCACGAACGAGTCAACCACAACAGAGGAAACCAGACCGACGACACCACCAGACAAGGCAAAGAAAGCAGCAGTATCAACATCACAGAACAAGTGGCACGAAACAAATATGGGTGCCAAAAGGACAGCAACCACAGGCTATTGGCAACACTACAGACGAGAACAGGACAAAGTTTCAACAGAAGCAGAGTCAGCATCCAAAGTCCCCTCGATCTTCTTCTACAAGTACCAATACTCGACAGATTTGGATCGCCAAGAAATACCTTATCCATAGACCCACACCCATGCAGATTTGGGTACCCAAACAATGTATTATAGCCCAACCCTCTAGCCATGTAATATATACCCCTCAGAAATCTTTTCATCATTCAAGACCACCAAACCCGATACCACTTTTTGTCCCTCAGCAGAAACACACCACCCACTCAAAGACTCTTAGGAAATGGATACCGAAACGTATCCAGACGTCTTCTTGTACCCCCTTATCTAACAATTCTCCCACCCCGTTTAAACTCCACCCTTGTAATAATTCACCCTCAACCAAACCTTGTATAAATTCATATACCCAAACCCCACATCATGCATAATAAAAGCTCATCAAGAATTGTAGGCATAATCTGAACCATGTAGGTGTCTAGAGACCTGCATTAGCTCTGCAAAAAGATCATTGCATCAATCACTTCACGACACTTGGCTACACGGGTTACACATCGGTTATGGAAAAGGATTGCGGTCTCACCTTAATGGGATCATAATTAATTTCCATACTAATGTGTTAATCTTTTGTAGCAGATCTTTTCCACTAGCTCATCAGTCATCATGCAAACCGAAGCAAGACCATCAGAAGCTGGCCCAAGCACACCAATGGCCAATATTGGAGAATTACTCGCGGAATCTTATCCTACGATGCAACCACCAGAGTTTCAAGGTTTTCCAGGACCCATGCCAATCGATGATCCTCCTAGAGGATATACTGAGAAGATTCATCGTAATTCTCACTGGTTTCAAGGCCTAGCCGGACCATTAGCAGACGCTGATTTCATATTTGAGGCCAATTTGGCATTTGATCTTCGCACATGGGCCAAGTACCAGTTCTTTTCAAGAGAATTTGAAGGACTACAGAATACACAAGATCTAACGCACGTTTGGGCACGAGCGGGATTTATAGAGTATTTTAGTGACCCTCTGCCTAAACTCGATTTTTACAGATGTTTTTACTTGGTAACCACCTTAACAGCTTCAGAAAACAAGGATCTACCTGGCACATTCATGTTACCATCCTTGGTAAATGATCCTCCATTCAGAAGGTTTTATTTGTCTAAAGATTTAAATCGCGCAGCTCTGAAAATACATGGAACACACACTCCGACAGAGAGAGAACGGCTAGTCCCAGAGCAGATGAAACGTGGTGACGTAACTAAGTGGGAGGATATTTCAGCCATAACCCCTGAGCTTTCCAAGCCATTACGGATATGCATGCAGCACTTTGCTTTCCCAGCTCAGGATCGTTTTACCATGCCTCACAAGAGAATCTGGTTTGGATTGTACTTAGCATGTACTAGACCGCAAACGGTTGATCTAGCCAGCTGGATTATTGATCAGCTCTATTTGGCACAACATAGGTGGGAGCGAAAGAAGGTAATCAATGGGTGCTGCGCCCTCACCAGGATCATATATATGTGCTTGGCGTATGACTTACCAATTGAGCGTGCCATGACCAGTGAGGAACTGAAAGCATTCAAAGGGACCACTAAGAAGGCTAGAAAGTCTAGCAAAGGCAGAGCCGGAAAGCGGATGAGAGGCACTATCCCATGCCTACAAGTCCCAGAATCACCCTCGCCACAACCATCTCCAGAGTAGTCACCAACAGCAGCCACTCCCACGGTACCACCAATTCGTATACGGTTATCAAGACCAGTTACGCCGGAGGGCACCACCAGTACTGTTGCACCCCAAGCAGCCACAACCACAGAACCTATCACCACAACAGCTGAACTTCCCACCACTATTGGTGCGAAAGCTTTCTCTTTTCCAATACCCCATTTAGAAGCAGGACAAGGAGAGCCACTGGACCAAACTTTTGATTTTGAGATGCCTGATGCATTCTCCAATGAGTTCCAGTTTTCAGAAGGACAATTGTTTTCTCAAGAATTTGAAAGGCCTAGCTACCCCACCACACCCAGGGATCAGCCACAAGGACAGATCGTGTCCAGCTCTAATGACGAAAGAACAGCAACCGATGACGACGAAGGAGACGACGAAGCTAGCCAAGGAACACAGGAATCCCAAGAGCATGAACAGACAGATGGCCAAGGCCAACAAACAGACACACATGGTGATACAAGTACCCATGAAGATGAAACTTACGAAGCAGCGGCTTACACACTAGCTATCAAGAAGCTGTATAGAACTATGGAAAAGGTTTGGGCACGCAAAAAGCTGATAGAGGAAGAGAGTCAAACAATAATAGAACAAGAACTTGTCACAGGCGGATTCGAAGACGCATACATCAAAGGATTCAAGGAGTTAGTCAAATCAGTAGGCTCCAACGAAGCCCTCAAGTACTTGCAACGAAAACCACTACCACAGTTTGACCCCCGCAGAGTACGCCTACTTTCAAAGCCCGACGAACACATTCGTGTACCAACAGGAGCACAGTCTTCAGAACAAGCCAGGGAGGCACGCCTCGTCCCCGAAAGTTTGTTGGCAGAAACCATCTTTGTAGATTCCCCACCCCGCGCTACAGCTGTACAAACCTCAGTAGTCACTGAAGTACCGACCACCCCAACCGCTCCTCTCTCACCGCCCGTCCATCCAGCCTCCCCTCTTCACCCTCCTTCCCCCAGACCAACATCTTCATTCGCCGGTGGCGTTAATTGTCTTTACGACCACTAACCCCACAATTCCCGCGCCCATTAGCCCTAGTCTACCCCCTCCCACACCCACCTTTCTATCCAACCCATTCCTTCATCAATCTTTTCCATATTTCCCCACAACTCCAAGACCCCTTTTCCCATTCCCACCGCCATTAACCTTCTCCCCCGTCTCACCTCCCCGACCCACTGTAACCCCTCTTTCCCCTTTCTACCAAGCTGCTCCAGCCAGCCCCCCTGTAAATTACCCCTCAACCTTTGTAAATCCCGTATTTACACCAGCACGAGTACCCACGATCACACCCATATTCACGGTCACCGCACTAGATACGTCCACTGACATGGACATCTCACCACCCACTGCACCATCACTCACTTCACTCACGGCACAAACATTTTTAGGCACATCACAATTTTCAACAATCACTACATCATCCACCTTCCCACCCCCATTCCCCATTCCCGTTGCATCTACACCAACTGCATCTTCATTTAGCACTCCATTAATACTATCACCCACTGTAGATAATGCATTTCGATAGATGTTCATGTGTATGACGCAAGTAAGAGATGAGTTCACATCTCTTGGTGATAATTATCAGCAGCTGCAGAGGACAACCAATGACTTACAGTCGCAGCTTAATTTATTGTCTATTGAGAATGCCTCTCTGAACACCCGATACCAGGAATTACGCGAGGCTTATCACAAATTGGAACTAGAAAGCGAAGAAAAGACCAAGGACGCAACTGCTGACCTGGATAACTTATTAAGAGCCCAGACAGTCCGCAATGCAACGCTAACATGAAACATGGGCTTACTATGAAGACACCTAGCAGCCGCCAAGGAAGAAAACCAGCGCTTACAGGATCAGAACCGAGAAAACTTAGAAGCAGCGCTCGACCACCCAGACCAACCACTCAGTCCTAGCAGGTTCAAAGCCATTCCTTCAGACTCGATGAGGATGCTGCTAGAAGATCATGTAAGATTGCTAGATGAATATGACCGCATGAACGAGGAGTTACAGAAACTCAAAGAAGATCACAAATTACTCCAGTTACGAGAACCGGCACACCAAGACATACTAGCACCTGTGGACCCCTCTCCTGACCTAATAGAGGAACTCAACTCATTACGGGCCCAGGTATCGAACCTTGAATCAAGGATTGCAGTATATGAAGCACCACCAAGGCCAGATTCCCCACCTGAGCTTCCAGCTGAGGAAGAAACGGTCACCATCCCGGTGGAGGAAACATTTGAAGAAGCGTACGAGCCACAACCCATCCCAGGCGGACGCGTCACGGCCGAAGGTCAGATGACGTACGAACTTCCGACCCCCGCGTGGATGAAGACTATTGAGGAACTTGGAACAACGCACTCAGCGAGAGTAGAGGCACAATTACATGCCATGGAGATGATAGAAGAAATAATATTACAGTCTCCATTCTTTGCTCATTTGGCCCCGCGACAATACATATCTGGGCACGAGCTATAGTATAAACCATATTGTATGTTAATGGCTGAATACCAGTTAGCCATTGAGAAAGAGACAGGTAAGAAACCATCGCATGCGACTCAATTCGAGGAGGCCGATCTACCACTTGATGTGCAGCAAGGAAGGATCTATCAGCCAGAGTGGCGAAAAGATTTACTACAGCAGTATCTAGAGATGATGAGTACATGGGTAAAGGCACCTTTGCATTTGAAGTACAACCCGTGTTGGGGACCAGTGCCACGATGCCGCTCCTGGACTGCCTTTGCTATTAAGGTACAAAACAATAAGCAGTGCCAAGACTGGTTGAATTACCCCTATTTTAAGCCACCCATTGAGTTACCAACTGTTGGCTACATGATGGCTACAATTTGCCACTGGCTCCCTAGATTAAAGCATATGGACGATATAGCGGCGCATATGACTGTCAAAATCTTTGACATGATGCAAATGATTTTTAAAGTCTTCCGACGCGTCAAGGCACCCCATGTCAACACCCCGGGCTTTGAGCATGGCAATTTTGATCTGGTATATGATATGAGTACAACGCCATCGCTACGGGTGTGTTATGCCTGGCACTGCAGAATAAAGTACCTACGGGCGTGCTACAAGCAGACGTTCGAAGAGATGTTCACAACCAGCTTCTGGGAATACCATTCAGAGGTATTCATAAGCAGGCCTACACATTTATTACAATTATTTGCCTGTGAACGAATGGTCTATTCCACACACTATCAGCTCCCGCCACCGGAAGAACCGCAACCAATCGACTGGGAGAAACTCGAGGCAGATCTGGCCCGAGGCATTCGTATCTCCGAGCACACCCTCGCTCAAGACCTCCTACAGAACTATATCCGGCAGACCTCACAACAAGGTTCTGTCAGGGACGACAGAAGCGAGAGGGAGGGGGTGTTGGAAGCAGCCAGAGGCACAGACGACGCGGAAGCATGTAACGACGGAGCAGTGAGCCAGTGGAATCTCTTTTCAAAGAATCATGTTCTAAAAATACTTTCAAAAACCTCCAACAGTGATTTTCATCACTATTGTAACATATGTAACATAGAAAACCCCATTTTGTAATCCATAGCTCCATTTTGTGCAAGCCGAGGATTCCTCGAGCTTGAGGAGCTTAGGTAGAACAAGCGTATCAATTTTCGTTATTTTTAGACATCGTTTACCCTTCCAAATAGCATCTAGGACCTAATTTTTTAACTATGCCGGTCACTAGATGTGAAACCGGTCAAAACTAGTCTAGAAACTATAAAAAGAGCTAGAGAGCTCATTTTTGAGGTTGGTTAGTGTTGGCTAGTGTGATGTTAGAGTTCTTTTGAGCTTGTAATAGTGTTCTTGAGTAATAGAGCTAATTTCCCACCTTCCATTGTGTCTTGCTTGTCTCTTCATTGTGTGTGTGTATGTGTGTGTGCATCTTGGTGCTTCTCACCTTCACTCTCACTTCATCTCACGTTCACGATCTTCATATCACTCCTATCTCTTTCGCGGATTGACAATTAAGGAGGTGAAGCTTCTTAACGTGGTTCTCACCATTGTGCTAGAGCAACAGCATTGTTGGAGTGTTAAATTATTATTGAACAATGCATTGTTAGAGTGTTAAATTATTGATGTATTAATGTGTTTTTGATGTTTTTGATATAGCAGCTGAAGGTTCGTGAGGAGCGTGCAAGGCGTGAAAGGGCGGATATCAATAATCCGAATAATTATTATTTAGCTTGTAAATAAACCCTCGTAGAAGGTTCTATTGTTAGAAACAGTTAGAAAAGTAATGGTTAGAATAAGGGTCGTTGTAGACCACAATTTCTGTTATTGAAAGCAATTGCTTTCTGTAAAAGTTACCAACTTTTAGTTTCACGCTTGCTTTTTGAAGCCGCTCTCATGTAACCACTCTTTTCGACGTAATCAAAAGTCATATAAATACATGCACTCTGTGGACTGTCGAAACAGAGTGCATGGGGGGAGATTGCACCCAATACTGCGTTCAATCTCGTCTCTTGGTGTCTCTATTTTCCTGTGTGTTTTCCGCGTTCGTAACCTCTGTATGCGCGTGAACAAGATCCTGACAACAGATGTTCACAAAGCTCTTCCAAATTTCCATTTAAAGAGTATTGCCTCAACCAATCATAAATATAATTGAAACCAAACACCTATCCAATAGAATAGTGCAGAATGTGGATATAGATAAGAACAAATAAAGAGATACTTTGAGCATTACATTCCAATGAAAAAAGTATTACATAGGTTGAAGTTTACAAAGTTGGATAGGTTTTCTATGATAGAAGGTGATTGTATGTCTGCTCGACCTCATGCATTACACCATCTTCAAGCACTTGAGGAGTCTCAATAATCTTTTCTTGATCTAGAATTGGCTCTTCAAGGTCAACCATGTCTCCGGGCTTATTTGCTAATGGTGGCATCAATTCCCTTGAGGCGGGCTGGAATCTTTCTTTGTTATCAATATGATTTTTATACTTCTTGATCCTCGTCTATGCACTCATTAAGACCATTAATTTGCATTTTAGCTTACTTGGGCTTCAGCTTAGCTATGCAGTGCTCGAACAAGAAGCCAGGGTCATGCAAGTAAATGTGGTGGACGTTTTTTTTATCATGGAATGGAGATGAGCATGTGGTGATAAAAAAAGTTAGAGAAAACCAAATGTCTAAATCTAACTAAATCATTGCAAGAAGAATGCTTTAAAACCCCAAGATCTACTACTCAATTGCATGATTTTGATGCATGTAGCTCTAGATATGAGTGCTCAAAGTTATGAAGAAAGCCAAAATTTATACTTGGCATCGACTTTATGCATAAAGTTGATGCCAAGTATAAAAGTTTGACTTTTTTCCATATACTTGGCATTGACTTTATGCATAAAGTGGATGCTAGTGTAAAAGTTTGACTTTTTTCATAACTTTAACCACTCATATCAATAACCACAAGTATCCCAATCAAGCAAGTGAGTAGTGGATTTTGGGTTTTTTAAGCATTATGCATCAAATGGTATATTCATATTTGGAATTTTTTTTTTTATTGCAAGATATAATTATATGAGGCGTACTTGAGTCTCTAAATGAGGATTTTGACCCCTACAAAGAAATAGCATTTGTAATGTTTTAGTTATCAATCCTTTTTGGGAACATCATGCAGCATGATAACATAGATTATGAATAGACATGTTATACTTTATGGAATATTGGAATGTTAAATGGGTTTTAATGCCTTGAGGTTTTTAACGTGTTTTGTGTTTTGATTTAGCAGGTGAAGATCCATGAGGGTGTGAACGCGTATGGACTTATTCAAATATGTTTGCAGATATTTGGAAGAATACTTTTAGAAGATAGTTATTTTTAGAAGATAGTTATTTTTAGAAGATAGTATTTCTAGTTTATTTTTGTACAAATATTAGATGAAACATTTCTTTTTAAATAGAAAATTATGAGTTTGTAAATAAAGTAAAAGCACGCTTTTCGAAGCGCGGCCCTCATGTATCTTCTATTCAAGATGTAATATTAATTACCTATAAATACACATGCTCCGATAGATCCGTCCATCAGAGTATGTGGGGGGAGATTGTACCCAATCTGGTGTCGTCTCTTGTCTCTTTCTATTCTCTAAGTACTTTTGCATGATTTTGTTTCTATACTATCCTCTACATTCGTGTGTCTCTGAGATCTGAAGGGAAACATTGGTATTAGAGCCAAGGCGTCCACGGAGATGGTTTCGGCATTCGATTGTGATTCATGGTGTCTGTTCCGTTCGTGATTAGACATCTATCTCAATTGTCCAGTCTAGACCTAAGTTTTGGATCTCTACATAAGGCCATGGACCCTACTCAAAATATTGATGATTTTAGCTCACCCCTACCTAGGATACCAATCGAGCAACAATTAGAGCTTTTGTGACATGGACTCCAACATGCCCAAAAGGAGATTAAGGAACGTGATGCTGCACTCTGACAACTACAAAGTGACAATAACTTAGTTTAGGTAGTGAAGGCCATTATTACTGCCCAAGAATAAGGCACACAATCCATGTCTGGTGCTAAAAATTACCAATTTTCATGCTTTGATGGACGAAAAGATGGCCAATTTGTTCTTTCCTGGCTATCTCAATTTGAAAGTGAAAAAGTGAAATTTGTAACTAATTATTTGGTGGGTAAGGCCCAGTTATGGTGGAATGTTTTGCACCATAGCACCGAACACCCCACCACGTGGCAAGCATTTCAAGAAAAGATCAAGGAGTCCTTCCTTCCTCCTCAGTTTCACTTACATGCTTGTTGGTCATGGACAACTTTTGGGTGGAAAGACGGAGATACTGTATCTACCTATATTGAACGTTTTTGGCAACGACTATTACTTATCTCTTTACTTGAAATGATTCTTGAAGATACTTTACAATGGAAATATGAAGATGGTTTGGAGATGGGAATCCAAGCTAAGCTCAACACCCTATGTTCGATGACCCTCTATGAAGTTATTTCTTTTGCACATGATGCTGAGAAAGAGTTTCAATCCATCACCAAGCCCATTCTCTTACAATAAACACGTCAACGACCACCCCAATCAAGCCCACTTTTCCCTTCAAGCATCCCTTTTGTACTTTTTCTTCTCCTCCTTCTCAATGACCATCTACTTTTCAGCTTCCACCTATTTTTCAATGTCCTCCTCAATCCAATTTCTCACCCATACCCAAGACACACCCCTTACATCTTACCAAACCTCCAAACCCTCAAACTACGATGATGGATGCTCGACAAAAGAGGCCCTATATCACTTGCAGGAATTGTGGTAAGATTGTTCATACTAAAGCTAAATGTAGGTTCCGAACCAATGACATGAAGCCTCTTGGAGCTTAAGTACACAACATGGAGGTGGTTTCTGAAGACATTCAACCCAATTGGACTGAAGAAGCATTGGAACAAGATCTAAGTACCTTGGGTAACACAATTTCTATCCATTCTTTACTTTGCATGCCAGGTACTATTAATGGTAAAATTGTTAATATTTTACATGATGATGGTAGTTTGCATGACTTTATTTCTCATACACTAGTGAAAGATCTCCAATTAAACCCACTTCCTTCTATGTATAAAGTTAAGGCTGCATTTCAAGGAAATAGATATAATGTTACAAGCAAAGTGCATAATGTTCAGATTTGTATAGATCCATATATAGATGAATGCATATTCTTAATTGCTCCTTTGCAGTCCTATGATGTTATACTTGGTATGCCTTTTCTTCATGATGATAATACATGCATTGATTACCATACACACACCATGAGTTTTAAGTTTAAAAATCAAGATATTTCTTTGTCTGCAATGCATGAATTCCAACCGTTTCCATTAATTAGTCATACTCAAGTAAAACATGCATTTAGGAAAGGTTACAAATCATGTATTGTATTTGTTAATAAAATAGTTGATTACACACATACACTTCCTAATGCACATAAATCATTTATGGATTCCTATAAGGATTGTTTTATGGATGATTTTCCTTCTAAAGTACCACCTTCTAGGGGATCACTTGATCACAACATAGATTTAATTCTTGATGGGCTTTTGTGAATCTACTAGTTTGAGTATAGGAGCCTTTGAAACACTTTGTTTTAGAGTATCAAAACTCTCTTGCTGCTCTTGCTTCCATGCGAATGGAACTTTGTCTTGAACCAAGTTCATCATAGGCGTTGTTATGGATGAATAGGAAGAGATGAATCTTCAATAGAAACAAGAAAGTCCTAGAAATGATTGTAACTACCCCTCATCCTGAGGACTAGGCCAAGATAATATAAGTGAGACCTTCTTAGGATCCACTTGAACCCCATCGGCTGATACCACATGCCCTAGATACTCTATCCTCAGAAGAAACAACTAAGTATTCTCTGGATTCACATATAGCTGATTCTCTTTAAAACATTTAATACTAATCTTAGATGATTTTCATGCTCATGCATAGTCCTACTATGCACCAACAAATCATCAACAAAATTGACAACACACTTTCCAATGAACGGTCATAAAATGTCATTCATTAACATCATAAATATCACTGGTGCATTAGTCAAACCAAATGGCATGACCAAAGACTCATAATGCCCAAAACAGTTCCTAAAACCTGTCTTATCTACATCATGATCTCTTAATCTAATCTGATGGTAGCCACTTTTTAAATCTATCTTACTAAATACAACGGCTCCTTCTAGAGCATCTAAATGATCATCAATCCTAGGCATGGGATATCTCTGTCTGATAGTAATCTTATTGAGTGCTCAGTAGTCGACGCACATCCTATAAGATCCGTCTTTCTTCTTCACAAGAAGAACTAGTGCTACAAAGGGTGAATAGTTGGGTCTAATCAGCCCTTTCTATAGGCACGCGTACATGACCTTGCAGACTTCATTGTCCTCCTACAAACTCATTCAAAATGGTGGCCGATCAATCGAACTCGCTCCCGGTACCAATTCAATTCTATGCTCTATGTTCATGCAAGGAGGAAAATGTCAAGGTAATTCTTTCAAGAACAACTTTTGGAATTCTGCTCTCACTTTCACTGAAAGTGCTGAAGCATTCCAACTAGAGTCTCCATGATTGCATGAATCCATCATAATACACAACGAATGCATAAAATAAAGAAAATAAATGTACTTACAATCAATCTTAAGCAGCTTGGTAGCATTTACTAATCATGTCTTTTGGAGATCTGGCTCTCCACGGATTATTAGTTGCTTACCCTCATGCTCAAACTCATAAACATGCGAAGTAAAGTCAATGATTGATCTCTTCCTTGCATGCCACTTCTTACTAAGGACTACATCAAAACGTGTTAGTCTTGCTATCTCAAAATCCAATCTGTCCTCATAGGACTCGATCTGAATAGGTAGATGAACAACTTGTTGATCCCATGTCTCTATGCCCTTCCCATGGACTAACTCTATTGTGTAGGCATATTCTACTGGCACAATCTCTAGATGTAACTGATTGACTAGTCAGGAACTAATGAAATTATGTGTCGACCCAATGTCAAAGATTACCTTGATATGCTATCCTACCACGACTCCCCTCATGACAATGAGATCTATGTCAGGAAAGAGATATCCTTTTTGTGCCACTAGTGAAAGCACAACGTCTCACATAGTCGAGACCTTTTTCATGACCGCCATGCCACTATGGGAAATGATATCGGTGATGGGGAATCTCTAAAGTACTCATCAATATCACTCCCGGCCTGAGTGGGATTTATGACTATGGTGGTTTCTATCTTCTTTTTCTTAGGACAGTCCTTGAACAAGTGCTGCCCTAAACACCCATATCGTAATCCTTCTGTCATTGCCTTCTCTTTCTGCTAAGGGGTAAGAATAGATTTATTGTAAGCCCTCTCAGCCAGAGAAAACACTTTTCTTTTACGTACTACAACTGTCTTGATCATATGCATTTGTTTAGCTTCTCTAGAAGGTTGTGCACTGATCGAACCAGGAGTAGGTGTGTGGAAAGATCAACTGACCTTAGGCCATGTGGACCTCTAACCCTAGGAGCTTGTGCCCCTATGGCCATCCTCATAGACTAAAGCCATCTCCATGGCATGTGCCAAGGACTGCCATCTCTCATTCCTCACCAATGGTCTTATAGTTTCTCTTAGTCCCAAGATGAACTTGTGGACTTGGAGAAACTCATGGATAGTATTAGGTACTTTAAGAAGCACCTCTCTATACTTATCCGCATACTCTTGAACTGTCTAATTCTTTTGACTGATGAAGAACCAGGTGTGTAGTCTCTAGACGTCTCATCAAGCGGTACAAAATTATTGTAAAACAAGATTTTGAGCTGATCCCAAGTCTTGGGCTCTTTCTTATCTTGTTCTATCTTATGCCACCACCTATGGGCGACATCCATAAGGTTATATGTGGCCTACTAAACCTTGTTTCTATCGTCCATGATATGACATAAGTAGAAGCACTGCTTCCACTTGTTGAGCCACTACACAACAACATCAGGAGTCCTAGCACTAGTCGAGCCATGCGCTCTCTAAATTGGTAACTCGGTTACTCATGGTCTGAATGGATCTATGGGTTGCTCTTCCATGAGTGTATCTCTCCTAGAACGGGATGATGGTCTTGACTCCATACTAGGATATGGATTTTGGTCAATTTATGATTTTTATTGTATATTTTTTTTGTGTTTTCAAATAGTATGCTCTATGTATGCCTAAATAAGTAAGTGACAACAGATAAAAAAACAAATAACAAACCTTTGCTCAATGGAAAATGAAGAAACAAGAAAGTTTCAATATGTTTTGTATTCTTGAATGCATATGCATACTAATTTCTAGAAATTTTGGCAGCATAACATTGTAAGTTTGAAAATCGGAAAAATTATACCAAGTAATTGTCAAGCAACTTTTGTAATAACGGTGCTTACAAGCACAATTTAACTACAAATAGATCGAACGGGATTACACACCCTGACAAATTTCTCTTTCTTTCCTCGCTAACTTGCAAGAAAATACTTACCTATCCTTGCGAAGAAGAATACGTGCACTATACAATACAAGTCCACATCTTAACTACGTGTATAGTCTATATGTTATTCAAAATTGCATGTTCTATATGCAAGATGAAGTAAAAAGAAAGAAATAATGCATATTAATTGACAAAGAAGCTTATTCAGATGCCTAAGAGACAATTTGTAGGTTTTTGCATGTGCTAGAAATGGTCCACACTCCATCTGAATAGCTTTTCAAGTCTCTCTTGATAGTTAGTGCTTCAAAAAAATGCTCGAAAGAGGGTTGTTGATGATGAAAGATCAAACTCCAAGCTCTAAAAATACTGAGACTGAAGCCAAATTATGGCTTGCAACATCCTTTTGTCATACTTCAATGCGAAGAAAATAATCAAGTAGCCTAAGATCTATCATCTCAAACTCATTTCTCAAGCTACGAAAAATTCTTTCGATGGAATCTACATGACCTCCTATAATGATGAGATCACTTACATACTTTTCTCATAACATATAAATTTTCATCGCACGTACTTGTTGAGCTACAACTAATTTCTTAGGCACCCAAATTTGTACGGTATCGTGGTTGGCCTTCATTGATCACTTTGGTATCCAAATTTGGAGTACTCTTTCAGATATAGATCTTTGTTGTTCTGCTATTGTTCCCTTGGCTTTCTTTGTTGCTTCTTCCGTAACGTGTTAGACTGCAATGGTGTGATTGACTGCTCTCCCTTTCATACCCAAATCTGCTTCATGCCCTGAACTATGTTCTTCTTGAATTCTATTTGTCTATTTGGTATAGCAATTTTCTTATACCACTTCCCTTGCCTCTGTGGTTGAACTGCTATGGCTGCATTAGTCTTTGAAGAAGGAGAGACATCCACTCACTTTCGAGCCCGTTCTTCCCGATTTGAGTTCTTCTGCATCATAGATATTTTGACACATACAACATCTTCTTCTCCAAGATTAGTCTTAGAAGAACTAAGAGCATGTGTGACACCTAGATTTGTGATCATGCAATTCTCTAATTCTAATATAATGCATTGTTCATGTACCCAAACTTAAAGAAGTTGACTTCTTAGGTTTAAGTTGACTTCATGGTCATAGATCCAATCTTGACCCAAGACAAGTGGTAATCATTTGCTAATAAAAGTTCTTGCTAATGTCAAGCAACTCATTCCAAGCAAAACTTTCAAGTAATAACTTCAAAATCTTCTGAATCCACTTCAACAATTGAACTATGTTTGAAATATGAAAAATAGCTTCATTGATTTGACATAGCTTCACTATTAGACTCAGTTCTCTGAGTACACATCCCATTTTGCAAACATCTTTTGGTCGATTGTAGATGAGAGTAATAGCTTCAAAATGAGCTATCATTCATGAAAAACTTTGCACTATACTGTGAGATCTGACCTTGAGAAAATCAGTGAAAATTGCACCAAAAAAATCGTAATTGTCAACTAACTTTCACATTGATATGAAAACACTTAGAATTCTTTACACAAAAGAAATTAGATCAAATTCTTTTACACAAACATGTGTTATTTGCTAGAGAAGATGTTTACAAAATTTCTTGGCTTCATTCTGCTCATAGCCATGGAAAATTCTCCTACTTTCAATAGCTTTTCCTCAACATCTCTCTCAAAAAAAACCTCACTACATCTCTACACACATTTTGACTTAAAAATCAAGTTGTAATTATGTTCCTCAACTAGAAATGACTTATATAAATATGGTCTATATACTCCTAGAATCAAACTCGTAATTCTAGAAGTTCTATGCCAAAATTAAACTCTAAGTTTGCACTATATTACAAGTGTGAATTTGTCCCTTCACTTAGGCTTAATTTTCTGAGTATTTTGCTCTCACTTCTCTTTGTCTTTCTTCTTCCTTCATATGACTTCATAATGGTTATGTCTAATTAGTGAGTGAAGCCCCAACAAAAACATCTAAATGTGGTTTCTTGGGAACCTCCATAAATTGACTTTCAAGTCCAACAATGTAGTTTAGATCACGCCATGTAATTGTGAGATATATCAAACTTCCCACAATTTTCCTGTACATAGTAGCATTTTCCAATGCTTCACCTAATGTAGTATCCAACTTCAAATTCTGATCTAAGGGAATATAAATTGTCTTATAATCAGCCATACCATACTTTTGCAGCATATTCAAGGTTTATTGCCTTTGTGACATCCATATACCTATTTTTGTATGTATAAACTCAATGCCCAAGAAGTGGCGCAGCACACCAAGATCTTTCATGTCAAATTCTTGCATAAGGAGTTGCTTTACCTCTTTAATGCTTGCGTCATTGTCACCTCCTACAATCAGGTCATCAACATAAATAGCCACAATTGTAATGCCATCATCACCTTTCCTTGCATATAATGAATGATCTGCATCACACATACAAAACCCAATGGTGGTTAAGTAATAAAGAATCCTTGCATGCCATGCATGAGGAGGTTGCTTAAGTCTATACAAAGCCTTTTGCAACCTGCAAAAATATTTTGGGTGTTTTGAATCTTCATATCCTTGTGGTTGGTAGATGTATACTTCTTCCTATAACTCAACATGTAGGAAAGCATTCTTCACATCCATCTGATGCAAAGTCCATCCTTTTGCTATAGCTAATGCAACAAGTGTTCTGATAGTAGACATTTTAGCTACAGGGCTGAATGTTTCCTCATAATCAATGTCATATGTCCGTGCATATCATTTTGCTACCAATTGTGTTTTGTACCTGCTTATGCTACCATTAGCATTGTGCGTTACCTTGTAAACCCACTTGCAACCTATGGGTTTCTTTCCTCGGTGCAATGGAACCAGCTTCGATGTATCATTTCCATAAAGTGCAACCATCTCCTCATCCATAGCTTTTTCCCAATCTACATTTCCAATTACATCTTCAAAACAAGAGGGCTCAACATCTTGTATTACCTATTTCATGTGGCCACAATGACAAGCGATGTAACTATCATATGTCAATTGTTGCACTGAATTCCGCATCCTCTTAGATCTTCTTGGTCCTAGGTCACTTCTTCTTGTATCATCTGCATGTGCCTTTCTTACTCTTGGATTCTTCATAGAGGGAAATCCAAGTTCCTCATCAAGACTCTTTTCTAAACCGCTTGAATCTCCATCAATGTCTTCAAAACCTACACATGTTCTTTTCTTTACCTTTCCTAGATGTATTTGATGCATTTTTTGGATTCAAATTTCCATGCAATCTTCCATTCCATGGATTTGAGTTGGAACTATTGCTTGGTGATTCATCTGGTCCACTCAATACTTGAGATTCTGCAGTTGATTTTTCAACATTTTCTTTGTCATTTGGTTCAAGATTAAGTCCATCTTTGGCATCTACATAGAAGCTTGACATTTCATCAAATACCACATCTCTACTCACCTTCACTTGTCATGTGAGTGGGTTATAACATTTATATCCCTTTTGCTCAAGGCAATATCCAATGAAGGCACACTTTTCTACTTTTGGATCAAGCTTCATCCTCAACTCATCTGGAAGATGTATCTTCACTTTGCCTTTCACAAGTTGCATTCATTATCAATGTTGAATCCTCCTTCTGATTTGAAGCATAATTATAGTAGGTATTGTTGTATTGTTGACTTTGGAATCCTCTACCTACATTTCTTCCGAAGTAACCTCTACTGCCTCTACCTCTGAAATTACCTATTTGATTTCTGCCAACTCTTCCTCTTGAATTAAAGTTCTGATTATATCCACCATTATTATGAGTATTATGCCAACAATCATGAGCTAAGTCATTTGTCTTAACACAAATCCAGCAAGCTTTGACTCCATCTTTATTACTTTTGCCTCTTCCTCTGCCTTTGCCACCTCCTCTTCCTCTTAGGAAGTTAGCTTGGCTAGTGGTTCCTTCATCTTCATTTGCTTGTTGCTTCCCTTTGCTATTCTTCTTCTTATCCTTTGAATACATTGCTTGACCTGCACTTTTATCACTTTCACCTTTGACATCCTGCTCAAAGGTTAGCATGTGTCCTAGCAACTGATTTAAATCAGGAGTAAAATGATCTAGTGATAATTTAGTTGACAAAAGGAATGGCTTCCATTTGTCATCATCTCTCAAACCTGTGAGGATTTGCCTTACCAATTTATCCTCCTCAATATCTTCATCAACTTCTCCTAATGCATCTGCAATGTCCTTCATCCTTGTTACATAATCTGAGATGGATTGAGAGGCCTTCCTCTTGAATGTGGTAAACTCTGCCCACAAGGATGCCTTCCTTGACTTTTTGGTGTTTTGGAAATGCTCCTCCAAAGCATTCATATATCACTTGCACTTTCAAGACCTCTAATGTGAGGTAGCAAGTAGTCATTAACTCCCATATAGATAATGCTCCTAGCTTGAGCATCTCTCTTCATCCAAGTCTTCAAATCTGACAATTCATCCCTAGTTGGAACACTAGGATCTCTGAAATGTGGCTTTTCTTCTTCACCTGTAATATAACCTATCAAGTCTTTTCTCATAAGATGAGCTTCCATCCTCATTGACCATGTTGGATAGTTCTCTCTATCCAATTTCTCTATCTGAAGAGAATCTCCCATCCTTTCTTCACCTGTGTATTAAATCCTTCAAGCTTTATGAGGAATAAGATTACCTTTGCTTTGAATAAAGTTCATTTTGTCTTCCTTGATATCTTCTGGCCTCCTTTTCAAGATTTGCTTTCAAGCTTTCACCCTTTCTATCTTCAAATGTTGAATTCTTTATAACTGCAATAGTCGGGGTCCTCCTTTCTTCAATTTTGATGCTTCATACTCTGATACCACTGATGGAGAGTGTTAATCTCCAAAAGAACAAGTTATTCTTGAAGTTAGAGCACCTCTATATCAAGAATAACTTAAAACCTTCACCAGTTTGGAGGATCAGTACTCAATTTCCAAATCTTGAACAAACTGTGAAGAAGGTGACTACACAGAAAGTCTGCTGCACATAACTCACTCATTGACTTATCAAATGTGTAAAGTTTTTGATAAAAATTTGCACAAGGTGTTGCCTATAGCCTTTGTGCACCTCCTTCAAGTTAATTCATTCCAAAAGACTCAGATCTTGATAAATCATCTTAACAAGTCACCTATGTCCAAAACTGTAGTTATTTACAGTGGGCTTTGACACCTACAACTTCTAAAGCTTGGTTCTCCCAAACTAGAACCCATTTAATTAAATGCTTTTAGCCATAGCTATTTTACCTTCCAACTTAAAGAATGAGTGCTTGCTTGCTCAAAACGTTACATTGTGGAAGGAGAACTGACCAAAACATTAGCATCAAATTTTGCACCTCCTACAACTTCTCTTCTTTACATTTACATATAGAATTAGACTTGTACAAAAGCATTTCATAAAAGACTCAACACAGAAGGAGAACTCTCATAAATATCGGGCACAACTCTTATTCATTTCTGGAAAACTTTACATCTAAGTGATGAGAGAGATCTTACTCACTTCTAAAGTGTCTAATGACTCATACAACTTCTAATTTCTCTATTCACATGCTCTCTCATATTTGCCCTGACATTTTTCCTTGTATATATAGGCAAATGTGTACAAGTTCATCACAATACAAAAGTATAAGTGAACTAACTCTAAATTAATGTACATATGTATACACATCTTCATTCTGTGAACATGTACTTTCTTCATACTTCATATCTTGATCTTTTCTTCAATCCTTGACTTCAAAAATTCATTAAAACTTCAATTGTTGATTGCCTTGCACCAACAAACATCTATTCACACTAGGCAAAATATTCTAAATTTTGTTGATCTGTTGTCCATGTTGATTATTGAAGAAAAGAATCTTGGTGAGGACTCAAACTCCCAAGGAAAAGCTAGTTCTAAGTAGCTATTCTACTCTGGTAGAGGAAGAGTCAGAGGTAGAGGCTTCGAAAGTGGAAGAGGAAACAGTAACCAAGAACAAAGTCAACATCAGAATCGTGAAGGAGGTAGAGGACAGTTTCGAGACAGGGGGAGCCAAAGAGGCCGTAAAAATTTCCAAAGAAAAGATTTAGGTAATGACAGTAAAAGATTCTAGAATTGTGGTAAATCTAGACATTTTGAATGTGCTTGCAGGTTGAAGAATCAAAATAATGTGATGACACATCACACCCTATCAAGCATACAGGAAACATAGCACTATCTATAGAGGATGGGAAGATAAAACATCTTGTTGATGTGCTGCATGTTCCAAATATAACAAAGAATCTAGTTTCTATTGGACAAATGGTTGACCAAGGTGTAGAAGTCAAGTTCAATACTGATGGGTTATATGTAGAAGAATACAAAGAGGATGGTCGATTGGTTGCCAAAGGAAACAAAGTGGGTAGCATGTTCACCTTAGTTGTGAAAATTACTGAAATGAATGCAGGCATGTTTGCAAACAGTGCAGGAGTTATTGCTGATATAGAGATCTAGCACAAACGAATTGGACATGCAAATTTACAAAGGATAAAATTGATGGAGTCAAAGGAGATTGTCAATGGACTACCAAATTTCAAAGTTGCAAAAATGCAAAAGGTATGTGTAGCATGTCAATTTGGTAAACAATCAAGAGCATCATTTTTGCATGACAAGCATGTTAGGGAGAATGTGCTAGAAATAGTACATACAGATGTTTGAGGTCCTACAAAGACCACATCTATGGGCGGTTGCAGGTTTTATGTTACTTTCATTGATGATCATACATGGAAAGCATGGGTATATTTCATGAAAGAGAAGAGTGAGGTGTTCACGCACTTCTAGAATTTTAAAGCTATGGTGGAAAAGCAGATAGGGAAGTATATTCAGACATTAAGATCTGATGGAGGAGGTGAATACATGTCAAATGAGTTTAGCAATTTTCTAAAAATTCATGGAATTCGACATCAATTTTCATGTAGGTACACACCACAATAGAATGGCGTTACTGAATGCAAAAATAGACATATTGTAGAAATAGCAAGAGCCTTGATGGCTGAGAAGAAGATGCCTCATTGTTATTGGGCAAAAGTTGTGCATACGATTGTATACATCATGAACAGAACTCCAACTGTTGTTGTACATGGTGTTACACCTAAAGAGAAGTTCACAGGGAAAAAGCCAAACTTATCACATACAAAATTTTTTGGTTGTATTACATTCTCCTACATCGACTCAAGGTGTAGTAATCACCTGAGTGGCAACATAGCTTTGATGATTGATTTGGAGAATAAGGTAACTAATCATGTAGTTCAAATAGGTGATAATACAAAGCACAATGTGAAGTCAATTGGACCAGTGAAGGACAAGGATGGAAGTACTCTCTTGAGTAAGGTTTTGTATGTTCCTACAATTCCAAAGAATCTGATAAGTGTAGGATAAATTCTTGAAAAACGTTATGACATTAGGTTCACTAATGAAGGAGTTTTTGTGGAAGACCCTAGCAATGGGTATAAACAAATTGTTTCAGGGAAGAAAGAAGGAAGATTGTTCACATTGAAGATTCAAGGTAACATTGGTCATGCCTTATTCACCTATGGAGGACATAAGATCTCTGAGTTAGATCTTTGGCACAAAAGGCTTGGAAATTTCAATGAAAGAGGTATCAAAGATATGATTAATAATGGTTCAGTACTTGGGTTGCCTAATGTTGCAGGTCAACATATGACATACAAATGTGAGGCATGTCAATTAGGTAAGGCTCATAAGCAATCTTAGTCCAAGCATGGTTTTATGTATTCAGAGAAGCTTGAATTGGTACACACTGATGTGTGGGGACCATCAAAGGATTTTAGTATCAATGGTTCAAGGTATTATGTGTTTTATGTTGATGATGCAACCAGATGGATCACTATCTATGTGATCAAAGATAAGTCAGAGGTGTTCGATACATTCAAACATTATCATGTATATGCAGAGAGAATTATAGGTCAAAAGTTGAAGAGACTAAGGTCAGGTGGAGGGGGAGAGTATTTTTCTAATGAGTTCAGTGATTACTTGTGGAATGTAGATATAAAAAGGGAAATTACTTGCAGGTACTCTCCTCAACAAAATGGTGTAGCAGAAAGGAGGAATAGAACTCTTGTTGAGTTTGCAAGATCCATGATGAAGGAGAAAAATTGCCCAAATTATTTGTGGGTTGAGGCTGTAAATACAGCCACATATTTGGTTAATAGATTACCATGTAAATCTTTGCAGGGTATGACACCATATGAGGCATGGTGGGGTAAGAGACCTACCCTAGATCATTGCAAAGTATTTGGATGTTTGGCATATGCATATGTGCCATCTCAATTAAGGCACAAATTGGAACCTAAAGTTGAAAAGTATGTGTTCATTGGATATGATGATAAGCAGATTGGATATAGGTTGTGGAGTCCATCCACAAAACTATTCCTTGTATCAAAGGATGTTACATTTGATGAGCAAGGTACTTGGTATGCAGGTACAATCAATATTTATGTAGGTTATGAAGAAGTTGTGAATCAAAAGAAATGTAAATCAAAGGTTTAGACATTTGATGAAGAGGAGAACAATGAAGTATAGGTTGAAGTTGAAGAAGTGCCAAGGTTTGATCTAGAATGTGATGAACCAGAAACCTCAAGAAGTGGAGAACTCAGAAGGTCATCAAGACACAAATGGCAACCTACAAGGTATAGCTATGACACTTCTTTTTTGGCTACCAAAGATTATGCTTATATGATAAAGGCAGATGAAGACCCTTCTACATATGAAGAGGCAAAAGGTAAGGAAAATTGGGAGAAAGCTATGCAAGAAGAGTCTGATGCATTGATGGAGAATCAAACATGGGATTTGGTTCCTAAACCAAATAGTGAGAAGATCATTGGATGCAAATACAAAGAGGTTTGCAGATGGAAGTGTGTCTAGGTATAAAGCTAGACTTGTTGTGAAGGTTTGGCTCAGACATATGGTATAGATTATGATGAGACCTATAGTCCTGTGGCAAAGATGACAACCATCAGGACACTCATAGTTATTGTTGCATGTAAAGGTTGGAAATTATGTCAATTAGATGTGAAGAATGCTTTTCTAAATGTTTACATTTCAGATGATGTTTTCATGGAGCAACCACAAGGATTCAGAAATGAAAGGTATCCAGATCATGTATGTAAGCTCAAGAGAGCTTCGTATGGTTTGAAGCAGGCCCCAAGGGCATGGAATTATAGACTTGTGAAGTTCTTGAAAGAACTTGGTTTCCAAGTATCTAAAGCAGATAGTAGCTTGCTTGTTAAAGCAAGTGATGATGGGTTCATTTACATGTGCATATATGTTGATGATTGTTGCAGAGCTAAATAGAACACAAAGCAGAGAAAAAGACGGGCCCCAAAATTTTTCCGATTTGGACATCATATCTTTGTATCATAACCATTCTTGTAGTATATTTTCCGTTGTAAATGCACTATAGGAGTCCTCTAGATGCATCCCCTCAGAAGATTAGAAACTTACCCATGTAAAATAGTAGGAAATTAGTCTTTTAGTGAATAAAGTGCCGGTCTCTTGTGTGAAAGGATCATTTTTAGGGCACAAGTATATAAGTCAATTTGTGACTCTTTGTAAAGACTTTTTGCCATTGTGAGAATCAAGAGCACATAAATTCGAATTTGTGTCTTCTTCTCTCTGTATCTTCTTCTTTGTGAGCTTGTGTGCATGTGTATTGCTTGGAAAGAGTGTTAGGAAGTGTTGTCTATTCATGAAAGTGTTTGTTTGCTGTTGTTGAGGTGTGTGCGAAGTGTAGGAAGCGCTGAAGTGTAGGAAGGTTTTTCCCACGACTCATTATTTCGCTCATAACTTGAGGTAGGAGTGTCAGAATTGAGTGAAACGACTGTGATTGGATGCGTCTTCTTGAGAGCTTCGAAACGCATATGCTATTCGGTATATTTGGAGTTCGGAGCTGAGAGAAAAGCTCAATTTATTGTTGGATGCTGCACGAAGTATCGTGACACCATGACTGTCAGTTGAAGCTTGTTTGGATTAATCTTTGCCTTGTTTACACTCTTGAGTAGTTATTGCATTGATCATCACATGATTGCATGTCCTCATACACTCGGCTAGGTTTGTATACTCATCGGATTGATAATTAAAGCGTGAATCCCCACTATATGCACTTGAAGGGGATTGAGGTATAGTCTCTTTCTTCACAAGTCCCTGAGTTGGTACTTAGGTCAACACGTTTTTGGCGCCGTTGCCAGGGAGTGTCGAATCAAACGGAGGCATTCGTGTGATGGTAAGTAGCTTTTTGCATTGAAGCGAGAGGAGGAGTGGTGATTTCTCTTCTTTGGTAAGTCACTTTCAGCCGCACTTACTACTTCTCATTCTTGGAGTGTGTGTAGTGAGTTGTTAGTTTAGGGAAGTGTGTGGAGTGAGTAGAATAGGTGCAGTAGGAAGTTAGACTAGATTCCATTCTCTTTTCTCTTTGTTCTTTTAGCCTTTTAACTAGGAAGAATTTTTCAAAAAAGTATAAAAACCCAAAAACTTGTCTTTTGTACTTCACTTGTGCTCAAAGAAAGTATCGTGAGATTCTGAAATCGAGTATCGTGGACGAGGAGTTGAGCAATCCGAGCTACGCAGAGCTAGTCAGGAGGGGTAGAGGGCTGAGATAGAGTCCTAAGGTAAGTTCTTGTTTCATTCCATCAACTTCATTGCATAACTCAAGTTTTTCAGAAGGAAACGATCTACGTCAGGTATCGTTTAGGACTACAGGGGTGAAAAAGTGTGATTTGGATGAATCAGAGAGTGAGGAGAGGGTAGAAGAACCTGTAAAACATCTGTGTGCAATCAAAATTTAAAAAAATCTAGCAAAAAATTTGAAAAAGGGTCAAGTATCGTGTTCTCCCGCGGTCGAGTATCGCGATACTTAGCAAGTATCATGATCTCATGTGGTTGAGTATCGCGATATTTCCCAGATATCGTGTATCGCATTGCAAAGATCGCGATACCTATCCAAGATCGTGTATCGTGTGTTGTCACCGATCGCGATACCTACAGTGTATCGTGTATCGTGATCTATCGATCGCGATACTTGAGAAGTATCGTGTATCACATTTGGACAAGTATCGTGTATCGTCGCTGGAAAGATCGCGATACTTCAAAAATATCGTGTATCGTTTGAGCAAAGTATCGAGTATCGTTTTCAACCAAGTATCGTGTATCGTGTCTGCACAGATCGCGATACTTGTCACCAATCGTGTATCGTCTTTATCAAAGTATCGTGTATCGTGTGGTCCAAGTATCGCGTTATCCAAGTATCGAGTATCGTGGTTCACAGATCACGATACTTGAGAAGTATCATGTATCGTTATAGCTCAAGTATCAAGTATCGTGGGCATCTAGATATCGTGTATCGTGTCTTCACAGATCGCGATACTTGTCACCGATCGTGTATCATGAAGTTCTGAGCTGAGTATCGTGGCTTGAAAAGTTCATTTTCAGTCAATTCCCAGCCAAAATTTCTCTAGAATTCTAATCCATAGTGAAGAGTTCTAGAAGCTAGAGGTTAGCAAGGACTGGTCAGAGCTGTTAAGTGGATGAACCTGAGATCTGGAAGAACCCTAGGAAGCCGAAGAAGTGTAATCTCTTCTGTAGGTAGTATAGCCGAACCTAGTAGCCGTTCACATTACTCGGAGACCTCTAGTGAGTCAGAGGAAGAAATTCCCATGGCTTCAGAAGATATGCAGAACACAGTTCCAATGATTGGCATGATGTCAATTATTAAGGGAGAATACCGGACCTCCTTGGAGTATGTGAACACCAACCTAAAATGAGATCCCTATTTATTTGGATGGTCTAAACAGATCAGTGGCTAGGTTAAAGAAGGCTTCAGAGGCTTACATAGTGCCTAGGCCAGCACTCAAGTATGTAGGAGGACTTTACATGGACAAAAGAGATATCCAGTACGTTGTCATGGAACACCCGGAAAACATTAATGAACATGGGGAAGAAAACAATGCTTCAAACCTAAATGGGGAAGGGAATGAAGAGCAAGTAACTACACCTAGAGGGAGATCTACTGTTGCTAGGATTTGGAGAGGAGACCTAATTCCTCAAGATGACTCCCTAATGGATGTATACTTGATCAATGGAATGGAGCCTCTCCTTAGAGCACATTCTTCAATATGGGAAGCTGCCCCTAATCCTGTTACCATCTATGAGTTACAAGATCCTGATTTCTCCACCATCATCACCTATTTGGATAAGAATCAGAGAAGATATTGGCCCTTAACAGAATTAGAAAGAGCCGAGTTGAAATATTAGAATATTCCAGTGTTTCCCCCTAGGGACCAAGCCACTACTTCATGAAACCCACTTGGAACGTCTCAGAATGATTCATATCAACAGTCGGGGCAAACACAACAAACACAAATCCCGGTCAGACCACATGTGCAGTTTGCAATGCCTGCAACTAACCCTAATTACCGACCTCAACCACCTGTTGACCCAAGACATGGAATTCCTGCCCCAGTCAGACCACCTGTAGCAAGAGGACCAGGCATACCCATAGGAAGACCAATTTTCCCAGTAATGCCTAGACCGCCCGAAGCAGGGAGAAGATTAAGGCCAATTCAAGTTGCCAAATGCATGAGAAACCACTACGATGGCTCTAGTGAACCTTACAATCATATAACCGAATTTAAACAAGTAATCAGAGCCGAACAAGTAGAAGATTTCTTAATCCAATATGAGTCCTTTGGTCTTACTTTGTCAGACACTGCGTTAGCATGGTTCCAGCCATTGGACCCTAATAATTTTCAAAACATGGAACAAGTCTATCAAGAAATGATTGAGGAATTCACTAAGTCGGGAATTAAAAACAACTCATCATCATTGATCCATAGCTTTAGGCAAGCCCCTACAGAATCAATAAGATTGGCAGCAAGAAGATTCAAGCAGTATGTGGACAGATGCCCAGTGGAAGAGAGACCTACTCAAAATAAAATGGTGTCATTATTTTTGGAAGGATTATTGAACGGATCATTAAGATCTTTGGTATATGTAAAGAGAGTTCAAACCTTGCAAGAATGCATGAAGGAATGTATAGACCTAGAAGACAACCTAGCAGAAGATTTGAAAATACCTCAAGGTAGCTTGAAAAGTGAAGATTCGACCAGTAGCACATCAATCCCTAAAAACAATGTAGAGGAAATAGCCGATTTGGTAGCAAAGAAGTTGAACATTCAAGGACAGAGGAACTACCCCAGTAACCCTGTAGCTCAGTGATGAGTAGCACCTCCTTTAATGTCAATCCGGGAAGACGTGAGGATGGTATGAAGACCTCGAGCAAGTGGCGGCACAAGTGCGTGAGTGAGAAGCACACAAGCATGCACACACATACACACACACGCGCACACACGGCAAGACAAAGAGAGAGAATCAATGGAGTTCTTTAGATTACTTTCAATAGCTCTTACAAGTTCGTTTCAATTACAATCTACCCCAAAAATGAGCTCTCTAGCTCCTTTTATAGTTTTTGACTAGCTTTGGCCCTGTCCAGACCTAGTGTCCGGCCTAGTTAAAAATTAGGTTCCAGGGCTTATTTGAGGGCTCAAACGAAGTCTAAAAATTATGAAAATTGGTACGATGGTACTTCTAATACTCCTCAAGCTTGAGGACTCCTCGGCTTGCACAAAATGGAGTCTAATCTACCAAAAACGGGATTTACAATGTTTGTGTAGTGATTAAAATCACTTGAGTTGTACATAATCTATGGGAAAAAATGATCTGGCCTTGTTGCCGTATTGTGCATGACTCCTTTGTTGCTTTGTATGCCTTGTTGCCGTATTGTGCATGACTCCTTTGTTGCTTTGTATGCCAACACTCCCCCCTTCCTAGCGTCTGTCGCCCCTGACAGACGTTTGTTCCCTCGGGTGGTCGATGTAATATTGGATGACATTGGTGGCCAGTTCATGTTCTCCTATCCTTAAGCCTCTTGCTAGATCAGCTTCCAATGCATCCCAATTTATTGCACCAGGGGTTTCGGGTTGCGGGGTGGTGTAGTACTCTGAATACATTGCTTGTTCACAAGCAAACAGTTGAAGCAGATGTGTTGGCTTTGGTGCGAAAACCTCCGAGTGATACTCCCAGAAACCTGATCTGAACATCTCTTCGAAGGTCTGTTTGTAGCAGGCGGGGAGGTATTTGATACGTGCATGCCAAGCGTAAGCCACACGAATACTGGGGGTGGTTGGAGGGGCCGCGGTTGGTCCTTGTTGGTGTTCCTGCTTCAGTTGTCCTAGCTCTTCCGATAGCTTATCATGTGCTTCGAGCAGCATGGCATAATTTTCCAATATGATCTTGATATTATCGGGGGTCACTGCTTGAAACTTGGATGGGCTGATGGGTGCCCCCGGTGTGCTCTCAATAGCTGCCTCCAGGTTCTCTTGATTTTGTATTTGCAGACGTCTGTTCTCTTCCTGAGCAGCCGCAAGATGGCGTTTAAGTAGCGCCATATTTCGCTGAAGTTTTGAGTTGCGTTCCAGCTGTGTCCGTAGGTGACCTTCGACCACCTGCACCGCTTCCTGATCTACGTTCTGTAGCTGTACCTCCAATATATTATGGGCTTCTTGGAGGGTTTGGAACTGTGTGTGGAGGCGAGCATTCTCCTCTTCTAGTGCCGCAAGGCGGTGCTGTAGTGTCGCTGAGTGCTCTTGCATGCGTTCGTTTTGTTGCTGGAGCTGAATGTAATCTGTTCTTAAATTTGATATACAAGCCAACATGGTGTCCAATGCATTTCCTATAGATGAGTGTGGGTTGTTTATCGTGGGAGATGCATGGGAAGGGAATTGGGGAAGGGAGACAGTGAATGATGTGTCTACGGAAGTTGTGTGTGTGGGTGAAATTGGTGGAGGGGGAACGGGAGGAGGTGAAACCGTGGGTGGAGGTGCCGTGGGTGGTGAAATGTCCATACCTTCAGGAGTGGATGTGGGTGTGGGGTCTGCCATATACATTGGTATGGTAGGTGGTGTATGTGTGGAAGTGGTGAATAGATGCGAAGTGGGGTGGGGAGCTGAAAAGGCAGGGAATGGTTGAGAGCCTGGTTGAAAAGCCCTAGCAAAGATGTCATGGAGGGATTGTAGAAATGGAGAGAGGGATATCGGGGGTTGGGGTCGTAAATTTGAGAAGGGTGGAAAGGGTTGCGTGGTAGTAGGGAAGCCCATGAATGTGGATCTGGGGTCAGGATGACCCGTGGCTGAAGGCATTGGGGATGGTTGTCCTAGGGCAGGCTCGGGAAGGGTTTCGGTGGGTTGTGTAGTGATGGGGTTTGCTTCAAAAGTCGGGTTATCAGTGGTAGAGAATAGGGTGGCACTGGAGATGGGAGTACGGAAGATGAAGGTGGGGTTGGTGGGTTGAGCAGTCGATGTGGTTTCCACTGTTTCTCTTCTAGGAGGTGATGGTGGGGGAGTGGATGGTAGTGGTTCGGTGGACTCCTCATGGGTGGCGGGGTGCTGTTGACTAGCTGTTTGGGAGGTTGGTGTAGTAGTTGGCTCTTCTGCAACTGTAACGGGAATTTGGATATTTTTACCTGAGCGAGGTCGTGTCTGGAACCTTCGTGGGTCATATTGAACTGAAGGCCTCTGAATGGCAGTGCGCACAGCTTCTACAACTCCATATGTTTCTGCCATCAATAAGAGACCTTCCCTGTACTCTGAGTCAACTCCTGCTTCTTCCAACAACTGAGTCATAAGTACTCTGCTGCTCTGTTCAGTGAGTAACTGCTGCGATCGCACTCTTTCCATAATCTGATACAGCCTTCGGAGTTCTGCTGTATATGCTGGGGCTTCGGTGGTCTCTTCTTCATACGCTTCTTCTTCTTCCGGGTGTCCGTGTTGTTGACTTTGCTGAGCGTCACTCCAATGGACATGTCTACCGTCTGTAGACTTTCTTCTTCTTCGTGAGGATGTGCCCTGCTCCTCTGCCTCTGAATAAAACTCCACATCAGAGAATTGTGTGCTTTGTAGGAATGCTTCGAAATCCTGGGGGTCCAGTCCTTCAGCCTCTCCAGTGGCAGCAAATTCGAATTCAGGTGTAACAGGAGGAGCCGATGGGGTAGGTTGTGTCGTAGTGTCAGATTCCGACCTGGGTATCCTAATGGTAAAGGGAGGTACAGTGCCCTCTCTTAATGGTGATGCCTCAGGAGTAGTCAGGACTTCCCTTGTCTGGACACAAGGGATCGCGCCCCTCATGCGCTTGGACTGATGTGTGGACGTCTTGAGCCTTTTAAACATTTGTAATTGTGCCCAAGTTAAGGCACGCTCAATGGGGACATCATATGCCAAGCATCGGTAAATGATGCGTGTGATTGCACAGCATCCGTTCACCACTAATTTCCTAGAAGCCCGTTTGTTTGCTTCATACAACTGATCTATAATCCACACTGGTAGCTTAATAGGTAACGCACCTGCTTCCGCCAAGTAGAGAGCAAACCAGATCTTCTTGTGTGGTTGCGTGAATCGGTCTTGACCGGGGAAGGCAAAATGTTGCATGCACATGCGGAGAGGGATGGACACATTTGGGGTGAGTGCTGCCATGTCTTTCAGCTTCACTAGTTTCCTGTCCTTCATGTTGGTTGGAACGAGAGCATCCTTTTCTGAGGGTACATGCGTGCCATGCATATTTAAAGCGTCACTTACCAGCTCCACAGTAAGTTCAAACCTCTTCAACTCGTTGTTGCCCAGCAATGAGGGGAGAACAAATGATCCGGGTTGGTCCTTATCTTCATGAGCTTGTAATGTGGAGACCAGATAGTAACATCGGAGGAGATCGGGTTTAGGTAGTGGGGCTTCAAAATATTCTGCCAACCCTGCTCGTTGCCATATGATCTGGAGGTCCTCGGTGTTCTGTAAAGTCTCGAACTCCTTGGAGAAAAATTGGAATCGCACCCATGATCTGTCATACTCGCATTTAGACTCCCAGATATACTTAGCCTCTCCTAATGGACCGGGCATGCCATTGAACCAATGAGAATTGGCATGGACTCGTTCCGTGATTCCTGTAGGTGGGTCTGGCACCGGAAGTTGCTGAAGGTGTTGCATCTCCACTGGTCGTTCAGTCGGGGGCACATCCACGGGTAGACTATCCACATCAATTCCCGCAGTGAGTATCCCTACTTGTGAGCCCGAACCTGTCGCCTCTGCCATTTTACTGCTTGCCTTCTGATTCTGTGAGAATATAGAAGCATGTGTTAACATCGTAATGGACAGAATAAATCCGTTGCTGTCCCCGTTACAACATTAACATGAGGCAGATGATGAGTTAGTGGTTAGTAAGTGCACGAAGACAGTGAGTGTAGTTAATGTTTGTGTATTCCTAGGAGACTAATGTCGTTAGTAAGTGGGGGTGAATTTACAAATTGGGGTAGGGGGGTTTAGTACAGGTCTTAGACTGCCAGATGCAGTGGATGGGCTTTGCTTTCGGTGTCGTAGAAACTCTAGAGAGCTGTCTCGGTGTCGTGGTTTGGGAATGGGGCCTTTTAGGGACCCACTTATAAGTGATTACATGTATGCTCTTGGTTCTTGGTGTGTTCCTAAGTGTTGAGAACGAGTGAATACTGGTTGTACTCGTAGATGGGTTATGCTGCATAGGTTGTGGCCTTGGCGTAACTACTTGTGCCCTCAAGCAAGCCTTAGGCACCCAAATTTGTCTAGATTGTGGGCTTGCCTTCATCGACTTCTTGGGCACCCAAATAGATTTTACTTTAGCAGAAGAATTTCTGAAAGACTTCTTATTAGCGTCGTGTTGTTGGTTACTAATAAGAGGCTTTGCCCGTGTAGTTGACGGTGGTGCACCCGGTCGTTCGCCTTTCCGCACCCACACCTGGTTTATTTTCTGGGACATTCTGCTGCGCAGGTACTTTTGATCTTGGACATAGGTAGTACTCTGCTTCTTCTGCCTGTGATCCACCTTTGGTTGCTGCCTCCTTCTGGCCTTTGGAAAAGAAGGGAGTTCCGTTGCATCCCTGACTCCTTTTTTGCAAATATCATTCCTCTGCAACACAGGGTTTTGAACAAGAACAGCATGGTCATCTTCATGTGTACCCCTGGAAGGACCAGGAGTCTGTGCCTTTCCTAGTTCCTTGAGTGCTCCATTGTCTAATTCTATTGTAACTCGACTATGATTGACCCAAACCTGGAGAAGTCCACTTCGTAGGTTTAGATTGACTGCTTGGTCATAGATCCAATCTTGACCCAAGACGAGAGGTTCAGTGAGATCCTCATCTTGACACACTAGTACTTTAACGGTCATTGCCTCATCGTGAATGTAGAGGGGAAGTTCCACCTCGCCCATGCAAGGGGTTTCCACGCCTCCCAATCCTATTAGATATGCTTCTACAGGATGGACAGTTAACTGTAGCTCTTGACAGTAAGACAACTTAACAGCGCTAGTGGCAGCACCTGAGTCAATCAAGGCTCTTACGGTCCTTGCACTCTTTCCTTGTCCTATGTCTATGGTTATGAAAGGACGTCTATCAATTATTCTATTCGAGCTTGTTCCTGCAACTTCACACATGGCCATGGGATATCCTTGATCTGCATGGTCAACTGTTCTGGTCTGATCTCGGCCTTGTCTTCGTAACTTCATCCTTCTGATGCGTTCTAAAGCCTCTGCTTGAGCCTCTTCCCGAATGCGCTTTTCTTCCTCTTTGCGTTTCTTAGCAGTGTTGAGTCGGCTGAGCATTTCCTCCGTGAGGGGTTCCTGATACAACTTGACTCTGCAACCGCTAATATAGTTTGGGAGAACATCACCCTCTAAGGTGGCTAGTTGTACTGCTCCGCTCGTGGAGATCCTATTGATGATCATAGGTCCGTAGCCTCTCTTTTCTAGCTTCCTGGCGTGTTGTTTCAGTGTATAGACTAAAACTAGATCTCCTGCTTTCAAGCCCTTATCCTTCACATGGGCATCGAAATATGCCTTCTGTCTCTTCTTGGCTGCATATATTCCAGCAGCGGCTCTCAGTCTTGTTTCTCCTAATCGTTCAAGGTCAAAGATCCTAGAGGAGAGCTCATGACCCGTCCATTCGTGCTCTTGTGCTACTCTCAATGTAGGGATCAAGAAGTCCAAGGGTAGCACAACATTTTGGCCAAATACCATCTGAAAGGGGGTGGCTTGGAGTACCGTTTTGTAGGCAACTCGGTATGCCCAAACAGCATGGTGTAGCTGTTTGTCCCAATCAGAGCGTTTAGTGTTCACTAATTTCATCAGTACATTGCATAAGATCTTATTAGTGCTCTCAGCTTGTCCATTAGCTTGAGGGTGATAGGGGGCAGACTTCTTGTGTATTACCAAGAATTCTTGGAGTAAATTTTCAATCACTTCATTCAAGAAATGAGTGCCTCTATCACTTACAAGCTCTATAGGTAGCCCGTACCTTGTGAATACATTCTCAAACAAGAATTTGGCAGTTGTTTGAGCATCGTTCTTTGTCGTAGCCTTTACCTCTACCCACTTGGTGAGATAATCTGTCGCAACAATGATGTATTCCGCATGAGAACCCTTAGCTGGGGGATTAATAGGACCTACGAAGTCTATTCCCCACTTAGAGAATGCACGTCCACCCATCATAGGTTTCAGTGGCATCTCATCTTTGCGTATAGGATACTGAGTCCCCTGACATACATCGCACCGTTTCACATAGGTATGTGCATCCATGTGAAGGGTCGGCCACCAGAAGCCCGCAAATAGAATTGCCTTGATCACCCGATCCGGTCCAAAATGTCCTCCTGCTACACCTTGGTGAGCAGTTTCTAAGATCTTAAGATACTCACTTTCATGGACACACAATCTCAGGTAACCATCTTTACCGCGCTTATATAGATTATTACCGATGAGTGAGTAATCCTGGGCCTCTTGTTCTAAACTCCTTTTCCTAGCCAGAGTCATGTCTGGAGGGAATGTGTTTGTCCTCAGGAAGGATACGAGAGGTTCGCTCCAATCTGGTACAATGGATACTTGATAAAGAGTGGCGTGTTCCACAGGTGGCTTAGTGCAACAGATTGGGCATTCCTTACACAACTTTTGGACATCAGCTTCCATAGTTGGCCAATGTACTCCGAGTCTCTTGAGGGTCTGTAAAGTTCGCTGCTTTGAGTAGTGTTGCTCTAACGCACCTACATGTGCTAATTGCAACCATTTAGCGTATTCATCCTCTTCTACGCAACAAGCCAAGATCCCTTGATCTGTGTGCTTGTACATGCTTCCTGCCATGATGTGGTACTTTTGGGCTTTTACAACTTCTCCATTCCGAGTGTTTATCACTGGATGATTAGGCCCGTATGTCAATACTGGTACCAATGGCTTAGCCCACTACGGTATAACTTCCAAATTAAACAAGTAAGCATCAGGAAGGTCATCTGACACTCCTTGTGGGGCTTCTCCAGATGTGAGTCTAGAGAGATGGTCTGCTCGTAAGTGAGTCCTACCTTTCCTTACCACAACCTCGAAGTCGTATTCCATTAGTAAGAGAAACCATCTTACTAATCTACCTGTATTGCATGGCTTGTTTACTAGGTACAACAATGCCTGATGGTCCGTAAAAAATTTAAACTTATTTGCAAGCAAATAATGTCTAAACTTTTTAACTGCATATACCATGCCTAATCCTTCTCGTTCAGTAGTGGTATAATTTCGTTCAGCCGCATTCAATTGTCTACTGGCATAGGCAATTGGAAGATCCATATTACCTTCACCAGTAGGTTGTGCAAGTACACATCCAATAGCATAATTGGATGCATCCACGTGAACATGGAATGGCTTATTCCAATCTGGTGTGGTCAAGATTGGTGCTGAACATAATCTTCGTTTAAGCTCTTGGAAGGAATTCTCACATTCATCCGTCCACTCAAAGTTTGTCAGAAGTCCGTACATGGGCTTTGCAATGACAGCATACATGTGTATAAATCGTCGGTAATAACCACAGTGCCCCATGAAAGCTTGCACTTCCTTGACATTCTTTGGCCTAGGTAGCTCTGCTATGGCTCGCACCTTTTCTTCGTCAGTAGATATGCCATTCTTTGACACTATGTGTCCTAGAATCTTGCCTTGCCTGACCATAAAAACGCACTTTTCTGGGTTCAAGCAGACTTGATATTCTCTACATTTGTCAAAGATTTGTCTGAGTTCAGGGATATGGGTTTGTCTAACATTGGAATGAGCACAGAGATCATCAACATAGACTTCTAAACTCTTCCTCAGGAACTCCTTAAACACATGGCACATCAGCCTCTGGAAGGTAGCTGGTGCATTGGTAAGCCCAAATGGCATTACTCTAAAAGCAAAAATGCCCCATTCTGTGGCAAAGGCTGTCTTATGCTGATCCTCTGGAGCTATGGCTACTTGATTGTAGCCCAAAAATCCATCAAGGAAGCTGTACACTTCTTTGCCTGCCACTCTTTCTAAGAGATGTTCTGTGATGGGTAGCGGATAGTTATCTCGAATCGTGGCGGCATTAACCTTCTTCAAGTTAATGCACACGCAGTTTGCCATTCTTCTTGGGCACCACTACGATGGGGGATACCCATTCAGTGTGCTCAATTTCATAGATAAATCCAGCTTCGACCAGTCTATCTATCTCCTCCTTGATCTTAGCAGCGTAATTATCATTATATGTATAAGGCTTTTGCTTAGAGGGTTTGGCATCTGAGGTCATGGGGATAGTGTGTGAGCATATGTCCGGGTCAACACCTTTCAAATCCTTATAACTCCAAGCGAATACATCTCTGTATTCTCTTAGCAAGGCAATCAATTCGTACTCTTCTTCTTCTGTTAGGTCATGGCCTATGTACGTACATCTCTCCTCTCCTTCTTCTAGGGCCACTACGATTTTCTTGGTAGTTTCTTTGTTATCATAGGCCTCTCCTGATTGTGCCTCTCGTTTAGGCATTCTAATCATGACTCTCCTGTCATCTATCTCATACTTCTTAAAATTTTCTGGGACCTCAAACAAAGATTCTTCCTCTTTTGGTGAGGCTTCTCTCTTCTTTCGTTTCTTTCCTTCTTCCGTCGGGTTCACATGTGTTGCTAATCTTACATTAGTCGTAACCTCTCCATGCCTCTGGGGTTGAAATTCTACTTCATGGAAGTATTCTTCATCTGATGCAAATGGTGGGTCCATAATGATAGACTCGAGATCGGAGTCACTTGCATCCTCAAATGCATCAGGGCTAGGTTCGCATTCTTCTAAAACTGCCTCTCCCATGATCGGCTCTATGGAGAAGACTGAAATGTCATAGCCATCCTCATCACAGTGAGGTGTCCATTGTTCTTCATTGATGGCTACGTCCATGGTTGCTAAAATTTCTGCCCAACCATGAGGTTCAAATTCTTCGTCTGGAAAAACTACAGGTGCATAGGCTGGGTCTTGAATGGGTCTATGAGTTTCGCTCGCACCTATTTCTCTGGCCTTTTCTCTCTTCTCTTCCTCTACTGCTACTTTGCACATCCATAAGTGGGTGTCTTCATGCATCCAAGAGGATCCTGACTCTATGGAATGCACAGATTCCGTATCATCTTTGGCTCTATGGATGGGATTACACTGGATAGGAGGGACATCTCTATGAGAATAGTCCTTGAGATTGACTTTGGTCGTAACGCCCAAGTGTTGCAAATACAAGGAGTTGGTTCCCCAATCCTGTACCACTTGCAACTGTCGCATAAATGGTCTTCCTAAAATCATCTCATAAGCATGATTTTTGCTGAAGTCACATATAGCAAAGCTATGCTCAAACTCAACACCACAAGTGGTAAGAGTTATTCCTTCTAGCAATCCTAGGGGTCTCTCTATGTGACCATCGGCCATTTGCAATTTCATTCTCGTTGGCCTGAGTGCCGGCTTGCCCCAACGCTTCCAAAGGGAAGTGGTGGCAATTGCAACTCCTGCACCTGAGTCCAAAATTGCTTTGGTGGTGTACTCCTGATAAGTGATGGGAAGATAGGTGTTCCCTTCTTCACCTTCACACATATCTCCTATTTTATCCAAGGGAATTTCTGGCACTGTCTTATGGGATCCTACCCGGGAACGTGGTTTTGCAATTTCAGTTACTTGACTAGCTACATATTTCCGCGCTTTTGGTCTATCCTTAGGTAGTTCTTCCAAAGTGAGATCGCGCTGTATCTTGGTGTTCGTTACTACCTCCGTGTTCCTTGGTATGACTGAGTCGTCATTCCTTACCATGACTGTAGGTGTTCTCATACAGGTGGACTTAGCTTCCCATGGGCCTGTGAAGTGGGGCAGCTCTTGTATGGAATTAGACTCAAAGTCCAATCTCTCGTGAGACTGAGCGCTCTCATGTTCCCCATAAATAGATGGGATGTCTTGTGGGAATTGGTCGTGTGCATCGTCCACAAGTTCAAAAGGAGGGGCGACCTCGCTTTCGTTATCCCATTTGTCTTCTTGAATCTCTCGTAGGAAGTCTGGTGCAAACCGATTCATAGAAGAAGAAGTGTCTGGCTCCGTAGAATTGGGCGCATAAGCAACCTGGGAAGGAGGGCTTATTCTATTGTGGGCTCTTTCCTCGTTCTCATAGATAGCTGGAGCACAAGCTCCCTGGAGAGGGTTACTTATTCTATTACTTTTCCGAACAGGCTCATACGCTCCCTGAGAAGGGATGTAGGTAACCTGTGGAGGTACACAAGCTTTCGAGAGAGGCTCCTGTGACTTTTGGGGGGGAAGATAAGCTTCTTGAGGAGGCCCGTGGGCTTCCTGAAGAGGCTGGCTTTTTTGTTCTCTTGCCCTTTCCTTTTCTGACTGTGCAATTAGCCTCTCTTTTCTTTCTAAGGAGGGGAAGGTGTTTGGTTTAATGGAATTGGCCACATACACTTCTGATGGGGACTGCTTCATGTTTTTGCTTGCTTTATCTTTTTCTTGATTTTTTTCTTCCTTGGCAGATCTTGCAATTATTTCCTCTAACTTCTCTAGGAATCCATCCAAGTGTAATTGCGTTTTGGCTGAGCCCGAGTAATTGAAAAGGTGACTGGCTTCAAACATAGTCTGAGCCAATGCGACCATTTTCGCGCACAGTTTGGTTCTTTCTATCTCTAGGTCAGCTCTAGGATAGCACTTGTCATGATCCGTGACGTTTGGCCCTTCTTGGATTCTGGCCTGATATGCCTTAAGCATCATGTCTATGTCTTCGGGAGTGGGATCAGCTAATACTGATCCTGTTTGGGGTGGTGGGTGGGTTACGTGGGGTGTCTTAGAGGGTGGAGGGATGGAGAGTGATGGGGATGGTAGTGGTGGGACTGTGTGAGAGTGCGGTTGAGATGTGATCTCTATGATTTTAGCCTTGGTTTCTCGTAGACTTTCCTCAAGTTCACTCATCTTCTTTGCCCATTGCCTTTTCATACGTTCGCGGCTATCTCTCCAAGCTCTTGTTCTCTTTTTACTTTGGCTCTCAGTATCGCTAGCATCTGGGCTCTTTTCCTGGCCTACCCCTTGGTTTTGCTGCAATGCTTGAGCTCGAGTGACTACCTGTACGGGAGCAGTGGAAGTGACACTTCCCGTGGAATCTACCACTAACCCAACAACGTTGATGGGAGTGATTTTTGGCATGTGATTGGGGTTTTTTGGGCAATCTCGTAAGAGATGCTCTTTTCCACAGTCTTGGCAAAAGCCTTGGATGGTCACGGACTGATTTTGTGTAGGTGGAGGTAAGGGACAATCACGAATGAAGTGATCTCCCTGACATCGGTAGCATGGTCCTCTAGGAAATGGTGGTCGTACCTGCCTAGGTTGAGGCCTAGGGTTGGGGTTTGCATACATGACGTTCGTGTAATCTGACTCCCAACTAGGTTCGTTTGTCTCTTCGCTATAATAGGACTCACCATGCTCAAGAGACTGCATGTAGTAGGCCTGGGGGCTATCAACATGTGTAGAATCAAAGCTATGGTCACTCGGGTCACTTTCAGAAAGCAAGGATGTTACAGGGACTATGGCTCTATTCAGGTTCTCTTCTGCAGCAGTATACTTTACCGGAATCACATTAGCTGGGGCTGGGGGTTGTTGTGCTAGCACAGGCTGAGGCCTTTGTTGGTTTTGATATGGTTGCTGATAGGGTTGCTGTGGCCTGCCAAATGGCTGTGGAGGGTACTGGTTCTGGTATCTTCCATGTTGAGGGTATGGCTGAGAGTAGGGTTGCCTAACCGCCTGCCTGTTGTATGGGCAATCTTGCGCAGTGTGATTGGTGTACTTCCGTTCTATAGTGCAGTACTGACTACTGGGATTAACTTGAGGTTGAGCCATAATGGGACAGACGTTCGCCATGTGGTCGCCACCACACGTATAGCATCTTTTCACAGGGGCAAACCTCGGAATTTGTTTGCTGGACACGCCTAGTTTTTGTGCCACTTTCTCTGCGAGTTCCTCAATTGATGTGGATTGCGTGGAAGAGTGACTAGATGCACTATCTGAATCTTTGTAGATTTTGGAAAGCTCTAGTTCTTCCCCTAGGTTATCTTCAATGTCAATGCACATGCGTACACACTCTTCTATAGTCCTAGGGTCCTTCAGATACACATAGGATCTCAATTTCGTACTCAGCAATCCATCAAGGAATAAGGCTACTTGTTTGGCAGATGTGGGTAGCTCTGAAACAGGACATCTTTCAAGGTATTGCCTAAATCTTCTTCCGGCAAGTCTCACAGTCTCTTGAGGGGTTTGCTTGAAGCTGTGAATCAGTGAGGAGGTATTGTGTCTTATGCCACTCTTGGAGAATTCAATAATAAATGCCTCTAGGAGTTGGTCTATGCTCCTGAACTGGCGCTCATCCAATGGCTGAAACCATGTAAGTGCTGTGTTCCTAAGGGTTAGACAGAAGGCATTGTACTGCGTGAATAGATCCTCCACTTGTTCAACTCTCAAAACTTGCTTGAACTCCGCCACATGATCATAGGGATCTCCTGTGCCGTCAAAGTAATTCTTCATGGACTTAACTAGCTGGGTGGGTCTCAGGGTTCTTGTGTGCTCTCTAGGTCTTGGCAGAGGGAATCCATCCACATTTCTTTGGTTCCTGTGGGCTCTAAGCACCTCAGGTTCTACCCTATTCGTCTCTGTCCTTGTTCTTTCTCTGCCTACTGGGTTGGCAAAACTTACTTCTGGTCTATCTCTGCTTCTGTCTCTTTGCGTACCATGAGCTTGGGACGTTCCAGCCCCAGGGTGACCATAGGATACATTTGATCTTGGTTGGGGGAAAATAAATTCACCCTTCCAAGTGTAAGCATGCCTATCATTTTCTGTCACCACAAAGATCCGTTCCGAAGTGTGATCTAAGTAGGTCACTCTACCTGGGCTATCTGGATCCTTAAACTCATAGATCATGATATTTCCTATATCAGTTGGCTGATTGGATTTATACCTCCAAAAGGCTTCGTCAGTTTCTCGATTGAGAAGCAAATCTATGCACTTGTTATCTTGGGGGACCCACTCAGGCATGATAATCCTAGTGAGAACTGATTTACCTCGAGGGGTTCTAGGTTCTACTCCCATGTTTCCTTGTTCCAAGTCACCTAAGTCCGCTTCTGAGATTACATTTCCAAATTCATCTGTCCTATCTGGATGGCTGGTGACTACGTATATGGTTCCTTCCTTGTCCAGGTATGCACCGTTTTCAAACTTGACAGCTGGGTGCTCTAGTCCTATGGATTGGTCAGGGTTTTTAATCTGGACCACAGATCTTCCTAGGCCGTCCTCATAGATGCTCGCACCTAATCGGTTGGTCCTAAGGTATTCCAACTGTGTTTTGTAAGGGCCTTCTACCCTGTACAAGTAAGGCACACCTGAACTTCCCGTAGGTCTGTCCATGCCTTGAGACATTTCTGACTCACTGGTATGACTCCCCCATTTCACCCTAGAAACTAGTATCTGTGTAACAGGTTGTATAAAGCCTATGGGGCAACCTCGTTGCTGGTTACTTTATAATTGTCGCTTGGTTCTTTTTAGGTATTTTATCGTGTTTAAGGTCTTGTCTGATATCACATCGTCAGGAATATTTGAATGTCGTTTCGCACTTACAGTTGATCGTTCCCTGTTAAGTTCTTTCCCTTTAAAATTCTCGACAGTACAAGGATTATGACCTTAGCTTGAGCTTGAAAGTTTAGGTATGCTTCAACTTGATAGTGGCCTATCGTCGCCCTAACTTACTCCTACTTCTAATCGTTCTTAGCCTAAGCTAGGAATTGACGAAGAGGAGTATTCCGACCTTTCTTGCCGAACCTTGCTCTTTAGTGCTCGCGAAGTTGATTCTCAAGCGTGCGCAACACCCTTGCTTGGATACTCTCAATTGCTTCTCAATAGGCCTGCATAAATCCCAAGATTAGCTCCAAGTAGACCTTTCAATTGACAGACAATTTATTTCAGACACTTTTTTAATGACCCTTGTTCCCCCTTTTGTATTGCTAGAAATTTCCTCTAGAGCTCCCTTGGTGTTTCTACCCCTCTGTGTGTCAACTTCCAAATATCCTATCTGAAAATCAACGCGGTATTCTTATAAAAAACAGTTGAGGGCGTGTAGTATATGTCACGAGCTTTCCGACAAGCCCTAGAGCTCAGAAAATGGATTTCGTATGAAAAAGTTATGACCGTTCAGGGTTTAGGGGGTTGACTAGACAAATAGATCCTTTCAGGGGTTTTAATGCATTTTCTAAGGCCTTTGTAAGTACATGAGTACTCGAGAGTGCAAATATACCCAAAATTTTAGCCTAAATTCCCAAAAATTTACCCCTTAATTTTTTGCCGAAAATGTCTGTCTATCGCGATAGACGGTGTCTGTCGCGATAGACACAATCTATCGTGGGGGCTGTCTGTCGCGATAGACGGTGTCTGTCGCGATAGACAGTGTCTATCGTGGATTTCTGTCTGTCGCGATAGACGGTGTCTGTCGCGATAGACGGTATCTGTCGCGGATTTCTGTCTGTCGCGATAGACGGTGTCTGTCGCGAAATTTCGGTCTGTCGCGATAGACGGTGTCTGTCGCGATAGACGCTATCTGTCGTGGGTCTCTGTCTGTCGCGATAGACGGTGTCTGTCGCGATAGACGGTATCTGTCGCGGATTTCAGTCTGTCGCGATAGACGGTGTCTGTCGCGATAGACGCTATCTGTCGTGGGTCTCAGTCTGTCGCGATAGACGGTGTCTGTCGCGATAGACGGTGTCTGTCGCGATAGACTGAAGAACGCAAATTTTTGAAAAACTTCTAGTGATCTAAAGTGCCCTCAAGGTGTAGGTTACAGTGCTAATCATGCATTCACAAAATTTTAAGATTTTCTGTCTGTCGCGATAGACAGAGGTTATCGTCCCGGGACCTGTGCAGAGCCTGTCGTACCTGCGCACACTGCTGGGGATGATGGTACAGCAAAAAACCTGCAAAATAACTCAAGAAACAAGCAAAAACAGCGCACGCAATTTCGCTCTCTCGCTCTCTCTCACAAGTGAAATGAGGGAAATGAGGTGGAGATGGGGATATAGTCAAAAAACTGAAATTTTCGCGATGATGGAGATGGAGGTGGGAGATGGTGATGATGATGATGGTGATGAAGATGGTGAAGAAAGTAAAAGAAAATCGATGAGAGTGAAGAAAATACCTACAACTCCAACGCGTCAACTCTACGTCTTACCATCACACGCTCGTCCTCAAAGCTCGATCCCCGGCAACGGCGCCAAAAATTTGGTGTAGCTCAGTGATGAGTAGCACCTCCTTTAATGTCAATCCGGGAAGACGTGAGGATGGTATGAAGACCTCGAGCAAGTGGCGGCACAAGTGCGTGAGTGAGAAGCACACAAGCATGCACACACATACACACACACGCGCACACACGGCAAGACAAAGAGAGAGAATCAATGGAGTTCTTTAGATTACTTTCAATAGCTCTTACAAGTTCGTTTCAATTACAATCTACCCCAAAAATGAGCTCTCTAGCTCCTTTTATAGTTTTTGACTAGCTTTGGCCCTGTCCAGACCTAGTGTCCGGCCTAGTTAAAAATTAGGTTCCAGGGCTTATTTGAGGGCTCAAACGAAGTCTAAAAATTATGAAAATTGGTACGATGGTACTTCTAATACTCCTCAAGCTCGAGGACTCCTCGGCTTGCACAAAATGGAGTCTAATCTACCAAAAACGGGATTTACAATGTTTGTGTAGTGATTAAAATCACTTGAGTTGTACATAATCTATGGGAAAAAATGATCTGGCCTTGTTGCCGTATTGTGCATGACTCCTTTGTTGCTTTGTATGCCTTGTTGCCGTATTGTGCATGACTCCTTTGTTGCTTTGTATGCCAACAAACCCTCTAAGAGTGGCCATGCTCAGAAGATGTATGCAGTGCGAAGGTGATCATCCTTCCCACTTGTGCACTAGGGGAGTAGTCCCACCACCTGCCTATGTGTATAATAGACCCACCATCCTAGGACCTCTACAATATTGCAGTATAGAACAGAAATATACAAATCACAGTACAGAAAATTACCCTTACAATAGGCAATCAAGACCAGCACAACCATATATGAGACCTTATGGATACCCTCAGAGAGAGCAAGGAGGTGAAGCATGGAGGTACCCTACTTATCAGCAGCAGGCACCAGTGCCACGACCATATGCGTATCAAGGATACACCCAACCACAACTAGTACTAGGACAGCAACCGCCCCATCCTCAGAACGTTGTCCCAGTCAAGATAGCTCAACCTGAAGAAAACCTAGAGAGAGCAATAGTCCCAGCCATACCATTGGCTAGTAATGAACCATATGACTCATCTTACGACCATAGTCAAGGAGCATATCCCAATTATGAAAGCTCTACGATAGAATATGGACAACTGTATGAACCATATGCCTATGGCATGGAAGTATCAGATAGTTTCTACGGATATGAGCAAGACTATGTGTCACTAATGTACACAGCCCCTAGAGCAACCATACCACCCCGACCCATGAACAGAACGCCTGTGCCCAGAGGACCATGCTACAGATGTGGAGGTGATCACTATATCAGAGAATGCACATTGCCAAACCCACCAGCACCACAACGAGTCTGGGAAGGCTACTGTAGTGATTGTGGTAAGGAACACCTTTTCAGAGATTGCCCCAAGAACCCCAACAAGGTTACATCCAACGTGCAAATCAATGTGATAGAAGTAATCGAGTCATCAGGGAGCGATAAGGAATACACTGTACCATTGAAGGCGATAACAAGAGCCAAAGTTAGAGAGACCCCAGAAAAACTTGAAAAACACAATCAAAGTGACCAAGAGATAAATAACCCCACACCACAGAGAGTTGAAGACTCGAAAGAGCCTCAGAAAAGTGTTACAAGTAAAAGGACATAAAGATGGAAGAACCAGAGAGATAGGATAAAAGAAAAGAAGTTACTCCAGAAGAAGGAAAATGAGAAGAACGAACAGAACCCAAAAGGGGAACAAAAAATTGAAGAAGAAAACAAAAATGAAAAGTATAAAAAAGAAGAGGTTGGATCAGTCTTAGCATATCCCATGCTTGAAGAATTAGCCATGTGGATTCAGGCATACAAGGCACGAATAAGAGCAGGACCTACCGTAGAACAACATGAAAGAGAATATCCTAGAGGAGACCTAGAGAAAGAGAGGTTGGAGATCTGCAAAAAATTAATAGAAGTTGCTCAACAGACCTTAGAAAAACCTGCGTTGCCATTACCCAATACCCGAATTTCCGAAAGAGAATTCCAAGAGTGCGTCATCACTCATGATCACGAAAAACGTGAAATAAGTAGGACACAGAATGATAATTATTGTGAGGATAAAAGGGAAGAATCCAATGTTCCCGAAGTAGAAGGGGAATGGCCTAAAGATTTGTGGGCAAGAGTCCAAGAAGACAGATGGAAGAAAGTAGAAGGAATTGAACCGCCCTTTGAAGAACTAGAAGCAGAAGATGGAATAGAGGATTCAATACCTGAGTTGAATTCAAATGAAATATTACCAATTGATCCAAGTAACGAAGAAAATGATAGTGTAAAGGTTTTGCCAAATTACACAGGAGACTACGAACATAATTCAGAATTGTATTGCATTCCCTCAATAAGGAAAAAAGAACCGAACCCATCAGTTCAAACATCGGATATCATACAACACCTTAGAAAGGTCAAAATCCCTTGTACCCTAACATTAGAAGAACTGTTGAAGGTTAAACCACACTTGAAGGAGAAATTAACCAGTCGATTGGAGATCAAGACGGAAGAAAAAGAGATATCTGATGAAGTAAACACGGTAAAGATCCCAGTGGATAAGGTAGGAGATTTTAGTGAGGGAGATGAAGGAAACACTTGCCTTCCAATTACTTATAGGGGTTATACCACCAAAGCCATCTTAGATTCTGGAGCTGGTGTAGGCATTGCTACTAGAGAAATCTGGGAGAAATGTGGAAAACCAGCTTTAAGACCAACGCGTATGAAGATTCAAATGGCAGACGGGCACACAGAAAGACCATTGGGATTATTGGAACGAGTAGTTTTCACCACATGCGGTGTTGAATTTGAACACACCTTAGCAATATGTCAATTTGAAAGGGCGAGCAATTATGAAATGATACTTGGGAGACCTTTCATGAGACAGTTAAAGGTTGTGCAAGATTGGGGAAAAGATGCAGTCTACCTACAACATGAAGGAACTACCACGAGAATAAACCTACACACTTATACTCATCAAGATGTTCCCCCTTTACAATGGAATCAAATTCATAAGGAGGAAGACGATCAGTCAATTCACAGCATAGGTTCTAGTGACAAATCTTGGATGAACGAGGACACTCATCTATGGATATGCCAAACTGCCAAAAAGGAAGAGGATAGGAGAAAGGGATGGCAGCAAAGGCAAGGTGTGGCTAGTTCTATACAAGATCCAGCTTACATGCTTCAAGTCTTTTTAGATGAAGAGTTTGAACCTCATGGTTGGATGGAGATTTTAGCGACCCTCGATGTATGTGTGAATGAAGAAGTAATAACTATGAATGAATGTATTGATGAGGAAGGATATGACGTTAGTCTATATGTAGTAGTCCTTCAGGAGGCTAAAGAAGGAGAAGTGATAGAGAAAGAATGGAAGGAGGACTATGAGAGCATTGAGATGGAGCAAGAACCAATGGAACTAGAGGATGAAAAATCAAAAAATAGGTGTCACAGCTAACGAAAAAAACCAGGAACCTACACAGGAAGAAGAGATGGAGTTAGATAAAGAGCCAGAAGGTGAAGAAAACAAGCCACAAGATCAGTTTGAAGTGCCAGCACACTTCAAAAAATATGAAGTAGAAGAGAGAAAAATTGCTATTCAAATGCCTAAAAGAGAAGCACAGCTAGGAATAGCATATGACAATAAGGAACAAACCAAGAAGATAGTAGTAACCTTAGAGGAAGGAGAAGAACGATGTACTTTCATAGGACAAGATGTCTCAATGGAGGAGGAACAAGAGTTAATACGCCTCATAAGGGAATATCGGGATGTCTTTGCCTGGACCTATAAGGACTTGAAACGAGTAGATCCATCTATATGTGCCCATAGAATCCCCATGACATCCGAAGCCAAACCGTCTAAACAAAGACCGTATACATACAATGATGTGTATTCAGCAAAGATAAAGGAAGAGATAGATAAGTTGTTAGATGTTCGATTCATATATGAGATTGAGCACACGGAATGGGTGTCACCTTTGGTGGTTGTACCGAAAAAGAATGGGAAGTTAAGAGTGTGCATCAATCTGAAGAAAGTAAATGCCGCGACCATAAGGGATAGTTACCCATTACCTATTACAAATCATCTGTTGGAAAGAGTGGCAGGGAAGGAAGTTTATAGTTTTTTGGATGGCTTTTCAGGGTATAATGAGGTAGCCATTGCTCTTGAGGACCAGCATAAAACCGCGTTCGCAACTGAATGGGGAGTATACGCCTTTAGAGTCATGCCTTTTGGTCTAACGAATGCCCCAGCCACCTTCCAAAGATTGATGTGCCATGTATTCAAAGAGTTCTTGAGAAAAAGTATGGAGGTATACGTGGATGATCTATGTACTTATTCAACTATATGATCAGAGCACATCCCTGAACTAGAAAAGATCTTTGCCAAATGTCGACAATACCGAGTATGCCTCAACCCAGAAAAATGTGTCTTCATGGTTCGACAAGGAAAAATATTAGGACATATTGTTTCTAAAAATGGAATTTCAACCGATGAAGACAAAATCAAAGTAATTCTGGATTTACCAAGACCAAAGACCGCTAAAGAAGTACAAGCATTTATGGGACACTGTGGATACTATCGAAGATTTATACATATGTATGCCATAATTGCTAGACCGCTCTATGCACTCTTGACTCAATTTAATTGGACCAAGGAATGTGAGAAAGCTTTCAATGAATTAAAGAATCGATTGAGTTCAGCACCGATCCTTTGAGTACCTAACTGGAGTAAGCCATTTCACATTCATGTGGATGCTTCCAAGTTTGCCATTGGTTGCATCTTAGCTCAACCTGCAGATACAGGAAAGCTTGAACACCCTATAGCCTATGCCAGTAGACAATTAAATCAAGCAGAACGCAATTATACCACCACTGAGAGAGAAGGCCTAGGGATGGTGTACGCAGTAAAAAAGTTCAGACATTACCTGTTGGCAAACAAATTCAAATTCTTCATTGATCATCAAGCCCTACTGTACTTAGTCAATAAACCTTGCAATATAGGAAGATTAGTACGATGGTTTCTATTGTTGATGGAATTTGATTTTGAAGTAGTAGTCAAGAAAGGAAATACCCACATAAGAGCAGATCACTTATCAAGAATGACCCATGGAGAACCACCCATAGGAGTACCTGATGATCTGCCAGATACGTACCTTTTTAACCTGGAAGTATGTCCCCAATGGGTAGAAAAGTTGATCCCTATACTCACACTTGGACCAAAAGATGGGATCACATTAAACCGAACCCAAGACCTTTGGAAGACTAAAAACCTTCACATCATTTCAAGAAGTTTGTATCACCAAGACTCAAGTGGATTACTCATGAGATGCATAGAAGAAGAGGAACAAGAAATGTGGCTTCAGAAAGCACATATAAATCAATGGAAAACTCATTTGAACGCAAACGGAACATGGCAAACCCTGAGGAGATTAGGCATATATTGGCCAACCATGCAGAGAGATGCGCATAACTATGTATCAGCATGCCAAACTTGTCAAGAACAGAGTCCAAATGAGAACTCTACTCTATGCTACTCCACAGTAGCACCAAGGTGGAGCATGCCTCTGATAATATTCTTAAAGACCCAAGAATATCTAGAAGGAGCCACTTCAGCAAGGAAACGTGCACTTGTAGAACAGAGCAAGGATTATGCTATTATAGGAAAACAACTTTTCAAGCGAGGGAGAGATAATCAATTACGATTGTGCATTCATGAAGACGAATATCTTGCTGTTTTAGAGATGGCACAGACAGGAGCTGTAGGAGGGCACTTCTCTACAGATAAAACAACAAAAATGATCCTCTTTGCTGGAATGTGGTGGCCAACTCTACATCAAGATGCCTTAACATATGTGCAACGATGTGATACTTGTCAACGAACAAAATATCCAATTAGAAGAGATGAGATGCCACTGAGACCCATGATGAGTGCCAGAGCTTTCACTAAATGGGGAATAGACTTCATAGGACCTATTAGCCCACCAGTGAAAGGATCCCATGCCGAATATATAATTGTAGCCACAGACTACCTGACCAAATGGGTTGAATCCAAAGCGACCAAGAAAAATGACGCAAGAACTATGGCCAAGTTTCTCTTTGAGAACGTTTTCAATAGATTTGGATTACCAATAGAAATTGTGAGTGATAGAGGTACACACTTTGTGAATGAAGTCATATAAGCCTTATTGAATGAATTCCTGGTAATTCATAAGAAATCAGCTCCTTATCACCCACAAGCCAATGGACGAGCAGAAAGCTCGAATAAAATCTTGTGTACAGTTCTCACAAAAATTGTTAACAATGGTAGATCTGATTGGGATAAACAATTACATCATGCTTTATGGGCATTTCGTGTAGCCTACAAAACCGCCATAGGCACTACTCCTTTTAACTTGGTATATGGACAAAATGCTATTTTGCCAATTGATTTCTTAATCCCCACTCTCAAAGTAGCAACTACTTACGAGTGGACGGGACATGAACTATCAGCTCAATTGGATCAAATAGAAAAGCTTCACGAAACTAGGTTACAAGCAGTAGCAGGCATTTATGCTGCTAAACGCCGATAGAAAGCCTACTTTGATGCTCACATTAAGGACAAAAATTTGAAGGAAGGAGATTTAGTCTTGGTATATACCTTAAAACAACACGCTAAGAAGTTGCAGAAGAGAGGATATGGCCCATTAATCATCAATCGTATATCGACAAGTGGAGCCATCAGCTTAGCAACCCTAGATGGGGATGTATTACCAAACTATATCAGTGGATGTCGAGTGAAAAAATATCTAGAACCGTTGACTGAAGAAACAATGTCTCGATTAATCACGGGCAAGAACAAACGTATTGAGGAGGAAAGGATACGAGAAGAAGCGAGACAGGAAGCACTAGAAGGAATTAAGAAACGGAAAGAGTGGATGAGAGAGAGAGATGAGAGATATCGACTAGGAGAAGAACTCATCCCAATGGCTAATTTTAGAGCCACTAAGAACCTAGGTCCACAAAGAACACAACCATATTTAAATTTGGGAGCAGGTAAAACAGAGTACCACTTAGTGGATGCTCTCATTGACACCGGAGCCGCCATAAGCTGTATCAAACTCTCTTTGACTCAGAAACTCAAGGAGGAATTACGTCCATCAATGGCACAGTTGATAGGAATAGGAGGAACAATTACTCAATGTATAGGTGAAATCACTTTACCTCTGCATCTTGGCAACAACACTATGGAACAGAAGCTATTAGTGTGTCATGATCAGGATTTACTCGAAGAGATAGTGCTAGGTCAAGATTGGATTTACGAATATGAGGTGACCATTCAGTTGGCTTTAGGATATATCTCAGCCAAGATAGGACATCATGAAGTATTCAGTTTGCTAGACGAATGACCAATCAAAGCCGCAAGCATAGAGCAAAAAAATCACTCTAATGAACATGGTCAAGAATGTATGTTCACTAGCACTATAGAAACCCCTTCATCCAGCACTTCATGTGAGGGCACACTGATTCCTGCTTGCATTCCATCTTTTAGTCTAGCAAGTGACGAGAGTGTCATTCTATCTGAAAACATCCATAGTGAAGAACCATGCATCAATGAGACTCGTCCTCTGAGTAATTCAAGGTTTGTACCTATTAGAATATACCCTATTCCGTACACCAAACAAGCGTGGATAAGAAAGGATCAAAAGGATGCATATCTTCAACAACGGAAACATCTTCGACATCAGAACAACCAATCAAATAAGAAAGCAAATCATTTGGAGCACCAAAGTCAACAACAAAGTTCTAGGATATGGATTCCAAAGAAAGTTGTAGCCGCCCAACCAGATCGAGTGCAAATATGGATTCCAAAATCATGTGCTCCAAAGACGCTAAACCGAAACGATGAACCTCGGCATAAGAAGAACCAATATGGTCTAAGGGCAAAACAACTAAAGAAGATTAGCTACAGGAAAGAAACGAAGTGTGCAGTTGCAACAACAGCCAGCCCACGATTCAAGAAGCAGATAGAGCAGAAGTAAAACATGAGAGGAACCACATTCATTAGGAATGTGCAGAATACAATACGTCCCAATAGAATAAAGCAGATTTGGATGCCGAAAGACAAGACAAGCTGCATGCATCATCCAACTACTTCCAGTTGCACACATTTAGAGTTATCAGGACCCAAAGTATGCATGATAGGGCCACATTACAAGGCCAAGCATTCGGCACATCTTTCTTCTATTTCAGGATAGTCGAGCACATTTTCCTCTTGGAAAATAGGAGAGCACTTGTACATACGTTACGAAAATCACTCTAAAAATATTAACCGCTTCGGCTATGATCTAACCTTTCTGTTTTTCTTTTCAGATGAAAACATAAAAATCTATAAAAATTTTGGAAAAAATCCAGGTATTACCTTTCTCACACCCACGGGAAAGGGACGACACCACTCACTCGGAGCAATGTCAAGCTTATGACAAACAAATAAAGGAGGATTTCTGATAGTATATGGCCACTAATTCATACTCTATATTGAGTGCAGATGGCATCTACTAATTCCGAAGCTATGCAAGAAGAAGAGGTCCAGCTTCTTCTACTCGAATCCATAACAAAAGCAAGAGGCCATTGGTTTCTGGATGACCAACCAGTGTCAGACCTCATTTTTATGGCCATTATCAAGATCATGGATAGGGATCACTATTTCCCTATCATGTCGCAAGAGTTCAAAACTATAATACAAGGATTACTGCATATCGAGGATGTATGGAAACAGGCAAGTCTAGAGGCATTTCTTAAATTGCAGATTTGTCTACCAGATTTTCAAAGATGTACACAAGTAATGAATACACTACAGCCTGCCGCAACGAAGATATCAGTTCCCGAAGCACGAGTCTTGGATAAAGTAGGAACATGGAAAACCATTCAATTCACACATGAACTAATCAATAAAGCCTTCGGATGGAATCAAGAAGGGATCACTAATGTCAAAGAGGAATATCATGATCCTAAAAAGAGGTCCTTTTTGGATATCAACAGGACTGATATTGAAGATGCTGTCCGCCTGGTGCACCAACATTTTTGTTTCCCAAGTATGCACAGATATACTGCACCACAAAATATTGTCGTGCAACTACTCTCGCATGCAATGAGACAAGTGGGGAATAAAGTAAATATGACAGGCTATGTCCAAGAAAGATTATTTGAAGCCCAGAAGAAGTGGGGCCAGAAGAAGTTTCTCAATGGGAGTTCGGCTTTGACAATACTTATATATGAAGCTCTTGAAATGAAAAACTGCTTACGTGAGATGCCAACCTCAGAAGGGCTAGCCAAATATGCCAAATCCGCTACGGTCCCCAAGAAAAAGAAAGCAGCTGTTGTCGTAGAAGAGGCAGGAACCAGTTCATAGAAACCCATGAGGGGTACAAAGCGTCTAAGAGAGGAAGAAGCTCAAGCTACACCCCAATCAAAGCGGACACACATTCTTCCAAAGATTACTATGGTCCAAATGCCTATTACCAAGAGAGATCTCTCTGCCGCTCTAGAAGAGACACATCAGTACATGCAAGGGCAGGTAAATCTGAATGTTCAAGGTCATCATTATAGACAAGCTAGTCAAGAGAAACAACAAATGCATCAAGAAAAGACCCCAAAACAACCTGGGAGATACAAAGAACTGGGCTTAGATGATTCTAGTTCAGATAATCCAGTCATGAAAAAGATACTCTAGACACTGACATAAGGACAGAAACTCACGAAGAAGAATGGACTGAGATCAATCAAGTCGAGGTAACGCCAGACAACCACGAAGAAAAGGAAAAGAACATAGAAGATTCCAATGAGCCTGAACATGTCATTCAATTGAATGATACTACAAAAATCAGCATCAAAGAAGCTCCAACAACTGCTACGTCTGCAAAACCACCTATCAAAGAGGAAGTACAAACTCCAATGAACACGGATTCAGAGCTATTACAAAACAAAGAGCAGATTGTGATTGAGGTACCAGATGATACACCTCAAGGAAACAATGAACACATGGTGGCTAAGCCAAGGATCCAGCTTCAGATTAGGCAGCCCCATGACACGACGCTACATGTGGCACAAGGCAAAGACGTCACAACAGGCGAAGAACCTAATATACCAACCACATGGCTCAATGTGGATGTCACTCAGCTGAAGCTTGTAGTCAAGCAAATGATTCAAACGGCTATGGATACACAACAACAAATGATGGACATAGATGCAGATTATGATAAGGCCATGAGAGAAAAAAGTCAATTCCAAATAATGATCGAACAATTATCATCACAAGTAATCCAGGCACAAAAAGAGATAGCAGCCAAAAACACGGAGTTGCTCGAAGTAAAAACGCAATTTGATACATTATTGACTCAACATCACCAACTCCAGGCATAGCTCGCTAATTTACAAAAGTTACATGATGCAAGCGAGGCTGACAAAGAAAGAATTAAAGCTAGAAGCACTTTACTTGAGACACAGCTAAAGTTGTACATGGAAGAGAATGACACTTTACGAAGCAGGAATAAAGAATTGATGAAATCATTGTTATATGATCAACCTATTGAACAATAGGAGACATCCGAAACTAAAGAAAAAGAATTAAGAGATCAGGTGGCACAATACGCAGATTTGCTGAGACAAGAGCGAGAATTGAAAGAAGAATGGGAACGGAAGTACAGTCAGGAAACAAATGAACTAAAAAAACAATTGAATACAGCACATGGGAAACTTGCAGCAAGCTACAATGAAAACATGGACAATGTCGCTGAAATTGGTAATGAATTGCTTGCAGCAAAAGAAGCACTCAGAGCAGCCATATAGGAAAGTAAAGCAAAAATTGAACGAATAAGCAACTAGAAATCCAAATCAACCAGAACGAAGCGATCAGGACACCAGTAGTGCCAGCTAAGGAAAATCCTACTGACGAGGTAGAGGTACGTCCTCTATCTCCCCCGATCTATAATTCTCCAATACATGAGCAGATGGCGGACATACATGATGATCATCCAATGCCATACACTACAGAAATAAGTCAGAAGGAACGGGCACTAGTGGTATCCAGATTGACGGAAAATTTTGAAAACGAAGTAATCAAAGTAATGAAGGAAGCCAAGATCAAGGGCAAGAATTTGGAAAAGATTATAAAGCCTTTCAACATTCCATACGGATTATTGAAAGAGAAAACAAGACAATATATAAAGAAGATTACAAAGAAAAGTCCAGATGAGCAGCTAAATTTTAAACATGACACATTCGCATACAGTCAAGAAGAATTCAAAGATGCACAACCTGTTTGGAGAAGAAAGATTTTGGAGAAACATCCCACACTACGGGTGCATTGGCAAGCAGCACCTTATTCATTACAGGTAAACCCTTCATTTTGTCCTATACCACGCCGAAGGGATACTAGAGAATTTTTGGAACTACAAACACATGGCGCTATAAATAAACAGTGGTTGAATTACCCTCTGCTTCCAAGCCCGCCACATAATTACTTGCCAACGGAAGATTATATGGTCAAAACCATCGAATTTTGGCTGCAGAATTATGTGACAATACCCGATCTAACTGTCAAAATGACAAATAAAATACTCAGCATGATTCTTACAGTATTAAAGGTCTTCAAGCATGCAACCTACACATTTTTTAATTTCATTGGTATTAATCAAGGAACAGACATACTCATTTTTGACCTATCTATTATGCCTAGCCGACCAACAATAATGGCTTATTATTCCAGATTGATGTTTTTGCCAAGTGTATATATGCAAACGTTTGAAGAAGCGTTCTTTACTGGATTTTTTGAAATTGATTCAGAAGTCTTTTTGAAGATGTCCTCTAATTTGAATGCCAGATTAGTGGCATACGAACTTAGCTTCTTCGCAGATCACAGACAGCCACCAAATGACGGTGTAAAGGCAGAACAATGGAAACAATTAATGATACGTGAAGCCAATTTGCTTAATGAAACAGAGCAGAAAATATATAGAACATATGCCCGTCGCTCGTCAAAGCCTGTCAGGGATGACAGAGTCCAGGAGGGGGGCAGTGTTGAGGGAGAATCAAGTAAAAAGAAGAAAAGAAGAAGACAACGAAAGAAGCTTCACTAAAAAGGAATATCTGAAGATATATCTCTGCAAGAAGCCCCGCAGGGGCGCAACACCCATCTCTGCACAGAGCCCCGCAGGGGCACACACACCAAGGAAAGGACGCAGCCCACAAGGGTGCTTCAACCTCTTGATCTTTGGCAGGTCCAGATCGAAGACTGAAGCACCACATCCTCATACCTTCCACTCGTGGCGTGCGTGGCAACCTGACTTATCAAGCAAAGACAAATGTATCAGGCCCAGAGGATGTAAAACAAGAATTAAGAAGAGGCCGTCAAAACTGAACACCTGTTTAACAAACAGGCAAAACTGAGCAAGGGTTGCGTGCGGACAACAAACTGAAGACAAGAAGTCAAGCTTGTCAAGGGACGACAGAGACAAAGAGGGGGAGAGTGTTGCAGAGCTAAAGAGAACACAAAGCAGAGAAAAAGACGGGCCCCAAAATTTTTCCGATTTGGACATCATATCTTTGTATCATAACCATTCTTGTAATATATTTTCCATTGTAAATGCACTAGAGGAGTCCTCTAGATGCATCCCCTCAGAAGATTAGAAACTTACCCATGTAAAATAGTAGGAAATTAATCTTTTAGTGAATAAAGTTCCGGTCTCTTGTGTGAAAGGACCATTTTTAGGGCACAAGTATATAAGTCAATTTGTGACTCTTTGTAAAGACTTTTTGCCATTGTGAGAATCAAAAGCATAAAAATTCGAAAATGTGTCTTCTTCTCTCTGTATCTTCTTCTTTGTGAGTTTGTGTGTATGTGTATTGCTTGGAAAGAGTGTTAGGAAGTGTTATCTATCCATGAAAGTGTTTGTTTGCTGTTGTTGAGGTGTGTGCGAAGTGTAGGAAGCGCTGAAGTGTAGGAAGGTTTTTCCCACGACTTAGTATTTCACTCATAACTTGAGGTAGGAGTGTCAGAATTGAGTTAAACGACTGTGATTGGATGCGTCTTCTCGAGAGCTTCGAAACGCATATCCTATTTGCTATATTTGGAGTTCGGAGCTGAGACAAAAGCTCAATTTACTGTTGGCTGCTGCACCAAGTATCGTGACACCATGACTGTCAGTTGAAGCTTGTTTGGATTAGTCTTTGCCTTGTTTACACTCTTGAGTAGTTATTGCATTGATCATCACATGATTGCATGTCCTCATACACTCGGCTAGGTTTGTATACTCATCGGATTGATAATTAAAGCGTGAATCCCCACTATATGCACTTGAAGGGGATTGATGTATAGTCTCTTTCTCCACAAATCCCTGAGTTGGTATTTAGGTCAACAATGATATAATTCTTACAGGTACATATGAGAAAGGCATTGAAAGCCTAAAGAAGCAAATGGAGAAAGAGTTCAAGATTAGTGACTTGGGAGACTTGTCATATTTCTTGGGCATGGAGATCTCATATACTCAACATGGAGTATATGTAACTCAAGAAAGGTATTTGAAAAACTTTTTGATCAAGTTTAAAATGGATGGTTGCAGGGTAGCACCTACTCCAATAGAGGTGAATCACAAATTGAGCAGATATGGAGGAGAAGAATTCAAGGACATGAAGCTATATCAAAGTTTGGTTGGTAGTCTGATCTATGCTACATTAAGTAGGCCTGACTTGTCATATGCAGTTGGAGTATTATCTCAACTCATGCATTGTCCTAGGAAAGAACATTGGATTGCAGGACAAAGAGTGTTGAGGTACATTAAGGGTACACTCAAAGAAGGTTTGTATTATGGTTTTACATCAAATACAAACATCAAGATATATAGTGATATAGATTGGGCAGGTAATAGGAGACCAACTTGTGGATACTTGTGTTATGTGGGAGATAAGTTAATTTCATGGTGTTCAAAGAAGCAACACACAGTTGCTTTATCATCCACAGAGGCTGAGTACAAAGGTATGGTGGAAGCTGCAAAGGAATGATATGGCTTAAGATTCTTATGAAGAGTTTTGGCACCCGATATTTCTGAGGTTACTTTCTGTGTAGTCACCTTCTTCACAGTTTGTTCAAGATTTTGAAATTGAGTATTGATCCTCCAAATTGGTGAAGGTTTTAAGTTATTCTTGATATAGAGGTGCTTTAACTTCAAGAATAACTTGTTCTTTTGGAGATTAACACTCTCCATCAATGTTCTGAACTGCTTATATGCAGCTTCTAAACCACGAAGGCACACTTCCACCTTATCATCATCATCTACATTCACGCCAATAGATGCAAGTGACTCACATATGCTTTTGATTTTCAGGGTGTAGTCACTTAGGGACATGCCCTTTTTCTCGAAAGTATGCAGCTCATTCTCGAGTTGCAATTTCTGTGCCTTTGTATTCGTCTCATACAAAGTGACCAAACTATTTCAAGCCTCTTTTGAAGTCTTGGAATCATGTATTGTCCAATCATGCTATCCTGTATGCTAACAAATAGCCAATGCATTACCTTTCATGCTCCTTGATTCCATTCCTCGTATGCTCTTAACTTGTCTATAGTCTGATTCCTCTCTAGTAACTACGAAGCATTTTCATTCTCTCCTTCGATGTATTTCGAGTAGCCTTTTCCCATCAGGAAATTCATCATTCTGAATCCCCAAGCATGGAAGTTTTCCTTGTCCAGCTTATCGCTCATAAGTTGACTCATTCCATCTGTGTTTGTCATTTCTATAGCAATTCACAACACTCCAAAACACTACAAGAAGCACTTCTGCTTGAACATTGTCGCACTTTGAAGTGACAGTTCAATCTCAGAAAAACATAGTTTTTGTGTATCAAGAGTACACGGAATCACTTGAAATTCTGGATCTAGAAAATATCAGTGTTGTTGAATAGGATGCAAGCTACAATACACCTCGCCATATCCATGAGTCACATGTTCTTCCGTTCAAAAACTCCATTCTCTTGGGGTGTATATGGCACTATACACTGATGTTTTATCCCATGTTCAGTCAAAAATGCATTGATGTCAGAAGACATATATCCCCCCCATCAGAATGGAGGGTGCCCATTTTACATGCTAATATATTTTTAGCCAAAACCAAAAACTTTTTGAACCACATAAACACTTCAGACTTTTCTTTCAATGGATATATCCATGCATGCCTAGAAAAATCATCAATAAAAGTCATGAAGTAAAGATAGCTACCAAAAGAGGGTGTCTCCATAGGACCACGGACATCATTGTGAACACATTGCAATTTCTAAGTAGCTCAAACTGAACCATCTTTAAGGAACGCGTAACATTGCATTTTGGCCAAAATATAGCCTTCACATGCATGTTTACCAAGTGCCTTAAGTTTGGGCAAAGAGGACACCATTTCAGATTTTTGCACGTGTAGCAAAGTAGCAAAATCCAGATGACCAAAGCGTGCATGCCAAAGCTTTGCATCTGACATAGCTGGAGAATCATGTACTGCACATGTTAAATCATTCATAGATTTTTCATAGTCTATGAGCTTATACAACCCACGACATAAAATACCAGAAGCAACAACGATGTCACCATTTGATAGATCATGAACTAAACATCTATCATCAACAAATTTCACAACCAAGACAACCTTGGCTAAAGCTAAAATGGATAACACATTCTTTTTTATCCCTGGCACAAATAAAGCATCCGAAAATGTAAAAGAGCTACCATCAACAATAGTCAAAATGATGTTACCAACTCCCATGACATGATAAGATGAGTTGTTGGCACATGTGATAGTATTCCCTGTAGGGGCAAGCTCAAGTGAAGTGAAGAAACTACATTGCCAGGTAATATGTTTGGTTGCCCCACTATCAAAGTACCAAACATTTGAGTCTAATGTAGACATAGATTGCTCATGAGAAGATGGGTCAAAACTGCAAAAAGTAGTAAACACCCATTCTTCATTCTGCACAAGATTAGCAGACTTTGTTTGGGGTGTAGAGGCCTCTGTAACAACCATTCCATCCTCTTTCTTCCTTGCCTCTTTAGCAGCCAATTTTGGACAACTCTTTATGACATGATCATTTCCTTTACAAAATTTGCAAAACAATGTCTGCTTTTTTGTTTTCTTCTCACCTCTGTCATCCTTCTTTGATTGTGTAGAATTAGCATATTTTTGCTTACTAGTAGAAGAGCTCCATTTACATTTTCCCTTCTGATTAGCCAAGAAAGCTTGATCTGCAACATGCATAATGGACCTAGTCTGCCTAGATTGATCTTCCTGCAATAGAACAAAGACTAACTCCTCAAATGTTAAGGCATTTGGATTGCCTTTCATCATCAAACAAAGAGTAGAAGCAAAACTCTGATATGAATTGGAAGACCGTTTAGAACAGTTTGCACAAGTGAACTGTCAGGCAAGACTTCATCAGGAGAAATCAATCAATTCCTTCAAATCTTTGATCTTTGTTAGAAAATTTTCCATGGAATCTCCTTCATTCATGTGCTCACTCTCCAACTGTTTTTGGAGGTAAGCAACAAGAGCCTCATTCCTTGCTTGGTATAAAGTGGTAATTGTATCCCAAGCATCCTTAGCTATTCTGCAAGAGTGAATGTGAGGAATAATGGCATATTTGATAGACAAGTCTATCAACACATGTGCTTGAGAATCTCTACCATCCCAATGATTTTTCTCTATAGTAGGTGCAGCAAGAACCGTAACACAAATAGGAATGTGAAGAATATCACCATCTTCAACTCCATCTACATCACCTTCAGCAACTGTGTTTGCAGGTGAAATAGGATGTTTTTCAACATCCTGCATAATATTTCGTAGTCCTTTTGCAACCAATACATGATGCATCATATAAACCCATAATGGGTAATTGATACCATCTAACATATCCCCAATAGCTAACAGATGAAATACACCACTGCTTTCAGTCATGGCCACTAACTAAAATACCCTGATGTGGAAAAATGATTATGTCTGAAAAAGTTGAACAAAACTACCTTGATGGTTCTGCTAAACATGTAGCAGACTTTGATATGATTATAGTGGCAAACTAAAAGCTGTATATATGTTTGGAACAAAAAGATGAAATTGCCTACACAAGCACTGCAATAGTGCATTCAAAGGTCGAAATGAGATTAGATCGCGATTTCAACACCATAGAGTGAAGTTGTTTTGATTCTCCTTGAGTATGCTCATTGAATTTCATGCGATTCTGAGACTGTGACCAGAGGGGTGTGGAAGATATCCTAGATGAAGTGACGACCTACTCTGATACCAATTATTGGAGTTTGAGGTCTACGCAAGCACATGAACAACATAAGGAAGAAGATACTAAATGTATTACCACTAGAATGTACAAAGATAAGTGACCCGTTAGGGTTATAGGCATATATACAAGCTAGGGGGGAAAAACCTCCTAAAGAGGGAAAAAAGTGCCCCGATGGTCCTAGTGTGTTCACATACATCACTACCTAAATATATCAACGCAAAGAAGCAAATTATCAAGGTTCAAGTGACCAAGGTTGAGAGCAAGGGTTTAAGAGACCAAGGTTGATAACAAAAAGGTTCAAGAGACTATGCAAGGGTGAGGACATCAATTCAAGGGGAGATCAAGGATTAATCATTGACGACAATGATCTCTAGAAGGGGAATAGGTTGTTGGACTCAAGAAATGAGAGCCAAGAGATGGTTGAACCGCACCCAAAGAGGAGGATTGGGAAATAATCCTCAACCATGGCTTGTGGGCCAAGTGTTTAGCCCATCATACTCCTAGCCAGTAGGTCATGAGTTCAATTCCCACATTCTAAGGTGCAACAACAACACATACCTAATCTCACACACATAATGAAAATTTTACAAGGTACATATGAATCCTGAGAAGTGTGTATTCATGGTGCACTGAGGTTAAGTCCTTGGTCACATCATTTCTAAACATGGCATTTCAATCGATGAAGAAAAATTCAAAGTGATTTTCAAACTACTAAGGCATAGAAATGCACTAGAGGTACTAGCCTTCATGGTCCATTGTGGCTACTATCATCACTTCACATATTTATGTTGTAATAGCATGACCTCTCTACTCTTTCATCAATTTCCTTGGATGGATTGAAGACTATGAGAAGTTGTTCCAGAATTTGAAAAGGTGTTTGATCTCAACATCGATTCTAAGAGTTCAAGATTGGAATAAGACATTCCATATTCACAAGGATGCTTCACATATTCAAATTTCTAGATTGGAACAAGCCATTCCATATGCACATTAATATTCCATATTCAAACAATGCAATAGGATGTATATTAGCTCAACTCGTTGATGATGGTAAAATGCATTTTCCTATTACATATGCAAGTCAACAACTAAAGTGTTCAGAGAAATTACACTACATTAGAACAAGAAGGACTAGGAATAGTCTATGTTGTGAAGAAGTTTAGGCATTACTTGATGTCTAATAGCTTCAAGATATTTGTAAATCACCAAGATTTCTTGTATCTAATCAACAATCCATGAGTAGATTGGTTAGATGGATCCTCATACTTATGGAGTATGTCTTGGAGGTAGTAGTGAAGAAAGGTGACCCACATTTGTTTCGACCATCTATCTAGACTTAAAAAGAGCGAAGCCAAAAGCATTGTTGCTACTCATATTCCATATGAATATCTTTTCAACTTGGAAGTAGTAGTACCAAAGTGGGTAGAGCCTTTGGTGCATGCTCTCATTTTTTGTCCTAGCCATCCTCAAGTGGAAACTTGTGCAAAAAGATTACAAGAAGCATGACATAATACAAGAAAATCATATGGGAATGTGTGAGGTAGTAGACTCTTCCAAAGGATTCATCAATTGATGACCACACATTTGGGCTTCTTTAGGACATAGATCTAATGCACCATAAAAAATTCTCATAGATATTTGTGTTGTAAGCAATATTATCCATTTTTGTTAGTATAGAAGCTACACTATGAGTGCTACTTTGATTAGTATATGCAATACACATACATCATGCTTAGGATAAGCTACAATCCCAATTCACATTGTAGGATGTGCCCATAGAGCCCAATTCCTAATGAGTAATGATGCATCTAATACCAATACTATGGTTTTTAGGACAAGAGTGGCTTCTAAATCACTCTATAAGCTTGAAATTAGCCAGAAACCATCCCACATTGAGAACTAATGATGAATAGATTTCCATTCAAACAAGCCAACTCATTAGTAATTCATTAGAACTCTACATACACAAGAAAGTCATGCGTAGAGGTCCTTAAGGTTCTTTTAATTTGAGATCTACGAGACTAATAAGAAACCAAGTGTTTTAGGAACCAACTAAGCAGGTGAAGCATAAAGTGCCATGACGATCAAGGAAAGTTTGGTTTGTGAAAGGGATTCTTTCCTCTTCAGTCACAAACCCTAAGAAGTTTCAACAATAGACACCAAAGAACAGAATGCAAAAGGGGCAGCACAATCAGTCTCTCAAGAAGGTCACACATAGATTTGGATTTTCACAGCTTGTGTTCTCCCTACATCTCTCAAGAATAGCAACACCATGAGTACTCAAAGGGAAAAAAAATTCAAGAAAATACACTCATGTAAGGGGCAACCAAAGAATGAAGCTTCATAGCCAGTTCCACCACCATAAGCAACAAAGTTGATCTAGAGAAAGAAGGCTCCATCAAAGTCGTCTTATAATGATGTTTTAAGACAAACACATGTAACAAAAGCACCACCTTAAGTGCCTCCATCAACTCGAAAGTGGAATACTTTCAAGTTTCCAACTAAGAATAGTACCACAAAGAAGACTACTTTACCTATTCAATGTGTAATAAATCTAAATGATAAGATGATCAGAGACATATAGGCACTTAGTGATTTTGTGTCATAACGCTATATCTTTTGATAGTCACTACGTGAAAACCCTAAACTTATTGGATCCTTATGTAATAGTGATCGTTTATCAAACAATAAGCCAAAATCTGAATCAATAAAAGTGCAAAGTTTGAACTCTAAATAGGAATCCCACTTATGATGAACAAGTTCTCGCTCTCTTGATAACATAAACCATTCAATGCTAAAATATTTTGCTTAGTTCGATTTCTTCTAATGACATTCAGGTTGTGGATATGGATATGGTGGGGTCTTCATCTCAGCAAGTGTTTGTCCCAGTTATAGGGCCACTCAATTCAATGAAACTAGTAGTAGATAATTGTTTCCAAAACCATGCATTTGCAATTTGGCAAAATGGAGAGTATATTTTCTTTTATGCCTTTGATGAAACCAACTGCAAGCTATACTTCATGCCAAAAGAGTTGTAGACCTTATAGAAAACCAATAAAGAGGTTCTAAAAATATGGAATGTTTTAGGGTGTGGACAGTTTGTGAGGTTACCACATGTGAGACTTGATCTATGGAGGTGTTATGAATTCATGTACAATCTTATTTGGAGAGACAATCATGTCTATTCATGAGTGCATGACTTAAAAGATGAATTGCAAGAGATTCAAGTTACTGCAAAACTAATTATAAAAGCATTATATTTCCAATCAATTCATGAGAATCCAAAGTCTATAGCTACACCCTAAACTAAGGGTAGCAAGTCAATGACCACATGGAAGGAGTTACAATATGCTCTACAAGTTGGTGAGGACATGAAAATTGATCTAGCATTATGGGAGCAATATTTTCAGTTTCAAAGACCAAAAAGATACACAATTCTACACAAGCACATATTACACTCTATGGAATATAGTAGACATAATGACAAGGTAGAAGACATGGTTCGGCATGTGTGGGAGGGCTTAACAAGCCATTCTACTCTGGAAAATTGTCATCAACACAAGACTCTCCATGGAACTCAAGTTATTACAAGGACCATTTTCCATGCCCTGAGAGAGAATGTCATCTTCACTCCAATATACACAACTCATGAATTGGAGCATTGGAGTATTCTCCAAAGAGGGGTACACCTAGATGGGTGATACCAATGCTATCAATATATATGAAATTTCACACCTCAAGGAAGATGAAAGGCTTACAGTTAGCCTCTAAGGTAGTGTCTCCAAAAACTAAAGTGTAAGCAGAATGCTACTCTATGAGAAGAACATATTCACATCCTTCAATAACATTAGAAGAGGAATAAGTGATCAAAGCTCAACTAGAAGGTTCTTTGAAGACATGGATAGAAACATTAAAGCAACATTTTCACCATAAGGGTGATACACAACCTGCACTACTTTGAAAAATTCAAGGGGACACTCAAGAAGAAACTGATGTTGAGATTTTCATGGTGTCAATGACCAAAGCAATGAAAAGAGCAGAAAAAGCAACAGAGAAATCTTTTTACATTAAGGAATTCAAATTAGATGAAGAAGAAGAGTTCATTCTAAAGAGAGTTTTGAATGCACGGTAATCACACCACCACCCACTTCATTACCAACACCATCACCACCATAATCACTGCCACCCACATTCAATTACCATGAAGAATCTCATGTAATGAGCACGCCACACACCCCTCAATCAAAGATGTCACAATCACATCCACCACCAATAGTACCACTCCCATTCCCATGACACTTGCATCTACACCAATTGCACCTCAAGTGAAATCCATCCCCATTTCACCCACTTTTGACCCTCTCATGACATCCATTCCCTTCCATTGATTCCATCACAATCATCAGTCATGGATAAAGAGAAACATCTAACTGATGAAGGATTTAACTTAGGAATAGACACAACATGTACAACTCCACGATGAAGCACACACATGTTCATCCCACATCACTCAACCACTGCACACACACACACGATCTCTTTTTCACTCTTTTTTCTCTTCACGTTTTGCAAATTTCCAACCATCTCAATGATCATTCATCAAACCTTTAATCCTATCACCTTTTCTATCCCTAGTGGTATCTTACACGTCTAAATCAAACCTACGAATTGGGAGATACAATCTAATCTTTTTTGGGCTCATCTTTGAAAGCAACACAAGTGCCTTCCATCTACTTGCCCAAGCCTACTTCCTAGGCTCTGATGCCAATTGTGGGAAGTGAACTCATGACCTACCGGCTAGGAGTATGATGGGCTAACCACTTCTCCCAAAAGGCATTGTTGATGATTACTTCCTAAACCTTCCTCTTAGGGTGTGGCTCAACCATCTATTTCCTATCATTTCTTGAGTCCAACATAGACTGTGCACAAAGGTCACAAACATACACTTCCAAGAATTCTTGAAGGAATTGTTTGAACACATTAAACAGAAGTCCTTGAAAGGTAGTGAGGCATTAGTCAGACCAAATTGCATGAATCTAAATGCAAAGATATCCCATTTGGTTGCAAAAGTAATTTTATGTTGAATCTTATGGGGAATGGATACCTAATTATATTATGAGAATGTATCTAAGAAGTTATAGACTTCCTTTCTTCCCACCTGTTCGAATAGATGATCAATTATTGGCAATCGACAACTATATCTAATGGTTCCCTCATTGAATTTCTTCAAATTGATAGATACACAACATTTCTCGTTCTTTTTGGGTACTACTACCACTAGAGAGACCCATTCACTATGTTTGATTTTATAGATGAAGCTTGATTCAATAAACTTGTCTATCTCCTCCTTTATTTTATTGGAGTATGTCGCATTAAAAGTGTATGGCCTTTTCTTGACCAGATTGGTTGTGCTTATCATGGGAATCCTATATTGAGAGCATATCATTGGGTTCAATCCTTTTTGTTACTTGTAGGACCATGTGAATACATTTTGATATTCTCTCAAGAAGCTAAATAAGGTTGTCTCTTTCTCCATAGTGAGGTCATTTGCAATCTAAGTGGGTAGATCCTCACCATTCTCATGAGTAATAACTACCTCTTTTGTAATTTCCTTGTTTTCATATAATTCTCCCACTGTAGCCTTTCTCTTAGGCATTTCTACTTTCATAGTCCTATCTTTGGCTATACATTTATTGAAGTCTCTAAGAATTCAAAGAAGAAGTCGTTCTCCTCTTCATTTGACTCTTTAGACTTACGCCTAGTTTTCTCTAGTTGATATAGTATGATTTCTTATTGTCTCAAAAAGATATCCTCTTTTTCTTTTATTATCCCGTAGATTGGGATCTTGGATAATCTATATTCTATTTCTTCTTCTTCATCCTCATAGATCACTTTCACCATGAAGAGATCACAACTTTCTTTATCTTGACAACAAGTGAGCATGTACTCATTGACTACCATATCCAAGGTAGCAAGAATTTCATCATGGACAAAGTAAACCATCCTATACCTCAGATTCCATGTGAACTTCTATATCTCATGATTGGTTTAGAATTTGGAGAAACTAATGCTTCCATGGTGTTCAAAACATGCCAAAACCCTAAGATTGACTATCTACTTGCTTGATCCAGACATCCGAAGGTCATGTTTTGAATTCATGACATCATCGATGACATCATCAATTCATAACTTCCATTGATAAACCACCCTTGAAAACCTATATAAGAAGGGTGTAGCTCAGTGATGAGTAGCACCTCCTTTAATGTCAATCCGGGAAGACGTGAGGATGGTATGAAGACCTCGAGCAAGTGGCGGCACAAGTGTGTGAGTGAGAAGCACACAAACATGCACACACATACACACACACGCGCACACACGGCAAGACAAAGAGTGAGAATCAATGGAGTTCTTAGATTACTTTTCAAGAAGCTCTTACAAGTTTGTTTCAATTACAATCTAACCTCAAAAATGAGCTCTCTAGCTCTTTTTATAGTTTTTGACTAGGTTTTGGCCCTGTCCAGACCTAGTGTCCGGCCTAGTTAAAAATTAGGTTCCAGGGCCAATTTGAGGACTTAAACGGAGTCTAAAAAATACGAAAATTGATATGTAGGTACTTCTAAGGCTCCTCAAGCTCAAGGACTCCTTGGCTTGCACAAAATGGAGCTACAAAAATATGAAATGGTATTTACAATGATTGTTAGTGATAAGAATCACTTTTAATTGGTGTAAGGGTTTTTGAAAAGTTAAAGGGTTGCCTAAGTGCTAGATTTGCGTGGATGCTCATACTTACTTCTTCATGAGGAAAATTATTGGCCTATTTGCCAGATCTTCTTTGACTGCCATGTCTGCCTATGCTGTCCCTTCGCTCTGACTCTCTTCGTCTGGTGGCTCCTTCGGTTCCCTGACTGCTGCCAACACCCCCCCCCACTCTCGCGTCTGTCGCCCCTGACAGACCCTTGTCTAGAGGATTTTTGAACATAGTATTGAACGACATCGGAGGCTAGGTGGTGTTCTTCGAGTCGCAGGCCACGTGCTAGATCTGTGAGCAGCTCATCCCAATTCATAGGACCGAGAACATCTGGATGAGGCACCCTCAATTGTTCTGAGTAGATAGTTCTCTCCACAGCAAATAATTGGAGGAGATGGGATGGTCTGGGTATAAAGATTTCGGAGTGATATTCCCAGAATCCGGTGATGAACATCTCCTGAAAGGTCTGTTTAAAGCAGGCTGGGAGGTATTTGATTCTGGCGTGCCAAGCATATATTACTTCAATGGACAGGGTGGTACTCATATCATACACTAGATCTTGGTTTCCTTTCATAAAGCCTGCACCTGAGAAGTGAGGGTCCTTAATGTTTTTAAACGTCCTGAAAGTGATCAGCATTAATTCAAATATTTTCATGCACATCTGGGCCATCACATCAGGATTATTGCGTAGCCTAGTACTCCAGTGACGGATTGTGGAAATCATGTAATTGACTGTGGGAGGTCCTCGTGGAGGTGCTAGATAAACATAATTCAACCATTTTGCACAGGCTTTGATGTCTCTGACAGCTATAGTGAATTCAGGCCAGGTGCATCGTCGCAGAACTAGAATGTAACAAGGGTTGTACTTAATAAACAACAGCATATTATTCCAGGTTCGGACCATTTCTGGATATGTTTCCAAAAGCCTGATTCTCCAGGTGGGTTGATGGATGGACCCATGCTGAGCACTTTCCGGTAGATCATCTGGACCGAATTGTGTAGCAAAGGTGGGAGGTTTGCCACATTGTCGTTGAATCTCCGCGTTGTAATCGGCCAAAAGTATACAGAATGGCACATACTGGTCATTATTGGTGCCGATCCATCTATGGTGAGACATACTTCTGAAGTATTCGGACTTTATGACAGTCTCTTCTAAATTTGCTAGTGATTGGATCTGAATTGCCACCCGTTCTTCGTGAGTGTTCGCTGTCCTTTCCAGTGTCTGAAGCCACTCGGGTGCTTCCACTTCTAATGTGTCTAGTCCCTCTGAGGTTCGTCACCCGCCTGGCATTGGCATAGGAACATACGGTTCCTCGTAAGAATCATCTACCTCAATAGGGACTAGCTCTTCTTGCTCTGGTTCTACCACAGGGGATGGCTGCCCCTCGTATGTCAGTAACCTCTTTTGTAATTCTGCTACCTGCTCGGTTAAGGCCTTCACTTCGTCTGAGGTGGAGGTTGATGGGACACTCTTCGGTTGTTCTTCCTGTTCCTTCAGCCTGCTCTGAAGTGTGTCACGCTCTCTTTCCAAGTCATCATGGGCTTCCAGGAGATCTGAATAGCTTTCCAGAATGGTTTTCATCGTCTCCGTGGGAATTGCTTTAAACTGCTCTGGATCTATCTCGTGAGGGGAGCCTTCCATTGCTGCTTCCAAAATTCTCTTCATTTTGTTTTTGCAGTCTTTTGTTCTCCTCTAGTGCTGTGGCCATATGTTTCCGTAGTAGTGCCAAGTTGCATCTGACTCGCAAGTTATCGGTCTGGTATACTTCGAGCAAAGCTTCTAGTTGTTTGACACCTGATTCTGTCGATGGTTGGGGTGCCTCCAATAGTGTTTGGTGAGCCTGCTCAAGCGTTGAATAGCGTTGATTCACTTCTGCATTTTCCTCTTGTAGAATGTGAAATTGCCTTTGTAAGTCCTGATGCTGTGTTGTCAGTTGTTGATACCGGCCGTCCAGCGCTCTGTACTCATTCTGAAGCTGATATACACATTGATTTAATGCTAAAAATATGCTATTTACATTAAATAATGCTGGAAGGGGTGAAGATGCAGGGGGAATGGGGGCGGGAATGGGAGTGGTGAATGATGTGGACGCAAGTGGGGATGTGGGTGGAGGGGGTATGGGAGATGAAGGTGGCATGGGGGGAGGGAGCGGTGCTGTGGCACGAGACGTTTCCATAGTGTCGATTGTTTGAGTGACAGTGTAGATGGGGATCGTGGGTGGAGTGGATGTGATGTCAGTGAACAGAGTGGTGAAAGTGGGCATGGTGACTCCCCCGAATTGGATTCCCGGAGAGAGTGGGATGCCCATGACAATGGTAGTGGTAGTGGACGTGGTAGTGCTAGTGTCATGTGGTGGAGTGAAGTGTGTAGTGCGAGGTGGGGATGGTGGTGACAGTGGTGCTTCCTGATATTCTTCTGCTTGCATTGTCTCTCCTGGTGCTGATACATTGGTATGAATTTGTTTCCCGGACCTCCTGGGACGAACGGGAACCCTCTTCTCAAATCTGTGAATGTAGGCCATTGCCTCATGGATGGCCTCATCCAATCCTACTGCGTCGGCATGAAGGTTTATGGACTCAATGAACAACTCGTCCACACCTTCCTCAGCTAGCAACTGGTTCATGAGTTTCTTGCCCGATTCCAGTGACATCTTATGCTGTTCTTGAACCAGTTGCATGGTTCGATATAGTCTCTTGATTTGTGCCAAATACGCAGGGGCACTTGCCAGTTCGGAGAGCTCATCATATTCTTGTTCCTCGTAGGTTTCTTCTTCTTGTTCTGCCTCTTGTTCCTCGGCATCGACTTCTACCACCTCTGGTCGGGTGGGGGCTGCTGTTGTTGTCTGGGGTTGTGATTCCTGAGCTTCCGTCTCGAGATTAGAGTCATAGATCAGTCTAGCCACTTCTTCATCCGTGAGATCGTTGAGAGTAAAACCTTGTGGGAATTCCAGATCTGAAGGGACGGGTGGAAATACCAGATTAGGCCCCTCTGTGCTTGGTCGTGGTAGCCGGATTGTGAATGGCCTAATGCGTCGTGTTTGGGGAGGGGTAATTTCTGGTGTAGGGGTGGCTCCCCTTGGTTGAGCACAGGGTAGTTGCACTCCCCCCCTCATCTTCTTTGATGGGGGACCTGCTGCTGATAGTCTTCTTTAGAATTCCTGGGCGCGAGGCCATATGAGTGCCCGCTGAATAGGCACATCATAAGCCAGACATCGGTAGATTATTTTTGTTAGAGCGCAACATCCATGAAGCACATTTTTCTGCTTCTTGTTCCACCTTTGATGGGCTAGGTGAATCTGATCTATGATCCAGTGTGGCACATTGATGGGAAGGCTTTCTGTCTCTGCTAGATACAAGCTGAACCATATTTTCTTCGGGGGCATTGTGAATCGTTCCTGGGCGGGGAAAGCAAAATGCTGCATGATGGTTCGCAGGTGAAGCGCAATGGTAGGTGTCATCGCTACCATATCCTTCAACTTATTAAGATCTTTGTGTTTCATTCGACCTGGAACCATGGTTTCCTTTTCTGTTGGGATGTGCATGCCATACATACCCAATGCTTCTCTTACCAGATTGAGGGTCAACTTGAATCTTTTAAGCTCATGACCTGGCAGCAGTGATGGCAACACAAAGGTGCTGTCGCCTCCCTTGGCCCTGCTTGGCGTGATGGTACTGATCAGATATGAACATCGTAAGAAATCCGGCTTTGGTAAGTGGGCCCTGAAATAACTGTCCACACCCGCTTTGATCCAAACTGATCGCATGACTTCGGCGTTTTGATAGCTTTCAAACTGGCGCGTGAAAAAGTGGTATCGACCCCATTTGCCATTAAATTCCAATTCTGCTTCCCAGAAATAGGTTCCATCGCCCAATGGTCCAGCGACATCACTGAACCAATGCGCATGCTTACCTACTTGAGAAGTGTGCCCTTGAGGAGGATCCTGAATGGGGAGTACGTGCACGGCTTGAAGTTCTTGCGGCCTTGCGGTGAGATGTGGCTCGAGGAGGAGTGTTTCTATGTCCACAATCTGGGCACCGGATCCGGCTTGAGAACTGGCACCTGCTTCTGCCATGGCCCTGTTTGCTGGTTGGTTTTGTGAGAATATAGAACCACGTGTTAACATCGTAATGGACAGAATAAATCCGTTGCTGTCCCCGTTACAACATTAACATGAGGTAGATGGTGAGTTAGTGGTTAGGAAGTGCACGAAGACAGTGTGTGACGTTAGTGCTTGGGTAGTCCTAGGAGACTAATGCAGTTAGTAAGTGGGGATGCATTTACAAATTGGGGTCGGGGGGTTTATTACAGGTCTTAGGCTGCCAAATGCAATGGATAAGTCTTGTTCTTGGTGTCGTAGAGGCTCTAGAGAGCTTTATAGGTGTATCGGCTTGAAACTGAGGCCTTTTAGGGACCCATTTACAAGCGATTATGTTCGTGTTCATGGGCCTTAGTGTGTTCTTGAGTGTTGAAAACAAGTGAATGCTGGCTGCGCGGGTGAATGGGTTACGCTGTATAGGTTGTGGCTTCGGCGTAGCTATTTGCGCCTGCAAGCAAGCCTTAGGTACCCAAATTTGTCTTGATTGTGGGCTAGCCTTCATCGACTTCTTGGGCACCCAAATAGATTTCACGTTAGCAGAAGAATTTCCGAAAGACTTCTTATTAGTGACGTGTTGTTGGTTACTAATAAGAGGCTTTGCTCGCGTGGTTGGCTTGAGTGCAACCGGGTGTTTGCCTTTCCTCACCCACACTTGGTTTACTTGCTGAGATATTTTGCTGCGCAGGTACTTTTGATTTCTGGCATGGGTAGTACTCTGCTTCTTCTGCCTTTGATCCTCCTTTGGTTGCTGCCTCCTTCTGGCCTTTGGAAAAGAAGGGAGTTCCGTTGCATCCCTGACTCCTTTTTTGAGAATATCATTCCTCTGCAACACATAGTTTTGGACAAGAACAGCATGGTCAACTTCATGTGCACCCCTGGAGGGACCAGGAGTCTGTGCCTTTCCTAGTTCCTTGAGTGCTCCATTATCTAACTCTACTGTAATTCGACTATGATTGACCCATACCTGAAGAAGTCCACTTCTTAGGTTCAAGTTGACTGCTTGGTCATAGATCCAGTCTTGACCCAAGACAAGGGGTTCCGTGAGGTCCTCATCTTGACACACTAGTACTTTAACTGTCATTGTCTCATCATGAATGTAGAGGGGAAGTTCCACCTCACCCATGCAAGGGGTTTCCACTCCTCCCAATCCTATGAGATATGCTTCCACAGGATTGACAGTTAACTGCAACTCTTGACAATAAGACATTCTAACAGCACTAGTGGCTGCACCTGAGTCAATCAAGGCTCTTACGGTCCTTGCACTCTTTCCTTGTCCTATATCTAAGGTTACGAAAGGACGTCGATCAGTTATCCTATGTGAGCTTGTTCCTGCGACTTCACACATTGCCATATGATATCCTTGATCTGCATAGTCATTTGTTCTAGGCTGCTCTCTACCTTGCCTTCGTAATTTCATCCTTCTGATGCGTTCTAAAGCTTTTGCTTGAGCTTCTTCTCTAATTCGCTTTTCTTCCTCTTTGCGTTTCTTAGCAGTGTTGAGTCGGCTGAGCATTTCCTCCGTGAGGGGTTCCTGATACAACTTGACTCTGCATCCGCTAATATAGTTAGGGAGAACATCACCTTCTAATGTGGCTAATTGCACAGCTCCACTTGTGGAGATCCTATTAATGATCATAGGTCCGTAGCCTCTCTTTTCTAGCTTCCTCGCGTGTTGTTTCAGTGTATAGACTAAGACTAGATCTCCTGCTTTCAAGCCTTTATTCTTCACATGGGCATCAAAGTATGCCTTCTGCCTCTTCTTAGCTGCATAGATTCTTGCAGCTGCTCTCAGTCTCGTTTCCCCTAACCGTTCAAGGTCAAAGATCCTAGAGGAGAGCTCATGACCTGTCCATTCGTGCTCTTGTGCTACTCTCAATGTAGGAATCAAGAAGTCCAAGGGTAGCACAGCGTTTTGACCAAATACCATCTGAAAGGGAGTGGCTTGGAGTACCGTTTTGTAGGCAACTCGGTATGCCCAAACAGCATGGTGTAGCTGTTTGTCCCAATCAGAGCGTTTAGTGTTCACTAGTTTTGTTAGTACATTGCATAAGATGTTATTAGTGCTCTCAGCTTGTCCATTAGCTTGAGGGTGATAGGGGGCAGATTTCTAATGTATTACTAAGAATTCTTGGAGTAGATTCTCAATTACTTCGTTCAAGAAGTGAGTGCCTCTATCACTTACAAGCTCTATAGGTAGTCCATATCTTGTGAATACATTCTCAAACAAGAATTTAGCAGTTGTCTAAGCATCATTCTTTGTCGTAGCTTTTACCACTTAGTTAGATAGTCTGTTGCAACAATGATGTATTCCGCATGAGAACCCTTAGCTGGGGGATTAATAGGACCTACGAAGTCTATTCCCCACTTAGAGAACGCACATCCACCCATCATAGGTTTCAGTGGCATCTCATCTTTGCGTATAGGGTACTGAGTCCTCTGACAGACATCACATCGCTTCACATAGGTATGTGCGTCCATGTGAAGGGTAGGCCACCAGAAGCCTGCAAATAGTATTGCCTTGATCACCCGATCTGGTCCAAAGTGCCCTCCTGCTACACCTAGGTGAGCAGTTTCCAAGATCTTAAGATATTTGCTCTCATGGACACACAGTCTCAGGTAACCATCTTTACCACGTTTGTATAGATTATCACCAATAAGTGAGTAATCCTAGGCTTCTTGCTCTAAACTTCTTTTCCTAGCCAGAGTCATGTCTGGAGGGAATGTGTTTGTCCTCAGGAAGGATACTAGAGGTTCACTCCAATCTGGCACAATGGATACTTGATAAAGAGTGGCGTGTTCCACAGGTGGCTTAGTGCAACAGATGGGGCATTCCTTGCACAACTTTTGGACATCCGCTTCCAAAGTCGGCCAATGCACTCCGAATCTCTTTAGAGTTTGTAAAGTTCATTGCTTTGAGTAGTGTTGCTCTAATGCACCTACATGTGCTAATTGCAACCATTTATTGTACTCGTCCTCTTCCACGCAACAAGCTAAGATTCCTTGATCTGTGTGCTTGTACATGCTTCCTGCCATGATGTGGTACTTTTGGGCTTTTACAACCTCTCTATTCCGTGTGTTTACCACTGGATGATTAGGCCCGTATGTCAATACTGGTACCAAAGGCTTAGCCCATTGCGGTAAAACTTCCAAATTAAACAAGTAAGCATCAGGAAGATCATCCGATACTCCTTGTGGGGCTTCTCCCGATGTGAGCCTAGAGAGATGATCTGCTCTTAAATGAGTCCTCCCTTTCCTTACCACAACCTCAAAATCATATTCCATGAGCAAGAGAAACCATCTCACTAATCTTCCTGTATTGCATGGCTTGTTTACGAGCTATAGCAATGCCTGAGGATCAGTAAAAAATTTAAACTTGTTTGCGAGCAAGTAGTGTCTAAATTTCTTAACTGCATATACCATGCCTAAACCTTCTCTCTCCGTAGTGGTGTAATTTCGTTCAGCAGCATTCAATTGTCTACTGGCATAGGCAATTGGAAGATCCATATTACCTTCACCAGTAGGTTGTGCAAGCACACATCCAATAGCATAATTGGATGCATCCACATGAACATGGAATGGCTTATTCCAATCCGGTGTGGTCAAGATTGGTGCTGAACATAATCTTCGTTTAAGCTCCTGGAAGGAATTCTCACATTCCTCCGTCCACTCAAAGTTTGTCAGAAGTCCGTACATGGGCTTTGCAATGACAGCATACATGTGTATAAATCGTCAGTAATAACCACAATGCCCCATGAAAGCTTGTACTTCCTTGACATTCTTTGGCCTAGGTAGCTCTGCTATGGCTCTCACTTTCTCCTCGTCAGTAGATATGCCATTCTTTGACACTATGTGTCCTAGAATCTTGCCTTGCATGACCATAAAAACGCACTTTTCTGGGTTCAGGCAGACTTGATATTCTCTACATTTGTCAAAGATTTGTCTGAGTTCAGGAATATGGGTTTGTCTAATATTGGAATGAGCACAAAGATCATCAACATAGACTTCTAAACTCTTCCTCAGGAACTCCTTAAACACATGGCACATCAGCCTCTGGAAGGTAGCTGGTGCATTGGTAAGCCCAAATGGCATTACTCTAAAGGCAAAAATGCCCCATTCTGTGGCAAAGGCTGTCTTATGCTGATCCTCTGGAGCTATGGCTACTTGATTGTAACCCGAAAATCCATCAAGGAAGCTGTACACTTCCTTGCCTGCCACTCTTTCTAAGAGATGTTCTGTGATGGGAAGCGGATAGTTATCTCGAATAGTGGCTGCATTAACCTTCTTCAAATTAATGCACACGCGTAGTTTGCCATTCTTCTTGGGCACCACTACGATGGGTGATACCCACTAAGTGTGCTCAATTTCATAGATAAATCCAGCTTCGACCAGTCTATCTATCTCTTCCTTGATCTTAGCAGCGTAATTATCGTTATATGTATAAGGCTTTTGCTTAGAGGGTTTAGCATCTGAGGTCATGGGGATGGTGTGTGAGCATATGTCGGGGTCAACATCTTTCAAATCCTTGTAACTCCAAGCAAATACATCTCTGTATTCTCTTAGCAAGGCAATTAACGCATGCTCTTCTTCCTCTGTCAGGTCATGGCCTATGTACGTACATCTCTCCTCTCCTTCTTCTAGGGCCACTACGATTTTCTTGGTAGTTTCTTTGTTATCATAGGCCTCTCCTGATTGTGCCTCTCGTTTAGGCATTCTAATCATGACTCTCCTGTCATCTATCTCATACTTCTTGAAATTTTCTGGGACCTCAAACAAAGATTCTTCCTCCTCTGGTGAGGCTTCTCTCTTCTTTCGTTTCTTTCCTTCTTCCTTCGGCGTCACATGTGTTGCTAATCTTACATCGTTTGTAAGCTCTCCATGCCTCTGGGGTTGAAATTCTACTTCATGGAAGTATTCTTCATCTGATGCAAATGGTGGGTCCATAATGATAGACTCGAGATCGGAATCACTTGCATCCTCAAATGCATCAGGGCTAGGTTCGCATTCTTCTAGAACTGCCTCTCCCATGATTGGCTCTATGGAGAAGATTGAAATGTCATAGCCATCCTCATCACAGTGGGGTGTCCATTGTTCCTCATTGATGGCTACATCCATTGTTGCTAAAATTTCTGCCCAGCCATGGGGTTCAAATTCCTCGTCAGGAAAAACTACAGGTGCATAGGCTGGGTCTTGAATGGGTCTATGGGTTTTGTTTGCACCTATTTCTCTGGCCTTTTCTCTCTTCTCTTCCTCTACTGCTACTTTGCACATCCATAAGTGGGTGTCTTCATGCATCCATGAGGATCCTGACCCTATGGAATGCACAGATTCCGCATCATCTTTGGCTCTATGGATGGGATTCCATTGGATAGAAGGGACGTCTCTATGAGAGTAATCCTTGAGATTGACTTTGGTCGTAACACCTAAGTGTTGCAGGTACAAAGAATTGGTCCCCCAATCCTGTACCACTTGCAACTGTCGCATAAATGGTCTTCCCAAAATCATCTCATAGGCATGATTTTTGCTGAAGTCACATATAGCAAAGCTATGCTCAAACTCAACACCACAAGTGGTGAGAGTTATTCCTTCTAGCAATCCTAAGGGTCTCTCTATGTGACCATCGGCCATTTGCAATTTCATCCTCGTTGGCCTGAGTGCGGGCTTGCCCCAATGCTTCCAAAGGGAAGTAGTGGCAATTGCAACTCCTGCACCTGAGTCCAAAATTGCCTTGGTGGTGTACTCCTGGTAGGTGATGGGAAGATAGGTGTTCCCTTCTTCACCTTCACACATATCTCCTATCTTGTCCAAGGGAATTTCTGGCACTGTCCTATGGGATCCTACTCGGGAACGTGGTTCTGCAACTTCAGTCACTTGACTGGCTACACATTTCCGCGCTTTTGGTCTATTCTTAGGCAGTTCTTCCAAAGTGAGATCGCGCTGCGCCTTGGTGTTCTTTACTACCTCCGTGTTCCTTGATATGACTGAGTCGTCGTTCCTTACCATGACTGTGGGTGCTCTCATACACGTGGACTTTGCTTCCCATGGGCCTGTTAAGTGGGGTAGCTCTTGTATGGAATTAGACTCAAAGTCCAATCTCTCGCGAGACTGAGTACTCTCATGTTCCCCGTAAATAGATGGGATGTCTTGTGGGAATTGGTCGTGTGCATCATCCACAAGTTCAAAAGGAGGGGCGACTTCACTTTCATTATCCCATTTGTCTTCTTGAATCTCTCGTAGGAAGTCTGGTGCAAACCGATTCATAGAAGAAGAAGTGTCTGGCTCCGTAGAATTAGGCACATAGGCAACCTGGGAAGGAGGGCTTATTCTATCATTGGCTCTCTCCTCGTTCTCATAGATGGCTCGAGCACAGGACTCCTGGGGAGGATTACTTATTCCATTACTTTTCCGAACAGGCTCATACGCTCCCTGAGAGGGAATGTAGGCAACTTGTGGAGGTACATAAGCTTTCGAGGGAGGCTCATCTGCCTTTTGGGGGGAAAGATAAGCTTCTTGAGGAGGCACATGGGCTTCCCGAAGAGGCTGGCTTATCCGTTCTCTTGCCCTTTCCTTTCTTTGAGGGGCAGGTTCCTTTTCTGATTGTGCAATTAGCCCCTCTATTCTTTCTAAGGAGGGGAAGTTGTCTGGTTCAGTGGAATTGGCCACATAAACTTTTGATGGGGGATGGGTCATGCTTTTGCTTGTTTTCTCCCTTTCTTGATTTTTTTCTTCCTTGGCCGCTCTGGAAATTATGCCCTCTAACTTCTCTAGAAGTCCATCCAAGTGTAATTGCGTCTTGGCTGAGCCCGAGTAATTGAAAAGGCGGCTGGCTTCAAACATAGTTTGAGCCAATGCTACCATTTTCGCGCAAAGCTTGGTTCTTTCTATCTCTAGGTCAGCTCTAGGGTAACACTTGTCGTGATCTGTGACATTGGGCCCTTCTTGAATTCTAGCCTGATATGCTTTAAGCATCATGTCTATGTCTTCTGGAATGGGATCAGCTAATACTGATCCTACTCTAGGAGGTGGTGGAATCGTATGACGTGGGTTGGAAGGTAGCGGGTCGGATGGCGATGGGAATGGTGGTGGTGGGATAGTGTGAGAGGGGGTCCGAGAGGTGATTTCAGTTATCCTAGCTTTGGTTTCTCTTATGCTTTCCTCAAGTTCACTCATCTTTCTAGCCCATTGTCTTTTCATTCTTTCTCGACTATCTTTCCACGCTCTAGTCCTTTTCTTTGTTATGCTCTCAGTTTCACTAGCCTCTGGGCTCTTATCTTGGTTTACCCCTTGATTCTGCTGCAATGCTTGAGCTCTAGTGACTACCTGGACGGGAGCAGTGGAAGTGACACTTCCTGTGGAATCTACCACTAACCCAATAACGTTGATAGGAGTGATTTTTGGCATATTATTGGGGTTCTTCGGGCAATCTCGTAAGAGATGCTCTTTTCCACAATCTTGGCAAAAGCCTTGGATCGTCACTGATTGGGGTTGTGTAGGTGGAGGTAAGGGGCAATCACGAATGAGGTGATCTCCTTGGCATCTATAGCACGGTCCTCTTGGGAACGGAGGTCTTACTTGCCTGGGTTGAGGCCTAGGGTTGGGGTTTGCATACATGATGTTTGTGTAATCTGACTCCCAACTAGGTTCATTTGGCTCTTCGCTGTAATAGGACTCACCATGTTCTGGAGACTGCATGTAGTACGCCTGGGGACTATCGACATGTGTAGAATCGAAGCTATGGTCACCGGGGTCACTTTCAGAAAGCAAGGATGTTAGAGGGACTATAGCTCTATTCAGGTTCTCTTCTGCAGCAGTATACTTTACCGGAATCACATTAGCTGGGGCTGGGGGTTGTTGTGCTAGCACAGGCTGAGGCCTTTGTTGGTTTTGGTATTGTGGTTGGTAATTTTGTTGTGGCCTGCCATATGGTTGTGGAGGGTACGGGTTCTGGTATCTTCCCTGCTGAGGGTATGGCTGAGGGTGGGGTTGCCTAACTGCCTGCTTGTTATATGGGCAATCTTGTGCGGTGTGATTGGTGTATCTCCGTTCTATGGTGCAGTACTGGCTACTAGGATTTACTTGGGGCTGAGCCATAATGGGGCAGACATTCGCCATGTGGTCACCACCACAAGTGTAGCACCTTTTCACAGGGTCAAACCTTGGGATTTGTTTACTAGTTACACCTAATTTCTGAGCTACTTTCTCTGCAAGTTCCTCGATTGATGTGGATTGCGTGGAAGAGAGGCTAGAGGCACTATCTGAATCTTTGTATATCTTAGCAAGCTCTAACTCCTCCCCTAGGTTATCCTCAATGTCAATACACATGCGTACACACTCTTCTATGGTCCTAGGATCTTTCAAGTACACATAGGATCTCAATTTCGTACTTAGCAATCCATCAAGGAATAAGGCTACTTGTTTGGCAGGTGTGGGTAGCTCCGAAACAGGGCACCTTTCTAAGTATTGCCTAAATCTTCTTCCTGCAAGTCTCACGGTTTCTTGAGGGGTTTGCTTGAAGCTGTGAATCAGCGAGGAGGTATTATGCCTTATGCCACTCTTAGAGAATTCAACAATGAAAGCCTCTAGGAGTTGTTCTATGCTCCTGATCTGCCGCTCATCCAATGGCATAAACCATGTAAGTGCTGTGTTCCTAAGGGTTAGACCGAAGGCATTGTACTGCGTGAATAGATCCTCCACTTGTTCAGCTCTCAAGACTTGCTTGAACTCCGCCACATGATCATAGGGATCTCTTGTGCCATCAAAGTAATTCTTCATGGACTTAACTAGCTGGGTCGGTCTCAAAGTTCTTGTGTGCTCTCTAGGTCTCGGCAGGGGGAATCCATCCACATTTCTTTGGTTCCTGTGAGCTCTAAGTACCTCAGGTTCTACTCTATTCGTCTCCGTCCTCGTTCTTTCTCTGCCCACAGGGTTGGCAAAGCTTACTTCTGGTCTATCTCTACTTCTGTCTCTTTGAGTTCCATGAGCTTGGGATGTTCCAGCTCCAGGGTGACCATAGGATACATTCGATCTTGGTTGGGGGAAAATGAATTCACCCTTCCAAGTGTAAGCATGCCTATCATTTTCCGTAACCACAAAGATCCGTTCTGAAGCGTGATCTAAGTAGGTCACTCTACCTGGACTATCAAGATCCTTAAACTCATAGATCATGATTGTTCCTATATCAGTTGGCTGATTAGATTTATACCTCCAAAAGGCTTCGTCAGTTTCTCGATTGAGAAGCAATTCTATGCACTTGTTGTCTTGGGGCACCCACTCAGGTGTGATAATCCTAGTGAGAACAGATTTGCCTCGGGGGGTTCTAGGTTCCACTCCCATGTTTCCCTGTTCCAAGTCACCTAAGTCCGCTTCTGAGATTACATTCCCAAATTCATCTGTCCTATCTGGGTGACTGGTGACTACGTATATGGTTCCTTCTTTGTCCAGGTATGCACCGTTTTCGAACTTGACAGTTGGGTGCTCTAATCCTATGGATTGATCAGGATTCTTAATCTGCACCACAGATCTTCCTAAGCCGTCCTCATAGATGCTAGCACCTAATCGGTTGGTCCTAAGGTATTCCAACTGTGTTTTGTAAGGGCCTTCTACCTTGTGCAAGTATGGCACACCTGAAATTCCCGTAGGTCTGTCCATGCCTTGAGACATCCCTGATTCACTGGTATCAGAGCTAGGGTAATGCGAGTGGTGACTCAACTGCTGGGCCCAAGACCTTGCAGTATGATTGACACTAGCCTCTGAAGACCTAAGGCTTTGTCTCTCTCTTACTAGGTGTCGTCCTGATCTAAGGTTCATATGCCTAACTGAGTAGCCCAATTTTTTTCTAGGTACAACCACGTTTTTGAGTCCTTTTGTATCGGTCACTTGGTTCTTTTTATGTTGATTATCGTGTTTAGACTCTTGTCTGATATCACGTCGTCAGGAATACTTGAGTTTAATTTCGCACTTTAGTTTGGTCGTTTCACGTTAGGTTCTTTTCCTTTTAAGATTGTCGTTCGCACACACACACAGGTTATCTCTTAACTTGCACTTGATTTTCTTAGATAGTCTTTGATTTAGCTCGTGCCTATCGTTGCCTGGAATTACTTCTAACACTACCCGCACTTAGCCTAAACTAAGAATTGACAGAGGGTGTTGCTGGTTTTCCAACCTTGAGTTCCTTTCCTTGTGGTGTTGCCCTGATGTGCCCAGGACGCGTGTTCCCAAGCCTGCACTTACTCTTGCCTTGCGTGCCCTTCGCTGCTCTCAAAGGACCTGTAAAAGGCCCACTGTTAGCTCAAGACTTAAATTCAAAAGACAGAACCAATCATTTTTATTCATGTAACACTTCACCACTTGGCACTATGATTTTTTGGACACAACTCTAGAGATCCCTGAACTTTGTTCCCCCTGGGTATGGTCAACTTCAAAATACCCTAGCAAGTATTCCTGATCTTAATTCAACTATAACCAGTCGATGTTTTTGTTGTACTCCCTGTGAGTTTTCCAACAAAACAACAATCACGGCAAACGGATTTCGTATGAGAAAGTTATGCCGGTTCAGGCTTTTGGGGCTAAAACAGGATTGAGCTAGGTTATCAGGCAAACAGGAATTATAGAGTTACTTGGGTCGTGCCCTCGTAATGCAATGCTACACCCTAATGTTTGTCCCACACTTGGCCAAAATTTAGACCACTATTTTTACCTTAAAAATTTGACCTAAATTGCCCTTCTAACGTGTTCGCAAAGTCTGTCGGTCGCGATTGACAGGTCAGTCGCGATCGACGTGTCGATCGCGATTGACAGGTCCGTCGTGGCTGTCAGTCGCGATTGACTGGTCAGTCGCGATTGACAGGGGTTACGAAAAGTCAATCAGTCGTGGTCAAAGGGTCGTTGACTCTGTCAGTCGCGATTGACGTGTCGATCGCGATTGACAGGTCGGTCGCGAGGGTCTGTCGATCGTGGTCAAACAGTCGTTGACTGTGTCACTCGCGATTGATGGGTCGATCCCGATTGACAGGTCGGTCGCGAGGGTCTGTCCGTCGTGGTCAAAACAGTCGTTGACTGTGTCGGTCGCGATTGACAGAGCAGTCGTGGTCTATCCGTCGTGGTCAAACAGTCGTTGACTGTGTCGGTCGCGATTGATGAGTCGATCGCGATTGATGACTCGATCGCGATTGACACGTGTCACGCGTATGGTCCGTCGGTCGTGGTCAATCGGTCGTTGACTCTGTGGGTCGCGATTGACAGAGCCGTCGTGGGCTGTCGATCGCGATTGACGTGTCGATCGCGATTGACAGATCTGTCCGTCGTGGTTTGTCGGTCGCGATTGACAGAGCGATCGCGATTGACAGAAATCTGAGGAATTTCAAAAAACTAAACACATTTTTGGGAAGCTCTAGGCCTGTAGATCATGGTTTTGCACTTTGTTTGGTGGTTTAAGCGTTTTTTCTGTCGGTCGCGATTGATAGAAGTCGGCGACACACAAACAGTTACTTCGAAATCCGTACCTGCGCAGAGTGCTGGGGACGATGATGTGACCTGTACCTGCAAGACAGCTCAAGAAACATGCAAAAACAGCACACGCAATTTCGCTCTCTTGCTCTCTCTCACAAGTGAAATGAGGGAAATGAGGTGGAGAAGGGGATATAGTCAAAAAACTAAAATTTTCGCGATGATGGAGATGGAGATGGAAGATGGTGATGATGATGATGGTGATGATGGTGGTGAGGTAAGAAAGAGAAAAATAGAAAAAGTAAAGAAATTACCTACAACGCCAACGTCTCCAATCTACGTCTTACCATCACACGCTCGTCCTCAAAGCTCGATCCCCGGCAACGGCGCCAAAATTTGGTGTAGCTCAGTGATGAGTAGCACCTCCTTTAATGTCAATCCGGGAAGACGTGAGGATGGTATGAAGACCTTGAGCAAGTCGCGGCACAAGTGTGTGAGTGAGAAGCACACAAACATGCACACACATACACACACACGTGCACACACGGCAAGACAAAGAGTGAGAATCAATGGAGTTCTTAGATTACTTTTCAAGAAGCTCTTACAAGTTTGTTTCAATTACAATCTAACCTCAAAAATGAGCTCTCTAGCTCTTTTTATAGTTTTTGACTAGGTTTTGGCCCTGTCCAGACCTAGTGTCCGGCCTAGTTAAAAATTAGGTTCCAGGGCCAATTTGAGGACTTAAACGGAGTCTAAAAAATACGAAAATTGATATGTAGGTACTTCTAAGGCTCCTTAAGCTCAAGGACTCCTTGGCTTGCACAAAATGGAGCTACAAAAATATGAAATGGTATTTACAATGATTGTTAGTGATAAGAATCACTTTTAATTGGTGTAAGGGTTTTTGAAAAGTTAAAGGGTTGCCTAAGTGCTAGATTTGCGTGGATGCTCATACTTACTTCTTCATGAGGAAAATTATTGGCCTATTTGCCAGATCTTCTTTGACTGCCATGTCTGCCTATGCTGTCCCTTCGCTCTGACTCTCTTCGTCTGGTGGCTCCTTCGGTTCCCTGACTGCTGCCAACAAAGGGGTTGGGCACATACATTCTCAATCTTGCCAATGCCAATCTTGGGAGCTCAAGGAGTTGCGATGACCAAGTAAGTACTTTCCAAGTTCTTGTTTGAGTTCTAGTCTTATGCCTTGTTCTAGTCTTTTCTAGTCTAGTATCTTAGACATCCTATCGTGTCCTATTGTAATCTCATAGTATGAGATCTTTTCAAGTTATTTCTTGTATCTAGTTCATCTCCTTGAAGGGTGTTCTTGTAATCTAGAGAGTTATCTATACCTATCAGTCCTAGGTTGTGGGACTTCTTGTATTAGTTATACATTCTTGTATTATTTCCCTATGTGGGTGATCTTTTAATTGAAAGTCTAATTATGAAATCTTGTCTTGTCTACTCAGAGGACACAATCTAGTGCTCCCTTGACAATTTGGCAAGACTAGCTTCTATCCAAGACTAGGCATCATGGAGAATGCTTATGAATAGATTGTGGCATCACTTTAAAGTTTCCAACAACAAGTCGAGGATGTAAATCATTGAAACGCGCGAGTTGAGATGGGACATCTAGCGCTTGTAGTTGCACTCATCCAAGAATTACAAGAACGAATCGGGAATCTTAAAGCAAATCAAGGAAGTATTCAAGTGAATCAAGAACCTACTTCATCCTTTATGAAGGAACCCAATATTTTCATGCCAAAAAAGTTCAATGGGGATCACACAAAGCTTCATGGATTTCTCTAGCAAGTTAAATTGTACATCTATATGCAACCTCATAGATACCTTGACAAGGCATCCAAGGCTTGGTTTATTGGAACCTTGCTCTGTGGTCAAGAATTATCATGGTTCACCCTAATCTTGGAGAAGAACATGGCATTACTTCAAGATGATGAGGGGTTTCTTTGAGACTTCAGTGCCACATTAGGAGATCCAGACATGATTCAAGTTTCAGAAACAAAACTTCAGAAGCTATGTCAAGGTAACAGCCCGGCCTCTACCTATGCATCATAGTTTAGGTAGTTGATATGTGATCTCACTTAACATGAAGATTATTTCATAAGACAATTTAGATGGGGTTTAAGAGATGATGTGAAGAACCTTCTGCTTATGATGCCAAAAGTTAAGGTATTGAATGAATATATCACCCAAGCTATTCAATGTGATAACCACCTTTTTGAAAGGAAACAAGAAAAAAAGTAGAAGGAAGAGTTTGCCAATGGACACCCTTCCAACCCACTCCTAAAGTTGATTCTATGCTTGAACCTATGCAAATTGATGTAACTAGGTTCTAGCCTCTAACACCACAAGAGAAACAGAGAAGGAAAGATAACAAGTTATGCCTCTATTGTGGAAACCCTGGCCATACTGCAGTTAATTTTCCTACTAAGAGAAAAAACTCTAGAGTCAGAGTCACCCTTGTAGAGTAGGGAATGGAGGAAGTCTAGTTGTAAAAGAGATCTTACAACCATGATATAAGAAAGGGTCTAAGAATTTCAAGTACACCCATAGAAACATGTCTTACCCCTCTTAAGTTAATCATGCCTAAGAAGACCCTTTCCATCACAACCATAGTAGATCCATGATCCTCTTTGTGTTTTATTGATGAAGGATTGGTTAAGAAACATAGATTTCCAATACTTCAGAAGAACAAACCAATAGTAGATGAAGTAGTAGATGGATGACCTCTAGAATCTGGGGATATTATCATGGAAACCATACCATTAAGAGTACACCTTGGTGACCATGATTCCCACATATGTTTCAACATAATATCGATTTTACTAAATTTGATTATAATTGGAATTCCTTGGCTAAAGAATCATAATCCATGCATTAATTGGGAAAAGAATAAAACCACCCGTCGATATATCTAGAAGAACCAGAAATATGTCGGAGCCAAAGCCTTCATACATGCAATAAGGAAGGAATCAACATATATGATCTATGCCATACCAATTCAAGAGTCCAAGAAACATTATTTAGCGAAGCTACCCAACCAGTACCAAGGTTTTGAAGATGTTTTTGAAAAAGAAGAATGTAGATATTCTCCCAAAGCATAGACCTTATGATTCTTCCATAGAACTTCAAGAGGGAGCACAATCACCCTTCAGACCAATCTATAGGCTACCCCAAAGGAACTTATAGAATTGTGTAAGAATATTGATGATAATCTAGCTAAGGAGTTTATCAGACACTCAAAGTCTCCTGTAGAAGCCCCTATCCTCTTTGTAAAGAAGAAGGATGGGACTCTTCAAATGTGCATAGACTATTATGGGTCGAATAAGTCACAATAAAGAAAAGATCCCATCTACCACTTATATCCGAGCTCTTGGAAGGCCTTGGAAAATCAAAGTTCTTCATGACGATTGACATTCAAGGAGCTTACAATCTTGTCAGGATCAAAAGAGGAGACAAATGGGAGACAACATTTTGAACAAGGTATGGGCATTTTGAATGGGTAGTTTTTCAATTTGGTCTCACAAAAGCTCCAATCGTCTTTCAACATATGATGAATACTATCTTTCAAGAGTATTTAGATGATTTTGTGGTGATATATCTTGATGATGTCTTGATATTCTCCAAAAATCTAGAGAATCATGAATCTCATGTAAAGATAGTCCTAAAGAAACTAAGAGAAAAATATCTATATGCAAAATTTAAGAATTACCCTTTCCATCAAATAGAAATGGAGTTTTTAGGGTAGATTGTATCATAAAAAGGAATCTTTACGGACCCTAAGAAGATCGAGACAATCCTTGATTGGGAACCATGTTCATGTGTTCAAGATCTACAATGTTTTCTAGGGTTTTCCATCTTTTTTATGATATTCATTAGAGATTACTCCAAGATAGTGAAACCTCTTACCAACCTTACTAGAGATGCAAAATTATCATGGATGGAAGAGGAAAGAAAAGCCTTTTAGACCTTGAAATCAATATTCACAACTGCTCCAATTCTACATCTTGATTCTAGCAAGCCCTTCTTCCTAGAGGCAAATGCATCAGACTTTGTCCTAGGGTCCATTCTATCCCAGTATGGAGATGATGGACACCTACACCTAGTTACATATCATTCAAGGAAACTTTCTCCTCTAGAGATTAACTATGAAATCCATGATAAAGACCTTCTTTCCATAGTCGATGTGTTTGATACCTGGCATCACCATCTAGAAGGAGCAGCTCATAAAGTTACTGTGTGTATGGATCACAAGAACATAGAGTAATTATGACCACCCACATCCTCAAAAGATGGAAATCTTGAAGGAGTAACATTTTATCTAGGTTTGACTTTGTCATCATATACCATCCAAGATGCCATCAATGTCAGTCAGTTGCCTTTTCAAGAAGATCTTACCTTGCACCAAAGAAAGGTGAAGAGGTCTTTGATCAACAAGAGAGTATATTACTCAAGCATGGGCATCTTCAATTAGTAGCTATCTCTTCAAGCCATCATGAAGATTCGGCCTTGAACCAGTTGATCCGTGAGACTGTACCACAAGATGAACTATTTTGTAATGTTAAGTAGAAAACTCAAGAAGGAAAAGTTCAAGAAGTAACTAAATTTTAGGAAAAGGATTGGTTACTATTCTATAAGAGCCTATTGTATGTCCCTCTAGGAAAGCCCACGATCCAAGTACTTCAACATCATGACAACCTTGTAGCAGGACATTTTAGAGTGAATGAAACAACAGAACTCATATCAAGGGATTTTTGGTGGCCTCAAATGTGGAAGGAGTCAAAGAATATATCTGAACCTATGACACTTGCATTAGATCTAAGATTGTGCAAAATGAAGAATGGGCATTTACCATTGTTTGCAGTTATGACCCATCTTCTCATGAACAGTGTATGTTTGCATTAGACTTAGATGTTTGGTACTTTGATAGTGGGTCAACCAAACATATTACCTCGCAGTGCAGTTTCTTCACTTCACTTGAGTCTACCCCTAGATTGAATATTGTCACATGCACCAGCAACTCCTCTTATCCTTTCATGGGAGTTGATAAGATCATTTTGACTACTATTGATGGCAGTTCTTTTATATTGTTGGATGCTTTATTTGTGACAAAGATCAAGAAAAATCCATTATCAGTTTTGGCATTAGCCAAGATAAGCTTGGTTGTGAAATTTATTGATGATAGATGTACAATTCATGATCTATTAAATGGTGATGTCATTATTGCTTCTGGCATTTTATGTTGTGGGTTGTATAAGCTCATAGATTATGCAAATTTTGTGAATGATTTAGCATGTGCAGCTCAAGATTATGAGGCTATGTCAGATGCAAAGCTTTGGCATGCACACTTTGGTCATTTCAATTTTTCTAGCTTGCTACACCTACGGAAATCTGAAATGGTGTCCTCTCCACCCAAACTTGAGGAACTTAGTAAACATGTGTGTGAAGGCTGTATTTTGGGAAAAATGTATCATTCCTCCATCCCAAAAGATGGTTCAATACAAGCTAGTTAGAAATTGCATCTTGTTCACAGTGATGTTTATGGTCCTATGCAAACACCTTCTTTTGGGAACTACCTTTACTTTATGACTTTCATTCATGATTTTTCTAGACATGCATGGGTATATCCATTGAAAGCAAAGTCCAAAGTGTTTATATGCTTCAAAAAATTGCTATTTTGACTAAAAATCTATCATCATGTAAAATGGGCACCCTCCATTCTGATCGGGGGGGTATATGTCTTTTGATTTTAATGAATTTCTTACTAAATGTGGGATAAAACATCAGATTAGAGTGTTGTATACACCTCAACGGAGTGGGGTTGACAAATAGAAGAACATCTCACTCATGGAGATGCCAAGATGTATGGTCAAGAGTTAGGCTTTACCACATAGTTTCTGGCTTGAGGTTCTTATGAGTGCAACATATATACTAAATAGGTGTCCCAGTAAAGCATTGCAGTTTATAACTCCATATGAGGCTTGGCATGGTTGCAAGCCATCTATTGCTCATATGCATGCATTTGGTTCTCTGGCACATGCATTAGTGCCTAAACAACAATGCAGGAAATGGATGATAAAGTAGTGAAATGTATGTTTGTTGGGCATAGTTCAGAAAGCAAAGGCCATCTTCTGTGTCACCACATACTAAACACATTTTGGTTAGCCGTGATGTTGTTTTTGTGGAAGATGCAATTCAGCCATTACTTTCATGTACTAAGTAGACATCAGTTAGATCCAAAGATGTGTATGTTACTTTGCTCCCTCTTTTTATAGTTGGGTAATCTAGTGCTCCTCCAAATGAGGCAATTTCTCAACCTTTGCAGGTTCCACATGATGATGCAAATCATTCCATTTTTTATGCACATTTACATGATGCACTTGTTCATGAGAGGTCTGATATAGAGGAGGCAAAAACTATGCCTAAATGGTTGTTGCAAACTTTGTGAGATAGCAAATTAGATGCACCTCTATCATATCATACTCATTCAAGATATCATAGTGCTTCTTTTGCATCAGATTGATATGCTATGGCTTCCTATAGTCTTTGTGATGAGAATGAGCCTATTTCGTCTGATGAAGCACACAATTTGAAAAAATGGATGGCTACTATGCAATAAAAATATGATGCTATTATCAAGAATGGTACCTCATCTTCATGTGACTTGCCTCCATGCAAGAAGGTGATTGGCACTGAGTGGGTATACAAGTTGAAGCCTGAGCCTAATGGAACAGTTGAGAGGTATAAGTCTATGCTTCTTGCAAAAGTTTATGCTCAAGAAAGAGGCATTGATTTTGATGAGACCTTTGCTCCTACATGGTGAATGACTACCGTTCGTAGCATTTGTGCACTTGCAGCTCATCATGGTTGGAATGTATATCAATTGGACATTAAAATTGCATTTTTGAATGGCAAATTTCATGAAGAAGTGTATGTTTTTTAGCCCCATGGTTTTGTCAGAAAGGGAATGAAAACAAATTATGTAGGTTGAAAAAGGCATTATATGGTTTGAAGCAAGCACCATGTGTTTGGTATGAAAAGATACATGCCTACTTGATTGCACATGGTTTTTAGAACAATCCAACTAAGCAAACCTTATATGTTAAGTGTGCAAATGATGTGCTTCTGATCATTGTTATCTATGTTGATGATATGCTTCTCACTAATCCTAATGAGAAGCATATTGCTAATTTTAAGGCTGATTTTCATGCCTCATTTGAGATGTCAGATTTGGGTCATTTGCATCCTTATTTGGGCCTTCAATTTATGCAAGTTGATGGCAAAATAGCTTTGTTTCAAATAAAATATATTGACATATTAATGTAGCATTTTTCCCTTGAAGACCGCAAACCTATTGCCACTCCTATGGAAACAGGTTTATGGTTGATTCTTCATGATGTTGGAGATGAATTTGATGATGTTCTCTATTAGAAGGCTCTTGGATGCTTGATTTACATATGCATTACATGGGCAAATATTCAGTTTGATGTTTCACAGATGAGTAGGTTTATGCATTGCCCATGTGTCAAGCGTTGGCAAGTGGTTAAGCGCATCTTTCGCTACTTGAGTGGTACTCAACTACTTTGATTTTTTTATCCCAAGGAGGGATTGCTACCACCAGATTTACATGCTTTTTTTTACTTTGATTGGGTTGGTTGGTATGATACATATGTGTCCACAAGTGGTTTTTACTTCATGCTTGGTAGCTCATGCATACGTTGGTTGGGTCATGGACACAAACAAAACCATCATGAATCTCAGATTCCATGTCACTTTTTGTATCTCATTATTGGATCAGATTTTGGAGAAACTAATGCTTCCATTGCATCCGGAACATGCCAAAACCCCAAAATTGACTGTTTATTTGCAAAATTTCGACACCAGGAGGTCTTGTTGCAAATTGATGGCATCATCGATGACATCATCAACTCGTAACCACCCTTGAAAACCTATATAAGGAGGGGTTGGCCACATTCATTCTCAGTCTTGCCAATACCAATCTTGGGAGCTCAAGGAGTCATGACCGCCAAGTAAGCACTCTCCAAGTTCCAGTTCCTATTCTTGTCTTGTTCCTTCTTCCAATCCTGTCTAGTCTTGTATCTTGGACATCTTGTCTTGTCCTCTTGTAATCTTGTAGTACAAGATCTTGTCAAGTTCTTTCTTGTATCTAGTTCACCTCCCAGAAGGGAGTTCTTGTAATCTAGAGATCTTGTTTCATACTTACGATCCCGGGTTGTTGGATCTCCTGTATCATCTCTAGTCGAGTTGTTCATACCTATCAGTCCCGGGTTGTGGGACATCTTGTATCAGTCACGTATTCTTGTATCATTTCCCCTTCGTGGGTGATCTTGTAATCAGAAGTGTATTTCTGAAATCTTGTCTATTATAGTCAGAGAGCACAATCTAGTGCTCCCCTGATAGATTGAGCAAGAAGCAATCTACTGAGGCCACTTCTAGTTGTGAGGCTGAGTATAGGGCAACTTTCATAGTAACTATTGAGTGTGTGTGGCTCAGACACCTTATGGCTAATTTGGGTGTTGGTCAGTCTTCTACCACCACCATGTTTATGAACATTTAGGGTGCATCGGAAGTTGCAAGGAACCGTGTGTTCCATGCTCGTACTAAGCACATTGAGGTGCACTATCATTATGTTAGAGAGAGGTTCTCTAATGGAGAGATCAATTTGGTGTATGTGCCTACATAGGAGAATGTTTTAGACCTTTTCATTATCCACCTAGGGAGAAGTTTGAAGCTTTGCGCAAATCTTTGGGCTTACTTCCTTTTGTGGATTGATACCATATAGCTTGGCAATTCCTTGTACATGAGTGCCAGCTTCTTGTTCACTGCATCACTCCTAGGGGAATTTTTTGATATATTTTGGTGGTGATGTGTGTGAGCACACTAGGACCATTGGGGCACTTTTTTCCCTCTTTAGGAGGTTTTTTACCCTCGCTTGATTATACACGTATAATCCTAACGTGTCACTAATCTGTGTACATTCTCTTGGTAATATATTCAGTATTGTGTGTTGTGTTCCAAGCTTCTTCTTCTTCCTTGTGTTGTTCATGTGCTTTTGCACACCTCAAACTCCAACAGATAGACTTGGTGGTCTATCACGAGAGAGGGTCTCTATCATGATAGATGGGATCTGTCACATGTTACGAGTTGCTATGGTGTAGATCCAACAAAAAAATTCCAACCCTTTTGATATATCACAATAGGCCAAAGCAACTGGTGCAAAATTTGAAAACTAGCACAATTACCTTTGCATAGAGCTAAACTTGAGAATAGTATTGAAACCTACACAAAATGCTCAAAAACATGAAAAAATCAGCACACACACGCTTTCTTTCTCTCTCTCTCTCTCTCACTCAAGCAAATGAGTGAAATGAAGGGGGGTGAGTAGATATGGACAAGGTCAAACATTTTGGTGAAGAAGGTGAAGTGTGGCTATGGTGAAGGAAGGTTAGGGGGTGAAAATGAAGCAAACGAACATGAAACTTAGTGGAAAACTATCAAATTGTACCTAATTACCTTTGAACATTGATCTTCCAATTCTCTTACCATCACACATTTGTACTTGAGCATGCTCCCCAGCAACGGTGCCAAATTTGGTGTTGCTATAGACAAGGATGAGTATCACGTCGAGGAGCTCCACCTCTTTAATTTTCAATCCATAGAGATTTAAGTATGATATGATGATTGTGAATGAGTGATGTGTGTTTCTTTCTAACAATGAGGAAAGGCTAATCACATCTCCCATCAAATTGGAATCAATTTAGGTTTCTTTTGCATTATTTTTTGGTTTCCATTCAGGATCTTAATATGTCTCTAAGTTTTTGCTTGATTAGAACCCCTTATTGTTTCAATTGTACACACATGGATTGCTCTTTCTTATTCCATCTTGCCATTAATCTCTCTTAATTTTCTTAAATTCTTCTTATGTTCCATGTTATTTTCTTCTTGGCTTGTTACTAAGCATGTTATTTGATTCATTTCCTCTACTTCTCTCATTTTGTAGCACTATGAAGTTTTTCTAGCAACTCACTAGTAATATGTTTAAGATATTACTTTACGTATACTCATATAATTCAGTATTCATCCCCTTCCAAGGTTGCTAACTTTATAGCTTCACTTGTAGATATTCTTCAAGAAAATGTTTCATTCCTCTATTCCATAAAATTTGTTCATGTTGCTTAAAAACATATACTAATACTAAATCTCCTTCTTTCAAATCCTTCTCCTTGTTATCTCCATCTATCCTTTCTACCATTTCTTCGTTGTTTTTAATGCTACTATCACATGAAGTCTATTCTCTTGTGATTGTTACAAAGAATCTAGTTGATTTGACATCTCATGCCCCTTCCACTCATATCCTTTGGCTAATCCAAAAGTGGTTATTAAGAATTCAATGGGAAAGATTAATTTCTAGCTAGATAGCATGCTAGAAGGTGTTGTTCTTAATGTAGTAGTGTAAAAAAACCCAATATGCTCATAATACATGATGCAATATCTTATCTTGATTTGATCTATGACTTTTAAATAGATTTTCAAACACTATAAAGATCACTTTGTAGCTCTTTATTCATAATCAGTAGCTTTTGGGTGATAGGGTTTGATTTCTTATGTGTTACTAAGAATTCATTCAATTAACGAATTTTCATCTGACTCATTTATGAATTTTGTTCCCATATCACTTACAATTTCGATTGGAAGGAAAAAGAGTGTGAAAATACTCTCAAATATTAACCTCAGATAAGTTTGAGAACCACATTTAGTAGTGTTTTTGTCTTTTACTTATTCAATTAAATATCTTTAGACCACAATGATATATTCAACATGTGATCATTGGCTTGGCGCCTAATTTATCCTATATATACAAAGCACATCACAACGTTAAGACAAAGAATATGTGGTTACACTTGATTGTTGACTATTAATATTGCCACTTCCATGAGATTTTTGTTTTTCCTCATGGAACTATCCTTTATTGTGGTGTACATGGAACTATTTGGTTCTTTATCTCGTTTTTTTTAATTGCATTAAACTTAAATAAATTATTCTTGTTGATAAGAATGGAGGTGTAATCAGGATCTTACTCACATGCACATAGAGGTTACAGATGCAAAAAACACACAGAAAAATAGACACACCAAGAGACGAGACACAACACAATATTGGGTGCAATCTCTCCCAATGCACTCTGTTTCGACAGTCCATAGAGTGCATGTATTTATAGGAATTTTTTATTATGTAGAAATAGTGGTTATGTGATAGCGGTTTCAAAAGGCATGTGTGAAAGTAAAAGTTGGTAACTTTTGTAGAAAGCCATTGCTTTCAATATCAGAAATTGTGATCTACAATGACCCTTATTCTAAGCACTACTTTTATAATTGTTTCTAACTAGAACCTTCTATGTGGTTTATTTACAAACTATATAAATTATAAATCGGATTATTGATGTCCACCCTTTCACGCCTTAAACGCTCCTCACGAACCTTCAGCTGCTATATCAAAACACCAAAACACATTAATACATTAATACATTAACACTCCAACAATGCCTTGTTCAACACATTCCATAATTCATAACAGGAGGTGTGAGAAAGCAATTATGCAAGAGATTTGACCATAATAGAAGAGAAGATAACATCCTTATGAATTAATTGGAATTTTTCTTACTAAAAAAAGGAATAGAGATGATGTTTTTGTCCACTCATGCATTCCCAAAGTAAACATTCAATGGTGATCTTGAAAACTCTAGGTAAGGAATTATAAGATAGAGGCATGCTCGATCAATTTGGTGTTTGTACTAATGCAAATGTATCTATAAATAGGCCATCGGAGAAGTGTTCCCTTCTATGATTGGATGCTCATGGGAATTTATGTGCGTGTGGTCACTAGCTACATAGTATACTACTAACCAATCATGGGTCGTATATGAGAAATAACAAAATTAGAAAAAAAACTAACCTTATCAAGATGCATGCTCCAATTTGAGATGAAATTCATGACGACAAATCACATGAGAATCAAAGTATTTTTTGAAAGTTAAACAATCAACAACTTTATCTTGTACTATATACCATTTTAATTGAGATCCTACTTGGCAATGATCCAAGTCTACGTAAGCCATCTATTAGCCTTCAATAGTCCAATATGGTCCTCATTCAAAGATAAGCACATTCTCAAGATCCCACCAACAATGCCACACATTTTTGGCTTCTTCTTATAATGGGAGGTTGAAAATGTGCAATACAACATATATTCATGAGGTATAGACATTGATCATAATCTGATTGTTAGTATATGTTCAATGTCTACCCTTCATAAATATACATTGTGATGTGCACTTGTAAGTTCCCCATTATGAGGAGAAGCCAATTGTGCATTACCTTGCTGATAGGAATCCCAACTTACATGTTGGATGAAGGTAAAATTGTAACATCCATGGTTTGCAGATGATGGATATATCTTACAAGGAAGTTATGAAGGTCCCATATAGTGGTGTCTGAGATAGTGGTGAGTTGTTCCAAGGGTAGTATCCATAGCCTGATGGTAAATGAATAATTGCTTGTGTAACGCAAAAATCATTCATATCCATTAGGCTAGTTGAATGTGTGAAAGATCCATATGGGAAATATCTTAGTGGTGGCCACCCATACCAAGCCGTCTATGGAAGGCCACACCTTTCCATTTGGCACATATATAGATGACTTCTATACTAGTCCAATCATCAAATTGAGCCATCATACTCTAGCTTGTAATCCCATATCTAGAGTTGCAAGGATCATCATTTAGGCCCTACAAACGTGCATGGCTAGACAATGCCATAATCTTTGTACTTCATGTCACTAGTGATTCTTTTTTAAATTCTATATTTGTTCTCTTGTCTACTATTGCTCCTTAATTTTCTTGTGTAAATCCTTTCTTACATGGTATTAGAGTTGTTAGGTACCTATTAATATAGAGGATTAGTTTTTGAGCATGCAAGTATATTTCTATTATCACAATATTATGTGAGTAATGGATTCATCATCTAGTATTGTTGCATAGGCTGATGTTATTGCTAAAGAAATTCGTGTTCGTCCACCCACATTCATTGAGAGTAACTTGATGGAACAAATCACACACTCTAGAAGTTCAAATATTTTGCAATTTTTGACTCTTTTGAGTTGTTGACTGATTTCATGGGGCCAATACGACATCATCTAGAGCTGATTCCAATGGAAGATACATCAAATCCTTGAGTAGAAATCTAGCCCAGTCTAGATCTTCTTTGAGCTTGGAAGTGGAGAAATACAAATGCTTTATGTGCCATTGTTACGAGTGTGTTAACAATCAAGGTCAAGCACAAGGCACAAAAATGCATCAAAGAAGTGGAGAAACAAGAAGAGGGAGCATATAGGGAGCTCCAAGAAGTATATGTCAAATTTTTTAGAGGAAATCCCTATAAAAACAATGATTTTGATCACTAAAAACCATCGTAGATATTATTTAAAATTTTTGAGACTCCATTTTGTTCAAGCCGAGAAGTCCTCAATCTTGAGGAGTATTAAAAGTATCTACCTATCAATTATCATAATTTTTAGACTCTGTTTGAACCCTCAAATAAGCCCTTAAACCTAATTTCTAATTGGGACAGATGCTAGGTCTGGACATGCCCAAAACTAGTCAAAAAAACTATAAAAAGAACTAGTGAGATCATTTTTGGGGTTGTTTCTTTAGAGATTGAGGCTTGTGTAAGAGATTTCTTTTGTAATAGAAGATTTCCATTGTTCCACTCTTTGTTCTTACCTTGTGTGCACATGTGTGTGTATGTGTGCATGCTTGTGTGCTTCTCACTCACGCACTTGTGACATCACTTGCTCATGGTCTTCATAAAAGTCCTCACTTCTCCACGGATTGACATTTATGAGGTGGATCGCCTCACATTGGTACTTACCACTGTGCTAGAGTGGCACCAAATTTGACACAATTGCCAGGGAGAGAGCTTTGAGGACGAGCATTGTGACACTAAGATGTAGATTTGCGATGTTGGAAGGTAAAAATATAGTCATTTTTTGTTCATTTTCTGATTTCTTCTCCACCTTCATCATCATCATCATCACCATCTTCTCTCATCTTCATCTACTCATATTTTTTCCATTTTTTGATTGTATGTTTCCTCTTTCTACCTTCTTTTTTCATCCATGGTTGTGTGAGGAGTTTAGAGAGAGTTGCAAAATAAAATGTGGAGGAAATAGTGAGCTTTGCACTCTCAATATACCCAAAATTTGATTGAAGTATCACGTGGGCTGATACGATCTGTGACAAGTATTGTGAGTGTTGTATCATAAGTTTGGAGAGAGATTTTGCATCTACAACACATATGGGTGACAAGGAGGGCGCAAAGAGCAAATATCCACAAAGAATTTTGAATTTGGACTTCAAAAAGTCCAAGTGTCATGATCGGTTGAGTTCAGATATCGTGATACCAGAATTCCTGTGTATCACGATACTTGGCAGGTATCATGTATCATCGATACCTCATACTTCCCGTGTATCGCGATACTTGGCATCTATCGTGTATCGTCAAGTTGAGTATCCCGACCATCGTGTATCATGTATCGTCTATCGTCTATCCTCGTACTGTGTATCGTGATACTTCCCAAGTATCGTGTATCGCCGGGTTGTGTATCGTCGATACTTTTCAAGTATCATGTATCGTGAGAAGGTCGGTATCATGTATCATGGTAGCATCAAGTATCATGTACCATGAAGTCCAAGGATCACCAACCTCAAGTATTGTGTATCGTGCATCATCTTGTATCATGTATCGTCTGAAACCAGGTATCATATCATATCTCCTATATATCATGTATTGTGGTCACTCTTGTATCATATCATGTGAATCCAAGTATCGTGTATCATGTGTCGTCGCACTATCAAGTATCGTGTATCGTGCTTGAGTCAAGTATCGTATCGTGAGATCTAATATCATGTATTGTCTAAGCTAAAGTATCATGTATCATAAAGCTCAAGTATTGTGTATCATTTGCTCTTAAGTATTGCCAATACTTCTTAGGTATCGTGTATTGTGAGATATTGTTTCCCTGTTTTGATCCCCAGAAGCCTATTTGACATAACGTTTTTATCCAAAATCCATTTTTTGAGCTCTAGAGTGCATTGGAAAGCTCGTTTGAATTTGACCTTCAGGTGGGACTAGGAAGCCAAGAGTGATCCAAAGGATTTTGATCAATACAAAGGGGAAAATTGGGTCTAGTAGACAAAGCCTATGAACCTTAGAACTGGTAGACATCTAAGCCATGATAGACAAAGAATTAGATCTTCTGAGGCTAGTGTTAACCATACAACTAGGTCATGGGATCAACAACTCAGTGGTTATCCCTACGTTCTAAGTTCAGACACAAGTGATTCAAACATGTCTTTCAGCATGGAGAGACCCATAGGTAGCTCAAGCACTGCTTATTTAGAGTCACTAGAAGGTCCCTATAAGACACAGTTGAAGTATATTAGGACCAACCGATTAGGTGCATGCATCTATGAGGATGGCTTGAGGCGATCAGTTGTCCAACTCAAAAATCCCAATCAACCCTTCAGACTAGAACACCCAATGGTTAAATTTTTAAGAGGGTTCATATATTGATAAGCAAGGAACCATGTATGTGGTTACCAGCTTACCAGATAGGACGGATGAGTTTGGAAATGTCATTCTTGAGAACGAGATATGAGACCTAGAGCAAGGAGACCTAGGACAAGAACGCAAGACTCATCAAGGTAAATCTGTCTTGACCATAGTAATTACTCTAGAGTGGATTCCTCAAGACAACAAAAGCATAGAACTATTCTTGAATAGAGAAACAAAGGAAGTTTTTTGGAGATTCAAGCTAAATCAACTCAGCAAAAATAGGTGGAGCCACCATCTATGAGCTCAAAGATCCAGAGCTACTAGGCAATGTTGTCTATCTGGATAACACATCAAAGAGAATGTTCTTGGTCACAGAGCATGATACGCATGCCTACGCTTTGTAAGGCGAATTGATTTTCCCTCCACCAAGATCTAATGTTTCCCATTCAAATGTGAAGCTATGCTCAAATGATGGAGAGAAGTTACATGATGTAACTATATACAAGAGTAGTATAGGTTCATTGATCTATGCTATGATCACAAGACCAAATTTGTGTTATATCGTTGGAGTTCTTTCTCAATTTATGCAAACTCCAATAAGTGAACATTTAAATTCAGCCAAACGAGTGCTAAGATATGTGAAGCACACAATAAATCATGCCTTGTTTTATAGATATGATGAAGAATTGCACGTAAAGGGCTTTAATGATGCTGATTGGGTTGGTTCAAAGGAAGATAGAAGATCCACTTCAGGTTATATATTCATGATAGGCAACAAACCTATCACATGGAGCTCGAAGAAGCAACCTACTGTTGCACTATCATCTACAGAAGCTCAATATAGAGGATTAGCTTTTGCAACTTGTGAAACTATGTGGATTAAGAAGCTCTTGGCTGATCTTGATGTGCAGGTAGAGAAAATTCCAATTTATGGTGACAACATGTCAAGCATTCACTTGACAGACAATCCAATGTTTCATGCACGAAGTAGGCACATAGAAGTGCATTATCATTATGTTGGAGAAAAAGTTTTGAGCAAGGATGTGGATATAAAACTCATAAGAACTAATGACCAAGTTGCAGACATGTTTATAAAGTCCTTAGATGCTTCTAAGCTAAAGAGGTTCAAGGATGAAATCAACTTGCAGGATATGGCTGAAGGTGCAAGCTCACATGTGAGCTTGAGGGGGAGTGTTAAAAAACAAAAAAGCAAGGTCATATATATTTTACAAAAAGGATTTTATTCAAATAGAAGGAAATAGAAAAATGAAAAATGAAAGCATTTAATTTAGCAAGTAGTGGAGGCCAAAAGAGAATCAAATCCAAAAAGTTGAACCGGAAGAGAAGAGTGGCTGCTCAAAGTAGTGGAGAAGTTATGGAGAAGAACTCTCAAACTCATCATGAGAGATCGTGGTGATTTGGCTATAAAAGAGGCAAGGGAGGACACTCAAGAATAGAGGAAGAAGGCATTGAAGTACCTTGTAGGTAGTTCATTTGGTTTCAATCATTTCATTTTCTTTAGTCTCATACACTATGTCTAGCCACATACCATTTTCTGGGTAGGCGGATTGCGAGAGTCATATCTCTAAATGTATTTACCCATTTTTAGAGTTTAAATATTTTTTGGGAAGTCTATCTCATGTAATTTTGCTGTCTAGAATAGTTTTGTGAGATTCACCATATTTTGTGAGGTATGTAGTTTTTAGTGAAGTCCAGTTTTCAGCCTAACTAAGTGGACAGGTAGCGTGTTTTGAGGCAAACAATTGCCAAACCCAGACTACTCAAAATTGAGTGTTTGATAGCTCATTTGAAAGCTATTGGTGTGTGGTAGTTTGAGTGGCCAAAGTGTCAAGTTCATTGGATTTTTCAGTTGATAGCAGTTTGCATTTTACAGTTTAGCTATAGGAGAAGGTTTCTACACTTTCCACTACACATAGGAGAGGAAATCTCCAACAATATTATGCATGTTGGCATGTATCACATTTCTTCACATAAGTATGTGCATCCATATGAAGAGTTGCCACCAAAGTCCTCCAAATAGAATGTTCATAATTACTCGATAGGGCCCGAAGTGTCCACCTACAACATCGCTATGTGTGGTTTCTAAGATTTTCAAATAGTCAAATTCGTGAATGCACAGTCTTAAGTAACCATCTTTGCCTCTTCGGTATAGGTTGTCTCCTATTAAGATGTATTCATGAGCCTCTGACTCCATGCTTTTTTTTTCTTGCTAGACTAGCCTCACTGGGTAGTGTTCTCGATTTCATAAATCCTACCAATGGATCACTCCATTCTAGAATTAACGACACATGAAAAAGGGTCGCATTCTCCATTGGGGGTCTCTCCTAGCACATTGGACAATTATTAATCCACTCATGTATTTCTTTGGCCATACTAGGCCAATACACTCCTAAATGTTTTAGATTCTGCAATGTCCATTGTAGAGAATAGTGATTTCCTAGCGATCCTTCATGGGCTTGTTGCAACCAACTGCTATGTTCATCCTCCTCAACACAACAAGCTAGTACACCCTCTGTATCTTGTTTGTACATAATTCTTGCCAATATTTGATATTTTTGTGATTTTATGATTTCATCTTTGTTTGCTTTCACATTCTTATTTGTGGGCCCAAAGGTTGGGACAGGTACCAACTTATTTGCCCATTTAGGAACAACTTCTAAATTGAACAGATAAGCATTGGGTAGTTCATCATGGAAGCAGATAGCTATATCCGATTGTAGGGACATTAAATTTTTTAAGGTTAAAACACACTCGCAACTTTCCATTCTTCTTGGGCACCACTACAATTGGGGACACCCATTCAGTATCCTCAATTTGATAGATGAATCCAACTTCAAGTAGACTATCAATTTCTTCTTTTATTTTGGCTACATAAGTGTCATTATATGTGGAGGGCTTCTGTTTGGTGGCCTTGGCATCAACGGTCATGGGGATCGTATGAGACCATATTTTTGGATCTACCCCCTTCAAGTCTCTATAGGTCCATGCAAATACGTCCCTATATTCCCTTAATAAAGCTACAAGCTCTACTACTTCTTCTTCACTTAGGTCTTCCCCTATGTACGTACATTGCTCTTTGTTCTCTTCAATGGTTACTACAATTTTTTTGGTTTTTTCTTTATTATCATATGCTTCTCTTATGATGCCCTCTCTCTTAGGCATTCATACCAAATTTTTTTGGTCTTCTACTTCATATTTCTTGAAATTATGTGGTACTTCAAACAGTGATTCCTTCTCTGGTCATTTCATTGCTTTCCTTTTCTTTTTCTTTTGACTACCTTCACTTTCCTCCCTTGAATTTATAGTTTTAATGCTTGTGAGGGGTTTATCCTTTTGTGTATATACTCCTAGATTTTCTAGATAATGCTCCTCTAAGTCAAAGAAATTATCCATCACAACGGACTCTAGATCCTCTTCGTCCTCTTCTTCTCCCATGACCTCATTAGAGTCACACTCTTCTAGGAAGGGTTCACACATGAACAAAGAGATATCATGACCCTCCTCATCACAACGAGGCATCCCCTATTCTTTCATGACAACAATTTCCATGGTGGCTAAGATTTGAGGCTCAAATTCCTCATCTGGAAAGATCATCGATGTGTAGGTTGGGTCTCTAACCGGTCTAATGCCTTGAGAAGTTCCATCTTCTCTCGCTTTTAGTCATCTTTCCTCTTCCTCTACAACTTTGCACATCCACAAGTGGGTATCTTCATGCATCCAAGATGGATCAGAAGAACTTTTAGAATGCACAGAGATTGAATCTTCTTGCAGATTGTGGATATGATTCCACTATAGGGGTGGTACATCTTTGAATGTATAATCCTTCAGATTGACTTTAGTTGTGACCCCTAAGTGTGGCAAGTATAAGGAGTTGGTTTCCCAATTCTTTACTATTTGTAGTTGTCATAGGAAGGGTCTTCCTAGGATCATCTCATAGACATTATTTTTGCCAAAGTTGTTAAGGAAACACTCACGAATTTGACGCAACAGACAAAGAGAGAAACAGAATCTTCCGGAAAATCTACGCACAGGTGTACAGTATGCGAAGTTAGTGCACGGTGTGCGCATAACAGAGCAATTAACCGCGGCGAGCGCATAAGGCACGCATAACGTGAATTGAAGAGTGACAGCGCAGAGGAGCGCCAAAAGAAAGTGTATATATACAGCAAGATTTGAAGAGCTCGGAGTAGAGAGGAAAGCACAGACGGAGAACACAGAGAGAGAGAAGACGCCATAGATCGCGTATGAGTGAAGAGAGATTTAGAAGTTCTCAGAAGACGCCATAGATCGCGTATGTACAGATGAATAACACAAGCCTGAAGTGTCGGGTCCTTTCATCTGAAGAGAGATGGTAATAAGAAACTACTCACCGTAGGAGAGTCTCTGTAGCTTGAGCAAGAAGAGGCCAAGCTTACTTGTACACATCTTCTCTAATCGAAAACACATGTTCATGTGGATGTCTTCGCGTAATCTTTACTTAATCTGAAGCTATTTCGTGTTACGGTAGAAAGTTCCGTTTATCGTTTACTGTCACGACTCGTTACTAAACGTGCTTCAGTACCTTCTCTGTAAACGCATGTTTTGGTGAATAACAGTTTACTCAGTAAACATATTTCAGTAATTTCCGGTCAGTTATAGTTCCTCAGAAAACAAGTTTTTTGGTAGAACAACGAAGTGTAACTCGTAGCAGAGTTCGAATTTTTGTATGAGAGATAGCTCATCCTGTAGCTAGACGTCTCTACTTTAAGCTGATCACAATTTCCGGTGGAATGGAGATGTACACACAGTACAAAAGTTAACCGGAAAGTAGCACTTCAGAACTGTGAAGGTTTTTCTTAAACTTCAGAAGAGTTCATTAAGTGGAGAAAGCTCACGAATCATTTTGGTACTTCTTGTATGTTCACCTGAAGTAATTATAACCAAAGTAGCAGTTCATTTCGGTGAAGTTCCGGTACGGCTACGGTGTCAGTCCAGTGACAGTCTGGTGAAGTTCCGGTGGAACTTGTGTCGCAGGATAACACAGTTAAAGCGACGTTAATTAGGTTGAGCTACTGTTGATTACAGAGGTGTTCTGAATCACTCTAGTTTAGCATTCTATTGCGGTGGCGCGGCATTTTCCGCAGGCCTGACAGAGTTCAAGCCTTGTCGCGAAACCCACCTTCAGGGCGAAAGTATTTCCACAACAGTAGGCGTTAGAGCCGAAGTTTTCGCCAACAATTGGTATCAGAGCAGGTTAATCTCCCAAGAATTGGTATAAGAGCCTAGAGTATTCTCTATCATGGCAGACCACGTCCAAATTGATAAACTAGACAGAGATAATTATCCCGCATGGGTAATGCGCATGGAAGCCTTACTTATGAGTAAGGACTTAATGACGTACGTGACCGGAGAAGAAAAGAAACCGACCTTCGAAGATGATAGTCAACCGGAAAAAGAAGAACTAGACGCCCTAAAGTTGTGGCAAAAGAAAGATGCAACGGCAAGAGCCTACATCTACAACACTGTTTCAGATCATCTGCTACCGCACATTAGAGGTCTGGAGAAAGCAGAGGACATATGGAGTGCATTGGAAGATCATTTCCAAAATACTACGAAAGCTAGGAAGGCCAGCCTATGGTCCGAGTTCACAACGTTCAAAAAGAAGCCGAGTCAAAGCATCAGTGACTACGTCACTAAAATGAAGGATCTAGCAGATAGTCTTGGATCCATAAATGAAGAAGTCGAAGATCATAGATTGATAGCGCAAGTGCTCACAGGGTTGAGAGGAGATGAAAGGTGGAAACCTTTTGTATTGTCAACTGAACTCTCCCTAAATCATTTTGTACCAGAGTTAAATCAGCTGCTTGGTTTGATGCTCACATATGAGCAAGACCTGAAAGGAGACGCAGATAAAGGACATAGCTCTGCAATGTACATGAAGAACAAGAAGAAAGACAAAGGAAAGTCAAAAGACGAAGAAGAGTCGAGCTCTCAGGCCTATTACGCAAGAGGTAAAGGCACTGGTAGAGGAAGAGCAAGAGGAAGAAGCCGCCAGAATACCACCAAGAAAGCTTGCTGGATTTGTGGACTAAGTAACCATCTGGCGCATGACTGTTGGCACAATCAACAAGGAGCAAATCAAAGCCAGAACAATAATAGCAGAAGCAGAAGCGGAAGAAATCAGAGTAACTTCCAAAGAGGAAGACAAAGCCAAAAAGGAGGCTACGGTAGAGGTGGAACAAGAAGTTGGGGACAGAGTCAATCCTACAACACCACCTACAACAACTATGCAAATGACACACAGAATGAAAGTCATACATCATTGATGATGAACTCAATCAGCACATCTGATAACGAAGATCTAAAGGTATTTTACATTGACTCTGGATGTTCTAATCACTTGTCAGGAAATATAGAACTAATGTCAGAACTAGAGAAAGGTAGTTCTAGTCACACTGTTCAAACAAGTGACAATACAAGACACAAAGTACGATCAATCCGAAAGGTGAAATGCAAGAGTGGAGCAGATTTGCTAACTAATGTTTTGTATGTTCCAACAATACCGAAAAATCTGATCAGTGTGGGACAGATAGTCGAAAAAGGGTTTCAGGTCAGATTTACAAACAAAGGAGTATTTGTAGAAGATCCCAAGAACGGATATTATCAGATTGTTTCTGGTAAGAAAGAAGGCAGACTCTTTACCTTAAGAGTACAAGGGAACATTGGCCAAGCGCTGCTCACACATGATGAAAAGGTAATTACAGAACTCGATCTCTGGCACAAGAGATTAGGTCATTTTCACGAAAAAGGAATCAAAGCTATGATAGCGAATCAGTCTGTACTGGGATTACCAAACGTACAGAACCAACATATGATTCACAAATGCGAAGCATGTCAAATGGGAAAAGCCCACAGGTTACCTTTCCAGAAGAAAGGATTCAAATATGACGGTGTGCTAGAACTCATACATACAGATGTATGGGGACCAACGAAAGAAGGATCAATCAACGAATCAAGGTACTATGTTTTATTCATTGATGATGCCACAAGGTGGATAACTCTTTATGTTCTGAAAGAGAAATCAGAAGTATTTGGAGCTTTCAGACATTTTCATGCATATGCCGAAAGACTCACCGGACGAAAGCTTAAAAGACTGAGGTCTGATGGAGGGGGAGAATACTTCTCCCGAGAATTCAATGACTATCTTTGGAATGCAGGTATTAAGAGAGAAATAACCTGCAGGTATACACCACAACAGAATGGTGTAGCAGAAAGAAGAAACCGAACTCTAGTCGAGTTTGCACGAGCTATGCTAAAAGAAAAGAATTGCCCGGATTATCTTTGGGCTGAAGCTGTAAACACAGCTACATATTTGGTAAACAGGTTACCATGTACGGCGTTAGAAGGAATGACCCCTTATGAAGCCTGGTGGGGAAAGAAGCCAACACTTGATCACTGCAAGGTGTTTGGATCAGTAGCGTATGCTTATGTACCGTCTCAACTCAGACATAAGCTTGAACCGAAAGCAGAGAAATATGTGTTCGTCGGATATGATGAAAAGCAAATGGGTTACAGATTATGGAGCCCTCTAACCAAACATTTTACTGTTTCCAGGGATGTAACATTTGATGAACAGGAAAGCTGGTATGCAGATCAGATTCATACAGCTGAAGAATTTGAAGAAGAGATAAAAAGAAAAGAGAAAGGTAAAACAATCGTACAGGTAAAAAAAGAAGATGAGGCAAGTACGTCCAGAACCAGAACAGGTATAAGGAACGAAGATGAAGACGGGTACTCAGACACACACGAAGAATATGAGCTAAGAAGGTCAAACAGAGTAAGAAGACAACCGGAAAGATACTCGTATGATACATCGTATATAACTCAACAAGATTATGCATATATGGTTAAAGAAGAAGATGAGCCTCAGAGCTATGACGAAGCCAAAGGCAAGAAGCAGTGGCAAGAAGCAATGGAAGAAGAATTCACCGCACTGGAAGAGAACAAGACATGGGAGCTTGTTCCTAAACCAAACGGTAAGAAAGTAATTGGAAATAAATGGGTGTTCAAAATAAAGAAACTTGCAGATGGAAGGATAGCCAGACATAAAGCAAGACTGGTTATCAAGGGCTATGCTCAGACGCATGGCATAGACTATGACGAGACGTTCAGTCCAGTCGCAAAGATGTCAACCATAAGAACAGTGATTGCTATAGCAGCATCAAAAGGATGGAAGCTAAGTCAGCTAGATATAAAGAATGCATTCCTGAATGGATATATATCAGATGAAGTCTATATGAAACAACCGGAAGGGTTTATAAGTTCCAGATACCCAAACTTTGTTTGCAGGTTAAGAAAAGCACTTTATGGACTGAAGCAAGCTCCAAGAGCTTGGAACTACAGACTCGTGAAGTATCTGAACGAACTTGGATACCAAAGTTCGAAGGCAGATGCAAGTCTACTCATCAAAGGACAGAAGAAGGAATGATCTACATTTGTATCTATGTAGATGACATAATAATTACAGGTACCTCAGATGCAGGAATCACAGAGGTAAAGAAACTGCTAGAAAAGGAATTCAAAATCAGTGACCTAGGAAAGTTATCGTACTTTCTAGGAATGGAAATCTCATATACAGATCATGGTGTATATGTCACACAAGAAAGGTATCTCCTGAACTTACTAAAGAAGTTCAAAATGGAGAATTGCAGAGAAGCTTCAACACCGCTTGAAGTAAACCATAAACTTAGTAAATATAGTGGTACAGAGTTTAAAGATATGAAGAAGTATCAATCGTTAGTAGGAAGCTTAATATATGCTACGCTAACAAGACCGGATCTCAGTTTTCCGGTGGGAGTTCTCTCACAGTTTATGCATTGTCCGACAGAGCAACATTGGGTTGCAGGACAAAGAGTTCTCAGATATATCAAAAGAACTATAAAGGAAGGATTATATTATCCTTTTACGTCAGATATAAAGCTCAGAGCATACAGTGACTCAGATTGGGCAGGAAGTCAAGATGACCGAAGATCAACACACGGGTATATGATATACCTAGGAGATAAGCTGGTAAGCTAGTGTTCGAAGAAGCAACACACAGTAGCTTTATCGTCAACAGAAGCAGAATACAAAGGACTGGTAGAAGCAGCAAAAGAAGTAATATGGATGCAGACTTTACTTAAAAGCATGAGTATAGATCAAAGTATACCGATCATACATGGAGATAATATGAGCTCGCTGTATCTTGCAGCGAATCTTGTGTTTCATGCAAGAACAAAACACATAGAGATTCAGTATCATTTCCTAAGGGAAAAAGTAATGGAGAAAGAGATAGAAATAGTCTACACTCCTACGAAAGATCAGATTGCAGATATTCTGACAAAGAGCTTGGATGGAACAAAGACAAACAGATTCAAAGAGATGGCAGGTATAAAAGAAAGAAAGATATATGAAAGACCGGAAGAGGTCAAATTAGTGATTGAGGGGGAGCTGTTAAGGAAACACTCACGAATTTGACGCAACAGACAAAGAGAGAAACAGAATCTTCCGGAAAATCTACGCACAGGTGTACAGTATGCGAAGTTAGTGCACGGTGTGTGCATAACAGAGCAATTAACCGCGGCGGGCGCATAAGGTGCGCATAACGTGAATTGAAGAGTGACAGCGCAGAGGAGCGCCAAAAGAAAGTGTATATATACAGCAAGATTTGAAGAGCTCGGAGTAGAGAGGAAAGCACAGACGGAGAACACAGAGAGAGAGAAGACGCCATAGATCGCGTATGAGTGAAGAGAGATTTAGAAGTTCTCAGAAGACGCCATAGATCGCGTATGTACAGATGAATAACACAAGCCTGAAGTGTCGGGTCCTTTCATCTGAAGAGAGATGGTAATAAGAAACTACTCACCGTAGGAGAGTCTCTGTAGCTTGAGCAAGAAGAGGCCAAGCTTACTTGTACACATCTTCTCTAATCGAAAACACATGTTCATGTGGATGTCTGCGCGTAATCTTTACTTAATCTGAAGCTATTTCGTGTTACGGTAGAAAGTTCCGTTTATCGTTTACTGTCACGACTCGTTGCTAAACGTGCTTCAGTACCTTCTCTGTAAACGCATGTTTCGGTGAATAACAGTTTACTCAGTAAACATATTTCAGTAATTTCCGGTCAATTATAGTTCCTCAGAAAACAAGTTTTTTGGTAGAACAACGAAGTGTAACTCGTAGCAGAGTTCGAAGTTTTGTATGAGAGATAGCTCATCCTGTAGCTAGACGTCTCTACTTTAAGCTGATCACAATTTCCGGTGGAATGGAGATGTACACACAGTACAAAAGTTAACCGGAAAGTAGCACTTCAGAACTGTGAAGGTTTTTCTTAAACTTCAGAAGAGTTCATTAAGTGGAGAAAGCTCACGAATCATTTTGGTACTTCTTGTATGTTCACCTGAAGTAATTATAACCAAAGTAGCAGTTCATTTCGGTGAAGTTCCGGTACGGCTACGGTGTCAGTCCAGTGACAGTCTGGTGAAGTTCCGGTGGAACTTGTGTCGCAGGATAACACAGTTAAAGCGACGTTAATTAGGCTGAGCTACTGTTGATTACAGAGGTGTTCTGAATCACTCTAGTTTAGCATTCTATTGCGGTGGCGCGGCATTTTCAGCAGGCCTGACAGAGTTCAAGCCTTGTCGCGAAACCCACCTTCAGGGTGAAAGTATTTCCACAACAGTAGGCGTTAGAGCCGAAGTTTTCGCCAACAAAAGTCACATATAGCAAAGGTGTGTTCAAACTCTACACCACAAGTGGTTAGAGTTATCCCTTCTAGAAATCCTAAAGGTCATTCAACATGGCCATCATCCATTCAAAGCTTCATTCTAGTTGGTCTTTATGCGGGTTTGCCCCATTGCTTCCACAAAGAGGTGGTCACAATCGCAACACCAGCACCTGAATCTAAGATAGCTTTTGCGGTGTAACCTTGGTAGGTGATTAGAAGATAAGTATTACCTTCTTCGCCTTCACTCACGTTTCCTATTTGTTCTAGAGGTATCTCTAGAACTTTTTGCTTAGAGCCTGCTTTTAACACATTGGAACCAAGTTCTAGAACTTGATTCACCACATGTTTCCACAGCTCAGGTTTTACTTTGAGTAGCTCTTCTAACATAAGATGACACTGCACCTTAGTGTTCTTCATGACTTCAGTGTTTCTTGGAACCACTGAGTCTTCATTTCTTATTAGTATTGTGGGAGCTTGGATTAGAAGAGATTCAGACTCCCATGGGCCTATGAATTGTGGCAACTCTTGTAAAGAATTAGATTCAAAATCTAATCTTTCATCTTGGTGTTGCTCTGTTTGGTCGTCATAAATAGATGGAATGTCTGAGGGAAATTGATAATGAAGATCATCATTTTCAAGAATAGCAGGGGGATTACCCTTCTCCTTGACCCATTTCCCTTCTATATTTCCCATAAGAACTCGAGAGTACTATTGAATTGAAAGAGGTGTTCCATCTTCCATGGAATTAGGAACATAAATTTTTGTTGGTGGTGAGCTTTCTCTTTCAACAACTGGTTGAGCCTACGGAGTAAGAAGTGTGCAACTTGTTTACCAACTGCTCTAGTCTTTCTAATAAGCCCTAGAAATGAAAACTTGGTTTGATAGAACTTGTCTGATTGAACAATTGATTGGTCTCGAGCATAGCTTGAACTAGTTCTACCATTTTCATGCACAATTTTGTCTGTTCAATCTCTAAATACGTTCTAGGCTATTCCTTGTCTGGTTTGCAACTATTGGTTCTTCTTGAAGTCGAGCTTGGTAGACCTTGAACATCATGTCCAAGTCTTCTGGGGTTGGATATGCAAGAATAGACTCTGGTTTCGGTCTATTTACAATGAGTGGTGGGGTGGGATGACATGGAGTGGGTGGAGTTTCGACATGTGAGGGGTTTTTAGATGCAATGTCTTCTATTTTGTTTTTGCATATTATAGGATTTCCTCTAGTTTAGATATCTTTTTAGTCCACTTACGATTGGCCTTCTCCCTGGTATCCTTCCATGTTTTTGTCTTCCTCTTACTAGGCTTTCCTGATTCACTTGACTCTGATTGTTCAGCTGGTTTAGCATGTTTTAAGGCTTGTGCCCTAGTGATTTCTTGTATAGGTGCCACATTAACACTACCTAAACTAGAATCCACCATTAAGCCTACCACATTAATGGGTGTAACTTTGCATGCACTAGAGGGGTTCCTGGGACAATCTCTAGGGAGATGTACTTTGCCGCACTCAGGACAAAAACCTTGTATTGTGATTTTCTATCCTTGTCCCGAAGACGGCGAGTGGGGACATTCACAAATGAAATGGTTGCCATGAAATCTAAAACATGGTCCTCTAGGGGCATGTGGTCTCATTTGTCTCAATTGGGGCCTTGGGTTAGGATTCACATACATCACATTGGAGTATTCTGGCTCCCAATTTGGTTCCATAGGTAGTGCTTCATATTGATTCAGATAAGTCTGACTATGCTCAGCTGAATCTATGTAATAAACTTGTAGACTATCTTCATGGGTGTAATCAAAATTTTGAGAGGGTCATTTTCTAAGAGCAATGGAGTCATTGGCACCAATTCTTTATTAAGGTTCTCCTCTACCACTGCATACTTAACTGTGATTACATTGGTAGGAGCTTGCGGTTGGTTTCCTAAGTTTGGTTGTGGCCTATATGGTGCCTGATATTGTTGTTGATATTGTTGTTGTGGCCTAAAATATGGCTATTGGTGTTAGTTCTGATACCTACCCTGTTGGCAAGGTTGCTGATAAGTTTGTCTGACAGCGTGCCTATTTTAAGGAAAATCTTGAGCCATATGGCTCATGTATTTTCTCTCAATAGTGCAATATGAAGCATTTAGTTCTCTCATGTTTTGGTTTTGCAATGGGCATACGTTAGCCATGTGGTTGCCTCTGCAAGTATAACATCACTTCAACGAGGTGACCCTTGGTGTTTGTCTATTTTGAACTCCTAGCTTCCTTGCAACTTGCTCAACTATCTCATCTATCTCAATGGAGGGTCTAGAAGTATGACTAGTAGAACTCTCAGAATCCTTATAAAGTTTGGACAATTCTAACTCCTCACCCAAGTTGTCTTCTATGTCAATATACATTCTCAAGCATTGGTCTACTGTGATTGGCTCCTTGAGATATACATATGATCTACATTTTGTGCTTAGAAGTCCATGTGAAAACAAGGAAACTTGTTTCGCTTGTGTAGGTAATTCTGGTGTGGGACATATTTCCATGTACAATTTAAATCTATGTCCCACTAGCCGAACTATTTCTTGGGGTGTCTGCTTGAAGCTGTGGATCAAGGATGATGTGTTATGTCTGATGTCACTCTTGGAAAATTCTACAATGAATTCCTCTAGTAGTTGACCTATATCTTAGTAGTTGTGATTATGTAGGGTTGAAACCAAGCTAAAGCAGTACCCTTGAGGGTCAAACCAAATGCCTCAAATTGGGTGAACAAGTCCTCGACCTATTAAGCTCTTAACACTTTTTTGAACTTGGCCACATGATCATAAGGATCTTTGAACCCATCAAATTAGTTTTTTATTGTCTTGACCACTTGAGAGGTCTAAGGGTTCTTGGGTACTCTCGAGGTCTAGGCAATGGGAAATCATGTTTGCATGTTCCAGAAATTGATAAATCTTGTTCTCAGTGCTCAGTCCATCATTTGAAGTGTTTTAACTTGGAATAGCAAGCTTGTTAAGTCTATTTGCTATGCCCAAAAGGAATTTTTCTAATTCCTACCAGGTTGAGAGCACTGCATTTTTTCCAGCAGGTGTATGTGCAAAAATAGCAAGTTTTGGGAGCTAGTCATTTCGCAACTAGTCTGTCTTGACTTAAACTTTTGGGATACATGTTCCAAAGTACTTGGCTGATATTTTGGTGGATTTGGGAAGCTAAAAGGGTCTACTAATCAACTTTGAAGTCTCAATTGGCTGGTGTGAAGCTGGTTGTAGCGGCACCTACTCATCTTTGGATTGCATCCACCATGTCTCTTCACAGTGGTATCAGAGCATAGTCAAGCAACATGGGAGATGGATTTCCATCAACAATTGACAAATTGGATCAAAACAACTACCCGGCATGGTCTCTAAGGATGGAGGCTTACCTTCAAGGGAGGAATCTATATGGATTCATATCCAGAGATGAAGCAATGCCAACCATGAGGAACAAAGGGCAACCATCACATGAAGAAGTGGAAGGACTTTCGAATTGGTGTTCGAAGGATGCACTTGCAAGGTCCTATATTCTAAACTCAATCTTTGATTTTCTTTTAACTCATGTCAAGGTATGCAAGACATCAAGAGAGACCTGGAATGCACTTGCTTCTTTCTTCTCTTCCAACACTCGAGCAAGGAAGAACCAATTGTGGATGGAGTTCACAACAATGAAGAAAAGCCCGAAGCAAAATGTGACTGATTATGTCACAAAGATGAAGGAGATTTCTGACCAACTTGGAAGCATTGGAGAGGTAATTGAAGAGGAGCAAATCATAAGACAAATCATGAATGGAATCAAAGCAGACGACAAGTGGGAGTCATTCACAACAACCATGGAATTAAACATGGATATGCATGTACCCGACCTCAACACACTCATGGGCCAACTCTTCACTCATGAAGAAAAGATTAGCAAAGGTGGTGAGTCCTCAAGAGGTAATCAAACCTCTGCCTTATATTCTGATAAAGCTAAGGTCAAGGACAAGTCAAAGAATAGGAAGAATGAAGATGAAGGTAGCTCTTTCCAAGCAAACTTTGCAGGTAGAGGAAGAGCTAGAGGAAGAGGCAGAGGTGGAAAGCAAGGCAGGGGGAGATTCCAATCATCTCAACCTTGCAATATATGTGGCTTATCTAATCATACTACGGAAGAATGTTTCAGGAACCCAAGGAACTCAAGAGGAAGAGGATTCACTAGAGGTGGCTATGGATCAAATAGAGGCAGATACAATGGGAGCTACAACAACAACAACTACTACAACAACAATTACAACAACAACAACTATCAAAGTGGCCATAGAGGAAGAAGAGATTACAATAACTATGTAGAGGACCAAAGTCAAGAAGATTCATTATTGATTATGAATCTATCAGCAAAGAAGGGTAAGGATGATGATCACTTATTTTACATTGATTCGGGATGCTCAAACCATGTAGCAGGAAATGTGGCTTTACTTTTTGATTTGGAAGATCCTCATAACAAGCATGAAGTGCAGACACGAGATGACACAAGGCACTCAGTGGAGAAGATAGGTAATGTGAAGACATCAGATGGGAATATGAACCTCTTAAGCAAAGTCTTGTATGTCCCTACAATTACCAAAAATTTAATAAGTGTTGGACTGATTGTTGAAAAAGGATTGCAGGTTAGATTCAACCGATTTGGATCATATGTTGAAGACCCAAGGCAAGGCTTTAGAAGGATTGCCAAAGGAGAAAAGACAGGAAGGCTCTTCACCTTTGAAGTGGAAGATACAAAGAACATAGCTTTGTTTAGCTATGGATCTCAAACTCTAACAGAGTTGGAGATATGGCACAAAAGGCTTGCTCACATTGGTGAGAGGACACTCAAACAAATTTACAGGGACCAAAGTGTACTTGGTTTGCCTAATATCACAACGCAACACATGATTTATAAGTGTGAAGCTTGTCAACTCGGCAAGGCTCATAGACAACCTTCCAATAAGAAAGGATATATGTATCAAAATCCTTTGGATCTAGTGCACATGGATGTGTGCGGTCCAAGTAAGGAGCCATCTATATCAGGCTCAAGATATTATGTGTCTTTCATAGATGATTGTAGCAGGTGGACCATTTTGTTTTTCATGAAGCACAAGATGAAGTGTTTAATTGCTTTAAGAAGTATATTGCTCTTGTTGAAACCAAACAGGTAGGACTTTGAAAAGACTTAGATCAGATGGTGGAGGAGAATACTTCTCTTCTGAATTTGATGCCTTCTTGCATGAAAGAGGCATTAAAAGGGAAGTCACTACAAGGTATACACCCAAACTCAATGGTGTAGCAGAGAGGAGGAACAGAGCTATTGTCGAAGCTGCAAGGTCCATGCTCAACGAAAAGGGATTGCTAAACTACCTATGGGCAGAGGCTGTGTCTACAGCCACATATCTCATAAATAGACTTCCATCTAAGTCACTAGATGGAACCACTCCATATGAAGTGTGGAATGGAAGAAGACCTAGTCTAGAGCATTGCAAAATCTTTGGATGCTTAGCCTATGCTCACATTCCTTCTCAAGTAAGAGGGAAATTGGATCCCAAGGCAGAGAAGTGTGTATTCATTGGTTATGATCAAAACCAAAAAGGATATAGATTGTACAATCCAACCAATAAAGGATTTTCTGTGAGTAGAGATGTAATTTTTGATGAAAACAAATCATGATTTGATGATGACAGGAAAGTGAAGCTGCCGTATGACTTGGATGAAGACTTTCCATCACTTCAACCAAAGGAACCAAAGCAGCTTGAAGAAAGTGATTCGGAGATTGACCTAGAAGACTTGGAAAGACTAAAGCTATGGAAGAACAAAGGTAAAGCAAAGATGCAGGATGCTACATATGGACCCAAGAGCTCACATCAACCACTTAGAAGGTCTTCAAGGGAGAAGAACAAACCAGAAAGGTTTGGTTATGATACTTCTTTGGTCACCAAGCACTCAATCTACATTGCAAAGGATTCAACCAATGAAGAACCTACCACATTCGAAGAAGCACAAAGCAAGAAAGCTTGGAGAGATGCAATGGATGAGGAAATGGAAGCCTTGAAGGAGAATGACACTTGGGAGCTTGTACTTAACAAGCCATCTATGAAGGTAATTGGATCTCGATGGACATACAAAATCAAGAGGAATCCAGATGGAAGCATAAATAGACACAAAGCAAGGTTAGTTGCTAAAGGGTTTGCTCAAACCCATGGTATTGATTATGAGGAGACTTTCTCTCCTGTTGCAAAAATGCCTACAATTAGGGTTCTCATTAGTCTTGTTGCATCTAGAAATTGGAATCTCTATCAACTTGATGTAAAGAATGCTTTCTTGAATGGATGGATTTTTGAGGAAGTGTATATGGCACAACCTTCTGGATATGAGGATGCACATCATCTTAACTATGTATGCAAACTAAAGAAAGCTTTGTATGGATTGAAGCAAGCTCCAAGAGCTTGGAATTTCAGATTGGTGACTTATTTGCAGGACCAAGGATTCAAAGCTAGCAAGGTGGATACCTCTTTGTTCATAAAGAGGAATGGATATGAAGTGATCTATTTATGTGTGTATGTTGATGATATTATTATCACAGGAAATGATCTTGAAGGAATCAAACAGGTAAAGAGTCAAATGAAGGAGGAGTTCAAAATAAGTGACCTCAGACCACTCACTTATTTTCTTGGATTGGATTTTATCTACATAGGTTCAGGTATATACATCACACAAAGGAAGTATGTGCATGACATGCTCGTCAAGTTCAAGATAGAAAATACCAAGTGTGCAGGTACACCTATGGAGCAAAATAATAAGCTTAGTGCTTATGAAGGAGAGCCAATTGAAGACATCACAATATATCAAAGCTTGGTTGGAATTTTGAACTATGCAACACTCACAAGGGTGGATATATGTTATAGTGTTAGCATATTGAGTCAATTTATGCATAAGCCGAGAAGACCACATATGGAAGCGGCCAAGAGAGTCCTCAAGTACCTAAAGGGGACCATGAATGAAGGTTTGTTTTATTCATATACTTCAGATATTGAGCTAAAGGTCTACTCAGATGCAGATTGGGCCGGATCTAGAGATGATAGAAGAAGCACATCCGGGTATATATCATTCGTAGGTTCAAAAATCATTTCTTGGTCATCGAAGAAGCAACCAACCGTGGCATTATCTTCTACCGAAGCCGAATATAGAGGTTTGGCTAATGCAACTCAAGAAATCATGTGGTTAAAGTCTTTGTACACAGATCTTGGACTTCATTCTTCAACACCTCACATTTTTGTGACAACACAAGCTCACTACATCTAGTAGCTAATCCGGTATACCATGCTAGAACCAAGCATATTGAAGTCCACTACCATTAAGGGAGAAGCTAATGAGCAAGGATATTCAACTATCCTATGCCTCTACAGATATGCAATGTGCAGACATGTTGACTAAAGCTCTTGATGGTACAAAGTTAAGTAGATTCAAGTTGATGATTGGCTTGCAGGAAATCAAGGACAATTGAAGACGTATTTGGAGGCCAAGCATGTTAGGCTTGAGGGGGAGCTGTTGGTGCATTTTACCCAAGCCTACATGCTTGATATGTGTGTACTTGAGCCACGAAGACTCAAGGACTTGTGCCAATGAAACTATACCTCGATTGCCACACAAGTGCATATAGTGGGATCTTTAACACACATTTAAATGTCAATCCTAAGGAGAGACTAACCAAGTGTATGAAGACGTGTGCACATGTGACGGATAATGAAGTGGTTTAGCTAATCATGCATGAGAAAAGACTACTACCTCTCACACCTACTGAAATACTGAAAGTGTTGCCGCAAGCCTCTTTTCAGCAGTTTTGGTATTTTGAGGTTTTCTCCCAGCCCAGAACTTCGAACATAGGCAATAGGGTACTCGTTTCGAAGCTCTTGACGAGATGCATCCAACGGTGGTGGTTTCACTCAATTCTGACCACTCTGCTTCAAGTTATGGCAAAAACAGTGAATTACGGGAGTCACAAACACCCGCGCCACAGCTTTTCCTAGCTTACTCACGCACTACAGCAGCTCAAAACAAGGGGGAAGGGGTAGACAACAGTCCTACACTTGCATTTCAAGCATCACACACACATACAAGAGCAAAATGAAGATCAAAATCAGCAAGAAAGAGGCAAACTCGAAAATTCAGAAGTGCTCCTTCTTCACAATGACAATAAGTTTTCTACAATGAGTCACTTTTGACTTATATACTAGTGCCCTAAGTTTGGTCCTTTCACACAAGAGACCGGCACTTTATTCACTAAGAGACTAATTTCCTACTATTGTACATGGGTAAATCACTAATCTTCTGTGGGGATGCATCTAGAGGACTCCTCTAGTGCATTTACAACGGAAAATATATACAAAAGTGGTTATGATACAAAAGTTGTGTGTCCAAATCGGAAAAATTTTGGGGCCCGTCTTTTTCTCTGCTTTGTGCGCTCTTTTAGCTCTGCAACACTCTCCCCCTCTTCGTCTCTGTCGTCCCTTGACAGACTTTGCTTCGCGAACGCGTCCCATGGTTAGTGTTGCCTGATTCTTGATCTTGCATTACGTTTTAGAGGCGCTCAGCTTTTCTCCGCACGCTCCCCTTGGTCAGTATTGTCTGCAGTTAAACAGACATGCAGATTCGATGGCCTTCTTGATTCAAGCTCTACAACTCGAGAGCCTGATGTAGTTGTCTTGCCTGTTGACTTGGGTTGCCACGCACGCCACCAGTGACTAGGAATGTGCTGTTCTTAGTCACCCTCTTAAACTTTTCAGCCTCTACCCCTTTGTAACTTTTGGTCCTCTGATTTGTCCTGGTTGTACACATCTGACCCTGTTGTATTGCTTTGAGGCTGTTTACTTCTTTTCCACCGTGCATGACCTGGATGATTTCTCTTTTTGCCTGATGCGTGCCCCTGCGGGGCTCTGTGCAAAGATGGGTAATGCGCCCCTGCGGGGCTTCCTACAGAGATGTGTATTTATTGCACTGTCTTAGAGTTTGATTTTCTTCTTCTTTTCTTTTTGCTTGATTGTCCCTCTACACGTCCCTCCTCCTGAACTCTTTCGTCCTCGACAGGCTTTCTGTGGCGACGTGTGTATGTTTGAATGGCGGTTTGCTCTCGTTGGTTCAGCAGATTTGCATGACATAGCATGAATTCCTTCCATTGCTTTGACTTTACTCCGTCTTCTGGCGCCTGTCTATGATCAGCAAAGAAACTTGTTTCATAGGCCACCAGCCTTGCATTCAAATTGGAAGTCATTTTCACGAAAATTTCTGAATCCATTTCAAAGAAGCCGGTAAAGAATGCTTCTTCGAAAGTTTGCATATATGTCGATGGCAAAAACATAAGGCGAGAATAATACGCCATAATTGTGAGTCGGCTCGGAATGGTTGATAAATAAAAAATAAGAGCCTCAGACCCTTGCGTAATGCCGATGAAATTCAAAAATGTATATTTAGCATGCTGAAACACCTTCAACACTGTAATGAGCGTGCTGAATATTTTGTTGGTCATTTTGACGGCTAAGTCCGGAACTGTAGCATACCTTGCAATCCAAAATTCCATTGTCTTCACCATATATTCTTCTGTAGGTAAGTAATTATGTGGCGGACTAGGTAGTAACGGATAGTTAAGCCAATGATTATTGATATTGCCTTGACGTTGTCCTTCCCAAAATTGCGTCCAAGAGCGTCTGCGGGGTACAGAACAAAAGGATGGATTTACCTGAAGTGCATATGGTGATGCTTCCCACTGTACCCGCAATGTCGGATTCTTCTCCAAAATTTTTCTTCGCCATATCGGATCCGCCTTCTCAAATTCCTCTTGAGTATACTTGAAAGTGTCATGCTGGAATTGAAGGTTGTGGTCCGGATCTTTGTTCGTTGCAGACTTTATATACATCCGTGTCTGTTCTTTAAGTAGACCATATGGTACATTGAATGGCTTCAAAATTTGATCCAATTGTTTGTTTTCTATTCGAGCTTCTTTCATTATCTGTATAATTTGATCTTCAAAGTCAGCAGTGAGCTGGGACACCAGTAGTGCCCTTTCTGGTCTGCTCAGTTCTGCAATTTCTCGTGTGTTAGGTTCTAATGGAACCTCCTTTTCCGCCCTTATTGGTGAATGATACAAGGGGGGAGAGAGAGGACGTACCTCTTCCTCCACAGTAGCCGTGGTCTCTGGTGGAACTACTGGTGTCCCCTGCTTTCTTGTTAGCTCTATCTGCTCCTGAAGCTGTTTGATGATTTCATCTTTATTCTTAAGTTCTTCTTCAACCTTTGTAATCTTTTCCTGATGTTTGATTAATTCCTGTGCAACTATGTTCATGTGATCTGTGTCTTCTTTGCACTGTCGGAAATAATCTTTCTCTGCTTTTTTCCATTTCTTGCGTAGAGCTGCAGTGTCATTCATATATCTTTGTTCCCATTCTGCAATTGTCTCTTACTCCTGTTTGAGCTGATCTGCCATCTTGGTCAACTTTTCTTCCATGTCTTTTATATCCTCATTTGATTTGTCAGTATCTGTCGGTGGTTGATCACTGAGGAGAGCTGTCATGAGCTCCTTGTTCCTGTCCCTTAAGTGATCTGCTTCTTCCATGCTCACCTTGAGCTGTGATTCGAGTACCTTGCTACGAGCATGGATCCTTGTTTTCTCTTTTTTGGTCATGTCTAGCTTCTTCGTGAGCTCCAAAACTTGCTCTTTGAGTTTGGCATTTTTCGTTTCTAATATTCTATACTGTGTTTTGGTCGTTTTTATTTCCTCGTGTTTCTTCAAAACTTGAGCTTCTGCTTTGGATAATTTTTTAGCCAGATTCATACCTTCTTTTCGAAGCTCCTGCTTTTCGAGCATGGCTTGGTCATAATCTTCATCAGCATCAAGCATCAATTGTTGAGTGTCTAGTGCAGTGCGAATCATATCCTGCACCACAGGCTTGAGCTGAGCTATATCAACATTCAACCATGTCTTTGGTATGTCTGGGGTTTCTCCTGTATGTACATCTTGTCCCTTTGCGACGTGGATCATTTCCGTATGTGGTTGTCGGACCTGTAGTTGTACTTGCAATTCTGTGTCATCTTCCACCACCTTACGAACCTTCGTGGCACTCCCTTGAAATGTGACATCCATTGGGGACGGTTCTGCCACAACCCTAAGTGGGGTGAAGGGTTCTTCTCTTCTTGTCCTTCTTCCTGAGGCTTATCCTCTGATATCATTAAATGTTCTTCATCATCAGATTTGCCCTCCTTGTTGTGGGTGGTGGAGGCATCTTTCGGTTGAATGGGGTGTTGCCGTTCTTCTTCTGCCTGCTTTTTGGTGGTACTTTGGTCTACCAGTGGTGATTGAGCTTTTTCTTTGTGGCCTGCTTGGTCTTCGCCATAGTCTACTTCATTTAATTCGGCCCACTGGCCATCATCCTTCGATTCACTTTGAATATCTACATCCAATAATGATGTATTGGGCTTCTCTTGGCCGTCGGATCCAGAACTAGAGTTGTCTAGCCCAATTTCCCGATATCTATGTACCTTGGTGAGTTTGCCTTTTGGTTCCTGAGCTTTTGCGGACTGTTGATAATGATGACCCTACACTGGTAGATTAATTTGTCCTTCCGTATATTTGTGAGTCTCCTCCAGTGCTTGGGTTAATTCTTCTTCTGTGATCTTTCTGGTTCCTTGAGTAGTGGTTGTAGGTAGTACATGTACTCTCTTCTGATATCATTAAATGTTCTTCATCATCAGATTTGCCCTCCTTGTTGTGGGTGGTGGAGGCATCTTTCGGTTGAATGGGGTGTTGCCGTTCTTCTTCTGCCTGCTTTTTGGTGGTACTTTGGTCTACCAGTGATGATTGAGCTTTTTCTTTGTGGCCTGCTTGGTCTTCGCCATAGTCTACTTCATTTAATTCGGCCCACTGGCCATCATCCTTCGATTCACTTTGAATATCTACATCCAATAATGATGTATTGGGCTTCTCTTGGCCGTCGGATCCAGAACTAGAGTTGTCTAGCCCAATTTCCCGATATCTATGTACCTTGGTGAGTTTGCCTTTTGGTTCCTGAGCTTTTGCGGACTGTTGATAATGATGACCCTACACTGGTAGATTAATTTGTCCTTCCGTATATTTGTGAGTCTCCTCCAGTGCTTGGGTTAATTCTTCTTCTGTGATCTTTCTGGTTCCTTGAGTAGTGGTTGTAGGTAGTACATGTACTCTCTTTGTTTTTGGTACTTCCTCTTCTGCTTGTTGGACTTCTCGAGGTCGTTTTGTGCCTCGCATTGTGCCTCTCATTCGGGGTTGCGAACTTGTTTCTGCTTCTTCTACTTGTTTGCTTCCTTTCTTCTGTTTCGGTACAGTAGCTGCTTTGACAAATTGAGCCAACTCCATTGAAGATGGCATCTCCTGTAAGAACTCGCGCATGCCCAATGCGTGGTAAATCATAATTGTTAGGGCAGTGGTCCCATTGAGGAATTTCTTATTTTCCCATTTCTTCTTCGCCTCGAACAATCTTTCTTGCACATAGGGTGTAAGGTTTACCTGGTTGCCGATCTGTTTTATGGCATGAGACAATAATTGCACAATGATCTTTTGAGGGGCCGTGTATCTATTCATACTCGGAAAACAAAAGTGTTGGTGAATCAATCTGACTTCTTCTTCGATGTCCACCCTATTGATGTCGACGAAAGTTCTTGTTTTGGCTCCACGACTCTCTTCCTTGACCGTGTTGACACCATCCTTTTCCCATCCAAATGCTTCTTTGATTAAGTCGTGGGAAAATTGATTGACCACCTGTTGCAGAGCTAAAGAGTGCACAAAGCAGAGAAAAAGACGGGCCCCAAAATTTTTCCGATTTGGACATCATATTTTTGTATCATAATTATTCTTGTAATATATTTTCCCTTGTAAAGGCACTAGAGGAGTCCTCTAGATGCATCCCCACAGAAGATTAGGAGCTTACCCATGTAAAATAGTAGAAATTTAGTCTTTTAGTGAATAAAGTGCCGGTCTCTTGTGTGAAAGGACCATTTTTTAGGGCACTAGTATATAAGTCAAATGTGACTCTTTGTAAAGAACTTTTTGCCATTGTGAGAAGAGAGAGCACAGAAATTCGAATTTGTGTCTTCTTCCTTCCTTACCTTCTTCTTCGTGAGCTTCTATGCATGTGTATTGCTTGGAAAGAGTGTTTGTGAGTGTTGTCTATCCATGAAAGTGTTTCTTTGCTGTAGGAAAGGTGTGTGCGAAGTGTAGGAAGTGCTGAAGTGTAGGAAAGTGTTCCCGCGACTCAGTATTTCGCTCATAACTTGAAGTAAGAGCGTCGGAATTGAGTGAAACCACTGCCATTGGATGCGTCTTCTCGAGAGCTTCGAAACACATATGCTATTCGCTATATTTGGAGTTTGGAGCTGGGAGAAAAGTCCAAAATACTAACGGCTGCTTCACCAAGTATCGTTTCGCCTTGACCAATAGTTGGAGCTTGTTTGGATAAGTCTTTGTCTCATTTACATTCTTTGAGTAGTTCATTTGCATTGACCATTACATGATTGCATGTCTTCATACACTCAGCTAGGTTTGTATACTCTTTGGATTGATAATTAAAAGCGTGTATCCCCACTATATGCACTTGTGAGGGGATTGAGGTATAGTCTCTTTCTCCGCAAGTCCCTAAGTTGATGCTTAAGCCAACACCACCCATTCTCCATTCTTCTCCATCACATTGGCTTCTGGTACCAATGGATCATGTAGTGCTGGTCGTAGAGTGTTCATGACTTATGTACAGCGTTGGAAATCCGGTTTATAGATAGGTAGCTCAAAATATTTATGAATTCCTGCTTTCTTCATGATATCGATTGTGGATGGAAGTCCATGTAAAACTTTGAAGTCCTGGGACATGATCGGAAAGTGATGCTCTGTGTCCATGATCTTTATGTTGGCCAAGAAGAGATATTCATCAACTGGCTGCTCATCTCTGAACCAATGGCCTTTTGCTTTCGTAAGACATTGGGGAGGAAATTCTTGGACCTCCTCTTGTATTGTAGCTTCAGAGTCTTCAGAAGCCAACTGCACTTACAAGGAAAAGTGCATTAGCTTGAAAGGCCTTTATGAGACCATGCAGTGTATTGTTGTGATTATGGTAGCTCATCACTCTGTTCCCCCTTATTGCAAGAGTGGGATTTCTTACCGCCTCTTTTTATATTTTTTTTTCTGAAATAAGACAATCATTAGTATAGCCGAAGCATAGTTTATGTACATAGTATGTACATTCCTATCAGTTTAAAGCTAAGATCTAGTCTCACTTGGAGATCGTGCACCACTAGTTTGATAATGTACATCCTGTGTCGAATGCTTGGCCTTGTATTGCGGCCCTATCATGCTTACTTGAGGTGCATCAGACACTACATGAGTGCAATCGGGTGCTTTATCTCCTCGATCATCCGCTCCTCGTGGTAGCTTTGGTTTCCAGATCCATTTTGAGAACACTGAGAGAGGTCGCTGGGTTTTCTCGATTCGTGCAGCTGCTCGTGTTCCATTTGCTTTATCCATTGTCCGAGTGAATTTGGCATTGCTTTGCGACTTTCTCTGATGATTCTTGTGTGTTGATGATTTTTGCCTTGTCTGATGTGGTATTTCCTCCTTTGTCCTTACGTTCTGTTTAGCTGCTTGTATGACCTGTTTGGGAATCCATATCTGATGTCGGGATCTTTGAGCTTCAAGCAAGGGCTTGGCAATCCATACTTGCACTGGCTCTTTTCGTTTGTAGTTCTTTGTAGCGGGTTTGGTGATGCCTGTTTCCTTCTTCAGAGCGCTTGTGGACGTTTCTTGACTCTGTATTTGATCCTTGCGTACCCACATATATTTAGGTGGGTCTTGGTTCGAGTATCTGCTTATTGGTTTCCCATAGTACGATCTTTGGATGTTTTGAGCCTGTTTAGGAGAGCGCATCTCCTCATTGGTTGGCTTATCCACAATTGCATTGGATAACTTCGACTCTATAGTGGATGTCGCTAAGTTTGAAGTTTCAGCTTCGATGCATTTGCTTTCTGAGTGGTGAGCATAGTTGATACTTTCTTCTGTTGTTTTTTGTACTTCCTCCGATCTTGGTATTGACATGGTTTGGATACATGGTTTCTCTTCAAGTAAGCTGAAAATCTCTTTATGACCTATCGTAGCTGAAATATAACCTTGGGCTAGATGGATACACGCTTCTGTCTCAATGATCCAGTCGTGTCCTAGAATGAAGTCTTCTATCAAATCGTCATCCTCACATACTAGGACTCTTTGTTCCATGGAGGAATTTCCTAGGTGGAGGGATACATTCGTGGTTCCAATGCATTCTATGGTGTGACCTCCAATTCCTATTAATTGGGCTTTTGTGGGATTCAATTCTAATTGCAGCTCGTCTGCTATTCTCTTCCGCATGCAGCTAAGGCCTGCTCCTGAGTCTATCAATGCATCTATCAATTTATACTCTGTCTTGCCAATCCCTAGGTTTAGGTAAGGTTGCGTTTTACACATACCCGTTGTATCATTATTTTTGACCTGATAGTTTGCCATAGGGATGGGCTCTTCTCCCTGGAGATAGCGTTCATCTCTTTGCCTGATCCACTCTTTCCGTTTCCTAATGCGTTCTAGTGCTTCTTGTCGGGCTTCCTCTCGAATTCGTTCTTCTTCCTTTTTCCTATTTTGAGCACCTAACAGTCGCGTTAGCATTTGATCAGTCAAGGGCTCCATGAATCGTCTCACTCTGCATCCACTGATGTAGTTGGGAAGAATGTCTCCGTCTAGTGTGGCGAGATTGACTGCACCACTAGTAGAGATTCGATTTATAATCAAAGGTCCATATCCGCATTTTTGTAGCTTCTTTGCATGTTGTTTGAGGGTGTATACTAGGACTAAGTCGCCTTCTTTAAGTCCCTTGTCTTTTATATGTGAATCATAATATGCCTTTTGTCTCCGTTTAGCGGCATAAATGCCTGCTACAGCTTGCAATCTAGTCTCGTGCAACTTTTCAATTTGATCTAGTTGCTGAGACAATTCATGACCGTTCCACTCATATTGCTGGGCCACTTTCAATGTGGGTACTAAGAAGTCAATTGGCAAAATTGCATTCTGCCCATACACTAGATTGAAAGGTGTGGTTCCAATGGCCGTTTTATATGCCACACGGAAGGCCCAAATTGCGTGATGCAATTGTTTGTCCCAATCTGACCTTCCATTATTGACAATCTTTGTCAATACAGTGCATAGTACCTTGTTGGAACTCTCAGCTTGTCCGTTAGCTTGAGGATGGTATGGGGCTGATTTTTTATGAATCACTAGAAAGTCATTCATTAGCGACTCAATGACTTCGTTTAGGAAATGCGTTCCTCGATCACTCACTATCTCAATTGGTAGTCCAAAGCGTGTGAAGATGTGTTCAAAGAGAAATTTTGCTGTAGTTTGAGCATCATTCTTTCTAGTGGCTTTTGCTTCTACCCACTTGGTTAAGTAGTCGGTGGCTACTATGATGTATTCCGCATGTGATCCTTTTGCTGGTGGATTGATAGGTCCTATGAAATCAATACCCCACTTGGTAAATGCTCTTGCACAAACCATGGGTCTTAAAGGCATGTCGTCTCTTCGAATGGGATATTTCGCTCTCTGGCATGTTTTGCAGCTTCTCACATATGTCTCCGCATCCATATGTAGAGTTGGCCACCACAAGCCTGCAAAGAGGATCATCTTGACCGTTCTGTCTGCTGAAAAATGTCCTCCCGCAGCTCCGGTGTGTGCCATTTCTAATATGGGAAGATATTCTCCTTCATGCACGCACAATCTGAGTTGATTGTCCTTTCCTCTTCTAAACAATTGTTTTCCCATTATCACATAATCCTTGCTCATTTCTTCTAGGGATCGCTTTCTTGCTAAACTAGCTCCTATTTCGTGCTCTTTCGTTTTGAGGAATTGTACTAATGTTTTACTCCAATTAGGCGCTATGGTCAAAAAGGGTAAGGACACGTGATCCTCCGAGATAGTTTCTCGGCATTCCACACAATTACTTACATAATCGTGAACATCTTTTGGCATGTCAGGCCAATAGACGCCTAACCTTTTTAATTCTCGAATAGTTCCATGCATCCCTTGATGGGTTTGCCACTTGTTTACGTGCGCTTTCTGAATTAGTTGCTTCTGTTCGTCCTCCTCAACGCATCTTAATAAGACACCGTTGGGTTCCTTATAATACATGCTTCCAGCAACAATGTGTAAATTTCTTGTTTGGAGAATCTCTTTTTTGCTATCCTTATTCATTGGGTGTTGAGGGCCATGAGTGAGTATGGGAATTAATCGTTCCGCCCACTTTGGACATACTTCAAGATTAAACAAATACGTATCTGGTAAATCATCCGGTACTCCGCTAGGTGGTTCTCCATGCGTTAGCCTTGAAAGGTGATCTGCTCTTACATGTGTGTTTCCCTTTTTGACTATTACCTCAAAGTCGAATTCCATTAATAACAAGAACCATCGTACCAATCTTCCTGTGTTGCAAGGCTTATTGACTAAATACAACAAAGCCTGATGGTCTATAAAGAACTTGAATTTGTTGGCTAAGAGGTAGTGTCTAAACTTCTTCACTGCATAAACCATTCCTAAGCCTTCCCTTTCAGTAGTCGTATAATTTCTTTCTGCTTGGTTTAATTGTCTACTCGCATAAGCAATTGGATGGTCAAGCTTCCCTTCGTCAGCCGGTTGAGCTAGGATACATCCAATGGCATAGTTCGAAGCATCAACATGAATATGAAAAGGCTTGCTCCAGTTGGGTGATTTTAGAATTGGGGCTGTACTCAGCCGCTTCTTAAGCTCGTTGAAGACCTTCTCACACTCGTCTGTCCAAGTGAACTGAGTCAATAGACCATATAAAGGCTTAGCTATTATGGCATACATGTGAATAAACCTACGGTAATATCCACAGTGTCCCATAAAGGCTTGTACTTCCTTTGCATTCCTGGGTCTTGGTAGCTCTAAGATAACTTTAATCTTTTCTTCGTCCGTGGATATTCCATTCTTTGAAACGATGTGTCCTAGGATTTTTCCTTGTCGTACCATGAAGACACATTTCTCAGGGTTCAAACAAACTCTGTACTATCTACATTTTTTGAATATTTTTCTCAGTTCCGGTATATGGTCTGGTCGTTGATTTGAGTATGTACACAGATCATCTACGTATACTTCCATACTTTTTCTCAGAAATTCTTTGAATACATGACACATCAGTCGTTGGAAGGTGGCTGGCGCATTAGTGAGCCCAAAAGGCATCACTCTAAATGCATAGATTCCCCATTCAGTCGCGAATGCGGTTTTATGCTGGTCCTCAGTTGCAATAGCTACTTGGTTGTAACCAGAGAATCCATCCAAGAAGCTATAGACCTCCTTGCCGGCAACTCTTTCCAAAAGATGGTCTGTGATGGGTAAAGGGAAACTATCACGTATAGTTGCTGCATTTACTTTTTTCAAGTTGATACACACCCTTAGTTTTCCGTTTTTCTTGGGCACTACTACTAGTGGCGATACCCATTCTGTGTGTTCAATCTCATAAATGAATCCTGCCGCTAGTAATTTGTCAATTTCTTCCTTTATTTTTGCTGCGTAAACTTCATTATACGTATAAGGGCGTTGTTTAGAAGGTTTTGCATCTAATGTCATAGGGATTCGATGAGCGCATATGCTGGGTTCTACACCCTTGAGGTCTTTGTACGTCCAAGCAAACACGTCTCGATATTCTCGGATGAGTCGTATGAGCTCCTCTTCTTCCTCTTCCGATACATCTTTCCCAATATATGTGCACCTCTCTTCTCCGTCTTCTATCGTTACAACAACTTTCTTGGTTTGTTCCTTGTTGTCATAGGCTTCTCCATCCCGGGCCTCTCGTTTAGGCATTTGAGTGGCTACCTTTCTTTCTTCCACTTCGTATCTTTTAAAATGTTCTGGAACTTCGAAATGGTCTGGTTCCGGTTCCACTTTACTCGTGTCCTCTCTATGCTCGTGTATTATTGGGATGGTTTCCATTGCTAAGACTTTTGTTGGTCTTTTTTTTTATTCCTTTTGCATGGTTTCTAAATATTGTTCCTCAGAGTCAAACTCTGGTTCCATTTCTATGCTTTCATACTCTTCTTTCCACTCTTCCTCTACAATTTCCCCTGCTTCTACTTCTTGGAGGACAACCATGTAGAGGTTCACGTCATATCCTTCCTCGTCTATACAATCGTTCATCGTCAATACTTCCTCATTCACACACACATCTAATATGGCTAGGATTTCCATCCAGCCATGTGGTTCGAAGAGTTCATCTGAAAAAATTTTAGGCATGTAATCGGGGTCTTCTATCGATCGATAGTTAGGGTGCCCTATTGGCCACATTTGTTTTTTACACTCCTCCTTCTTTGCTTCTTTGCACATCCACAACTGGGCATCCTCGTGCATCCAAGATTGGTCACTTGATCCAGCACTGTGAATGGATAGGTCATCTTCTTCTTTGTGGACTGGATTCCATTGTAATGGAGGGACATCCCGATAAGCAAATGTGTGTAAATTTATCTTGGTAGTGTTCCCTTGATGTTGGAGATATAATGAATCTCTGCCCCAATCTTGTACGACTCGCATCTGTCTCATGAAGGGTCGTCCTAATATCATCTCATAATTGTTTGCTTTTTCAAACTTACATATGGCCAGTGTGTGTTCAAATTCCACTCCACACGTGGTTAACTTAATTCCTTCCAATATTCCTAGGGGTCTCTCCACATGACCGTCTGCTAACTGGAGTTTCATGCGAGTGGGTCGTAAGGCGGGTTTTCCCCACTTTTCCCAAATCTCCTTCGTTGCAATTCCTACCCCAGCTCCTGTGTCTAAGATAGCTTTGGTTATGTACCCATTGTAGATGACAGGTAAACAGGTATTCCCTTCATCTCCTTCACTGAACTCTCCTACTTTATCGACTGGAACCTGTATTGTGGACTTATTTTCCATTTCCTTTTCGTTTGATCCTCCATTCTTTGACAGTGGCTTCAATTGATCTGCCATTTGCTTCCATAACTGGGGTTTAAGTCGAAGCAAATCTTCCACCGTTAATTGGCATTGTACTTTTGTTTTCTTTAGTTCCGTTAAGTTATGTGAACTCTCTTTTCCCTTTCCTGTTCCTTTTCCATGCACCGTGGGTGCTCGTATTACCACTGACTCTCTTTCGTACTCTCCCATATAGTTAGGCAATGTTGAAATGCTTATGGTCTCCTCTCTACCTCTATCGAGTCTTGAAATCTCCTCGTAGGCCTCCTCGAGGTTAGGATGGGGTTGACAGTTTTCCACATCTATTTCATCAAATGGTGGTGGATCGACACCATTCTTCTTCCATTGTTCTTCTCTGATTCTATCCCACAAGTCCTTGGGCCATTCTGCTTCTAAGTCTGGTATGGCTGATACAGGGCCATCTTTTGCTGTCTCTTGTTCACCTTTGGAATCTTCTTTTCTCAATTCTTTATCCTTTGGTTTGATGTATTCTTCATAAGGTTCCTGTGCAATCCTTGTTTCTGGTAGAGTTGGGATAGTCTTTTCTAGGGTTGTTTGTGCTACTTCTATGAGTTTTCTGCATATGGCTAGTCTTTCCTTTTCTAATTCCCCTCTAGGGTAGATTTTTCATGTTGTTCTATGTTTGGTCCCATTTTGATTCTAGCTTGGTACGCTTTTAGCCACATATCCAAGTCGTCTGGCTTTGGTCTGCTAGAATTGATCCGGGCTTCTCCCTATCTGAGCTAGGTTCGATTAGCTCAGGAGTCTCCTTAGACTTCCCTTGTTCTTTGTGTTTACTTGATTTTGCAATTTGCTTTTTACTGTTTGTACTCTTGTTCTTTGCCCATTTATCCTTGAGTTTCTCTCGTCTTTCTTTCCATTTCTGAGCTTTTGTGTTGCGGGAATTTTCACATGGGTCCTCCGAATCTTCCACTATCTAAGTTGAAGGGCTTATTTTCGTGTTGTTTTTTTGTTCCTCTTCTGATTGCTGTTCTTTTTGTTGTTTGGTTTGGGCTCTAGTGATGGCTTTTAGTGGCACTGTGTACTCCTTATCACTTCCCGATTCTTCTATGACCTCTATTACATTGATTGGTGCAGAACCCTGGTTTTTTACCGGATTCTTAGGGCAATCCCTAAAAAGATGTTCTTTTCCGCAATCAGTGCAATATCCTTCCCAGATTCTAGGTGGTGGAGGGTTGTATGGTCGAGGGCACTCTCTAATGAAATGGTCTCCTCCACATCTATAGCATGGTCCTCTCTGTACTGGTGGTCTACTGGGTGGTCTCATGGGTTGTGGTGCTTTAGGAGCTGTATACATTAGAGTGGAAGTCTCTGCTCCATAAGTCTGATCATGGCCTTCATACCCATAGTATGTAGTCTCATATGCCGGTTCGTATTCCATCATGTAGGCTTCATACGGATAGTACTCACTTGGTAGGGCTTCGTATCCAAGGTTTGTTGATTCTATCTGGGTCATTGTCATGGCTGGTACTATAGCTCTTTCTAGATTTTCTTCTGGTTGCGCATATTTTACTGGTACTACTTGTTGAGGTTGCGACGGTTGGGGTCCTAGCACTGGTTGTGGTGGTGGGTATGGTGTCTGTTCAATTGGTCTAGGTACTCCCGTCTGTGTTGGATAAGGGTTGTATCTTGGGATCTCTCTATTCGGGTCTCTAGGTGGATATCCATACGGTCAATACTGAGGTGGTTGGAACGGGCGTGTTTGCCTATTAAACGGACAGTTCTCAGTAGTGTGATTAGTGTATTTCTGTTCTATGTGACAGTACCAAGAAGTCCCTTGTTGTTGCTGCCTGTTGTATGGATAAGCTGGTTGTGCACCGCCCCCTCCTCGAACACACAGGTGAGTGGGGTGATCTCCTCCACATAAGCTACATCTCCGTAGCATAGGCAATCTTTGAGCTGGGGGTTGATAAGCTCTTTGCCCCTGTGCCCCTAATTTCTTGGCTAATAGCTCTGCTAATTCTTCCACGTGACTGGAGTTGGAAGAAATGGCACTCCTTGAATCGTCCGATTTAGCGTGGCTGGACTTGCTGTTGAGGTCCTCAGCCAAGTTATCTTCCAAATCAATACACTCCTGAAGACACTCACTCAAAGTTTGTAGTCTTTTCACGTACACTAGCGTCCTCAAGGTTCCATTAGTGAGCCCATCCAAAAATAATGAAATCATTTTTTGTTGAGTCGGTCTCTCTGTTACTGGGCATCTATCCACATACTGGTTGAACCTTCTGGCGGCATTCTTCACCGTTTCATTAGGATTTTGTTTGAAGCTGTGAATTAGTGAAGCTGAATTGTGTTTGATTCCTCTCTTAGTGAATTCTCCTATGAATTCTTGAAAAAATTGTTCCATGTTTCCAAACTGATTGGGATCTAAGGGTTGGAACCAGGTCAGAGCTGTTCCTATGAGGGTGAGTCCAAACGCCTCATACTGTACAAAGAAGTCGTCCACTTGTTCCGCTCTTAGGACTTGTTTGAATTCAGCAATGTGATCATATGGTTCTCCTGATCCATCATAAGGGTTTCTTACACACTTAGCCACTTGAATAGGCCTCAGCCTTCTAACCGGTTCAGGTGGTCTGGGCATCACAGGAAGAATAGGGGCAGCTGGTCGTATTGGTGGCATTCCAGGCTGTCTTCCTATCGGTGGTTGTGGTCTTACTGGTGGTCTGTACTGGTTTCCTATCCCTGGTTGGGTCTGATAGTGTGCTTGTACTCCTGGCGTGGCAAATTGTACATGAGCATGATTAGGTGCGCTCCTATGGCTGGTCTGTCCTGAGGCAGTATTTTCTGTTTCTTCTTGATTTCCAAATGGATTTTGTGAGGTTGTTGCCTGCTCTCTCTGAGGAAACACAGGTGTACCCATATATCTTAATCGAGACCTGTCTAATATACTCACAGGCCAATACCTTCTTTGATCTTTATCTAGGTATGTGAGTCTAGTCTCATCATCCGGGTCTTTCAGTTCATAGAATGTCATGGGGTTCTCTTCTCTCTCTGGTACAGGTGAATCGGTTTGCAACAGTAAGTTTGATCCGTGAATCATATAGACTTCTAACAAATAGTCGTCTTGAGGTATCAAGTCACCTCTCAAGACACGTGACACTCGGGATCTGCCTCTAGGGGTGGTCACAAACTCTTCTGGTTGTGTCCTTCCTAGGTTTTCAGGGTCTGAGAGCTCCCCTCTTTCATTGATCCTTTCCGGGCATTCAGTTACAATGTAGATGTGACCAACTTTGTCAACATATGCACCTCCTTCGTATTTGACAGCTGGTCGGGGTACAATCGTGGCATTCTGGGAAGTTACCATCCTGGCCACAGACCTATTTAAGCCGTCCAGGTAGATTGGAATATCCTTGGCATTGGTGGACACATACTGTAAGGAAGTACGGTAGTCCCCCTCCACAGTAGTCATGAAGCTTCTCGTTGGTGTGGGGCCTTGCATGTCTTCCGAAGCCATGTGTAAATCCTCTTCCGAATCACTAGAGGTTTCTAAGTAAACGGAGTGATGACTAGCCTGGGCAGTACTTCCTACTGAAGATATGATACTCCTTCGACTACTTAGAACTCTTCCTGACCTCAAGTTCATTCACTCTCCCAAGCCTCTCTTTATGCTTCTTAGATTCCCCTTGGGTAGCTCTCCCAATGACTCAATTTGTCTGCCAAAAGAAGGGTTTAATCTGGGTGATACCACTTCTTGACGATACTATTCTCGACGATACTGCACTGACCGCGATACGATACCAGACACCCAGAGGATACGATATCAATCTGGTGTCGCGATACTATCCCAGAAAACAAACGATACGACACCTCGACTATGCACGATACGATACCTGAAAATCTCGGCAATACGATACTAATGACAGTGTCGTGATACTGTCCTGATGAACAGGCGATACGATACCACAATGGTGTCGCGATATCAGAATTCTCAAGACACGATACGATCTCAAAAAGACCGACGATACGATACCAGATATAGTGTCGCGATACTCCACTTGGAAATATGGCGATACAATACTGACAAGGATCGACGATACGATACCAGAGGTCTCAGGCGATACGATCTCACCGTGATGGGTGCGATCGCGATACCAATCTTGGCGACACGATACCACTACGGTGTCGCGATACCAAGACAAGCAAACAACGATACGACACTTAGGGAGGGCCCGATCACGATACCAAAGTAGTGTCGCGATACCAAAGTATCAAGCGACACGATACCACCCGGTAAAGTGAAGTCGCGATACTAAAAACTTAGGCGATACGACACCACAATGGTGTCGCGATACCAAGTGTCAGTACCAGACGATACGATACCAGGGACCGGATACGATCGCGATACCAACTCAGTGTCGCGATACCGAAATAGTGTCGCGATACCAAGACTGATATCCAACGATACGACACCTCTGGCGAGTGTCGCGATACAAGGGAATTTTGGTATCGCGATACCAAAACTCAACCGATCGCGATACTCAAGCCAAAAGGTCTCCAAACTTGAAAATTTTTAAACCCCCTTGCACCTCTCACCCTTCTCCTCACTCCTAAGCCTCAGTCTCTCACAAAATATGCAATTACTCAAAAATTTTTCCCCCCGCGATACTGTGCATTCCTTTTAATCATTTGTTTGTGCAAGTTTAGAGAATTTTTGGTATTAAATCTTAATGGGGACTCACCTTGGGTCTACCTAGTTTGCTTCTTGAGCTCTTGCACAAGCTTTGAAGGCCTGAAGCACACGATACTGCCCGCACGATACCGGTCGTTGTCGCAGACGATACCAGTGAGCAGTGAAGTGTCAAATGAAACAAATTTTTTGGTTTTTATACTTTTTGGACAGAACTTGAAATTTTGGAATTTTTTGATGATTTTTTGGGGATTTTGGTCTACTCCTACTCCTCTTCTCCTTACTTCTCCTCTCCTTCTAACCTAACCCTACTCCTTCTTCTCTTCCCTCCTCCTAAACCTAAACATAAAACTTATCATACACACCTCGAAGATGAGAAGTGACAAGTGCTGAAATGGTGGTCTACTTGCCAATGGACAAATTTGCGTCTACAAGTACGATTCGATCACACTCGCTCTATAACTATCACGAAGGCACCTTGGTAGAGTGACTCCCCGGCAACGGCGCCAAAAACGTGTGTCCTTGAGCCACGAAGACTCAAGGACTTGTGCCAATGAGACTATACCTCGATTGCCACACAAGTGCATATAGTGGGATCTTTAACACACATTTAAATGTCAATCCTAAGGAGAGACTTACCAAGTGTATGAAGACGTGTGCACATGTGACGAATAATGAAGTGGTTTAGCTAATCATGCATGAGAAAAGACTACTACCTCTCACACCTACTGAAATACTGTAAGTGTTGCCGCAAGCCTCTTTTCAGCAGTTTTGGTATTTTGAGGTTTTCTCCCAGCCCAGAACTCCGAACATAGGCAATAGGGTACTCGTTTCGAAGCTCTCGACGAGACGCATCCAACGGTGGTGGTTTCACTCAATTCTGACCACTCTGCTTTAAGTTATGGCAAAAACAGTGAATTACGGGAGTCACAAACACCCGCGCCATAGCTTTTCCTAGCTTACTCACGCACTACAGCAGCTCAAAACAAGGGGGAAGGGGTAGACAACAGTCCTACACCTGCATTTCAAGCATCACACACACATACAAGAGCAAAATGAAGATCAAAATCAGCAAGAAAGAGGCAAACTCGAAAATTCAGAAGTGCTCCTTCTTCACAATGACAAGAAGTTTTCTACAATGAGTCACTTTTGACTTATATACTAGTGCCCTAAGTTTGGTCCTTTCACATAAGAGACCGGCACTTTATTCACTAAGAGACTAATTTCCTACTATTGTACATGGGTAAATCACTAATCTTCTGTGGGGATGCATCTAGAGGACTCCTCTAGTGCATTTACAACGGAAAATATATACAAAAGTGGTTATGATACAAAAGTTGTGTGTCCAAATCGGAAAAATTTTGGGGCCCGTCTTTTTCTCTGCTTTGTGCGCTCTTTTAGCTCTGCAACACTGCTTGATATGCTTGATATTATCCTCATTTGTAAGTCACATGTGTAGTCATGTGAACACCTCTTGTAAAAGAGTTCATTTTTATCTCTTGTATTTGAAAAAAGAAAAAAGGAAAAGGATGGCTTACCTCATGCATGATGTAAAAGCAAATTCGTGGCTATAACTACCAAAATCACGAATTTTTGAGCTGAGGGAATATCTCCTAACTTTGGGGATCACTTTTAAGTGGAGCCATTCGAATTCGAATCCAAAACTCCCTCCAAGAATAGCTATAAAAGGAGCAAGAAGGAAGAGGCGATTACGAAGCTTTGTACGTGACCACTTCATGTCATTTTGTAGAGATTGAAGAGCTTACTCCATAGCTCTATCATTCTACTCCCATTGTGCAAAGATTCATTGCCAATGTGGTTGTAATCTTATGTGAATCTATACATTTATCATCATTTACTTCTCTGTTTTGTTCTCTGCTATACTCACTCAGAGCAGTACCTTAAGAAGGTCATATCTCAGGTTCTACTGAATCTTTTTCCATGATTTAATGTGTGTTGGATAGCCCATACTGTCTACTTTCTAGCTATAAATTTTCATGGTGATTGGATTAATACTTTTGAAGATATCTGCAATTTACTCCTCACTGGTCTATCTCTACAGAGCCCCGAGAATTGTGGGCATGTTCCATAAATTGATAAATCTTGTTCTCATTGCTCAGTCCATCATTTGAAGTGTTTTAACTTGGAATAGAAAGCTTGTTAAGTCTATTTGCTATGCCCAAAAGGAAGTTTTCTAATTCCTACCAAGTTGAGAGCACTGTTCATTTTTTCCAGCAGGTGTATGTCCAAAAATAGCAAGTTTTGGGAGCTAGTCATTTCGCAATTAGTTTGTCTTGACTTAAACTTTTGGGATACATGTTCCAAAGTACTTGGCTGATATTTTGGTGGATTTACGAAGCTCAAAGGGTCTACTAATCAACTCTAAAGTCTTAGTTGGCTGGTGTGAAGCTGGTTGTAGTGGCACCTACTCATCTTTGGATTGCATCGACCATCTCTCTTCACAACACACACATCCAAAAACTTTGAGATGTGTAAGGTCAGGTGTGTACCTAAGTATCAGCTTAGGGACTTGTGGAGAAAGAGACTATACCTCGATCCCCCTCAAGTGCATATAGTGGAGATTCATGCTTTATTTATCAATCCAAGGAGTATCAAAACCTAGCTGAGTGTATGAAGACATGTATCCAAATGATGATCAATGCAAATGAGCTTCTCAAAGAGTGTAAACAAGTCTAAGGCTATTCCGAACAAGTGTCAACAATCTATGGAGATGTCACGATACTTGGAGCAGTAGCCAACAGTAAATCGAGCTTTTCTCTCAGCTCCAAACTCTGGATATAGCGAATAGCAGATTCATTTCGAAGCTCTCGAGAAGACGCATCCCATGGTGGTCTTTTCACTCAATTCTGACACTCTTGCTTCAAGTTATGAGCAAAATACTGAATCCTGGGAATGACCTTCCTACACTTCAGCACTTCCTACACTTTAGCACTTCCTAGACTTCACACACACCTTAACAACAGCAAACAAGCACTTTCATGGATAGACAACACTTCTAAACACTCTTTTCAAGCATCATACATGCACACAAGCTCACAAAGAAGAAGATACAAAGAGGAGAAGACACAAATTCGAAATTCTGTGCTCTTGATTCTCACAATGGCAAAAAGTCTTTACAAAGAGTCACAAATTGACTTATATACATGTGCCCTAAAAATGGTCCTTTCACACAAGAGACCGGCACTTTATTCACTAAAAGGTTAATTTCCTACTAATTTACATGGGTAAGCTACTAATCTGCATGGGTATGCATCTAGAGGACTCCTCTAGTGCATTTACATTGGAAAATATGTTACAAAATGATTATGATACAAAAATACAGTGTCCAAATCAGAAAATTTTTGGGGCCCATCTTTTTCTCTGCCTTGTGTTCTTTTTAGCTCTGCAACACTCTCCCCCTCTTTATCTTTGTCGTCCCTTGACAGGCTTTGCTTCTTGTCTGTAGCTTGTCTAAGGCTCTTTCATATGTTAGATTGGCTGTGTTAAGTCGGGCTGCCACGCACGCCATCAGTGGCTAAGAATGTGATGCTCTTAGTCACTCTCTTTAACTTTTCAGCCTCTACCTCTTCCTAACTTTTGTTCTTCTAATTTGTCTTTGTCTTCACACATCGGACCCTGTTGTATTGCTTTGAGCCTATCTATTTTCTTTTCACCACATGCTATCAGTGGAAGGATTATTACCTGCCAAATATCTTCTTGCACTTCTTCATGGATACTTCCTGGCCCTGGTTCGTCCTTCCCTCCTAGGTGCTTTTCCTTGATGTGTGCCCCTGCGGGGCTCTGTGCAGAGATGGGTGTTGTGTGCCCCTGCAGGGCTTCTTGCAGAAATATATCTTCAAGTATAATCTTAAGCTTCTTTCTTGGTCTTCTTCTTTTCTTCTTTTTGCTGGACTCTCCCTCAACATTGCCCCCCTCCTGAACTCTGTCGTCCTCGACAGGCTTTGGAAGTTGGCGGGAGTATGTTCTGTAAACTTTTTTCTCTGTCTCATTAAGCAGATTAGCTTCACGTATCATAAGTTGCTTCCACTATTCTGCTTTCACACCGTCATGTGGTGGTTGTCTGTGATCAGTGAAGAAGCTTAATTCATATGCCACTAATCTGGCATTCAAATTGGACGACATCTTTAAGAAAATTTCTGAATCAATTTCAAAAAACCCTGTGAAAAAGGCTTCCTCAAAGGTTTGCATATATGTACTTGGTAAAAACATAAGCCTAGAATAATATGCCATTATTGTGGGTCGGCTAGGCATAATAGACAGATAAAAAATGAGGATATTTGTGCCTTGATTAATACCAATGAAGTTTAAAAAATGTATAAGCCGCGTGCTTGAACACCTTCAAAACTGTAAGGATCATGCTGAGGATTTTATTCGTCATCTTGATAGTTAAATCCGGGACTGTTGCATAACAATGTAGCCAAAATTCAATGGTTTTTACCATGTAATCCTCCATTGGTAAGTAGTTATGAGGTGGACTTGGAAGTAGCAGATAATTCAACCACTGTTTATTGATCGCACCATTCTTTTGCATGTCCAGAAATTCTGTTGCTTCTTTGTGACGTGGTGTTGGACAAAATGAAGGGTTTACCTGTAATAGATACGGTGTTGCTTGCCAGTGCATCTGCAAAGTAGGATTTTTCTCCAAAAATTTTCTCCTCCACACAGGCTGTGCAGCTTCAAATTCCTCTTGAGTATAATTGAATGTATTATCGTTGAAGTGCAGTTGCTCATCTAGATCTTTCTGTGTGATCTTCTTTATGTATTGCCTTGTTTTCTCTTTCAATAGTCGATATGTTGAAAGGCTTCATTATTGTGTCCAAGCCTTTGCCCTTTATTTTTGCTTCTTTCATTACTTTGATCACTTCATTTTCAAAATCTTTTGTCAATCGGGACACCAATAGTGCACATTCCTTCTGACCTATTTTTGCAGTATATGGCATTGGATGATCATCACATGGTTCCACCATCTGCTCTTTTATTGGAGAATTATAGATCGGGGGAGATAGAGGACGTACCTCTACCTCGTCATTAGGATTCTCTAGTTGTGGCTCTACTGGTGTCCCGATGGATACTTTTTCTTCTGCTTTAGTTTCTAATTGTGCAAGGCGTTCAGTCTTCTCTTTAACTTCTTGCATAGCTGACCGGAGTGCATCTTTTGTAGCAAGTAGCTCATTACCAGTCTCTGCTACATGATCCATATTTTCTGTAACTCACTACAAGTTTTGCATTGGCAGTGTTCAGCTGTTTCTTGAGCTCATTAGTTTCGTTAATGTACATGCGTTCCCATTCTTGTTTTAGGGCTTGCTCTTGTTTCAGTAGATCTGCATATTTCTCAATCTGATCTCTCAGTTCCATCTGGTCAGTAGCTAATGTCTCTTGTTTTTCTATAGGTCGGTCATACAGTAATGCCTTCATCAGTTCTTTATTTCTGCTACGTAGATTATCGTTTTCCTCCATATATACTTTTAGCTGAGTCTCTAGCAGATTACTTCTAGCTTTCATTCTCTCCTTGTCTGCTTCAATAGCTTCATGTTGTCTTTCTGATTCTATCAGTTGTTCCTGTAGTTTGTGATTCTGCTCCATTAATGTAGTACATTGTCTTTTGACGTCAAGTATTTCTTTATCTTTTGTTGAAACATCTTGTTGGGCATGAATCAGCTGTGCCGACAGTTGCTCACTCATTACTTGAAATTGATTCTTTTCCCACATGGCCTTGTCGTAATCTGCATCCATGTCCATCATCTTTTGTTGTGTATCCATAGATGTTTGTATCATGTGCTTGAGGACGGGTTTCAATTGACTAACGTCTATATTTAACCATGTGGTAGGGATGTTAGGTTCTTCACCCGTGGTAACACCTTTCCCTTGAGCCACATGTAACATAGTATCATGGGGTTGTTGAATATGGAGTTGTATCCGTGGCTCAGCCTCCCTGTGGTCAATCTTGCCTTGTGGTGTATCATTAGGGACTTCAATCACAACTTGCTCCCTATTTTGTGGTACACCCCCTTCTTTGTCCATGTGTGTTTGTATTTCCTCTTTGGCAGGTGGCACTTCATCTTTATTTGTGATTGGAGCCTCCTCTATGCTGATCTTTGACTTGTCGTTTAATTGAATGAGGTGGTCCTGTTCAGTGGGTTCTGCTTGGTTTTGTACCTGTGATTGTTGATTGTCGGGTGTGACATCGACCTGGTTAATTTCTGTCCATTCCTCATTGGTCATTTCTGTTCTTATGTCAGTGTCTAATGTGTCTTTCTCAGGGCTGGATTCCTCATTAGAGCTCGAATCTTCTAATCCCAGTTCTTTGTATCTGGAAGGTACTTTGGGAGTATGGTCTTTTTCCTTTTGTTGTTGACTTTGACTTGCCTGTCTGTATTGATGTCCTTGGACATTGAGGTTTACATGCCCCATCATATAGGCATGCGTCTCTTCTAGGACTGCAGAGAGGTCCCCTTTTGTGATTGGTTGTTGCGTCATAGGAATCTTTGGTAATGCGTGTGTCCTCTTTGATTGTGGTGTCTCCTGGGCTTCTTCCTCTCTAATGTGTTTAGTCCCTCTCATGGGTTTCTGTGAACTGGTTTCCACTTCTTCAATGGAAATTACTGTTTTCTTTTTCTTTGGCACAGTAGCTGACTTTGCATATTTTGCCATCTCGGTTGAGGTTGCCATCACGCGTAAGCAATCTTTCATTTCAAGTGCTTCATAAATTAGTAAGGTCAATGCCAAACTTCCATTCAAAAATTTCTTCTGACTCCACTTCTTCTTCACTTCAAATAGGCGGTCTTGAATATGCGGAGTCATATTTACTTGATTTCCCACTTGCCGCATTGCATGGGAAAGTAATTGCACGATAATTTTCTGAGGTGTTGTGTATCTATGCATACTAGGAAAAAAAAAATATTGATGTACCAATCGAACCGAGTCTTCAATATCTGTTCTGTTGATTTCTAAAAAGGTTCTCTTTTTGGGATCGTGACATTCATCCTTAACATTAGTGTTGCAGAGCTAAAGAGCGCAGAAAGCAGAGAAAAAAGACGGGCCCCAAAATTTTTCCGATTTGGACACACAATTTTTGTAACATAGCCACTTTTGTATATATTTTCCGTTGTAAATGCACTAGAGGAGTCCTCTAGATGCATCCCCTCAAAGATTAGTGATTTACCCATGTACAATAGTAGGAAATTAGTCTTTTTAGAGAATAAAGTGCCGGTCTCTTGTGTGAAAGGACCAAACTTAGGGCACTAGTATATAAGTCAAAAGTGACTCATTGTAAAGGACTTCTTGTCATTGTGAAGAGGAGCACTTCTGAAATTTCGAGTTTACCTCTTCCTTGCTGATTTTGATCTTCATTTTGCTCATGTATGTGTGTGTGATGCTTGAAATGCAAGTGTAAGACTGTTGTCTACCCCTTCCCCCTTGTTTTGAGTGGCTGTAGTGCGTGCGTAAGCGAGGAGAAGCAAAAACGCGGATGTTAGTAGTTCCCGTAATTCACTGTTTCTGCCATAACTTGCAGCAGAGTGGTCAGAATTGAGTGAAACCACCACCGTTGGATTCGTCTCGTCGAGAGCTTCGAAACGAGTACCCTATTGCCTACGTTCGGAGTTCTGGGCTGGGAGAAAACCTCAAAAAACCAAAACTGCTGAAAGTAGGTTTGCGGCAACACTTCAGTTTATCAGTAGGTGTGGGTAGTATTGGTCTTTTCTCTTGCTTGGATAGTTAACTCACTTCATTTTCTATCACGTGTGCAAATGTCTTCATACACTTGGTAAGTCATTCCTCCGGATTGATAATTAAATGTGTGCAAAGGACTCCACTATATGCACTTGTATTGCAATTGAGGTATAGTCTCATTGGTACAAGTCCTTGAGTCATTACGGCTCGAGTACACACGTTTTTGGCGCCGTTGCCGGGGAAGCACTCCACCAAGTTGCCTTCGTGATAGATAGAGAGCAAGTGTGATCGAATCGTACTTGTAGAGGTGAATTTGTCCATTGACGAGTAGTAGCCCATTTCAGCACTTGTCACTTCTCATCCTTGAGGTGTGTGTGATAAGTTTTAGGTTAAGTGTAGGAGGAGGGAAGAGAAGGAAGAGTTAGGGTTAGTTTAGGAGAGGAGAAAAGAGGAGAGGAAAAGTAGGAATAGGCAAAAAAACCACAATTTCACCAAAAAAATAGACCAAAATTTCAAGTTCTGTACCAAAAAGTATAAAAACCCAAAAAAATTGACTCATTTGACACTTGCTGGAACTCTGGTATCGTGAGCAACAGCGACCAGTATCGTGGGGTTGGGGTCGTGGCTTTCAGGCTTTTACAGTTAGAATTTGAGCTCACATTACAGGCAAGACTGTATCAAGGTAAATATTCTCACAATCCATCTGACAAAAACACTCTAAAAATGATCAAAGGCATGATTAAAAGTTTGCGCAGTATCGCGGGGGGGGAAAACTGATATCATAGTTATGTTTTTGTGTGATACAGAGGTCTAGGAGGGAAGAGGAGAGTAAGAAGAGCAAGGGGGTACAAAAATAGTTTGAAAAATTTGCATTTTGGCTTGAGTATCGCGATCGGTTGAGTTTTGGTATCGCGATACCAAAATTCCCTTGTATCGCGATACTCGCCGAAGTATCGTATCGCTTGATACCTGCCTTGGTATCGCGATACCATTTTTTTGGTATCGTGACCCCGAGTTGGTATCGCGATCGTACATTTCCTGTGGTATCGTATCGCTTGATACTGATCTTGGTATCGCGACACCATTCTGGTATCGTGTCGCTAAGTTGGTATCGCGATCGCGTTTTCTGCAGAGGTATCGTATCGTTCGATACTAAAACTTGGTATCGCGACACCATTAAGGTGTCGTATCGCCTAAAGTTTCTAGTATCGCGACCTCACCTTACCGAGTGGTATCGTATCGCCTGATACAGTGGTATCGCGACACTATTTTAGTATCGCGACACTGCTTCAGTATCGTGATCGTGCCACTCTCAAGTGTCGTATCGTCGACTGCTTGTCTTGGTATCGCGACCCTACTTCGGTGGTATCGTATCGCCAAGATTAGTATCGCGATCTCACTTATTGCGGTAGTATCGTATCGCTGGTCATCGACCCTGGTATCGCGATACCATTCTGGTATCGTGTCGCCAAGTTGGTAACGCGACCGCGCTTACTACAGTGATATCGTATCGTCTCCCACTAAGGACAGTATCGCGACACCATCGTGAGATTGTATCGTCATAGTTCCAGTATCGTATCGTGGGCAGCAGGGGTATCGTATCGTCTGCTTCCCAAAGAGGTATCGCGACACCACACTGGTATCGTATCGCCTCTGTGCCTGGTATCGTATCGTGTGATTGTCTGGTATCGTATCGTTGAGAGCAGTATCGCCAGGAAGTGGTATCGCCGAGATAGCCCCTTTCATTAGTCAGACACTTTGAGCCTTTAGGAGAACTAACCAAGGGGAATCTAAGAAGTATAAAGGGAGGCTTAGGTGTGTGGATGAACTTGAGGTCAGGAAGAGTGCTAAGTAGCCGAAGGAGTGTCATCTCTTCTATAGGAAGCACTGCTCAGGTCAGTCACCACTCCGTCTACTCAGAGACTTCTAGTGAATCTGAGGAAGACATACCCATGGCATCAGAAGACATGCAAGGTCCAGCACCACATAGGAACTTCATGTCTACAGTGGAAGGTGAGTACCGCACCGCCTTACAATATGTGTCCACAAATACCCAGGAGATTCCGATCTACCTGGATGGCTTAAACAGGTCTGTTGCCAGAATGGCAACAGTACAAGATGTCACCATCGTACCACGACCAGCCGTCAAGTACGAGGGAGGTGCTTACATTGACAAAATGGGTCACATCTATATAATAACTGAAATTCCTGAGAGGATCAATGAAAGTGGAGAATTCATGGATCCCAACAACTCTGAAGAGTTAGTGACCACCCCTAGAGGCAGATCACAAGTATCACGGGTCTTGAGAGGAGATTTGATACCTCAAGACGACTACTTGTTGGAAGTCTACATGATTCAAGGAGCAGACTTATTGCTCCAAACTGACGTACCAGTTCAAGGAATAGGAGAGAGCCCCATGACATTCTACGAGTTGAAAGACCCAGAGGACGAAACTAGACTCACTTACCTAGATAAGAATCGAAGAAGATATTGGCCGGTAGGTGTCTTAGACAAGGCTCGGCTGAGATATATGGGTGCGCCTGTATTTCCTCAGAGGGAGCAGGCAACTACCTCGCAGAATCCTTTTGGAGATCAACAAGAGACGGAACACACCACATCAGGACAGACTAGTCAAAGAAGTGTGCCCAACCGTACTCATGTACAGTTTGCAACTCCAGGTGAGCACATTCATAATCAGACTCACACAGGGATGGGGAACCATTTCCGACCACCGGTCAGACCACGACCACCTGTGGGAGGACAGCCAGGAATACCTCCATTACGACCAGCTGTCCCGGTTTTCCCTGTAATGCCCAGGCCACCTGAACCAATGAGGAGATTGAGACCAATCCAAGTAGCTAAGTTTATGAGAAACCATTACGATGGATCAGGGGAGCCATATGATCATATCGCCGAATTTAAACAAGTTCTAAGAGCGGAGCAAGTAGAGGATTTCTTCGTGCAGTATGAGTCTTTCGGACTCACCCTCACAGGAACGGCTCTAACTTGGTTCCAACCTTTAGATCCCAACCGATTTGGAAACATGGAACAATTCTTTCAAGAATTCATAGGAGAATTCACAAAGAGAGGGATTAAACACAATTCTGCATCATTAATCCATAGCTTTAAGCAAAACCCTAATGAAACTGTGAAGACAGCTGCCCGAAGATTCAACCAATACGTGGATAGATGTCCTACGGCTGAGAGACCGACTCAACAAAAGATGATTTCATTATTTTTAGATGGACTCTCTAACGGGACCCTAAGAACCCTAGTGTATGTCAAAAGGCTGCAAACATTGAGCGAGTGTCTTCAAGAGTGCATCGACTTGGAAGATAACCTTGCTGAGGACCTCAAAGGTACTGCCGACCTCACAAAATCAGAAGACTCAAGAAGCACAGTGACGTCCAATTCTAGTAATATGGAAGAACTAGCAGAACTATTAGCTAAGAAACTAGGAGTCCAAGGACAGAGAGCTTACCAATATCCAGCTCAAAGAGTGCCTATGTTGAGAAGGTGTAACTTATGTGGAGGAGAACACCCAACACACTTGTGTGCCAGAGGAGGAGCTGGTGCACAACCAATGTATCCACACAACAGACAACAACAACAAGGGACTTCTTCATACTGTCACATCGAGCAAAAATATACCAACCATACGACTGAGAACTGTCCCTTTAATAGGCAAACACGACCTGTCAATCCACCACAATACCGACCATATGGATACCCACCTAGAGAGCTTGGTAGGGAGATGCCTAGATACAATCCGTATCCGGTAGGAGCTCCAAGACAATACGAGCAAACACCGTACCCACCACCACAACCAGTGCTGGGACCCCAATTGTCACAACCTCAACAAGTTGTACCTGTGAAGTATACACAACCGGAAGAAAACTTGGAGAGAGCCATAATACCAGCTTCAATAGCGACCAATGTAGAATCAACCAACCAAGGGTATGAACCTCCACCAGGAGAGTACTATCCATATGAAGCCAACATGATGGAATATGAACCAGCATATGATGTGGCCTATTATGGATACGAAGGATTTGATCAGACCTATGGAGCGGAAACTACAACTTTAATGTATACAATGCCCAAAACACAGCAACCATTGAGACCTCCCATTAGACCACCCGTGCAGAGAGGACCATGTTATAGATGCGGAGGGGATCACTTCATTCGGGAGTGTCCTCGACCCTACAACCCTCCACCACCCAGGATTTGGGAAGGATATTGTAGTGACTGTGGGAAAGAACATCTTTTCAGAGATTGCCCTAAGAACCCCACAAAAACTCAAGGTCCTGCACCAATCAATGTAATAGAGGTCATAGAAGAATCTGGAAGTGATAAGGAGTACACTGTACCGCTAAAAGCCATTACTAGAGCTCAAGCAAAACAACAAACAGGAAAACAACCGGAAGAAAAACGAGAGAACAATAAAACAGGAGACGCTAACATTCAGATAGTCGAGGATTCAGAGAACTCATGTGAAAATACCCAAAACACCAAAGTACGAAAATGGAAGGAAAGACGAGAAAAGCTCAAGGAGAAATGGGCAAGAAACAAGAGCCAAAACAGCAAAAAACAAGCGAAGGGTTCTAGAAAACATAACGAACAACAAACGCATAAGGAGATCCCTGAAACACCACCAACTAGCTCAGGGGAAAAGAAGCCAGAATCAATTTTAGCTGACCCAAAACCCGAGGACTTGAACATGTGGCTAAAAGCATACCAAGCTAGAATCAAATTGGGACCAAACCTAGAACAACATGAAAGACTCTATCCTCAAGGGGAATTAGAGAAGGAAAGACTGGCGATATGCAAAAAACTCATAGAAGTAGCACAGGCGACTCTAGAAAAGACTATCCCAATTTTGCCTGAAACAAGGATCGCACAGGAACTATATGAAGAGTGTATACAACCGAGGAATAAGGAACCTAGTCGGGAAGATGTTCGAAATGAACGAATGAAATCTCAAGAAGAACAGGTATCTAGAATACCCGACCTAGAGGAAGATTGGTCCAAAGACTTGTGGAAAAGAATTAGAGAAGAGCAATGGAAAAAGGATGGGATCAGTCCACCTCCTTTTGAGGAAATAATTGGAGCAAATAGTCACCATGATCATAACTTAGAGGAAGCATATGAGGAAGTGTCAAGGTTTGATAAAGAAAGAGAGGAAACAATGAGCATTTCAACATTGCCTAATTACATGGGAGAATATGAAAGAGAGTCGGTAATAATACGAGCACCCACAGTGCATGGGAAAGAAAAAGGAAACTCAGAAGAGAGTTCACACAATCTAACAGAACTCAAGAAAACAAAGGTGCAATGTAAATTGACGGTGGAAGAGTTGCTTCAACTTAGACCACATTTATGGAGACAGCTAGCAAATCAAATAGAATCACCGGCAGAGAAAGGAGAAATGAAAGGAAAGGAAAAAGAAAACCACTCCAAAATACGAGTTCCAGTTGATAAAGTAGGAGAATTTAGCGAAGGAGATGAAGGTAACACGTGCTTACCTGTCACCTACAATGGGTACATGACCAAGGCCATCTTAGACACTGGAGCCGGAGTAGGAATTGCGACGAAGGAAATTTGGGAAAAGTGGGGTAAACCAGCCTTACGACCCACTCGCATGAAGTTACAATTAGCAGATGGACATGTAGAGAAACCCCTAGGAATATTGGAAGGAATTAAGTTAACCACATGTGGAGTAGAGTTTGAACACACATTGGCCATATGTAAGTTTGAAAAAGCAAACAATTATGAAATGATATTAGGACGACCATTCATGCGACAAATGCGAGTAGTACAAGATTGGGGCAGAGATTCATTATATCTCCAACATCAAGGGAACACTACCAAGATAAACCTGCACACATTCGCTCACAGGGATGTCCCTCCATTACAATGGAATCCAGTCCACAAAGAGGAAGACGACCTATCCATTCACAGTGCGGGATCAAGTGACCAATCTTGGATGCACGAGGATGCCCAGTTGTGGATGTGCAAAGAAGCCAAGAAGGAGGAGTGTAAAAAACAAATGTGGCCAATAGGGCACCTTAATTATCGATCGGTAGAAGACCCCGATTATATGCCTCAAATTTTTTCAGATGAACTCTTTGAACCACATGGCTGGATGGAAATCCTAGCCACATTAGATGTTTGCGTGAATGAGGAAGTATTGACAATGAACGACTGTATAGACGAGGAAGGATATGATGTGAACCTCTACATGGTTGTCCTCCAAGAAGTAGGAGCAGGAGAAATGGTAGAGGAAGAGGAGAAAGAAGAGTACGAAAGCATAGAAATGGAACCAGAGTTCGACTCTGAAGAACAATATTTAGAAACTATGCAAAAAGAATCAAAAGAAAGGCCGACAGAAGTCTTAGCAATTGAGACTATCCCAAGAATGCATGAGCATAGAGAGGACACAAGTAAAATGGAACCTGAACCAGACCACTTCGAAGTTCCAGAACATTTTAAAAGATACGAAGTAGAAGAAAGGAAAATAGCAACTCAAATGCCTAAACGAGAAGCACGAGACGGAGAAGCCTATGATAACAAAGAACAAACTAAAAAAGTGGTGGTAACGATAGAAGACGGAGAAGAGAGGTGCACGTATATTGGGAAAGACGTATCAGACGAGGAAGAAGAGGAACTCATACACCTTATTCGAGAATATCGAGATGTATTTGCTTGGACGTACAAAGACCTTAAGGGTGTAGAACCTAGCATATGCGCTCATCGAATCCCTATGACTGCAGATGCGAAACCTTCTAAACAACGCCCTTACACATATAACGAGGTTTATGCAGCAAAAATAAAGGAAGAAATTGACAAATTACTAGCGGCAGGATTCATATATGAAATTGAACACACGGAATGGGTATCACCACTAGTTGTAGTGCCCAAGAAAAACGGAAAATTAAGGGTGTGTATCAACTTGAAAAAAGTAAATGCTGCAACCATACGCGACAGCTTCCCTTTACCCATCACAGACCATCTTTTGGAAAGAGTGGCCGGCAAGAAGGTCTATAGCTTCTTGGATGGATTCTCTGGTTACAACCAAGTAGCTATTGCAACTGAGGACCAGCATAAAACTGCATTCGCGACTGAATGGGGAATCTATGCATTTAGGGTGATGCCTTTCGGACTCACCAATGCGCCAGCCACCTTCCAACGATTGATGTGTCATGTTTTTAAAGAATTTCTGAGAAAAAGCATGGAAGTATACGTAGATGATTTGTGTACATACTCAAATCAACGACCAGATCACATACCGGAACTGCGGAAAATATTCAACAAATGTAGGCAGTATAGAGTTTGCCTGAACCCAGAAAAATGTGTCTTCATGGTAAGACAAGGAAAAATCCTAGGACACATTGTTTCAAAGAATGGAATATCTACGGATGAGGATAAGATTAAAGTCATATTGGACTTACCAAGACCCAAGAATGCGAAGGAAGTGCAAGCCTTTATGGGACACTGTGGATATTACCGTAGGTTTATTCACATGTATGCCATAATAGCCAAACCCTTATACGGTCTATTGACTCAGTTCACTTGGACGGACGAGTGTGAGAAGGCCTTCAACGAGCTTAAAAAGAGGCTGAGTACAGCCCCAATCCTAAAGTCACCCAATTGGAACAAGCCTTTTCATATCCATGTTGACGCTTCTAACTATGCAATTGGATGTATCTTGGCTCAACCGACCGATGAAGGAAAGCTTGATCATCCAATCGCTTATGCGAGTAGACAACTAAACCAAGCAGAAAGAAATTACACGACTACTGAAAGAGAAGGATTAGGAATGGTCTATGCAGTAAAAAAGTTTAGACATTACCTCTTAGCCAACAAGTTCAAATTCTTCATTGACCATCAAGCTTTGCTGTATCTAGTCAATAAGCCTTGCAACACAGGGAGATTGGTACGATGGTTCTTGTTACTAATGGAGTTTGACTTTGAGGTAGTGGTCAAAAAAGGAAACACACATGTGAGAGCAGACCATCTTTCTAGGTTAAAACACGGAGAACCACCTAGCGGAGTACCTGATGATTTACCTGATACGTATTTGTTTAATCTTGAAGTATGTCCAAAGTGGGCGGAACGACTAATTCCTATACTCACCCATGGCCCTCAACACTCAATAAATAAGGATAGCAAAAAAGAGATTCTTCAAACAAGAAATTTACACATTGTCGCAGGAAACATGTATTATAAGGAACCTAACGGAGTTTTATTGAGATGTGTCGAGGAGGACGAACAGAAGCAATTAATTCACCAGGCACACATAAACAAGTGGAAAACCCATCAAGGAATGCAGGGAACAATACGAGAATTAAAGAGGTTAGGCGTATATTGGCCTGATATGTCCAAGGACGTTCACGAACATGTGAGAAATTGTGGGGAATGCAAAGAAACTAGCCCTGAGGATCACGTGTCCTTACCATTTTCTACCATAGCGCCTAATTGGAGTAAATCATTAGTGCAATTCCTCAAAACCAAAGAGCACGAAATGGGAGCTAGCCTAGCAAGGAAGCGATCCCTAGAAGAATTGAGCAAAGATTATGTGATAATGGGAAAACAGCTGTTCAAAAGGGGAAGAGACAATCAACTCAGATTGTGCGTGCATGAAGGAGAGTATCTTCCCATACTAGAAATGGCACACGCAGGAGCTGCGGGAGGACATTTTTCGGCAGATAGAACAGTCAAGATGATTCTCTTTGCAGGCTTGTGGTGGCCAACTCTACATATGGATGCTGAAACATATGTGAGAAGTTGCGAAATATGCCAGAGAGCGAAATATCCCGTTCGAAGAGACGACATGCCTTTGAGACCCATGGTTTGTGCGAGAGCATTTACAAAATGGGGGATTGACTTCATAGGACCAATCAACCCACCTGCGAAAGGATCACATGCGGAGTATATAATTGTAGCCACCGATTACCTGACTAAATGGGTAGAAGCCAAGGCTACTAGGAAGAATGATGCTCAAACAACTGCAAAATTTCTCTTTGAGCACATATTCACACGCTTTGGACTACCGATTGAGATTGTGAGTGATCGAGGAACTCACTTCCTAAACGAAGTCATTGAATCACTTATGAATGAATTCCTAGTGATTCATAAAAAATCTGCCCCATACCACCCCCAAGCCAATGGACAGGCTGAAAGTTCCAACAAAGTACTATGTACGGTATTGACAAAGATTGTCAATAATGGAAGGTCAGATTGGGACAAACAATTGCATCATGCAATTTGGGCTTTCAGAGTGGCATATAAAACGGCCATTGGAACTACACCTTTCAACCTAGTGTATGGGCAGAATGCAATCTTGCCAATCGACTTCTTAGTGCCTACATTAAAAGTAGCCCAACAATATGAGTGGAACGGTCATGAATTGTCTCAGCAATTAGATCAAATCGAAAAGCTACATGAGACTAGATTGCAAGCGATAGCAGGCATCTATGCCGCTAAACGGAGACAAAAGGCATACCATGACTCACATATTAAAGATAAGGGACTCAAAGAAGGTGATTTAGTCCTAGTATACACACTAAAACAGCACGCAAAGAAGCTCCAAAAACGCGGATATGGCCCCCTGATCATAAATCGAATCTCCACTAGTGGTGCAGTCAATCTCGCCACACTAGACGGAGACATTCTTCCCAATTACATCAGTGGATGCCGAGTGAAACGATTCATGGAGCCTCTGACTGATGAAATGCTAGCTAGACTGTTGGGAGCTCAAAATAGGAAAAGGGAAGAAGAACGAATACGCGAGGAAGCAAGACAGGAAGCCCTAGAACGTGTTAGGAAACGGAAAGATTGGATGAGGCAACGAGACGAACGCTATCTCCAAGGTGAAGAACCTATCCCTATGGCTAATTATCGAGTCAATAACCCTGATACGAATGGTGTGTACAACGCACAGCCTTACTTAAACTTAGGAATTGGACAGACGGCGTATAAATTGATAGACGCATTAATTGACTCAGGAGCAGGACTTAGTTGTGTACGAAACAAGGTCATAAAAGATCAGCAGTTAAAGGTGAATCCCACAAGTGCACGTTTGATAGGAGTAGGAGGTCAAACCCTAGAATGTATTGGAACGACAAACATATCTCTACACATAGGAAATTCCTCCATGAAACAGAGAGTGTTAGTCTGCAACGATGAGGACCTGATAGAAGACTTGATTTTAGGACAAGACTGGATTATCGAGAATGAAGTATGTATCCATCTTGCTCAAGGGTATATCTCTGCCAAAATAGGGCACAAAGAAATATTTAGCTTATTAGGAGAGAAGCCACTGTGCCAACCTAAGATTGTGGAAAATTCGGAGAATAGCTTAGGCAAGGAACCACAAAGGAAATCCGGTACCCAGGCCCCTGAAGTCAATATGGAAACAGCAGAGACCTCGAATGCAAAGATGACCGCAGAAGAACCTGAACATTCCCGAACGGTCAAGAAAAGTTCAACCACTACCCAAAACTATCAACAAGCTACCCAACCGACCTATTGGAGAACCTCAAGCACAAGTTCCGGTCAGACACAACACAAATACAAATGGGTGCGCAAGGATCAAATGAGCATTCAAGGACAGTCAACACCCAACCCAGAACCAGCAAGAGGAGTAACCAAGTCTATGGAAAAAGTAGTGCAAATTTGGGTTCCGAAACCCTTACTTGAAGCTCAGAGAGGCCGACAACAGATATGGATTCACAAGAAGACTGCTCGGATTGCAAAGAAAGTTAGGACAACCCAAGAACATATCCCTTTTCAAGAACGACGAAGCAGCAGACCCATGAAGTCTCAACAGCGAACCTTAGGCACAGATTTTGATGCTCCAAGTCGGATCAAACCCATACCAGCCAATCACGGACGCAACCAAAGAACATGTATCAAAAGGATGACCATGATTCAGATTTGGAGGCCGAAACAAGTGCAAAGAAAAACTTCACCATTTGACAATCCCAATTGCACTCATGAAGTACACAATGCACCTAAAGTATGCATAATAGGGCAACATTACACGGCCACGCATTTGGCACATGATGCTCCAAACAAAATTAGTGGTGCACATTCTCCGAGGGAGATTAGCTCTCAGCTTGAACTCAAGTAGGAATGGATCTACAGTGTAAATAAATAAAAGCTTCGGCTATGCTAACAGTTGTTCTCTTTCAGGAAAATGAAAAAGAAACTAAAAAGGTGGTAAGAGATCTCAACTATGTGGTTATGGGGACGGAGTGAAGAACGATGATGCTCAGAAATGCACCACTCTACTGCATTCTTTGGTATGAAACTAATATACTTCACTTACAAGTGCAGATGGCTTCTGAAGACTCTGAAGCTACGATCCAAGAGGAGATCCAGGAATTTCCTCCTCAATGTCTTACAAAAGCAAAAGGACATTGGTTCAGAGATGAGCAGCCGGTTGAGGAATATCTCTTCTTGGCCAACATCAAGATCATGGACACAGAGCATCAGTTTCCGATCATGTCCCAGGACTTTAAAGTTTTACATGGACTGCCATCCACGATCGACATCATGAAGAAAGCAGGAATTAATAAATATTTTGAACTACCGATCTATAAACCGGACTTCCAACGTTGTACACAAGTCATGAACACCCTTCGACCAGCACTACATGATCCATTGGCACCAGAAGCCACTGTGATGGACAAGAATGGAGAATGGGTGGTGATCCAGTTTTCCCATGATTTAATCAAAGAAGCATTTGGATGGGAAAAGGATGGTGTCAACACGGTCAAGGAAGAGAGTCGTGGTGCAAAAACAAGAACTTTCGTTGACATTAATAGGGTGGACATTGAAGAAGAAGTCAGATTGATTCACCAACATTTCTGCTTCCCAAGTATGAACAGATACACGGCACCTCAAAAAATCATTGTGCAATTATTGTCTCATGCCATAAAACAGATCGGCAATCAGGTAAACCTTACACCCTACGTGCAAGAAAGATTGTTCGAAGCAAAGAAGAAATGGGAAAATAAGAAATTCCTCAATGGAACGACGGCCCTAACCATCATGATTTATCATGCATTGGGCATGCGAGAGTACTTACAAGAGATGCCATCTTCGATGGAGTTGGCTCAATTTGTCAAAGCAGCCACGGTACCGAAACAGAAGAAAGGTGCAAAGATCGTAGAAGAAGCAGAAACAAGCTCGCAACCCCGAATGAGAGGCATAATGAGAGGCACAAAACGACCTCGAGAAGTCCAACAAGTAGAAGAAGAAGTACCAACATTAAAGAGAGCCCATGTACTACCTAAAACAAATACCCAAGGGAATAGACAAATTACAAAGGAAGAGCTGACTCAAGCACTGGAGGAGACTCACAAATATACAGAAGGGCAAGTTAATTTGCCAGTACAAGGTCACCACTATAAGCAATCACAACAAGCAACAGATCAGAAAGCCAAGCTCACAAAAGTCCATAGATATAAAGAAATAGGCTTGGATAATTCTAGTTCGGTCTCGGAGAAACAAGAAGAACCAGACACTTCATTGCTTAATGTCGATATTCAAAGCGAATCCAAAGATGATGGACAGTGGGAGGAATTAAATGAAGTGGACTATGGCACAACCCAAGACAGACACAAAGAACAGGGTCAGACAAAAGAGGTAGACATAAATGCTACTAAACAGCCGGAAGAAGAAGAAAGGCAACAACCTGTTCAATCAAGAGACGCCTCCACTACCCATATCAAAGAAGGCAAATCTGATAATGAGGAACAATTAGTGCTATCAGAGGATAAGCCTCAAGAAGAAGGACATGATGAAGAACCCTTCACTCCACTAAGGGTTGTGGCAGAACCATCCCCCATGGATGTAACATTTCAGGGAAGTGCCACTAAAACCGCTAAGGTGGATAAAGATGAGGACGAACCACAAGTACAACTACAGGTCCGACAACCACATGACGAAACCATCCATGTCGAAAAGGGAAAGGATGTACAAACCGGAGAAACCCCCAGCGTACCAAGGACATGGCTGAATGTTGATATAGCTCAGCTCAAGCCGGTGGTGCAGGACATGATTCGAACTGCACTAGACACTCAACAGCTCATGCTTGATGCTGATGAAGATTACGATCAGGCCATGCGTGACAAGCAGGAGCTTCAAAAAGAAGGTGTAGATTTGGCTAATAGGTTATCTAAAGCAGAAGCTCAAGCCTTAAAGAAACACGAGGAAATAAAGAAGACCAAAACACAATGCCAGATATTAGAAAAGGAAAATGCCCAACTAGAAGAACAAATCTTGGAGCTCACGAAGAAGTTAGATATGGCAGAAAAAGAGAAGACAAGGATCAACGCTCGTGGTAAAATACTCGAATCACAGCTCAAGGTGAGTATAGAGGAAGCGGAAAATTTAAGGAACAGGAACAAGGAACTCATGACCGCTCTCCTCAATGATCAACCACCAGCAGAAACTAATCATTCAACGGAGGACATGAAAGAACTGGAAGAAAAGATCACCAAGATGGCAGATCAGCTCAAACAGGAGCAAGACACCATTGCTGACTGGGAGCAACGGTATATGAACGACACTGCAGCACTTCGCAAGAAATGGAAAAAAGCCGAAAATGACTATTTCAGACAATGTAAAGAAGACACGGATCACATGAATATAGTTGCTCAAGAATTGATCAAACATCAGGAGATGATCGCCAAGGCTGAAGCAGAATTAAAGAATAAAGATGACATCATTAAACAGCTGAAGGAGCAGATTGAGCTAAAAGAGAAACAAGGGACACCAGTAGTTCCTCCAGAAACCACGACTACTGTGGAGGAAGAGGTACGTCCTCTCTCTCCCCCCTTGTATCATTCTCCAATAAGGGCGGAAAAGGAGGTTCCACTAGAACCTAACACACGCGACATTGCAGAGTTGAGCAGACCAGAAAGGGCACTACTGGTGTCCCAGCTCACTGCTGAATTTGAAGCTCAAATCATTCAGATAATGAAAGAGGCTCAGATTGAGCATAAACAATTGGATCAAATTTTGAAGCCATTCAACGTACCATACGGCCTACTTAAAGAACAGATGCGGCAGTATATAAAATCTGCAACGAATAAGGATCCGGACCACAACCTCCACTTTAAACATGACACGTTCAATTACACTCAAGAGGAGTTCGAGAGAGCAGATCCGATATGGCGACGAAAGCTTTTGGAAAAGAATCCTACATTGCGGGTACAGTGGGAAGCATCTCCATATGCACTTCAAGTCAACCCATCTTTTTGTCCTGTACCCCGCAGAAGATCTTGGACGCAATTTTGGGAAGGACAGCGCCAAGGCAATCTAAATAACCAGTGGCTCAATTATCCATTACTACCTAGTCCGCCACACAACTACCTACCGACAGAGGAATATATGGTCAAAACAATGGAATTTTGGATTGCAAGATATGCTACCGTTCCGGACTTAGCCGTCAAGATGACCAACAAAATATTCAGCATGCTTATTACAGTTTTGAAGGTGTTCCAGCATGCTAAGTACACATTTTTAAATTTCATCGGCATTACGCAGGGCTCAGAAGCATTAATTTTTGATTTATCTACTATTCCCAGCCGACTAACTATCATGGCATATTATTCTCGTCTCATGTTTTTGCCATCGACGTATATGCAGACGTTTGAAGAAGCATTCTTCACAGGCTTCTTTGAAATTGATTCAGAAATTTTTGTAAAGATGACTTCAAATCTAAATGCAAGACTGGTGGCCTATGAAACTAGCTTCTTCGCTGATCACAGACAGGCGCCAGAAGACGGAGTGAAGTCAAAGCAATGGAAGGAATTTATGATATGTCATGCAAATCTGCTGAACCAACGAGAGCAAACAGCCATCCAAACATACACGCGTCGCCTCAGAAAGCCTGTCGAGGACGACAGAGTTCAGGAGGAGGGACGTGTAGAGGGACAATCAAGCAAAAAGAAAAGAAGAAGAAGGTCCAAGTCCAAAAGTGCACAGTAAAAGATAAAACATCAAATGATCAAGGACCACTCTCTGCAGGAAGCCCCGCAGGGGCGCAACACCCATCTCTGCACAGAGCCCCGCAGGGGCACGCACCAGGCTACAAAGCTAAACCCCAGGGTCCCGAGTAGTGGACTTTTCAAACATCAAAGTAGGACCAAAAGTTAGAAAGGGGTAGAGGCTGAAAAGTTGAAGAGGGTGACTAAGAACAGCACATTCCTAGTCACTGGTGGCGTGCGTGGCAACCCGAGTCAACAGGCAAGACAACTACATCAGGCTCTCGAGTTGTAGAGCTTGAATCAAGAAGGCCATCGAATCTGCATGTCTGTTTAACTGCAGACAACACTGACCAAGGGAAGCGTGCAGTGGAAAAGCTAAAGCGCCTCTAAAACGTAATGCAAGATCAAGAAGCAGACAACACTACCCACGGGACGCGTTCGCGAAGCAAAGTCTGTCAAGGGACGACAGAGACGAAGAGGGGGAGAGTGTTGCAGAGCTAAAGAGCGCAGAAAGCAGAGAAAAAAGACGGGCCCCAAAATTTTTCCGATTTGGACACACAATTTTTGTAACATAGCCACTTTTGTATATATTTTCCGTTGTAAATGCACTAGAGGAGTCCTCTAGATGCATCCCCTCAAAGATTAGTGATTTACCCATGTACAATAGTAGGAAATTAGTCTTTTTAGAGAATAAAGTGCCGGTCTCTTGTGTGAAAGGACCAAACTTAGGGCACTAGTATATAAGTCAAAAGTGACTCATTGTAAAGGACTTCTTGTCATTGTGAAGAGGAGCACTTCTGAAATTTCGAGTTTACCTCTTCCTTGCTGATTTTGATCTTCATTTTGCTCATGTATGTGTGTGTGATGCTTGAAATGCAAGTGTAAGACTGTTGTCTACCCCTTCCCCCTTGTTTTGAGTGGCTGTAGTGCGTGCGTAAGCGAGGAGAAGCAAAAACGCGGATGTTAGTAGTTCCCGTAATTCACTGTTTCTGCCATAACTTGCAGCAGAGTGGTCAGAATTGAGTGAAACCACCACCGTTGGATTCGTCTCGTCGAGAGCTTCGAAACGAGTACCCTATTGCCTACGTTCGGAGTTCTGGGCTGGGAGAAAACCTCAAAAAACCAAAACTGCTGAAAGTAGGTTTGCGGCAACACTTCAGTTTATCAGTAGGTGTGGGTAGTATTGGTCTTTTCTCTTGCTTGGATAGTTAACTCACTTCATTTTCTATCACGTGTGCAAATGTCTTCATACACTTGGTAAGTCATTCCTCCGGATTGATAATTAAATGTGTGCAAAGGACTCCACTATATGCACTTGTATTGCAATTGAGGTATAGTCTCATTGGTACAAGTCCTTGAGTCATTACGGCTCGAGTACACAATTAGTTAGGCCCTCTTGACTCCATCCAAAAGCTATGTTGATTACTTCATGAGTGAATCGAATTGTTTTCCATGTACCAACTTTATCAAGCACTTTTGCTTCCGGGACTGATGGCTTATCTGATGGCACTCATCACGGGTTTCAATGGCATTTCATCTCTTCTAATTGGATATTTTGTTTGTTGGCAGGTATCACATTGTTGAACATATGTGGCTGCATCTTGATGGAGAGTTGGCCACCACATCCCTGCAAAGAGAATCATTTTTGTCATTTTATCTGCAGAAAAATGTCCTCCTGCAGCTCCTATATGTGCCATCTCTAAAATAGCCAGATACTCATCTTCATGAATGCACATTCATAAATGATTGTCTCTTCCTCGCTTGAAGAGATGTTTCCCTAAGAGAGCATAGTCTTTGCTCTGCTCTGTGAGTGCACATTTCCTTGCTAGAGTGGCTCCTTCTGGGTACTCTTGGGTCTTCAAGAATTTCACCAGTGGCATGCTCCATCTTGGGGCTACTGTGGAGTAGCATAGAGTAGAGTTCTCTTCTGGATTTCGTTCTTGACAAGTTGGGCAGGCTGATACATAGTTATGTGTATCCCTTTGCATGGTTGGCCAATATATGCCTAATCTCTTCAGTGTTTGCCATGTTCCGTTAGCATTTAAATGAGTTTTCCATTGGTTTACATGTGCTTTTTGAAGCCACATTTCTTGTTCCTCTTCTTCCACGCATCTCAGAAGTAATCCGCTTGAGTCTTGGTGATATAAACCTGTTTAGGTCCATAAGTGAGAATAGGGATCAACTTTTCTGCCCATTGTGGACATACTTCAAGATTAAAAAGGTAAGTGTCTGGCAGATCATCCGGTACTCCTGTGGGGGTTCTCCATGTGTCATTCTCGATAAGTGATCTGCTCTAATGTGCATATTCCCTTTCTTGACTACTACTTCAAAATCAAATTCCATTAACAATAGAAACCATCGTACTAGTCATCCCATATTACAAGGCTTATTGACTAAGTACAGTAGAGCTTGATGATCGATGAAGAATTTGAATTTGTTTGCCAAAAGGTAGTGTCGAAACTCCTTCACTGCGTATACCATCCCCAAACCCTCTCTCTCAGTTGTGGTATAATTGTGCTCCGCTTGATTCAATTGTCTCGTCTAACTTCCATGTATCCGCGGGTTGAGCTAAGATGCAACCAATGGCAAACTTGGAAGCATCCATGTGAATGTGAAATGGTTTGTTCCAATTAGGTACTCAGAGGATTGGTGCTGAACTCAATCGACTCTAATTCGTTGAAGGCCTTTTCACATTCTTCTGTCCAATTAATGTGAGACAATAATGCATAAAGAGGTCTAGCAATTATGGCATACATGTGTATAAATCTATGGTAGTATCCGTAGTGTCCCATAAATGCTTGCACTTCTTTAGCGGTCTTTGGTCTCGGCAAATCCAGAATCACTTTGATTTTGTCTTCATCTATGGAAATTCCATTTTTAGAGACAATGTGTCCTGATATCTTTCCTTGTCGAACCATGAAGACACACTTTTCTAGATTACTCTATATTGTCGACATTTGGCAAAAATCTTTCCTAGTTCAGGGATATGTTCTGATCATATAGCTGAATAAGTGCATAAATCATCCACGTATACCTCCAAGCTCTTTCTCAAGAACTCCTTGAATACATGGCACATCAATCTTTGGAAAGTGGCTGGGGCATTGGTTAGACCAAAAGGCATAACCCTAAAGGCGTATACTCCCCATTCAATTGCAAAGGCTCTTTTATGTTGGTCCTCAGGAGCAATCGCTACCTGATTATACCCTGAAAAGCCGTCTAGAAAACTATAAACTTCCTTCCCTGCCACTCTTTCCAAAAGATGATTAGTGATGGGTAATGGGTAACTATCTCTTAGGGTGGCAGCATTTACTTTTTTCAAATTAATGCATACCCTTAACTTGCCATTCTTTTTTGGTACGACCACCAAAGGTGACACCCCTTCTGTGTGTTTGATCTCATAAATGAACCCAGTATCTAACAACTTATCTATCTCTTCCTTAATTTTTGCTGAGTAAACATCGTTATATGTGTATGGTCTTTGTTTGGAAGGTTTGGCTTCGGATGCCATAGGGATTCTATGGGCACAAATAGCGGGATCAACTCCTTTTTAATCCTTATATGTCCAAGCAAAGACATCCTTGTATTCTCGTATGAGTCGTATTAACTCTTATTCTTCTTCCATGGAGACATCCTGTCCTATAAAAGTACATTGTTCTTCTCCTTCCTCCAAGGTTACTACTATTTTCTTGGTCTATTCTTTGTTGTCATATGCTATTCCTGGTTGTGCTTCTTGTTTTGGCATTTGGATAGCGATTTTCCTCTCTTCTACTTCATATTTTTTGAAGTGGGCAGGCACTTCGAATTGATCCTGAGGTTTATTTTCTCCGTCATCGTTTTCGTTGTCTAATCCAAGTTCTCCTTCCCGTGTCATTTCTTGATTTAATTCACTAGTTATGACACTTACTCTTTGATTGTCACTTCCTGACTCAATTTGTTCCTGCTCCATTTCAATGCTCTCATAATCCTCCTTCCATTCTTTTTCAATTACTTCTCCTTCTTCAGCCTCTTGAAGAATTACCACGTATAGGCTTATGTCATATCCTTCCTTGTCAATGCATTCATTCATGGTTATTACTTCTTCGTTTACACATACATCGAGAGTGGCTAAAATCTCCATTCAACCATGAGGCTCGAATTCTTCATCTAGGAATATTTGAGGCATGTAAGCTGGATCTTGCACAGACCTAGTGACTCCTTGCCTTTGCTGCCATCCTTTCTTTCTTTCCTCTTCCTTTTTTGCGGTATGGTATATCCATAGATGAGTGTCTTGATTCATCCATGATTGGTCACTTGAACCTATACTGTGAATCGACTGCTCGTCCTCCTCCTTATGAATTGGATTCCATTGCAAGGGGGGAACATCTTGATATGCGTATGTGTGGAGATTTATTCTGGTCGTGGTCCCTTCGTGTTGTAAGTATACCGCGTCTTTTCCCCAATCCTGCACTACCTTCAGTTGTCTCATGAAGGTTCTTCCAAGTAGCATCTCATAATTGCTAGCCCTTTCAAATTGACAGATCGCTAATGTGTGCTCGAATTCAACTCCACAGGTGGTAAAAGTTACTCTTTCCAATAATCCCAAGGGTCGCTCAGTGTTTCCGTCTACCATTTGTATCTTCATGCATGTTGGTCTTAACGCTGGTTTTCCCCATTTCTCCCATATTTCTTTAGTCGTGATTCCTACTCCAGCTCCATAAATCTAAGATAGTTTTAGTGGTGTAACCCCTATAAGTAATTGGAAGGCATGTATTTCCTTCATCTCCCTCGCTGAAATCTCCAACCTTATCGACTAGGATTTTGACTGTAGTCACTTCATCAGGCATCTCCTTCTCTTCTGACCTGGTCTCCAATTGACTGGTTAGCTTCTCCTTCAAATGTGGTTTTATCTTCAAAAGTTCCTCCAATGTCAGAGTACACAGGATTTTTACCTTTCTAAGATGTTGTATGATATCCGATGTTTGGATTGATGGGTTCTGCTCCTTTTTCCAATGCAGTATAATTCAGAATTATGTTTGTATTCCCCTGTGTAATTTGGTAAAGCCTCCACACTGTCATCATCCTTTTTGCTCTGGTCAATTTGTAATAATCCCTCTGAATTCAGCTCAGGTATTGAGTCTTCCAATTCACCCTCTGCTTCTAACTCCTCAAAGGGTGGTTCAATTCCTTCCACTTTCTTCCATCTATCCTCTTTGACTCTTGCCCACAAGTCTTTAGGCCACTCCCCGTCTACTTCGGGGACAACGGATCCTTCTCTTTATCCTCGCAGTAATTTCCATCACGTGTCTCACCTTCTTTTCCTTTCTCGGGATCATTAGGGATGACACACTTTCGGAATTCTTTTTCGGGAATTCGTGAATTGGGTAGTCAAAGAACAGGTTTCTCTAGGGTCTGTTGAGCTACTTCAATTAATTTTCTGCATATCTCCAACCTTTCTTTCTCTAAGTCACCTTTAGGATATCCTTTTTCATGTTGTTCAATGGTTAGTCCTACTCTTATTCGTGCATGGTACGCCTGAATCTACATGGCTAACTCTTTTGGCATGGGGTCTACTAAAACTGATCCTACCTCTTCTTTTTATACTTTCCCTTCTAATTTTATCCTTCATTTTTCTGTTTATCTTCTTGATCTTGTTCATTCTTTTCATTCTCCTTCTTTTGTTGTAGTTTCTTTTCCTTCATCCTGTCTCTACGATTCTTCCATCTTTGTGTTCGTTTACTCGTAACACTTTTCCCAGGCTCTTCCGAGTCTTCAACTATTTCGGGTGTAGGTATATTCAATTCTCTGTCAACTTGCTCATTCTCTCCAGTTTTTTTGAGGGTCTCTCTAGCTTTAGCTCTTGTTATTGCTTTCAATGGCACGGTGTACTCCTTGTTGGAGTTAGACATCTACGGAAGCACCCGAACAGCACAAGGAAGAAGAAGAAGCTTGGAGCACAACACACAAGACTGAATGTATTACTAGAGAATGTACAAAGATAAGTAGCCCATTAGGGCAATAGGTGTATATACAAGCCGGGGGAAAAAAACCTCCTAAAGAGGGAAAAAAGTGCCCCGGCAGTCCTAGAGTGTTCACACACATCACTACCTAAATATATCAACAAATCCCCTCTGGGAGTGATGCGGTGAACAATGAGCTGGCACTCATGTATAAGGAAGTGCCAAGCTATGTGGAAAGCACTCCACGAAAGGAAGTAAGCCCAAAGCTTTGCGGAAAGCTTCAAACTTCTCCCTAGGCAGAGCCTTCATGAAAAGGTCTGCAATGTTCTCCTGCATGGGCACATATGCCAAGTTGATCTCCCCAGTAAAGAACCTCTCCCTGACATAATGATAATGCACCTCAATGTGCTTAGTGAGAGCATGGAACACAGGGTTCCTCGCAACTGCCAATGCGCTCTGACTGTCTGTGAAGATGGTGGTTGCAGAGGATTGACCAACACCCAAATCAACCATAAGGCGTCTGAGCCACACACACTCAACAGTAGCTGTGAAAGCTGCCCTATACTCAGCCTCACAACTGGAAGTGGCCACAGTAGGCTACTTCTTGCTCAACCAAGATATACATGAGCTATCAAGCATGAAGCAAAAGCCACTAGTGGACACACGAGTGTCATAGCAACCAACCCAATCAGAGTCAGAAAAAGCATGCAAATCTGGCGGTAGTGATCCCCCCTTGGGATAAAACAACCCAAGTAGCCGAGTACCACTCAAGTAGCGAAAGATGCGCTTAACCGCCTGCCAATGCTTGACACCTGGGCAATGCATAAACCTGCTCATATGTGAGACATAAAATTGAATATCTGGCCGAGCAATGCATAAGTAAATCAGGCATCCAACAGCTTGCTGATAGAGGAGAGCATCAAATGCATCTCCAGGATCATGAAGACTCAATCGTAAACCTGTCTCCATAGGAGTGGCAATAGGCTTACAGTCTTCAAGGCCAAAATGCTCCAATAATGTGTCAATATATTTCGTTTGACACAAAGCCATCCCACCATCAACTTGCATAAACTGAATGCCAAAATAGTGATGGGAATGCCCCAAATCAAACATCTCAAATGAGGCATGCAAATCACCAGAAGCAATAATAACATCGCCATTTGACAGATCATGACAAATTTCACAACCAAGCCAATCTTGGCTAATGCAGAAACTGATAACAGATTCTTCTTGATCCCGGGCACAAATAAAGCATCTGACAAGGTGAAAGAACTACCATCAGCAGTAGTCAGAATGATCTTACCAACTCCCATAACACGATAAAAGGAGTTGTTGGCGCATGTGACAGTATTCCCTGTAGGGGCAGGCTCGAGTGAAGAGAAGAAACTGCGCTACGAGGTAATATGTTTGGTCACCCCACTATCAAAGTACCAAACATCTGAGTCCACTACAGACATGCACTGCTCATGAGAAGATGGGTCAAAACTGCAAACAGTAGTAAACCCCCATTCTTCTTCCTACACAAGATTAGCAGACTCTATTTTTGGTGTAGAGGCTTCTGCAACAACCATTCCAACCTCCTTTTTCTTTGCCTCTTTTGCAGCCAGTTTTGGACAGTTCTTTATGATATGATCATTCCCTTTACAATACTTGCAAAACAATTTCTGCTTTTCTAATTTCTTCTCATCTTTATCCTGGTTCTTCGAATGAGCAGCATTTGCAAATTTCTGCTTACTAGTAGAAGAGCTCCATTTTTCTTTGCCCTTCTGACTAGCCAAGAAAGCTTGATCTGCAACACGCATAATGGATCTATTCTGCCTGGACTGATCTTCCTGTAACAGAACAGAGACTAACTCCTCAAATGACAAGGCATTTGGATTGCCTTTCATCATCAATTGAAGAGTAGAAGCAAAACTCTGATATGAATCAGGAAGACCATTCAGAACAGTCTGCACAAGTGAGCTATCTGGTATAACCTCATCAATAGAAATCAACTGTTCCTTCAAGTCTTTGATCTTTGTTAGGAAACTATCCATAGAATCACCTTCATTCATGTGCTCACTCTCCAACTGTTTTCAGAGGTAAGCAACACGAGCCTCATTCCTAGCCCGGTACAATGTGCTAAGTGTATCCCAAGCATCCTTTGCTATTCTGCAAGAGCGAATGTGAGGAATAATAGCACGCTTGACAGACAAAGCTATCAATGCATGTGCTTGAGCATCTCTGCCATCCCAACGAATTTTCTCTACAGTAGGTGCAACAGAAATAGCAGCACGAACAGGAATCTGTAGAATATCATCTTCGACACCATTTCCATCAGCTTTCACACCTGTATTTGCAGTACCTGTAGTTGCACGTGTAACAGGACGTCTTTCAACACCCTGCACAATGTTCCACAGTCCTTTTGCAACCAATACATGTCGCATCATATAAGCCCATAATGGGTAGTTGGTACCATCCAACTTATCCTCAACAGCCAACATACGAAATACATCACTACTTTCAGCCATGGTCGGTGACTAAAATACCTTGATGCAGAAAATTGATTGTATCTCAAAAAGTTGAACGGAACTACCCAGACAAGTTCTGCTAGACCTATAGCAGACTTCCAGACGCTTATATTGGCAAACAACAACTGGTATATACCTTTGGCACAAAAAGACAAAATAGCCTACACAAACGTTGCGATAGTGCATTCGAAGGTCAAAACGAGCTCTGATCGCGATTTCGGCACCACAAAGCAAAGCAGTTTTGATCTTTGAAACACCGTGAGTATACTCACCAAATTTCGTGCGAATCTGAGACTGCAACCGGAGAGGTGTAGACGACGCCCTAGATGAAGCAGCGACCTGCTCTGATACCAATTGTTGGAGTTAGACGTCTGTGAAAGCACGCGAAGAGCACAAGGAAGAAGAAGAAGCTTGGAGCACAACACACAAGACTGAATGTATTACTAGAGAATGTACAAAGATAAGTAGCCCATTAGGGCAATAGGCGTATATACGAGCCGGGGGAAAAAAACCTCCTAAAGAGGGAAAAAAGTACCCCGACGGTCCTAGAGTGTTCACACACATCACTACCTAAATATATCAACACTCCTTATCACTGTCTGACAACTCTATCACTTCTATCATGTTGATTTCCACGTTCGAGTTAATTTTGTTGGGGTTCTTGGGGCAATCTCTAAAAAGGTGTTCTTTACCAGAATCACTACAGTATCCTTCCCAGACTCGCTGTGGTGGTGGTGGGTTTGGTAATGTACATTCTTTGATAAAATGATCACCTCTGCATCTATAACAGGGTCCTCTAGGTGCAGGTGGTCTATTCATAGGTCGAGAGGGTATGGGTGCTCTGGGACCTGTGTACATCAATGACACATAATCCTGCTCATATCCGTAAGAACTATCTGGTCCTTCCATGCTATATGCATATGGCTCGTAAGTTTGTCCATATTCAATTATAGAGCTCTCATAAGCGGAATAATTCCCTTGAACATGGTCATAGGATGGGTCATATGGTTCGTTACTCGCCAAAGGCGTGGCTGAGACTATTGCTCTCTCTGGGTTTTCTTCGGGTTGAGCTATTTTCATTGGGACAACACAAAGTTCCCCCTTGATTTATAGCTTCTCCTTTGCTTTACTTTATTTCCAATGCTTTGCCTCTTCAAGACCCAATGCTTTGATACCAACTGTTGGAGATTTCCTCTCCTATGCGCAATGGAAAGTGTAGAAGACATTCTCCTACAGCTGAACTATAAAATGCAAAATGATATCAACTAAAAAATTCAATGAACTTGAGACTTTGGCTACTCAAACTAGACACCAATAGCTTTCAAGTGAGCTATCAAACACTCAATTTGGAGTAGTTTTGGTTTGGTAACTCTTTGCCTCAAAATAGGCTACCTGTCCACTTAGTTAAGCTAAACTTGACTTCACTAAAAACTACATAACTCATAGAATATGATGAATCTCACAAAACTATTTTAGAAAAAGAAAACAAGATAAGCTTTCCAAAGAATATTTAAATTCTAAAAATGGATAAATAAATTTAGAGATGTGACTCTTGCGATTAGCCTACACAGAAAATGGTATGCGGCTAGACATAGTCTATGAGACTTAAGAAAACGAAATAATTGAAACCAAATGAACTACCTACAAGGGGACTTTAGTACCTTCTTCCTCTGTTCTTGAGTGTCCTCCCTTGCCTCTCTTATAGCCAAATGACCACGAGCTCTAATGATGAGTGTGAGAACTCTTCTCCATAACTCCTCCACTACTTTAAATAGCCACTCTTCTTTTCCGGTTCAGCTTTTTGGATTTGATTCTCTTTCGGCCTCCACTACTTGATGAATTAAATGGACCTCCATGGGTGTACGTACAACCTTAGCATTCTCCATTTTGAACTTGGATAGCATATCTATTAGCACTCAAGGTTAGGAACGAGGTGCAAGAACATGTCAAAGAAGTGGACATACAAGAAGGAGCAAGCAAGGAGCTCCAAGAAGTATATGTCAAATTTTTAGAAGAAATCCCTATAGAAATAGTGTTTTTATCACTAAAAATCATTGTAAATATCATTTCACCATTAACTATGTCTGACCATTGTGACTATGTCTGACCATCACGAGTGTGTCTGACCATCGCGACCGTGTCTGACCATCACGAGAGTCACTAACTGTCGTGGGGATTCACTCATGCCATTGTGATTGTGTCTCATCATCACGACGATGACACACCATCATGACGATGCCTGAGAATCACAATCTTGCTGACCATCATGGTCCTGATCATCATGGATTTCTTGACCATCGCGATTGTGACTCATTGTTGTAATTTGACCATCGTGACTTGACCATCGCGACTCTGACTCACCATCGCGCCTTGATCATCGTGAATGGACCATCGCAGTCTTCCTTGATCATCACGACTTAGAGTGATCATCGTGGCTTGATCATCATGGTCTTTGACCATCGCAATGGTGACACACCATCACGATTGTGTCTGACCATTGCGACTATCAAGCAAAACGCCAAAATTAGGGGTTTTCAATTTTTTTCAAATTTTTTGGGGTATTCTTGGTCATTAATTTTGAACTCTTGTGTGCTTGGCATAGAGGTATCGCATCATCAGACACAGTATCGTGTATCATTTGTTTTGAAGTACTCCAAAAGAGATCTTGTTTCCCTGTTTTAACCCCAGAACCCTAAAATGGCATAACTTTCTCATATGAAATCCGTTTGTGGTGATTTTGGCTTCGTTGGAAAGCTCGTTTGGAGTATTACATATAGTATTTTGAAGTTGACCCTTAGGTGGAACTAGGAAACCAAGGGGCCTCCAAAGTATTTTGAGCAATACAAAGGGGAAATTTTGAACTAGAAAATAGAGCTTATGAACTTGAGATCCAGTAGACACTTAGGCAAGGACAGGCAAAGCATTAGATCATCTGAGGCTAGTGTCAACCATATAGCTAGGTCTTGAGAAAAACAACTAAGTGGTTATCCCTACACACTAAATTCATAAACAAGTGACTCAGAAATGTCTTTTAGCATGGAGAGGCCCACATGTACCTCAGGAATTGCATATTTACAAACACCATAAGGTCCCCATAAAACACAATTGGAGTATATCGGGACCAAACCAATTAGGTGCACACATCTATGAGGATGGTCTAAGGTGATCTGTTGTCCAACTCAAGAATCTTGATCAGCCCTTTGAACTTGAACACCCAGTGGTCAAATTTGAAGAGGGTTTATACATTGATAAGGAAGGAACCATGTATGTGGTCACTAGCTTACTAGATAGGATAGATATCATTCCAGAGAAGGAGATAGGAGACCTAGACCAGGGAGACCTAGGACGAGAACCCAAGACTCCTCAAGGAAAATCTATCTTGACGAGAATAATCACTCTAGATTGGATCCATCAAGACAACAAAAGCATAGAACTTCTTGAATAGGGAAACAAAGGAAGCCTTTTGGAGATTCAATCCAAATCAACCTAACCTAGTAATCACCATCTATGAATTCAAAGACCCTGAGACACCAAGCAAAGTTTTCTACCTAGATAGCACAACTGAGAATATGTTCTTGGTAACAGAGCATGATAGGCATGCCTACGTGTGGCAAGGAGAATTGGTTTTCCCTCCACCAAGATCTAATGTCTCCCACGGCCTCCAAGGAGTAGGATCATCCCAGGCTCATGAAAACCAAAGGGAAAGGACTAGAGAAAGATCTGAGGTAAGCTTTGCACGCAGGATGGCTAGAGATAGATCAGGACATGAAGGTAAAAGGCATGAAGGAGAGAGACATCGAGCACATAGGCATCAAAGAGATGAACATGATTTTCTATTGCCTAGACCACGAGAGTACCCAAGAACCCTTAGACCCTCTCAAGTGGTCAAGACAATGAAGAACTATTTTGATGGGTCAAGAGATCCTTATGATCATGTGGAGGAGTTTAAACAAGTGTTAAGAGATGAACAAGTTGAGGACTTGTTCACCCAGTTTGAGGCATTTGGTTTGATCCTCAAGAGTACTGCCTTAGCTTGGTTTCAACCTCTAAATAGTCACAACTACCAAAACATAGTTCAACTGCTAGAGGAATTCATTGTTGAATTCTCCAAGAGTGGTATCAGGCATAACACATCATCCTTGATCCACAGCTTCAAGCAGACACCCCAAGAAATAGTGTGACCTGTAGGAAGACGGTTCAGACAATACTTAGAAAGATACCTTGTTCCAGGGTTACCCACATTGGCCAAACAAGTGTCCTTGTTTTTAGATGGCCTACTAAGCACCAAGTTAAGATCATATGTGTACTTGAAAGAGCCTAGATCCATAGAAGAGTGTGTGCGGATGTGCATTGATATAGAAGACAACTTGGGTGAGGAGTTAGAATTATTGAAACTCTATAAGGATTCTGACAGTTCTACTAGTCACACCTCCAGAACCTCTACGGGCACAGATGAGATAGTTGAACAAGTCGCCAAGAAGCTAGGAGTTCAAAATAGACTTAGTCATGGATTCAAGTTCAACTAGGAGATAGATGTGATAGACTTATTCATGGATTCAAGTTCAAGTAGGAGTAATGTGGCTCCTATACAGGCAGTTAACAGGGCACAAGCCTTAAAACAAGATAAGGCAGCTGAACAATCAGAGTCAAGTGAATCAGCAGATCCTAGTAAGAGGAAAACAAGAACATGGAAGGATACTAGAGAGAAGGCCAATCACAAGTGGAATAAAAAGCTATCTCAACTTGAAGAAATCCTGAGAGATGAAAAAAAAGCAAAATAGAAGATATTGCCTCGCAGAATCCCTCACATGTTGAAACTCCATCCACACCACTTCATCCCACCCCCACCACCCATGGTAAATAGACCACAACCACGTTCTCTTCTTGCATATCCAACCCCAAAAGGCTTAGACATGATGTTCAAGGCCTACGAGGCTCGACTTCAAGAAGGGCCAACAGTTGCAAACCTAGACAAGAGCTACCCTAGAGCAGATTTGGACATTTAACGGACAAAGATGTGCACAAAAATGGTAGAACTAGCTCAGGCTATGCTCAAGACCAATCAATTGTTCAATCAGACAAAATCTATCAAACCGGGTTTGCACTTCTAGGGCTTACTAGAAAGATTAGAGCAGTTGGTAAAAAAACCTCAAGTTTCTTTACCTCCACAAGCTCAACCAATTGTTGGAAGAGAAATCTCACCACCAAGGGAAGCTTATGTTCCTAATTCCACGGATGTTGGGATACCTCTTTCAATTCAAAAACTCTCTCAATATTTCTTCCAAGAAATACGAGAAGAAAAATGGGCCAAGGAGAAGGATAATTCCCTCCTATTCTTGAAATTGATGATCTTCATGATCAATTTCCCCAAGACATTCCATCTATTTATGGAGACCTGGCAGAGCAACAAGAAGATGAAAGATCATATTTTGAATCTAATTCTTTACAAGAATTGCCACAATTCACAGGCCCATGGGAATCTGAATCTCTCTAGATTAGAGCCCCCACCATGTTGGTAAGAAATGAAGACTCAATGGTTCCAAGAAACACTGATGTTGTGAGGAACACTAAGGTTCAATGTCATCTCACCTTAGAAGACTTGCTCAAAGTAAAACCTGAACTATGGAAACATGTGGCAAATCAAGTTCCAGAACTTGATTCCAATATATCAAAAGAAGGCTCTAAGCAGAAAGTACCCGAAATACCTCTAGACAAAATAGGGGACATGAGTGAAGGTGAAGAAGGTAATAATTATCTCCCAATAACCTACCAAGGTTACACAACCAAAGCGATCATAGATTCAGGCACAAGTGTTGCAAATGCAACCACCTCCTTTTGGAAGCAATGGGGCAAACCCACCTTAAAACCAACTAGAATGAAGCTTCAAATGGTCAATGCTATGTTGAAATACCTCTAGGATTTCTAGAAGGGATCAATCTAACCACTTGTGGTGTAGAGTTTGAAAACACCTTTGCTATATGTGACGTTGGTAAAAATGTTGTCTATGAGATGATCCTAGGAAGGCCCTTCCTATGACAACTTCAAATAGTACAAGATTGGGGAACCAACGCCTTGTACTTGCAGCACTTAGGGGTCACAAATAAGGTCAATTTGAAGGATTACACCTTCAGAGATGTACCACCCCTACAATGGAATCCAATCCACAAAGTGCAAGAAGATTCAATCTCTATGCATTCTGAAAGTTCAGCTGATCCATCTTGGATGCATGAGGATATTCATTTGAGGATGTGCAAGGTCATAGAGGAAGAGGAAAGACACCTGAAAGCGAGAGAGGAAGGAGCTCCCCCAGAAGATAGACCAGTTAGAGACCCAGCCTACAAACCGATGATCTTTCCAGATGAGGAATTTGAGCCTCATGGCTAGGCAAAAATCTTAGCCACCATGGACATTGCTGTCAATGAAGAATAGTGGACACCTCATTGTGATGAGGAGGATTATGATATTTCAGTGTTCATGTGTGAGCCCTTGCTAGAACAATGTGACCCTAGTCATGTCATAGAAGAAGAGGAGAATGAAGATGATCTAGAGTCCATTGTGATGGATAGTTGCTTCAACTCAGAGGAGCACTATCTAGAGAATCTAGGAGTATATACCCAAAAAGAAGAAGAACCTCTCTCGAGTATTAAAACTATAGATTCAAAGGATGGAAGTGAAGGAGGTCAAAAGAAAAAGAAAAGAAAAGCAGTGAAACAAGAAGAGGAGGAATCTTTGTTCAAAGTACCAGAGAATTTTAAGAAATATGAAGGTGAAGACCAAAAAATTTTGGTACGAATGCCTAAGAGAGAGGCCACCACAAGAGAAGCATACGATAATAAAGAAAAGACCAAAAAATTAGAGGTAGCCATCGAAGGGAATGAAGAGCAATGTACGTACATAAGAAAAGACCTAAGTCTAGAAGAAGAAGTAGAGCTTGTAGCTTTACTAAGGGAATATAGGGACGATTTTGCATGGCATTATAGAGACTTGAAGGGATTAGATTTGAAAATATGCTCTCATATGATCCCCATGATGGTTGATGCCAAGCCCACCAAACAAAAGCCCTACACATATAATGGCACTTATGCTGCAAAAATAAAAGAAGAAATTGACAAGTTGATTGAAGCTGGATTTACCGATGACATTGAGCATACCGAATGGGTGTCCCCCATTGTAGTGGTGCCCAAGAAGAATGGGAAGTTGCGAGTGTGTATTAACTTCAAAAAAGTTAATGCGGCTACAATTAGAGATAGCTATCCACTTCCAATCACGGAACATTTATTGGAGCGTGTAATGGGCAAGGAAGTTTTATAGCTTCCTTGATGGGTTTTCAGGTTACAACCAAGTAGCCATTGCCCCAGAAGATCAACAAAAAATAGCCTTTGCCATAGAATGGGGAATTTTTGCATTTCATGTGATGTCATTTGGGCTCACCAATGTGTCACGAGGAAGGAGATAAGGAAGAGAGCTCACACACACACTCTCACTCTCAAGGAGAAGCACACACACAGATTGAGGCAAGGAAGAATGATCTTCTTCTTCTTCTTCTATTACATAAAAGGAATGTACAAGAATGACCTAAAAACAAGAATACAACCAGTGCAATATATAAAGACTAGTACATAAGGAAAAACCTAATGTCCGCGAATGAGTGAGCTGGCAAGAAACAAATGTGCCATCACTCTCGGTAGATAAATCTAATAAAGCTCAATGAAGTATCCCTGACATATACCGGCGTGACCACTATACATGTCAGAGAAACGAAAAACTGGTACGTGTCATCCTTGATCATCACATGTTGAGCTTGATATCTCAACACTCCTCCTCAAGCTCAATGCCATATCCTGTAATCCAAGCATCTTCCGAAACTTCTTCAACTTCTCAGCTCCAAGTGCTTTGGTGAAAATATCAGCAACCTGCTCATCTGTTCTCACATAAACAAGATCAATATCACCTGCTAATACCTTCTCTCTATACCTTCTCTCTGATGAAGTGATAATGTACCTCGATATGCTTTGTTCTAGCATGGAAAACAGGGTTCCGTGCTAACTATATGCTGCTAAGATTATCACAATAGATAGTGATAGGCTTTTGCACTTCCACACCTAAATCTGCAAGTAACATTTCCCGCCATGATGCCTCACATGCTGCCATTGCAGCACCTCTATACTCAGCCTCTGTACTCGACAAAGCAACAATGGGTTGCTTCTTACTGCTCCATGTAATAGGTGCACCTCCAAGTGAGAAAAGAAAGCCACTAGTAGATCTTCTATCTGGAGTACTACCAGCCCAATCTGCATCGGTGTATCCATGAACCTGCAAATCTACATCAGCTTCATAAAACAATGCATAATCCAAAGTAGCACTCACATAACATAGAGTGCGCCTTAGAGCATCCAAATGTGGCTTCCTGGGAACCTGCATAAACTGACTTTCAAGTCCAACAGTGTAGCTTAAATCAGGCCTTGTAATTGTAAGATATATAAGACTTCCCACAATTTTCCTGTACATAGTAGCATTTTCCAATGCTTCACCTGATGTAGTATCCAATTTCAAATTCTGATCTAAAGGCATAGAAATTGGCTTACAATCAGCCATACCATACTTTTGCAGCATATTCAAGGCATATTGCCTTTGCGACATCCATATACCTGTTTTTGTATGTATAAACTCAATGCCCAAGAAATAGCGCAGCACACCAAGATCTTTCATGTCGAATTCCTACATAAGAAGTTTCTTTACCTCTTTGATGCTTTCTTCATTATCACCACCTACAATCAGATCATCAACATAAATAGCCACAATAGTGATGCCATCATCAACCTTCCTTGCATATAGTGAGTGATCTGCATCACACATAGAAAACCCAATGCTGGTTAAGTAATAAGCAATCCTTGCATGCCATGCACGCGGAGCCTGCTTCAGCCCATACAAAGCCTTTTGCAACCTACAAACATATTCTGGATGCTTTGAATCTTCATATCCTTGTGGCTGGTCCATATATACTTCTTCCTGTAACTCACCATGTAGGAAAGCATTCTTCACATCCATCTGATGCAAAGTCCATCCTTTTGCTGTAGCTAATGCAACAAGTGTTCTGACAGTAGACATTTTAGCTACAGGGCTGAATGTTTCCTCACAATCAATGCCATATGTCTGTGCATAACCTTTAGCTACCAATCGTGCTTTATACCTGCTTATGCTACCATCAGCATTATGCTTTACCTTGTAAATCCATTTGCACCCTATGGATTTCTTTCCTTGCGGCAATGGAACCAGCTTCCATGTATCATTTCCATAAAGTGCAGCCATCTCCTCATCCATAGCTTTTTCCCAATCTGCATTACCAATTGCATCTTCAAAACAAGAAGGTTCAGCATCTTGTATTACCTTTGTCATGTAGGCACAATGGCGAGCCATGTAACTATCATATGTCAATCGTTGCACTGAATTACGCATCCTCCCAGATCTTCTTGGTCCTGGGTCACTTCTTCTTGTATCATCTGCATGTGCCCTTCTTACTCCTGGAGTCTTTATAGAGGGCAATCCAAGTTCCTCATCAAGACTCTTTTCTGAACTGCTTGAATCTCCATCAACGTCTTCAAAACCTGCACTTGTTTTACTACCAGCAGAAAGCTTTTCTTTACCTTTCTTGGATGTATTTGACGAATTTGCTGGACTGAAATTTCCACGCAATCTTCCACTCCATGGATTTGAGTTGGAACTATTGCTTGGTGATGCATCCGGTCCACTCAAAACTTGAGATTCTGCACTAGATTTTTCAGCATTTTCTTTGTCATTTGGTTCAAGATTCAGTCCTTCTTTGGCATCTGCATAGAAGCTTGACATTTCATCAAATACCACATCTCTGCTCACCTTCACCTATCGTGTGAGTGGGTTATAACATTTGTACCCCTTTTGCTCAAGGGAATATCCAATGAAGACACATTTTTCTGCTTTCGGATCAAGCTTCATCCTCAACTCATCTGGAACATGTACATATGCAATACAGCCAAAAACTTTCAAATGTGATAAGTTTGGCTTTTTACCTGTAAACTTCTCTTCAGGTGTAACTTGATGTACAACAGCAGTCGGAGTTCTCTTCATGATGTATACAGCAATATGCACAGCTTCTGCCCAATAACAATGAGGCATATTCTTCTCAGCCATCAAGGCTCTTGCTATTTCTGCAATATGTCTATTTTTGCGTTCAGCAATACCATTCTGTTGTGTTGTGTACCTGCATGAAAACTAACGCCGAATTCCATGATTTTTTAGAAAACTGCTGAACTCATTTGACATGTATTCACCTCCTCCATCAGATCTTAATGTTTGAATGTACTTCCCTGTTTGCTTTTCCACCATAACTTTAAAATTCTGGAAGTGAGTAAACACCTCGCTCTTCTCTTTCACGAAATATACCCATACTTTGCGTGTATGGTCATCAATGAAAGTAACATAAAACCTGCAACCGCCCATAGATGTGGTCTTTGTTGGACCCCAAACATCTGTATGTACTACTTCTAGTACATTCTCACTAACATGATTGTCATGTGGAAATGATGCTCTTGATTGTTTACCAAATTGACATGCTGCACATACCTTTTGCATTTCTACAACTTTGAAATTTGGTAGTCCATGGACAATCTTGTCATATTATGGATGTATATCCTCTTGGATGAGGTGGCACTTGTGCCACCTGGCATCTAATTGGAGAAAGGTAGAAGTGACTAAGAAGAGAGAAGTCTTAATTCTCATAATAATGTGAGACTTCAAGAGCAGCTCGGCGGCTGGGAGGAAATGAACGCGTTATCTGTGTGTGTGTGCTCGCAGATGCAAATCGAGGCAAAAGAACATCATCACACTGGTATCAGAGCGATTTTCGATCCACAACGTTTCCATGTGAGCATATGTATGGAAGTGCAGCTTCTACGCATGCACATGGGAGGCACAGGTATTGAACCCGTGACCTCATGGAGAGCAAGGAGATGATCTATCCACGTCGCCAACTCCATTCGCTGTATGCTGATTCTTCCTTACCAACCAGGCATGGAGTATTATCGGAGACGACAATTCCAATACTAACTGATGGAAACCGCAATGAAGACTCTCGTAATCCGATTTCGTCAAATGAAACTATGAAGTTGTCTTTCGATACAGATAATAACAAGAAGTCACTGAACTGTAATAATCCTAGAGGGGTATCAGAGGTACGAGAGTTTACAGTCCAATGTGCTTCATGCCTAAAGTGGAGGTTGATTCCTACGAGGAGGCAGTATCAAGAAATACGCCAATCACTGTTGGAAAAGCCTTTCTTTTGCAGCACTGTAGGTAGTTGGAGGCCAGGTGTGAATTGTAATGACCCATCAGGTGTAACACAGGATGGCAGCCACATCTGGGCTATCGACCTTCCAAATATTCCAGCTCCTCCACCAAGTTGGGAACGCAAAATCATTTTCCGTGGGAGTACTGCCTCAAGGTTTGCGGACATGAGCTATGAAGATTATATTGGCTGAGGATTCAATCGACATCTTCAATGATGTGAAAGCGGAATTGAAGACAATTCAAGATGATTCAAGCTTCCCAAGAGCATGGCCATATCTATTTTCATGCATTGAGGTGGATGTGAGAAGGATGAGAAGATCATCAAAGCAACAAGGAGCAATCAAAAGTGATACCTCCCTCTACGTGAATTAGCAAGGAGTTATAAGCTCACTCTCCAGGTTTGAATGCTTTGAAATTTCTGTAAGAATTTCTATTTTTGAGAATGATAACGAAGCATTAGGGGGCCAAGATTTTGGAGGGAAATCATATGTACGGAGAGTATGAGACATGTACTCTCACCTATAGTTAAGGATTCCCTCAAAATACACCAAAGATTAAGTTTTTGGCACCTCCAAAGTAGCCTAGTTCTATGATTTTTATACAAGTTTCAGGAGCTATTTTGGATAAATAGCCATTTCGGGAAGGGGAAAAGAGAAGGTATTTTTCATAGATTTATGAAAAAAACCATGTACACTTATAGTTTAGTGTATTGACTTCCATATACAATCAAGAAATCCATAAAATACCTCAGTTTGATGGGAGTTTGAAGCTCCACAAAACCCCCTTCCATCACAGTTTGATAAAAAATTCAGCACCTAAATTTGGGAAATTCCCATTTTTGAAGAGGGAAAAAGAGGTGCGATAAATATGGATGGATGGGAAAAAGTATATATACTGAGAATATGGTGTATGGAATTCTTAGGCGAATCATTAGATTCATCAAACTGATAAGTGAAGGAGGAATTTTACTTCCTCAAAGACCCCCTTCCCGCATTTTTTGGAAAATTTCAGAAATTAATCTTTTGCCAAACTCCACTTCTTGGAGTAAGAAAAAGATCATTTAGAGGCTTCCCATGGATTATTGTATATAATCCAAGAGAAATCCACATTTAGAGTGGATTAGAAGCTTGCTAAGAGCTCCCATTTAAGTTTTTGCATAAAAGCAAAATCTTGATTTAGGCCTCTTTTGGGGAGCGAATTAGCATGCACGAAGGGAGGATTTGGAAAGGTGAAACTAGGCCTAGGCATCTTCATATACCACTCTCTAAGATTATGGAGAGAATTTTAGGATTTGTATGATGAAAGAATGCTTTTCGGCACCCCAAAAATCACATTTTTTACACTTTTTCCAGCCCCTCCAACAGTCCACTAGTTTGGCATGTCCCACTTGGAATGGCCATATCTTGGGCTAGGAAACTCCAAATTGGACGTGCTATGGCTCGTTTCGAAGAGAACAAGGTCTACTTTTAGTTTATGAGAAAAAATTTTGGAAAGTAAAAATTTTTGCAGGTCTGAACAGGTCTGCAAAGTCTGAACAGATTTTGGCGATTACCTTCCGGGAGCCATATCTTTCAAACCGGGAAGGCGATTTGAGTAATTTCACTTCGACCTATTTGCACATGCTTTATATTTCAGTTTATGAACATTTGCAGGTCTAAAGAAGGATTACTAATGCATTTTTGAGCTAAAATTGCATTATTTTTGTAATCACCTGACCATGCTTTATGTTTTGAGGAGTGCTCCGATATTTTCGGACACTTCAAAGTGTATGTTAGGACCTGAGGAGGAAGGTGCAGAGGTCTTGAAGCTTATCGAGAGCGATTGGATGCATGCAATTCCAAAATCAGAATACTCAGGGACGTATATTTTATGCTTTTTGGCATTTTATTTATGTTATGGCATGTTCTGTATCTACATGCATGAATGGGATTGCATACATCAAGTGTTGATCATTGTTTAAGCTCTTAAAAGTATGGATCAACATGCAGGAAGTATACTTTTTGATTGTTTGCAGGAAAGAAGATTACAGAAACCATATGGCTATGCAACACCGGGAATGGTTGCTAGCAAATACTTTTGTGTTTTTGCAGGTCATGGAATCCATATATAAGTTTATGGCGTGCATGCCATGGGCCTGTCAAGCCCTATGTTTTTGGGTGGCCTGAGTGCCACTGAGTTATGGTTTAAATTTTTTGGGGATTCCATTTCCTGGGGAAATGTTGTCGAAATTTTTCCTACCGCATGGCGTTATATACGCACTTGCTTTTAGGTAAGAATGTTATGGCATCGTAACATGCCATTTCTGCAAACATCAATAAGTTTTAGACATGCTTATAAGCATGTATTTGATGGACTTAGGACCATCAGAGTATTATATATAAGGCAACTTCGGTAGTAGCACGATCCCTATACATAATCCTTATGGATTTAGACCATAGGATTGCTAACGGAAGGAGCTACACCTTCACCATTAGTAAAGTGCACAAGCAATCCTATAGGTTTTAGGAAGTTGCATACAGACACGGGAGATACATTTATGATAATCTCCAAGTTAGTCAAGAATTATTTATCTTCACAAGAGTCTCACAGTAGAATTAGGAGACTATGGGGTATCATGATCAATACCCAAAGAGTGACTAGTTTCACTCATGCACATCACTTGACCAAGTAGTGAAGCATTTTTGCTACACTACTAAGGAAACCAAATGGATGGGATCATAAAGATGGGTTTCATAAGATAGCATCGACGGATGCTTATGTGATTCGAGTGATGATTAGGAAGGTCATAGGCATGACACTAGCTCTATGGTATAGAGCATAGATCCCTTAGTCAGGAATAGTTGGGGTACCCAATACATACATATGTACCTTGGGATCTATAGAGAGGTACCTAGGCTTAGTCTTGGTACCTAGGAACAAGTTGGTTTGGAACAAAAGGGATATCCATTGTCACATTGTTGACTAGAACCAAACTAACTAGTTCAAAGACATGGGACTCATTTCAATCCACTGATATGATTTTAGTATATGGGATTCATTGGAGTCCACCTATATATTCCATTATATGGAATAGATGTCCGGTTTAGTGTAGGTATGACACCGTGAATTGGAAGAAGTTTTCACTGGTATGGGACGGTGGAAACTACTTCCCTTTGAGCACTCTTCTTCTATGGCCAGGGAGAAAAGGACTCATCATTCATGGCATCATGTCTCACTAGATCAGAGGAGAGCTCTTAGTAGACATCTCCTTAAGATTGGGAGTTATCTTTCACAGTATGGGAAGATTTATTCTTCCAGTAGAGAATGTGGTAGGTGATTTTATCACCATGGATATCACATACTCATGTTGTGCTTTCAGGAAGGATAATTCCATTAGGTTATTGGATCGTATAGATCCATGCACAGAGTATGGTTGGCAGAGATAGTTCTTCACTATGAATACACATATGTTTACGGTATCATGTCACATCATTGCTGACCATTTTAGTAGAGGGATTTGGCCCTTATTAGGAATTTATTTTCTCCACTCTTCACTACATACACCTTCATTAGTTAACGGAGATCTGTTCTCCATCTTCATAGGAATATGTGATGAGGGATTATGCATTAGTTATGGAAGAGAGGACTAAATAAATTCATGAGTTTCTCTTTTAAGGTAAGGAGAAAGTGGGAATCAGCTCAGAGATCCATGAGGGATCTTACTTTAGTTCAGTACTCTCACTTTAGTTCCTATACCTTGGGAGAGAAAGAAGGAAAGGAAAACATAATTTCTTCATAGGGAAAGAATAGAGTATGTTTTCCTTTAGAGAGAAGAGGTGTTTAGAAAACATCTCTTAGTTTATATTTCAGAAGGAATTCATTTCCTCTACTTTTCCATGTATTTTTCCTTCATATGGGAGTATGATTCTCCACTATTTTGGAAGGAAAAGTATGGAGAACTTATGTGCATGTTCTCACCTATGGATGAGTAGAGAAAATGGATTCAACAGAATCTCTTTCAAAGGGAAAGGGAAAGTGGAATAGGTTCCACCGCTAGAGCTCTTTTCCTTAGAAGAGATTGAATAGAGAGAGAGAGAGAGAGTTTCACTTTCTCACTTTTAGGTTGTCTAGATAGAAGTGGCACTCTTCTATCAAAGACAAGAGAGAGATCAGTTAGTCATGATGGTTAGATTGAGTCTCACTTGTAGACTCTAGAGAGAAGTAGTTATGTTTATTTCCAGTGAGGATCTTTGACTAGATGAGATGATCTAGTTATTGACATTAGTTAGACTGGGAGTAGATTGATGATACTTCTCTTTTGAGTTTCCAGGAGATAGGGATATATCTAACCTATTATGGTACCAAACTCTTAGTTGGTGTTACATCATGAGTATGATGAGTAAACATCAGTTAGGAGCATAGGTACTTAGGGATTATCTGAATCTCAAAAGGGAATGCTTTTGCATTCATATGGCAAACTATAGGGAAGAGAAATATTAAAGTTTGCACTAGTGCCAATAGATGCTCTTCCAATAGAACGTAGTCCAATGGTAAAGGATGCCAAACCACAGACTTCTTGGTTGGTGAAATGTAGAGATTGCATTTTACCACCGTGAGTTAGATGATGGATTTGCATAGTTCACAAGGTAGTTTAGACAAAACTACTACTTGTGATTACACTCAAGGTTAGGAAGACCTAGAGTGGTATAAGGGCAATCTATCATTTAGTCTTAGATGGGTTTGGAGTCACTTGTTATGGGACTTTGTTCTATACTTCAGAGGATTTTATGGTTTATTATCTCCACTATGATACGGTCAAGCTTATAAGTTTGGCACTTTACACTTTCTTTTCATATTATTACTCCATAGAGGATACATCATATGGACTTATCTCATTTGGATGATGTAGTATGTTATGGGAGTGATAGTATGGAGGTGAAGTGTACAGGGCAGATAGTAGGCACCACTCAGACGGTTTCCCATCCTTGAGATGATCTCATATGAGACTTCTTAAGGGGAAGGATACGGGGAAACAACACACAGAGATGACCATGTACATAGAGTGCATGGGGTTCAGGGGAGTCCGAGCACTTTCTTCTACCATTACGGACATTTCATTTATATTTTCGAGGACGAAAATATTTTCAAGGGGAAGGAAATGTCATATTATGGATGTATATCCTCTTGGATGAGGTGGCACTTGTGCCACCTGGCATCTAATTGGAGAAAGGTAGAAGTGACTAAGAAGAGAGAAGTCTTAATTCTCATAATAATGTGAGACTTCAAGAGCAGCTCGGCGGCTGGGAGGAAATGAACGCGTTATCTCTGTGTGTGTGTGCTCGCGGATGCAAATCGAGGCAAAAGAACATCATCACAAATCTCCTTTGACTGCATCAGTTTCAGCCTTTGCAAGTTTGCATGTCCAATTCGTTTGTGCCATATCTCTATATCTGCAATAACTCCTGCACCTTTCGCAAACATGGCTGCATTCATTTCAGGAATCTTCACATTTAAGGTGAACATCCTACCCACTTTGTTTCCTTTGGCAACCAATCGTCCATCTTGCTTGTACTCTTCTACATATAATCCATCAGCATTGAACCTGACTTGTAATCCCTGGTCAACCATTTGTCCAACAGAAACCAGATTCTTCGTTATATTTAGAACATGCAGCACATCAGCGAGATGTTTTACCTTTCCATCCTCCATAGACAATGCTATGTTTCCTGTATGCTCAATAGGATGCGATGTGTCATCACCTGTTTCAACATATCTAGGAACTGGCATTTTTTGCAAACTACTAAACCATTCTGCATGACTGGTCATGTGATTTGAAGCACCTGAATCAACATACCAGACATTATCATTCGATTTTGAAACACCAGCAGACATCGTATTCATCATGTGATGTTGAACCATAAACAGCTTCTCAGAATCATCTGCACTTGTGGATGCATAGTTGTTTTGTTGCCTTCTGTTATTTTGACTCTTTAACCTGCAATGACGTTCAAAGTGTCCAGGTTTACCACAATTCCAGCATCCTTTACTATCATTACTTGAATCATTTCTTTGGAAATTTCTGCGACCTCTTTGGCTCCCCCTGCCTCGAAATTGTCCTCTTCCTCCTGCATGATTCTGTTGTTGACCTTGGTCTTGGTTACTGTTTCCTCTTCCACTTCCAAAACCTCTACCTCTGCCTCTTCCTCTGCCAGAGTAGAATACCTGCTCAGAACTGGGCTTTCCTTGGGAGTTTGAATCCTCACCAAGATTCTTTTCTTCAATGATCAGCATAGAGACCAAATCAGCAAAATTCGGAATATTTTCCCTGGTATGTATAGAAGTTCTGAACTACTTATATGCAGCTCCTAAACCACGAAGGCACACTTCCACCTTATCATCATCATCATCTACATTCACGCCAATAGATGCAAGTGACTCACATATGCTTTTGATTTTTAGAGTGTAGTCACTTACCGACATGCTCTTTTTCTCCAATGTATGCAGCTCGTTCTTGAGTTGCAATTTCCGTGCCTTTGTATTGGTCTTGTACAAAGTGACCAAACTGTTCCGAGCCTCTTTTGGAGTCTTGGCATCCTGTATGTGTCCAATCATGCTATCCTGTATGCTAACAGATAGCCAATACATTACCTTTCGTGCTCCTTGATTCCATTCCTCATATGCTCTTAACTGTTCTGCAGTCCGATTCCTTTCTGGTAACTACGGAGCATTTTCATTCTCTCCTTCGATGTACTTCCAGTAGCCTTTTCCCATCAGGAAATTTGTCATTCTGAATCTCCAAGCATGGAAGTTGTTCTTGTCCAGCTTATCGCTCATAAGCTGACTCATTCCATCTGCGTTTGCCATTTCTGCAACAATTCACAACACCGCAACACACTACAAGCAGCATTTCTGCTTGAACACTGTCGCACTATGACGTGACAGTTCGATCTCAGAAAAACATTGTTTTCGTGTATCAACAGTACACGGAATCGCTTGAAATTCTGAATCTGGAATATATGAGTGTCGCCGAACACAACGCAAGTTACAGTTTCTGAAACTGACCTAGTTTTTCTGTGGGCCCCACATTGCGGGCTCGAAGCGGAGGTCGAGATGGCTCCGAAACTTCGATCTGACAAAAACAAGTAACCCTAAAGGGCTAACTCTCGAAAATATTTTGAGGTCTTCTACCTTCACGGCGATTTTCGTAGCAAACGGAGGCCGTTTGTGAAATCGCGTTTTCTCCACGCCTTGCCGCGTAGTCTTCACTGTCGCCTTCTCCACGAGCTCTCTACAGCCACGCGGGCTCTGATACCATGTCACGAGGAAGGAGATAAGGAAGAGAGCTCACACACACACTCTCACTCTCAAGGAGAAGCACACACATAGATTGAGGCAAGGAAGAATGATCTTCTTCTTCTTCTTCTATTACATAAAAGGAATGTACAAGAATGACCTAAAAACAAGAATTCAACTAGTGCAATATATAAAGACCAGTACATAAGGAAAAACCTAATGTCCGCGAATGAGTGAGCTGGCAAGAAACAAATGTGCCATCACTCTCAGTAGATAAATCTAATAAAGCTCAATGAAGTATCCCTGACATATACCGGCGTGACCACTATACATGTCAGAGAAACGAAAAACTGGTACGTGTCATCCTGGATCATCACATGTTGAGCTTGATATCTCAACACAATGCACCTGCAACATTCCAAAGGCTCATGTATCATGTCTTCAAAGAGTTCTTACGAAAGAACTTAGAAGTATATGTGGACGATTTATGTGCTCATTCCCAAGAAAGAAGATACCACATCCCTGAGCTCAGACAAATCTTCAACAAGTGTAGAGGATATCGAGTGTGCCTGAACCTAGAAAAGTGTGTATTCATGGTACATCTAGGTAAAGATCTTAGGTCATATTGTTTCTAAGAATAGAATATCAACACATGAGGACAAAGTAAGAGCCATAGCAGAGTTGTCTAGGCCAAGGAACGTTAAAGAGGTACAAGCCTTTATGGGCCATTGTGGATATTACTATAGATTTATCCACATGTATGAGATCATAGTTAAACCTCTTTACACTCTACAAACAAATTTTGAGTGGAATGATAAATGTGAAAACTCCTTCAATGAGTTGAAGAGACGTTTGTGCACAACACCAATATTGACAACCCGTGATTGGAATAAACCATTCCATGTCCATGTAGATGCATCCAATCATGCAATATGATGTGTGCTAGCACAACCCACAAGTGAAGCAAATTTAGATTTGCCCATATCATATGCTAGTAGACAGCTAAATGCAACTGAACAAAACTACACAACAACTGAAAGAGAAGGTTTAGGCATGGTATATGCCGTGAAGAAGTAGACACTATCTATTGGCCAACAAGTTCAATTTTTTCATTGATGTGGTTGTTAGAAAGGGTAGGACCCACCTCCGTGCGGATCACCTTTCTCGCATCACTTCAGGAGAGTCACCACAAGGAGTTTCTGATGAACTACATGATGCTTATCTGTTCAATTTACAAGTAGTTCCTACGTGGGCAAATAAGTCGATGCTTGTCTTAACCTTCAGACCCGCAAATAACAATGTGAGAACAAACAAAGAAGAAATTGTAAAATCACAAAGATATCAAATATTGGCAGGAAGCATGTACAAACAAGATATAGAGGGTGTACTAGATTGTTGTGACGAGGATGATGAACATGGTAGTTGGTTGCAACAAGCTCATGAAGGATTGCTAGGAAATCACTATTCTAAATAGCAAACCTTGCAGAATCTAAAATGTTTAGGAGTGTATTGGCCTAGTATGGATAAAGAAATACATGAGTGGATTAAGAATTTTCCAGTGTGCCAGGAGAGACCCCCAGTGGAGTATGCTACCCTTTATCACATGTCAATAATTCCAGAATGAAGTGCTCCATTGGTAGAATTTATGAAATCAAGAACACTTTTCAATGAGGCTAGCCTAGCAAGAAAACTAAGCATGGAGCAAGAGACTCAGGACCGCCTTAGTAGGAGACAACCTATGTCAAAGAGGAAAAGATGGTTACTTAAGATTGTGCGTTCACGAATCAAACTATTTGAAAGTCTTAGAAACGGCACACAGTGGGGTTGTAGGTGGACACTTCGGTCCTGATCAAGTAATTAAGACCATTCTATTTGTAGGAGTATGGTGGTCCACTCTTCATATGGATGCACATACCTATGTGAAGAAATGCGACATATGTCAATGTGCACAATATCCGATCAAAAAAGACAAGATGCCTTTGAGGCCAATGATGGGAGGACGTGCATTCTCAAAGTGGGGCATAGACTTTGTAGGTCCTATTAACCCCCCAGCTAGAAACTCCCATGCAGAGTACATTATTGTAGCCACAGGTTACCTTACAAAGTGGGTAGAAGTCAAAGCCACTATAAAGAATGATGCTCAGACAACGGCCAAGTTCTTATTTGAGAATGTGTTCACCAGATACGGGTTACCAATAGAGTTAGTAAGTGATAGCGGTACACACTTCTTGAATGAAGTTATTGAAAACCTTCTCCAAGAATTCTTGGTGATTCATAAGAAGTCCGCCCCTATCATCCACAAGAAAATGGACAAGCCAAGAGCACAAATAAGATCCTATGTAATGTATTGATAAAACTGGTAAACAATAAATGCTCTGATTGGGATAAAAAGCTACATCATGTTGTTTGGGCTTATAGAGTTGCCTACAAAATGGTACTCAATGCCACCCCATTTCAGATGGTCTTCGAACAGAATATTGTGCTACCATTGTACTTCCCAAGGCACATATTTTCTTCAACCCATGCACGAACAAGCTTACCCATCGTTCATTATGGGACATAATTACTTGGCATTATAACTACGCAACCCATAGTTGAAAGATCCAGAGGACGTTAGGGTTACAATATTAATACCTATGAAGAAAGTCACCAATGACAACTGCCCAAAATCACCATCGACAATCTCTTTTGAGCAGCTAGTAGTTTTTGGAGGCTCCAATGACACATTCATGCTGGAATCTAGAGAAGATGTACATACCAAGGGACTGTCAACTTGCAAAGGCTCGCAGTGGCAAATGCAAAACCGAACAACCGACTCTGCTATGTTCGGAAGATTGAGGGCTCTTGTTCATACAGGATGGATGCTACCTCTCAAAGCGCTACATGGAAAAACCACTCCAACAAGGGTCTGTCAGAGACGACATACCCGAGGGGGGAGTGTTAGCACTCAAGGTCAAAAATGAGGCGCAAGAACATGTCAAAGAAGTGGACACACAAGAAGAAGGAGAAATTACGAATCTCCAAGAAGTATATGTCAAATTTTTTAGAAGAAATCCCTATAAAAATAGTGTTTTTCATCACTAAAAACCATTGTAAATATCATTTCACGTTTTTGTAACTCCATTTTTTTCAATCCAAGGAGACCTTGATCTTGAGGAGTATTAGCAATATCTATCTACCAATTTTCATAATTTTTAAACTTTTTTGAGCCCTCAAATAAGCCCTAGAACCTAATTTTTAACTAGGTCGGACACTAGGTATGGAGAGGGCCAAAACTAGTCAAAAAACTATAAAAAGAGCTACAAAGCTCATTTTTGGGGTTAGCTTGTTGTAGATTTGAGCTTTTGTATGAGAACTCTTTTGTAATCAAAGCTTTCCATTGTTCCTCTCTTTGCTTTTACCATGTGTGTGTGTGTGTGTGTGCATGCTTGTGTGCTTTCACTCACGCACTTGTGCCTTCACTCGCTCATGGTCTTCATACTAGTCCCCATGTCTCCACAGATTGACAAGTAAAGGAGGTGATACTCATGCTTGAGCTACAATATCCTTAATATACTTCTTCTCAGTAAGATACATTCCCTTCTTTGTATACACCACTTCCAATCCAAGGAAGTAAGTGAGTTGTGCTAGGTCACTGATCTTGAATACCTCCTTCATTTGTAGCTTAATCCTTCAAATACCTTCAGCATCATTACCTACGTTTATGATCTCATATACATATAAACAAAGTTATATGACTTCTGTTGGAGTTAGACATCTGCGAAAGCACGCGAACAGCACAAGGAAGAAGAAGAAGCTTGGAGCACAACACACAATACTGAATGTATTACTAGAGAATGTACAAAGATAAGTAGCCCATTAGGGCAATAGGCATATATACAAGCCGGGGGAAAAAAACCTCTTAAAGAGGGAAAAAAGTGCCCTCGTGGTCCTAGTGTGTTCACACACATAACTACCTAAATATATCAACAAATCCCCTTTGGGAGTGATGCGATGAACAAGGAGTTGGCACTCATGTATAAGGAGGAGCCAAGCTATGTGGAAATCACTCCACAAAAGGAAGTAAGCCCAAAGCTTTGCGGAAAGCTTCAAACTTCTCCCTAGGCAGAGCCTTCGTGAAAAGGTCTGCAATGTTCTCCTGCATGGGCACATATGCCAAGTGTTAAACGCGGGTCAGAGACGCGTTTAAACATATATCAGGTTCTTGGGAGTGGAAGGGGTTTGTTAAACAGAGGCCCTATACTTGATTTTCCCAAATCAACTCACTCACATGATCGTGATCTAACATTAAAAATCTTTGTCAATACAAATTACTTATCAAGACTCTGGTTACACTCTCACGATCTTACTATCTGTAGTCAGACTCTTCCAAAATCTACCGATGACAATCCAGTTGATGTGTTCTCAACAGACAGCGGCGAAACTATCATTACCGTAATACAGAATCACTTGGTCTAACTTAAGAGCTGATCCAAACACAATCACTGTAAACAACAGAGACAATAACAGTAACTCAATCTGTACCGTACCGGTGCAGATAACCAAACAAAACAGAAAGACACAGAATAACTCAGAGTTCTCAAACACACCACGGAAACTACACAGATATCATCAACCAGACGAACAGTCTGGCGACTCCTCTGAGTGTCACCGAAGCGTCTTTTTTCATTGATTTATATAAAGGTTATAACATCAATCAAGGTTGCAACATCTACGGAACGACCTTTCGGTTTGTTAAGAGTCAGATTTTACAATTGCCAATCCGGCGGCTTACACTGGCACGCACGGTGGACTTGAACCCGCAGGTATACAAAAATTACGGTTCATCTACTATTCCTTCTAAATACATAGTTCTGGCTAATCTAAATGTTCGGGAAATTTTCTTTTTCAATGTCTCTAACATCAGTTTCAAAATATCTGGTTCTACGAGCTGAGCATCTGTTCATACTGAGCTTAACGAAATAACTTGGCTTATTAAACTTTCTGCCTGGGTCTGCAGAAAAGCTTCCTGTAAATAAAATTCATTCCCCAAAGCTGCATCCCGACTGACTTTCATATCAGCAATTTGCTTATCAACTTTGGAGAGTCTTTCTGTGCATCCAGCTGATTCTCTCTTCTTTCTATCTTCTGATTCTGAAATTGGATTGTTCGATGAAAAGCATCACGCTCTCTTCTGATCCCTGTTATCTCTTTCTATAATTGAGCTTCCATGGTCAATTTGTGTTTAAGAATATTGTTTACTTCAGATAAATCAAACTTGCTTCTCTGGAGTTCTTCATTAGTCTTCTTAACCAAATCGTTCATCTCTTGTCCTTTCTGTACTGCTTCATTCAGTTGTGCTCTAGTCTCTTCTAAAAGATTGCCCAGAGCTATACGTGCATCCTCTTTATCTTGGACTAACTCCTTCAACTGAACTAGTTCGGCATCATCAACACTTAATAATTCTTCTTTTTCTTGGACTTCTGCCAGTGCCGCATCTCGTTGACTGGTAACTGCTTCCTATTCGGCAAGTCTGGCTTGGAGCTGGTTAATATGGAAGTGTAGATGATGATTTACAAATAATTCCAAAATTTCTTTACAGAATATACTAAGCCAAGGCATTCTCTTTCAGTTACTGAATAATTCTTTTCTGTCGGAGCAAGCCATCGACTTGCATAATAAACTGGCCAAAACCACTTATCAGTTTGTTGCATTAAGACACTTCCAATGGCTATATCTGATGCGTCTACAAAAACATGAAATGGACGTTCCCAATCAGGAGGTTGTAGAATTGGAACCTGCGTTAATAAGCCTTTTAGACGATCAAATGTTGTTTGACATTCTTGAGTCCAAGAAAACTGTCGAGGAGTACTGGTTATTAATCTATTGAGGGGTATTGCCAAATGAGCAAGCCACCGTAAATGTCGACCATGCCACCTGACTTGACCCATGAATCTCATTACTTCTTTCGGTGTAGTAGGCATAGGTGCTTCTAACAGAGCTGCAATTTTATCAGGATCGACTTGTATGCCTTGTGCAGACACAATATGGCCAAGCAGCTTACCACATGAAACCGCAAACACAGACTTGTTTGGGTTCACGCAGAGTCTGTATTCACGACACTTCTCAAAGCAACACCGTAAATGATACAGGTGTGCTACCATCTTACCAAATAAAGAGAAATCATCTAGATATACTTGCATGAAAGAAGTAAGATAGGGGGAGAAGATTTCCTGCATACATCGTTGAAAAGTACTAGGAGCATTTCTTAATCCAAACCACATGACTGTACAAGCAAAGACACCCCAGTTGGTAATGAAAGTTGTTTTCGATATGTCTTGTTCAGCCATTCTGACTTGATTATACCCACTGTAACCATCCAAAAAGGAGTACATTTCATGTCATGGTACTCTGTCTAGCATTGTATCAAGGAATGGAAAAGGAAACGGATCAGGCACCGTGGCTGCATTCAGTTTTCGGTAATCCACACATATTCAGAGTTGCTTATTTTTCTTGGGAACAATAACAATTGGAGATATCCACTCAGCATGTTCTATTGGAACGATGAATCCGACTTGTAATAACCTATCAAGCTTTGCCTTTACATGTGCTGCATAGTTAGGATTCATCCTGTAGCTGGGTTGTTTAATTGGTTTTGCCTCCAGTTTAAGTATGACCCAATGTTGATATATATGAGGGTCCAAACCCTTCATGTTACGGTAATCCCATGCAAAAACATCAGAGAACTCATGAAGAAGCTGGATCAAATCTACTTGAAACACTTCAGACAACCCTTCTTTTATCTTGACAGGTCGCGGATTTACTTCATCTCCTAAATTATGAGTTATCAACTGATCTTCAGGAACATAGAGTTGACGAGGGTTTCTGGAATCATTGACTGACTGCAAAAGTTGTTGTATAGTAGCTTCATCCTTAGCAGCAGTATCCTCTGTCTCTACTTCTTCGGTCACAGGCATCACCGCACAAACTGTCGGATTCCCATTATCTACAACAGATTGTAAGTCGACAGTTCCCAAGGAAATCAAATCAATGTTATTCTTTAAAAATTCTTCTTCTTCATCATCGGATAACCCATCTAGCATATGGACCGGTTCTGCTACATATGGTCTAGCATGTAGTTCACAGGGCTGAATAGCATCTAATTTTACAACATATTTTCGGTTATTGTCTTTGAAAGTGAGTTCCTGTGCAGACCAATCTTGTATAACCTTGGCTTGTTTCAACCAAGGACGGCCGAAAAGAAGATTATAATCAAGACTAGACTCCGGTATTTCTAAAATTATGAAAGTCATCTTAAAAGTTGTACCGTGCAAAGTGATTGGAACATTCCGTACAAGTCCTACTGGGTGGACTCTGGATTGGTCGGCCATTCTAACAAAAAACTGGACAGGTTCAATTTCGGTCCAGCCTAACTTTTTACAAAGTGCTGCAGTAGCTATGTTTACACCAGATCCACCATCAATTAGTACTTGAGTAATCTTATGATTTTTGTACCATACCGTAATTAAAGGGACCGAATGATCCACCGTAGAGTCAGTTTCCGATTGAACTGTCGTTGTTGCTAGAATGCAGGAAGACGAAGAACTGAACTGCTGCTGAAATTGTTGTCGAACTCCTGGTAGAGAAAGAGACTATACCTCAATCCCCCTCAAGTGCATATAGTGGGGATTCACGCTTTAATTATCAATCCGATGAGTATCAAAAATATGGAGGAGGATTTCTATAAAAAAAAAAAAAAAAAAAAAAAACATATGGATACTAATTCATACTCCATATTGAGTGCAGATGGCTTCCACTGATTCCGAAGCAACACAGCAAGAAGAGGTGCAACTTCTTCCAATGGAATCAGTAACCAAAGCAAGAGGTCACTGGTTCAGGGACGATCAGCCAGTGTCCGACCTAATTTTCATGGCTACGATCACAATCATGGATACACACCATTACTTTCCTATCATGTCCCAAGATTTCAAGACTATAATACAAGGATTACCTCATATTGAGGACGTGTGGACACAAGCAGGCATAGAGTCATTCTTAAAGATCCCCATATATGTACCAGATTTTCAGAGGTGTACACAGGTAATGAACACCATGCAGCCTGCTGGAACAAAAATCTCCGTCCCAGAAGCACAAGTATTAGACAAAGTCGGGCAATGGAAGACCATACAGTTCACACATGAATTAATTAATAAAGCGTTTGGATGGAATCAAGCAGGGATTACTTGTGTGAAGGAAGAATGCCATGACCCGAAGAAGAGGTCATTCCTGGAAATCAATCGAATTGACATAGAGGATGATGTACGACTGGTGCATCAACACTTTTGTTTTCCAAGTATGCACAGGTACACCGCACCTCAAAAGATAGTCGTCCAACTACTGTCACATGCCATGAGACAAATAGGCAATAAAGTGAATCTCACTGGCTATGTACAAGAGCGCTTGTTTGAAGCCCAAAAGAAATGGGGGCAGAAGAAATTTTTGAATGGGAGTTCAGCGCTGACATTGCTCATATATGAAGCTTTGGACATGAAGAATTGTTTAAGGGAGATGCCAACCTCAGAAGGACTAGCTACATATGTGAAATCTGCCTCAGTTCCCAAGAAGAAGAAAAGTACTACAGGTGTGGAAGAGGCAGGAACTAGCTCGCAGCCAAGAATGAGAGGCACCAAACGACTAAGAGAAGTCAAGACAGAGGAAGAAGGAATACCTATGAAAAAAAGAGTACATGTACTTCCAAAGGTGACACTTACAGGACAGAAGCAAATCACGGAGGAAGAGTTGACCAAAGCACTTGAAGAAACGCACAAATATACGGAAGGACAAGTCAACTTACCTGTGCAAGGTCATCACTATCAGCAGTCACTACAAGAGCCGAAAACAAAAAGAAGACTCACTAAGGTCCACCGATACCGTGAAATCGGGTTAGACAACTCGAGCTCATCTACTCAAGACAAAGAAGAAAAGGACACATCATTGTTGGATGTGGAAATTCAAAGCGAATCAAAAGATGATGGGCAATGGAACGAACTCAATGAAGTGAATTATGATGAAGAACCAGAATGCCCCAAACCGATAGATCAAGATATGAAAATGAAGCAGAAGACCACAAGCACAAAAATAGATGAGGAGATTGCGGAAAAGGAAAATGAAGATCAAGATGTAGAAACGGAAGAGCCATTCACGCCTATCAGGGTTGTAGCAGAACCTTCCCCACTGGATGTCACTTTTCAGGGGAGTGCTACTAAGAAGAAGAAAGCAAAAGGTGATGATGAGGAACAAAAGATACAACTACAAGTTAGACAGCCACACAACGAGACACTCCAGGTGGCAGAAGGCAAAGATGTGCACACGGGAGAGACACCAGCAATAGCAAAGACATGGCTAAATGTAGACATCGCTCAGCTCAAGCCTGTTGTGCAAGATATGATTAGAACAGCTCTGGATACACAACAGCTGATGCTTGATGCTGATGAAGATTATGACCAAGCCATGCAAGAAAAGAAAGACCTTGAAAGAGCAGGCAAAGAGCTTTCTGAAGAACTATCTAAGGTGCGAGAACAAGCTCTGACAAAAGACATGGAACTTCAAGAAGTCAAAACACAAAACAGTATGCTAGAAACAGAGCAGACAAAATTGACGGACCAAGTCGTGGAACTAACAAAGAAATTAGAGATGAGTGAGACTGAGAAGACACGACTTCAAACACGCAGCAAAATCTTAGAGTCTCAGCTCAAGGCCAGTATGGAAGAAGCTGACAACATGCGACACAGAAATAAAGAGCTGATGACAGCTCTCATTAGTGATCAGCCACTGGCAATAACTGATGACCCACAAAGAAATATAAAAGACCTGGAAGATCAGATCACAAAATTACAAGATCAGCTCAGACAGGAGCAAGAAGTCATAACGGATTGGGAAAAGAGATATATGGAGGATACCGCAGCCCTCAGAATGAAATGGAAAAAAGCAGAAAATAACTACCTGCGACAGTGCAAGGAAGATACAGAACAAATGAACATTGTGGCCCAGGAATTAATGAAACATCAAGCAACGATTGCTAAGGCCGAAGAGGAAAACAAGCAAAAAGATGATCTAATCAAAGAGCTTCAGGAGAAATTAAAGCAGCAAGCACAGCAGGGGACACCAGTAGTTCCGCTAGGGACCTCGGCTACTGTGGAGGAAGAGGTATGCCCTCTCTCTCCCCCCTTGTATAATTCACCAATAAGGGAGGAAAAGGAGGTTCCATTAGAACCTAACACACACAAACTTGCAGAGCTGAGCAGGACAGAAAGGGCACTACTGGTGTCCCAGCTTACGGCTGAATTCGAAGATCAAGTCATCAATCTAATGAAAGAGGCTAAAATCGACAGCAAACAACTGGAACAAATACTCAGGCCATTCAATGTACCATACGGGCTGTTGAAGGAACAAACCAGGCAGTATATAAAACATGCTACAAATAAGGAACCTGATCACAATCTCCAATTTCGGTATGATACTTTTAAATATACTCAAGTAGAGTTTGAGGAGGCAAATCCAATTTGGAGAAGAAAGCTCTTGGAAAAGCACCCTACGCTACGGGTACAGTGGGAAGCATCACCGTATGAGCTTCAAGTAAATCCATCCTTTTGCCCACTACCCCGTCGAAGAGCATGGACGCAATTTTGGGAAGGCCAGCGGCAAGGTAGTATTAATAACCAATGGCTTAATTACCCGCTATTACCTAGTCCACCACACAACTACCTACCGACAGAGGAATACATGGTCAAAACCATGGAATTTTGGCTTGCAAGATATGCTACCGTTCCAGATCTAGCAGTAAAAATGACGAATAAAATATTTAGCATGCTCCTGACAGTAATTAAAGTGTTCCAACATGCACAGTATACTTTTTTGAATTTCATCGGCATTACGCAGGGCTCGGAGGCCTTAATTTTTTATTTATCTACTATTCCAAGCCGGTTAACAATTATGGCTTATTTTTCTCGCCTCATGTTTCTACCATCGACATACATGCAGACATTTGAAGAAGCATTCTTCACGGGCTTCTTCGAAATGGATTCAGAGATCTTTATAAAAATGACCTCCAATTTGAATGCACGACTGGTGGCCTACGAGATAAGTTTCTTTGCGGACCATAGACAGGCACCAGAGGATGGAGTAAAGTCTTGACAATGGAAGGAGTTCATGTTATGTAATGCTAATCTGCTAAATCAAAGAGAGCAACAGGTAATTCAAACCTATACTCGTCGCCACAAAAAGCCTGTCGGGGACGACAGAGTTCAGGAGGGGGGCAGTGTCGAGGGCGAGATGAGTAAAAAGAGGAAAAAAAGGAAACAACACAAGAAACAGCTTCACTAAAAGGCAAATTTGAAGATACATCTCTGCAGGAAGCCCCGCAGGGGCGCACACACCAAGGAAAAGCACGCAGCTGGAAGAAGGAATCAGGGCCAACATGTATCACCTATGTGGATGCTTCAACCTCTTGAGTTGCAGAGGTTTCAGATCAAGGCTTACGAGCTACATCCGCATATGTGCACTAATGGCGTGCGTGGCAAACCAAATCAACCAGGTCCAATGTGTGTAACCAGGACAAATCAGAGCGCCTCTAAAACGTAATGCAAGATCAAGAATCAGACAATACTGACCACAGGGCGCGTGCGCGAAGCAAAGTCTGTCAAGGGACGACAGAGGCGAAGAGGGGGAGAGTGTTGCAGAGCTAAAGAGCGCACAAAGCAGAGAAAAAAGACGGGCCCCAAAATTTTTCCGATTTGGACCACATATTTTTGTAACATATTCATTTTTGTAATATATTTCCCTTTGTAAAGGCACTAGAGGAGTCCTCTAGATGCATTCCCACAGAAGAATAGAAACTTACCCATGTAAAATAGTAGGAAATTAGCTTTTAGTGAATAAAGTGCCGGTCATTTGTGTGAAAGGACCATTTTTAGGGCACTAGTATATAAGTCAAATGTGACTCTTTGTAAAGGACTTTTTGCCATTGTGAGAAGAGAGAGCACAGAAATTCGAATTTGTGTCTTCTTCCCTCTTCATCTTCTTCTTCGTGAGCTTGTATGCATGTGTAGTGCTTGGAAAGAGTGCTTGTGAGTGTTGTCTATCCTTGAGAGTGTTTCTTTGCTGTAGGAAAGGTGTGTGCGAGGTGTAGGAAGTGCTGAAGAGTAGGAAAGTATTTTCGCGATTCAGTATTTCTGTCATAACTTGAAGTAGGAGCGTTGGAATTGAGTGAAACCACTGCCATTGGATGCGTCTTCTCGAGAGCTTCGAAACGCATATGCTATTCGCTATGTTTGGAGCTCGGAGCTAGGAGAAAAGTCCAAAATACTGACGGCTGCTGCACCAAGTATCGTTTCATCTTGACCTACAGTTGAAGCTTGTTAGGATAAGTACTTACCTCATTTTCATTCTTGAGTACCTTATGTGCATTGACCATTATGTGATTGCATGTCTTCATACACTCGGCTAGGTTTGCATACTCTTTGGATTGATAATTAAAAGCGTGTATCTCCACTATATGCACTTGTGAGGGGATTGAGGTATAGTCTCTTTCTCCGCAAGTCCCTAAGTTGAAGCTTAGGTCAACAGTGGGTTTGTTGGCTTTGCCAGCCCACCACTTCTTGAAGAAAATTTGTAAATTTTTCCTTTGTATTTCTTCCTCGTATCTCAGCAGCGCTCTGATTTTTCGAAGACCTTTCTGGAATTGAGATTTTCCTTTGTTCACTTCCTCCTCGAGCCTCTAGAGTCTATGATATAGAGCTTCTCTACGAGTCCGCCGCACAGTCTCGAACATCTTCCTGGATCTAATCATGATCTTTCGCGACTTATCAACCGCTCTTCTCCAGCACTTGGCTGGGGACAAGCCGGAGGCGAACACCTCCTTCCACACATCAGCAATTTCTTGATGGACGGAGGGGAGAGAGAAGGAGGGTGCGCTAGCGTGGAACCAAGGAGCCTGAAGGATCTTCGTGGAAGGTTGGAAAGTGATAACGATCGGGTAGTGATCAAAGAGCTTGATCTTGTTCTGCCCAGTAAAGGTGCACTCAATTTGCTATCCTGTAAAGTTTGTTTCAGCCACTTTGGCATAGTTTGTGCAGACTTGATAGACATTTGTTCATTACATAATACATCATCAACATGTAAATCATGCGTGGGCTGAATTTCATTCATATTTTGACGAAAATGTTCATCCATATGTGGCTAGAAATTTCCAACAGTTTTGATAATTTTTTGCTGAAAATTTTCAGCCATGTTTGGGTGGAAATTCTCTGCATTTATAGCCTTATTTGGTTGGATTTTTCAGCCCTTTGAGCCTCACTTGGCTGATCTACACGGCCATAGTCAAGTGCACCATTTTGGAACAAAGGCATGAGTGTATCGAACACATCTTTTGATCTAACTGTTGGCTGTTTTTTGCATTCAAGTAGAGGAAAAATTGAATTTTTAGCAAATATCACATCTTGACTCACAATAATTGTGTTTGCCAATGGATGGTACAAATGATATCCCTTACTTTCAGCACTATAACCAACAAATATACATTTCTTTGTCTTGTCATCAAGTTTGTGATGTTGTTGTGATGGTACAAGCGCATATGCCAGACAACCAAACACAAGCATATGACTAACCATAGGCTTATGACCATTCCAAGCCTCATAAGGAGTGATGACTCTCAATGCTTTTGTAGGGAAGAAATTCAACACATAGTTTGCACACATGACCGCTTCCATCCAAAACTTATCAGGAAGATGCTTTCCTTTAACCATACATCATGCCATTTCAAGTAGAGTTCTATTTTTACGCTCAACAAAACCATTTTGTTGAGGTGAATATGGCACCATACATTGATGTGAGATACCTCTTTCACAAAGAAAAGCACTAAACTCATGTGACATGTATTCACCACCATGATCTATGCATAGAGTCAAAAGCTTGTTTGAAAAAAAAATTCAGTCATAGCTAAAAATGCTTTGAAGTAAGAAAATACCTCATTCTTTGCTTTCATATGATATACCCATGTATGGTGAGTGGCATCATCAATGAAGGTAACAAAATATACATGCTTCCCAAACGATGGAGTCTTGACAGAACCACATACATCACTATGAACAAGCGGCAATTTTCTTCTAGTGTGTGTATGACTATCTTTTGAAAAAGAAGCACGATGCATTTTTCCAAGAATGCAACCTTCACATGCATGCCTTTCAATGGACTCAAGTGTTGGAAAACCAATAGCCATGTCTTTCTTTAGCAAATAAAGCAAACTATTGAAGTTCAAGTGACCAAAACGAGCATGCCAAAGCTTCAATTTAGCCATGGAAGAAGTACGAGAAACCAAGGCATTTGAGGCAGCCCTCTTATTTGTATCCATGCGATGCAAACCATTACATAATGTACCCGAAATCATGATAACATCACCATTGCTAAAATCATGAACCATACACTTATCATCAACAAAGTGTACATGAAGTCTAGCTTTGGCAATCAACAAAACTAAAATTAAGTTCTTCTTGATAGCAAGTACATACAATACATTTTTCAAGAGAATCACACCTCCATTTTCAAATGTAAGCTCAATTCTCCTATTCCAATGATAGGATAAGAGGCATTGTTTCCACACACCACATGTTCTCCTTTGGGTGCATCTTTCAAAGATGCAAAAAACCTTTTGCATGAAGTTATGTGCTTTGAAGCACCACTATCAAAGAACCAATCCGAATCAGCCTCACTCACAACCATACATTTACACATGCCCAAAAATCTTGAGCTATTTTAGCTTCATCATTCGTTGCATTTGTTTCAAGTGTATGTGTAACCTTGCGCAACAGTGTTGGAAAGTCTTCTTCTAAATCATATGGTAGCTTGATCTTCTTGCAATCATCTTCAAACCATCATTTGTTTCCATCAAACACTACATCTGGACCAAATAGGAAGCCTTTGGTGCTAGGGTTATATATCTTCTCCTTCTTGATAATTCAAATGACCTTTGTTTAAAACAAAATATCATTTTCATTGCTTGTATGTTTTCTACTTTTGATAATTCAAGTGTGAAAGTAACATCGAGATTGTTTTCAAAAGAGAGAGGGCTTTCATTCCTCGTTTTAAAAAGTCCAACAAGCTAGGAAGGGGTGAGTATTAAAGATCTAATTTTAAGACATGATATTATGTCATACTTTCTAATCTTATCTAAACCCCAAAATTCATTTTACATCAATCCCTTGAAAATTTTAAGCGCAATATTATGCTCCCTCCCTTTCTCTTTTGCCAGGAATTTTCTTCTTCATTCGTAAAGTTTCAATTTTTCTCATTATTTAATCGTAGGGATTCTTTTGTACTTAATTCTCTCATCAAGACTCTATCACTCAGTTTCTTTTATGATTTAATCCAATTTCTATTAAAAAATAAGAGAAAATTTATTGAGCTTTTCGAAAGCATTCATTTGTCGATTCGATCCATTATGACTATCTTCCGGATATCACAATAAATTTTTAGGGAAGAAGTTGGTTGTTGATCTTTGGATTGGTTGAAGACCTTGTTCCCTCATGATCTTCATCTACCTTGTATTAAGCTTTATCTTTTTTTATTTTCTTTCGAATGCCACATGTGCTCTTCATCTACCTTGTATTAAGATTTATATTTTTTTATTTGCTTTCGAATGCTACATGTGCTGATGATGGACTCTCCTCACTACATCTACAATCGCTCACCATCTCTATGATAATCATAGTGAGGAACTATGGGCAATAACATGAGCAAAAGTTCAAATGATATTCATGTCCTAAGGCTCAATCTTTGTGGAAGAAAGATGGAGGGAAGGGCCAAAACACAAATCATTTCGAAACCAAACTAGTTTGATGAAAGTTCCATGGATACATGGATGGGCCATTCATGTCCTATTATTATATTATTTCTGGTTGTGGCAACTCACATGAAACACTCGATGGACTCAACTATCTTCTAGAAGTGGGAGCTCATAAGCCATCTCTGATGTTCTTTTAAGTATTGGTAATGTTCAACAATGCCTAGGAGATGGTTTTGAACAAGGTCTTGCATTCATGGTTTTAGACTTAGAGGAAACTCTAAGATAGACTTGCTCTCCTACCACAAAGTTGATTTCTCTCCTTTGAGGGTCGTAATGGACTCTAGCCCTATCTTGAGATCTAGAATGCTATCCTTAGAAATTCTAAGAATATCATTCATCTCTTCCGAGAATTCCTTTGCAACCTAGACCTTTTCATGTTGCAATTCTACTCCAAAAGCAGATCTTGGTTGAAACCCATACATAAGAATAAATGGACTATTCCCAATGGAAGAGCATTTTTTCACTATTGTATGCAAACTCTACTATGGGTAATTACTCTTCCCAATTATTTTTTTATTCATTCATATATTCTCCTGGAACATCCTCAAGGATTTGGTTATCCCTCTCAATTTTCCCATCTATATGTGGATGTTCAATCATACTCATGCTAAGTTTGGTATCCAACAATTTGAAGACCACTCTCCAAAAGTGGCTAGTAAACTTCCTATAACTATATCAAGATGAAGACCATACAATTGATATAGGTTCTCTTTAAACAATCTAGCCAGTTTTGGTGTCATCATTATACTACATGTCAAAATAAACCTAGCCATTTTGGTTAAACTATTGAGCATTACCCATACCAAGTTGTACTCTCTCTATGTCTTATGAAATCCTACTATGAAATCCATGGAGATACTCTCTTCGTTCCCATTGGGAGTATCCAAAGGGTGGAAAAGACCTCCTATCATCAATCTCTCAGCTTTATTGAACTGGGATTTTGTGCACTTAAGCACATACTCTAGGATCTCCTTATGAAGTTCATGCCAATAAAATTTCCTTTTGACAAGATCATATCCCGCAATAGTTATGTGATGACACTCATAACAAATATGTCGTCTCATCTCTAAATATCTCAAAACACACACCTTTCATTTATCTCTCTCTCTCAGAAAGAGAAAGAGAGAGAGAGAGAGAGAGAGAGAGATGATGTATTAAAATCAAGCAATTCAAAGTACATGTGAATCATATATAATTGAAGAATAAGCTGCACCTATCCTCCAATTGTTTAGTAAATGAAGTAATGAGACTAACGACATTAACAATGTTGTATAATGTGACTAAAATGGATGCTTAAATAATGAATCATAAGTCTTGGGGTATATTTCCAACAATCCCCCCTTGACTCAAGACTTGGGGGAATTCATGGTTGAGGATTCAATATGAGGTTCACTTGATACAATAGGTTCATCTAAGCATACATACCTCAAAGATACATCCTATTGGGATACATCTAGGTTCACATGGTTCTCATCAGGATTTTCATGTGGATAGAACATCAAGGATATATCATACAAACATATTTAAGTTCATAGGGCTCACATGGTGGATTCATGCAAGCTTTTTAGTTTCAACGATGCATCTCATGGTTCTCAAAACATTCTATCCCTAAAGGTAAAATGGGATTCATATTTGCCATGTGGGTTTTATTGAAAGCTTTGCAAATGAAAAAAAAAATCTTATTTATAGAAATTCATTATAAGGGAATGTACATGTTGATGGAGTCTTTTGTGAGGTTTTTGTTACCCTTTCTCTTTTCTTGATCAGCATAAACATGGTAAAGATCTCAATGTTGCAACTCTTGGCCCTTGTCTTGATGATCTTCTCCTTCGATTTCTTCATTTCTTCTTTGAGAACGAGGACAATATAATTATACTTAGGAGGTAATGCCTTTATTAGTATAGCTACTATATTCTCTTCCTAGATATTACAACCAATTGATATTACAACCAATTGAATGCAGTTGTCTATATATGTTTTTCAATGTATTTATGAGGCTCAGATGAATATCCTAAGTTATATTTCAAGTGAGTCCATAGAGTTACATTTTAAGTGAACCTTGGAATGCTTTGCCTTCACTCTGAAAGCGGATTCCAATATCTCCCAAGCGCATTTTTGTTGAAGATGCTTCATCAATGCGATGAAGGAAGTCATTGTGGAGGGTCAAAATTAGAACACTAAAGGCCCTTTCATCCCTTTGAGCAAAAGTGAGACCTTTTCTCTTGCATGTGGAAGTGCATTGAAGCTCTAGTTTCTATATTTGCCTTGATCATACTCCACAATCCCTTCTTCATAAGGTGTCCTTGTATTTTTACTTCCCAAGTGTGGGATTGAATTCTGTCAAACTTTGCTAACTTATCATTCCCATGGAGATATATTTTACATGCATTGTGGAAGAGAGAGAGAGAGAGAAACAGAAAGAGAGTGTTATAAATTATGGAATATGTTGAACAAGGCATTCTTGGAGTGTTAATTTATTAATGTATTAATGTGTTTTGGTGTTTTTTGATATAGCAGCTAAAGGTTAGTGAGGGCGTGAAAGGTGTGAAAGGGCAAACATCAATAATCCAACTTTATGGCGGACATCAATAAATCCGTTTTATAATTTAGTTTGTAAATAAACCCACATAGAAGGTTCTATTGTTAGAAATAGTTAGAAAAGTAGTGGTTAGAATAAGGGTCATTGTAGACCGTAATTTTTGATATTAAAAGCAAAGGCTTTCTACAAAAGTCACAAACTTTTACTTTCATGCATGCTTTCGAAGACGCTCTCATGTAACCACTCTTTTCAACATAATGAAAAATTCCTATAAATACATGCACTCTGTGGACTGTCAAAACAGAGTGCATGGGGGAGATTGCACCCAATACTGCGTTCTGTCTCGTCTCCTAGCGTGTCTATTTTTCTGTATGTTTTTCATCTGTAACCTCTGTGTGCATGTGAGCAAGATCTTGATAACAGTGGTATCAGAGCCTTGCATGCATCACTACAGAGGGATCTCTAAGGCATTACTTTGGCATCTTTGGCACCCAAGGCTCCCTTGGCAACTGTTGGCTACACGCGAACCAATTTTAATTTATGAGTGGCAATAAGGAGTTTTATATTTTCCAAGGTGGGAGGATTTGAACCCACAACCTCACCCACACAAGGGAAGTGTTTTAGCCCTACACTATCTCTTTGTGTTGTCACTCTAGTTCTCTTTTCTTATATTTAACACAATTTTCATCTCTTTCTTACTTTTTCAATTCCCAAGCACAATCGTTCCTTTTACATTTTTAACTCAAACAATCTCAAAAATTGTTTTTACATATCTACCAAGGAGGGTTTTGTTCTCTACATCCGCATGGACCCTACAAACACCATGGAGGGTTTTGGCGAGTCACCTCTACCCGAGGTAACACTCAAACAACAACTTGAGCTCTTGTGGCACGAACTACAAGGCGCTCAAAATGAAATCTGACAACGTGATGAAGTACTCCAAAAAATCCAAATTGATGCAGATAACCTTACGAGGGTAGTCAAAGCTATTGTCTCTGCCCAATCGGATGGCACACATTCCAAGATTGCTATTAAGAATTACCAATTTTTACGGTTTGATGGATGTAAGGATGGCCCTTTAATCCTTTCATGGTCGTCACAATTTCATGATTTTTATACTGATGAAACATATGGTGAAAGTGAAAAAGTCAAATTTGCCACTAACTATTTAGAAGGAAAAGCTCAACTCTAGTGGAATGTCCTACGGCACAGTACCGAGCGTCCAACAACATGGAAGGCTTTCCAAGATAAAGTGAAGGATTCTTTTCTTCCTCCTCAATACCATTTACATGTTCGACGTGCATGGACAACCCCTACATGGAAAGAGGGTGATATGGTTAATACCTACACGGAGTGGTTCTGGCAAAATTTACTATTGGTTCGAATGCTTGAAGATGTACTGGCAGATAGCTTACAATGGAAATATGAGATGGTTTGGAGGTGGGAATCCAAGCTAAGCTTCACACCCTATGACCTACTATTGATATATTTAGGTAGTGATGTGTGTGAACACTCTAGGACCACCGGGGCACTTTTTTCCCTCTTTAGAAGGTTTTTTCCCCTGGCTTGTATATACGCCTATTGGCCTAATGGGCTACTTATCTTTGTACATTCTCTAGTAATACATTCAGTATTGTGTGGTGTGCTCCAAGCTTCTTCTTCTTCTTCCTTGTGTTGTTCATGTGCTTCCACAGACGTATAACTCCAACAATTGGTATCAGAGCAGATCATGGCTTCATCTAGGGTGTCGTCTACACCTCTCTGGTTGCAGTCTCAGATTCGTATGAAATTTGATGAGCATTCAAAGATCAAAACGGCTTCGTTCAATGGTACCAAAATCATGATCTGAGCTCGTTTCAACCTCCTAACGCACTGTCGCAACACTTGTGCAGGCTATTTTATCTTTTTATGCCAAAGGGATATACCTGTTTCGGTTCGCCAGTATAAGCATCTCAAATTCTGCTACAGGTTTAGTAGAACGTGTCTGGGCAGTTCCGTTCAACTTTTTGAGATACAATCAATTTTCTGCATCAAGGTAGTTTGGTCACCGGCCATGGCTGAAAGTACTGATGGTTGTTGAGGATAAGTTGGATGGTACCAACTACCCATTGTGAACTTATATGATGCAACATGTATTGGTTGCAAAAGGACTGTGGAACATTGTGCAAGGTATTGAAAAACATCCTATCACATGTGCAACTGTTACGACTGCAGGTACTGAAGCTGATGCAAAAGGTGTCGAAGATGATGATATTCTGTATATTCCTATTCGTGCTGTGATTTTTGTTGCACCTGTTGCAAAGCAGATTTGGATGGCAAAGATGCTCAAGCACATGCATTGATAGCTTTTTCTGTCAAACGTGCCATTATTCCTCACATTTGCTCTTGCAGAACAGCTAAGGATGCTTGGGATACACTTACCACATTGTACCAAGCTAGGAATGAGGCTCGTGTCGCTTACCTCCAAAAACAGTTGGAGAGTAAGCACATGAATGAAGGTGATTCTATGGACAGTTTCCTAACAAAGATCAAAAACTTGAAGGAACAATTGTTTTATGCTGATGAGGTTATACCAGATAGCTCACTTGTGCAAACCGTTCTGAATGGTCTTCCTGATTCATATCAGAGTTTTGCTTCTACTCTTTAGTTGATTATGAAAGGCAATCCAAATGCCTTGTCATTTGAGGAGTTAGTCTCTATTCTATTGCAGGAAGATCAGTCCAGGCAGAACAGGTCAATTATGCGTGTTGCATATCAAGCTTTCTTGGCTAGTCAGAAGGGCAAACGAAAATGGAGCTCTTCCACTAGTAAGCAGAAATTTGCTAATTCTGCACAATCAAAGAGGGAAGACAAAGATGAAAAGAAATCAGAAAAGCAGAAATTGTTTTGCAAGTACTATAAAGGAAATGATCATATCATAAACTGGCTGCTAAAGTGGCAAACAAGAAAGAGGCTGGAATGGTAGTTGCAGAAGCCTCTACACCAAAAACAGGGTCTGCTAATCTTGTGTAGGAAGAAGAATGGGCGTTTACTATTATTTGCAGTTTTGACCCATCTTCTCATGAGCAGTGCATGTCTGCAGTAGACTTAGATGTTTGGTACTTTGATAGTGGGGTGACCAAACATACTACCTCGCGAAGCAGTTTCTTCTCTTCACTCGAGCCTACCCCTATAGGAAATACTATTACATGCACCAACAACTCCTCTTATCCAGTTATGGGAGTTGGTAAAATCATTTTGACTACTACTGATGGTAGTTCTTTCACTTTGTCAGATGCTTTGTTTGTGCGAGGGATCAAGAAAAATCTGTTATCAGTTTCTGCATTAGCCAAGATTGGCTTGGTTGTGAAATTTATTGATGATAGATGTACAGTTCATGATCTGTCAAATAGCGATGTGATTATTGCTTCTGGCATTTTATGTCATGGGTTGTATAAGCTCATAGACAATGAAAGGTCTATGAATGATTCGGCATGTGCAGTACATGATTCTCAGGCTATGTCAGATGCAAAGCTTTGGCATGCATGCTTTGGTCATCTAAATTTTGCTAGTTTGCTACGCCTGTAGAAATCTGAAATGGTGTCCTCTTTGCCCAAACTTGAGGCACCCGAAAAACATGTTTGTGAAGGGTGTATTTTGGGCAAAATGCAGTGTTCTTCCTTTCCAAAAGATGTTTTAGTTCGGGCTACTCAGAAATTGCAGCTTGTACATAGTGATGTCTATGGTCCTATGCAGACACCTTCTTTTGGAAATTACCTTTACTTCGTGACTTCCATCGATGATTTTTCCATGCATGCATGGGTTTATCCATTGAAGGCAAAGTCCGAAGTGTTCATGTGCTTCAAACAATTTTTCATTTTGGCTGAAAATCTGTGAGCTGTAAAATGGGCACCCTCCATTCTGATCGAGGGGGGGAACATATGTCTTCTGATTTTAATGCATTTCTAGCTGAACGTGGGATAAAACACCAGTGTACAGTGTCATATAAACCTCAACAGAATGGAGTTGCTAAATGAAAGAACAGTTCACTCATGGAAATGGTGAGGTGTATGGTCAAGAGTGAGGCTTTACCACATAGTTTCTGGCTTGAGGCTGTCATGTGTGCAGCATATGTACTTAACAAGTGTCCCACTAAAGCGTTGCAGTCTATCACTCCATATGAGGCTTGTCATGATCATAAGCCATCTGTTGCTCATCTGCGTGTTTTTGGTTGTTTGGCATATGCATTAGTGCCTGAACAACATCGCAAAAAATGATGATAAAGCAGTAAAATGTATTTTTGTTGGGTACAGTTCTGAAAGTAAAGGCTATCGTCTATATCATCCACATACTAAATGCATTCTGGTTAGCCGTGATGTTGTTTTTGTGGAAGATGCTATTCAGCCATTGCTTTCATGTACTAACGAGACATCTCTTTAAGGCAACTTCTTAGCCATTGGAGGTTTCAGGTGATGATGCAGATCATTCCATTTTTGATGCAGATTTACATGATGCACTTGCTGATGAGAGAGCTGATATTGAGCAGGCAAAAACTATGCCAAAATGGATGGTGCAAACTTTGCGTGACATCAAATTAGATGCACCTCTATCATATTGTACTCAATCAGGCTCTCATAGTGCCTCTTTTGCATCAGATTGCTATGCTATGGTTGCATCTAGTCTCTTTGATGAGAATGAGCTTGTTTCGTTTGATGAAGCACAAAATTCAGAAAATTGGATGGCTACTATGCAATCTGAATATGATGCTATAATGAAGAATGGTACTTGGTCTTTGTGTGACTTGCCTTCTAGCAAGAAGGCCATTGGCACTAAGTGGGTTTACAAGCTGAAGTGTAAGCCTAATGGATTAAAGGCTAGGCTTGTTGCAAAGGGTATGCGCAGGAAAGAGGCATTGATTTTGATGAGACCTTTGCGCCTACATATTCTATGACTACTGTTCGGAGCATCTGTGCACTTAAAGCCCATCATGATTGGAATGTACAACAGTTGGACATTAAAACAGCATTTTTGAATGGTGACTTGCATGAAGAAGTGTATGTCTTTCAGCCTCATGGCTTTATGTAGAAAGGGCATGAAAACTAGGTGTGCAGGTTAAAGAAGGCATTATATGATTTAAAGCAAGCACCACGTGCTTGGTATGAGAAGATACATGCCTATCTCATTGCACATGGTTTTGAGAACAGTCCAACTGAAAGCACCCTATATGTTAAGGGTGCTAATGATGTGCTTCTGATCATAGTTGTCTATGTTGATGACATGCTGCTCACTGGTCCTATTGAGAAGCATATTGCTGATTTTAAGGCTGATTTTCATGCCTCATTTGAGATGTCTGATTTGGGGCATTTGCATTATTATTTGGGCATTCAATTTATGCACGTTGATGGTGGAATGGCTTTGTGTCAAATGGAATATATTGACACATTATTACACCATTTTGGCATTGAAGAGTGTAAACCTATTGCCACTCCTATGTGTGGCTCAGACGCCGTATGGCTGATTTGGGTGTTGGTCAGTCTTCTGCCACCACCATCTTCACAGACAGTCAGAGTGCATTGGCAGTTGCGAGGAACCTGTGTTCCATGCTCGCACTAAGCACATTGAGGTGCATTATCATTATGTCAGGGAGAGGTTCTCCGTTGGGGAGATCAACTTGGCATATGTGCCCATGCAGGAGAACATTGCATACTTTTTCACGAAGGCTCTGCCTATGGAGAAGTTTGAAGCTTTCCGCAAAGCTTTGGGCATACTTCCTTTTGTGGAGTGATTTCCACATAGCTCGGCACTTCCTTATACATGAGTGCCAGCTACTTGTTCACTGCATCACTCCCAAGGGGGATTTTTTGATATATTTAGGTAGTGATGTGTGTGAACACTCTAGGATCGTCGGGGCACGTTTTTCCCTCGTTAGGAGGTTTTTTCCCCGGCTTGTATATACACCTAGTGCCCTAATGGGATACTTATCTTTGTGCATTCTCTAGTAATACATTCAGTATTGTGTGCTCTAAGCTTCTTCTTCTTCTTCCTTGTGATGTTCGCGTGCTTCCGCAAACGTCTAACTCCAACACCTACAACCCTCAACAAGGCTATATCTTTCACCTATGATGCAGAGAAAGAATTCCAGTCTAAGTCACTCTATTTACAACAACCACGTCAACGACCACTTTTTGTTAAACCAAATCTTCCCATGAAATGTAATTTTAATGCCCCATCTTACCCTAGTTTTCCTCATCCACTGCAATCCAATTACTCAGTTGCACGTGTTGATTCATCTCTCCAACCTACCAAACCACCTACCCTACAAACTTCAGTGATGGATGTTGTTGCTCTAGCACAATGGTGAGAACCACGTTAAGAAGCTTCACCTCCTTAATGTCAATCCGAGGGAGAGGTAGGAGTGATATGAAGATCGTGAACGTGAGATGATGTGAGAGTGAAGGTGAGAAGCACAAAGATGCACACACGCATACACACACACAATGAAGAGACAAGCAAGACACAATGGAAGGTGGGAAATTAGTTCTATTACTCAAGAATACTCTTACAAGCTCAAACTAGCTCTACTCTCTTCTTTACTCCAACAAGCTACAATGAACCAACCTCAAAAATGAGCTCTCTAGCTCTTTTTATAGTTTCTAGACTAGTTTTGACCGGTTTCACATCTAGTGGCCGGCCTAGTTAAAAAATAAGTCCTAGATGCTATTTGGAAGGGTAAACGAAGTCTAAAAATAACGAAAATTGGTACGTGCATTCTACCTAAGCTCCTCAAGCTCGAGGACTCCTCGGCCTGCACAAAATGGAGCTATGGATTACAAAATGGGGTTTTCTATGATACATATGTTACAATTAGTGATAACAATCACTGTTGAATGTTTGGAGAATTAATAAGAAATATATTTGTTTGAAAAATTGATCCGCCTGGCTCCCTGCTCTTTCTTTACATGCTTCCATGGCGTCTGTGCCTCTGGCTGCTTCCAACACCCCCCTCCCTCTCGCTTCTGTCGTCCCTGACAGAACCTTGTTGTGAGGTCTGCCGGATATAGTTCTGTAGGAGGTCTTGAGCGAGGGTGTGCTCTGAGATATGAATGCCTCGGGCCAGGTCAGCCTCGAGTTTCTCCCAGTCAATAGGTTGCGGCTCGTCTGGTGGTGGGAGCTGGTAATGTGTGGAGTACACCATTCGTTCACAGGCGAATAATTGCAGTAAATGTGTGGGCCTGCTTATAAATACCTCTGAATGGTACTCCCAAAAGCCGGTGGTGAACATTTCTTCGAATGTCTGCTTGTAGCATGCCGGTAGGTATTTGATCCTGCAGTGCCAGGCATAACACACCCGGAGCGATGGCGTTGTGCTCATATCATAGACTAAATCAAAGTTGCCATGCTCAAAGCCCGGGGTGTTTACATGGGGGGCCTTGACGCGTCGGAAGACTTTAAAGATCATTTGCATCATGTCAAAGATTTTGACAGTCATGTGCGCAGCAATATCATCCATATGCTTTAACCTAGGGAGCCAGTGGCGGATCGTCGCCATCATGTAGCCTACTGTTGGTAACTCGATTGGTGGCTTGAAATAGGGATAATTCAACCAGTCTTGGCACTGCTTATTGTTTTGTACCTTAATAGCGAATGCAGTCCAAGAGCGGCGTCGTGGTACTGGTCCCCAGCACGGGTTAAATTTTAAGTGCAGCGGCGCTTTCACCCACGTGCTCATCATCTCTGGATAGTTTTGCAATAAATCTTTGCGCCAGTCTGGTTGATGGATTTCACCTCTCTGCGCCCTTGGTGGCAAGTCCTCTGGCTCGAATTGAGTGGCATGCGTTGGTTTCAGACCTGTTTCTTTCTCTATGGCTAAGTGGTATTCGGCCATTAACATGAAGTACGGTTTATATTGGAGCTCATGCCCAGATATGTATCGTCGCGGGGCCAATTGAGCAAAGAATGGTGACTGTAAAAGTTTCTCTTCAATTATGGCCATGGCATGTAGCTGTGCCTCTACTCTGGCCGAGTGTGTCGTTCCGAGTTCTTCAACTGTCTTCATCCACGCGGGGGTAGGTAATTCATAGGTCATCTGGCCTTCGGCCGTGACACGTCCGCCTGGGATGGGTATCGGTTCATATGCCTCTTCAAATGTCTCCTCCACCGGGATAGTGACGGTTTCTTCCTCAGCTGGTAGCTCAGGTGGGGAGTCTGGCCTTGGTGGTGCTTCATAGACTGCAATTCTAGATTCAAGATTTGTTACCTGGGCCCGGAGTGTGTTGAGTTCCTCTAAAATTTCAGGGGCAGGGTCCGCAGGCGCTGGTAATTCTGCTGCTACTTGTACTTGTTGTGTTGCCGGTTCTCTGAGTTGTAGTAGCTTATGATCTTCCTTTAACTTTTGGTGCTCTTCGTTCATACGATCATAGTCCTCGAGCAATCGCACATGATCATCTAGCAACATCCGCATCGATTCAGATGGGATTGCCTTGAATCTGCTCGGACTTAAGGGTTGGTCTGGATGGTCCAAAGCCGCTTCCAAATTCTCTCTATTCTGCTCTTGGAGTCTCTGGTTCTCCTCTTTTGCTGCGGCTAAGTGTCTTCTTAGTAAGCCCATATTTCTAGTGAGCGTTGCATTGCGGACGGTCTGGGCTCGAAGGAGGTTGTCCAAATCCGCAGTGGCCTCTTTTGTTTTCTCCTCACTTTCTAGTTCTAATTTGTGATAGGCCTCTCGTAAATCTTGGTATCGGCTATTCAGTGAGGCGTTCTCAATGGATAATGAATTAAGCTGCGTTTGTAGTTCATTCGTCGTTCTCTGCAGCTGTTGATAGTTGGTGCCAAGTGATGCAAACTCGTCGCGGACTTGTGTCATGCATGTGATCATGTGTTGAAATGCGGTGTCTATGGCGGGCGATAGTAGTAATGAAGTGCTAAATGAGGATGCAGTGGAAGTAGATGCAGCGGGAATGGGAAATGGGGTTGGGGCGGTGGATGCAGTGGTGATCGTGGAAAATTGTGATGTGTCAAAAAATGTTTGTGCCAGGAGTGAAGTGAGTGATGGTGCCGTGGGTGGTGATATGTCCATGTCATTGGACGTGTTTAGTGTTGTGACTGTGAAAAGTGGTGTGATTGTGGATGGTTGTGTTGGTGTGAATACGGGATTTACAAATGTAGAGTAGTTTACAGGGGGAATGGCTGGAGCAGCTTGGTGAAAAGGGGAAATAGGGGTTATGGTGGGTTGGGGGGGTGAGACTGGTGAGAAGGTTAGTGGGGTTAAAAAGGGGAATGGGGGTCTTAGAGGTGGGGGAAACGCTGGGAAGGATGAAGGGGTGAAGGGGTTAACAAGTAGATGCGGAGGGTTGGGTGTGGGCATGGTGGTATGAATGGGCAGGGTAAAGGGTGTGGCGAGGTTGCCTTGTACTGGTGTGGATGTGGGGGAAGTAGGTGGGTGTGTGGGGGATACAGGATGGGTTGGTGAAAGATGAGGTGAGAGAGGAGTAGAAGGTGTGGATGTTATTTCGAGGATAGTGGTGGTATGTACAACGGTGGTACGTGGTGGGGAATCTACAAGGATGGGTTCTGCGGTCAATGAACTTTCGGAGACGAGGCGTGCCTCCCTGGCTTGTGCTGAAGACTGAGCTCCGGTTGGTACGCGAATATACTCTCCGGGCTTTGAAAGTAGTCGCACTCGGCGGGGGTCAAACTGTGGTAGTTGCTTTCTTTGTAAATACCTGAGCGCTTCATGGGAGCCTACTGATTTGACTAACTCTCTGAACCCTCTGATGTATGCGTCTTCGAATCCTCCGGAGATGAGTTCCTGTTCAATTAATGCCTGGCTCTCCTCTTCAGTTAACTTCTTCCGTGCCCAGACTTTTTCCATTGTACGATATAATTTCTTTATGGCCAGCGTGTACGCTGCGGCTTCGAAAGTCTCATCTTCATATGTGCTGGTGTCGCCGTGTGCGTCGGTTTGTTGGCCTTGGCCATCTGTCTGTCCGTCATGTGAGCCCTGGCTGGCTTCATCGTCGCCTTCATCGTCGTCTGTTTCGGTTCTTTCTTCTTCAGAGCTCGACACAGCTTGTCCCTGTGGCAGATCTCGTGGTGTGGTAGGGTAGCTGGGGCGTTCATATTCCTGGGAGAACAGTTGTGCTTCTGAATACTGGAATTCGTTTGAGAATGCATCAGGCATCTCAAAATCAAATGTTGTGTTTATTGGGTCGGCTTCCATATGTGGTATTGGGAAAGAAAAAGCCTCCGCACCAATAGTGGTGGGAGCTTCTGCTGTTGTGGTGGTGGGTTCTGTGGTGGCAGCTGCCTGAGGTGCTGCGGTACTAGTGGTGCCTTCCGTAACCACTGGTCTGGACAACCTGATGCGAATAGGTTGTACTGTGGGAGCAGCTTCTGTCTGTGGTCGCTCTGGAAAGGGTTGTGGTGATGGCGACTCTGGCACTTGAAGGCAAGGAATGGTGCCTCGCATGCGCTTGCCTGCCCGTGTTCGACTGGGCTTCCTGGCTTTCTTCGTCGTTCCTTTGAATGCCTTCAGTTCTTCCCCTGTTAATGCACGCTCGATGGGCAAGTCATAAGCCAAACACATATACACAATTCTAGTGAGTGCACAACATCCGTTAAGCACTTTTTTGCGTTCCCATCTGTGCTGTGCCAAATACATTTGGTCTATGATCCAGCTTGCCAGATCAACAGTTTGAGGTCCCGTGCATGCCAAATACAATCCGAACCAGATTCGTTTATGGGGCATGGTAAATCTATCCTGAGTTGGGAATGCGAAATGTTGCATGCATATCCTTAGTGGCTTTGACAGCTCAGGTGTGATTGCCGAAATCTCCTCCCACTTCGTGACATCCCCACGTTTCATCGGTTCTGGAATTAATCTCTCTCGATCTGTGGGTGTGTGGGTGCCATGAATCTTGATGGCTGCTCTGATTAAATCCTTGGAGAGGTAAAATCTCTTGTAAGGTGGATCATCCACTAACGAAGGCAAAATGAAGGTTCCTGGGATGTCCTTATTCTCAGAGGCCAGCAAAGTGGTGATTAAGTAATAGCACCTGTAAAAATCTGGTTTGGGCAGGGGATCACTGAAATATTCTGTGAAGCCGGCTCTGGCCCAAACGTGAGTTAAATCCTGGGTGCTTTGTAGGGCTTCGAACTCTCTGGAGAAAAACTGGTATTTTCCCCACGTGCGGTCATCAAATGTCAGAGAGGATTCAAATATAAAGTCCGCGTCCGCAAGGGGTCCTGCAAGTCCCTGAAACCAATGAGAGTTCCGGTGTATCTTTTCGGTGTAGCCCATAGGTGGGTTATCGATAGGCATGGGCCCTGGAAACCCTTGGAATTCCGGCGGTGGAGCAGTCGGGTGGGCTTCTGCTCGTAGCACGTTGAGTGGTACTGCCGCTACACTGGGGCCTGCTCCTGATGTTCCTTCGTCGGTTTGCATGGTGATTGGTGCTCTAGTGAGAAAGATCTGCTACAAAAGATTAACACATTAGCATGGAAATTAATTATGATCCCATTAAAGTGAGACCGCAATCCCTTTCCATAACTGATGCGTAACCCGTGTAGCCAAGTGACGTGATGTGATGTATGTAATGCTTTTTGCAGCACTAGTGCAGGTCTCTAGACACCTACGTATTTCAGATCATGCATACAGTTCTTGATGAGATGAGATTACGAGTGCTGTGTGATGATGGTGTGTGAATTATTACAAGGTTTAAAGGTTAGTGATTTAGTACAAGGTTGCATGTTAGTCGGGGGTAGTTAATCAAAGGATTAGGGGAAGACGGTTGGACACGCTTCGGTATCCATTTCCTAAGGATCTTGGAGTGGGTGGTGGGTTTCTGCTGAGGGGCCAAGGGTAGTATCGGGTGGGGTGGTATCGAGGGATGGAAAGATTTGTGAGGGGTATATATTACATGGCTTATGGGTTGAGCTATGATACATGGTTTGGGTACCCAAATCTGCGTGGGCGTGGGTCTATGGGTAAGGTACTTTTTGGCGATCCACATTTGTCAAATGCTCGGACCTGTAGAAGAAGGTCGAGGGGATGGTGGATACTGATTCTGTTTCTGTTCTGCCTTTTTCTTGTCGATCTCTGCTTGGTTGGAGATCTTCGATGCTTTTTGCCCTTTTGGCACCCATATTTGTCTGGTGCCGCTTCCTTTGGGTGGCGTAGACTGCTTTCCTTGTTGTCTCCTCTGATACTGCCGTCGGTCTGGGTTCCTTCGTCGTGGTTGACTCTGTTGTTGTTGAGGTTGAGAGGTCGGATGGACACTCTGCTTTGGAAAAGAAGGGAGATCCAAGACTTGCGTGACCTGCCCATTAGGAAGTGATGCCTTATTTAACTTTAATCTAGGCCAGTCCGCAACAAGTTTGGAAGGATGAGCACCGCAGGGTGTCGTGCTCATTTGTCTGCTGATGCAACCCACCTGACCGCAAATTGTGCCCATCTGCCCGCTGATTGTGTCCATCTGCCCTTGTGGGTGGGTAACTGTCTCTTCTAGTTTGCAGGAAGTCCCAGGGAAGATCTTCTGTCATCCTTCTGATTGACAACTGTCTATTGCCAAGCCCGAGTGGGTTGGTGTAGACGTAGCGTGACTGGTCTGCTTAGAGATCTTCCGGTCTTCCGTCGCATGGATTTCATAGGGTCTAGGGTCACAACCGTCAAGCGGAATGCCGTTAGGGAAGTCAAGCGGTATCACTCGCTTCTGCTCTAAGGTTCCAATCTGTAAGGAGCCTTGTCTAAGATTTAGGTCCACTGAGTGATCGTATAGCCAATCTTGGCCAAGGATTAGGGGTTCTATCAGGTCGTCATCATGGCACACTAGTAGCTTCGCCGTCATGGTCACATCCTTTATGAGGATAGGAAGGTCCACCTCACCCATGCAAGGGGTTTCCATACCTCCTAGGCCTATGAGGTATGCCTCAATTGGCCGCATTTCTATTCATGAATCCTTATAGTGGGACCATCTAATCGCACTAGTAGCAGCACCTGAGTCAATTAAAGCCCTGAGTTTTTGGCAAGGGTTGTCGTGCGCTAGCCTTACTGTAATGAATGGTCTCCTGTCCACTATGCTAGGATGAGTGGTTGACTTTACTTGACACATGGCCATGGGATATCGGGGTGATGTTTCCAGATGGTTATAATGTTCTCTCCCTAGTCCTTGTCTTCTTAGCTTCATGCGCTTAACGCGTTCTATGGCTTCTGCCTGCGCTTCAGCTCGTATTCTATTTTCTTCCTCCTTACGCTTCTTTGCCAATGTGAGTCGTCTAAGCATATCCTCAGTAAGAGGTTCCTAATATAGCTTGACTCTACAGCCACTAATGTAATTAGGCATTATATCTCCTTCTAAGGTGGCTAACTGTACCGCTCCACTAGTCGAAAGTCTGTTAATGATCATAGGTCCATAACCTCGCTTTTCTAACTTCCGTGCGTGCTGTTTCAGCGTGTACACTAGAACTAGATCTCCTTCTTTTAGGCCTTTATCTTTCACATGTGCATCAAAATATGCTTTCTGTCGCTTCTTCGCTGCGTATATTCCTGCTGCTGCCTTTAGCCTGGTTTCTCCTAATCGTTCCAAGTCCATTATTCTTGCTGATAATTCATGGCCGGTCCACTGATGTTCCTGTGCTACCTTAAGTGTCGGTATCAAGAAGTCCAAAGGAAGCACTGCATTCTGACCAAAAACCATCTGAAAGGGAGTTGCATTGAGTACGGTCTTGTAGGCCACTCTATATGCCCAAACAGCGTGGTGTAACTGTTTGTCCCAATCTGAACGTTTGTTGTTCACGAGTTTTGTCAGTACGGTACATAATATCTTGTTAGTGCTTTCAGCCTGACCATTGGCCTGAGGATGATATGGTGCAGATTTCTTGTGAATCACCATAAAATCCTGTAACAAATATTCAATGACTTGGTTTAGAAAGTGCGTGCCTCGATCGCTCACTAACTCTATAGGCAGTCCATATCTTGTAAAGACATTTTCAAATAAGAATTTTGCAGTCGTGTGAGCATCATTCTTTTTTGTGGCTTTTGCCTCTACCCATTTGGTTAGATAATATGTGGCAACAATAATGTATTCCGCATGTGTACCTTTTGCAGGGGGGTTAGTGGGTCCTACAAAGTCTATACCCCACTTAGAAAATGCACGTCCGCCCATCATGGGTTTCAATGGCATTTCATCTCTGCGAGTAGGAAACTGAGTTCTTTGGCACACATCACATCTCTTTACATAGGTATGTGCATCCATGTGAAGGGTGGGCCACCATAATCCTGCAAAGAGGATGGCTTTGACTATTCTATCTGGTCCAAAATGACCTCCTGCAACACCTTGGTGTGCAGTCTCTAGTATGCTCAGATAATCGCTCTCATGAACACATTGTCTTAAATATCCATCTCGTCCTCTTTTGTATAAATTATTGCCAATAAGAGAATAGTCTTGAGCTTCCTGCTCTAGACTGCGTTGTCGAGCTAAGGTCATGCCTTGAGGGAATGTGTTCGTCCTCAAGTATGTCACTAAAGGTTCACTCCAGTCTGGTGTGAGAGACACGTGATATAGTGTAGCATGTTCTACTGGCGGTCTTTCACAACACACCTGAAATTCTTTACACAACCTGTAGACATCTGCTTCCATCGTAGGCCAGTATACTCCTAATCTATGCAGAGTCTGTAGGGTCCGATGTTTTGAATGATGTTGTTTTAGTGCACCTATGTGTGCTACTTGCAACCAATTCGCATGTTCTGATTCATCTACACAACAAGCAAGAATCTTTTGATTATCGTGTTTATATATGCTTCCTGCTATTATTTGATATTTCTGAGACTTTGTAATCTCTCCTTCTCTGATCTTTATCCTAGGATTCTTGGGTCCGTATGTCAAAATAGGGACTATAGGCTTAGCCCATTCTGGTGCTACCTCAAGGTTAAACAAGTATGCATCTGGTAGATCATCCGCTACTCCTTGAGGAGATTCTCCTGAGGTTAATCTGGAGAGGTGGTCAGCTCTAAGATGTGTCTTTCCTTTCCTGACTACCACTTCAAAATCATACTCCATGAGCAATAGAAACCAACGTATCAATCGTCCTGTGTTACATGGTTTGTTGACTAAATATAATAGGGCTTGATGATCTGTAAAGAACTTGAATTTGTTGGCCAACAAGTAGTGCCTAAACTTCTTTACAGCGTAGATCATCCCTAATCCTTCTCGTTCCGTCGTGGTGTAATTTCTTTCTGCTGCGTTCAGTTGTCTGCTAGCGTAGGCTATGGGGAGATCTATATTACCTTCATTCGTGGGTTGTGCTAACACACATCCTATGGCGTAATTGGATGCATCCACATGTACATGGAATGGCTTACTCCAATCTGGGGTAGTCAATATAGGTGCTGAGCACAAGCATCGTTTAAGTTCATTGAATGAATTTTCACATTCATCTGTCCACTCAAAATTGGTCAAAAGAGAGTACAAAGGCTTGGCTATGATTGCATACATGTGTATGAATCTCCTATAATAACCGCAATGGCCCATGAATGCCTGTACCTCTTTCACATTAGTTGGTCTGGGTAGATCCGCAATTACCTTCACCTTTTCTTCATCCGTAGAGATTCCATTTTTTGACACAATGTGTCCTAGAATTTTGCCTTGCCTGACCATGAAAACGCATTTTTCTGGGTTCAAACAAACCTGATATTCTCGACATTTGTCAAATACTTGTCTTAACTCCGGAATATGTGTCTGTCTTACATTTGAATGAGCACATAAGTCGTCGACATAAACTTCCAAGCTCTTGCGTAAGAATTCCTTGAAAACATGGCACATGAGTCGCTGGAAAGTGGCGGGTGCATTTGTTAAGCCAAATGGCATTACACGAAATGCAAATATGCCCCATTCTGTGGCAAAAGCCGTCTTTTGTTGGTCCTCTGGAGCAATGGCTACTTGATTATAGCCTGAGAATCCATCAAGAAAGCTGTAAACTTCCTTGCCCGCAACTCTTTCCAATAGGTGTTCCGTGATAGGAAGAGGATAACTATCTCTAATCGTTGCGGCATTAACTTTTTTAAGGTTAATACACACACGCAATTTTCCATTCTTCTTGGGCACAACCACAATGGGGGATACCCATTCGGTATGCTCAATTTCGTAAATGAATCCTGCTTCTATCAAGCGATCTATCTCCTCTTTAATCTTCGCAGCGTAGTTATCATTATACGTGTACGGTTTCTGTTTTGTCGGTTTTGCATCTGGAGTCATAGGGATTCTATGAGAACATATATCTGGATCTACTCCTTTCAAATCTTTGTAACTCCAGGCAAAAACATCTCTATATTCGCGCAATAGGGCAACTAACTCCTCTTCTTCATCAGTCGTCAAATCATGCCCTATGTATGTGCATTTTTCTTCTTCTCCTTCTATGGCAACTATTACTTTCTTGGTTTTCTCTCGGTTATCGTATACTTGTCCGTCATTCGCCTTTCTATTGGGCATTCGTACCATGATTCTTCTATCTTCGATTTCATATTTCTTGAAATTCTCGGGTACTTCGAATAAAGATTCTTCTTTTTCTGTCATGGTTTCTTTCTTCTTTCTCTTCTTGCCCTCACTCTTATCCGTCACTTGAGTGGCTAACCTTACCTCGTTCGTAATTTCCTCGTGTCTCTGAGTGTGAGTTTCTACTTCGTAGAAATATTCTTCCTCTGATGTAAAGGGTGGGTCCATGATAATTGATTCTAAATCAATATCGCTTGCGTCCTCAAATGCATCAGTGTTTGGTTCACACTCTTCTAAAATTGCATCGCTCATGATTGGCTCTATCGTGAAAACTGAAATGTCATAGCCATCCTCGTCACAGTGGGGTGTCCATTGTTCTTCATTGATGGCTACATCCATGGTTGCTAGGATTTCCGCCCAACCATAGGGTTCAAATTCTTCGTCTGGGAATATTATAGGTGCGTAGGCTGGATCTTGAAGGGTTCGTGGGTGTTGTTCTGCACCTAAGGTCCTTGCTTCTAAACGTTCTTCCTCTTGTTTGGCTACTTTACACATCCATAAATGGGTATCCTCATGCAACCAAGAAGGATCCGATTCTAATGAGTGCACGGATTCCGTCTCTACTAGTGTCTTATGGATGGTATTCCATTGTATTGGGGGTACATCTCTGTGTGAATAGTCTTTAAGATTGAGGTAGTCACTCCTAAATGTTGCAAGTACAAAGAATTAGTTCCCCAATCTTGTACAATTTGCAACTGACGCATGAATGGTCGTCCCAATAGCATCTCATACGCATGATTTTTCGCAAAGTCACAAATGGCAAAAGTATGCTCAAATTCTACACCACAAGTGGTGAGAGATATGCCTTCTAGTAAGCCTAATGGTTTTTCTATGTGTCCATCAGCCATTTGTAGTTTCATCCTGGTGGGTCTGAGTGCTGGCTTACCCCAACGTTTCCACAAAGCGGTGGTAGCGATGGCTACTCCGGCTCCTGAATCTAAGATGGCTTTCGTGGTGTAGCCCTGATGGGTTATTGGAAGATATGTGTTACCTTCCTCTCCTTCGCTTACGTCTCCAATGTTTTCCACAGGTATCTCTGGTACCTTCTTAAGTGATCCTATCTGAGAGGGTGTGGTAGCTAGCTCAGGGAATTGATTTGCTACGTGCTTCCACAATTCTGGTTTCACTTTTAATAATTCCTCCAGAGTGAGATTACACTGTACTTTCGTATTCTTGATCACTTCCGTGTTCCTAGGGATCACTGATTCTTCATTCCTCACTATTATCGTGGGTGCTCTCATACTAATAGACTTTGCTTCCCAAGGTCCTGTGAACTGGGGTAATTCTTGTAAAGAATTAGATTCAAATCCTGTGGGTTCACTCAGTTGTTCCACCTCTACCTCATCATATATAGAGGGGATGTCTTGGGGAAATTGTTCTTGCAAGTCGTCTATTTCTTGAATAGGAGGATGGGTTCCTAGTTCTTTTCTCCATTTCTCTTCTTGTATTTCTCTCAAAAATTCATGTGAGTACTTATGTATGGAAGACAAGTTGTCTTGACTTTCTATATTGGGTACTTGAGACAGGGATGGTGCATTCCTCTCCTGTGTCTCTGGGACAGTAGGGTTCCTAGACTGATTCTTTTTCTCTTTGCTTTCTATCAAGTGTTCTAGCCTCTCCATTAGCCCTTGAAAGTGTAGTTCTGGTTTTGCCATGTTATTCCAATTAAGATATCTAGAGGCTTCAAACAAAGCTTGTGCTAACTCTACCATCTTCATGCAAAGTTTAGTTCTCTCAATTTCTAGATCAGCTCGAGGGTAGTTTTTACTCATTTCCGTGACTTGAGGTCCCTCTTTTATTCTAGCCTGATATGCACGAAACATCATGTCTAGATCTTCCGGTATGGGTTCCGCTAAAACTGATCCTGATTCTTGAGCTAGATTTTCTTGGTTTAATTCTTGTGAGGTCAATTCTTGTATTTTGGCTCTAGATTCCCTTAGACTTCCTTCCAACTCACTTATCTTTTTACTCCATTTTCTCTTTATTCTTTCTCTAGAATCTTTCCAAGATTTTGTCTTTTTACTGCTAGATTCTACAACTTCACTAGTTCCGGCTACTTTCTCTTGATTAAGTTGTTGGTTTTGTAAGAGCGCCTGAGCTCTGGTTATAGCTTGGATAGGCACGTATGTAGGGTTGGATCCATTTGCGTTGTTTACAATACCTATCACGTTGATCGGTGTCACATTTGTAGTGTTAACTGGGTTCTTAGGACAATCTTTGATTATGTGCTCTTTGCCACAATCGGCACAAAAGCCTTGGATGCTATAGTACTGCGATTGCCTTGCTATTGGGGGATGTGGACAATCCTTAATGAAGTGATCTCCTTGGCACCTAAAGCATGGTCCTCTAGGGCCCTGTGGTCTCTGTTGTCTCAATTGGGGCCGTGGGTTTGGGTTTGCGTACATCACATTAGCATAATCTGGCTCCCAACTAGGTTCCATTGGAGAACTATCATAGTGATATGTCTCCACATGTTCTGGTGACTCCGTGTAATAAGCGGGTGGACTAGTTACATGAGTAGAGTCAAAACTGTTTGAGTTCGGGTCACTTTCAGTGATCAAGGGTGAAGAAGGCACTAAGGCCCTACTTAGGTTCTCTTCTGCAGCAGCGTATTTGACTGAGATGACATTCGCTGGTGGGGGTGGCTGCTGAGCTAAGACGGGTTGAGGTCTCTGTTGAGCCTGGTATGGGTAGTTTTGAGGAGGCCTATAGTAATAAGGCTGAGCATTGTATTGGCCTTGATACCTACCTGGCTACTGGTATGTTTGCGGGTAGTTCTGTTTCACAGTTTGTTTGTTGTATGGGCAGTCCTGAGCCGTATGATTTGTATATCTTCTCTCAATTGTGCAATATTGGCCACTAGGGTTGACATGAGGTTGAGGTGCATTGGGGCACACGTTTGCCAAATGACTTCCACCACAAGCGTAACAACGTACATTAGTTGGTAGCTTGGGCACCTGTTTACCAGAAACTCCTAGTTTTTGGGCCACTTTTTCTGCTAGATCCTCTATTGAATTCGACAATTTTGTGGACGCTAGAGAAGAACAATCTGAGTCTTTGTAGACCTTTGAGAGCTCTAATTCCTCTCCTAGGTTGTCCTCAATGTCTATACATATTCTTACACACTCCTCTAGCGTTTTGGGTTCCTTTAGGTATACATAAGAGCGTAGTTTAGCGCTCAACAAGCCATCTAGGAACAGTGATACCTGTTTGGCTTGTGAGGGTAGCTCTTGCATTGGACATCGTTCGACATATTGTCTGAATCTACGACCTGCCAGTCTTACTGTTTCCTGAGGGGTCTGTTTAAAACTATGAATCAACGAAGACGTGTCATGTCTAATCCCACTTTTAGAGAATTCAGTGATGAATGACTCTAAAAAGTGATGGATGTCTCTAAATTGCCTTTGTTGCAATGGTTGGAACCAAGTTAAAGCTGTATTCTTCAACGTTAGTCCAAATGCATTGTATTGCGTGAACATGTCCTCGACTTGTTCTGCCCTCAGTACCTGCTTGAATTCTGCAACATGGTCATAGGGATCTCCTGTCCCATCAAAGTAATTCTTCATGGATTTCACTAATTGCGTGGGTCTCAATACTCTTGCGTGTTCACGTGGTCTAGGTAGAGGAAAATCATCTCTACCACCTGGTATTCCATGATCTCTTTGTCTCTCCGCTCTATTAGTGTTCGTGGTTGTTCTATCTCTCCCTATGGGGTGATTGAAGCTTACTTCCGGTCTCTCATTATTTCCTTCTCTTTGATTTCCATGGGCTGAGGATGTTCCTGCCCCTGGTTGACTTGCATTTATGTTCGTTCTAGATGGAGGGAATATCAATTCACCTCTCCATGTGTATGTGTTTCTAGCGCGCTCAGGCACCACGAAGACTCTTTCTGAAGTCTCATCCAGGTATACGACCTTTCCAGGTGTATCTGGGTCCTTGAATTCGTAGATTGTAATGATGCCTACCTCCCTAGGGTGTTCCTTTCTGTACCTCCACAAGGCTTCATCCGTCTCTTTATTTACAAACAACTCGGTGCTCCTGTTATCTTGAGGGATCCATTCTGGGATGAGTACTCTTGTTAATACGGATTTCCCTCTAGGTGTTCTAGGTTCTTCTAACGGTTCTTTTCCTTGAAATTTTGTTTCCGTCTCTAATTGAATTGTGCCAAACTCATTAGTATCGTTTGGCTGTGTACTTAGAATGTACATGGTTCCTTCTTTGTCTATGTAAGCGTCTCTTTCAAATTTCACCACTGGTCTTTCCAATCCAATGGGTTGATCAGGGTTGTGCAGTTGCACCACTTGCCTCTGCAAACCATCCTCATAGATGCGAGCACCTAATCGGTTGGTTCGGAGAAACTCTAGTTGCGTTCTATAGGGTCCTTCTGGTTTTTCTAGGTATGCTACATGAGACCCTCCTTCTGGTCTGTCTGCGCTAAATGCCATTTCTGACTCACTTGATTCTGAGCTCAACTCGTAGGGATAACTGCTATTCAATTGCTGAGCCCAAGATCGAGCGGTAGTTCTCACACTAGCCTCTGATGATCGAAGGCTTCTTCGGTCCGACTTACCTATATGTTTGCCCGATCTAAGGTTCATTAATTTCCTTCCTTGCTCACTCAATTACACACTTAGATCGTCAATGGTCCTTTGTTATTATTCTCTTGATTCTTTTTAATTTTCTCTGGATTCTTGTCTTAATTTATGCGTCAGGAATTCGACTTTCGTTATGATTTTGAGTTCTCGTTCCGTCAGACTTATGTTCTTTTCTTTAGGTTTTCGCCACACACACCTTTACTTTAAGTCTTAAACTTGAAAGAATTAAGTATCTTGAACTTGAGGCGTTCCTATCGCCGTTAATCCACAACTACCGTTTAGCCTAAGCTAAGAATTGACTGAGGGGGTTGAGTAATGTTCTAACCTCGAGTCGGCTTTTCTGTTGCTCTGATGCCCTGTTGCCCAAGAAGCCGTGCTTCCCAAGCTCTGCTGTCTTCACTACCTTGCTTGCTTGCCTTTGATTGCCTTTGCTAGACCTGGAAAAATTCCAATGTTAGACCAATTCACAAGGTGATCAAACACTTGAGTATATACACCTTTTTAACTCCCTTCTTGTTTGCCCAAAATTTCAAGACTTGCCCCCTGGCTTCCTAGTCCCAAACTAGGTGAACCTCAAAATAGCTTATCCAAAAAGAGAAGTATCCTTTATGATAAAAACAGTTGAGGTCACGTAGTACTCGTTACCAGCTTCCTAACGAGCTATTAAGCTCAAAAAATGGACTTCCGATGAAAAAGTTATGGGCGTTCAGGCCCTGGGGGTAAAAACTGACAATCAAGTTTTCCTTCAAATATGAGCTAAGGGGTCTCCTATGAGTCTAATGGTCCAAAAATTTTTCAAAATACCCTTAAAATTGGTCAAAAATTGGAGCCCAAAATTTGCGATGGGGGTGGACAATCGCGATGGTCTGGGACCGTCGCGATGGTCCGAGCGAACCGTCGCGATGGCGTGGAGTTAGGACAATCGCGATGGCCCGATAAAGCGAACCGTCGCGATGGCTCGAAATGAACGATCGCGATGGCGTGGAAATGGACCGTCGCGATGGTCCGAAAAATGAACCGTCGCGATGGCGTGAAGTTAGGACAATCGCGATGGCCCGATAAAGCGAACCGTCGCGATGGCTCGAAATGAACGATCGCGATGGCGTGGAAATGGACCGTCGCGATGGTCCGAAAAATGAACCGTCGCGATGGCGTGATCAGGCGGACAATCGCGATGGCGCGGGTCAACGGTCAACGGTGGACAGTCGCGATGGTCCGGAGTGAACCGTCGCGATGGTCCGCGATGCGATGGCTTGAGCCAATCGCGATGGTCCGATTTTGGGCTGTCGCGATGGTCCAAAAAATGAACCGTCGCGATGGTCTATCGTGACACGTGGCACTGTCGTGGCGATGGCGTGAGCCAATCGCGATGGTCCGGGGTCAGCTGAACCGTCGCGATGGTCCAAGTCGACCGTCGCGATGGCTCAAGTGAACCGTCGCGATGGTCCGAAAAAGCGAACCGTCGCGATGGTCCGGCCGAGCCGTCGCGATGGCGTGAGCCTATCGCGATGGTGCGACACAATCGCGATGGTCCGAGCCAATCGTGATGGTCCACCAAACAACAAATTTTTGAAATGCAAATATGGTTCCGTGTATGCGCAGGGATCGCCTACCTCGTGGTGTGGTCGCCTACCTCAAAATCCGAAAGTTGCAGACCATCGCGATGGTCCGCCACACTCGGAAATTTCTGACAGAAAGTACATGTTTTACCTTTTGGAAGCTTTCCTGATGCTCTGAAGCTCTGTACCTGCAAGAAAACTCAAGAAAACACAAGCACATACAATCGCAAAAACTCTCTCTCGCTCTCTAGCATGCACAAATGAGGGGAAATGAGGTGAATGGGTGGATATGGTGAATTTTCTGATTTTTTTTGGAAATGGAGATGATGATGCGATGATGAAGATGGAGTATGGGGAAGGTGAAAAACACTAAAAACTAAGTAAAAACAACAACAAAAAACTGAAATTTTTACCTTCCAACGCCACTTCTTGCTATACTCTTACCATCACACATTCGTCCTAGACTCGATCCCCGGCAACGGCGCCAAATTTGGTGTTGCTCTAGCACAATGGTGAGAACCACGTTAAGAAGCTTCACCTCCTTAATGTCAATCCGAGGGAGAGGTAGGAGTGATATGAAGATCGTGAACGTGAGATGATGTGAGAGTGAAGGTGAGAAGCACAAAGATGCACACACGCATACACACACACAATGAAGAGACAAGCAAGACACAATGGAAGGTGGGAAATTAGTTCTATTACTCAAGAATACTCTTACAAGCTCAAACTAGCTCTACTCTCTTCTTTACTCCAACAAGCTACAATGAACCAACCTCAAAAATGAGCTCTCTAGCTCTTTTTATAGTCTCTAGACTAGTTTTGACCGGTTTCACATCTAGTGGCCGGCCTAGTTAAAAAATAAGTCCTAGATGCTATTTGGAAGGGTAAACGAAGTCTAAAAATAACGAAAATTGGTACGTGCATTCTACCTAAGCTCCTCAAGCTCGAGGACTCCTCGGCCTACACAAAATGGAGCTATGGATTACAAAATGGGGTTTTCTATGATACATATGTTACAATTAGTGATAACAATCACTGTTGAATGTTTGGAGAATTAATAAGAAATATATTTGTTTGAAAAATTGATCCGCCTGGCTCCCTGCTCTGTCTTTACATGCTTCCGTGGCGTCTGTGCCTCTGGCTGCTTCCAACAGATGCCCAACGGAAGCGACCACAAATCACCTACTGGAATTATGGTAAACTCGGACCTATGAAAATGAAGTGTCGATTGCGACCTCTTAACATGAAACCAGCTGCAGCTAAATTACATAACATGGAGGCCCATAATGAAGAAATTCCTCCTCTTTGGACAGAGGAATCATTGGAGAAGGACTTAAGTACCTTGGGTAACAATATCTCTCTTCATTCTCTACTTTGCATGTAGGGTACTATAAATAACAAACTCATTAAAATTTTACATGATGATGGTAGTTCACATGACTTCATTTCACATTTATTAGTACAAGAACTTAAACTAAAAATGTTTCCTTCCTTGTATAAAGTAAAAGCTGCATTTCAAGGTAATCATTATAATGTAACACGAGAAGTACAAGATGTTACGATTATCTCAGGCCCATATGTTGATTCACGAACATTTTTAATTGCACCTTTGCAATCTTATGATGTTATACTAGGTATGCATTTTTGTCATCATTATAACCCACACATTGACTACCATACACATACCTTTAACTTTGAATTTAAAGGTCAAATCATTACTTTGTCTGCAAGGCATGATTTCCAACCATTTCCATTGATTAGTCATACTCAAGTAAAACATGCATTTAGGAAAGGATTCAATTCATGCATTGTTTTTATCAATATTATCAATGATTATACTCATACACTTCCTGATGCCCATAAACCTTTCATGAGTACTTATAAGGATTGTTTTATGTTTGAGTATCCCTCTGAACTACCACCATCTCGAGGTCCTTTGACCACAGCATAAACTTAGTCCCTATTAGTTCTCCTCCTCATAAAGCACCTTATAGACATGGGCCAAAGGAAATAGAAAACCAAGTAAAAGACCTACTACAGAAAGGACTTATAAGGCCTAGTTCTTCCCCATTTGGAGTACTAGTTCTCTTAGTAGAGAAGAAGAATAAAAATTATCAAATTTGCATTGATTATAGAGCCCTTAACAAGATCACAATAAAGAATAGATAACCTATTCCTCCAATAGATGACCTTTTAGATAAATTACGAGGAGCTAGTGTCTTTAGTAAAATTGATCTAAAATCGGGATACCATCAAATTCGTATGATGCAAAGTGATATTTTTAAGATTGCATTTAGCACTCAAATAGGCCATTATGAATTTATGGTAATGCCCTTTGGACTTACTAATGCCCTTGCTACATTTGCCCGAATGATGAATAACATTTTTCTTGATTACCAAGCTTTTGTTCTTGTATTTTTGGACGATATACTTGTTTACAGTAAGAATGATAGTGAGCATGAGAAGCATCTTAAAATAGTTTTTCATTTACTACGAGAGAACACACTTTAAGTTAATCCTAAAAAGAGTTACTTCTTTCAACGTAAGCTAGAATATCTAGGACATATTATTTCAAGTGAAGGTGTGCATGTGGATTCAAAAAATATTAAAGTTATTGTAGAATGGCCTACAGCACAATCAATCAATGATGTTCGTTCTTTTCTTGGATTGGCTAGTTTCTATACAAAGTTTGTTCGAAATATTTCTTATTTGGCATTGTCTCTTACCTTGTTATTGAAAAAGAAAATAAAATTTGCATGGGGACTTACCCAACAACAATCCTTTGGAAAACTCAAACATCCACTTTCACATGCACCTGTTTTAGAGTTACCTGATTTTTCACAACCCTTTCATGTTGTTACTGATGCTAGTCGTTCAAGAATAGGTGTTGTTTTAATGCAAAATGATCATCCCATTGCATTTGAGAGTAGGAAGCTTAAGCCCTCATAAAAGAATTATAGTACATATTATAAAGAATTGTTAGTAGTTGTGCATGCTTTGCGAATTTGGAAACACTATCTTATGGGCTCTGAGGTCTTAATCAAAACCAATCACCAGACTATTAATCATTTATTAAATCAGCCCTTAATCTCTAATCGCCATCTTAAATGGGCATCATTCATTCGAAATTTCCAACCCATGATCCAATATCAACCTACTAAAGCTAATGTTGTAGCTGATGCTCTTAGCTGATTTCCTTCACATTCTATTGTTTTGCATAATTATTTTGCCATCCAAATACATTCTTTTCAAGAAATGGTTGCCACTTATGCATCTGATTTGTATTTCTCATGTGCATGGCATAACTTCAACAATGGTGCATCTTTATCTGATGAACATTATACATTTCATAATGGTTTTCTTTATTTTCAACATAGATTATGCATAACCCAAGCTTTTAAAGATTTTGTCATCAAAGAAATGCATGAACCATCTTACATGGGTCATAGAGGCATACAAAGCACCATTTCTGCCTACAAAGATTTCTTCTTTTTTCCACACATGGAAAAAGATATTGCACATTATGTTTCTCAATGTATTGTATGTCAGCGTGTAAAATGTCATCATGGTAAACCATTTGGATTATTAATGCCACTTCCCATTCCGAACGAACCATGGGAATAAATTTCTATGGATTTTATCACATATCTTCCCATCACTTCATCACATAATGATATGATTTGGACAATAGTTGATAGGTTTAGTAAATATGCATATTTCATTCCATGTAGAAAAACTTTGTCTGCACCTCAGGCTGCAAAATTATTCATTGAATGCATTTTCCCACATCATGGATTTCCTAAAGTAATGTTATATGATCGTGATGTTAGATTTTGTAATCATTTTTGGGTTGCCTTATTTCAACATTTTGGTTCTAAAATAGATTTTAGCTCTACATTTCATCCCGAAAGTAATGGACAAAGTGAGGCTACAAATAGTACTATTCTTGATTTATTGTGTTGTTGTTCATTAGATAGTCCCACTAACTGGGATGAAAAATTGCCATTGCTTCAATTTGCTTACTATAACACCACATACACCACTACTGGTTGTGCACCTTTTGAAATTGTTTATGGCAAAAAGCTTCCCACTCCCATGTCACTCACCCAAACCGACATTTTGATGGCTGATTCTATTGTTCAAGATCACATTTCTATACTTCACAATGTTCACAAGAACATTAGGAAAAGTCAAGAGCACTACACACGTAATATCAATACAAAATGATTAGCTAAGGAATTCAAGGAAAATGATCTTGTGTGGTTGCATATCATTAAAAGAGGTCTCAAAAATATTTTGCAGCATCCTAAAATTAAACTTGCACCATGCTATTATGGACGGTTTTGCATTATACAAAAAATTAATGATAATTCATTTAGATTAGATATACCATCTCATTGGAATATACATAACTCTTTTCATATTAGTTTACTTAAACCATTTAAAGGAACTTTACCACTCACTCCACTTCTTGATGACCCTCCTTTGATTGAAGAACAATCTGAAATCTTGGTTCCTGAGAAAATAATTGATCATGATGTCACCACTACACGCATAGGTACTCAATACCATTGATATTTAGTTAAGTACAAAAATCACTCTATTGAAGAATGTCAATGGATACATAAAACAAAATTAACACCTCATTATGATCACTTAATTTCTATATATCATACACAAACACATTAATGTAATTCCTCCATGAACATTTTCATGCATGTTTTTTTTTTAACATGGAACATGCTTATTTTCATTCAGTGATGGAACATGTGACTGGCCATCCATGTTTATTTTATTTTATCAACTGAGGTCAGTTGCTTTTTCAACTGAGGGGCATGTTATAAATTATGGAATATGTTGAACAAGGCATTGTTGGAGTGTTAATTTATTAATGTATTAATGTGTTTTGGTGTTTTTTGATATAGAAGTTGAAGGTTCATGAGGGCGTGAAAGGCGTGAAAGGGAAGACATCAATAATCCGACTTTAGGGCAGACATCAATAAATTGGATTTATAATTTAGATTGTAAATAAACCCACATAGAAGGTTCTATTGTTAGAAATAGTTAGAAAAGTAGTGGTTAGAATAAGGGTCATTGTAGACCGCAATTTCTGATATTAAAAGCAAAGGCTTTTTACAAAAGTCACCAACTTTTACTTTCATGCATGCTTTTCAAAGCCGCTCTCATGTAACCACTCTTTTCGACGCAATCAAAAATTCCTATAAATACATGCACTCTGTGGACTGTCGAAACAGAGTGCATGGGGGGAGATTACACCCAATACTGCGTTCTCTCTCGTCTCCTGGAGTGTCTATTTTTCTGTGTGTTTTTTGCATCCATAACCTCTATGTGCATGTGAGCAAGATCTTGATAATAGAGAGGATAAATTTAATCAAGGCTATTTCATGTTCATGGTGGGGGATGTGGATTCAACCCTACGGGCTGCTCTTGCAAGAGAGTTCTCACCCATTTGATGTGGTGAGCTAGAAACCAGCAACTTTGGATATTCATCTGAGAATTCGAGAACTTCCAGGCACTCGTTTGTTCATAGATTCATCCCTACTTAGTTCCTATCCTTAATAGGGGGCCTTAGTAGGCCTTCGGGCTCTATCATTCTTAGTAGATGCTAATCATTTAACCCCTACTTGTGTAGTCACAACCCACTGGTATTCCTTGTCCCTAATTAGGTGCTAGGCATTCAACCCCTACTTGTGTAGTCAGCACCCAACCCATTGGTATTCCTTATCCCTAATGAGTTGTTATCCACTACTAGGAGTTCCAAATAAGGCATTTTGCTCATTGCCATCCGAGGAGCCTCAAGTAGTTTAGATCTCCATGTGAATTCCCAATTGTTTCTAGCCTTATTTTTTATGATGCCTCATATTGTTATTTTTCAGTGTTCTAGTACAAGATCCTTGTACAAGTAATAATATAGACACGACAAGCTAGATGTTGTCTAGACGTCATCAAGAAAAACAAGATGTTATCTATACTTGTTGTTTGATTAGTTTCATACAACATTTCACATGAATATCTTCCTCAACCTCACATGGTGACCACCATACACCATATCATCTTCCTCAGCCTCACATGCTGACCACCATACACCAAAAGATATGAAACAAGAGGACAAGAGGAAAGAGATACAAACATGCCAATCATGGCTCCCACTATGTAGAACCTTAACCTACCATTATGCATTACTCTACCATGAGGATATACCTCTTTTTACTCATGGGTACCTATATGTACAATATTTACACAAGAAAAGCAATTATTTAAAGTTCTAAAAGTAGTGTGAGAGTTGTTCTTTCATATTTTAAGCCTAATGGAAGAGTACATGAAAGGCCAAAATTCCCGCCAAAAGAAAAAAGTATATATTTAAGGGAGACAAAGACGAGCTACACTCCAAGCGACATTCAAAGTCCAAAAAAGTTGAATTCTTCAACGATAGATACTTTAGATCTCCACCCGTTCATTTATGAACACGTGGCTCGAATCGAAGGGTTTACACCTCATGCCTCTCGAAGGGAAAAAATCAGGTTTTTTGAATTATATATACAAGTGGAATACCTTCCTTGTGAAAAGTGACTTTTTTATGCGGCAATCACTTTTATTTTTCAATTCAGATTGGAATTTATGAGAAACTCACATAGATGAGGGACCCTTTGTGCCACATGCGTGGAGTATAACACAAAATGACAAGAAAAAGGGGACACAAATGTGCCAATCATGGGTACCACAATATAGAACCTTGAGTATGTGTCTTCCTCTCTGATGTGGACACCTCTTTTTAAGCCATTCCACTTATGTGCACATTATTTACAGAATGCGAGTACCCATTAAAACTGCCATAATCTTTCAAGCTCTTGATGATGCATGGCCCACTCCATGCATTGTGGGATCTTCCTGGGAGTCATGTTCACATTAGGCATTAGCAAAAGCTCAATTAATATATCACGGAGGACTTGAACTAGCTTGGATGTTCACATTAGGCAGTGAAAGAAGCTCAATCAATATATCATGGAGGAAGCTTGAATTAGATTGGATCTCTGATCTAGTGGTTAACGTTTTGGACCCATAGAGTCCAGGTCCCATAGGTGGTTGGTTTGGCCTCTTGCAGCAGAGGTCTTGTGTTCAACCCCCAAATTGGACATGGAATGGCTTTAGCCAATTTAAACTAGTTGTAACCTTGTCTAACCCCTACTTTGTGGGATATGGGCAGTCTTGCGGGTACTATGACCATTCACCTATATAGTTGTACTTTGAAAGTTGAAGATAGGGGAGTACGCACCTGTTGAACCTCCTTTTGAAAAAAAAAACACTTTGGACCCTTGAATGTGAGGTCCATAGTTCAAAACCTAGATTGCAACTTGATATTTGGCCTTGGGAATGTGGCGCATAAGGGGATCACGAGCCTCGAGGGTGTATTCAGATGTTCATTTCAAAATCTAGTATGAACGGAAGCATAGATAGATGACTACACTTTGGCAAAAAAATGAAATTAAAAAGAAAAACAAGTAACAAAAAAACTAATGTCGATGGCTTGAGCATTCCCATGTTGAATTTGGAGATGGTAAACTCTTTAGATCTCCACCGTTGCTTAAGAGGCCACGTGGCCTCCGATTCCTGATTGGGAAGAACTTAGAGGGCTTTTCAATTTCATTCGACGATCGAAATACCTTCCATGTGAAGCCAACAAAGACACGAAGATAAGACGCGTCAACTTTTTTCTCTCACGCATTCTGTTTGAAATTAATTAAGGGCAGGTTCACATATACTCTTTTGTTTGAAACTAAATAAGGTCACACCGTTCTATTAGGTTCTATTAAGCGAATCCAGAAAACATGAATCAAATAGGCTCAAAAATCACACATGGCATAAAGATTAAGTGTGGGGGTCGTTTGGAGAATTTTGAGCAAGATGGGGAGAGGAGGGCTAGAAGAGACTGTGTTTAGCACAAGATGGGGAGAGGAGGGTTAGAAGAAATAGTGTGTTCTTAAGTGTCCTAAGTGGATGCTATGGGGAAAATGTCAACATATGATTGGTTATCCCTCCCAATAGAGAAATTCCTCATTTTCTCTCTCTTCACCTCCCTATCTTATCTCCCCTCTCTTTTTCTCTTAGGTTTGTATCCAAAGAGAGATGAACTCCTTTCTTTTCTCTCCTTCTTTCCTTGTCTTTCGCTCTCTATCTCTTTCTTTCTCTATCCCCCTTCCCCTCATGTCTTTGTAATGCTCCTTTTCCTCTATCCCATGTTTCTCTATCGTTGTGCCTAAAGTGAGGAATATGACATCACCATGTTGGCCCTCTTTGTCTCACACACATGATTACTTAGATATCATGACAATTTACTCAACGAAAACCACCTACCTTCATTATTCTTCTGCCTTGTGCACATGGACCTTGGATTTACATGCGGCCATGTCCTACTCATTGAAGCTTCGTTCATGTTATCATCAAGGATGTCTTACACATGTCTCCTTAAATTGAGGTACAAGGAATCTTGGGTTTCTCGTTAAAAGGAGTGCCCTACTTGCCATGTGCACCACTTTTCTTTACTTATGATTGACCCCAATAGAAAGCTCCATTTTTCAATTACTTTCCATGTTGGCTTTCTACTAAAGGATACTCAGATCCAAAAATCACTCATATCCTTACACCTCGAGCTGATTCATTCTCCGTTTATCCCTTTTTCTTTCTCTATTCTTGTCATAATGTACCACGTTGCTATTGTGAATCTCCCTCATCCATCATTCTAAGTGAGGAATCCTTGGGCTTCTTCCAACATCCCCTCCCTTCTATCTTCCGATAGACCAACGATGTCATGTCCTCCCTTTGGCCATGACGACTATAACAATTTTTGTACTTTTATCTTATACGAAAAATAATGTTTATAATATATATATATATATGTGTGTGTGTGTGTGCCTGTGTGTGTAACAAGTCTCTTAATCTTTAATCACAATTCCACACAAAATAATAGAATTTGGCACAACAAGATATAAGGAAGAAAAACAGAGTATGTGCAGAAAAAGAAGAGAAAGAGAGATAGAACTTTATTATCTGTGCAGATTTACAAGAAATTATCATTTGCATTACAAAAACTATCAAATAGCTTCAATGTGAAGCCTCATCCAGTCGACCACCCCCGAGCTAATCTCAATCCCAATCGCAATCACAATGGCAACCTCAAACCCAAACCCAATCCCAATCCCAATCCCAATCTCAATCTCAATCATAGAAGAAGAAAAGGATCGTGATCAATGCACGACCATAATTGCTCCCTAGCTCTCAATCTTTGTCTTTGGATCTCCCCTTCCACCATTGCATGACCAATTATGCCTTTCTAGAATTTGCATGCTTCAAGATAGCATCTTTTTTGCATTTCTCATGCAAGACTTCAAGACCGTTCATGCATCTACTTTTCATGTCCACCTCAAGAATCATACCTACAAAAATAGAGGCAATCCCTACAACACACTCACACACATGTCATTCACCTAAAATAACCCACATACCAATGTGTGTTTTCTAAATCAGCAAACATGAATAAGATGAATCAAGGCTTCCACCTAAAAACGATAGTTTTTTGAGCCTTGTAGCTCAAAAACAGTGAGGAATTAGCTAAAGCTTGTGAGACACAAAATATTCAGGTCTTTGATCTGTAAAATAGTGCTAGAGATACCTTAGGTCCAAATATCACTTTTGAGCCCTACAAAATTAGAAATTCTAGAGAGAGATGAAAAAACATAAAAAATATCTTCATTAACCTATCTTTTTGCAATCAAATGAGATATAAATTACAACATCCACAAAATTTTCAATCATGTAAAGTTTTTCTACTGACAGTACTCTACCTTTTTCTCATACAACACTTTTTCTGATTCCTTCATGCACAAATTTCATGCAACACTTTTTCTGATTCCTTCATCTTCATGCACAAATTTCATGCAACAACTTTCTAAAGAGAAATGTAAAAACTTATTGGGACAAAGTTTTGTAGACATGATCAGAATATCTAAACATAAAATTTCATTATTCCCCACACATCTTTCTTTTGTTGGTTATTTTTGGGAAATCAGTATGGTATCTTACAATTCTTCCCCTCTTTGAAGAACTCTATCCTCAGAGTTGGAAAGAAGGATAATGTTCCATAAACTCATCTAAAACAACCCATGTTGAATCTTCAATAGGATATGCAAACCATTTAACTACAGTTTCCACTATTTCACGATTCCTAAGATATCTAATTCTCCTATCCAATACAAGTTCTAGTTCAAGCTCAAAAGTGGCATCTCCCTTCAACTTAGATTCATCCATCAAAACATGATCAACATTAGAAACATACTTTTTAAGTAATCCAACATGAAAAATTGGATGAATTTTCAAAGTGTTAGGCAAATCAAGTAAATATGCAACAAAAACAACTTTCTTTAAGATTCTAAAAGGACTAGCATAATGTGGATACAATCAACAAGCTTTTCCTATTATGTTTTTGTGCATCTTTAATGTTCGTCTTTACTTTATTCAACTCCAAATCCATGTTTTCAAGCATCTGTTTGGATACCTCAACCTCATTTTGTGAATTAATAAGTGAATGAGGTAGCAAACAATTATAGCCATACCTTGCTTGAAAAGGTGCCATCTTAATAGATGAATGACATGCACTATTATATGCATACTCAACCAGAGGCAAATACTTAGTCCAATTGTTATGCTTATCATTTACATGCATATGTAACATATCCTCAAGCTCCCAACTAACCCTATCGGTCTCACAATCAGTTTGAGCATGAAATGCAGTACTCATGTGTAATTTTGTTACTATGGATTGAAATGTTGCGTTCCAAAAATTAAACGTAAACCTTGCATTCCTATCATAAATTATACTTTTAGGTAAAACATGTAACCTAAAAATTTCTTTTATGAAAAGTTTAGCAACATGCATAGTTGTATCAGTTTTCCTCATGGCAAGAAAATATGCCATCTTTGTAAGATAGCTCTACTGTATATGCTAGGGTTCCTTCTTCTTCCTTTTCATCATCATGTTCATGTCTTTCTTGTTGCTCTGTGTGATTCTCTTGTTGTTCACTTTCTCTAACTATATGTTGCTCTGTGTCAAATTTTGTGCCCAATTTGAGGTCCACTTCCTAGAGAAGTTGTTCAAAGTCATTGTTACCCAATTCATCTAATCCTATTGGTACTTGAAACTCGAATTATGTGGGTTGTAGTGGGACTACTTGTTGTGACATAGACGCACCATCAATGCTTCATCATGGGAGTTGGATCGTGAATGACCACACTGTACATTCCCCTACTAGAGAGATATCTAAGGTGAGAGTGGCACATCGAGGTTGTGCACAAGATATGGTTCCTTGCATCCTCTTTGAGGGGGATGCAAAGGCTTTTCGACTCTTGAACTATTGATTCTAGTTCCAATTTAATACTCTTTGGATAGGTATGCCATAAGATAGGCATCTATAGATGATGCGGATAATGGCACAACATCAATTCAATACAGTTTTGTGGGCCCATCGGCTCCTGGTTGCATGGAGTTGCTCAATGATCCAAATGGGGAGGTTAATGATCATATTGGAGGTTTCTACCAAGTTATTGCTAAAATTAGGATTTTATGCCAAAAAGAGACATTTTTACAAGGAATTATGATATAAATAGGGAAAAAAACTATTATAAAGAGGATTTTGACTTGGCAAAATTTGATAAACCCCCACCTCTTTCACTTTCATGCTCACAATCCCCTTTCACTATAGTCTTTATCCTTTATTGAGATTTGACCACTTTGAATTTGGCTTTTTGAATCGTTTCTAAGCTTCCTCCAACAACACATTACAACAAAAATATCAAGATAGTTTAGAGATGTGAATTTTGGCAAAACTTAACACCTTACATCTTGCAAGTTTACATGAAGAAATTTCTTTTGCCCATGACATTGAGAAGGAATTCAACTCCATTGCAAAGCCCATTTATCAATGATACCCTACCAACAAGAACAACTATCATAAAAAAAATGATCCTCCCAAAGTACCTCTTCCACCTTCTCATGACATACACCTAGAGTACCTTTCAAACAAAATCAGATTACATCTTCTTTTAAAATAACCAATAAGCAAAACCCAAAAACTTCTACTACAGATGCACCATACAAGAGACCATGCATAACATGTATCATGGGTTCAAATCTTAGGAAACACATTGATTAGTACTTCTCCATGGGTAAAATTGGATAAGCGGCTAAGATTCAAGTAGCATCGAGGTGTTTAAAAAACTTTGAAGTACACATCTCGAAAGGAATTTATTAAAGCATCAATGATTGAGCCTCAATTAGAGTTTTAAGGGAAGCCTTGCATAAGGATTAATGGGCAAAGGCTACTTGGGAAGAACAAAGGAGCCTTAGGATTAACTGGATCTAAAAATACCTAGAGTCATTAAGATGAGTCATAAACACACATTAATTTTTTGGGCTAAATTCAAGTGCAATATTAAAAGGCATTGATGTCGAAGGATCAATGAGTCCTGGGAACACTCTCCTTGTACCAATGAAGGATCATTCATTTCTTTTTTCACAAGAACTACTCTTTTTACTCCAAGAAGCTTGCAACCTATGAATTTGTGCTCCACTTGAAGGGGAGTGAGCGATAAAGGAAGGAGAATTGGGTTAGCTCACTCAATGAAGCACTAAAAGAGAACCATGAACGCACTTTGAATGCTTGATTTGTTTTACTTATTCTTTCATTTTGATTGCATAGAGCTAGATAACACCACAAAAAGGAAAATCATACTTCATTAATAAGATTGTTTGAGCATTTTTGTATATTCTTCTTTCCGTTTGAAAGGCATACCCTCCAAAAATGTTGTAGTTGACTTGTTTTTTATCATTTGTAAATGCATTTGAGATTGGGGAAAACACTCGGACAACAAAGTGTTGTCAAAATTCATCTTTCTTCTACAAGAAGTAGTGTCTGATCTTTTAGCCACATACGAGAACCCTTATCAATTAGTGATTCTGAATTAAGTTGGGATATGCACATGACTCCCATGAATCCTAATGAGGCATGGCCATGAAGCATAGATTATCAAACCATTCTAGAATTCTAGAAATTCAATGACCATAGGATAGGCATCTATCTAGATGGAATCAATTGATAAGTGGTTAGGCTAAAAATCCTAATTGCTAAAACTGTAGATCCACACACGATAGCAAAAATTTGCATTGATCACTACAAAGATAAGGAAGGGACCATCTATTTTCTTAGTTCCAATCTAGAATATGCAAATGATAAAGGAGATATAATAATCTTGGCTAAATATGATATTGGAAAAGCAACAAAGCTATCCCACCTACCAAGAGAGTGGTAGTCTATGTGTACCATAATCAGTATGCAACTACTCTATTGCCTTAAATGAGAGACAAGGTAGGCAACTCATATTAGGAAAATAAGGAACCTCAAAAATCTTTTGCAAGAACTAATCCCCTGTCTTCCAACAAAAATTGAGGACTTGAAGGATTGAACGGGCAAACCACAGGGCATAGGCCTATAGTAAGGACAAACCCTTTTGATTTTCCATTGGACAATATCGATGAGGAAGTCAACCCTAGATTTCGAAAGAAACCTCCAGATAGATTCCAAGTGAGAGTGCCATTGCAATACTAGTATGCTCATGTAGCATTCGATTACAAAAAATTTAGTCCTCAAATAGCAAACCTTGTGATTAGAATGCGAGACACAGGACATGAAACGGTTCTTGAGCCCAAGGAAAAGATGATTACACTAGGCTTAATTTGTTTTAAATCCATCGGAATCGGTCTACTTGGATTACCTAGAGCCCACAATTATCTCGAAATGGATTTTTCTTATGGCTATGCACTAGCTCATAAATTCCCGGCAGACGCACCAAATGAAAGGCTCTTGAGCCCACGGAACAAATGATTATATGAGACTTTATTTGGTTTAAATCCCTTGCAATCGGTCCAATTGGGTTACTTAGAGGCCACGATTATCCCTCGAGGAATTCTTCCTTTGTATGTGTATTAGTTTGCTTAACTTGCTTGTGCAACCCCACTTTCTCTCGTTTGTGTTCTTGATTGCACTTGAATGTTTTTGCTGAGGAGAAGGGGACGCAGACCCTAATGTATATGCACTCGGAGATCCACTTCCCAATGGTACCCCTTGCGATTCCCCTCCACCCTCTCCTTACTCATGCATGCTACACCTACGCACCCTCTCCCTTGCACTTTCCTTCGTACTCTCACATGCACTTGTAATGGCTTATTATTGAGTTCTTACTCTCATGAGGGAATGAACTCTAACAGGATATTGCAGATCAGATATACCTCGTGCATGTAGGAACGGATTCTAAAAAGTTGTATGGCAGTGCATAGGTAAGCGCAACAACTAGACTAGTGCAAGCATTAAACTTAATAGATCATCGACGTAAAGACTTGCATGCATCAGGGCTATCTATTGTAGACCTTGACAGTTCCATACCAGGACCTCCATTCCAAGACTAAATGATCAAACAAGTGCATACACCATGAACATGAATGACAACAGGCTTAAAACAACCCACTCCTAATACACTAGCAGATCCATCTTACAACTCTGATTCGGCCAACAAAAGGATAATGAGAACAAATATAAAAAGGTGGAAGATAACAACAGACATTCGGCATACTTGACACTAACCCTCAAAAATATCCAACGATGCAAACTTCGTTCACTTTTTCTTTTTGGACGCAGCCAGATGTGCTAATAACCATACAACCCATCCATCGATCGTGCTGGATTACATATCCCTGATAGCTATCAAAACAAATCGGACATACCCTTTGATAGTCACACCGTTGGAACAGTAGGGGGATCATTTATCTTTTACATTTGAATTGAGCTCTTTGATTTTTTTGAACAACAATACCTAAAAAATTTCGATTGCGAGTTGCACGTCACGAACGAATCAGAACAATCACCTTTTGTAGATATGATGAATGGATCACCACTGCATTGTCTAAGACTGGGAGATATTTGCTGCACAAAAGACCGTGACATCATGCTTGCAAGGGATTCCGATAATGACACAGGCCTCCGCTTAGTGTGCACGTAAGGGAGGTCTTTGTTTCTCCCATATGAGTACTAGGAGCATCAGAAGGATTCTGTTTTCTCCAATGCAAACATTTTGCAATTCAACTCAAAACACTTCCTTTATCTCAACACATCTGAAAATATGAGAAATCTGTGATAGTGGCAGAAGAAAAAAATAGACTAGCACAGGTTTAAAGCTGCTTCACTCTCCCTCTTCCTCTCGTCTCAAGTCTAATTCTACAGACAACAGCTATGCCTGAGAAAGTTTCTCGCTCAATACCTTCTCTACCTCCTTTCTGATCTAGAGAGAGTCGTTTTTCAGGAAAATATTTGGAAGGTGAAACAGAGGTCAAGGTGCATTGTACACTTCCATTTGCTTATCCACGTTAATTTATGACATTCATATGATTTTGTTGCGCTAATCCTCTCTGTACCTGTGATGATGATCTACTGTTTTTCTGTACGATACTTGCTACCATAGCTTGGATCATTGACTAATGATGCCATATATACACTTGATTTCATCTCCACGAGTTCTGTATATCATCAGCTTCAAATCTCTTTCCCTTCGAATATAACATACAATCTCATAAGGATTTGCGGCTTCACCTGTTGATTTCCATACCTGAAATGATAATCACAATCTCCATCGTTCCTCTACTGTATCAATTTTAACTGAAGCTCCTTTGCGTGCTTTTCCCATATAATTTCCTTGTATGCTCTGACACTTGTAGTGCTTGAAGACGTTGTTCTTGAACTCTAAAACAGTAACTTCGATTGCACTTCAGCTTTGAAGCCTCAACCCTCCATTTTCCCTTCTGAATGGCACACGTTGAAGCCTAGACTCCATTACACTCTTTTAATCACGTCAAATTTCGACTCCAGAAGGGTGGCAAGTCCCACTCAACCTGATCATGAACAAACCCCTCTGTTCCTTTTCTTTGATTACACAGCAGTCCCAAAAAACGATGCTATCCCCTCCCTATGTCATGAATCATAATAGCGGAGCCTTACTTCACCTCTTTATTTTGTCTTCCATCCATTGTGTGGAGAAGACAATCACCAAGAGCTACTTTCCGTAATATTGGAGATAGAAACCTTACAAAAGAAGTAGGTTCAGGTGTAAATTAGTTCGAATCCAACTTTCAACACCTCTACCTTCCTTTATCACAAGGTTGCACAGCAGAATTTCACCACACTACTAATTGTGCCAAAATCTTCACCTTCAGATTGTTAGCCCAAAGAATAGAAACTACATGATTGAGACGTTCTACTTAAATTCACACGGGTGCAGCCTCCAGTGAACCAATTACTTCTGTTCTGTGTGTTATCATGCAAGAGATGAGTCAAGATCAAATGCATCCTTGACTTTCTTCTGTTTAGCACAACTACCTTCCTTCTCCAGGTCTCCTTCTCATTCTCTTCGCGCGGCATCCCCTTTCGTGAGTATTAGTTCCTCACACTCTGCATAAGTCATAACTTGAACTCTGAAACCGAACCTCCACTCTATTATTTCAAGCACACCAAGATTTGTGTAGCAGAGTCCACATAGTACATATCGGTATAGATCTCCCTTCCATCTCAACAGAATCATGTGTCGTTTATCATCATTTGCTCATAGCTAAACAGTCCATTCTCTATTGCTTGAACATAGCTTTACTCCTACAGCATGACCTCCCATGCACGTCCTTCGTACTGCTCTTTCCCCAAAACCAAATGAAGAAGAACTAGGGAAAAAACCTCCATATCCTGTTCTTCCTCCCCTTACTGTTGCTGTCCAAGATCGACTCCCTCTAGAGAACGAGCCCTCCTTAGAGAATGCGACATATATCCTACCAGGGACACCAAGCAGAAGTGATAGTCTTTCCAGCTTGCACATGTTCTTCTTGACCCCCAGGAAGAAAATCTAAACGTTCCTTAGGCCACCGAAATACAGAAGCGTAACTCTTACTAACCATTTATCATATCGTGCTCCATTGAACCATCTTTTGACCCTTTTGCCACTGCTTTCCATTCCTTCTTGACTTGATTCTGCCTTTGACTATCCAACCACAGTTGATTTATCTACACAGGAGATCTCCCCCTTCCTCCTTTGACTTCTTCATCACCTACAGCCTACCCTCTTGCGAGCCCGTCTAGGGGAACCCCCATCTGTAGGTCTTTTTCATGGTCTGCGTCAGGCTGCCACTAGTCCACAACTGCCTCTGAGTCGGGCTTGGTTAATCAACGACTTCTGCCACTTGTGCCTTGTACAACCATGATAAATGGGAAAAAAACACTGTTCAGAAAAACAAAGACCCCCCAAACATGAAGAAGCCTCCCAAAAGCCGGATGGGATTCCCCCCTCCCGTGAAGATCACGTGCCACTTTTCCCTGCTCTCCATGTATTCCCGACGGTTCACATGACCACCATGCCTCAGCTTAGCAAGCTTCTGAACCGACCACATCACACCTTCCGGCTGTCATTCTCCTGTTTGCTGATCTCTGTCAGCACCACAAGAGTCCAAATCCCCCAAAACAGAAGTGATCAAGAGAGCCTGCATGCGATCCCTACTGCCACATGCCACCTTCCTTTTTTTTTCTGCCCCCGCCAAGCGCCCCTTCTTGTTCCTGTACACCACGAAACGAGCAAAAAAAAAGAGAGAGAGCGACATTCTTTTGCTGCCGCCCAGAGATAAAACATCCCCCCCCCCCCCCCCGTGGATAAGATAAGAAGAGGTGCCCCCTTATCTTTTTTCAAAACAAAAAAGAATTTAATCAGCTGCTGGGCTCTTATGTCCACACTTGGCACACTTGGCATACATGTCGATCGATGCATTCCCCAGAATAGAACCATCTTCCAACATTCCAATCACAAATAACTTCAGTATGTAATTCCTTGCCGCTCTCTATTGCCCCGATCTGGCCACAGGCTTTCAGCACACAAGCGAAAGTGACAGCATCCGGGGAAAGATTTTTTCAATCGCAATTTTTCAAAGCATTCGAGTGCTATTTCACTTTCTCCATGTTCACAATAGCCTGCCATGAGGCTAGTCCACAAAACCACATAAGTCTCCCAAAGTGACCTGTGAAGGAGGCCATGTCACAGTCATACCAGGACACAGTTACTTTTATGGGCATCATTACTTGCATGCATGTTTAGAGAAGAGCTCCCGAGTAACGCACAGATCCCTAATAACCCGTTATTTACAATAACCTTAGGTAGTTCTCTGTAACTTGTTGCTACATCTGTGGGACCATAGGCTTTTAGCATGCCAGAAAGGGTCACAATATCAGGGTGAAAACCTTCCTGAGTCATCTGCACATAGCAACTGAGTGCTTCTTCTTTATGCCCAAGTTGAGCATGTCCTTCAACTATTGCATTCCATGAAATCACGCCCCTGCAATAAATATCTCCACATGCTTCTAATGAATTATCAAATTCATTCTTCAAGTACCTGAAATCAAACAAATTCCTGGCCAAATAGAACCACATTAGTGCATAAAAAATCAACCAAATTGTGGGCTAACATACTCCCCTCTTCTTATTTGCGAAGTCGTCATCGACGAGCGATATGCTACCTGCACTCCAGTTCCAACATGTGATCATCACTCAATCAAATACAATTCTTTACCTTGCATGCCTATTCTCTTCTTCCTCAATGTAGCACCTGCAATCACCCTCATACAATCATCGGTCAGTACCAAAATCCAATCATTTCACTTACCATCTCTGTCCATCTTCTCGCATCTTCATTGACATGTCCACCTGTCTTCAAACTTCATTAAAACATTAGAACCTTCTTCATCAAATCACAATATGTACAACCAAAATGAAAAGACAATCATATCCTTCATCCACATTACACATATATACTCAACACACATCATGATCTCGCATCACACATGCATTCTCGTCACGAACAACACACATGCAAGCAAAAAGCCCATCCACATTCCCTCTCGTCACTCTTCTAGACTGTTCGTTCAACACGTCATGAATCTCTACTCCACATATCAACACACTTTCTACACACACCATCAAAAACCATTTCCGAGTTCCGTTTTCGATACTTTTCCCGGTCACACGATCGTTTTGTTGATTCCTTTGTCTCATTTCTAACCGAGTTCTCTTGCCAATTTCCCATTTCCTTCCCCCTTAGGGTTTTCTATTCCCACTTACCTTTTCATCTACTCTGTGCTCTTTTGTTCATCAATCAGATCCTATGCTTGGTCGCCACCACCTCTCCTAACTTGATGGACACACGGCAAAGACCACTCAAGCCTAACACGAGCTCACTCTAACAAGATCACTCATCGTCGACGCGATTCCGAACTTCACAAGTCATTGCACCACCTAAGAGCCAAACTGAACACTTCCGGAAGGTTTACAGACGAACAATGCAACTAGCACGATTGGATTCCTCAAGTCCAAGCTTTCCATAGACACATCGCAACGAAAACCCTAGCTGAGCTTAAGCTTCAATTTGACATGTTTCATCGGGAGCCCACACATAACCCAAATCCCCACAACACAAACACATATATTCCCATCCGAGCATCATGCTCTCTCACCTCTCTTATGTCCTCCCTCGAGCGAGGAATTCTTCTCATTCATTTTTTTGCAATTTTTTCATCATTTTTTTTCCACATATTTACTCACACTTGCCGGCCTACGCCGAAGTTGGATGCGACTCGTGGACTCGACCACCCGATCGAGTTTGTTCCACCCATCTACCAACCCAACGAAGTGCGCGACACACAGACAGCTAGCCCCATGCGAAACCGACGTTGGTTCGTGGCTTTGACCACCCGGCCAAAGTGGGTCCACCCACCTATCGGCCCACATAGGTGCGTAGCCACACTCACACATACACAAACATATATTTTTCTCATTTTCTTTTCATTCCTGCATCTCGAGAATTAGGAGACAAAAGAAAGGACTTTTTCCCAACCCAACCAATCACGACACACACACATATATCCCCTCGTGGACATCCCAATGAGACATATCTCCTCTCTGCTGCCACTCAAGCCAAAATCCAACCACTAATGCCATGGTCAACCCGTCCTCGCAAAACCCGCACATACTAACCACCTTGTCGACCTGAAACCTCAAAAAGTGTCACTTTAGTTCCTAAGTGTACAACACACTTGGTCCACCCGTCCTCACATCTCTGACTCGCAATCTGCAAAGCAAACCCTAATCAAACTCAAGCCGTCCTAACCGGCATCCATCATATCATCTTTCTCTTCTTCATCTCCATCCTCTGCCTCGCAGAGATTCCACATGATTCGACAGCTTGCTGATATTGTCCTCTAGCCAGGCGATACGGTCTGGAAGGCCACCATTCATTACTACACCTCTTAATGCCTCGAGCTTCAAAGCTAAATCCCTTATCCCTTCTTCTTTTCGCTCATCACTACCTTGGAGTCGAAAAATCCCATCATCCACTTGATGGAACCGAACCCACATTTTCTTCTTCTCCTCTTCTAAATGGCTCATCTTTCTTTCTATTTCCAAAGGAACCTCCTCGCTCCTCCCGACTTGGCCAGACAACTTTTCAACCTCTTCTCGAATCGACCTCTCCTCCCAGATTCTACTCATATTTTCTACTTCCAGATCATCCACTTTTTTCGACAACTCCTTCGCCTTTTCTAACTCCATGCCTATCGCCTCTAACTGGTCCAACATCACTTTTAGCTCTTCCTCTATTCTACCTACTTTCGGATCTTCTGCTCGTTCTCGGGTCTCATCGTCTTTCCGATTCATCCACCTACCGAGCTTGCTACTCAGCTTTGCATTCTCTTTTTCTACATGTCTCATTTTCTCATCGCTCTCTACTTGGGCACTCTTCATTCTTTCTAACTCTAGGTGGAACTCCTCACATGCTTTACCCGCTTGATCACTGTATCGACGAATTATGCTTTGTACCTTCTCAATTTCATGCTCCATTCCTTCGACTCTCCTCATTAGGTCATCCTCGTCTCTTGAGAGCTCTTCTTCGATCACAACTCCAAAGCAGTCGGCTACCATCAAATCGGATCTCAAGTCCCAGACCACGTTTTCACTCTCGGGCTTCACAAGATCTTGCCTGCAGCTTTTGTTTACTCTTTTCCACTCCTTGTTCTCATTTTTCAACATTCGTACTTGCTTTTCCCAAGTTCCTAGGACCTCAGCCATTTTCACTTGATTTTCCTCTAATTTCTCTATTTTGATCCTCTCGTTATCTCGCTCCACCTGCAACCAATTAACTTGACATTCCAAGCTCTTCACAAGTTCTACCAAGTCTCGATCATGAGATCCAGTGTCCTTGCTTTCACTTGCTCTCGCAGTGTCCGTCGATGAAGTAACTCCACCCTTGTCAACTTCCACATACAAGGAGGATAAACACCTATCTGGTTCATTCGTTGTGACCTTTAGGTCAATCACCTCTTTTGAGCCACACACGTGCTCGCATAGTCTCTTTTTCCCGCAGTCCTCACATGTGGGGACAAAATCCAACGGGGTGCATACACGAGGGCAATATTAGGCTATATGCCCAATCTGCTCGCAACACCAGCATCTCACATAATTTGATATCGGGCCAAATCGCCACCCTCGGTTCACATGATGTCTCATGGTCGGACGAGAATCTATCCATCTCCTATTTTGTCCAAAATTCGGTTGCCTTATATTCGCTTTCTCAAAACTAGAGGCTTGTCTTTGTTGGGCCATTTCTCTAATGAAGATCAGAGCAAATTTGGGATCGAATTGGCTGTGCCACACGATTGGGGCACCAAGCGAACTCGTAGCACTCTCTATGAGATGTGCTAAGCCAATTCCCGGCAAACGCACCAAATGAAACGGTTCTTGAGCCCAAGGAAAAGATGATTACACTAGGGTTAATTTGTTTTAAATCCCTCGGAATCGGTCTACTTGGATTATCTAGAGACCACAATTATCTCGAAATGGATTTTTCTTATGGCTATGCACTAGCTCATAAATTCCCGGCAGACACACCAAATGAAAGGCTCTTGAGCCCACGGAACAAATGATTATATGAGACTTTATTTGGTTTAAATCCCTCGCAATCGGTCCAATTGGGTTACTTAGAGGCCACCATTATCCCTCGAGGAATTCTTCCTTTGTATGTGTATTAGTTTGCTTAACTTGCTTGTGCAACCCCACTTTCTCTCGTTTGTGTTCTTGATTGCACTTGAATGTTTTTGCTGAGGAGAAGGGGACGCAGACCCTAATGTATATGCACTCGGAGATCCACTTCCCAATGGTACCCCTTGCGATTCCCCTCCACCCTCTCCTTACTCATGCATGCTACACCTACGCACCCTCTCCCTTGCACTTTCCTTCGTACTCTCACATGCACTTGTAATGGCTTATTATTGAGTTCTTACTCTCATGAGGGAATGAACTCTAACAGGATATTGCAGATCAGATATACCTCGTGCATGTAGGAACGGATTCTAAAAAGTTGTATGGCAGTGCATAGGTAAGCGCAACAACTAGACTAGTGCAAGCATTAAACTTAATAGATCATCGACGTAAAGACTTGCATGCATCAGGGCTATCTATTGTAGACCTTGACAGTTCCATACCAGGACCTCCATTCCAAGACTAAATGATCAAACAAGTGCATACACCATGAACATGAATGACAACAGGCTTAAAACAACCCACTCCTAATACACTAGCAGATCCATCTTACAACTCTGATTCGGCCAACAAAAGGATAATGAGAACAAATATAAAAAGGTGGAAGATAACAACAGACATTCGGCATACTTGACACTAACCCTCAGAAATATCCAACGATGCAAACTTCGTTCACTTTTTCTTTTTGGACACAGCCAGATGTGCTAATAACCATACAACCCATCCATCGATCGTGCTGGATTACATATCCCTGATAGCTATCAAAACAAATCGGACATACCCTTTGATAGTCACACCGTTGGAACAGTAGGGGGATCATTTACCTTTTACATTTGAATTGAGCTCTTTGATTTTTTTGAACAACAATACCTAAAAAATTTCGATTGCGAGTTGCACGTCACGAACGAATCAGAACAATCACCTTTTGTAGATATGATGAATGGATCACCACTGCATTGTCTAAGACTGGGAGATATTTGCTGCACAAAAGACCGTGACATCATGCTTGCAAGGGATTCCGATAATGACACGGGCCTCCGCTTAGTGTGCACGTAAGGGAGGTCTTTGTTTCTCCCATATGAGTACTAGGAGCATCAGAAGGATTCTGTTTTCTCCAATGCAAACATTTTGCAATTCAACTCAAAACACTTCCTTTATCTCAACACATCTGAAAATATGAGAAATCTGTGATAGTGGCAGAAGAAAAAAATAGACCAGTATAGGTTTAAAGCTGCTTCACTCTCCCTCTTCCTCTCGTCTCAAGTCTAATTCTACAGACAACAGCTATGCCTGAGAAAGTTTCTCGCTCAATACCTTCTCTACCTCCTTTCTGATCTAGAGAGAGTCGTTTTTCAGGAAAATATTTGGAAGGTGAAACAGAGGTCAAGGTGCATTGTACACTTCCATTTGCTTATCCACGTTAATTTATGACATTCATAAGATTTTGTTGCGCTAATCCTCTTTGTATCTGTGATGATGATCTACTGTTTGTCTCTACGATACTTGCTACCATAGCTTGGATCATTGACTGATGCCATATGTACACTTGATTTCATCTCCACGAGTTCTGTATATCATCAGCTTCAAATCTCTTTCCCTTCGAATATAACACACAATCTCATAAGGATTTGCGGCTTCACCTGTTGATTTCCATACCTGAAATGATAATCACAATCTCCATCGTTCCTCTACTGTATCAATTTTAACTGAAGCTCCTTTGCGTGCTTTTCCCATATAATTTCCTTGTATGCTCTGACACTTGTAGTGCTTGAAGACGTTGTTCTTGAACTCTAAAACAGTAACTTCGATTGCACTTCAGCTTTGAAGCCTCAACCCTCCATTTTCCCTTCTGAATGGCACACGTTGAAGCCTAGACTCCATTACACTCTTTTAATCACGTCAAATTTCGACTCCAGAAGGGTGGCAAGTCCCACTCAACCTGATCATGAACAAACCCCTCTGTTCCTTTTCTTTGATTACACAGCAGTCCCCAAAAAACGATGCTATCCCCTCCCTATGTCATGAATCATAATAGCGGAGCCTTACTTCACCTCTTTATTTTGTCTTCCATCCATTGTGTGGAGAAGACAATCACCAAGAGCTACTTTCCGTAATATTGGAGATAGAAACCTTACAAAAGAAGTAGGTTCAGGTGTAAATTAGTTCGAAACCAACTTTCAACACCTCTACCTTCCTTTATCACAAGGTTGCACAGCAGAATTTCACCGGACTACTAATTGTGCCAAAATCTTCACCTTCAGATTGTTAGCCCAAAGAATAGAAACTACATGATTGAGACATTCTACTTAAATTCACACGGGTGCAGCCTCTAGTGAACCAATTATTTCTGTTCTATGTGTTATCATGCAAGAGATGAGTCAAGATCAAATGCATCCTTGACTTTCTTCTGTTTAGCACAACTACCTTCCTTCTCCAGGTCTCCTTCTCATTCTCTTCGCGCGGCATCCCCTTTCGTGAGTATTAGTTCCTCACACTCTGCATAAGTCATAACTTGAACTCTCAAACCGAACCTCCACTCTATTATTTCAAGCACACCAAGATTTGTGTAGCAGAGTCCACATAGTACATATCGGTATAGATCTCCCTTCCATCTCAACAGAATCATGTGTCGTTTATCTTCATTTGCTCATAGCTAAACAGTCCATTCTCTATTGCTTGAACATAGCTTTACTCCTACAGCATGACCTGCCATGCACGTCCTTCGTACTGCTCTTTCCCCAAAACCAAATGAAGAAGAACTAGGGAAAAAACCTCCATATCCTGTTCTTCCTCCCCTTACTGTTGCTGTCCAAGATCGACTCCCTCTAGAGAACGAGCCCTCCTCAGAGAATGCGACATATATCCTACCAGGGACACCAAGCAGAAGTGATAGTCTTTCCAGCTTGCACCGGTTCTTCTTGACCCCCAGGAAGAAAATCTAAACGTTCCTTAGGCCACCGAAATACAGAAGCGTAACTCTTACTAACCATTTATCATATCGTGCTCCATTGAACCATCTTTTGACCCTTTTGCCACTGCTTTCCATTCCTTCTTGACTTGATTCTGCCTTTGACTATCCAACCACAGTTGATTTATCTGCACAGGGGATCTCCCCCCTCCTCCTTTGACTTCTTCATCACCTACAGCCTACCCTCTTGCGAGCCCGTCTAGGGGAACCCCCATCTGTAGGTCTTTTTCATGGTCTGCGTCAGTCTGCCACTAGTCCACAACTGCCTCTGAGTCGGGCTTGGTTAATCGACGACTTTTGCCACTTGTGCCTTGTACAACCAGGATAAATGGGAAAAAAACACCGTTCAGAAAAACAAAGACCCCCCAAACATGAAGAAGCCTCCCAAAAGCCGGATGGGATTCCCCCCTCCCGTGAAGATCACGTGCCACTTTTCCCTGCTCTCCATGTATTCCCGACGGTTCACATGACCACCATGCCTCAGCTTAGCAAGCTTCTGAACCGACCACATCACACCTTCCGGCTGTCATTCTCCTGTTTGCTGATCTCTGTCAGCACCACAAGAGTCCAAATCCCCCAAAACAGAAGTGATCAAGAGAGCCTGCATGCGATCCCTACTGCCACATGCCACCTTCCTTTTTTTTTCTGCCCCCGCCAAGCGCCCCTTCTTGTTCCTGTACACCACGAAACGAGCAAAAAAAAAGAGAGAGAGCGACATTCTTTTGCTGGCGCCCAGAGATAAAACATCCCCCCCCCCCGTGGATAAGATAAGAAGAGGCGCCCCCTTATCTTTTTTCAAAACAAAAAAGAATTTAATCAGCTGCTGGGCTCTTATCTCCACACTTGGCACACTTGGCATACATGTCGATCGATGCATTCCCCAGAATAGAACCATCTTCCAACATCCCAATCACAAATAACTTCAGTATGTAATTCCTTGCCTCTCTCTATTGCCCCGATCTGGCCACAGGCTTTCAGCACACAAGCGAAAGTGACAGCATCCGGGGAAAGATTTTTTCAATCGCAATTTTTCAAAGCATTCGAGTGCTATTTCACTTTCTCCATGTTCACAATAGCCTGCCATGAGGCTAGTCCACAAAACCACATAAGTCTCCCAAAGTGACCTGTGAAGGAGGCCATGTCACAGTCATACCAGGACACAGTTACTTTTATGGGCATCATTACTTGCATGCATGTTTAGAGAAGAGCTCCCGAGTAACGCATAGATCCCTAATAACCCGTTATTTACAATAACCTTAGGTAGTTCTCTGTAACTTGCTGCTACATCTGTGGGACCATAGGCTTTTAGCATGCCAGAAAGGGTCACAATATCAGGGTGAAAACCTTCCTGAGTCATCTGCACATAGCAACTGAGTGCTTCTTCTTTATGCCCAAGTTGAGCATGTCCTTCAACTATTGCATTCCATGAAATCACGCCCCTGCAATAAATATCTCCACATGCTTCTAATGAATTATCAAATTCATTCTTCAAGTACCTGAAATCAAACAAATTCCTGGCCAAATAGAACCACATTAGTGCCTAAAAAATCAACCAAATTGTGGGCTAACAGGACATCACCTTTGACAATCCCAAGTGGCAAGGTGAATGAATAATTGTCATGATGTATCTATTGATCATGAGGATTCAAGCTTGATTCAACTTCTTTAATCTATATCTTCAATCAAGCTAGTCCATACTCTATGCAATCAGCACCAAGGTGCTTTAAGCAATATGTAGAAAAATGTCAACCTAGAAAATTCTAAAACTCGCTATTTATGCATGCAGTGTGGAGACATCGCTTGTTGAGAGCTTGAGAAGTATTCAAGTGTAGGGGATTCTTCAAGAAAAATCCATAAATCAAAGAGTTCCTTGAGGGTGAGGGAAAAAATATATCATAGTGCATGGAATTAAAGAGTGAATCACGTACTTCTCTAGCTCAACAAAGCACATACTTCCAGATGTTAGCATTGTAATGGGGATCATCCCACTAACATGTTGTTACAAACCTATGGCAAGCAACTATGGGGAGGCCCCAAATTTCTTTAAATTTCTTCAGAATTACTTTTTAGTTAACCCATTTTTAGATAGAAAACCCTTGTATTTTTATCTACCATTGTGAAATCCCTTTAAATTTGTATCACGAAAATTTTTATATATTCAGTCTTTGTTAGCATTTCTTTGTGATTGTAACGAAGAGTCTTCCCTCAAAAATCTCACAATAAAGAAGAGTATTAGAGTTTTTCCTTCTATTTTTTAGGACCCTTTTTAAATAAAAAAAGGAAAAGATCTTGGGAGAATCCTATGACCAAGACCTCACTTATACAAAGACTTTTTGGTGGAATGAAGTTATGATATCGCTTATTGCAAATTCGTATTTGTGCTTCTCTATGTATTTTGAGTGAGCTTAGTAAGTGATTGTGGGCGTATGACACTTGTGTATGAGTTATGTAAGCATCATCTATATTTTTTGCATCATTTTGAAGTAATTATATGTGTTTAACTCTTGGTTTAGGTGATTAATGCTTGAGAAGAAGGAATTCCACAAGATTGTGAGCTCTATAAAGGATTTAAAACTCCTCCTTTTGTATTTTTGCCTCTTGCAAAATGTGGTTCTTGTTGAGAGATTCAAAACAAGATAAGAAACACATCAAATAGAAAATTATTGACAGAGATACAAGCATTTTGGCGATTCAACCTTGTTTGAGGCATCAAAAGGTAGTGCAACTATGGAGGCATCAAATACCATGCATCCTTGAATGTATTGAATAGCAAGTGCTTGGAAGCATTGAAGATGCATGCATCCTTGAATGCATTGATAGCAAGGGCTTGGAAGCATCAATTATGAGGGTATTCAACTACATTCATATGTCCATTCAAACTAAGTCAGAAGGTTGTACAGAGGCTTTGGAATGATTGCATACATGTGTATAAAGAATTGATAATAACCAAAATGACCCATGAAAGCTTGTACCTCCTTCATGTTTTTTGGCCTAGTTATCTGTGCAATTGTTTTAACTTTATCTTCTTCCGTAGAGATTCCATTCTTTGACACAATTGACCATGAAAACACACTTATCTGGGTTCAAGCAAACCTGATATTCTCTACATTTGTTAAAGATTTGTCTCAAGTCAGGTATATGTGTCTGTCTAATGTTGCAATGGGTGCATAAATCGTCAACATAGACTTCCAAGCTTTTACATAGAAACTCCTTAAATACATGGCACATCAACCTTTGAAATGTACAAGGTTTCAGGGGAGCACTAGATTGTGCTCTCTGACTACAGTAGACAAGATTTCCGAAATACACTTATGATTACAAGAACACCCACGTAGGGAAAATGATACAAGAATATGTGACTGATACAAGATGTCCCACAACCCGGGACCAATAGGTATGGAAAATTGGACTAGAGATGATACATGAGATCCCACAACCCGAGATCGTAAGTATGAGACAAGATATGTGGATTACAAGAAATCCCTTCTAGGAGATGAACTCGATACACGAAAGAACTCGACAGGATCTCGTACTACGAGATTACAAGGGGGACAAGATAGGATGTCCAAGAACTAGACTAGAACAAGGAACAAGACAAGAACTAGAACTGGAACATGAAGAGTACTTACTTGGCGGCCATGAATCCTTGAGCTCCCAAGACTGGTATTGGCAAGACTGATTATGAATGTGGCCAGCTCCTCCTTATATAGGTTTTCAAGGGCGGTTCATGAAAGGCGGTTACGAATTGATGACGTCATTGATGATGTCATCAATTCAAAACATGAGCTCTGGATATCCAAATCAGGCAAGTAGACAGTCGATCTTAGGGTTTTGGCATGTTCTGGACGCAATGGAAGCATTGGTTTCTCCTAATTCTGAACCAATCATGAGATACAAGGTTCACATGGAATCTAAGGTTCAAGATGGTTTCCTTTGTCCATGACATCACCTCCCCCTCAAGCGACGAGTTCCACGAGGAGCGGTCATGTTATCTGGTTTCGGCTTCGTTGGATTTCTTTTATGGAATTCTCGAACCTTGATTGGTGCTCTCTGAAGGTTTTCTGCAGGTTCCCAAGTACGATCACTGATGTCATACCCTTTCCAATGAATAAGGTATTCCAATCTTCCTCAAATCTTGACCAATCCATTGGACTAGAGCGCCCAACTGTCAAGTTTGAAAACGGAGCGTACTTAGATAAGGAAGGGACAATATATGTAGTCACCAGTCATCCAGAAAGGACTGATGAATTTGGGAATGTAGTCCCAGAATCGGACTTAGGTGACCTAGATCAGGGAAACATGGGTATAGAACCGAGGACCCCCCGAGGCAAATCTGTTCTCACTAGGATCATCACACCAGAATGGGTTCCCCAGGACAACAAGAGCATAGATCTGCTTCTGAACCGAGAAACGGACGAAGCCTTTTGGAGGTATAAATCTGATCGGCCAATTGATACAGGAACAATCATGGTCTATGAGTTTAAGGATTCTGATAGCCCAGGCAGGGTGACCTACTTAGATCACGCTTCAGAGAGGATCTTTGTGGTTACAGAAAATGATAGGCATGCTTACACTTGGAAAGGTGAATTCATTTTCCCCCAACCAAGATCAAACGTGTCCTTTGGTCACCCAAGAGCTGGAACCTCCCACGCTCACGGAACTCAAAGAGACAGACATAGAGAAAGATCGGAGGTAAGCTTTGCCGACCTAGGGGGCAGAGAAAGAAGAAGGACGGAAACAAATAGAGTGGAGCCTGAGGTATTTAGAGCTCACAGGAATCAAAGAAATGCGGATGAGTTCCCTCTACCACGACCTAGAGAGCACACAAGGACTTTGAGACCAACTCAGTTAGTCAATTCCATGAAGCATTACTTCGATGGCACTAGAGATCCATACGATCATGTGGCCGAGTTCAGGCAAGTCTTGAGAGCTGAACAAGTGGAGGATTTATTCACGTAATATAATGCCTTTGGTCTAACCCTTAGGAACACAGCCCTTACGTGGTTTCAACCATTGAATGAGAGACAGTTCAGGAGCATAGACCAACTCCTAGAGGCTTTCATTATTGAATTCTCTAAGAGTGGCATAAGACATAATACCTCCTCATTGATTCACAGTTTTAAGCAGACCCCGCAAGAGACCGTGAGACTTGCAGGAAGAAGATTTAGGCAATATCTTGAAAGATGCCCTGTTACGGAGCTCCCCACACCAGCTAAGCAAGTGGCTTTATTCTTGGACGGATTGCTAAGTACCAAATTAAGATCATATGTGTACTTGAAGGACCCTAGGACCATAGAAGAGTGTGTACGCATGTGCATTGACATCGAGGATAACCTAGGGGAAGAACTAGAGCTTTCCAAAATCTACAAGGACTCAGATAGTGCCTCTAGCCTCTCTTCCACGCAATCCACATCAATTGAGGAACTTGCGGAGAAAGTAGCTCAAAAACTAGGTGTCTCTAGTAAGCAAATTCCTAGATTCGCCCCAGTCAAAAGGTGCTATACTTGTGGAGGCGACCATATGGCGAATGTCTATCCTATTACGGCTCAACCCCAAGTAAATCCGAGTAGCCAATACTGTACCATAGAACGGAGATACACAAATCACACAGCACAAGGCTGTCCATACAATAAGCAAACAGCTAGGCAACCCTACCCTCAGCCATACCCTCAGTAGGGAAGATACCAGAATCAGTACCCACCGCAACAGTATGCTAGGCCTCAACAAACCTACCAACCCCAATACCAACAAAGGCCTCAGCCTGTGTTAGCACAACAACCCCCTGCCCCAGCTAATGTAATTCCGGTAAAGTATACAACAGCTGAGGAAAATTTGAATAGAGCTATAGTGCCAGTAACACCACTGCTTTTAGAAAGTGACCCGAGCGATCATAGCTTTGATTCTACTCACATTGATAGCCCCCAGGCTTACTACATGTAGTCTCCTAAACATGGTGAGTCCTACTATAGTGAAGAGCCAAATGAACCTAGTTGGGAATCGGAGTACACAAGTGTAATGTACACAAACCCTAACTCAAGACCCCAACCTAGGCAGGTAAGACCCCCATTCCCTAGAGGACCATGCTACAGATGTCAGGGAGATCACCTCATTCGTGACTGCCCCTTACCTCAACCTACACAACCCCAGTCAGTGACAATTCAAGGGTTTTGTCAAGATTATGGAAAGGAGCATCTCTTACGAGACTGCCCAAAGAATCCTAATAACATGCCGAAAATCACTCCCATCAATGTTGTTGGGTTAGTGGTAGATTCCACAGGAAGTGTCACTTCCACTGTGCCAATACAAGTGGTCACAAGAGCCCAAGCCTTACAGCAGAACCCAGGTGTAGGCCAGGAAAAGAGCCCAGATGTTAGTGAAACTGAGAGTATAACCAAGAAAAGGACTAGAGCTTGGAGAGATAGTCGTGAAAGAATGAAAAGGCAATGGGCAAAAAAGATGAGTGAACTCGAGGAAAGCCTCAGAGAAACAAAGGCCAGGATAACTGAACTCACGTCTCAAACTCCCTCTCACACTACCCCCCCACCACCATTCCCAACTCCATCCGACCCGCCACCTTCCAACCCACCTCAACTAATACCACCACCCCCTAGAGTAGGATCAGTCCTAGCAGATCCCACTCCTGAGGACCTTAATATGATGCTTAAAGCATATCAGGCCAGAATCCAAGAAGGGCCAAATGTAACTGATCATGAAAAGTGTTATCCTAGAGCAGAGCTAGAGTTAGAACGAACCAAAATTTGTGCCAAAATGGTGGAATTGGCTCAGACCATGTTTGAAGCCAGTCGCCTATTTAACATCTCTAGTTCAGCGGTGAAGGTAATATGGATCTCCCTATTGCATATGCCAATAGACAGTTGAATGTTGCTGAACGAAATTATACCACTACGGAGAGAGAAGGACTAGGCATGGTATATGCGGTTAAAAAATTTAGACATTACTTGCTTGCAAATAAGTTTAAATTTTTTACTGACCATCAGGCATTGCTGTATCTGGTAAACAAACCATGCAACACCGATTGGTAAGATGGTTTCTCTTACTAATGGAATATGATTTCGAGGTTGTGGTAAGGAAAGGGAAGACTCATTTGAGAGCAGACCATCTCTCTAGGCTCACATCTGGGGAAGCCCCACAAGGAGTGTCAGATGACTTACCTGATGCTTACTTATTTAATTTGGAAGTTGTACCACAGTGGGCTAAGCCATTGGTGCCAGTGTTGACATACGGACCCAATCACCCAGTGATAAACACACAGGATAGTGAGGTAGTGAAAGCCCAGAAGTATCACATCATGGCAGGAAGTATGTACAAGCACACAGATCAAGGAATCTTGGCTTGTTGTGTGGAAGAGGATGAGTACGCTAAATGGTTGCAATTAGCACATGTAGGTGCATTAGAGCAACACTACTCAAAGCAACAAACCCTACAGACACTAAGGAGACTCGGGGTGCATTGGCCGACTATGGAAGCTGATGTCCAAAAGTTGTGCAAGGAATGCCCAAACTGCTGCACTAAACCACCTGTGGAACATGCCACTCTTTATCAAGTTTCCATAGTGCCAGATTGGAGTGAACCACTAGTATCCTTTTTGAGGACGAAAACATTCCCTCCAGACATGACTCTGGCTAGGAAAAGGAGTTTAGAACAAGAAGCCCAGGATTACTCACTCATTGGTGATAATCTATACAAGCGTGGTAAAGATGGTTACCTGAGACTATGTGTCCATGAGAGTGAATATCTTAAGATCTTGGAAACTGCTCACCAAGGTGTAGCAGGAGGACACTTTGGACCAGATCGGGTGATCAAGGCAATACTATTTGCGGGCTTCTGGTGGCCGACCCTTCACATGGATGCACATACCTATGTGAAACGGTGTGATGTTTGTCAGAGAACTCAGTATCCTATACGCAAAGATGAGATGCCTCTGAAACCCATGATGGGTGGACGTGCATTCTCTAAGTGGGGAATAGACTTTGTAGGTCCTATTAATCCCCCAGCCAAGGGTTCACATGCTGAATACATCATTGTTGCGACAGACTATCTAACAAAGTGGGTAGAGGTAAAAGCCACAACGAAGAACGATGCTCAAACAACTGCTAAATTCTTGTTTGAGAATGTATTCACAAGATACAGGCTACCTATAGAGCTAGTAAGTGACAGGGGCACTCACTTCTTGAATGAAGTTATTGAAAATCTGCTCCAAGAATTCTTGGTAGTACATAAGAAGTCTGCCCCCTATCACCCTCAAGCTAATGGGCAAGCCGAAAGCACCAATAAGATCCTATGCAATGTATTGACAAAATTAGTGAACAATAAACACTCTGATTGGGACAAACAGCTACACCATGCTGTTTGGGCATATCGAGTCGCCTACAAAACGGTACTCCAAGCCACCCCCTTTCAGATGGTATTTGGCCAAAATGTTGTGCTACCGTTGGACTTCTTAATACCTACATTGAAAGTAGCACAAGAGCATGAATGGACGGGTCATGAACTCTCCTCTAGAATTTTTGACCTTGAACAATTAGGAGAAACAAGACTGAGAGCGGCTGTAGGGATATATGCAGCTAAGAAACGATAGAAGGCATATTTTGATGCCCATATTAAGGATAAAGGCTTGAAAGCAGGAGACCTAGTACTAGTCTACACTTTGAAACAACATGCGAGGAAGCTAGAGAAAAGAGGCTACGGACCCATGATCATTAATAGAATCTCAACAAGTGGAGCAGTGCAGCTAGCCACATTAGAAGGCGATGTTCTTCTAAGTTACATTAGCGGATACAGAGTCAAGTTGTATCAGGAACCTCTCATAGAGGAAATGCTAAGTCGACTCAACACTGCCAAGAAACGCAAAGAAGAAGAAAAGCGAATTCAAGAAGAAGCTCAAGCAGAAGCCTTAGAGCGCATACGGAGAATGAAATTAAGAAGACAAGGTAGAGAGCAACCTAGGCCAGATGCCGACGCAGACCAAGGATATCACATGGCTATGTGTGAAGTTTCACGTATCAGCTCTCATAGGATAATTGATCGACGTCCTTTTATAACCTTAGATATAGGACAAGGAAAAGGTGCAAGGACTGTAAGAGCCTTGATTGACTCAGGTGCAGCCACTAGTGCTGTTCAATTGTCTTACTGTCAAGAGTTGAAATTAATTGTCAATCCTATAGAAGCATATCTCATAGGATTGGGAGGAGTGGAAACCCCTTGCCTGGGCGAGGTGGATCTTCCCATCTCCATTCAAGACGAAGTATTGACAGTCAGAGTACTAGTGTGTCAAGATGAGGACCTCACTGAGCCTCTGGTCTTGGGTCAAGACTGGATTTATGACCAAGCAGTCAACTTAAATCTAAGAAGTGGACTTCTTCAGGTATGGGTGAATCAGAGTAGAATTACAGTTGAGTTAGATAATGGAGCACTTCCGAAACTAGGAAAGGCACAGACTCCTAGTCCCTCCAGGGGTACACATGAAGTTGACCATGCTGTTCTTGTCCAAAGCTATGTGATGCAGAGGAATGGAGATCTCAATAGAAAAGTCAAGGCATTGGCAGAACTCCCTTCTTTTCCAAAGGCCAGAAGGAGGAAGCAACTAAGGGCAGATCAATTACTGAAGACTATCTATGCGGGAGACCAAAAGAATGCGCGAAGCCAAACAACTCAGCCAGTGAAACAAATGTGGGTGCGAAAAGACGAGCTGCCGACTGTAGCCAAGTCGCGACAACTGACTCAACTACCTATTAGTAATCAACGACATGATACTAATAAGAGGACTCCTAAAACCTCTGTTGAGAAAGTGAAATCTATCTGGGTGCCCAAGAAGTCGATGAAGGCTGACCCACAATCAAGACAAATTTGGGTGCCTAAGGCTTGCTTGCGGGCTCAACTAGTCCCACACGATTCACATCATACACGACAGGGTTCACTCGCTCAAGCAGCCGCCACCCACTCTTGTCTTATACACTCGAACACACTGCCACCAAGAAGCACGCACAGACTCACTCGTAAATGGGTCCCAAAGACACATCACCCCCAAGCAGAATTACTCATGCAACCCTCCTGAGTCTCCACAAAACCAAGACCAAAAGCCATCCATGGTGTTTGGCAACCTAAGACTTGTAATAAACCCCCCCGACCCCAATTTGTGAATTCATCTCCACTTACTAACTGCATCAGTCACACGCTACATCTTTCCATCTAGCTCCTAGGACTATCCATTCATTAACTACACACAAGGTCATCATGCACTTACTAACCCACTAACCCATTACTCACATCATAATAATACTGTAACGGGGGCAACACGCGTTCTATCTTGTCCCTTACAATAGTAACGCATGCTTTGTATTCTCAACAGAACCAGCTCGCAAGCAATAACGATGGCAGAAGCTGGAGGCCCCAGTTCCCAGGCAGGGTCCAGCGCACAGATTGTGGACATTGAAACCATTCTTCTGGAACCGCCACTCACCGAAAGGCCTCAAGAACTTCAAGCAGTGCATGTCCTTCCTATCCAGGACCCTCCTCAGGGACACACTTCTCAAGTGGGGAAACATGCTCATTGGTTTAGTGATGTAGCAGGGCCATTGGGTGACAGCACCTACTTTTGGGAAGCAGAAATTGAATTTAATGGCAAATGGGGACGCTACCACTTTTTCACTCGGGAATTCGAGAACTATCAAAATGCAGAGGTAATGCGATCAGTTTGGACCAAGGGAGGCCTGGATAGATATTTCAGGGCACACTTGCCTAAACCTGATTTTCTTCGCTGCTCCTATTTCATAAGTACCATAACTGCTAGCAAGGTCAAGGGAGGCGATAGTACTTTTGTACTACCATCATTGTTGCCAGGACACGAACTCAAGAGATTCAAACTGACCCTCAATCTGGTACGGGAAGCATTGAACATGCAAGGAATGCATATTCCCACTGAGAAAGAACTCATGGTTCAAGGCAGGATGAAGCATAAAGATCTCAACAAATTGAAGGACATGGTGGCAATGACGCCCACCATTGCTCTCCACTTACGAACTGTTATGCAACATTTTGCTTTTCCCGCACAAGAACGATTCACCATGCCCCCTAAGAAAATATGGTTGAGCTTGTACTTGGCAGAAACAGAGAACCTCACCCTCAACATACCGCACTGGGTCATCGATCAGATACACCTAGCCCATCAACGCTGGAATAAAAAGCAGAAAAATGTACTTCATGGATGTTGTGCCCTAACAAGAATAATTTACAGGTGCCTAGCATATGACGTGCCCATTCAAAGAGCACTATTGTGGTCCAAGGCCTAAGAATTCCAAAGGCGACTATCAACAGCGGGTCCTCCATCGAAGAAGATGAGAGGGGGCGTCCAATTACCATGTGCTCAACCAAGGGGAGCCACTACCACACCTGAGGTGACTCCTCCTCAAAGTAGGCATGTTCGGCCATTCATCTTGAAACAGAAGCAGACCAGACCCAGGAACCACATCCCACCACAACAACACCAGCCCCGACACAACCAGTCGTCGTAGAAGTCGAAGGAGATGAACAAGAGACAGGAGGAGAAGAAGAAGAAGCCGACGAAGAACAACATCAAGAATATGATGAACTCTCAGAGCTAGCAAGTGCCCCAGCATATTTGGCACAAATAAAAAGATTGTACCAAACCATGAAGCGAGTTCAGGAACAACACAAAATGTCACTTGAATCAGGCACGGTGCTCATGAGCCAACTATTGGCAGAGGAAGGTGTGGACGATATGTTTATCGAATCCATGAACCTACACGTAGAGGCAGTCGGCTTGGATGAGGCCATACATGAGGCCATGACATACATTAATCGATTTGAGAAACGTGTGCCTGCCCGCCCTAGGCGATCTGGAAAACAAATACACATCAATGTATCAGAACCGGAAGGCAACACGCAAACAGAAGAACATCAGGAGGAACCACTCTCCCCACCCACCTCACCTCTCACTACACAATTCACCTCACCAACCGGCACGACCACGCCCTTTTCTACCACTACCACAGTTGTCATGGGAATTCCTCTCTCTCCCGGTATCCAATTTGGAGGAGTTTCCATGCCCACCTTCACGACACTCTTCACAAATATCACTTCCACCCCACCCACTGTCCCCATCTTTACAGTCACACACACATTGGACACAATGGAGACATCACCCGCCACAGTACCACCCCCACCCCCCACACAACCTCAATCTCCCATACCCCCTCCACCTACTTCACCACTTGACTCCACCGCATTCACAACTCCCTTCCCCTTCCCCATTCCCCCTGCATCTTCATCTTTAACTGCATCTTTTAATGTAAATAGTATATTTCTGTCATTACATCAATGCGTATATCAACTTCAGCGGGAGTACAGGGAACTAGAAGGCCGCCATCATCAGCTGACAACAAACCATCAGCAACTACAAACACGACTCATAAGGCTAGAAGAAGAAAATGCGGAACTCAACCAACGCCACACCACTCTCGAGCAAGCCCATCAAACACTCCTGGAGGCACCCCAACCATCAGCAAAACCCGGTGTCAAACAACTCGAAGCCTTGCTGGAGGTGTACCAAACAGATAACCTGAGAGTCCGGCGTAATTTAACTCTCCTTCGAAAGCATATGGCTACAGCACTTGAAGAAAATAAACGGTTGCAGAAACAAAATGAAGAAAACTTGGAAGCAGCCATGGAAGGTTCCCCCCATGAGATCGATCCAGAACGGTTCAAAGCGGTTCCCACAGAAACAATGAAAACCATCTTGGAAAGTTATGTGGATTTATTAGAAGCACATGATGATTTGGAAAGGGAACGAGATGAGCTACGTAGCCAGCTCAGGGAACAGGAGGCTGCAGCCAAGGTAATAGAAACGGCCTCGACTTCAGAGGAAGTAAAGACATTGACAGAGCAGGTAGCTGAGCTCCAGAAAAAGTTACTAGAATAAGAAAGGCAGCCCTCCCCAGTTGCAGAACCCGAACCGGAGGATTTAGTACCCATTGAGGTGGATGAAACATACGAGGAACCATATGCTCCTATGCCGATGCAAGGTGGTGCACAGACCTCAGAAGGAATGGACACATTAGAAGTGGAAGTACCTGAATGGCTCCAAACACTAGAGAAGACTGCAACAACCCATGAAGATAGAGTGGCCATTCAAATCCAATCTATGGCAAAGTTAGAAGACACCATCATCAAGTCTGAATACTTTTGAAGCATGTCTCATCATAGATGGATTGGCACCAACGATGATCAATATGTGCCATATTGTGTGCTCCTTGCGGATTACAATGCAGAGATTCAATGCAGTTGTGGCAAACCTCCAACTTTTGCCACACAATTTGGGCCAGAGGATATCCCAGAAAGTGCGAAGAAAGGCTCCATTCATCAACCAACCTGGAGAATCCATCTTCTTGAAACCTACCCGGAAATGGTTCGTACCTGGACTAACATGCCCCTTTTTATTAAATACAATCCTTGTTATGTTCCAGTATTCCGCCGGCGCACTTGGCCAGAGTTTACAATTGCTGTCAAGAACGTCAAGGGTTGTGCAAAGTGGTTAAATTATGTTTATCTAGCACCGCCACAAGGCCCTCCCACTGTAAATTACATGATTTCTACCATCAGACACTGGAGCACTCGACTACGGAATACCCCCGATGTGATGGCAGAAATGTGTATGAAAATCTTTGAACTAATGCTAATCACTTTCAGGACGTTCAAGAATATTAAAGACCCCCACTTCTCAGGTGTCGTATTTCTTACAGGAAACCAAGATCTGGTATACGACATGAGCACAACCCCATCCGTAGAGGTAATATATGCTTGGCACGCCAGAATAAAGTACCTCCCAGCTTGTTTTAAACAGACATTCGAGGAGATGTTCATAACGGGATTCTGGGAATATCACTCAGAAATATTTGTACCCAGGCCCTCACATCTCCTCCACTTATTCACTGTGGAGAGAACCATCCATTCAGAACAACTGCGGGTGCCACATCCAGACGTACCAGGACCAGTGAATTGGGATGCATTATTAACAGATCTAGCACGGGGGCTCCGATTAGAAGAACATCACCTTGCTTCGGAGCCAATATTACGTTCAACGAACATCTAGACAAGGGTCTGTCAGGGGCGACAGACGCGAGAGTGGGGGGGTGTTGGCAGCAGTCAGGCAACCGAAGGAGCCACAAGACAGAGAGGGTCGGAACAAAGAGATAGCACAAGCAGACACAGTAGCCAAAGAAGATCTGGCAAGTAGGCCATCTAAATTTTTCAGACATCAAGGAGTTGAGCACACAAGAAGAAAGAGCAAGTAGGGAGCTCAAAAATGTGTATGACAAATCAACAGAGAAAATCCCTACACAAATAGTGATTTTAATCACTAAACACCATTGTAAATACCATTTCGTATTTTTGTAGCTCCATTTTGTGCAAGCCAAGGAGTCCTTGAGCTTGAGGAGCTTTAGAAGTATCTACCTGCCAATTTTTGTATTTTTTAGATCTCGTTTGAGCCCTCAAATAAGCCCTGGAACCTAATTTTTAACTAGGCCGGACACTAGGTCTGGACAGGGCCAAAGCTAGTCAAAAACTATAAAAGGAGCTAGAGAGCTCATTTTTGAGGTTAGCTTGTAATAGTTTTGGACTTGTATGAGCTTTCTGAAAGTAATCTAAGAACTCCATTGCTTCTCACTCTTTGTCTTGCCTTGTGTGCGCGTGTGTGTGTATGTGTGTGCATGTTAGTGTGCTTCGCACTCACGCACTTGTGCCTTCACTTGCTCGAGGTCATCATACCATCCTCACGTCTTCCCGGATTGACATTAAAGGAGGTGCTACTCATCACTGAGCTACAATCTCCCTTAGAAATCCTTGTGAGTATTTATGTATGGAAGGAGGAATCCCACACTCCATAGAATTGGGCACTTGTGATATCATGGATCAAATTTCTCCCTATGAGTTCTGGATTGAGGGGGTTGTCTTAGACTCCACATTCTTTGTGCTAGACAACATTTGTTCTAGTCTCTCTAACAGTCCTTCAAAATGTAACTCAGGTTTCACTAGGGTGCTCCAATTGACATACTAGGATGCTTCAAACATGGTCTGGGCAAACTTTACCATTTTCATGCAGAGTTTAGGCCTCTCTATTTCTAGGTCTACTCTAGGTTAGATCTTTCTTAATTCCTCTACCTTAGGCCCCTCTCTTAGACTTGCTTGGTATGCTATGAACATCGTATCTAGGTCTTCCGGTATACGTTCAGCTAAAACAAATCCAAGTGTGGGTGTTGGGTTTATCAGGATTGAATCTTGAGAGGCTAATTCTAAGATTTTGGCCCTAGTTTCTTTTAATCTTCCTTTGTTATCTTCTTAATCCATTTTCTCTTGAGCCTTTCTCATGAATCCTTCCAAGATTTTGCTTTCCTTCCACTCGATTCTCCACTTCACTATTCTCTGATGTCTTATTAGGATTTATATGTTGGTTTTGTTGTAGTGCCTAGGCTCTAGTCACTCCTTGCATGGGCACATATGTCGGTGTAGATCCATTTGAAATATGCACGATGTCTATCACATTAATAGGAGTTACTTTAGAGGCATTGGCTTGGTTTTTGGGGCACTCGCATATGACATGTTCTTTACCACAATCAGGACAAAAACCCTGAATGTTGTAATATTTTTGTTGTCCCACTACTGGAGGATGTGGACATTCCCTTATCTAGTGATCTCCTTGGCACCTAAATCACAGTCCTTTAGGGGCCTGGGGTCTTATTTGTCTCATCTAAGGCCGTGCGTTGGGATTGGTATACATGATATTGGCATAGTTTGGCTCCCAATTAGGTTTTATTGGTGGGTTTTCATACTGGTATGCTTCCACATGTTTGGGTGACTCAATTTAGTATGCAAGGGGACTACCTACATGTGTGGAATCAAAAATTGGCATTAGAGTCATTTTTTGTGATCAATGGGGACATGGTTACTAATGCCCTATTGAAATTATCCTCCATAGTAGCATATTTCATGGAGATTACATTAGTTGTGGGCAGTGGTTGCTAGCCTAACACAAGTTGGGGTCTATATGGTGCTAGATAAGGTGGCTTGTAGTTCTAACTATGGTTGGTAATAAGGTTGTGTGTTGTATTAGCCTTGATATCTATCAGGTTGTTGATATGCTTGTGGGTAATTTTTCCTAACCACGCGTTTGTTATAAGGGAAGTCATGCACCGTGTGGTCAGTATATCATCTCTCTACGGTGAAATATTGGTGACTAAGGTTTCCTTGGGGTTGTGCCATGATAGGGCAAACATTAGCCATGTGGTCTCCTCCACACGTGTAGCATCACTTGACTGAGACCATGCTCGGTGCATGCTTGCTCGAGACTCCTAACTTATGTGCTACTTTTTCTGTCAAGTCCTCTATGGAATTAGAGTTCCTAGAGGAGAGATTTGTTGAACTATCTAAATCCTTATAGACTTTGGAGAGCTCCAACTCATCTCCTAAATTTTCCTCAATGTCTATGCAAATTCTTACACACTGTTCTAGTGTTCGAGTCTCCTTCGGATAAACGTACGATCGTAGCTTAGCGCTTAGCAAGCTATCCAGAAATAGACACACTTGTTTGGATTGAGTGGGAAACTTTGGGATAGGAAATCTTTCTATGTATTTTCAGAACCTATGTCCGGCGAGCCCGATCATCTCCTATGGGGTTTGTTTGAAACTACGAATTAAAGATGAGGTGTTGTGTCTGATCCCACTCTTTGAAAACTCACAGATGAATGTCTCTAGCAGATGATGGATGCCCCTAAATTGTCTATGTTGTAGGGGTTAAAACTAGGTTAAAGAAGTATTCTTTAATGTTAATACAAATGCATTGTATTGAGTGAACATGTCACCCACATGTTCTGCCCTCAATATGTGTTTGAACTCAGCCACGTGGTCATAGGGATCACTTGTTCTCTCAAAGTAATTCTTCATGGATTTTACTAACTGGGTGGGTCTTAATATTCGAGGGTGCTCTTTGGGTCTAGGTAGTGGGAAATCATCTCTACCCCTTTGGGGCCTAGGTTCCCTTAGTCTTTCTTGTTCCATTCTAGTAGACTCTACACCTGATCGATCTCATCCTTTAGGATCAACAAAACTTACCTCCGGTTTCTCTCTACCCTTTTCCTTTTTAGAACCATGAGCTTGGGATGTCCCAACTCCTTGGTGCCCAAAAGAGACATTTGATCATGGTTGGGGAAAAACAAATTCACCCTTCCATGTGTAAGTGTGTCTGCCATGCTCTGATACCACAAACACTCATTCAGACATACTATCCAAGTACACCACTTTTCTTGGGGTATTAGGGTCTTTGAATTCATAAATGGAGACTGTTCTTATTTTAGTAGGTTGTTCAGGTTTGTATCTCTAGAATGCCTCATCTGCTTCTTTGTTCAAGAATAATTTGATGCTCTTATTTTCTTGGGGAATCCATTCTAGGGTGAGCACTCTAGTTAAAACAGATTTGCCTCTAGGAGTTCTAGGTTCGTCCCCTAAGTGTCCTTGCTCTATGTTCCCCAACTTAGTTTTTGAGATCACTATTCCAAATTTGTCGGTCCTATCACGTTGGTTGGTGATAATATACATGGTTCCTTCTTTATCTATGTATGAATTGTCCTCAAATTTGACTATTGGATGTTCAAGTCCAATAGGTTGATCTGGGTTCCTCAATTGAATAACCAACCTTCTCAAACTATCCTCATAGATACAGGCACCTAATTGGTTGGTTCGGTAATACTCCAATTGAGTCTTGTATGGACCCTTTGGCATTTCTAAGTAGGGTACTCCTGAGCTACCTACTTCTCTCTCCATGTTGTAAGACATCTCCGACTCGCTAGTTTTTTAGCTCAATACGTAAGGGTAATCACTTAATTGTTGAGTCCAAGATCTCACAGTGATACACTAGCTTCCAATGATCTCACACTAAGATGATTTGCCTTTCCTATGTGCTTCCCTGACCTAAGGTTCATGAATTTGTTTCTAGAGGCACTCACTACATATTCTCATCACAATGATTCTTTCTTTATCAATCACTAGTTCGTTTTACTTTTCTCTTATCATCTTTCGTTGCTTGTTTAAGTTATGGAAACATTGAATTTAAATTCTTTTTTTCCTTGATGTTCTCATGCTTCCTCTATGTGATTACACTTGGACTCGAATCCCTTAGAGTGTCTTCAAATTTGAGTTCCTATCATCTCTTGAATCTAAGCCCCATGGTTACATCTTACACAAAAGAATTAATAGAGATAGTTATGGTCACCTCAAAGGATCACGATGGGATCAGACTATCACGATGGTGTGTAGATAGTCGTAGTGGCATCAAAAGGATCGTGATGGGATTAGACTATCATGATCGCATGAAGACACTCGTGATGGCATCAAAGGATCACGATGGGTTCAGACTATCATGATGGCAAGTAGACAATTGCAATGGCATCAAAGGATCATGATGGCATCAGGCTATCATGATGGCATGCGCACAGTCGCGATGGCATCAGGTTGTCGTGGTGTAGACCATCGTGATGACATGAGCCCAACACGATGGTCTGAGACTATCACGATGGTGTGGGATCATCATGATGGTCAAGGCCTATTGTGATGGCATGAACCTATCATGATGTCCTAAAAATGTATGAATTCTGCAATTCTACCCATGGATCCTTGGATGCTCTAGCATGCTCTCTATGTTGGTATAGATGTATCTTGAAAAATCCAAACTTGGCAGACCCTCACAATGGTCTGAGCTCTTCGAAAAAAATGGAGATGAAACACTAAAAATTTGTCTGTTTGTTGCCTTGTGCCACAATGTTGGAGGTGTCTGTTACAAGAAAAACTCTCAAGCTCACACACTCAGCCCTCTCTCTCTCTCTATCGCAAATGAGGAAAATAAAGAGAAGTAGGTGGATATGGTGAGAAAATGAAATTTCTTGAGATGTGAGGAGAAGTTGAAGGGATGAATGGTGAGCGTAGGGGAGATGAAATGTAGTGAAAACAACATCAAAACAACAACAAAACACTATCTTCTTACCTTCAAATGCCAATCTCCTAACACTCTTACCATCACACGTTGGTCCTTGAGCTCATCCCCAGCAACTACTCCAAATTTGGTGTTGTTTTAGACAAGGGTAAGCACCATGTCAAGAAGCTCCACATCCTTAATTGTCAATCCGTGGAAGAGCTAGGATGATATGAAGATCGAGAACGAGTGATGTGCGCAAAGATGAAGGTGAGAAGCACACTAGTGCATACACACATACATACACACATACACACATAGAAGAGACAATAGGAGCGACAATGGAAGGAGAAACACTATCTTGCATTACTCAATCTCTCTTACAAGTTAACTAGCTACCTCAAAAATGAGCTATCTAGCTGTTTTTATAGTTTTTCACTAGCTTTGGCCCTGTCCAAACCTAGTGCCCAACCTAGTTAAAAAATAGGTTCTAGGGCTTATTTGAGGGCTCAAACAGAGTCTAAAAATTATGAAAATTGATATTCAAGTTCTACTTAAGCTCCTCAAGCTTGAGGACTCCTCAAATTACAGAAAATGGAGCGTTGTGTGACAAAATTGACAAAATTTTATGTTTCTATGCTAGAAGGGTTAGTGATTAGAATCATTGTTCATGTTTTAATCAAAGATTAATCATTATAATTGAATGAAACTCGAAAAATTATTGAGTTGGCCCCCTTTTGATCTCCATGCACCTCTTCTTACGTGCTTTCTCTGCACTGATGCCTGTGACTACTTCCATCAATATACAACAATGATAAAAAGTCCATCATCTGCATGCTACATATAAGGTGCTCTCAGTTGGACTATTCTCAAAACCAAGTGCTAGATAGTATAATGCCTTTTTCAATCTTCACACTCTTTTTTCATGCCCTTTCTGCAAAAAACCATAGGGTTGAGATACATACACTTCTTCATGTAAATCACCATTCAAAAATGTAGTTTTGATGTCGAGATAATGTATGTTCCAACCATAATAAGTTATAAGCATACAAATGCTATGAACAGTGGTCATTTGGCATGTGGGAGAAAAAGTATCATCAAAATCAATGCCTTTCTCTTGAGCATAGCCTTTGGCAATAAGCCTAGCCTCATGCCTATGAATTGTTCCATTAAGATTATGTTTAAGATTTGATACCCATTTAGTTCCAATGGCCTTTGCTTTTAGAACTATACCTAACAAAAATACATTTCACTAGTTTATCATCCAATTTTTTGAATGTTTGTTCAGGCACTAATGTATATGCTGGACAATCAAAGGCATACAAATGAGCAACAGATGTCTTGCAACTATGCCAAGATCATATGGAGTGGTAGACTGCAACACTTTGGTGGGGCACCTATTAAGTACATATGTTGCACACATAATAGCCTGAAACCATAAGTTATGTGGTAAAGCCAAAATTTTGACCATACACCTCAGCATTTCCATGAGAGACCCATTCTTCCTTTCAAGTAATCCCTTTTTTGGAGGTGTATATGGCACTGTACACTGATGTTTTATCCCATGCTCAACTAGAAATTCGCTAAACTCAAAAGACATATATTATGCCCCTTGATCAAAATGAAGGGTGACCATTTTACATGCTGACAAATTTTCAACCATACTAGAAATTTTTTAATTGAAAATCATAATTAATGTGCTACCATCCCTTTTCTTGGCATCTCTTTGAGAACGAAAAATCCAAGCTTCCCTAAACATTGATGCCAAATTCTACTTTTTTCTTTTTCTTCTATAGTAGTGAGGTACTCAACTCATAAAGTTCTCTTTCTGCCCTCCTTTTCCTATAGTATTACCCATTCCATCCAAAATTTTTGCACCATCCTTTTTGAAACACACTTCAAGACCATGATCTCTTATGGCAAAAATTGATAATAAATTTTAAACTATACTAGTCCTTCTTGTTGGTCATGTGGCAAGATGCTCCACTATCCAATATCCAAGGTTCATCCACATGAGTTTGGGTAGGTGTACATGCCTTCTCTATGGCAACACATAGTTCAAATTCCCTATTATTTGTAGTTTCCCTATTCTTCCATGTCAATTTGAGAGTACAGTTTCTCTCTTTAGCTTGCTTCTTTCTACAATCCTTGATGGCATGACCCTTCTTTTTGCAATAAATACAACTTTCCATGAACTTCTTCATCTTTGGATTCTTCATTGAACTATCACAAGAGCATTTGCCCTTTGCATTTGCTAAAAATGTTGCATCATTTGAGCCTTACCTATTCTTCAAAGAGCATTTCTTCTTCCAGAAGTATTGCAAAAACTCTTTAAAGGTAAGAGGGGAGGGTCTAGCTTGAGTGTTAAAGGAAATGACCATCCCATCATATTTTGTAGGAAGAATTCAAACACACCTATGATCCAGTTGTTCAGATGTTATCAAAACACTGACAACAACCAATTTATCTTGTAAATGTTTGATTTGCTTGATGAAGGCTTCAACCTTCTTGGACTTAGAGTGCTTCTCATTTGCTAATTGACTCAAGATTTTGAACGTGAGTGTGATTCTTGGTCTCATATTGGCAACTCAATATGCCCCAATCTTCATGTGCTTTAGTGGTGTGTTGTACTAGAGTAAGCATAAAATCACTTACACTCATAACAATGGTGCGTAACACATTTGCATTTTATCTCTTCCAAGGTCGAAGAGATATGGATCATGTTGGACTATCACTCGAGGGCTTGATGGATCTTCCATCAAAATCAGCTCTGGATAAGGTCTTGTTGGCCCCATTACATTATCCAAAAACTCATAAGAGTCCAAAATTATAAATTTTGAACTTCTAGATGTGTGTGTAATTTTTTTTATCAAGCTTTGCTTCAATGAATGTGAATTGACGAATGCAAATTGGTGCAACACTAACATTAGTAGATGCACCAACACCAGAAAAGATGATGCCATCACTCATATATTATGAACAAAAATATACTTGCACATTTAGAAAGTAATCTTCTCTATTCATAGATACCTAATAGCTTGAATAGCACGTTAGAAAGTAGTTATGTAAGAAAATGCAAGAGCAATATCAGAGAAGAGAACAAATATAGTAGGATTTTAAAAAATCCATGACTAACAACAAGTACAAAGATGATAGTTGTCCACCGATGCACTCTCAAGGTAAAGCTTAAATGGTGATCTAAAAGCTCTAGATAGGGAGTTATAAGGCATAGGTATGCTGGCTCGATTCAATGTCTTGGGTAGTGTAGGAGTCATGTATATATAGGTGAATGGAGAGGTGTGGCCTTTTGTGGATGGAAAAAAATGGGTGGTAGAATGGGGGCAATCACTGCCCAATAATTCCCATACGTGGATTAGGTTAGTTGAACCAAACTAACGAATATGAATGTTCTTTTAGTCTGACAAAGAATATTCCATGGATTATTCCCTTTACTATCACTAGTTGGGTCTGCTCATCATTGCCCCCAAATCCCACGATTGGGGAACCTTGTACCTTTCCTTACAATACCTTAGATGGTCCAATTCGACCTTCATACAACATGCAAGTTTGGATTCCCATCAACTAGATAATGCACAATTGGCTTCTCCTCATAATGGGGCCCTTGCAAAATGTGCTCATGCATCATGAAGGGTAGATGTTGGTCATACTAAAATATACCACATAGGGAAAAGTATCATTTGAAGTTGTACTAAGAGTTTATCAATTCCAAGTACAAGCCCTCTGCTTGCTTAAGCTATTTACTGCCTACTTGCTTAGTTTTCTCATTATCATATCTCTACTTACACAAACGTTGATTGACATTCTAAATCTATCTTGGTAGACTTGTTTCTTTGCATTCCTTACTATATTTTAAGTGATATATATTGTATAATTTACTTGTGCAAAACATTTTCGGATTTCTTCAAAATATATATTCAATGAGGGTGTATAATAAAAGGTGATACTAGAGGGTGTCCATTATAAAATCCCAACCCTCTCCCTTGTAAAGAAACTTTTAGAATTTTGACATTTTTCTCAAATGCATAGAAAAAGCTTCTTCTTGAAAATTTTGTCTCATTTTCCTTTGTAATTTTTTGGAAAGCCAATGGATTTTTCATGCATCTTACTGTAGATATTAGTTTCATACATAATTATTTCCCTGGTTTGCTCATTTATTACACATTTTGCATGATATTTAGCTTGTTTTTGCTCATTTTTTGTATACCCCATATGTTCTAGTCTAGTAAATCCCATTTTAATCAAATATACTTGTGACTTTTTTTTAAAGAGAGTTCCATTGAAGCCTACTCTCCCTGAATGCTTGAATAAACTGAAAGTAGAGGTAAAGGTGGACATAGCACCCTTGAGAACCCCCATATTCCACAAAGAAGGGATGATGTAGGAGACATGCTCAAATGCAATAGAATTAGAAGACGTGCTCAAAGCCAATACAACTAGTTTGGAACTAGCCTAAGGCCCCCATCCAACAATTGATGGGGGGTTTGAACACTTGCCCCTTCTTCAAAAGGCAATCAGCCCAACTGTTTGCCTCATAATGGCCGGATTGCACTTATGAATTCAAAGTCTCTGCCTCTGCTAAATAAATGAACTTATTGATACCTGTTAGAAGAAGCATTTTTTTTAAAGGAAAATTATTTGTAAAATGTCAAAAAATTGTAGAAATATTTATACAAATGCTGTAAAATTGAGGAAGAGTCTTCCTCATGTAAAATAGGATCATATGTATTTTTTCTAGAATTTTTGGAAGCTCTTTGATAGCATATTTTTGTATTAGAAGGGAAAAGGACCAAAATTCAAGTGTGAAAAGGGACACTTGAAAAAGTATAAATGATAATTTCTTCTATTTTGAAGAGGTTGGTTGTATTATTTTTGCTATCCAAAGTAATGTGAAGAGATCTCCTGCAAAAATTATGTTTTTTCCTTTCATGCTCTTTCTTTTGATTTGTTGAGTCTATTTTTTGTGTGATCCATGGAATTTGTGAGCTTCAGTTGTGTATTTCTGAGTAAGATGTATGAATAGAGGTGATTCTCAGTATATTGAGTAAGAGAGTGCAGAAGAACAAAGCTGGGAATGGAAATTCTCAGTTTTCATAGAATCGCGATTGTCTCGTCTGTATGATACAGGTTCTGTTTTTGAAATTTGACTTCATAATTGTATTCTACTGTAAAAATGGCACACTTCAGGCACAAAGATCATTGAAAATGTTGTTGTAGAACTCAAGATAATCAAAAACCTAGATATTTCTCTCCTTCTTCATAATTTCTCAGAAAAACAGTCATCTTAACTCTTATTCTTGAATTCCATTAACTAGAAGGGGTTGTGGTCTTTGCATACTTCCCGGGTTGACAATTTAAAGATGTGTCGTTGATCCTTTGTGCTATAATGATTGGAGAGGACAACTCCAAAGGGTAACAACAAACCTTTTTTGGCGCCATTGCCGGGGAACAAAGCAAAAGCTTCATTGAAGTATTGGACCTTGCTGGATCTTCCATTGTTGATGGTATTTGAACACATTGAAAAGGTACTACTCTATAATCAAGAAAGAAAAACTTAAAAGGTAGGTTGCCTTGCTTGTCTTTTGGGAAAAGGAAGCATGAGTTAACCTTTTGGGATAAAGAAGTTGTGAAATTCTTGCAAATTGATAGTTGCTCATACCTTTTAAGAGTAAAGTGCAGGTGTGTGGAAAAAATTGAATCAAGATTGTTAAAGGGAAGGTAAAATGTGACTATCTTTGCATATGTAGAGTGCTTTTTGACTAAGTACCAAGCAAATTTGTTAATCTTGGAAAAGATGACATGATTGCAATGAGGAAAGTCAAGTAAAGTAGCTATGTGCAAATTGATTGATCCATTTGTTATTCAAGGAAGGATAATAATCTTGAAAAAATTTACTTGGCTCTTGAAAAAAAAGGTATTTGAGTTTAACTTTGCATGAATTGATACTTGTACTTCTTAAGCACTTGTTTTATTGAAAAGATCTACTTCCAAACTGACTAGATTGCAAGCATAAAAGAGTATAACCAATCATGAAACAAAAGATCAATGGATCTTGAAACAAGAAAACCCTAAGTGAAGTGTTTTCCTTGATTTCGGGTTAAAATACTAAAAAATTTCATAAAATCTTAAAAATCCAAACAAATTTCTTTTTCTTAGGAAATTTTACAGGAGGACTTGTGTTGAAAAGGGCAAGGGGAATAGTGAAAGAAAAATCCAGAAACTGAAAATAATAATAATAATAATAATAATAAATATATATATTTAGAGTAAAAGTTACTGTTTAAATTCTTTCAAAATTTTAAAATCTCTTTGAATGAGTTTGGTGATGTAAAATTGCAGGTGATAATTGAATTGGAGTTAGTAAAGAACAGTGGAAGAAGATAAGGTGGAAAGAAAAGTCAAAAAGTGCAAAAGCAAGAAGTTCAGAGAAAAACACGATTCTCATCATAGAATCACGATTTTCAGTAAGATAAAGAATTTGACTTAGTTGCACTATTGGGTACTGAGATAAGTGATTTTAAAAGGTTTCATAAGTTGCATGAGTAAAGGAAATCAAAATTTCAAAAATTCAATAAGAATTGAGCATCAAGTGATTAGATTGGAGAATTGGGCACAGAATCACAATTTTCAGCAGTAGAATAAAGAGGGCAAACTTTTGTTGGAAGGGGTAAGATTTTTGAAAAAAAACCACAAAAAGATCATAAAAGAACAAGAAACAAGAAAGTAGGAACTCAAAATTGTTAAAATCACTCACAATCGTGATTGTCTGAAGTCTATAAAAGCCTGAAATCTCAGAAAAATAGTCATTTGAGTGAGGGAGTGAGTGGAGAGAGCATTGACAGAAGTACGATTTCCTGCAATCACAAAGTTTTTGAATAGTGGTGGATCAGGCTACAAGGTGTTGATAAATTTAGGTAGTGATGTGTGTGAACACACTAGGACCACCGGGGCACTTTTTTCCTTCTTTAGGAGGTTTTTTCCCCTAGCTTGTATATACGCCTATTGCCCTAATGGGCTACTTATCTTTGTACATTCTCTAGTAATACATTCAGTATTGTGTGTTTGTGCTCCAAGGTTCTTCCTCTTCCTTGTGTTGTTCGCGTGCTTCTGCAGACATCTATCTCCAACAATTGGTATTAGAGCACGTTGTTGCTTCATCTAGGGTGCCGTCGAAACTCCTCCGTTTGCAGTCTCAGATTCGCATGAAGTTTGGTGAGCATACTCAGGGTGTTTCAAAGATCAAAATTGCTTCGCTCTGTGGTGCTGAAATCGCGATCTGAGCTCGTTTTGGCCTCCGAATGCATTATCGCAGTGCTTGTGTAGGCTATTTCATCTTTTTGTGCCAAAGGTATATACCAGTTTTTGTTCGCCAATATAAGCGTCTCGAAGTCTATTGCAGGTCTAGCAGAATTCGTTGGGGCAATTCTGTTCAACTTTTTGAGATACAGTCAATTTTCTCCATCAAGGTATTTTAGTCATTGGCCATGGCTGAAAGCAGTGATGTATTCCGTATGTTGGCTGTTGAGGATAAGTTGGATGGTACCAAATACCCACTATGCGCTTATATGATGCGACATGTATTGGCTGCAAAAGGATTGTGGAACATTGTGCAGGGTGTTGAAAGACGTCATGTTACACCTCTAACTACAGGTACTGCAAATATAGGTGCTGGAGCTGATGAAGATGGTGTCAAAGATGATATTCAGCAGATTCCTGTTTGTGCTGCTTGTTTCTGTTGCACCTACTGCAAAGCAGATTCGTTGGGGTGGCAGAGATGCCCAAGCACATGCATTGATAGCTTTGTCTGTCAAACGTGCCATTATTCCTCATATTCGCTCTTGCAGAACAACTAAGGATGCTTGGTATACACTTACCACATTGTACCAAGCTAGGAATGAGGCTCGTGTTGCTTACCTCCTAAAACAGTTGGAGAGTGAGCACATGAATGAAGGTGATTCTATGGATAGTTTCCTAACAAAGATAAAAGACTTGAAGGAACAATTGATTTCTGCTAATGAGGTTATACTAGATAGCTCACTTGTGCAGACCGTTCTGAATGGTCTTCATGATTCATATCAGAGTTTTGCTTCTACTCTTTGGTTGATGATGAAAGGCAATCCAAATGCCTTGTCATTTGAGGAGTTAGTCTCTATTCTGTTGCAGGAAGATCAATCCAGGCAAAACAGGTCCATTATATGCGAGTTGCAGATCAAGCTTTCCTGGCTAGTCAGAAGGGCAAAGGAAAATGGAGCTCTTCAACTAGTAAGCAAAAATCTCCTAATTCTGCATATTCGAAGAAGGAAGATAAAGATGAGAAGAAATCAGAAAAGCAGAAATTGTTTTGTAAGTACTGTAAACAGAATGATCATATCATAAAGAACTGTCCAAAATTGGCTGCTAAAGAGGCAAAGAAGAAAGAGGCTGGAATGGTTGTTGCAGAGGCCTCTACACCAAAAACAGAGTCTGCTAATCTTGTGCAGGAAGAAGAATAGGCATTTACTACTGTTTGCAGTTTTGACCCATCTTCTCATGATCAATGCATGTCTGCAATAGACTCAGATGTTTGGTACTTTGATAGTGGGACGACCAAACATATTACCTCGCAGTGCAGTTTCTTCTCTCCACTCAAGCTTGCCCCTATAGGGAATACTGTTACATGCGCCAACAACTCCTCTTATCCTGTTATGGGAGTTGGTAAGATCATTTTGACTACTGCTGATGGTAGTTCTTTCACTTTGTCAGATGCTTTATTTGTGCCAGGGAACAAGAAGAATCTGTTATCAGTTTCTGCATTAGCCAAGATTGGCTTGGTTGTGAAATTTGTTGATGATAGATGTACAGTTCATGATCTGTCAAATGGCGATGTTATTATTGCTTCTGGCATTTTATGTCGTGGACTGTTTAAGCTCATAGACTATGAAAGATCTGAAAATGATTTGGCATGTGCAGTAAATGATTCTCAAGCTATGTCAGATGCAAAGATTTGGCATGCACGCTTTGGTCATCTGAATTTTGCTAGTTTGCTACGCCTGCAGAAATCTGAAATGGTGTCCTCTTTGCCCAAACTTGAGGCACCTGGAAAACATGTTTATGAAGGCTGTATTTTGCGCAAAATGCAGCGTTCCTCCTTTCCAAAAGATGGTTCAGTTCGGGCTACACAGAAATTGCAGCCTATACATAGTGATGTCTGTGGTCCTATGCAGACACCCTCTTTTGGAAATTACCTTTACTTCGTGACTTTCATTGATGATTTTTCCAGGCATGCATGGGTATATCCACTCAAAGTGAAGTCCGAAGTGTTCATGTGCTTTAAACATTTTTTGGTTTTGGTTGAAAATCTATCAGCATGTAAAATGGGCACCCTTCGTTCTGATCGAGAGGGGGAATATATGTCTTCTGATTTTAATGCATTTCTGGCTGAACGTGGGATCAAACACCAGTGTACAGTGCCGTATACACCTCAACAGAATGGATTTGCTGAGCGAAAGAACAGGTCACTCGTGGAGATGGTGAGGTGCATGGTCAAGAATCAGGCTTTACCACATAGTTTCTGGCTTGAGGTTGTCATGTGTGCAGCATATGTACTAAACAGGTGTCCCACTAAAGCGCTGCAGTCTATCACTCCATATGAGGCTTGGCATGACCGCAAGCCATCTCTTGCTCATCTGCGTGTTTTTGGTTGTTTGGCATATGCACTAGTGCCTAAACAACATCGCAGAAAATTGGATGATAAGGCAGTAAAATGTATTTTTGTTGGGTACAGTTCTGAAAGTAAAGGCTATCGCTTGTATCATCCATAGACTAAACGCATTTTGGTTAGCCGTGATGTTGTCTTTGTGGAAGATGCTATTCAGCCATTGCTTTCATGTACTAAGGAGACATCTGTTAGCTCCAAAGACATGATGATACTTTGATGCCTCTTTTTATAGGTGGACAGTCTAGTGCTGGTCCTAATGAGGCAACTTCTCAGCCTTTGCAGGTCTCATATGATGATCTAGATCATTCCATTTCTGATGCAGATTTACATGATGCACTTGTTGATGAGAGAGCTAATATTGAGCAGGAAAAAACTATGCCAAAATGGCTGGTGCAGACTTTGTGTGACAGCAAATTAGATGCACCTTTGTCATATCGTACTCATTCAGGCTCTCATAGTGCCTCCTTTGCATCAGATTGCTATGCTATGGCTGCGTCTAGTCTCTGTGATGAGAATGAGCCTGTTTCTTTTGATGAAGCACAGAATTCAAAACATTGGATGGCTGTTATGCAATCTGAATATGATGCTATAATGAAGAATGGTACATGGTCTTTATATGACTTGCCTCCTGGCAAGAAGGCCATTGGCACTAAGTGGGTATACAAGCTGAAGCGTAAACCTGATGGTACAGTTGACAGGTATAAGGCTAGGCTTGTTGCAAAGGGTTATGTGCACAAAAGAGGCATTGATTTTGATGAGACCTTTGCACCTACATGCCGTATGACTACTGTTCGGAGCATTTGTGCACTTGCAGCCCATCATGGTTGGAATGTACATCAATTGGACATTGAAACAACATTTCTGAATGGTGACTTGCATGAAGAAGTGTATGTTTTTCAACCGTGTGGCTTTGTGCAAAAAGGGCATGAAAACGAAGTGTGCAGGTTAAAGAAGGCATTATATGGTTTAAATCAAGCACCACATGCTTAGTATGAGAAGATACATGCCTATCTGGTTGCACATGGTTTTGAGAGCAGTCCAACTGAAAGCAGCTTATATGTTAAGCGTGCTAATGATGTGCTTTTGATCATTGTTGTCTATGTAGACGACATGCTGCTCACTGGTCCTCTTGAGAAGCATATTGTTGATTTCAAGGCTGATTTGCATGCCTCATTTGAGATGTCTGATTTGGAGCATTTGCATCACTATTTGGGCATTCAGTTTATGCAAGTTGACGGTGGAATGGCTTTGTGTCAAACAAAATATATTGACACATTATTGCAGCATTTTGGCCTTGAAGACTGTAAGCCTATTGCCACTCCTATGGAGACAAGTTTACGATTGAGTCTTCATGATGCTGGAGATGCATTTGATGCTGTTCTCTATCAGCAGGTTGTTATATGCTTGATTTACTTATGCATTACTCAGCCAGATATTCAGTTTGTTGTCTCACAGATGATTAGTTTTATGCATTGCCCAGGAGTCACGCATTGGAAGGCAGTTAAGCACATCTTTCGCTACTTGAGTGGTACTCGGCTACTTGGGTTGTTTTGTCCCAAGGGGGGATCACTACCGCCAGATTTGCATGCTTTTTCTGACTCAGATTGGGCTCGTTGCTATGACACTCGTGTGTCCACCAGTGGTGTTTGCTTCATGCTTGGTAGCTCATGTATATCTTGGTTGAGCAAGAAGCAGCCTACTGTGGCCACTTCCAGTTGTGAGTGTGAGTATAGGGAAGCTTTCACAGCGACTGTTGAGTGTGTGTGGCTCAGACGCCTTATGGCCGATTTGGGTGTTGGCCAGTCTTCTGCCACCACCATCTTCACTCACAGTCAGAGCGCATTGGCAGTTGCGAGGAACCCTGTGTTCCATGCTCGCACTAAGCACATTGAGGTGCATTATCACTATGTCAGGGAGAGGTTCTCTGCTAGGGAGATCAGCTTGGCATATGTGCCCACGCAGGAGAACATTGCAGACCTTTTCACGAAGGCTCTGCCTAGGGAGAAGTTTGAAGCTTTCTGCAAAGCTTTGGGCTTACTTCCTTTTGTGGAGTGATTTCCACATAGCTTGGCACTTCCTTATACATGAGTGCCAGCTCCTTGTTCACCGCATCACTCCGAGGGGGGATTTGTTGATATATTTAGGTAGTGATGTGTGTGAACACACTAGGACCGCCAGGGCACTTTTTTCCCTCTTTAGGAGGTTTTTTTCCCCCGGCTTGTATATACGCCTATTGCACTAATGGGCTACTTATCTTTGTACATTCTCTAGTAATACATTCTATATTGTGTGTTTGTGCTCCAAGCTTCTTCCTCTTCCTTGTGTTGTTCGCGTGCTTCCGCAGACATCTATCTCCAACACAAGGTAATCCTCTTAACATAAAGTTTTTACATATTTTCAAGTTAGAAGTATTGGAAAAAACTCAAAAAATACATAAAAAAGTGGGAAACACAGAATCGCGACTTTTTGTTTTTTGAATATTTTGGTAGAAAAAATCATTAGCATGCGTGAAAGAGGCAATAGACTTAGAGGATAACAGAGGACAAGACTTATTAACATTTGACCAACCAAGAACAAATGAAGATAAAGTTCCACCAGAAGAAGAGTTGGCACAAGCTATTGCTAAAGCCCTAGAAGTTAACACCAAGAAAAATTTGATAAACACAAGGATAGCAACCAATAAGAAATGCTATAATTGTGGAGAAAATCATTTGGTTCAACAATGTCCTTATCACAAACCACAACATTTGCAAGATAGAAAAACACTCAAATACTGTACCTTAGAAAGAAAATGGACAAACCATACCAGAGAAGAATGTTTCTACAATAAACAACCCATTAAAGAAAGAGAATATGTGAACCAACACAACTTACAAAGAGAATCTGGATTTGTTGAGCAACCAAGACCTGTACTTGGACAACAACCACCATTACCAACAAATTTAGTACCAGTAAAATACACACCAATAGAAGAAGAAAGCTCAAGACTCAGATCATCTTACAGAGAGGATTATCATTGGAATGAAGGATATCAGGAAGATTGGGAAGGATATGAATAGAGAGAACCAGAACTGCAAGCCTTGGACTTGGGAAACGAGAGAATTGAAATGGACACAACCACATTCATGTACATAACTAATAATTACATGTCCAATCAGAAATCCCAATTCAAAGGAAGCCAAAAGATAACTTGTTATAGATGCGGGGGGAACATTTCATTAGAGACTGCCCTCAACCTCCTACACTAAGAATAGAAGCAGCCTATTGCAAGGATTGTGGTAGGGAACACTTAATAAAGGATTTCCCAAGAAACCCTCAAAAACAACATAACACATCTAGTAACATACCATTAAAAGCAGTTAACATAATGGAGCAAGAAGAATTGAGTGACCATGATCAAGTAACTGTAAATGCTATAACAAGAGCACAAGCTAAACAACAAGAAACAACAAAGGAGACACACACACAGGAACATAAGAAAAGCCCATTTCCAAAAGAAAAGAAAAACAGACAAAAAGGAAGATGGGAAAGAAAGATGAGAATGGGTAAAAAATTGGAAGAAGAGACTATGGAACATTAAAATAATAGTCAACCACAAAATACACAGACTCAGGAGGAGGAAAAAAATTCACAAAGTTTGGAGACTCTGATAAAAGCATACAAAGGAAGAATTCAAGATGGACCAAACCCTATAGATCATCTAATGGCATATCCTATGCCAGATTTAGAGGATGAAAGAATGCAAAGATGTAAACAAATCATACAAGAAGCACAAATTCAGATTGGGGAAATAGACAATCATCAAGCAACAATTGAAGGATCAAATGCAACAGAAACTAAGAAACATCTTGATCAAGAAGATATTTCACCAATAACCTTCCAAATCAATCTAGACAAACACTGTACAATTTTATACCACACCACAATGGAGGAGATAGTAAAACAAAATCCTCACTTACAACACAATATAAAAAATTGGGGAACAAAGTCAAAAAACCTAGATCCACAGCAACAAGAATTGGAAGAATTGTTGTACATACCTATTGATAAAATAGGAGGATACTGTGAAGGAGAAGAAGGGAACTCAACCTTGAAAATACAATTTGGTAATAATCATGCTAATGCCATATTAGACAATGGATCAGGAGTGGCTATCATGACTAAACAAACCTGGGAGAAATGGGAAAAAAATGAGTTAATACCCACTAAAATGAGATTACAACTTGCAGACGGACACATAGAAAAACCCCTACGAATATGGGAAAAGGTGATTGTGGAAATATGTGGAATAGAGATAGAGCATACTTTTACCATAGTTGAATTCCCACAATCCACTTCATATGAAATTATCCTAGGAAGACCATTTATGAGACAAATGCAAATTGTGCAAGATTGGGGTAATGATTGCCTATATCTTCAAAGCAAAGGAAGGATAACTAGAGTAAATTTAAGAAATGGTCAATATTGTGATATGTCCCCTCAGGAATGGTTCAAAGTACATCAAAATCAAGAATTAAGTGAAGAATCAAGGAGTGAAGATCAGAATGAGACATAATCATCAATTTGGAAATGTAATGTGATAAGGAAACACACAGATAAAAAAGGGATGTTAAAAAAAGGAGAGTGTCAAGGAGAAAGGAAATCACAAGATGAAAGCTATATACCACAAAAATTTAAAGATGAAGAGTTTGAGCCTTATGGGTGGAATTAGATTTTGACCACCATGGACCTAGCTAATGATGAATATGTGGGAGTAAAATTCCAAAATGAAGAAGGATATGATAGGAATACAAATGATAACGGTGTCAAAAACAGAGGAAAACCAGGAGGAAAGAATAATCTTAAAAACTGGAAAAACACAATTCCTGGAAGAAGTTGAAGCTACAGATGCAATAAAAGACAAAATCTCAGGAACATATAGAAAAAATAAACACAAAGAAATAGAAAAAGAACAAGAAGTTGAAAAAAATAAAAAAATAACAAAAGAAGATCAACAATTTGATGTACCTTCAAATTTCAAGACCTATGAAGTAGAAGACATGTTACTTCTAAAATAAAACCAAAGAAGAAAAAGGGGGAGGCATATGACAATGAGGAACAAACTAAGAAAGTGATGATCACTCAAGAAAAAGGGGAAGAGAGACATATTTTCATAGCTAATGACATGGCAAATCAAGAGGAGGAAGCATTGAGGAAATTGGCTAAAAGCTATAGGGATGTGTTTGCTTACAGTTATAAAGATTTGAAAGGAATTGACCCTAAAATCTACGAACATAAGATTCCTATTACTCCTGATGCAAAACCTAGCAAACAAAGACACTATACATTTAATGATAAATACTCTGCTAAAATAAAGGAAGAAATTGATAAATTGCTGGCAGCCAATTTCATCTATGAGATTGAGTAGAGTGGATATCTCCTATAGTTGTGGTACCTAAGAAGAATGGGAAACTCAGGGTATGTATTAACTTGAAAAAAGTTAATGCTGCAATTCTAAGGGATAGCTATCCATTACCCATAACAAACCATCTTTTGGAAAGAGTTGCAGGTAAAGAGGTCTATAGCCTTTTGGATGGTTTTTCAAGATATAATAAGGTACCAATAGCTTTGGAAGACCAACATAAAATTGCCTTTTCCACAAAATGGGGAATCTATGCCTTTAGGGTTATGCCTTTTGGTTTAACTAATGCCCCAGCAACTTTTCAAAGATTGATGTGTCACATATTCAAAGAATTCCTTAGAAATATAATGGAAATTTGTCACGAGGAAGGAGATAAGGAAGAGAGCTCACACACACACTCTCACTCTCAAGGAGAAGCACACACACAGATTGAGGCAAGGAAGAATAATCTTCTTCTTCTTCTTCTTCTTCTTCTATTACATAAAAGGAATGTACAAGAATGACCCTAAAAACAAGAATACAACAAGTGCAATATATAAAGATCAGTACATACGGAAAAACCTAATATCCGCGAATGAGTGAGCTGGCAAGAAACAAATGTGCCATCACTCTCGGTAGATAAATATAATAAAGCTCAATGAAGTATCTCTAACATATATCGGTATGACCACTATACATGTCAGAGAAACGAAAAATTGGTACGTGTCATCCTGGATCATCACATGTTGAGCTTGATATCTCAACACTCCCCCTCAAGCTCAACGCCATATCCTGTAATCCAAGCATCTCTCGAAACTTCTTTAACTTCTCAGCTCCAAGTGCTTTGGTGAAAATATCAGCAACCTGCTCATCTGTTCTCACATAAATAAGATCAATATCACCTGCTAATACCTTCTCTCTGATGAAGTGATAATGTACCTCGATATGCTTTATTCTAGCATGGAAAACAGGGTTTCGTGCTAACTGTATGCTGCTAAGATTATCACAATAGATAGTGATAGGCTTTTGCACTTCCACACCTAAATCTGCAAGTAACATCTCCAGCCATGATGCCTCACATGCTGCCATTGCAGCACCTCTATACTCAGCCTCTGTACTCGACAAAGCAACAGTGGGTTGCTTCTTGCTGCTCCATGTAATAGTTGCACCTCCAAGTGAGAAAAGAAAGCCACTAGTAGATCTTCTATCTGGAGTACTACCAGCCCAATCTGCATCGGTGTATCCATGAACCTGCAACTCCACACCAGCTTCATAAAACAATGCATAATCCAAAGTAGCACTCACATAACGTAGAGTGCGCCTCAGAGCATCCAAATGTGGCTTCCTAGGAACTTGCATAAACTGACTTTCAAGTCCAACACTATAACTTAGATCAGGCCTTGTAATTGTGAGATATATAAGACTTCCCACAATTTTCCTGTACATAGTAGCATTTTCCAATGCTTCACCTGATGTAGTATCCAATTTCAAATTCTGATCTAATGGCATAGAAATTGGCTTACAATCAGCCATACCATACTTTTGCAGCATATTCAAGGCATATTGCCTTTGCGATATCCATATACCTGTTTCTGTATGTATAAACTCAATGCCCAAGAAATAGTGCAGCACACCAAGATCTTTCATGTCAAATTCCTGCATAAGAAGTTTCTTTACCTCTTTGATGCTTTCTTCATTATCACCACCTACAATCAGGTCATCAACATAAATAGCCACAATAGTGATGCCATCATCAGCCTTCCTTGCATATAGTGAGTGATCTCCATCACACATAGAGAACCCAATGTTGGTTAAGTAATCAGCAATCCTTGCATGCCATGCACGAGGGGCTTGCTTCAGCCCATACAAAGCCTTTTGCAACCTGCAAACATATTCTCGATGCTTTGAATCTTCATATCCTTGTGGCTGGTCCATATATACTTCTTCCTGTAACTCACCATGTAGGAAAGCATTCTTCACATCCATCTTATGCAAAGTCCATCCTTTTGCTGTAGCTAATGCAACAAGTGTTCTGACAATAGACATTTTAGCTATAGGGCTGAATGATTCCTCATAATCAATGCCATATGTCTGTGCATAACCTTTAGCTACCAATCATGTTTTATACCTGCTTATGCTACTATCAGCATTATGCTTTACCTTGTAAACCCATTTGCAGCCTATGGATTTCTTTCCTTGTGGCAATGGAACGAGCTTCCATGTATCATTTCCATAAAGTGCAGCCATCTCCTCATCCATAGCTTTTTCTCAATCTGCATTACCAATTGCATCTTCAAAACAAGAAGGTTCAGCATCTTGTATTACCTTTGTCATGTAGGCACAATGGCGAGCCATGTAACTATCATATGTCAATCGTTGCACTGAATTACGCATCCTCCCAGATCTTCTTGGTCCTGGGTCACTTCTTCTTGTATCATCTGCATGTGCCCTTCTTACTCCTGGAGTCTTCACAGAGGGCAATCCAAGTTCCTCATCAATACTCTTTTCTGAACCACTTGAATCTCCATCAACATCTTCAAAACCTGAACCTGTTTTACTACCAGCAGAAAGCTTTTCTTTACCTTTCTTGGATGTATTTGATGAATTTTCTAGACTGAAATTTCCACGCAATCTTCCACTCCATGGATTTGAGTTGGAACTATTGCTTGGTGATGCATCCGGTCCACTCAAAACTTGAGATTCTGCACTAGATTTTTCAGCATTTTCTTTGTTATTTGGTTCAAGATTCGGTCCTTCTTTGGCATCTGCATAGAATCTTGACATTTCATCAAATACCACATCTCTGCTCACCTTCACCTGTCGTGTAAGTGGGTTATAACATTTGTACCCCTTTTGCTCAAGGGAATATCCAATGAAGACACATTTTTCTGCTTTCAGATCAAGCTTCGTCCTCAACTCATCTGGAACATGTACATATGCAATACAGCCAAAAACTTTCAGATGTGATAAGTTTGGCTTTTTACTTGTAAACTTCTCTTCAGGTGTAACTTGATGTACAGCAGCAGTCGGAGTTCTGTTCATGATGTATACAGTAGTATGCACAGCTTCTGCCCAATAACAATGAGGCATATTCTTCTCAGCCATCAAGGTTCTTGCTATTTTTGCAATATGTCTATTTTTGCGTTCAGCAACACCATTCTGTTGTGGTGTGTACCTGCATGAAAAATGACGCCGAATTCCATGATTTTTTAGAAAAGTGCTGAACTCATTTGACATGTATTCACCTCCCCCATCAGATTTTAATGTTTGAATGTACTTCCCTGTCTGCTTTTCCACCATAGCTTTAAAATTATGGAAGTGAGTGAACACCTCGCTCTTCTCTTTCATGAAATATACCCATACTTTGCGTGTATGATCATCAATGAAGGTAACATAAAACCTGCAACTGCCCATAGATGTGGTCTTTGCTGGACCCCAAACATCTGTATGTACTACTTCTAGTACATTCTCACTAACATTCTTGTCATGTGGAAATGATGCTCTTGACTGTTTACCAAATTGACATGTTGCTGTCGCACTATGACGTGACAGTTTGATCTCAGAAAAACACAATTTTCGTGTATCAATAGTACACAGAATCACTTGAAATTCTAGATCTGGAATATATGAGTGTCGCCGAACACAACGCAAGTTACAGTTTCTGAAACTGACCTGGTTTTTCTGTGGGCCCTATTACACTTATGTGTTCCTCGAGTAGCTTTGATGTGAACCTTTTCCCTATACATGGGCACTTTTTACTCTAGTGCTGGCTAGAGGTTTTTTCCCCATGTTACCACATACTTGATACTCTCATATGTGGTGGTACTTTGTACTTAGGGATATTATTCAGCTCTTACTTGAGTTCAGTTCATCGATCAATAGAGAGAGCTATTCCAGCCATCGTCTTCTCCGTGTGTCTTGCTGCGTTTGTGCTCCTTGTGTGTGCTTCTTGTCTGTCTCTCGCACTTCTACACACACCCAATAGTGGTATCAGAGCAGGTTCAACTTCTTCTCAAGTTTCAGTTTTTCGCGTCGCGGCGCGCGCACTTTAACAGTGCAAATCGACTTCGGAGCATAGAACTGTGAATTTCAGCAACCCCTTGCCTGTCTCGATGTAGAACATGACTGAATGTGTGGAACTATATGACGCTTCACTGAAAGCGCAATCAAGGTGAAAGAGCAATTGGCAAACATAGATGAGATCATTCCGGATGCATCACTCATTTCTACATTGTTGAAAGGATTACCGGAATCTTTTCAAAGCTTTACTACTACACTCCGTTTGGTTGCAAAAGGAAATCCTAATATGTATGCATTTGATGAGGTTGTGTCTCTTCTTTTGCAAGAAGAGCAATCTAGAGTGAATAGGAGTGGTTTGATTGAAGGAACGCAAGCACTTGCTATCTCACAAAAGGGGAAAAGCAAGTATGGTTCAGCTTTTGGTTCATCAAAACCAAAGCCTCAAGGTTCCTCTTCCACTCATTCCTCTAATGATGGTGATTTGCAAAAGAAGAAGAGATGCAAATATTGCCGGAAGGCTGGTCATACTATTGATGAGTGTAGAAAGCTTGCTAAACGCAATGAAAAGAAGAAGGAATCGGGCATGTCTATTGCTGAAAATTCAACAAATGCAAAGAATGATGAAGCTAACATGGCTCAAGATTTTTGGGCATGTGTTGTTACGTGTCATTATGATGCTTCTTTACATTCTAAATGTATGGTTGTGAGTGAGGCTGATTCCGATTGGTTCTTTGATAATGGTGCTTCAAAGCACATAACATCATGCAAAAGATTTTTTGCCTCTTTGAAAGATGCACTTAAAGGAGGACATGTGGTGTGTGCAAACAATGCCTCTTATCCTATCATTGGAGTAGGAGAAATTGAGCTTACGGTTGCAAATGGAGGTGTGATTCTCTTGAAAAATGCATTGTATGTGCCCAGTATCAAGAAGAACTTAATTTCAGTTCCGTTGATTGCCAAAGCTGGACTTCATGTACACTTTGTTGATGATAAGTGTATGGTTCATGATTTCAGCAATGGCGATGTTATCGTGATGTCCGGTACATTATGTAATGGTTTGTATCGCATGGATACATACAAGAGGGCTGCCTCGAATGCCTTAGTTGCTCATACTTCTTCCATGGCTGAAATGGAGCTTTGGCATGCTCGTTTTGGTCATTTAAACTTCAATAGTTTGCTCTACTTGCAAAAGAAGGACATGGTTATTGGCTTTCCTACACTTGAGTCCATTGAAAAGCATGCATGTGAAGGTTGCATTCTTGGAAAAATGCATCGTGCTTCTTTTCCAAAAGATAGTCACACACACACTACAAGAAAATTGCAACTTGTTCATAGTGATGTATGTGGTCCCGTCAAGACTCCATCTTTTGGGAAGCATGTATATTTTGTTACCTTCATTGATGATGCTACTCGCCATACATGGGTGTATCCTATGAAAGCAAAGAATGAGGTATTTTCTTGCTTCAAAGCATTTTTAGCTATGGCTGAAAATTTTTCTTCACAAAAGCTTTTGACTCTATGCACGGATCGTGGTGGTGAATACATGTCACATGAGTTTAATGCTTTTCTTCATGAAAGAGGTATTTCACACCAATGTACGGTGCCATATACACCTCAACAAAATGGTGTTGTCGAGCGTAAAAATAGAACTCTACTTGAAATGGCACGATGTATGGTTAAAGGAAAGCATCTTCCTCATAACTTTTGGATGGAAGCGGTCATGTGTGCAAATTATGTGTTGAATCGTTGCCCTACAAAAGCATTGAGATTCATGACTCCTTATGAGGCTTGGAATGGTCATAAGCCTATGGTTAGTCATATGCGTGTGTTTGGTTGTTTGGCATATGCTCTTGTGCCATCACAACAACGTCACAAACTTGATGACAAGGCAAAGAAATGTATATTTGTTGGTTATAGTGTTGAAAGTAAGGGATATCGGTTGTACCATCCATTGACGAACACAATTATTGTGAGTCGAGATGTGGTATTTGCTGAAAATTCAGTTTTCCCTCTACTTGAATGCAAAAAAACTGCCAATAGTTAGCTCACAAGATGTGTTCGATACACTCATGCCTTTGTTCCAAAATGGTGCGCTTGACTATGGCCATGTAGACTAGCCAACTGAGGTTCAAAGGGCTGAAAAATTCCAGCCAAATAGAGCTGAAAATGCAGAGAATTTTCAGCCAAATATGGCTGAAAAAATTCAGCCAAAAATGGTCAAAACTGTTGGAAATTTCCAACCACATATGGCTGAACATTTGCGTCAAAATATGGCTGAAACTGAGCATGAAATTCAGCCCACGCATGATGTACATATTGAAGATGTTTTACATAATGAACGCATGTCTATCAAGAGTGCACAATCTATGCCAAAGTGGCTGAAAGAAACTTTGCAGGATAGCAAATTGAGTGCACCTTTACTTGGTAGAACAAGATCAAGCTCTCACCATGCATCAAATAATTTTGTGGATTATTCTCTTATTGCTACAGCATGTAATGAAGAGCCACTTTCTTTTGAAGATGCATGTGACGATCCACAATGGATGAGTGCTATGCAATCAGAAATGGATTCCATACATAGGAATGGTACTTGGGAGTTATGTGAATTGCCAAAAGGAAAGAATGTCATTGGCACAAAGTGGGTTTACAAGATTAAGAGAAAATCTAATGGTAGCATTAATCGCTACAAAGCTAGATTGGTTGCCAAAGGATATGCACAGCAATATGGCATTGACTATGAGGAAACTTTTGCACCTACTTCACGCATGACTACCATTCGTACCGTGGTTGCATTGGCTGCCCATCGAGGTTGGAAAGTGCATCAGTTGGACATAAAAACAGCCTTCTTGAATGGAGATTTGCAAGAAGAGGTTTATATGAAGCAACCTCCTGGATTTTCTATGAAAGGGAAAGAGCATATGGTTTGTCACTTGCATAAAGCCTTGTATGGTCTCAAGCAAGCTCCACGTGCATAGTATGACAAAATACATAAGCACTTGATTGCTCTTGGCTTCACATGTAGTCCGATTGAAAGCACACTCTATGTACGCAAAAATGGGGCTGATCTTATAGTGCTTGTTCTTTATGTCGATGACATACTCTTGACTGGGTCATGTGATGCAAAACTTGACATTCTTACGGCTGATTTGCAGCATACTTTTGATGTCACTTATCTTGGTCTTTTGAGCTACTATCTTGGCATCCAGTTTGTATCCGTTGAGGGGGGAATTGTTATGCATCAAGCAAAGTATGTTGAAAAACTACTTCAGTGTTTTGACTTTGAGGATTGCAAGCCAGTTTCCACACCAGTTGAGACAGGATTTAGATTCTCAGTTGAGGATTCCAGTGATGCATTTGACACTTCTCTTTATTAGCAGGCTGTGGGATGTCTTATATATGCATGCAACACAAGGCCGGATATACAGTATGTAGTTTCCCAGTTGAGTCGATTCATGCATAGCCCTGGCACTAAGCATTGGCAAGCGGTGAAACGTGTGTTTAGATATCTTCGAGGCACTTTGAGCTTAGGTCTCTTTTATGGCAGAGATGTTCAGCCATGCTTGCATGCTTTTACAGATAGTGATTGGGCTGGTTGTTATGATACTCGCATGTCCACTAGTGGTAATTGCTTTTTCCTTGGAGACTCATGCATATCTTGGTTGAGTAAGAAGCAACCTACAGTGGCGACATTGAGTTGTGAAGCTGAGTACAGGGCAGTTTTCATAGCTACAGTGGAGTGTATATGGTTGAGACGCCTATTAATGGATCTTTGCATGGAGATTGATGCTGCTACGCATATTCTCACTGATAGTCAGAGTGCTTTGGCTGTTGCACGAAACCCAATGTTTCATGCACGGACCAAACATATTGAGGTGCATTATCACTATGTGAGAGAGCGCCTTCATGCAAGAGATATTGATTTGGTATATGTGCCTACACAAGATAATGTGGCAGACATATTCACCAAAGCTCTTCCACAGGAAAAGTTTGAAGCTTTTCGCAAAGCTTTAGGCTTGTTACCTTGTGGGGGCTGATCTGTCACTCCCTGTATGTGTTCACATCATTCGCTCTAGGGGGGTTTGTTACACTTATGTGTTCCTCGAGTAGCTTTGATGTGAACCTTTTCCCTATACATGGGCACTTTTTACTCTAGTGCTGGCTAGAGGTTTTTTCCCCATGTTACCACATACTTGATACTCTCATATGTGGTGGTACTTTGTACTTAGGGATATTATTCAGCTCTTACTTGAGTTCAGTTCATCGATCAATAGAGAGAGCTATTCCAGCCATCACCTTCTCCGTGTGTCTTGCTATGTTTGTGCTCCTTGTGTGTGCTTCTTGTGTGTCTCTCGCACTTCTACACACACCCAACAGGCCCCACCTTGCGAGCTCGAAATGGAGGTTTAGATGGCTCCGAAACTTTGATATGACAAAAACAAGTGACCCTAAAGGGAGTGAAGACAAACTAACAAATTCTCAAATTTCCGTAGCAAACGGAGGCCATTTGTGAGTGTTTTCTCCACGCCTTGCCGAGTAGTCTTCACCGTCGCCTTCTCCACGAGCTCTCTACAGCCACGCTGGCTCTGATACCATGTCACGAGGAAGGAGATAAGGAAGAGAGCTCACACATACACTCTCACTCTCAAGGAGAAGCACACACACATATTGAGGCAAGGAAGAATAATCTTCTTCTTCTTCTTCTTCTTCTATTACATAAAAGGAATGTACAAGAATGACCCTAAAAACAAGAATACAACAAGTGCAATATATAAAGATCAGTACATACAGAAAAACCTAATATCCACGAATGAGTGAGTTGGTAAGAAACAAATGTGCCATCAATCTCGGTAGATAAATCTAATAAAGCTCAATGAAGTATCCCTGACATATATCGGTATGACCACTATACATGTCAGAGAAACAAAAAACTGGTACGTGTCATCCTGGATCATCACATGTTGAGCTTGATATCTCAACAAAATTTATGTGGATGATCTTTGCACTTTTTCATTAAAAAGACAAGATCATTTGAAGGATTTGGAAAATATATTCAAAAAATGTAGAACATACAGAGTATGTTTAAATCCAGAGAAATGTGTGTTCTTTGTGAGGCAAGGGAGAATGTTAGGTCACATAGTTTCCAAAAATGGAATTTCAACTGATGAAAGAAAAATTAAGGCCATAGTGGAACTTCCAAGACCAACAAATGTAAAAGAACTTCAAACTTTCATGGGACATTGTGGGTATTATAGAAAATCTATATACAAGTTTGTAGACATTGCAAAACCTTTGTATGCATTGATCACAAAATTTGAGTGGACCAAAGAATGTGTCCAAGCCTTTGAGACTTTAAAAACTTGTTTGGTAACAACATCAATTCTAAAAACCCCACAATGGAATAAAAATTTTCATGTTCATGTGGATGCTTCAAATTATGCTTTGGGATGTGTGTTAGCACAATGAATAGAAGTGAGCAAATTAGACTTTCCAATTGCTTATGCTAGTAGGCAATTGAATTCAGCAGAAAAAAGTTATACAACCACTGAGAGGGAAGGGTTGGGAATGATATTTGCTGTAAAAAGATGTAAGCATTATGTGTTAGCCAACAAGTTTAAATTCTTTGTGGATCACCAAGCTTTACTCTATTTAGTAAACAAACCATGCCATATAGGTAGGATAGTCAGATGGTTCCTCCTACTGATGGAATTTGAATTTGAGGTAGTGGTCAGACAAGGAAAAACTCATTTAAGAGCAAACCATTTGTCCAAGATCCAAACCAGAGAGCCAAGTTCACCTTTAGATGATGACTTACCAGATGCATATCTATTCAAAATAGAAAGTATTCTTGAATGGGCCATGACTTTAGTACCTTTGCTAACCAGGGGACCTTGTAGAACATCTAGAAACAACATCCATCTGGTATTACAAAGTAGGAATTTTGTACTACTAGCTGGACATTTGTATCATCTCAATCATATGAGTATATTGGAATATTGTACTCCAAAAGATGACCAACAGGAGTATTTAAGAAGAGCTCATTGTTGGAATCCTTGTACTCATGCTTCTATGATAGTCACCTTAAACAATCTCAATAGGATGGGAGTACATTGGCCTAATAAGATTCAGGATGTAAAAAAATATGTTTCCAACTGCTGGGAATGCCAATCCTTGCAAAATTCAAAAATTACAACTTTGTATTGGTTTCAGAAAAATCCACATTGGAGTGCAAACATAATTGAGGAGTTGAAAAGAAATAAGAAAGGAGAGCTAGTAAGAGGTAGTGCAGACATAAGGAATTTACAAATGATTTCTGAAGAGTATCAACTGATAGGAGATCAACTGTACAAGAAAGGGATGGATGGATATTTAAGAATCTGTGTTCCTGAAAATAAGTATATGGAAATGTTAGAGATGGCACATTATGGAGTGGCAGGAGGACATTTTTCAAGTGAAAGGACTGCTAAACTCATATTATATTCTAGTTTTTGGTGGCCAACTCTATTTCATGATGCAAGAACCTATGTGAAAAGATGTGACATTTGTCAAAGAGTGAGTCAACCAAATAAAAGAGATAATATGCCATCAGTACCACTTATTTCAGCAAGAGCATTTAGCAAATGGGGGTTGGATTTCATTGGACCTATACATCCTCCAGCAAAACAATCACATGCTGAATATATACTAGTAGCCACAGATTACCTGACCAAATGGGCAGATGCCAAGGCTACAAAAAGGAATGATGCTCAGACCATTGCAAGATTTCTTTATGAAAATATTATCACCAGATTTGGATTACCAATTGAATTGGTAAGTGATAGGGGGAACTCATTTTTTGAACCAAATAATAGAAAACATAACTGAGTATTTCATGATTACTCATAGAAAGTCAGCCCCTTATCATCCACAAGCCAATGGATTAGCAGAAAGTACTAATAAGGTACTTTGCACTGTTTTGTCAAAATTGGTGAATACAAATAGGAATGATTGGGATTTGCAACTTAATCATGTCTTATGGGCTTATAGAGTGGCATACAAAACTGCAATTGGAACAACACCATTTAATTTGGTATGTGGACAAAATGCAGTTCTGCCTTTAGAATTTCTTATTCCAACATTAAAGGTGGGAAATCAATACAAGTGGGCTGGACATGAATTATCTGAGAGAGTGCTGGAATTGGAAAAACTTGGAGCTTCCAGACTTCAAGCAATCATGAGCATATATGCAGACAAGAGAAGGCAGAAAGCTTATCATGATGTTCATATTAAAGAAAAAGATTTGCAAGTAGGATATCTAGTTCTGGCATATACAATAAAAGAACATCAGAAAAAGTTTCAAAAGAAAGGGCATGGACCTTATATTATCAATCAAATCAGTAATAGTGGAGCTATCCAATTAGCTAATATAGATGGAGAAATCATGCCAAATTTCATAAGTGGATGTAGGGTAAAAAGGTATGATCTTCCAAAAACTGTTTCTGAATGGAGAAGAATACATCAAGCTCAAAACTAGAAAAAAGAAGAGGAAAAAATTAGGAATGAGGCTCAACAGGAGGCGAAGGAAAGGATAAAAAAAATCAAGGAGATTAGAGAAGTTCTCTTGTGTGAAATACCTTTAAGAGTGAGAGAGCATTTGCCTGTTATAACAATGAATTTTCATAATGAGTAGATCAAGGTTTTGATAGATTCAGGTGCACAAGTTAATTTGATCAGTTCAGTTTTGTTGGATAAGTTCAATGTTAAAAGGACTAAGAGTAAAACATTTATCAAAACACTGGAAGGACAGATAATACAAAGCTTGTCTTCAACATCTATTGAAGTTAAGTTCAATAAAGAATATATGAAAATAGATTGTGAAGAATGGCCTGATCATATGATGACTGAGAACTTGATTTTGGGACAACCATGGCTCAGACAAGGTAAAGTAATTTTGGATTTTGAAAATATGAAGCTTAAATTGACAATAAATGACAAAAGGTTTTTTATGTTTTTATTGAGTGATGAAGAACAGGAAAATCAACAGGATATCTATGACTCAGATTTGGAGGGATTTACTTTTCCGCTAGAAGCTACAAAGGAACCACAAACAAAACTTCTTCATGACCAAATCTACTTCAGTCAAAAATAGGAAGAAATTGAAGAAACCAAAGGTGTTGAAAAGACAGCAGAAAGGTGGAAAGGGTGGAATAATCAGAAGCATCTAGGCATCAAGACAGAAAGGATGTGGAAACAAAGTACATCCAAGCACTGTTCATCAAAACAATTTTCCAAAACTAAATGGATATGGAAGCCAAAAACTTCCAAGTACATCTTATCAAAAGAAGATTGTTTTATTCCAAAAACAAAGTTAACAAGAATCAAGTATTTTTGGGTGAAAAAATCAGATTTGCTTCAATGGAAAGAAAATGAGGATCAAGATACAAAAATAGTGCAAAAGCATGATGAGTCACAAATGAAGGAAAGGGCAAAATGGTCATCAGACACACACTTTGGATTCTTATTAAAGAATTCAGAATTTCATCAGAAAAGAATTATGACATCTTGGAAATTATTTCCATTTACTTTACCTCATCCGTTTTCTAGGAAAAGAAATAGGAGGGGAAGAGAGAAAAGAGGAAATTATTATTAAAAAAAAAAAACAAAAACAAAAAGAAAAAAGAAAGAAAAAGAGAGAAAAAACAACAACTCTTTTGTTTACATAAGTTATATAGCACGAGCAAGATATAGGTTATAATTTGGCAGGATTAAGTAGTCACTATTATTTCAGTTATTATTTAATTATTTTTCTAAAAAAATCTAAATTTTCTTAAAAATTCATTCTTTTTTTTTCTTTTTATTATTAAAAAAATAAAAAAGAGAGAAGGAAAAAAAAAGAGAAGGGAAGAGAGCACTAGACATCTTGCTACACATGTGATGATCACTTCAATTGAGTTATATCTTTTTTCATTACATCTCAAGACAAATGTGATTTCTTTTATGTTTCTTATGACTCATGTGGGTGGAGTTTTCTTTTGGTTATGATACATTTTTTTAGAACGGTGAATCCAAAGGAACTACCCATTCATGATTTCAAAGTTGACTCTGTAACTTTGTCAAGAGGACATTGGTTTTTTAGACAGTGAAGGAACAGTAGAAAGTGTGGAGTTGGACTTTGATGAAGAACACAATATCCCAGAAGAAGAAAAGATAGCTAAAGAACTGAAGGAAACCCTCAGTATCATTGGTTAGCACATCTTTATAGGAGTTGGAGGTCATAAGTATACAATGCTATGTCAGGAATTCTACAAATTTCAAAAAATTGCAGTCAATTATAAAAGATGGAAAGCACTAGGGTTATAGAGACTATTGGATGAACCTATATTCTTTATAGATTTTGAGAGAGTATCACAGGTTATGAATAGTCTGTTGGAAGTCAGCAAAGGCAATGAAGCATATTTCAGATGTTCAGTCAAGGATAAAGAGAACAAAGAGGTACAAATTACTATAAAAGCAAAACACGTCAGGGAAGCTCTCCAATTCTATCCCATGGGAACTAAATTGGATAATAGTTTTGTCAAGAAGAATAAAGCAACCTATGCTGGATATTCCAAATTTGTGGATTTCAAAGGAAAAGAGAATGAAGAATATGCTATCACGATGTTTCTTCAATATTTGTGTTTTCCAAAATTGCTTAGATATACCATGCCGCATAAGCCAATGACACTGATTATGTTCAATAATAAGGACAGGACCAAACCATTTGGAGTAATGGATGTAACTCCCTACATCCATGACCAATTGAAGGAAGCAGCAAAGCATTGGGAATAGAAGAAGTTTATGAATGGAGCACAGTTTCTAACCAGAATTATATATCATGTTTTAGGTATGGAGGATCAGCTGAAATTGGCTCCAGAAGCTCAATATTTCAGGAGTTTGATGTCAGGACTTAAAAGTCCTTCTAAGATGATGTCCATAAGAGAAGCAGAAGCCCAAACAAGCATGAGGGGATCAGAAAGTGTTGGAGTTAGACGTCTGCAGAAGCACGCGAACAACACAAGGAAGAAGAAGAAGCTTGGAGCACAACACACAAGACTGAATGTATTACTAGAGAATGTACAAAGATAAGTAGCCCATTAGGGCAATAGGCGTATATACAAGCCGGGGGAAAAAAACCTCCTAAAGAGGGAAAAAAGTGCCCCGGCGGTCCTAGAGTGTTCACACACATCACTACCTAAATATATCAACAAATCCCCCCTGGGAGTGATGCGGTGAACAAGGAGCTGGCACTCATGTATAAGGAAGTGCCGAGCTATGTGGAAATCACTCCACAAAAGGAAGTAAGCCCAAAGCTTTGCGGAAAGCTTCAAACTTCTCCCTAGGTAGAGCCTTCGTGAAAAGGTCTGCAATGTTCTCCTGCGTGGGCACATATGCCAAGCTGATCTCCCCAGCAGAGAACCTCTCCCTGACATAGTGATAATGCACCTCAATGTGCTTAGTGCGAGCATGGAACACAGGGTTCCTCGCAACTGCCAATGCGCTCTGACTGTCAGTGAAGATGGTGGTGGCAGAAGACTTGCCAACACCCAAATCAGCCATAAGGCGTCTGAGCCACACACACTCAACAGTCGCTGTGAAAGCTTCCCTATACTCAGCCTCACAACTGGAAGTGGCCACAGTAGGCTGCTTCTTGCTCAACCAAGATATACATGAGCTACCAAGCATGAAGCAAAAACCACTGGTGGACACACGAGTGTCATAGCAACCAGCCCAATCTGAGTCAGAAAAAGCATGCAAATCTGGCGGTAGTGATCCCCCCTTGGGATAAAACAACCCAAGTAGCCGAGTACCACTCAAGTAGCGAAAGATGCGCTTAACCGCTTTCCAATGCGTGACTCCTGGGCAATGCATAAACCTGCTCATCTGTGAGACAGCAAACTGAATATCTGGCCGAGTAATGCATAAGTAAATCAAGCATCCAACAGCCTGCTGATAGAGAACAGCATCAAATGCATCTCCAGCATCATGAAGACTCAATCGTAAACCTGTCTCTATAGGAGTGGTAATAGGCTTACAGTCTTCAAGGCCAAAACGCTGCAATAATGTGTCAATATATTTCGTTTGACACAAAGCCATTCCACCATCAACTTGCATAAACTGAATGCCCAAATAGTGATGCAAATGCCCCAAATCAGACATCTCAAATGAGGCATGCAAATCAGCCTTGAAATCAGCAATATGCTTCTCAAGAGGACCAGTGAGCAGCATGTCGTCTACATAGACAACAATGATCAAAAGCACATCATTAGCACGCTTAACATATAAGGTGCTTTCAGTTGGACTGTTCTCAAAACCATGTGCAATCAGATAGGCATGTATTTTCTCATACCAAGCACGTGGTGCTTGCTTTAAACCATATAACGCCTTCTTTAACCTGCACACCTAGTTTTCATGCCCTTTCTACACAAAGCCACGGGGCTGAAAAACATACACTTCTTCATGCAAGTCACCATTCAGAAATGCTGTTTTAATGTCCAACTGATGTACATTCCAACCATGATGGGCTGCAAGTGCACAAATGCTCCGAACAGTAGTCATACGGCATGTAGGTGCAAAGGTCTCATCAAAATCAATGCCTCTTTCCTGCGCATAACCCTTTGCAACAAGCCTAGCCTTATACCTGTCAACTGTACCATCAGGTTTACGCTTCAGCTTGTATACCCACTTAGTGCCAATGGCCTTCTTGCCAGGAGGCAAGTCACATAAAGACCATGTACCATTCTTCATTATAGCATCATATTCAGATTGCATAGCAGCCATCCAATTTTCTGAATTTTGTGCTTCATCAAAAGAAACAGGCTCATTCTCATCACAGAGACTAGATGCAGCCATAGCATAGCAATCTGATGCAAAGGAGGTACTATAAGAGCCTGAACGAGTACGATATGACAAAGGTGCATCTAATTTGCTGTCACGCAAAGTCTGCACCAGCCATTTTGGCATAGTTTTTACCTGTTCAATATCAGCTCTCTCATCAACAAGTGCATCATGTAAATCTGCATCAGAAATGGAATGATCTGCATCATCATATGAAACCTGTAAAGGCTGAGAAGTTGCCTCATTAGGACCAGCGCTAGCCTGTCCACCTGTAAAAAGAGGCATCAAAGTATCATACATGTCTTTGGAGCTAACAGATGTCTCCTTAGTACATGAAAGCAATGGCTGAATAGCATCTTCCACAAAGACAACATCACGGCTAACCAGAATGCGTTTAGTCTGTGGATGATACAGACGATAGCCTTTACTTTCAGAACTGTACCCAACAAAAATACATTTTACTGCCTTATCATCCAATTTTCTGCGATGTTGTTCAGGCACTAATGCATATGCCAAACAACCAAAAACACGCAGATGAGCAGCAGATGGCTTGCCGTCATGCCAAGCCTCATATGGAGTGATAGACTGCAACGCTTTCGTGGGACACCTGTTCAGTACATATGCTGCACACATGATAGCCTCAAGCCGGAAACTATGTGGTAAAGCCTGACTTTTGACCATGCACCTCGCCATCTCCATGAGTGACCTGTTCTTTCGTTCAGCAACTCCATTCTGTTGAGGTGTATACGGCACTGTACACTGGTGTTTTATCCCACGTTCAGCCAGAAATGCATTAAAATCTGAAGACATATATTCCCCCCCTCGATCAGAACGGAGGGTGCCCATTTTACATGCTGACAGATTTTCAGCCAAAACCAAAAACTGTTTGAAGCACATGAACACTTCGGACTTTGCTTTGAGTGGATATACCCATGCATGCCTGGAAAAATCATCAATGAAAGTCACGAAGTAAAGGTAATTTCCAAAAGAGGGTGTCTGCATAGGACCACAGACATCACTATGTACAAGCTGCAATTTCTGCATAGCCCGAACTGAACCATCTTTTGGAAAGGAAGAACGCTGCATTTTGCCCAAAATACAGCCTTCACAAACATGTTTTCCAGGTGCCTCAAGTTTGGGCAAAGAGGACACCATTTCAGATTTCTACAAGCGTAACAAACTAGCAAAATTCAGATGACCAAAGCGTGCATGCCAAAGCTTTGCATCTGACGTAGCCTGAGAATCATGAACTGCACATGCCGAATCATTCACAGATTTTTCATAGTCTATGAGCTTATACAGCCCACGACATAAAATGCCAGAAGCAATAATCACATCGCCATTTGAGAGATCATGGACTGTACACCTGTCATCAACGAATTTCACAACCAAGCCAATCTTGGCTAATGCAGAAACTGATAACAGGTTCTTTTTGATCCCTGGCACAAATAAAGCATCTGACAAAGTGAAAGAACTACCATCAGCAGTAGTCAGAATGATCTTACCAACTCCCATAACAGGATAAGAGGAGTTATTGGCGCATGTGACAGTATTCCCTGTAGGGGCAGGCTCGAGTGAAGAGAGGAAACTGCGCTGCGAGGTAATATGTTTGGTCGCCCCACTGTCAAAGTACCAAACATCTGAGTCTACTGCAGACATGCACTGATCATGAGAAGATGGGTCAAAACTGCAGACAGTAGTAAACGCCCATTCTTCTTCCTGCACAAGATTTGCAGACTCTGTTTTTGGTGTAGAGGCCTCTGCAACAACCATTCCAGCCTCTTTCTTCTTTGCCTCTTTAGCAGCCAGTTTTGGACAGTTCTTTATAATATGGTCATTTCCTTTACAGTACTTGCAGAACAATTTCTTCTTTTCTGATTTCTTCTCATCTTTATCCTGGTTCTTCGATTGTGCAGCATTTGCAGATTTCTGCTTACTAGTAGAAGAGCTCCATTTTCCTTTGCCCTTCTGACTAGCCAGGAAAGCTTGATCTGCAACACGCATAATGGACCTGTTCTGCCTGGACTGATCTTCCTGCAATAGAACAGAGACTAATTCCTCAAATGACAAGGCATTCGGATTGCCTTTCATCATCAATCGAAGAGTAGAGGCAAAACTCTGATATGAATCAGGAAGGCCATTCAGAACGGTCTGCACGAGTGAGCTATCTGGTATAACCTCATCAACAGAAATCAATTGTTCCTTCAGGTCTTTGATCTTTGTAAGAAAACTATCCATCGAATCACCTTCATTCATGTGCTCACTCTCCAACTGTTTTCGGAGGTAAGCAACACGAGCCTCATTCCTAGCCTGGTACAAAGTGGTAAGTGTATCCCAAGCATCCTTTGCTGTTCTACAAGAGCGAATGTGAGGAATAATGGCACGTTTGACAGACAAAGCTATCAATGCATGTGCCTGGGCATCTCTGCCATCCCAACGAATCTGCTTTGCAGTAGGTGCAACAGAAACAGCAGCACGAACAGGAATCTGCGGAATATCATCTTCGACACCATCTTCATCAGCTCCAACACCTGTATTTGCAGTACCTGTCGTTACAGGTGTAACAGGACGTCTTTCAACACCCTGCACAATGTTCCACAATCCTTTTGCAACCAGTACATGTCGCATCATATAAGCCCATAATGGGTAGTTGGTACCATCCAACTTATCCTCAACAGCCAACATACGGAATACATCACTGCTTTCAGCCATGGCCGGTGACTAAAATACCTTGATGCAGAAAATTGACTGTATCTCAAAAAGTTGAACAGAACTGCCCAGACGAGTTCTGCTAGACCTGTAGCAGACTTCGAGACGCTTAAACTGGCGAGCAAAAACTAGTATATACCTTTGGCACAAAAGGACGAAATAGCCTGCACAAGCACTGCGATAGTGCGTTCGGAGGTCGAAACGAGCTCAGATCGCGATTTCGGCACCACAGAGCGAAGTTGTTTTGATCTCGGAAACACCCTGAGTATGCTCACCAAATTTTGTGCGAATCTGAGACTGCAAACGGAGGAGTGTCGACGGCGCCCTAGAAGAAGCAACGACCTGCTCTGATACCAATTGTTGGAGTTAGACGTCTGCGGAAGCACGCGAACAGCACAAGGAAGAAGAAGAAGCTTGGAGCACAACACACAAGACTGAATGTATTACTAGAGAATGTACAAAGATAAGTAGCCCATTAGGGCAATAGGCGTATATACAAGCCGGGGAAAAAAACCTCCTAAAGAGGGAAAAAAGTGCCCCGGCGGTCCTAGAGTGTTCACACACATCACTACCTAAATATATCAACAGAAAGGAAAAGGAAAGGGGTGTCAGAAGAAGTTATTCCAGTAAAGAAGAGAAGATTGGATCCCAAGAAAGTAGAATTGGAACAAGAGGAAGCAACAAAAGAAGAGCATGAAGCTGCTCAGAAGGAAGTACAATCCTCAAAGGAACCTCATCCACCTCAAACAAGTAAGGAACAGTTGTATTCTTATCTAACTCAAGGAAATGATAAAAGAGCAATTTATGAAGCCCAATATCAGAAGATGTTGGAGAATTATTTGTGTAAAGCAACTGATTGGATACAAGAAGAAGTGGAACATTACGAAGAACTACATGATCAGATGATGGCGGCAGAAACTGAAGTGTCTGTCAAAAAGGAAGTGGAATTGTTGGCATATTTTAAGGAATTACAAGGTCCTCCGGAAACCAGAACTACAGTAGTAGTGAAGAAGAAAGTTCAGAAAAAACATGTGCAGAAAAAGAAGTTAACAAAAAAGAATAAGGGTAAGGCAGCTGAACATGTACATATGGAGGAGTCGGTAAAATTGTCATTGGAAGAAAAGAATCAAGAGGAATCAATTGCATTAGAAGAACATAGAATGGACAAACAAGGGATAGCCAATTCCTCACAATTTTCATCAGATTCAAAAAGTGATATAGAGAATTTTCTTCTCAAGAGTTTAAATCTCTCAGTACCTAGCACACCAATAATGACAGTACAAGCCTCTGTAAAAAACAAAACACCAGAAGGTTTGAGCCAGAAGTCACAAGGAATACAGGTCCATGAAGAAGCAGCAAAACAAGTTAGCCATGGGGAGGAAAAAATGATATTAAAAGGAAAAGAAGTAATGAGGGAAGAAAAGGTTGAAACAAGGAAAGAATTCAGCAGTGGATTGATAGACACAGGATTTCCATCCATATGGATAAAACCCTCACAACAATTTCAGTATCAATTATCTGAGGAAAAACAAGGACTGGAAAGTAAGATGCCATTATGTAGTCAGATGCAGAGTCAAGAGGATGGAAGCAAAAAAGAAGAAAAGATTGTACTAGTGGAAAGATCAGAAAGAGCAGATTTTAAGGAATATACAGAAGAGAAAATAGAAACAAAAATAAAGCAGAGTATAGAGGAAGTACTTGTTGATTTAAAGCATGATGAAGAGTCCACACATATAGGTGATCAGGAAAAAGAAGAAGAATTAGACCTTATGGACATAGATGAGCATGAGGTGGAACAAAAAGAGCAGCAATTGAATTATCAGATCAAAACCTTAGTAGAGGGTGACTCAACCTCAATACAGGAAAATAAGGTCCAGGAAGAGGAAAGATCATAGACCCAAGGAAAACAACAAGAAATTGAGGAAAAGAAGGCAGAAGAAATGGAAGACGAAAAGGGCTATGAAGAGCAATGAATGCAGAGAGGAAAAGCAGATAGAAGTGAAGAAAGTGGAGCTAGAAGCTGGGTTAGAAAGGATACCCAAGGATATCAGGTCTGCCTGTAAAGTTATTATGAGTAATATAGAGCAATTCAGACCATATAGTAGAAATATGATTATATCAGGAATGGTGGCTGAATCAGAGTTTGTGAAAGGCAGTAGACTTATAACTGAGCAAAAGAAAGAAAAGGAACAGTTGGAGGAACAATTGAGGGTGGTTCAGGGAAGAAATGAAGATTTGACTAAAAGGATAATCTCACTGGAAGAACTGGAGGTTAAGCAACAAAATAAAATTCAATTTCTTGAAAATAAATGTGTCAAACAATTGGAGTAAAGTGACAAAGTTGAAATGGAGTTGAAGAAAATGGAAGGTAGATTTAGAACTCTTCAAAGTTCATATCAGATCATGGTCAAAGCAAATGAAGACATAAACAGATTATTGATGGAGGAAGGCCAAATGAAAGAAGAGAGTAAGATTCTACAACTAACCCAGGATGAGAGGGAGGAGTTGAACAAAGAAATTCTAAGGTTACAAACAGAATTAAATGAAGTCAAGGAATTGGAGAAGCAAGCTAGTGTGCATGCTGAAAGTGCAATGAGAGGATACAACAAATTACATTTGGATATAACAGAAGAAAGGAGTAAATTACATTTGAATATGGAAAAAGAAAGAAGTGAATGGAAATCAGAGAAAGAGGTGTTGATATCCCAGAATCAAGGATTAATGTTGATGGTGGAGGAGCTACAGAAAAACTTGAAAGATTCACAAAAACAGGTTGAAGACCAGGTGGTGACTACACAAACAGAGGAATATGAAGGAGCTGAAGATAACATAATTCAAAATTTTGATGAACCAGAAGACAAAGCTGTTGAAGAATATTCAGATGAGTTTGTTCAAAAGCTTTTAACAGACAGAGAATCAAGAATGGAATTTATCAGAAAGATGCATAATGAGTATGAAGAACATATTGTAAATTTTGCTCTCAATAAAGGAGTAAACCCAGCCCAACACCATTGGGCAACAGATGGTCTAGGTATACCATTTTGTATGATTATGGAGAGTATTAAAAATTATCAGATTGCAAGGGTAGGACTATCAGCAAACATATATTTGGAATATGAGGAGGATATTAATGTTACAAAGGAATTGTTTGAAAAGGCTAATCCTAAATGGAGGAACAGGTGGTTAGATGCCAACAAGGAGTGCAGAAAAGTCTGGAAAGAGGCACCTTTGCAGCTAAAGATAAATCCAGCCTATTGTCCAGTAGCAAGGAGAAGAGAATGGTCAGTGTTTTGGGAAAGAATAAATGCAAGACAAATCCCAACAAAATGGCTGAATTTTCCAAAATTAGCAGGACCTAAAGTAGGAACATGGCCAACTAAGAAGTATATGATTAATACAACAGATTCTGTTATATCTATATACAAAGATGTAAATGATCCAGCTTGCATTTTATTAATCAGAGTGATGCAACTCATAGTGGCATGTATAGAAACATTTACAGATATAGATGTAAGAACTCTCAACTACATTGGATTCAATTCACCGATCGATGCTTTACTCTTTGATCTAAGTGAAACTCCAGACAAGATTTGCTTAATGGCATATTATAGCAGAACAATATTTTTGGGTAGCCATTATCTTCAAATTTTTGAGGATGCCTTGGATTACGGATTTTTTGAAAGAGAGTCAGAAATCTTTGGGAATTTATCAGTAGTCACAAAATCCAGACTCACTGCATATGAAGCTGCATATACTAAATACTTAAAAAAAAGATGTGATAAACAAACCAAAGGTAGCAGTACAATGGAGGAAAGCTTTATTTGAGATGGTGAATAATTTGAACATTACAGAAAGGTGGAGTCATGATCTGTTATTATAGGTTTATCAAAGAAAAAAGAAATGAAGGAAGCTCTCATTACTTATCTGCAAGAATATTTTTTGTCAAGAGCCAAAACGTCTAGGAGGGGAAGAATGTTAGAAGAAGCATTTTTTTTGAAGGAAAATTATTTGTAAAATGTCAAAAAATTGTAGAAATATCTATACAAATGATGTAAAATTGAGGAAGTCTTCCTCATGTAAAATAGGATCATATGTATTTTTTCTATAATTTTTGGAAGCTCTTTGATAGCATATTTTTAGATTAGAAGGGAAAAGGACCAAAATTTAAGTGTGAAAAGGGACACTTGAAAAATTATAAAAGATAATTTCTTCTATTTTGAAGAGGTTGGTTGTATTATTTTTGCTATCCAAAGTAATGTGAAGAGCTCTCCTACAGAAAATCGTGTTTTTTTCTTTCATGCTCTTTTTTTTGATTTGTTGAGTCTATTCTTTGTGTGATCCATGGAATTTGTGAGCTTTAGTTGTGTATTTCTGAGTAAGATGTATGAAGAGAGGTGATTCTCAGTGTATTGAGTAAGAGAGTGCAAAAGAACAAAGCTAGAAATGGAAATTCTTAGTTTTCATAGAATCGCGATTGTCTCGTCTGTATGATACATGTACTGTTTTTGAAATTTGACTTCATAATTCTATTCTACTGTGGAAATGGCACACTTTAGGCACAAAGATAATTGAAAATGCTGTTGTAGAACTCAAGATAATCAAAATCCTAGATATTTCTCTCCTTCTTCATAATTTCTTAGAAAAACAGTCATCTTAACTCTTATTCTTGGATTTCATTAACTAGAAGGAGCTGTGGTCTTTGGATACTTCCCGGATTGACAATTTAAAGATGTGTAGTTGATCCTTTGTGCTATAATGATTGGAGAGGACAACTCCAAAGGGTAACAACAAACAATACCAAAGATGACTAGCTAAACAAAAATGATACCAAAGATGACTAGGTGAACAAAAATGATGAATTTTAGTGTTTGCATATAATTAGTGTATGAATTTGGATTAGAGGTTAATTATTGTTGTTTCTCTTATTTTTTTCCAAGTTGTTTTCCATATGCCTATTGTAGCACTCTTTGGATCTTCTCAAAGATTCATATTCTCTTGTTACCCTCACATTTCAAGTGAATGAGAGTCCCATCCACCCAACCTTCCTTTAGAGTCAGAATAAAAAAGAGTGGCTTATCAATATCTATAAAGTACAACTTTTGACATTGTTTTAAGGCAAAAGGTGGGAGAACATATTATAGATTTCTCAAATTCAACACCAATATTAGCCATATTTTCCCAAAGGTAGTAGGGGAGATCCACCACATACGTCCAATATAGGGCAAGCCCAAAAACATATCTCTCAAGTGATTTTAATGCTATAAATAAATTTCTAGGTGGAAGTCTATATCCATAATTGAGCAAGGGCTTTGATTTCAAGAAGAACACCTTGATTGCAAAAAAGAAAATACTCTGCTTGTCACCATTTTAGATTTCAAGGTTAATTTTACACCCCCTATATCTCTAGGGTTTTGGTTCAATTCCACAAAAGAATTTCTCACACAGAGAAGAGGCAAGAGAAAGCTGACCTTGAGAGGGGGAGAAGGACTATGCAAAGAAACAAATATATTGTAGATGAGGGTACTATACTATGTTTCCATGAAAGGGAGTTGGGATGCAAGTTGTAAATAGGCATACATGTAGGATGTTGGGGTGCATGTTGTAAATAGGGAGGTCATTGGAAGGTCTATGGTAGCAAAAGACGATTTATGTATACGCAAGATAGATAGATAGGTTGGGGAGAAGGGGAGCACAAAAGGACAAATGCATCATAAATTAGACGAACGATGTAAAGAAAAGCGGTAGCATGATGGAAGAAGTCTGATTAATGACATTGGAATGACGAGGAAATGCAGACGATAAGGACAAAATAGTGACCAAAATTAGGATGCAAGGGTATAAGCATATTTTGTTAAAAACACACATCGATGCATGCTTACATCATACATACATGCACATGCGTACAATATATATATATATATATATATTTATTTATTTCACATATATCTATATATATATATATATATACTCTTCACGGAACCTTTACCCAAAACAAATTTGATTTTTTTCCTGTAACAAAAATAATTAAACTCGTTCGAAAATTTAGAAAAGGAAATGTTAAAGCATTGGTATGTGCATGTTAGCTTGGTTGGATGAGCCTTTCGTCTCTTGAGGTAGGGGTGAAGGTTTGATCCTCATTTACGGTAGGACACCTTGTGGGTATAAGGCCAATGTAACCACGTTGTATCCAGTTGAAACTAGTTGCCCTCGGACAATCCTCTCTTGTGTGGCCTTCAAGGACTAGTCTAACACCTGCTTTGTGGGTTATCCGGGGTCCCATGGGTACTATGCCCGTTCATTTGTACAATTGCAATTTCAAAGTTAAAGCTCGAGGGAGTAGGCTTCCGCTGAATCTCCATTTACAAAAAAATGTTAAAGCATTATCTAAATCTTGTTAGTATGTGATCAATGCCTCTCATGATTGTATGCTTTTTTTTGGAGGTTTGTTTTTCGATATTTTCTTCCATTAAACATCAAATTTGAAACAATAGCAACACATACATGAGATCCCCTTTATCTCCAATGTTAGGTTGATCTGTGACTTTCAAATATTGAACGTTCAATTAAGGTATGAAAGTGTTTACCACTACATCAGATGCCCCTGGCCTGGGGGGAGTTCCAACTTATATTCTGGATAGAGGCAATATCTGGATAGAGGTAATATCAGTAGATAGCTTACAGAGAATTGGCTCACTATTATTGGTTTGAAATAATGTGTAAAACAAGTAGAAAGTGGTGGTGCTTTGATTTGATGGTCTCACTTTGAGATCGAGATGGTTTTGGACATTGAATCTATGCTCAATTTTGGCTCAATAGAGTTATTTTTGTTTGATATTACTAATCATGAAGCTGATTGGTTTGCCTTGACACACTATGCATTGGCACACCCCATGTATTGCTTAGATATGCAGGAAAATCCATTACATGGGTGATGATCATCCACACACAATCACCTCATGTATAGCCAACCATGGAAGTTCACACTTCTCCATTGGCCTAATTATGAAGGATTTCTACATTGATCTAGTTATGGAGTTTAGCTAAGATACCTCTCCCTAGTAATCTTCCATTTAGAGTTGTCTAGATTGCTATTTACGCTCTACCTTAGGAGTACATGAGTGGACGATGTCATCATTGTTGTAATTGCTATAAGTAAACACTTTTTCAATTTTTTCTATATGTTCTTCTGCATTTGCTTTCTTGCAAAAACTACTCTCTTTGACATATTATCGAAGTCTCAAGGAGGCAAGTAACTTTTCTTTATATAAAATTTTCTACTTACAAAACAATTTGTGATGCAACTCTTCCTCCTCATTGCTACTACATTTTTTTCCATGTGAGCAACCGTGGATTTGTTATGCTCCTCCTCTATAGCCTCATGTTTCTCCGGATTCTCAAAAGATAGAACAATAACACTTTGAGGCAAGCTATGATCACTTTAGTGTGATGTTTTTTTTTTCAAATGGAGCTTCGGCAAGCGCTTACTCCCCTGAACTTTAACTTTTGAAAGAACAAGAGGAGAGGTGAATGGGCATAGTGCCGACGAGACCTCCATATCCCACAAAGCAGGGATTAAACAACATTACAATTGGTTTCAACTGATTTATACTGGCCAAAGTCATTATATATCTAACCCGATGATTGAACTCTCAACCTCCACCTCAAGAGACCAAAAACTCAACCATAAACTCAACCACTAAAACTATGGAAAGTGGACATCTAGTGTGATGTTTGTGTTGGTATGTCTACACCTTCTTTTATTGCTAAATTGGATGAATCTTTTCGGGATCAATGGACATGTACAATCGGTTTTAACACAGAAAGGGGACATAGCAAATATCATTCCACACTCATACATACATACGTTCGTCATTGTCAGGGCACGCTTAAGAGTGACGCTTCCACTCCAAAGTCATAACTGTGTATTGTATTCAGATAGAGTAGTGATAATAATTCAATGCCCCTCAGAGAATGATTCGATGGAGTATAATCCTGATTATATCTTTCTATCAACACCTATGGGCCATGCTCCATCTTGGCGACACGTACTATGCAGGAAAAAAAAACAGGCCACAAGTATTTGGAAAGCTACGCATTTTCCATGCAGTTGCACTGTGCATTGAGGAGCGTCGAGAGAATCACGATTACAATTTACAATTTAGAACAAGGCAAAATTTTGACTCTATAATGATGAGTTCGTGATGACGAAGGTGTTGACTTGATCGAGTTTTGTCTTTATTCAGATGCAACAGCCGCCCATGGTTGGTGGGTGACCTTTAGCTACAACGCAGAGCTCTTCTTTCACGTTCTCTTTGCACGTCGACAATCCTGCCTTTTCTCTATTTTTCCTTCTGGATTTCTTTTTCATCGCTTTCTAAGATTGTTTCTCTACTGTGACCCACTCCCTAAAGAAGAGCCAGAAGGAGAAAAAGAACGAGGTGAAGGAGGAAAGGAAGAATAAACAGCAGGAGGAGGAAGAGGACTAACATCCAGAAAAGCATAGAGAGGCTCAGAATTATGATTCTTCTCAAGAGCTTCCATTTTAGCAACTTCAGAGATAGCCACATCAGGTTCTTCGTGGGTGGGTTTTACTCCCGGGATAGTCTTTCCGATTCAGATCTTCACTGCATTGCCACTCGCAGCAAGGTTTCTTGACTTGAGATCAGCTTCCGAATTACGGGAATAGGCGATCCAGATCTCTACGAGTCAAAGACCCCATCACCAGTCATATTTCCTGTATGCTTAAGATTCAAGAGATCTCAGATCTGTTTTAGGCCATTTCCATCAATCACAGATCTTTTTTGACATTATTATCTGTTTGCTTGATCCTTGCGTGAACCTTCGTACATCTAAGGCATTCCAGGTTATCCGCTTTACATTCGCTGCTGCTACTATTTGATCAGTGGAAATTTTCGTCTCATTTTAGCTGCATGCTCTTCGGACTTGCATTGAGAGATGGCCTCTGGAGGCTTGCCCCATCAGCCCCTATCTGCCACATTTCCCGCACAATTCGCAAAAGAATCACTTGGACCGAGCAATGCAGGACTATTAGACAACAGGGGATCTGCACCTGCCTCTGCATTGCCATCTTCAGATGCTCATCCAAGGCACATTGTGCATGATGAGAGAGATGCATTCATCTTATGGCTTCGGGGTGAGTTTGCAGCAGCGAATGCTATCATTGACGCAATGTGCAATCATCTACACGTGATAGGAGAGCCCTCAGAATACGACTATCTTCTCGCATGCATTCAGCGGCGACGATTCAACTGGAATGTAGTCCTTAATATGCAGCAATATTTCCCTGTGGAAGAAGTGAATAATGCATTACAACAAGCAGCCTTACGCAAACAACAGGTAAGGAATCAAACCAATCAACCCAGTATGCCACACCACAATGTTGAGGAGTTAAAAGATCCTAGAACCATCAATCTATTTAGAGGTTCGAATGGTGATGCTCAGAATGTGATTCCGCAAGCAGAGGTTTCTGTCTCAGACATGTCAGTTATAATGAATAGAGATCTACCACTAAGCAATCTTTCTTTACCTCAAGAGTTATACAATGGAAAGGTAATACAGAACCCAGCTTCAAGAATGAGCAAATTTGATGCCTCTCAAAGCCGTTCAAAAACTGTTATTGATTCAATGGAACAAACTACGAGCCAAACCTCTCCAAATCTTACCTTGGCAAAGTCTCCAGTTGGACAGGAAATTATTCTGGGTCCTGAGAATAACACATCAACTGTCTTAATGAAACATCCAGGTACGTATCAATATTTTTTTGCCACATGATGCATGAAACATGTTTTGTGCTATGAGTTATACTGGTCTTTCAGTAGTTATGTACGTTTTTTATAATTGGGGTGGAGCTTACCTTTTGGTGCTTATTAGAAAGGAGGCCCTAGAAATTAGAATTTAGATATTCGAAGCATTTATGTAGAATATCAAGCATGTGGCAGTATAGAAATTCAGTTCTTTCGCTTAACAAAGTTGTATTTATTCGAAGGATCGCATTGTCAAAGCTTGAACTACTCTACAGATACTCGGTTCTTTGGCTTAACAAGGTAGTATTTTTTTGAGGAATCGCTTTATCAAAGCTTATACCTAATCCAGACAAATTCAAGGATCAGTTTATCAAAGGTTGTACCTACTGTAGGCAACTCGTGGCATCAATAGGATGTCATAGCTCTTTTTACAAGCTGTGCATGAGAAGTTTAAAGCTCGGCAATCCTTGTTTGGGAATAAAAAGAAGTTCAGTATTGCATTGATTGACTTTTTTTCTCCCTCTCTTAGTATTCCTGCCCATGAGTCTGTATGTGTGTGTGTGTGTGTATGTGTATCTGTTGGCCCATCTGTCCGTTTCTCTATCCCCCTCTCTCTTTCTCTTGCTCTGTCTCTCTTGTTTCCTGTTTTTATCTTGTTTTGTTTCTTTATTCTTCTTCTTAGATCTTTTATTCTTGAAAAGTAGAATGTTGGCTTGTGTATTTCTTTCCATTGCTTGTTAACGTATTTGTGTTTTGAATATCAAAATGGCGAAATCTTTACTTTCAATATTATTTCAGACTGCTTTGCATTACTTATATTTTGATCTCTTGTCCTTTCTTTTCATTTTTGGTGTTGATTTTATTAAAGTTAGAAGATGAAGCAGCTGCAAAGTTTTTTCTTAGCTCAGGTCTAAACATGGTGTCACTTCTTCACTTATTTCTGGGGATTTTGATAATCAATCACTAAGCTTTGTTTTGATAACTTATAAAATTGTAAGGTAAAGTAAAAAGGAAAAATTAAGAACAAGAGAAAATAAAAAGAATTCGAAGGATTCCAAAGTTCACTTTTCTTTTTGGTTATCATTGTAACTATTAATTTGGCTGCCTATTTTCTTGTGTTTCTTAATGAGATTTCTTTCCTATTATTGCTCAATTTTTGTTTCTATGAGCTGATTTCACGTGTTTGTCTGTGTGTATGTGTTTTGCTGGTACTTTTTAGTTTTCTTCTTTTGTTCATTTTGTTTTAATAGTCCATATACAAAGATGAATATACATTAATATTATGCTATGTGGGAAGGCAGTGTGAATTATGCTTTTGTAGCAAGATTTCCAAACCTGTATAAGTTTTTGATGTCTTATGGGGAGAACATTGAGCGAGGAACATGATACTCTGGTTATAATGGAGTCACGTTGTGTTCTACTATGCCCTTGATTGATTATATATATATATATATATATATATATATATATATATATATATATATATATATATATATATATATATAATTAGTTTATTTTCAGTTTCTGCTTGGATGAATCGGTCTTCATCCATATCTAACTTTCAGCACTTCCAGCTTGCAAGTTGCTCCTAATATGTTATTGATGGCAGAATCGAAGAACAGAAAACAATAGAAAGATTCACATCCTGTTATTCCTATATGACATATGATATTTAGGAGAAGATGAGCTCATAAGTATGTCTATTAGTTTCTTTCTCTGCAGCCATAAATGCGACTTGCTTCTAAAAGCTATAGGTTGTGGTGATGGCATGTAAAATTCAGTTTGAGTAGGATTTACAAGTTTCTCTTTACCTTCATTTTTAAGAACTTGTGTAGGATTTTGAGAAGGTTGACCATCCCTCCTGTATGGTTGAATATAAGAATCCAAATTCCTTTCAAAAGATGCATAATTATCGGCCTTTATAAAATTTGGAATTTCTACATCTTTATCATACACCTGATTTTTTGCTGTATATGCATTCTGTGCTTTCAATCTATAACCAACAAAAACAATTTTGATAGCTTTTTCATCAAGCTTACCATGATACTTCTTTTCAATGTGAACATAGAAAGGAGAACCAAAAACTTCGAGGTAGTTCACATTAGGTTTCTTACTATAATATGCTTCATAAGGTGTAATCACCTCTAAAGCTTTTGTGGAAGATCTGTTAAGAATGTGATTAACTCTGTCAATAATATCATACCAAAATTTTGATGAAAGCTTCTTTGAGATATCATACTACGTGCCATTTCAAGAAGTTTCGTATTCTTTCTCTTTGCAATATCATTCTCTTTTGGAGTGTAAGCAATCATGACTTGATGAGAAATACCTCTTCTAAATATGACTTGAAGTTCTCTTCCTCTATTACTTTTTAAAATTTGATTTTTGGATTGATTTTCATTTTCAACCATAGCAACAAACTTCTTGAAGGTAGCAGAAACTTAAGGCTTGGTTTTTAATCCAAATACCTAAGAATATCTGGAATAATGATAATTAAAAGTGACAAAATACCTATGTCCATAAATAGAATTTGCTTTCATGAATCCATTTAACATTAATATCTGAATGAATGATCTGCAACTTCCTTTTGGCGGTAAGAAGTCCATGTTTCTTAAACAGAAGCTTGTGTAGCGTTCCTTCAAGACATCCTTCACATACTTTTGCATCATATAATAAATCAAAAGTTGTTAAATTCTCAATCATACCTTGGTCTTTAATATGTTTGAGAGCCTTGTAGCTTATATGACCAAATCTTGCATGTCATAACTTCATATTCTTCTTTGGTGTAAAAGACCTAACAAGATTAGCATGGCTGATTTTTGACAAAACAAACATACTCCTAGTAGCTCTTAACCCTAAAGCAAACTTGTGTGTATAAAAGTGTGTAAGATGATTGCATAAAGTGAGTCCTTGGCCTCTATTTTATGGAGTTTAGAGCCCTGGTGATCTGCTTTCTTGTAAAGCATATGTGGAAATCATATTTGCACATTGATAGGGCTTTTTTATGCTTTTGATTTTGTACGAAAATCCTAGAATGTGCAAAAAAAAAATATTCTAAAGCTAGTCTAATTAATGACTTAATCTACATGAATGATGGTGGTTTTCTTGATGTGAACACTAAGGGCTATCCAATGATGTGCTTCATTTATGAAATGGACAATCCTAAAAATCAGGATTAGGATTTTGGAACCCTAAATGGTGTCTTATGGTAGAGTGTCATATGTTATTAGAAAGTTCTTCAAGAATATATAAAAACATTTTGAACATGTTGACAAATTGACCATTTTGACCATTTAGACCATTTATGAAATTAGGGTGGTTGGTTTTAGGTCATTATGACATTGTTTATCAACAACCCTGAAACCGCAAATTTTGACTTTTTTTGTAATTTTTGCTTTTCTATAGATTAATAATTACTTTTGAATATTATATGTTAATTTGACTTTGTGTTTCGCTTTCAAGTCTGCTTTTCATCTCAAATATGACAAATAGGGTTTAGCGTTTGACTCACCATCTGCTACCAAATACCTACATATTATATATCATTGTTTAGCTTTTGACCCATCATCTGTTACCAAATACCTACATGCTATATATCATTGGAAAGCTTTTGATGAGTAATTCCACAATACATAATAAAATTTTTCATCAAATTTTGACCATTTTGACCTGTTTGACCATCCATCTAACCATATTTTGACCATCATATTGAATGCTTTTGACTTGCAGATGGGGTCCCCTAGTGCAAGGTTGCCCCAAAACACAATGTTAGGTGGAGGTAGGGGAGGATTGATTTATAGGCTTCATTATGGCTGAGTTTGCCCATCACTTCTAGAAATGATAGAAACTCAATTTGTAGAACTTCTTGTGAGTTTCTGCGCACGTGTGTGTGTGTTGTGGGGTGCGTGTGTGAGCATGTATTCATTCTTAGTTCTATGCTCACTATGGGGCATTAATAATGTTAGTGGGGATGTCATAGAATTGAGTTGATACTATGCATAATGGAGTTGATCGACTATATAGTCTTGTGGTTGACTACCATGAGCTAACATGCTCAATGAATTAAACATAACTAAATTCTTTATTCTGATTGATCTCAAATAACGGAATGCCCTTTGGTCTTTTTAATGCACCAGCTACATTTTATGGAATCCATGAACAATGTGTTAATACATTATTTAGGGCACTTTCTTGTGGATTGTCTCAATGATAACATTATCTGTGGAAAATCAAAGAAAGCAAGTTGGGATGTATAACGTTACTTATCCAATATCTGAGAGAAAATAAACTTTATGGATAGGAAATTAGACGTCAATTCTTTGCTAAATGATCTAGGCATATTTTGTAATGTTAGCTATCCAAGATCTAAGAGAAAATAAACTTTGTAGTTAGGAAATTTGATTTGAATTCTTTGTCAAATATTTTAGATATCTTGAATTTTTGGAAAAATGTGTTAAGACATTATCTAGGGCACTCACTTGTGGATTGTCTCAATAATACCATTATCAATGGAAAATCAAAGAAAGCTAGTTGGGATGTATAACGTTAGTTATCCAATATCTAAGAGAAAATAAACTTTATGGATAAAGGGTTTTGTTTTGTTTATGGTTCTTTTTTCTCTTTTGCTCATGTTAGTGATAAACTCAATAAATTAGGGAAGCTTTTGGTTCTCTTGGGTTCTTTTTTTGGGTTTCTTCCTTTGCTTCTTTATTCATTTGATTCTTGAGTGCAAGTATTTATCATGGCTGAGTTTATCTTTTACTAGTGATAAAAGCTCAATTCATTGGCTTTATTAACCAACTTTTTTTGAAGAGTCACTCTATTAAGATTTGTATCTCCTTCAAGGCATTGATGACATGAATGGGGATGTGATCGCTCTTTGTCTAAGTTATGCATGATAAGGCTAGAAATCTGATACTTCTTTTAGGGGGAAACATCAAACTTGAGGTTGTGGTTACCTCTTTCTTCTTCTTTTTATATGCCTTATAGAAGAATTTTTTTGTATATCTTTACTTCTTTGTTACCTTTGTTATCAAGTCTCTTTTTGAGACTCAGAGATTATTGTCATTATTTAAGTAATATTTGTTTGCTTACTAAAAAATTGTAGATGATTTTCATTTGAGATCTACTCTTCTGTATTAGCTTGAATTGATTTGAAAGTACAATGAAAGGCAGACATAGTACCCATGGAAACCTTTGAATACCACAAAGCAAGG